>OY743168.1:65049796-66474796 GCA_963555705.1 Ligustrum vulgare | reverse complement strand
AGGATTCAATTGAAGATGAAAACTTGATCCGCATTATGGAGCGTATGATCACCTATGCCCATATTCATGAACCTGAGAAAATAACATGTTTCCTTTATGCTTCCAGGCTGATCATTGGTGGGATACGCTATCAAGCATAGTGAAAAAAACTAAGGATTTTACTTGGGAACAATTTTGTGAAAAGTTTTACTCCGAGTACTTTTCATCTTTTGCAAGGAAACGAAATTTGAACGAATTCATACAATTAAAATAAGGGTTCATGTCAGTATCTGATTGCATTAAGAAGTTTAAAGAATTATCTAGATTTTACAACCCACATAGTAAGTACTAATGACCTTAAAATAAACTATTTGATTGATGGGCTAAAAGATAGTTAGCCCGTGATATGCAAATGTTAAGTACACAAGGTATAGAATTTGCAACTGTAATGGACGAAGCTCTATTGGTCGAACAAAGTAGAAACAAAGAGTCTTAGAGCTTGTGAAGTTCAAACTTTTGGTTCATGTCCTCCTCTGAATCGAAATTGGAATCAAAATCAAAGCTTGAATAATGGAAATAACCATCCAGTTGGGAATGCTAATTTTTTTTTCTGAATTAGAGACCCTATATGGATTATACGCTGAGAGAAGCAGCAAAACATTTCTGTAGAGTTTGTAAGAAATTTCAAGTTGGACCCTGTCATACAAAGTCAGGACGTTGTTATGGATGTGGAAAGAAGGGACATCAGATTAAGGATTTCGTAATTAATAAAATACTTATTTCCAAACTAAACCAGTCTATACATTGTTTGATTCAGGAGTTTCTCACTTCTTTATATTTCTAAAATTTCTACATGATATAAATGCGAAATTGATTTATATACCATTTAACCTTGATATCTTTTTTCCTCCTGGACCCACTCAACATGCAAAAAGTTATTTCCCAATGTGGTAATACGCATTTGAAATATTGATTTCTTTGTGGAACTCATTACCTTAGATTTTCATGATTTTGATATTATTTTTGGTAAAGATTGGTTATCTAATCATGGACTTGTGCCTGATAGTAAAAAGAGAACTCTGAACTTGTCTAAAGAATAATCATTTTTCTTCCCATTATCTGAGAAAACTTCAAAAATAATCATCTCAACAACAGAAGCCACTAAACTCAAAAATTAGGGACCTTCAGGATTTTGGGTAAGTCTTCTTCAAATAGATACAAAGAATCATATAACTCTCTCTTATTTACCCGTTGTTCAAGAATTTCAGGAAGTACTTCCTGATGAACTTCCAGGATAAACACCAAATCAATAGATAGAGTTTGGTATTTAAGTAATCTCAAGTACTCGACCTTTGTCAAAAGCCCTGTATAGAATGGCCACCTTAGAATTAAAAGAATTAAGAATTCAATTAGATGATCTACTAAGCCGAGGGTTTATTTGACCAAATACATCTTCGTGCGGTGCCCCAGTACTCTTCATAAAGAATAAAGATGGATCAATGTGATTCTACGTTAATTACCGTGATTTAAATAAAGGTACTAAAAAAACAAATATCCTCTTCAATGAATCGATGATCTCTGAGACCAACTCCAAGACTCGGTTGTCTTTTCAAAGACTGATTTTCTCTTGAGGTATCCCCAGTTGAAGATTCGAGAAGAAGATATTTCAAAATCTGTTTCTAGTACTTGATAATGGAATTTTGAGCTTTTAGTAATACCATTTGGATTGACGAAATGCACCAGCCACGTTTATGGATCTAATGAACCGAGTATTCAAAGACTACTAGATCATTTTGTCATTGTATTCACCGATGAAATACTTATATAATTGAAGTCTCGAAATGAACATACATAACATTTATATACTGTCCTTCAGATACTTAGTGAGAAATAGCTATATGCCAAATTTTCTAAGTGTGGATTTTGGCTAGAAAAATTATATTTTTAGAACACATTGTAGATAGAGATGGAATATCAGTAGATTCATAAAGATTGAAGTAGTGCTAAAATGGTCTAGGCCTACCACCCCTACAGAAATCATATGTTTCTTAGGTCTAGCTGGGTATTACTGCCAATTTGTTCAAGACTTTTCCAAGTTTGTTACCCTACTTGCAAGATTAACTCGAAAGAATATGCCGTGAGACCAAAATAGAACTTGAATAAATTCAAGAAACTACAGAAGAGGTTGACCAATTAGATGAACCAGTAGTTGGATCTGAACTTTATGAGACACATACTGGTAATGGGGAATCGCCAATCCACAAGGACGCACCAGCTCCAAGGATGTCAGATACGGTTATTTGTCTTCCAAGGAGATATGTTCTCATGAATACCAAAGAAACTTTGCTAATTGAGAAAGAAGAATCCTCAACTTATATAGAATCAAAGTCAAGTGTTGACTCAAAGAGATGGCAGGAAGTCATGGAATCCAAAATGAACGAAATGAACGAAAATAGGGTTTAGACCTTGGTTGACCCACCTGATGAGGGTAAACCCATATGTTGGATTTCACGCAGTTCTTAAGCTTCCAGGAAAAATTCTCCTGGTTCTGCCTCATAAAAATTCGTTGGATCCTAGATTAGCCATTACGAAGTGGCATCCGCCTAGGTCAGGTGACTCGAAAGGACTAAAAGGGTTTACAAAAGGAATGTTGACATGGATTATAATATTTATACATACAAGGTAAGACTGGAAACAAATGACTACAAGCAAAGACAACAAGTTGACTTTGATGAAATCTTCATCAGTTGCTATGTTTAAATAATTTCAAATTCTAGTTGCGATAACAGCATACTATGACTATGAGATTTGAAAAATGGATGTCAAAATTGTTTTTAGTAATGGGATTCTTAATGAAAATGTATACATGAAACAACCCGAGGACTTTGGATTCAAAGAAAGAAACAAAATATGCAAGTTACGAAGATATATATATATATATATATATATATATATATATATATATATATATATAGGAAAGCTTCACGGAGTTGGAATCTTCATTTTGATGAAATAATCAAAATGTTTGATTTTATTAGAAAAAAATGAAGATAAACGTGTCTATACCAAAAAATAGTGAGTAAGGTTGTGTTTCTAATTCTGTATGTAGATGACATACTATTATTAGGAAAGGATATCATCATGCTTCAATCAGTAAAATTATTGTTGTCCAAAAAATTTTCCGTGAAGGAAATGAGAGAGATAGCATACATCATTGGGATAAAGATCTATAGAGATTAATCTAGAATGATACTTGGTGATCGGTATTATTTTCCTACTTCCCAAATTAAGGGAAATTCCATTCACCACCTTTAAGCTCAAACCTTCCCTGGGAATAGCTTGCATTCTAGCATTTAACCCGACCTCACCAGAGCTTATCCCTCAAAAATCCCATAAGTTGGTTCATCTCCCTGAGCTTCTTCCGGTACCCCTGTGGTCAGGTTTGGACCGACCATTCTATTATCACAACGTATTACAGGCTTAAGGGTTGAACCTTGTGCCCGGGCATATCTTCAGGATTAGGTCGAGCTATACCCGACCATGCGCCCGCTTCTGGGTTGTCACTATTGGATCAGGTCGGGGCTTCCGGTCTTTGCCCAATCGAGTGGGCCTCCAGATCTCTTTCGTCAATAGGTCTCATTAATGGGCCCCATTCTTGGGCCTCAAGACAGCACGTATTCTAGAAGGAATTATTCTAAAAAAGGGAATTGAATCCCGGTAAGTTTGGAACTCTTTTAAAAATGTAAGTTTATAACAAAATGACTCCTTCTTTAATTAAAAAAGATTATGAGCTTTTCAACCTATAAATACAGCTCCTTTGATCACATATTATTCATTCATTATTCTTTACATTTCTCTAGTTATATATTCTCTCTCTAATTTTTTCCAGAATACTAATTCTCACATCGGAGGGGCGACGGGGAGAATCCTCCTCGTCTTTTTTCAAGGTCACCCAAGGCGAATTCATTTATCTTTTCCAGTAATCAAGCAATTCCAAATCTTGTCACGTCAAGGTTAGGATTTTTTACAGCATCAATTGGCACCGTCTGTGGGAAGAGATACGATTAGCCATGGTTAATAGACGTCAAGTTCATCCCTCAGCATCCACTGGTCAACCCCTTCCGGCCAATACCTCGGCTGAAGGGGAGAACCCTCCACCCCTTAAAGATATTGGGGAAGAGCAAAATACAGAAGTCACGCCAGATAATGAACCGGTTAGTCGGGAAGATTTCACGAACTCCAGCAGCAGATCCGTGAACTCCGCCAGGCTCTTCAGCAACAGAATAATCATCAAGCGCAACACGACCTAAACACTCCAAGTACAATTCCCAGGGAAGATCCCAGGCTGGTTAATCCTGTAGATGACAATTCCCCGAGAATCGGGGGTACCCATCCCATGACTGAGGCACCTACCAATTTAACACAACGAGAAATTTCAAGAATTATTCAGGAAGGAATTGCAGATGGGATAAGGCTAAACACACAAGGTCAGACCTCTTTCACCAAAAGAACCCCTTTCACTCCTGAAATAACGTCCTTCCCCTTACCAGAAAGGTTCAAGTACCCTCGGATAAAGGAATACGACGGAACAACAGATCCTAATAACCACTTAAATACCTACACTGATGTCATGGACATGCAGAATGCTCCTGATCAAATTTTATGTAAGGCTTTCCCGCAAACCTTAACCAACTCAGATTGAGATTGGTTTTCTACAATACCATCAGGATCAATCTCTTCCTTTGCCGATCTTATTGAGAAATTTACGGATTTCTTTGCGAGTAGCAAGAGGATCAAGAAAACAGCCACTTTCCTCATGCAGTTGAGACAAGGACATAATGAAACGATGGGGAATTCATAACCCGCTTTAACGCCGAAAGACTTCAGATTCCAGATCTTCACATATCATCAGCAACTTCAGCCTTGACCTTAGCCATCCGAGGTCCGGAGTTCAGAATGTCCTTATCTAAGAATCCATCTACGAATGTCACAGAACTTCTCAGAAGGGCTGAGAAATACATAAATATAGAAGAGACATTGTTTTCGGTTAGGGTACAGGATCAAGTTCATGGAGCCACAGTGCAATCTTCAGAACCCATCAAGCAAGGGAATAAAAGGTCTAGGCAAGAAGATGGAAGGAATCCTTCCCGGGACAACCCAAAAGAAAGCAGTACTGGGCATCAGAATCTAACTCCATTAAATGTCTCTCGATCTCACATTCTCATGGAAATCAAAGGTAGGAAAGATTTGCGCTGGCCAAAACCTATCAAGGGGAAAATTGATCTGAGGAATCTTCATAAATATTGCGACTTCCACAAAAGCCCGGGTCATACCACGAATGAGTGCAGAACACTAAAATAGGAGATAGAAGCCCTCATCAAAAGGGGCTTCCTGGGCCATTATGTTAAAAAGGAAGACAAAGATCAGGGAACAGCAGAGGAGAAGAATAGGTCCGCTGACACCATAAACTTTATTGTCGGGGGTATAGCTTCTGGAGGTAATTCAAACAACGCAAGAAAAGTTTATACCTGGGCACTGGATTGTAAAGAAGAATGGTCGGCAGGTTATGAACATGAAAAATTGACCAACATCAGTTTCAGTAATTCTGATTTGGAAGAAATTTCGTATCCCCATGACGATGCCGTTGTCATTGGTGCCACAATTACAAATTTTGATGTAAGAAGAGTCTTGTTGACAATGGGAGCGTAGCCAATGTCCTTTCTTTGGAAGCTTTCAACAAGATGCAACACTCCAAGGATCGGCTTCGTCGGATCATTACCCCGTTAACTGGCTTTGGTGGAGGAACCGTGACACCAGAAGATTTAATTGACCTTCCTGCTTCTCTCGGATCAGGGGAAAAGCTGGTGACTAAAATGACCCCGTTTTAGGTCGTAAATACTCCTATGGCTTACAATACTATCTTGGGAAGACCATTCTTAAATAGATTGAAGGCAATAGTATCAACATATCACTTAGCAATCAAGTTCTCTACTTCCGCGGGCATAGCAATAGTACAAGGTAATCAAGCAATGGCAAGGAGTTGTTACATCAGCTGCATTGGAAAGAGTAAAATAGATTTGATGTCCATTGAGCTTCCAGCGGAAGAACGCATGTCACCAGTAGAAGAATTGGAAGAAGTTCCAATTTCAGAAGGAAAATATTTCACGATTGGGAAGGAACTCCCCAAATTAATGAAGAAAGAACTGTCACAATGCTTGAGAAGAAACATCGACGTATTTGCATGGAGCGCAGAAGATATGCCTGGGATTGACTCCTCACTTGTTGAACATAGGCTCAACGTCATGCCAGACAAGAAGCCTGTAAAATAATGAAGAAGACAGTTTGCTACTGAAAGAAGCCAAATAATAAAGGATGAAATAGATAAGCTCTTAAAAGCAGGGTTCATCAAGGAAGTAAAATATCCAGAATGGCTAGCCAACATGTTATTGGTCAAGAAGCTGAATGGAAAGTGGCGAGTCTGCATAGATTTTACAGATCTGAACAGAGCATGTCCAAAAGACAGTTATCCTCTTCCCCGAATCGACAGATTAGTGGACTCAATCTCAAGTTCTGAACTTTATAGCTTCCTTGACGCATTCTCTGGATATCATCAAATTCAGATGGCACAGGAAGATCAAGAGAAAACTTCCTTCATGGCTAATGAAGGGATATATTGCTACAAAGTCATGCCATTTGGGTTAAAAAACGTCGGGGCTACTTATCAAAGATTGGTAAACATGGTTTTCTCCAAACACATTGGGCGGAACATCGAAGTTTATGTTGATGACATGGTAGTAAAGAGCTCGAGAAAGGAAGATCACATAGCCGACTTGGAAGACATATTTTGTACACTCAGACAACATCGGATGAAGCTAAATCCCGTCAAGTACGCCTTCGGAGTAAGCTCGGATAAATTCTTGGGGTTCATGATCACCTAGCGAGGTATTGAAGTTAACCTAGATAAAATTGTGGCCCTTACTTCAATGGAACCTCACAGGACCATCAGGGAGGTACAGAAAATTACGGAAAGAGTGGCAGCGTTGGGCCATTTCATGTCAAGAGCAGCAGATAAATATTTTCCCTTCTTCAAAACTCTCAGAGGAAATAAAGAGTTTAGATGGGATGAAGAGTGCGAGACCTCATTCAGGAAGCTGAAGGAATATTTTGAAACTCCTCCAATATTGGTAAAACCAAATCCGGGAGACAATATGTTCTTGTATGTAGCAATTTCGGATCATGCAGTAAGCGCCGTTTTGGTCAAAGAAGAAGGGAAGGCCCAAAAACCAGTATACTATGTTAGCAAGATGATGTTGGATGCAGAAACCCGATATACACTAGCAGAACAACTTGCACTTGCCCTGGTCACAGCAGCCAGAAAGTTAAGACCTTACTTTCAAGTCCATGCTATAACAGTCCTCACAAATCAGCCCTTGAAGCAGATCTTACAGAAATCGGATGTCTCTGGTCATCTACTCAAATGGTCAATCGAGCTCGGGGAATATAACATTGAGTTCAAACCCCGACCTTCTATAAAAGCACAGGTCTTCGCAGACTTCGTTGCAGAACTCGCCCCAAGACCTCAAGGGCCAACAGGTCATGACAGGGAAGAGGCCATATGGACTTTGCAAGTTGACGGAGCATCGAATGCCGCATGCTCGGGGGCCGGAATAATATTAAAAAAGGATGATGGCACAATGGAAATTCAGTGCACAATTAGGTTCGAATTCCCGGCCACTAATAATGACGCGGAGTATGAGGCCGTTATCACTGGGCTTCATGCAACACATCATCTAGGGGTCGAGCATGTCAGGGTCTTAAGTGATTCATAGTTGGTGGTAGAGCAAGTAAATGGTACTTTTGAAGCAAAAGATGAAAAGATGTCATCTTACGAAATGATGGTTCTGGACTTGCAATGGAAGTTCAAGTCGTGTTGCATAGATAAAATACCAAGATCCGCTAACTACAAAGCAGATGTCCTGTCAAGACTGACTTTTTCCAATTTGGACCACCTGGAGAGAACTGTTTTCGTGCGAACTCTTCATCAATCGAGTATCACACAACAACCTGATGTAATGGATATTTCCGAACATGAGTCGAGTTGGATGGATCCAATCGTTGAATATTTAACATCAAGAAAGTTTCCAGATCACAAAGTAGAAGCAAGAAGAGTCAAAGCAAGGGCCCCGAGGTATACCATATTACAAAATACCTTGTTCCATCGAAGTTTTACACTTCCTTACCTTCGATGCCTAACTCCAAAAGAAGTAGCCCTTGCTATGGCCGAGGTTCATGAAGGAAATTGTAGAGGACGCCAGCGAGCAAGGGCACTGGTTATGAAGTTAATGCGATACAGATACTATTGGCCGACCATGAGGAAGGACATACTCAGCTACGTAAAAACCTATGATAAGTGTCAAAAGTTTGCAGCCCGATTACATCAACCAGCAGAAGAACTATCTTCAATTATGTGCCCATACCCCTTTGCACAATGGGGAATTAACATACTTGGGTCGTTCCCCATAGCTCGTGGTCAGGTCAAATTCCTAGCAGTGGCTGTGGAATACTTCACAAAATGGGTGGAAGCAGAACCTCTCACCGTAATCACAGAACAAAAGTTGAAGGCATTTGTTTGGAAGTCGATTATCTTCCTTTTTGGTCTTCCTAAGACATTAATCACTGTTAATGGGCGTCAGATCGAGTGCTAGGCCTTCAAACAATTCTGCCAGAATATGGGAATAGAACACAGGTTAACTTCTGTTTCGCACCAGCAAAGTAATGGATTAGCTGAAGTTACAAATAGGCTGATCTTACAAGACTTAAGGACTCGTCTTGACACTGGCAAGGGCAATTGGCCCGATCTCCTTCCGAAAATTCTTTGGACTAACCGAACATCATTCAAGACCGCAACAGGGGAAACTCCATTCATGCTAGCCTTTGGAATGGAGGCAGCTATTCCAATAGAAGTGACAATTTTCGGCTTCCGCGCAATGACTACAGAATCACCCGATCAGATTGAAGGGCAGAGAGAAAGCCTGGATCTTCTGGAAGAAGTCAGGGAAAGTGCCGCCCTAAGAATAGTTGCTTATCAATAGGACATGGCCAAGAAGTTTAATACTTGAGTCAAGAAGAGAGAATTCAAAATGGGAGACCTTGTCCTACGTCGAAGCGAGGCCGTCGGTCATCAACCTGGAAAACTTGGACCTATATGGGAAGGACCGTATGAAGTCATTCGAAAAGTAGGAAAGGGCTCGTACAACCTCAGAACAATGGATTCAAAGCCCCTTCCTCGGCCCTGGAATGTGGAAAATCTGAAACCTTACTACAAGTAGTCACCTTTTTAATAGCATCAAGGTCGTCCAGTCAAGTAAGAGTCGGGTCTGCGAACCCATTTTTTTAATTATGTCTGGACTTGCACGTCCATCAGCAATTTTTTAGTAAAGTCAGGCATGCGCGCCCATCGTACTTTCTTTCAGAGTCAGGGACGAGTACTCTTTTTCCTTATCCAGGTTTTTTCCTAAAAGGGTTTTCTGGATAAAAAGTTTTAACGAGACTCATAGTCCAGTCCCCTTTAATAAAAGTATTTCTCCCAAAGAATGAGCACCAGAGGACAAAATATTGGAATAACTTACAAGGTCATCCAAATGACTTTATAAGTTATTTCCTAACAAATAATTTACAATGTCTCATGGTAAGGCGTTACAATTTTTTTCCTAACAAATAATTTAAAATGTCTCATGGTAAGACGTTACAAATTATTCTTCCACGAATAATTTGCAATGTCTTATGGCAAGGCGTTACAAATTATTTCCTAACAAATAATTTACAATGTCTCATGGTAAGACGTTACAAATTATTCTTCCACGAATAATTTACAATGTCTCATGGTAAGGCATTACAAATTATTTCCTAACGAGCAATTTACAATATCAAGAGTTCGGCCATTTTCAGGAAAATAACTCAACGGGCCGACAGTTCCCGACCTTTTAAAAACATCTCTCTCAATTTCGCCAAGTAAAGAGCTCAACCTAATCTTTGTGTAAATCGACTAAAAAGGTCAGCCATGCCCGGTCTTATTAGTCAATTCTCATCAATCCAAAGTTTTGATGCTAACAAAAAGTTAAAGCCCATTCTTATAACAAAATTATGAGGTCATCTATTGCTCGACCATATAATTATCAGGATACGGGATCAAAAAAACAACTTAGTTTTTTAGGCCAGCTTGTGTACTCAAAACAATGAAACACATGTAAATAGCATGAACATCAACTTCATTTATAACGAAAGTTTTACAAGGGGTCTACGGGGCATACTCGGGAAAAATGACAAAGCCTTACAAAATTTTTAGTCCTCGGTATCAGTCCCATCCTCCGCTTCCTCGAGCACTTCACAATCAGCCTCTTCCTCCTCCTTAAAAGGGCTAAGATCGAGATCGTCAGCACCCAAGGAGAAGTAGCCATTGGGCTCGTGTCTAGCTCGGGAATCTTCAGAAGACACCAAGCCCTTGCCTATTTTTTTTGATTGAGAGTAAGACTCCAAAGCATAATTACTCAGGGCAAGCTTGTAATCTTCCGAGCCCTTGAAGGACTTAATTGCAGAAGCTTGGAGTTGGGGCTCAAGTGCCCGAATCTGCTCGAACTCTTCAGTCAAGCGTTTAGCCTCATCCCGAGTTGAGTCTCGCTCCTTAAGTGCAACCTCAAGGTCAGTCTTGACCTTTCAAAGCTCCTCCTCAGCAGCATTGGCCCGGGGGGGGGCTCGTACTGGACGGAGTGCACTAGTTGACTTGCCATCTCACCCCGCTCAATACTTTGATTGGCGACTCCCCGGGTGATGCTTAGCATCTGCAAGTCGGGCAAACAAGTTATAAAAATCTTGCATAAAATGATCAATTAAGAATGGCGAAAACATCTCAGGAATTACCTGGAGAGCCACACTCATTATATGCTCAACTCCCCACTCCAGACCAATTTCATAATGGTACTTTTTCACAATGTCTGGATGCAGGGAGTCTTGCATTTTCCTCCTGCAGTCGCCCAGAGACGGATTCTTGATCTCCAGCTCAGAATCGGACGGCGGTGGAGCCTGACCTCTTTGCTGCCTTTCCTCCCTAGGAGGAGGAATATCTTCTTGGGCCTGGGATGTTTGCCCTGAGACTGAAAGGTTAGCCCTCGCCCTTTTTTGAGGGCGCCTCCTCATCACCCCGTCAATTGTTCTCTTGGCCTGGGTACTTTGGGCCTTAGCCAGTGCAACTTGCTTCAAAGCCTCAGAATCAAAAGTCATTCCTGCAACAAGGACGAAAGGTTAAACCTCCTGAAAAATGCACGGGGCTAAGAATAAAGCTAAAAAGGGCAATTTTATTTACGTAATTTAAGAGGGCGAAGCCTACTGGGCGGAAGGTCAAGGCCGGCCTGGTTGAGAATGTCACTATTCGCTAGGTCACTGGCTTCTTCAGCCAGCAACCCAAAATCACACACCCTTACCGCGTCTATCATAAGCTTGGTTATGGCCTCCTCACTTAAATGACCTACCCTATTAAAACTGTCTACATCGGGTCTCCTGAAAGTCGGCAAGATTATGTTCTCTCCCTCTATTGGTTTGATAAAAAAGAACTTCTCGTTCCAGTATTTTATAGAAGAAGGGACCCAAGGAACCTCAAATCGACCCTTCCAACACATATATACAAAACTGTTACATCGGGGGCAAATACTTGAGCTCTAATAGACATTTACAAAGGTTAACGGTGGGCTGTATTCCTAAACTTCGGTACAAAACAAAAAAATAAACAAGTAGCCTCCACCTGTTAGGAGCGAGTTGACCCGGTAATATGCCCGCGGTCATCAAGAAGTCTACAAAAAAGTGATGAAGGGGGAATCTAAGCCTGACCATTAAGGCCTCATAATATACCACCATCTCACCTTCCCGACAATGGTAGGAATACTCGTCCCTATCTGGGACCCTAACAGTATACCTCTCTGATAACTGATATCTCCTCATATCTACCTCAATCATGTGTTCTTTCTTTTTATTATAATAAGTTGGAAGTTCGAGGTCGGACTGTCTCGAATTTCTACCTACCCCGGGGCTACCCTCAACCCCTTCTTCAATGTCAAATTTGTTACCCTGAGGATTGGGTGGAGGTTGGTAGAAACCTAAAGGCTCGACCTCTAAAGGTTCGTCTAAGTTCTCTACCTCCCTAAGGTCGCCCACTGAAACTCGTTTTTCCATGACCCCAGATAATAAACAATAAAATTAAGAGTGGTCGAGAAAGGCCGAGTTTACCTAATTGCGAAGAAATTTTTTGTTGGAGAAAAGGTCGTGCTAACATCTCGAGGAGTTCTCTGATCTCTCAAAATTTGCAAAGTAAATAGAATGAGGTTATGGGGACCGCATATATATAGATAAATTTGGCAGGAAAAATTTCAAAATCCAAAAATTACATCTAGCCACGTGTCAACATCTGAAGCGAATCTATTGTGTCAAAACATTAAATCCCATTAGTTGTCAAAGTATGTATCACAGTTTTCATACGTCCAGAGATCTTGTACCTATCTCTGACGCACGGGGGCCAATGATCGGTATTATTTTCCTACTTCCCAAATTAAGGAAAATTCCATTCACCACCTTTAAGCTCAAACCTTCCCTGGGAATAGCTTGAATTCTAGCATTTAACCCGACACTAGAGCTTATCCCTCAAAAATCCCATAAGTCGGTTCATCTCCCTGAGCTTCTTCCGGTACCCCTGTGGTCGGGTTTGGACAAATCATTCTATTATCACAACGTATTATGGGCTTAAGGGTTGAACCTTGTGCCTGGGCATATCTTGAGGATTAGGTCGAGTTATACCCGACCATGCGCCCGCTTCTGGGTTGTCACTATTGGATCAGGTCAGGACTTCTCGGTCTTTGCCCAAGCGAGTGGGCCTCCAGATCTCTTTCGTCAATAGGTCTCATTAATGGGCCCCATTCTTGGGCCTCAAGGCAACACGTATTTCAGAAGGAACTCTTTTTAAAAGGTAAGTTTATAACAAAAGGACTCATTCTTTAATTAAAAAAGGTTATGGGCTTTTCAGCCTTATAAATACAGCTCATTTGATCACATATTATTCATTCATTATTCTTTATGTTTCTCCAGTTATATATTCTCTCTCTAATTTTCTCCAAAATAATAATTCTCACATCGGAGGGGCAACGTGGAGAATCCTCCTAGCCATTTTTGCAGGTCACCCAAGGCGAATTCATTCATCTTTTCCATCGATCAAGCAATTCCAGATTTTGCCACGTCAAGGTTAAGATTTTTTATAGCATCACTTAGTATATCTCAATCTTCATATATAGACAAAATCTTAAAAAGATTTAGCCTAGAATAGTCCAAGAGACGACTCTGTTACATCGAACATGTGATTAATCTCTCGAAGGAATGTGTCCAAGACACAAAATGAGAGAGATTGCATGGATAGAATACTTTATGCGTATGCAATTAGATCTATCATGTACGTGACGCTATGTACAAGACTGGATGTTTCATACTCTTTGAGTGTCACAAGCAGATTCCAAGAGAACCCTGGCAAGAGACAGTGTATCGCTGTCAAGAGAATTTTTAAGTAATCAAGAATGACTAAAAATGTGTCTTGGTATATGGAGGAGAGGAACTGACAGTTCAAAGATACACTCAGTCCGATAAATATTAATGTAAATCCCAATCTGGATGTATGTTTGCTCTAAATGGTGAAGCCGTCGGTTGGGAAAGTTACAAACAAGATAATATTGTTGATTCAACAACAAAAGTGGAATACATTGTTGTTTCAGAAGTAGCAAAAGAAGCAATCTGGATCAGAATGGTCATAACTGAACTTGGAATGGTTCATAGTATTTTTTTATCAAATGACTCTGTATTGTGATAAAAATGGAACAATCCACAAGAGAAAGAACACATGTCTCATTAATGATCCAAGCATGTACTGATACGATATCACCGTATCAGGGAGATCATAAAAAGAAATGACATACAAATAGAACGAGTCAGGACAAACGAAAATGTAGTAGATCCTCTGATAAAAGTATTGTCTGGGCACAAGCATGATGATCATTTCGAGTCTATTGATATTAGATTCATGAGTGATTAGATCTAATTTGTATGAAATTTTATTATTGTGATATATACTTTGTTTGGAAATGTTGGCATAAAACTTTATTAATTAAATGAGTCTACATTTAAATTGATAGATCTATTGTAACTTAAAAAATTTATATTAATGGAGTCCGTAGAATAAGTTCAAACAACGTGTAAGTCAAGGGTGTTGTGATTGTAAGATACAAGTGATGAATGACTTATTCTAAATAATCCCTAGTCGAAGCAACAACAATGGACAGATATTGTTGTTGCATTTCTTTCTATGAAAAAAGTAACTTATCTCACAAGTTAGAATGTAGAGGGACATTCGAATGTAATATGAATGCATTGTTAGATGAAAAAAACATTGGATGACTCACTTAGAGATTCCATTTGGATCACAAATCAAACGTCAGTGGTGAATCTCCAATGTATGATTGTGAAATTGGTCATTTGACTTGAGGACTTCATAGAATCTTATGTTAATATTGCTGGACTTTAGCAAACGTTGATGTTCGAGCTTGAGAGAAAATCATCAGAATAACGTCGTACAAGTATAGTGAAACTAATATGAAGATTGTGTACATCAAAAAACTAGGATACATCACTCCTTGGTAGTAGGAGACTATAAACTTATTTGTTGTGGTGTATTAGGAATAGTTAACTGCCTAATGATTACATTATCATTACATAGTTCTTTGAACTCATCGGATAAATATTCATGCACTCGATGAGTTCTCAAGGCTCTCACATTTTAGTCTATTTGATTTTATACCACATATAAATATCGTCAAAAGCACTCTAAGTCTTATGACTTATGAGAAATCAAACTGACATAACTAAACCGCAGGAATCATCTATAAAAGTATTGAAATAAGAGGATTCATGGCTTTCCCTCACATTCATAGGACCACATGTATCTAAATGGACTAACGGTAACGAAAGTTCGTCTCTCAAAGCTTTACTGAATGGTTTTCGTGTTGTTATTTTGGATAGGCAATGTTCACAAGTAGACAATTAAATCTTAGAGATTGAACCTAGTAGGCCTTCTTAGCTAACATATTCATTCTTTGTTTCCCAATATGTCCTAATCTAGTATGACATACATATGTATCAACATTCAAATTTTTAGACGAAGAAGAAGAAGACGAAGAAGAAGATACATTCACAAAAAGACAATGATCAACATAATAGTTATAAGTGTTTGGTTCACAATCCAACACCATAAAACCACCAAGTGCATATCAAGATTCATAATGTACATTACCATTAGTTATACCAGCAGAATTACCACAAAAGTTCAAATTGAAACCTAATTTTGAAATAATAACAACAGAAACTAAGTTCATTCGTATCCCTGGTGCAAACAGGACATCATGAAAGAAAATAATATGGTCAACATTAAATGCAACTTGTATGTACCGACCCATTTCACCACCACTCTATCATCGTTTCCGACGTATATTCACTTTGTACTAGTTGGAAATCGATGAACTCCACAAACATTTTTCGATCCCTGGTTAATGGTTTGTCGCTCCTGAGTCTACATTCTACATAGGATAAGACTCAGTAAGTAAAATGGTGTTGAAAACATAAATAGCCCTAAATTAAAGACGTATTTACAAGAGCTACCTTCTTTGGCTCAAGACATTCCCGAGCAAAGTGACTCAACGCTAACAGTTGTAGCATTTCAGCTTGCTCTTGTCCTCTTTTTAAACTATTTCCCTTTCTTGTTGCATTTGGGTTTGTTCTTTTTAGGTCTATGTCCAGTTTCTTTTCCTTTCTCTTGTCTGCCTTTGAACCAATTCTCTTACGTTAAAGCTTTATGCTTTTTTAGAATTAGATTTAGCTACAAAAGCATGTCCCAACAATTTAGTCGCACTCAGGTGCTCGTCCTCTAGTTCCACATGGTGGGTAACATCAGCAAATACTTTGATCCTATCGTTATGAGTCAAATTGATTTCCAAATGTTCCCAATTATCAGCAAGAGAGTGAATCAAAACCTGAACTTGCTGCTCCTTAGAGAGTATGTGACCAGTCGACTTCAGCTCCCTAATCATAGTAGACATGGCCCTCACATTCCATGCAATGTCGTGATTAGGAGGTTTCCTGTAAGTGTCGAATTTAATAGTCAGTTTTCTAAGTCTAGTCATACTACTACCATATTTCTCTCTCGGGTATGCCCAGATGTCATGAACGGTCGAGAACTGCTCACATTCGTGAATGAGATCTTCCACAATGGAACTTATCTAAATTTTCTTCCTCCCTGTCTGGAAAGTTTCGTGATCCCTTCTCTATTGAGAAGTTGAACCCATCCCTAAGTCTTCCATCAAGTGGTTAATGCCCTCAAGGAAGTCATATTCCTCCAGCACATATCAATTTTATGGGATCAAGTGTTATAGTCATCGTCATTCAATTAGTCACCCTTATTAAGGTCAGCTATGATATTCTTAGATGCCATGTTTTGTCAAAATTTTAGAGACTATCATTTAAATTTGGATTTATGCACAAGTCGTTTCACAATAATGCAAATTAAGTTTTGGGGTTATTTAATAGTAGATATGGAGTCGAAAGGTCACTAAATTTCCAATCGTCATCCATTATTCTAATGTTTCATTATCACAAAATAAATCTCACAGTGCAAAATTATAGGTTCTAGATGTGAATTACGTAAAACTTTTTCAATCTTAGAACTCCAATTCAATTACATAATTAAGCAAGTATAAAATGAGCATTACGTTCTTTAATACATGTAATAAGCATAAAACATATTTACATAAACCACAAAACCTCACAAATACATGCAATTAAAATTAAGAAGATTATAATCTAAGTGTACTCATAATAAACATGAGCATCTCCCAATAAATAACTAAATGAATAAATAAATAAAAAATCTCACCAAGTAATAGGACCTTATAAATCATTTTGGATATAAGGTCCAATAGGCAATTTTTAAAAATAAAATCCTTCAAAAATATATTCTAGAATAATAGGGGGGACACATGTAATTCTGAAAATTAAATTACCAAGAACCAACCTACAATTTGAAAGTCCGTAATTATTTTGGATCCAATTGACGAATTTTCAAAAGTTTAGAGACTAATCTGCACTTTACAGAATTTACAGGAGCCGGAATGAAATTTTAAAAATTTGGTGACCAATATAAAATCTTCAGTGACCAATTGAATTTTTAGACGTGCAGAGATCAAACTGAAAATTTCAGGATTATACAGCCTGATTTGGAATTTTCGAAATCAAGGGGGACTAATCTGATTTTTTTCAAAGATAAATAAATAAAACCTACCAAATGCCCTTCATCTTCCAGTATGTAGTTTTTTTCCCCATACTTTTGTGTAAACTCCGGGCGGCCATGACTCCTTTTTGGCCAAAATTTATAAGTTTTATACCTTTGGAAAGATATCGAAAATATCTATCCAACGACACCAATTAAGCAATGTGAATAGAAACATACAAAAAGTTATTACGTGATAAAGTTACTAGTTCCTTCGCTAGGGTTCAATTTTTCTCTTAACATACAAATTCAAGCAACTTGAAACTTTCCAGATATGTTCTAAAAAATTGAAATTCATGCATTTTGATCATTCCCAACCATTTCCAGCATGTTATAAAGCAATAAAACAACCTACCTTGGCTCTGATACCAATGTAATACGTAATTGCATACTTGGAATGGAGTTTGGGGTCTAGAGCTTAGTTGAAATCCCAAAAACGAGGTTTAATCACTTGCCTTTCGATTGCTTGCTTTCCACATTGCCTTATAATCACTCCTTGGTCAGAAACTCGATCACAAATAAAGGAATTTGAGTCATAATCCAAATATCAATTCAAAGATGTAGACTTTCCAAAATAAATTCATATTTTATCTTTTGGTTCTACAAATTTTACATCACATGCATGATTTTTTGGTGGAATAAGAGTAATATTGAAGTTGTAGGTGGTGGCGGCGGCGATTGGAGGTTATAGTAACTTTCAAATTCAAAACCTCAACTCCTTCAACTTCTCCATCTAAACACTCGCATTCAATTTGGATCAGTTAGGCCAACATGGGTAACCCGTATTGTACCAACATACTTACGGAGGTTTATTCAATTAGGATTTTGAAAGATATTTTTTAATGGATTTTATTGAATTTTATTCACTTTTATGGATTTGTATATACTTTTAAAGACTTTTGTATACATTTATTTAAAAGACTTTCATAGACTTTCATAGACTTTCAAAGACTTTTTGATGTGATCCAGACCACGAATACAAGCCCGCACAAAGATCCGTTGATGATCAAAGGAGGACCGATGACTCGATTGCAAACAAAGAGGGCCAATGAAGCAATAGACAAGCTAGTACAAGAAACAATGGTCAAAACAATGCTCGTGTCATCAAAAGAAGCAAGTTCCATGTTGGGACCGAGCCTAAACGACGAGTGGATCAACCTCATTCAATTTGTCGAAGAAAATTGTGAAATTTCAAGAATTACGGCCGTAACCTATAACCCTTACGGCCGTAATGAGTCTACTGCGAAAAAACATAAATTTTGAAGAATTGGGTTTACGGCCGTAACTCACATATGTCACGGCCTAAGAAGCCTCGGGTTAAAATTATGATTTTCAGAAAAAATGAGTTACGGCCGTAAAGAATTATGTCACGACCGTAACTGTTGAACAGAAATCAAGTTACAGCCGTAAAGGACGGATTCACGGCCGTAAATAGCCATACGCGTAATTTTAGGATTTTTTTTATTACCTTATTTTTTAGCAATTTCTTTCCTAGTATAATTAAAACTCTTAAACTAGGTTTTTGACCCTATTTATAGGAATGTAATTTTCATTATTATACACACAACTTTGATATTATTATTGAGAGACTATTTTGCTTTCAACAACCTTATTCTTCATTGAATAAAATTCGAACTTGCGAGTTATTCTTGTTTGTTCAAACCTCGGTGAGAATTAATATTGCTTGTGATCAAGAGGTCAATATATCCTTGTGATTGTATTGGTTGCTTTGTTAAATTAATTTTAATTGGATCCATAAATCGTGGTTTCTTGGCGGTCTTGGGTCGATTTTAATATTTTGTGGGTTGTGTAGCTACAATTGCTACGTGGTTTGCATCATTTGGTATCAGAGCTTAAACTCCAAAAATCAAGGTTATATCTTTGTTTTGTTTTCTTGAGTTTTCTTAAATCTTGTTCTTCGTGTTCTTCCAATTCTTGAGTCTTTAATCCAAAAAAAAAAGTGTCACAAAAAAATTCAAAAGTCGTTATTTCCTTCGTTTGGTATGCAAATAAAATTTCGTTTGTTTCCTCATTCTCGTAGTTGAATTTTCAAGAAGATAAAAAAAACGAAATTTCATCAAGTCCTTTATAGAGTCGAATTCTATTCTCTCAAGGTCTTCTTCGAGTTTTCCAAATAGTTCATAAAAATTCTCACTCATACTCGATTTGAATAATTCGGGCTTAAACTTGTTTGAGTTCGAATTCGTTCTTTGAAGCAATTGAGGTGAAAGTCATTGAGTGAAAAAAGACAGAGATGTGAGATCAATAGAGGGTAAAATCCAAAAATTAAGTGATACACGAGCGAAATACACGTAAGGCATATATTACTTAGTTTTAGGATGTCTGAAAAGTTTACTACAGCAAAGAACTGCGATCAAGTCAACATGGTGGAAGAGTTGGCACAACGCTTTGAGAAAATGCTTGGGGATATGTCAGGCAAGATTGAAAGGTTAGAAAGGCCTAAGGAAGCGCCCAATGTGCGAAGACAAGTGGGGCGTGGTCATAGGATAGAGACGGAGGAAGAAGATGAATTTGATGGGTATGATGATGGGGCACTTATGGATAGAGAGGTTGGGCATGAACGATGAGGTAGAGAGGTTGTTGGGGACCAACAGGATCGTTGCATGAGTAATATGAAAACAACTATTCCTTCCTTTAAGGGTCGGAGTGATTCGGAACAATATTTAGAGTGGGAAAAAAGGATTAAGTTGATATTCGATTGCTACAGCTATACGGAGGAGAAAAAGGTTAAGGTTGCAGTCCTTGAATTCACTGATTATGCACTTACTTGGTGGGATCAATTAGCAACTTCTAGGAGGCAAAATCGTAAGAGACCTATTAGTACATGGGGTGAATAAAAGGCAGTCATGAGGAAGCGATTTATCCCTAGTCATTACCATAGGGAACTTCATCAAAAACTGCAAAGTCTCTACCAAGGGTATAAGAGTATTGAGGATTATCATAAGGAGATGGAGATGTTAATGCTTAGAGCCAATGTGGAGGAGGATGAGGAGGCCACTATGGCCCGTTTCTTGAATGAGATGAATAAAGAAATAGCAAATGTGGTCGAATTGCAACACTATGTGGAGTTAGAAGATATGCTACATATGGCCATGAAAGTGGAGAAGCAATTGAAGAGAAAAGGGACAGCTAAGTATCAGTCGGGTTCTTCGGGTTCTAATTCGTCTTGGAAGCCGATGTGGGAAAATAAAGGAGCTGGGGCTGTTTCGAAGGGGAAGATAGAGATATCCAATGCTTCAAATGCTTGGGAAGAGGACATGTGGCTTCTCAATGCCCTAATAGGCGTGTCATTACCTTGAGAGCGGAAGGGGCTTGGGAAAGTGGTAGCAAAGAGGAAGACTACAGCGACATGCCCGCTTTGGAGGAAGTTAGTGATAGTGAGGAATTGTTATTCGGGGAGCATGGACCGTTATTAGTAGCGAGGCGAGCCCTTAGTGCTAAAGTCAACATGGATGACGTGGAGCAACAGAGGGAAAACATATTTCATACACGGTGTCGCATCCAAGACAAGGTATGTAGTATGATTATTGATGGTGGTAGTTGTACAAATGTTGCTAGCACCACACTAATTGAGAAATTAGGGTTACCATTGTTAAAGCATCCATCATCTTATAGACTTCAGTGGTGAAATGATAGTGGTGAAATTAAGGTAAATAGGAGGGTGTTAGTGAACTTTTCGATTGGTAGCTATATGGATGAAGTGATGTGTGATGTGGTTCCTATGCAAGTCGGGCACATTTTGTTGGATAGGCCTTGGCAGTATGATAGGAAGGTGACACATGACGGGTATAAAAATAGATATAGTTTTACCAAGGATGGGAGAAAAATTACACTTACGCCGTTGACACCATCACAAGTTTATGCAGATCAAGTTAAATTGAAAAATGATGAAGAACAAAAGGTGAGGAATATTGAGAAAAAGATAGTTGAGGCCACGACCTCAGAAAAAGGAGAGGAAAAGAGGGTTGGAGCCACGACTCCAGAAAAAGGAGAGAGGAGAGAAAAAAAGAGTGTTGGGGTACATACCTCAGAAAAAGGAGAGGGTACGAAGAGTGCCAGAAAAGAAAAATCAAGAGTGAGCTTCTATGCCAAAAGTAGTGAAATCAAGAAAGCTTTATGGAAAATCGACCAATGGTCTTTTTATTGTACAAAGAATCATTCCTTGTCCTTGATGAAGCAACATACCCCTCCCAGTTTGGCTATTTCTCTCTTGCAGGAATTTGACGATATATTTCCGGAGGATATACCTAGTGGGTTGCCACCCATTCGAGGTATTGAGCATCAGATTGATTTTGTACCTGGAGCAGTCATTCCAAACCGTCCCGCTTATAGGAGTAATCCCGAGGAGACGAAGGAGCTTCAAAAGCAAGTTGAGGAATTGATGAGCAAGGGGTACATAAGAGAGAGCATAAGTCCATGTGTCGTACCTGTGTTACTAGTACCAAAGAAGGACGGGACTTGGAGAATGTGTGTTGATTATAGGGCCATCAACAAAATAACAGTAAAGTATCGTCATCTTATTCCTAGGTTAGATGATATGTTGGATGAATTGCATGGTTCTAGCATCTCAAGAGTGGTTATCATCAAATTCGAATGAAGGAAGGAGATGAGTGGAAAACTGCTTTTAAAACTAAATATGGCTTGTATGAATGGTTAGTTATGCCGTTTGGACTTACTAATGCACCTAGCACTTTTATGCGTTTAATGAATCATGTTTTACGTGCATTTATAGGTAAATTCGTTGTAGTTTACTTCGATGATATCTTGATATATAGTAAAACTTTGAATGAGCATGTGGTGCATGTTAGGTGTGTGCTTGTGATTTTGAGGCAAGAACAACTTTTTGCTAATTTTAAAAAGTGTAATTTTTTCATGGAAAAAGTTGTGTTTCTCAACTATGTGGTTAGTGCTAAAGGGATAGAAGTAGATGAAGAAAAAGTCAAAGCTATTAAAGAATGGCCAACACCTAAAAGCATAACTGAGGTTAGAAGTTTTCATGGCTTGACTAGTTTTTATAGGCGTTTTGTTAAAGATTTTAGCACAATTGCCGCACCACTCACAGAAATTGTCAAAAAAAGTGTAGGGTTTAAATGAGGTGTAGAACAGGAGCATGCATTTGAGACTATAAAAAATATGTTATATAAAGCACCGATTTTATCACTCCCTAACTTTGACAAGGCTTTTGAGATTGAATGTGATGCATCAGGGCTAGGTATTGGAGCTGTTTTAATGCAGGATCGAAGGTCGGTAGCCTATTTTAGTGAAAAGCTAAAGGGGGCTGCACTTAATTACCCCACATATGAGAAGGAGTTGTACTCACTTGTGCGTGCTTTGGAAACATGGCAACATTACTTGTGGCCACGGGAGTTCGTGATACACACTGATCATGAATCCTTGAAGCATTTGAGGGGTCAAGCTAAGCTGAGTAAGAGACATGCAAGGTGGGTAGAGTTCATCGAAACATTTCCCTATGTCATCCGGTACAAACAAGGTAAGGAAAATGTGGTGGCAGATGTATTGTCTCGAAGGTATGTCATTTTAACTTCTTTGAATGCTAAACTACTTGGATTTGAATATATCAAGGACATGTATGATAATGATCTGGATTTTTCTAGTATTTATGATTCATGTGGTAAAGGGGCTGTGGATAGGTTCTTTAAACATGATGACTACTTATTTCGGGAAATTAAATTGTGTGTCCCTAGGTGTTCAATGAGGGATTGTTAGAGATGCCCATAGTGGAGGTTTAATGGGTCATTTTGAGGTTAAGAAGACCATCGAGATCTTAAGTGAACATTTCTATTGGCCTAAGATGAAGATTGATGTGGTTCGGGTTTGTAGTAGATGCATTACTTGCAAGAAGGCTAAATTGAGGATTAAACCCCATGGATTATATATGCCTTGACCTGTTCCTAGTGAACCTTGGGTCGATATCTCTATGGATTTTGTTTTGGGATTACCTAGGACTAAGAAGGAAAGAGATTCGGTTTTTGTGGTAGTAGATCGCTTTAGTAAAATGATACATTTCATACTATGCCACAAAACTGATGATGCTACAAACATAGCTGATATTTTTTTTAGGGAAGTCGTGCGCTTACATGAGGTTCCTAAAAGTATAATCTCGGATAGGGATGTTAAGTTCCTTAATAGGATAATGATTCAATTGTTGCGCACCATAATCAATAAAAATCTGAAAAATTGGGAAGAGTGTTTACCATTTATTGAATTTGCATATAATAGGGCTATACATTCTACTACTTCTTGTTCGCCATTTGAGATTGTTTATAGTTTTAATTCACTAACAACATTGGATTTAATTCCTTTACCTGTGAATGAACGTAGTAGTTTGGATGGAAAGAAAAATGCTGAAATGGTTAAATCACTCCCCGACAAGGTGAGGTTGGCAATTGAAAAGAAAAATGAACATTATGCATCACAGGCTAACAAAGGAAGAAAATGCGTCATATTTGAACCCGGTGATTGGGTTTGGGTACACTTGAGGAAGGAGCGGTTTTCAGAACAATGCAAATCAAAGTTACAACCGCGAGGAGATGGTCCATTCCAAGTGATTGAAAGGATCAACAACAATACCTATAAATTAGATCTTCCTGGTAAGTATAATGTTTCGGCTTCATTTAATGTTTCTGATCTATCTCCGTTTGATGCAGGTACAGATTCGAGGTCGAATCCTTTCGAAGGGGGAGGGGATGATGTGATCCAAACCACGAATACAAGTCCGCACAATGATCCGTTGATGATCAAAGGAGGACCGATGACTCGATTGCAAATAAAGAGGGCCAATGAAGCAATGGACAAGCTAGTACAAGAAACAATGGCCAAAACAATGCTCGTGTCATCAAAAGAAGCAAGTTTCATGTTGGGACCGAGCCTAAACGACGAGTGGATCAACCTCATTCAATTTGTCGAAGAAAATTGTGAAATTTCAAGAATTACGGCCGTAACCTATAACCCTTACGGCCGTAACGAGTCCACTGCGGAAAAATAGAAATTTTGAAGAATTGGGTTTACGGCTGTAACCCACATATGTCACGGCCGTAATGAAGCATCAGGTTAAAATTATGATTTTCAGAAAAAAAAAAAAAAAAGAGTTACGACCGTAAAGGAAGGATTCACGGCCGTAAATAGCCATACGCGTAATTTTAGGATTTTTTTAATTTCCTTGTTTTTTAGCAATTTCTTTCCTAGTATAATTAAAACTCTTAAGCTAGGTTTTTTACCCTATTTATAGGGATGTAATTTTCATTATTATACACACAACTTTGATATTATTATTGAGAGACTATTTTGCTTTCAACAACATTATTCTTCATTGAATAAAATTCGAACTTGCGAGTTATTCTTGTTTGTTCAAATCTCGATGAGAATTAATATTGCTTGTGATCAAGAGGTTAATATATCCTTGTGATTGTATTGGTTGCTTGGTTCAATTAATTTTAATTGGATCCATAAATCGTGGTTTCTTGGCGTTCTTGGGCCAATTTCAATATTTTGTGGGTTGCGTAGCTACAATTGCTACGTGATTTGCATCACTTTTACAGACTTTTTTCCATAATTGAAAAACCTAATGCTAAAAGATTAATTTTCGTATGGTTTGAATGTTAATCATTAATAATAATTATATGTCAATTGAATTAAAAAAAAAATACGGCGTGGGAGATAAATAATTTTAGGATAGAAAAACATTTGTAATAAAAAAATCGGGAAAAAATAAAATCATTTTTGATATCGACATACAAATTTTACTATGTTCATAAATTTTTTTGAATATACAAATTTTTATAGATTTTGATTGACTTTTAATTAATATTTTTTTTCAATATACAAATCTCTCTAGAGAAAATTCTAGAATAACTTTGTTTAATTATTATTTATTTTGATACAATTTAATTATTATTTTTCTGAAAAATCTTATAAGATTTTAGTTGGATTTATTTTCATAGAGAAATTGAAAAAAAAATAAAAAGAAGAGGTACAAAATATAAAGAAAGAATATTAAAAAGAAAAAAATATAAAAAGGTGAAGAGAAGAAAAATAATGATTTGTTTAGTTTTATGTTTCTAAAAATTAGCATAATAAGTTTAAGGTTTCTAAAAATAATATCACTACAACAAAAATGTCTAGTAGGGACATATTTTTTGCTACGTATGATGCAAGTGTCACAATTTTTGTGATGCTTAAAAGCATAACTAAATATTGTGATGGTTTGAAGTGTGACAAATAATTTTATTTATACAAAAATAATTAAAAATATAGTTTATTTACAATTTAGTGACACTTAAAATCGTTACTATATCTTATTAGAGTTCCAAACGTCACAAATATTTATATCCATACAATAAATAATTAAAAAAATAATTTATTTATAATTTAGTGACATTTAAAATTCTCGCTATCCAAATCCTCACTATTCAAACGTCACAGCTTTTGCCAATTTCATTGAAGCGCCAAATTGTCCCTCCCATCCCAAATTCGTATTGGGTTCAAATTCTTCAATACTTTCTTCAAATTACACCAGATTGCTCAAAAATTTCTGCACAAAAAGTGTCGGTTCGGTAAAGAATCGATGCCTTCTCTCCCATCTCAATTTCTCTCCAAATTTGAGAACACCTTCATCAACTTCTTCCAGATCTACATTTTTCTCTCTAAATCGGTGCTAGCCTTCTGAAGAGTTGCAAGAGAAATCATGGCGTTATGATAAAGCCAGTGTCAAACCCCCCACTTCCTTCAGATCTCTTCACATAAAATTTGATTTTTGTCTTCGTTGTGATGCTGTTTCGATTTTACGTAGGGTTATGCTTATCGGATGGGGAGGTAACAATAGCTCAACACTTACTGGTGGTGTCATTACAAATCTCGAGTGAGTTTTCTATATTTGAGTAAATCGCATAAAACTTTAATTGTGGTGTTTTTATAATATGATAATCCAGGATTTGGGAAATTAATATTTAGAAATTAATTAGGATTTAAACAAGGATTAACCCTTTGATGAATGCGAATACATGGCAAAAATCTGACTTATGAGTTATTGAATATTGGCAGAGGAATTCATGGGCTACAAAGGACAAGGTACAGGAAGCCAATTATTTTTGCTGTCTTAACCAAACATCCTCAATTAGGGTTGGGTCTTTCAATGGAGAAGAAATTTATGCTCCATTCAAGAGCCTACTCCCAATGGTATCTTATGTTTTATTTTATTGGTTCTTTTTTAAGTATAATATATATTTTATTCTTCCTTCTTTTGATTGATTCTATTTGGGATTGAGAATTAAGGGGTCAAAAACTCGTCGTTAAGCATGTTCAAGAGTTCTCAAACTGGAATTGGAATCAACTATGGAAGCATAGGAAAAGTTAGTGCATATATAATGTATTCATTTTGTTAAAGGGTCAGTAATTATGGAAGTATACCAGTCACTTTGGAAACTAAGCACTTGCAGTTTTATAATGACATCTATATTTTGTGGTTGCTTTCTATAGTATTTATCCAACATGAGACTTGTTACTTACCATAATCGATAAATGAAGTTTTCATTTCACTTGCTTAATTTCTAGAAATTAGGAAGTATGTGAATAGCCATTACAAATCTCTTCTCAACTTGGCAAATGGATAGTTCCTTTGTTGGATATCATTACACACTCAATTTGATCTAGCTTGTAGTAAATTATTTTTTACTAGTGCTCTTATCTGTTTGTTTTGAACTTTTCTAGTATAAGATTAATTATTTTTGTTATGGTAGAAGAAAAAGGTTTAAATTTGTGCAATTGAAGAATTGTAACTACCCTCCTTTGTTTGGGGGCAATACTCTTAATCTGAAATTGTCAAATAATTACGAAATTTTCAACAAGAAGTTTCATATCTTACCATGGATTATTTGGCAAGTAGTTATTGTTTTCCTATATTTTTGTCTCTTGGTGTAAGTGTTCGGATTTAAGTTAAAATAGTATAGCTTACGAGATTTTGAAGTTGTCGTATAAACATAGATTAGGCTATAAGTAAAAAGGGAAAAGAAAAGGAAAAGAGAGGAGGAGGCACAGAAGAGGCAGAGGTGGAGCGGAGGAAAAACAATAGATATCTTTCTCAAACATGGATCCCTATGGAATGCAGGACGAATTCCTTTATGAACTTAAAGGATGCCCGTATTTCATGTATTCTAGTTCAATTATGCCAACAATCTTTTAGCCGCTAGTGTATCTTAAAGTAAATCAATGTGTGCTTTAGTATGACTGTATTCATTTTTGGAGTTATTCTACCTGTTCATATAATCGATAGTGATATTCAGTGGGTATATTTTAGGCAATGTTTCGGGAATAGGTTACATGGAATGGTCACAGCAAAGCGAAATAAATTAAGATAAGCTTACATGGTGTGCTTGGTCCTTCGTTGTCATTTTTTTATTATTATTAAATTTCAGCCACTGTTCAAGCATACTTCACACTTCAATGATTGTTATGCGGGACAACAAAACATGGAAGTATTCCTGATTAAAGTTATGTTTTTGGACTTTTGCTTCCAGGCTGCAGCTCATTTGAATAATTTACTGGAGACCTACCTCCAAAAAAATGCAGCTTCCTCAAAGCATGTATTGTTGTAGGTATGATGCTTTCTCTTGTATTTTACTGGATGTAATGCTAAAATCTCATTTTGTGGTTATGTTTCCAAAGTTTGTTGTGTTTTGAATTTTATGGGGACTAAAGCATGCATAAATCAAGAAGTTATGAATGAGAATATATAAGAATTATTATGCTAATATATAGCTTGGAAAAATCTCCCTTATTATGCTAATTTGATTCAATTTTTATTTTGATGGAATACATAAGAATTATAGCTACTTATTATTATTTATTATTTTTCAGGATTCTTGTGATTTGAATGAGAATGATGTACACAATACTTCACCACCCAATGGAAGTGGTGCTAATGATTGAGAGGAAGAGGAAGAATGTAATCATTTTGAGGTTTAGCTAAGTGAAATCTTTAGATCATGTTTAAGAATATAATTTTTATTGTTTTAGATATTATGTAGAGGTTCGGTATATTGTGATACTTGAACAATTAAGTTTTTCTTTTATTAATGATTTGTTAATCATGTTTTTGTGTAGCATGGAACATATGGTGCAAGATTTTCTGTGGTAGCATATTAATTATGTATGTTGGTGAGATTTTGTGTAGATTGTCATGATTTTTTATTGTGAATTGATGATGTATTCTAGATAATTTATGCTATATTGTGGATGGTTAAATTTAATGGTTAACAGTTTTTTTTTTTTTTTTAAACATGTATGTATATATATATATATATAAAATTTTATCTCACTAAACGTATAAGAAAAAATAGTGACATTTTATATGCTCAAAACAGTGATATTTGGAGGTCTTATTAAAGTGCATTTAATAGTCCATGTAATAGTGACACTTGAAAGCATCATTATAGCACTATTATTTCACTAATGCGCAATTAATATTGTTTCGTTTGTAAGCGTCACAATTTATTAGTGACGCTTTCAAATGTCAGAATATTTAGTGACATTGGAAAGTGTCACAAATTTTAGCTACGTCAACAAGCGTCATAATTTATTTTTTGACACCCGAGATATACACACTTCTTCAAGCCGTCACAAGTTTTTTTTTGTGACACTTCTAACTCTCACAATATTAATAAATAATTGTCACTACTGAATTCTTTTTTTGTAGTGTATGAAAGAATGGAAAAAATTTAAAAGAAACAAAATGACAATTTAAAAGATTTTTTTCTTTGAAAGTCTTTCAAAATCTTGGAAGTTAATGAGAGACAAATTAAGAGATTTTGTGGTTGTACTTTCTGTTTAAAAGTTAATACATAAAGGATTTCGTATGAGTCTTTAAAAGTCATTAATATTTTGAATAATACAGAATTTTTAAAGACTTTTAAAAGTGTTTATATAATACACCATGATTTTTATGGACTTTTAGAATATCCATTAAAATCTATATTAAATATCTCAAATTTTTAAAGGAATCTCTAAAATCTAAATTAAATACACCGAAACTTTTTCAAATCCTTTAAAATCTTTAAAAGTCTTTAAAAATCTATATTGAATAAACCCCTTTAGATATATTTGGGTTTAAAAGATAATAAAACTGGGACCAACAATAATCGTTCATTCTTGATCATCATAAGAGAAGATATGATTGAGGTTATACTATATATCGGACACGTTCTTAATCATCTTCTTGGTCGATCAAATGCAATGTACTAGACTAGCATGTGATAAAATCTGTTGGTCCCAGATTCAAACACATTCGATTTACATAAATTATTTGCAGAACATATAAAAAATCAAACAAATGTCAAACAAATCAATACAAGAACTTTTCACCCACTGACGGGTTCGAATGTTCACATACTAGATGTTGATCACCATTCACCCGTTGAACATATACAAGTAGATATTGCTCCAGATCACTAAAATCAATCAAAAATCATTTACAAATGTTCAAAGAAATAACAATTTTCTACAAGTTTTCTCTAGCCTCAAAAACAGTTCACCAAATTAATCTGAATCACTCAAATGGATGAATACGTACGAAGTATATCTAAATTACCAAAGATTTACAGATTTGGGTGAAGATCGCCAGAGTAAAATGTTATTCTAGAGAGGGAACCAAAACGACATGCACACACACAGCGCACACTCGAAAAACCAAGGGTTGGAACCCTTTTAAATGACCCAGTGAAAACCACATTCAACGCCCATCCTTTGTGCACGTGTATAGTCTAATTATCAAAAAGCCACAAAGAAAAAGGCATGCTTTGAGGTACACGATTTTTTCATAAGCAAGAGGTCACAGGTTCAAATCAGAACAAAAAAAATATAAAAATTGTGAGGCATTAATTTTAACAATCTCCACCTTGATGAACACAATCTTGGCTTCTTTTATCTTTCTGGAACTCATTACTTGTTTCATTTACTTTGGTTTACCTACAAACATATTAGAAGTTAGAAAGGATAAAAGATTATTTAATATATTCTAAATATAAATATTCCATCTTTCAAGTAATATTTAGGATCTTCAAACATAATTTTAATTTATTTAGAGGAAGTAATTTGGTACCAAGATTAGAAGGATCAAACTCAATTGATATCTTAACAAGAGTAATCGTACTTTTTCAATCATGCCTCTTACAAAATGAGATTTTATATCAACGTGTTTAGTTCAATTATGGTAAACAAGATTCTTACTGAGATGAATAGGACTTTGATTATAAGTATATATTCTAATAAGGGCTCTTTACAAAAGTACCCTACTTTTAGGGATTAAATTGAAATTTATTTACATTTTATAAAACTTGAAAACTACTTATTATAAAATTTAAAAAATTGAAAAATACGTATGATACTTTTTAAATATGTTAGTATCACAGTATGATACTTATTATTATATTGGTATCACATTATGATACTTATGATATTTTTCAATTTTTTAAGTATCACAATGTGATACTTATGATATTTTTTCAATTTTTTTTAGTATCACAATATGATACTTATGATATTTTTTGAATTTTTTTAGTATCACAATGTGATACCTATGATACTTTTCAATTTTTTCTAGTATCATTACTTGATACTTTACAAATTTTTATGATACTTTGTCTCCGACATAAAATCAAAAAGTTTTAATCCACTTTTTTTTAGTATCACAACTTGATACTTTTATAAAATTTTAAGATACTTTGTTTCAAACATAAAATCAAACACTTTTTATACAATTTTCAATACAATTTTTACAACCACCCCTAAAAAGACTCTCCTGCATCAAACCACAATAACAGTGAATAGAGAAGGAAGGCACTGGATTTACTCTATCAAAATCCCCAAATTTCACTAGAAGCTTCTCCTCTTCGTCATGAATCCAATGGTGCAAACCATTTCTTGATCGGAGTTCACAAATGACCGGAATTTGAAAAATTATGTTCAGTTTTCACCTTTGATTTTCCTGTCCATTCGCCACCTGCCACCGTTGGAACTGCTGCAAGTTCCAGGCGAGTGTTCCCTTTGACCCCGCGGTTCCTGTGGTGGTCTTAGATCACCAATAGACCGGACGAAGGTCAAGCTTTGAAAATGGGAAGATTCCTTCTTCTTCATAGGTTCGATCACTACCTCTTTGGACGGTGACTTCTTCACCGGTTTTGTGAAAACTTTTTGGTCGGTGCCCTTTCAACAATTTTTACCACTGGTCAGTGCACCACTTTACCTTCACCGGCTTCTACACACGGTTTCACTTCTTCTAGCCACTGGTCGGTGCGATCACAGCTGGACGGGTTCTTCTTCTCCACTTCACTGTAGTCATGATTTCTTGGCTTCTTGCTTCAGTCCATAGGCCACCACTGATTTTTGACAACTGCTTCCACTCAGTTCTTGGATGAATTTTTTTTGTTTGGCAATTTTATAGTTTTCCGACAAGTTGACACGGTGGTGGCAGGCGAAAAGAGGATGTTGCTGTGGTGGCTGTGGTTGATGCCGGGTGGTGGCGGTGGTGAGTTGGCTATGGTGCAGTCGGGAGAGGAAGTGCACTGAATGAAGTATTTTAAAAAAATAAAAAAATTGGATAGTAAAAATCAGTTTTGTCATCTAAAGTGAGAAATTTATGCAATTAACAACATCATCTATAAAACCAATTTCAAAAGTCTCTTCCATCTTCCTATGAACACATCAAACAAATTTTGATGTACAAGAAGAAAACTACGAATTTTGTAGAAGTTACAAGTAAGTTGATTTTTTAAGAAAGGTACTTGAAAATAATATTTCATCTGAGAATTCATCGCTTATGACTGAAAATGGAAGATGGGTAACTCCAAGAGGGAAAAAGTAATTTGCTGAAACTGGGAACAACTTGATTATGTGAAAAGATATTGTCTAAAAGGTGGAGTAGACTCGACTACTTGTTCGAAGTCAGACAATGCGTCTCCCGGTGGAGGACAATCAAAATGTGATTGGAGTAAGATATTTACATTTGAGTAAGATGTTTACATCATCCCGACATGTCCTTAGTTGTCATGAAAGAGGATGTGTTCTTACGAGCAGGTCTACATGTTTGCACACGGACATTGGCTAGACATTGATGCAGGGTGTCTGGCATTGTTTATGTCGATGGTTGATGAGCTCTTTAGAAAGTCAAGAGAGTTGCACCATAATTTTTCATCAGGTATGTTTCTACATGACTAGATTAAATTATTAACATTTACGGTCATTTTAAGTGATGATATTCATATTGTGGAGTATGTTGATTCCATGTTTTGAAAATAGAGACCGCAAAAGTATGTCAAAGGCTTACTGTTATTTCTTAAGTATTGTGAACAAAAGTTACAGAAGAGATGGCAATGTTTGGCTCGTTTTCAACAAGATAGAGATTGTTAGGATAATTGCCTTAAAAATTTTCGAGTTTGGACATAATTTGTGGGCTCCAATTTTGATTTTAAAAACTCTAATTGGGTTGACTAGACAGTCATTTCATCACTTGGTTCCATAAAGAACCAGGTACCTGGTTCTATAGAATTTTCGAAATAGTACTTTGTGAGAAATTCATATTGCACATGAACAATCAAAAGTAATATTTTGTCCAATTTATGATTCCTCCACTGTTATATAATTATGAAGACGAATTCGTAAATTTTTGCAAACTCTTTGAGTAATATATTGAAAACTCAATTTTTCCTAAAGTATGCATGATTTTGAAATTTGGACAAAATTTAACGGGTAAAAGGAAATCAAAAAATATAGTGTTAAGGACTACTAACCATAATTATTTTTAAAAAAAAAAGTGAGCGGTCATTTTTGGATGCATGTTAGCCTTATTTTGACAGTCTTTGTGTAATTTTTAAAATGCAAGATTTTAGTTTTTATAAGTCTTTCGAAACGGTATATTAAAAACGTAGTTTTGTTTACAATGCACATGTCGAAAATGAGACGAAAGTTGACTCGTGAAAAAAAATGAAAAAAAAAAATATTGTTAATGGACCAATTTAGACGGTTATAAATTTGTCTATGGTTGATAATTTTGTAATTGAAGAAATAATGTGGTGAAGTATGATGTGAAAAGTTTATATTGATATCAAAATACTGCTATTACGACTTTATTTGACCCAAAAAGTTGACCAAACGACAAGAATTAAAAAAAATACTAAAAAGACAAAATAAGGAGTGACCACAGATGAACAAGGGTCGCCTCACTCACCCTTATAATAAAATAATGGGATAAAATACTATGTGAGAACTTCACATTGCACATGAACAATCAAAAGTAATATTTTGTCAAATTATAATTCCTCAGCTATCATATAATTTTGAAGACGAATTTGTAGATTTTTACAAATCATTTGAGTACTATATTAAAAACTCAATTTTATCAAAAGTATGCATGGTTTTGAAAATGCGAAAAAAGTTAACCTTAAAAGAAAAATCGAAAAAATAAACTTTTAAAAATAGATAACCACAATATGTAGGGAAAAAAGAATGTGGTCATTTTTTATGCATTTTTGTCTTATTTGACAGACGTTACATGATTTTCTAAAGACAAGTTTTTTTACTTTTTTATGAATTTTTGGAAAATACATTATTAAGAAATCATTTTATATCGTTCTAACTTTTGCTACAGTTGACGGTTTTGTAATTCAAAAATAATATGGTAAAGTAGTATAAGAAAACTTTACATTATTATCAAGACCTTGCTATTATGATTCAATTTGAGCCCACTAAAAAAAAAAAAAAATGACCACTAAAGGAGAAAAAAGAATCTAGCCAAAAATGAAAAGTGATTTCAAAACTTACTCTTATAATATAAGTAAAGTTGGAATCTGACTCTTGTATGCAATAATTGTTCCTACAAATAAATGATGTTATTCATTATTTTAGATATGGTGACTAGAGAGTTTTGTGAGGAAAAATTGTAGGCTAGTATATTTGTTTTTCTTCTTTTTGGATTGTACAAAGAAGTATAAATTGATCTATGTGATAAGCTTGTGTATTTTTCTAGAATATTTGGAGGATTTGGTGAGTAAACTTCTATATGATTGTAAGAATTTTCATAAAGTAGAAAGTTTTGACAGTCCATAAATTTTTCGTCATATCCTTATATTTTTCTTTGTTTGCTGTTTTTCTTTTAACAACATAAAAATCATGTAATGTAAGTTATAAAAGAGATTTGATTTAATTCCTAACAAGTGGTATCTGAGCATCAAGTGATTCGAATAGTATAGTAAAAGGAAAACACACCTGACAAATGTATTGTGAAGAAATTTGATGGGATGATAAATTTTGACTTGTAGTAAATACAAGTTAAGGATGTATTGATTCAAGTTAGACTACACAATGTTTTAAAAGAAAAGCCATCCTCAAGTTGTGACCAAGATGCTCAATCAGTGAATCCGATAAGAGTGATAAGGACTGAGAAGATTTGAATTTAAAGGCTAAAAGCATGATACATCCTTGTTTGGCCAAGAACATCCTTGCAAATATTCATGAAATATCCGTTGGCAAGGAGCTTTGAGAAAAACTGGAAGAGTTATATCAATCAAAGAGTTTTTCAAATCAATTGTATATAAATGAACAACTTCATTCATTGCAAATAAATTCAGGTATGAAAATCTCAAACCATCTGAGTATTCTCAATATGATCCTTTCTGAACTTGGAGGCTATTATAATTAAAATTGATTATAAGGATAAATTGTTAAGACTCATATGGCCTCTTTTGATGTTTAAGAAGGAAAGTGCAAGTTTTGCAGAAGTTATAAATAAGTTGATTTATGAAGAAAAAGAAGGTTAGGTAGAAATAATATTTCATTTGAGAATTCATTGCTTATTCCTGCAAAATGGAAGACGGGTAACTCCATTAGAAAAAAAAGTAATTTGCTAAACTGTGAATAACCTGATCACTTGAGATTAAATTGTGCAAAATGTAGAGCATACTAGACTAATAGCTCGAAGCCGTATAATGTGTCTCTACTAGTGAAGGATGACCAAGATATTCTTTGAGTAAGATGTCATCACTGAATGTCGTTAGTTGTCATGATAGAGAATCTATTCTTACAATGGGTACAGAAACATTAGTTTGACATTAATGTAGTGTATGTAGTTTTTTTTATGTCAATGACTAATGAGCTCTTTGGGAAGTCAAGAAGAGAGTTACACATAATTTTTTAGTAGGTATTCAACATGAGTCGATAAAATTCTTAGAACTTTAGGTTAATTTTAAATGATTAAATTCATATTCTAGAATATGTTAATTCTCTATTTTGAGAATTGATGCCATCAAAGTATATCAAATGCTTTTCTCCAGTATTTTAAAAAAAAGTTGTAGAAGACATGAAAAGTTTTGGCTTGTTTTTGGCTAGTGGGTGTTGTTGGGATAATTGCCTCAAACAATTTTTATTGCTAAAAGTAATTAATTCAAAATGTTAAGTTCTTTTCGTATAAATCCAATATTTCCTTTTAGTATTAGAAAGTTGTTTCTTTTATCTTGAAAAAAAGCTTTGAGTATTTTTCCTACGGTACTTGAAGGATTTTGATAATTTTTCATATGATGGAAAACTTTGACGGTCCATAAATTTTCGTCATTTCTTTATATTTTCTTTGCTTGCTATTTTTCTTTGAACGACACAAAAATCATGTTAGTAATAAGAGGGAAATTTGATTTAATTCCCGACAACCAATAGTGATGTAGATGTAGTGTTGAAGGACAAATAAAGTTGTTGCCACATTTTGGGCCTAAATCTACCGTTGGATTTCACCTATTTTGACTTATTCCTAATCTAGGAATAAAATGGTCAATTGAACCTTAGATGGCTGCTAATGATGACTGGCCTACCATCTACTATCACACTTCGATTCACTCTTTTGGTTCGTTGGTCAGTTAGATAGTCAAACTCTTGTAGACCTACCAAATTCAAATACTAGTAATATGGTGTGGTGTCCATGACATGATTATTTATATGTATACCTAGCATATATAGTTCCACAGCCAAGAGAATTTGGCGTGAGAAATGAGAGAGCTCAAAGATGACTTTAAGAAGACGGACAAAATTCTCTTCTAAAGGCTTCTGCATTTTCAAATCCTCAGGAAACAATCCCATATAAATTTGAAATAATTTCTTTCACCCTAATCAATCGACTTTGATATTAAGCCTTTGTTTGGTCCAAACCTTTTTTTCAACTTTTCCTTCAAATTCTTTTTCAGCCACACATTTTTAGGGGACCCACAACTTTTCTATTACTTTTCAATCATGCATTCTTCCAAAATTCCTCAAAAACTACCTATATCTACACCAAACGGGCACTAAATAAGTCAAATGTAAGCATATACGTACAAGGAGATTAGAAGACAATCCAGCTAGTGGTTTTTCAACTCAGTATTTTGTACATGATGAAGGCAGGGAATAGCATAGCTTCGGTTCTCTTAACACTTAGCATTAAAATTCAAAAAATGTACATGCCACTTTATACATAACAAAACAGCAGTAAATTTTTCTTCTGCGTGCAAGCATAGTTCAAGTCCTAACAAGTAATAGGCACTATTTCGCAATCTAGTAGAATCTATTGAGACAGAAATGTCATTAAATCTCTACATAACATGTTTTTAGACAACCCAAACACCAAAACTGGGGGATGAAGATGGGGATGGGGTGGTGGAGGTGTGACTTGATTTACAGACTTAACAAAGTTCGAAGGTTTATCTACTTCAGTTTGAATGCATTGTTTTGACCATGTTCTCTTTCGTTCATCTTGATGAGAATTAACCCCCTGGCTTAACTTTTTGAGGGCGTTTCATTTTGAGAAGATGAGAAATACCTGCTACAACATGCAGCCGACTGTTTGGTACGCCTGTTTTTGCAAGCGCGTTCCCATATTTATCTAGAAGGACAAAGCATGGGACATACTTAATGTCATAATGGAGGAGCTACATGAAGAAATGAAGCATAAATCAGCCACTGCCATAAATTTACAAACTTAAACTCAATCGGCAGAAAGGATGAAGATCAATAAGAAAATGAGAAACACAGCTATCAAATACATTATACATGCTTTATTGTCATAGTGGAGGAGCTACATGAAGAAACTGATAGAATCCTGTTGGAATTGCTGTAATGTATTTAGGTTAGCTGGAAATGAATATTGTAGAACAGAGAATGATGATATTATTCAATGGAAACAAACAACACAATTGAAAGAACGAATGCAAGCTTCCGAGAGGCCCGCTTTCTCCCAAGACATATGTCTATACCCAATTTTCTGCCTCCCTAACTGATTCCCCAATCCCCCATTTATAGGTAAATACTTGTACATTTTATTCTCATAATATCCCTCCACTAACTAATTGGTATCTATCAGAAACAAAGCATAAATCAGCCACTGCCATAAATTTACAAACCTATACTCAATCAGCAGAAAGGATGAAGATCAATAAGGAATCGAGAAACATAGAAACCAAATCTTTGCTCCTAAGAAAAAGATTATTGATTAATAATAATAACTTAGAAACCGAACCTACATACAACTTCTTATTGAGCACGAGGTATGTCAAATAATTCACAAGCACACGGAGTAGAAAAATTAACAAGAAGCCAAATCTTGGTCGGAGATATACAAAAGAAGTTTCTAGTTGATGTAACAATCGAACTTCAATTACAGTAAAACGACAGTATCTACAACAACCACACTAATTACTACCCTGTCTGATGTAGGGGCATTATCTTGGAACATAATCTTTATTTCTAACAAGTCTAGAGTCAAATTAACATTGCAGTTTTAAAATATTAGATTGGCTTCTAAAACTCCTTATCCTAGTATACAGTGCACGCTTGATGGAACTGAACAGTACAACTGTATAATAATTAGATAGTTTTTATTCCTTAGTATAGTCTAATAAAAAAAATATAGATTATGATGATTATCTCGGATTATTTTTAGAAGTTTATTTCATAATATTCTCTACCTATCCTGCATCAGTTTCAAGATGTTAGATAACTCTCTGAAGGCCATTTTACTTATTTAAAGTAGGTTATATTTTAATGAATCTTCTTACAATTTGTCACAACTTAATATATCAGATCAGTTTAATTCGGTAATCTCGTGTGGGCATCTTGCAAAAATTTCAGAGAAACGTATGCAGGTAGCTCTCCTAGAATTCATCATTTACATTGAACAATTTGACGCCATGTAACTTTATAGTTGCTTGACTCGAGCTTATAAGTGTGTAACTATAGATAAAAGATGTGGATTTAAAAAAATGTGTGGTTAAAAATGATGTTGGACCTGCAGTGTATAAACACTTAAAAGCTTTGCCAAATATATGCTTTATTCATATAAAACTATACATCAATTGTAAACAAATATAGGCAAAATATGAAAATCAAGACTGAACGTTTAACTTAAGTTCCAATAGGACCAAGGCAATCTGTTACATAACATCATGTACGTATTATCAGTCAGATCAAATGTTATGCAATCCCCTCTACGCAAACTTACACTGTTTAGCTTAAGTTCTAACAAGACCTAGGTAAAAAATCTGGTACATAAACAGCATCATGTAGGGATTATCAGTCAGAATCAAATGCTATGCAATCCCCTCTTAATCAGTTAAAATTGTTCAGCTGAAGCTCTTTTTTATGGAGAGTTTTATTTAATTTTAATTATTGAAGGTGAGACCGCGAGAGGCTTTTTGTTATTAATCTTCAACATGGTCCGTTCAAGAATTAGTGACTGGAGTGAAGTTGCAACAAAGTCAGCTGCTTTTCGGAGAGAGCTCAACATTTTATATAAAAGAAGACAATGTCACAGTATCTATTAAATCTTTTTATTTCCTTTTAAGATTTCCAAAGTCATAACGTTCTCCAATATGTTATCCTTAAAAATACTGGTGTAAGAAAAATTCTTCACCTTAAGACAATACAGTCATTTCATATGGTGCACAACTCATTTAAAAAGATTTTAGTTTTCAATCCTTTTGGGAAACAAAAAAGGAATCAACTTAAGATTAAGTTTTTAAACGAGGTTGTAGTTTTTATTTTTTTCAATTGCAGGTAACAAAATGCTAGTCCTATTAATTAACAATAACAAGAATAATACACACGTACTTTTAAACTGAGAATATAGAACTTCGAATTCAAACAAAAATAAAAACTATCTTCTTCTTAGCAAGTTAGGGTACGCTTAATCCTAAGTTAAATTTACTCTTAGGCTCCGTTCGGCTGCTAAAGTCAAAGGAATTAGAATTGTAATGTGTATTATTTGAATTTTCTAAGTAAGATGTGTGGTTAAAAATTGGAGACTGAAATTGTAGTTAGTTAAAAAGTGATTTGAAAAATTGTGTCAATTATAATTTGAAATTATAATTTGAAATTATAATGGCAAATATGCCTTAGGCTGTGTTCGGCAATGATTTTAATTTCAAATTATAATGGACAAAATTTTCCATAACACTTTTTAATCACACATTTTTTCTCTCCAATCTTTAACCACACATCTTACCTAGAAAATCCAAATAATACACATTATAATTCAAATTCTATTTATTTGAGCCGCCAAACGGAGCCTTAACCGAACACAGCCTTAATAAGTAATATCTTGTTCCTAATATTCTTTGAGTAGTTACTTATATCCAACTGTGACCAACAAAAATATTATTTGGTTTAAAGAACTTATTCACTTATAAGTAGTTTTAAGCCTAAAACATTTATCTCAGTACATGATTCTTCATTAGTCAAGAGACGGAATATTACAAAATTATAACAATAACAATAACAACGATAACAATAACAATAACAATAACAATAACAATAACAATAACAATAACAATAACAATAACAATATCAATATCAATATCAATATCAATAACAATAACAATCATAATCATATTATGGGTTTACCTCAGGCAACCATTTATCATTCTCAGCATCAGCCAAAACGATATTAAGCCAATCAGAATCCCTTTTCTCAACTTCCATGACAAAATTAAGCAAAGAATTGCAGAGTCCACACTTGGGTGAATAAAATTCAATTACAGTAGCCTCCTTCCCACTTGACAGTGCAGCAGCCAATGCTCTTTGCTCTGCCTCTCCCTGTTCTTCAGGGTTCAAAATCTTCCTCTTATTGTTGATTCCACCGCTTAATTGAAATGGGCTTTGTCGGGATATTTTGTTAATGACATTGAGCGTTACGATGCCAAGATTCTTGGCTGAATTGAATAGCCATGGGGGCTCCGAACTGCAATTGTTAGGGCTTTTGGGTTGATTATTGATATCCCATGGCCATTTTAAACAGAAGAGAGGTTGATTAGTAGGGGCAGAACCCATATTTTTCATTCTCAAATTCTTCAGGAAAATGGTGGGTCTCGAGAATATTGACTCGGGGTGAAGGATGGTGAGAAATTTGCTACTTGTACAATTACGACTGTTGTCTTCAGATGAACTCAAAATGAGGGTTAATTACACTAATTTTATGTCTGTCAAAATAAAATAAAATCTATATTTAACGTTTTAAAATAATGCAAATTACTACTTAATTTCAAAATTCTTACACCATGTATCATTATTTTAACATTTTAATTAGTTGGATGTAAAATGATCACATGGTGATCACGGGACCTTACCTTCTAACACGTTGACGTCACACATAAGCATTGAAGTGAAGTTTTATTTTTATTTTTGGGTAAACAACACAAATTATTTCGAACCTTTGAATTTCTTGCGAAAATAGTCTCCAACGTTTAGATTTTGACATTTATATCCTCAGAATCACTCAACGTTGCGAAAATGGTCTCTACAATTATATTTTATTAGTTTTCACCGTTAAAAATGTGTAAATAGCACAAATGGTCCTTAACATTTGAGTTTCTTGCGATAATAGTCTCTAACATATTAAGGTCGTGTTTGACATATTTAGTTTGTAATCTGCAAACGTTTAGCGTATTTAGTCTCTAACATGTTAAGTTCATATACGTTTGACGTATTTGGCCCCTAACATATTAAGCTCCTATTTGAGACCAATTATTTTAAATAATGTGATTTTTAATTGCAATTTTTTAAAGAATTTGTGATTTAAAAAAATTGAATTTCTTTGTAAATTCTTTAATAGATGGAATGTATGGTTGAAAACGAGTTTTAAAAAAACAAAGTTTATTCTAAAATGCAGAATAAAATATTTAACAAAAATTCACCGCATTAACAATTCAAACTATTAGTAAAAAAAAATAATAAATTCATGGAACATAGACAAACGAATACATTGGACATCATTTTAGGAACTGAATAACAAATATGGTTTTATCAGTTCTATTTTCGATTTTCGATTTTGAGAATTAATCAATATCGATTTTCAAATTTTCATTTTTTTCAAAACTCGTTCCTTCCACCAAAAAAAAAATCTTACTTTTTAACCCCAAATTCCCCAAACTTACTTTTCAAATTGATCGATTCTCAAAATCGAAATCGAAAGTAAAACTGATAAAAACATATGTGTTATTCAATTCCTAAAATGATGTCCAATGTATTTGTTTGTTTATGTTTCATAATTTTTATTATTTTTTTTTACCAATATGTTGAAATGTTAATGCGATAATTTTTGTTAAATATTTTATTGTACACTTTATAGATCCGGATTAATCTTTATTTTTTTAAAACTCGTTTTCAACCACACATTCTATCAATAAAATAATTTACAAAAAAAATTAGTTTTTTTTAAAAAAACATTTTTAACCACAAATTCTTAAAAAAATTACAATTAGAAACCACATTATTTGAAATAATTGGTCTCAAATAGGGGTTTAATATGTTAGGAACTAAATACGCCAAAGGTATCCTCTTAATATGTTAGGGACAAAATATGTCAAACGTTTGAAGGTTACAAACTAAATACGTCGAACATGACCTTAATACGTTAGGGACTATTATCGCAAGAAACTTAAATGTTAGGGACCATTGGTGCTACTTACACCTTTTTAACATTGGAAACTAATGGAATATAACGGTATGGACCATTTTCGCAATGTTTGGTGATTCTGAGGGTATAAATACCAAAATCTAAACGGTGGAGACCATTTTCGCAAGAAATCCAAAGGTTGAGGACCATTTGTGCTGTTTGCCCTTTATTTTGACAAGTCTCCGCACATAGTTTCTTATTATTTTTTAATAAAAAATTAAAACCTAAACATCCAAAATACTAAAAAAAATAAAAATTAATAAAATGCAAAAAAAAAATTTTAAAAAAAAATCTCTTTTACACGCACACATTTTAAAAAATAAAATTAAAAAGTGAAAAATAAAAAATATAAATTAAAAAGTGAAAAAATGAAAAAATGAAAAAACTTTATCATTTTACACTCACATATTTTTATTATTTTTTATTATTTTTTTCACTTTTTAAAATTTATCAATGTGTGTGTGTGAATTTTTAAAATGTGTGTAATTTTATTTTTATTTTAATTTTTCTAGTATTTTGGATGTTTAGAAATAATTTTAAAAACTATGTGTACACCTCTTTTTTTTAAAAAAAAAAAAAAAAAAATCATTTCAATGCTTATGAAACGTCAACTTGGTAGAAGATAGGGGCACGTTATCATTTAACATCCAACTAGATCAAAAAGTTAAGAGAATGGTATATAGTGTAAAAAATTTAAATATAAGTGGTAGTTTGCGTTGTTTTGAAACATTAATGGTGTATTTGAAACTTTTGATAAACATGGGTGGTGTTTCGTGTTATTAACCATTAGTTTAAGAGCATCAACTTTTTGAACTCAACCTCAACTATTCATTCTTATTCGAGCCTACAATTTTTATTTTTTCAAATATTTTTAAACTACAAATTCATAAAAAAAAAAAAAAAAATTTAAAAATTACATTACCAAACATGCTCTAAGAGTAAATAGGAGAAATTGGAAAAAAAAAAAAAAAAAAAATTTGAATGTGATTGAAATTTTGTTAAAAAGTACGTAAAATAATCGATCACACAATTTTTTTTACTTTTCAAATATTTTTAAACCACGCATTCATATAAAAAAAATCACATTTAGGGAAAATTGGAAAAAAAAAATTGAATGTGCGATTGAAAAGTCATTAAAAAGTATGTAAAATAATGAATCATATAAAAATATGTGGTTTAAAATGAACAAAACAAGACCTTAAAATATCAAGGTATTTAATTGAACCTTTTAGAAGTCTTTACAAATTTTTTAGGATATTCAAATTTAACTTTTGGAGAATTCTCTACTTGTTAAACTTATAGGGAATTTTGGCAAAACTTATAAATAACTAGTAATAACTAGCCTAAAGAACAATCTTCCATCTATTGTGAGATTTGTCAAGTCTTCGAGACCCAAATACGCCTCTTCATTTCATAGGGCTCTATTTCCTCCAAATCAAGCCTCTTCCTTCACCCCTAGGGTTCATCTTCAAGTAACCATATTAATAAGATATTATTTTATAGGTATTTTGATTATTTGTTAATCTAATTGATTGACGTAATTTTGTTTAAATTTTAAAAAACAATTTCTATTGATGTGAGAAATATGGTTTATTTTGTTTCACTCTTGTAGATGATCTGGACGTACAAGAATTTGTTTATAATATTACGTTTTATGGGTATTTTTTATTTAACAAATGAAAATCTCTAAAGTCTTTAAAGTCTTTAATAAAAGTCTACGAAAGTCCATAGGGGAGTTTTTATTAATTCTTAACAAATACGTAGAACGGTAGAAGTCACTTGAAAGTTTTTGAAATTCACAAAAGTCACCCACTTAAAAAAGTCTTCAAAAGTCTTTAAAAGTTAAAATTGAATACGACCCCTAATAGTGTTGCTGATAGTTGTACCTTCGGTCAACAGAGATTTGCCTTCTTATAATAAAGCCCTATGAATTGAATTTTTGTACTTCCATTCTGTGGAAGATTCTTCATTTATGAATTTCGAAATATCGAGTCTCTATATTTAGAGAGTACTTAAAAAAAAAAAAAAAAAATCATGTTATTGGGTAGTTGTTGTATGAGCTTGGTTGGGAAATATAAAATCTAAAAACAAAAATTGTTAATAGTTATTTATAATTGATCAGTCTAAATCTCAAGCTATATAAGAAAAATAAAATTGTAATTGTAGGTCAAGGTCGGTCCAGATGCTTGATGTGTCCTTTCTTGGACAGGGTCGGCCCAATTGCCCAACCTATCATCACTTGGCCTTAACAGTAATAGTCAAGATCTGTCTATTGGCCGAGCTATACTCAAGACCCTCGTAATATTATCATGGACTATTCCTATTTTTGGACTACGTGGATGGGCCATATCTTAGGCCCAATGAACCACACCTACTGCTATTCACGTGCTACTTACCAAAAAAGTGAGTCCAATTCATACGAGAAGTTTTCCTCTATAAGGCAATTTTGTTCATAAGGACTCCAATTCCTTGTAGGAAGAGGAAATGTGTTTTAAGCCCTATAAATATAGTTCCTTCAATCACAATTTAAGGTACACATTTACAATAAGCTCAAATATTCACTATATTATTTTTCCTTCTTCATTAAACTAATTCTTATACATGAGGGGTGACGAGGAATTTCCTCACCATCTTTTTTTGCAAGTTCATTGAAGATAATTCATATCACCTTTCCCATCAAATTAACAGCTCTTAGTCTTGCCACGTCAAGGTCTGTAATTTTTGAAGCATCAATTGGTGTTGTACGTGAGAAAAGGTACGAATAGCCATGGTTAACACTCAAAAAACTCGTTATTCCATATTCACATGGCCCTTCTTCCAGAGCAATACTTCAGTAGAGGAAGTTAACCATCCCCCTCTCGAAGGTATCCCAAAGCACAAGGTCAGGAAGCCCTACCTGAAAATGAACCAGTAAGTTGAGAAGCCTTCAATGAACTTGATTATTGTCTAATTTTACTTATTTCAAAGAAGTAAATAAATGAAAAATACAATTTTGGGATATAAATTTTGTCATTTAGAGTAAAATTTATTAAAGATTCAATTTTATTTGTTAAACTCTAAATTGATTTTATTTGCTAATAATTTCATTTATTTAATTGAAGGTACATTTTTGGACAATTTTATCTCAAAAACCCTTAACTTGATTAACCTGAAAAAGCCCAAAAATCAACTCTCCAGCCCACTTCATTCTCTCACGCGTCGCCAACCTACAACCTACCACTCACGTTCTCTGGCTTCTCTCTTCAATACCCAGCAGTCGCAAGTAATCTCTCCTTCACATTCTCTGTCTGCTCTCATCTTCTACAGCAACTCACAGCCACCTCTCTCCATCTCTTCCTTCTTCCAGCCACACTTCTCCCACCATCTCTCTCTCACGCAGTCTGTCTTCTCTCCCTCTCAACTCCCTTGAACCGCACAACAGCTAACCATCTCAAATCTCTCATCCTCTATCTGTTTTCTTCTTCTTCCAACAGCCCTCAGCCATCCTGTTCCCAGCCGCAACTCAGCAACCTCTCCTCTCCTTTCACACGGCAGCAACTCTGGTTTTTTCTCTGCTGGCGGACGGGCTGCACTTCTCCTTCCACTATACACCAGCAGCCCTTTCTTTCTCGCTCCAGCCCTCACCTTCACCAATAGGCAGCCTCCACACAGCATTCCATCTTCACGCAGCAGCACAACCAGCTTCCGGTCTTCAACTCAGCAGCAGTCCAGAACACAAACCGCCAGCCTCTACCGTGAAGAACTAAACCGGACAGCAGTTGATAGTTTCGGGTGATTTGTTCCAATTTTTATTCATAGTTTTGCTTAGGTTTTGAATTAGTTTAATTATTAGTTTATATAATTTTAGATCATTTATGTTTTGTTGAATTGAGATAAATTTTTGGTTATAGAGTTTTTAGTTTCAATTTGAGTTTAAATTTTTAGTTATGATAATTTTTTGGTTGAACTTTATTTCGATTAATTTAATTATGTCCGGCTAAGTTATATTTGAGGGGAGTTATTCTTAACTTCAATGGATATGTTTTAATTCGTTATGGATGAATTCTTGTGATTGATAATAATTAGCGAGTGTTTTAAAGTTTCAAATTATTTTACTTTGATTGATGTCGTTGATGTGATATGTATTGAATATGCACATAACATGCTCGACTAAATGCCGTAAAATAAATTGATTAATTTTCGTACTAATATTTCCAAATTTTATCGATCTCAAGAAATTCATGCTAAATTTATTTGCAAAGCCAATTGATAGCGAAAGAATAACTCCACTCAAATTTCCATTTCATTGCATTTAATTATATTCTCTTCATTCATTTAACCACAATTGAAATCATAGTTTAGGTTTCAAATTTAGAAAATATTATTATACCAATAAAATCCCTAGGAAGAATGACCCTGGATTACTGCTAGGCTATAACTTGACCCATTTATACTTGGAGGGTAGATTTAACATCGAGTCAGAACTCCAACAACATCTAAATGTAACACCCTAATTTAAAGATCTTTAACCCAGGCGTATTAACTTTTCTTTACTTAAATGCGGAAAAGAAATCATTAAAAAAAAACTCAACATTTTCATTTTTTATTATAAAATTTTACAAAAATTTCGGCAGAATATCCTCTATAAATTAGACATAGCCAACCTGTAGAGGGATATCAAAACCATTTAAAAACACACATTTCAACTCATTCAATCCCAAACCATTTCAAGAAGTCACAAACTCCTCAACAATATAATTTCAAGTAAATAAACTTTAACAATTGAAACAAGAGGTAATTTAACATCTTATACGATGCCAATACTTATTCAAAACTACTTCAACCAAACAATTATCAAAAAATAAATAAATTAAGAAATAATTAATGATAAACTAAATTAAATTCTAATTTAACTTTATTTTAAAATAATTGAAGCGATATAGCCTGAGCCTGCCATCAAATGCTCTCCTCGTCTCATCTAGCTTTCATAACCTGATATATTGGGGAGGGATTGGGGTGAGCTAAAGCTCAATAAGAAAACTTCATGCAAGTGATGCATGCTTATAACATGAAATGCTTTAAAATTTTGAAATATGTATCCCCATTCACTTTAACCTTTCACAACTTTTGAACTTTCATTTAACGTTTACAAACTTTACTTCATTTCCATCGTGAGCACACTTGATGTAACTTCTAGTCAATCAGATAACAGTGGAAAATTCTTATTTGGAACCAGATCACATTTACAAGTAAAACTGCAAAGCGGTTAACATTTATTCCACTGCAAAGTGGCTCATTCATTTTATTCCACCGCAAAGCGGCTCATTACATTCAAGTACGCCGGTCCCCATTGCCCCATTTCTCACTCGCATCTTTCATGGCATAGAAGTACACCCATTCTTTCTTGAAAAACTTGGGATACATGACTTTTGAACAAATTTGCATTTTGACACATTTCTTTCATTAAAACATTTGACTTCCCAATCTCAATGTCAATGCATGCTTGATGATGTAATGACATTATAACGTGCATGCTTGGACATTACTTAAATACGCATACTTGCATATCATAAATCAAAAGCATCAAAACTAGGTAATCAACACTAATGTCAATTAAGCACATTAATTCCACATTAAACATTCAACTTTGATGGAAATAGGGAAAGTTTACTTACTTGACGCCCTTTGTATTTACCGTTATCTGGATTTGCAAGTGGAAGAGCCTTAAATGCCCGTGACGTCAATGTGCCCAAAAAAATCCTAATTATTCTCATTCATTATTAAGGTATAATTTTTAATTGAAAATGTGACCTTACGCTATGACCAATACATTAAACACCATAGTCGAAACAAATAATCAATTTCAGTGCACATTAGAAGGTCTTCTATTTTCAATTCAAACTAAAACTCAAAATTTACATTGCTTAACCTAACTTTATAAAATTGATCCCTTAAAATCCCAAAAATTTCACAAATCTTAAAATCGCCATATATCTAAACTTTCTCAAACAGTTAATTAAACTACAATTTTTCATAAATCTCAAAAAAATCAGAATTTTTTTACATACATACGTTACCCAAAACTATATTCAACATTAAAATTTAAAACTCTAAACAAAAATTTAAAATCTGAAATTTATCCACGTTTACAAAGATTTCCTAAATTCTAAAATTCTCAAGTTAACCCATCATTAAACTCAAAGAAAGTCAATTACACAAATCGATTTAATAATCTTTGAAATATATTATTAACGCATACATATACACACTAAATACCTAAATTTAAAAAAAAAAAAAAAAACTGAAATTAGTATCATGCTTAACTTCTTTCACACACACACACACACATTACCCAAACCTCAAATTCACATTTATAAATCAATATTAAAGATTAACGTCACCAGAAATTAACTAAATCTATAAATCTCACAAATTTAATCACAATAATCTGGACTCTTTAAAATCCAAAAATCCAAATTGGAGACTTACATTACCACACACACACACACACACACAAATATTAGCGAATTTCAAGCATAAAATCCGAAATCACGGATGACTCAAAAAATCTGAAATTACACACAAGTAGCATATGCATTCATGTACATGCATAGAATCAATAAATACAATATATATGAGCATCTGTGTGTGCGCGTGCTCGGGTTAGGTGCCAATTGTGAGTGCGGTTGTGTGTTCAGGGGAGTTTACCGTAAGGATGGTGGCTGGTGGTGGGCATTGCAGGCACCCTGGTGGCGATGGTTGGTGGAGTTGGGTCCGGCCAAGAGTGAGGCGAGAGAGAGACCGAGGTAGAGAGGAGTCGGGTGTGATTTGGGGGAGAGAGGTCAATTTCGTGAGTGAGGGTGGGGGGCTAGGTTTAAATGTTTAAGTTTTGGTAATTTGAAATTCAGTCCCCGCAACTTTCATAAATTGGTAATTTAAGTCCACGACCCTCAAATAAAATTCCAAGGTGCCACCAAACTTTTCCCAACTTCAATTTAATGCAATTTAGGCAACTTACTGCTCAATTAAAATAGAAATGGCAAGTAAAAATTAAAATAAATAATTAGACATAGAATTGTACGTAAACAATTTATAAACATTTTAATTGGCACATTGATCGACACAACGTCCAAGTCCTTTCACTGCAAAATAATTCAACTTATTATCAATAATAATTGTCAAATAAATAATTCATCATAGTATCATCATAGAAATTGGGTGATATTCAAGAAAGCACGTAAAACGAAAAGTGGTATTACACTAAATGACCTTGGTTGGATTCTCTAGCAACATGTTGCCCCAAGCTATCCTGGAAATAGGAACTCGGAAGGTCGTGCCCTGAGGTGATCATATGCAGCCCACAATGTCGACATGAGCTCTCTAGATATCAGAGGTGATCTCCCTTCACAGAAGGTTCAGTAAACATGACACAACAGGAAATCTCCAGAATCATTCAAGAAGAAATAGCATACCAAATTAGGCAGAGCACACAAGCTCAAGCTACCTTTACGTTGGGAACTCCTTTCACTCTTGAAATAACTATTTCCCTCTATCAGAACGATTCAAGTACCTTCGAATAAAAGAGTATGAGGGAAATTAAGATCCAAACAATCACTTGAATACATATATTGATGTCATGGATATGCAAAATGCCAGGATCAAATCTTGTGCATGGCCTTCCCTCAAATCTTGACCAACGCATCTCGGGATTGGTTTTCCACAATACCATCTTGGTTGGTTTTTTCTTTCAGTGACCTTACAGAAAAGTTCACAACATTCTTCATTAGCAGCAAACGAATAAAGAAAATTATCGCTTCTCTCATGCAAGTAAGGCAAGGGCTTGATCAAACACTATGGGAATTCACAATCTGTTTCAATAACAAAAGACTCCAAATCCCCGATCTCCATATCACAGCAGCAACTTCAGCTCTCAACCTCGTGACAAGGAGCTAAGAGTTCAGGATGTCCTTGTCCAAAAATCCGCCAACCACTATGACCGACTTCCTTAAAAGATCGGGAAGACCTGTGGTGGACAAAACCTATCAAAGGAAGGATTATTGTTGGAAACTGCAGAAAATATTATAAATTCCATAGGAGTCAAAGTCATCCATGGATGAATGTAGAATCGTCCAAAAGGAAGTGAGGCTCTCATCAATAGGGGCCAATTGGGGCATTAATTAAAGAAGAATGACAAGACCAGCTTTACCTCGAAAGGAAGGAACGAGAGAATAATAGGCCCTGTGGTACAATAAATTTCATTGTTGGGGGAATAACTTTAGTTGGGGACTCAAGTAACGTCAAAAAAAAATATTTTCGGGCATTAGGTAATCAAGAGGCCTATGTCGCCATTCATGACCCTGATCTCTTGGACAACTTCAGTTTTGATAATACCGACTTGGAAAGAATCTCTTACCCTCATGATGATGTAGTTGTTGCCTCGGACATGATTGTAAACTTCAATGTAAGGAGGATACTCATCTGCAATGGAAGTACAGCAAATGTATTTTCCCTCAATGAACTCAACCGGATGCAACTCCCCAGAGACTGGCTTAGACCGATCATCACTCCGTTGAAAAGGTTTGTTGGAGGGTCAATTAAACCAAAATCCTTCATAGATCTACCTACATCCTTAGGTTCGAGAGAAAATACAAATAACCAGAATAGCTCCCTTTTCAGTTTGAGAACCCTAATGGCCCATGATGTCATCTTTGGGAGACTCTTTCTGAACAGACACGAATCAATTGTATCGGCATATCACTCGGCAGTCAAATTCCCCACACCTACAGGTACTGCTACAGTATGAGGTGATCAAGTTGGAGCAAGACATTGCTACAACAGTTGTATTGGAAAATGGAGGACAAACCTTATGACAATTGGACCATTGATGGAAGAGGGCATATCCCCATTAGAAGAGTTGGAAGAAGTCATGATCTCATATAGAAAAACATTCACCATTGGGAAAGAACTTCTTGAATGCTAAAGGAAGAATTGTCATAGTGCTTGAAAAGAAATCTTGACATCTTTGCCTAGAGCACAGAAGACATGCCCGAGATTGACCACACACTCGTTGTACACAAACTTAATGTTCATCCCGATAAGAAAACTATAAAACAACGAAGTAGAATATTTTCCACCGAAAGAAGACTGATCAACCGAGAAGAGATCGATAAGCTTCTAAAGGAAGGATTCATCAGAGAAGTAAAATATTCAAAGTGGTTAACAAATGTGATTTTGGTTAAGAAGACCAATGGTAAGTCACATGTTTGCATAGATTTCACAAATATGAACAAGATATGTCCCAATGACAGTTACCCCATTGATGCGTGTCGCAATGCACCAAAATAATAAATAATTCCTTACTTGCTAAATATTAATTAATAATGTAGTAGTGAGAGTAAGGGTTGATCCCACGAGGAACGGAAACTAATTTTAGTTGTTCGATCAATTAGAATGGAATGGGGGGTTTTGTTGTTTGAATTGCTTGAATGAAAACTATGCATAAAATAAATAATTAAATATGACTAGAGAATTAATATGAGAAGAAATCTTGTTCTCGGGTTCGGTTGTGCCCTCAATTAATGTTATACTTTTCCTTGTAACGTGTTTCTATTCCTAATTCAATTATCAATCATAAATAATCAACAAGCTCTGATTATCTAAATTCTTCCTTATGTGTATTGATTCAAAATAAGCTCTTTGAACCAATTCTAGCCATGGACAATCCTAAACAAGCTCTTAGGATTTAATGCACGACTAGTATGAAAATTTAGAAGAATAGGTTGAATTGGATCGTTAATTACACAAGCTCGAATTAATCAATCCAAGTTGAATTATTACTAAACCTGCACGAGATTTATTTGCTACTAAAGTAAAGATTCAATGACAATTACAGATCAAGAATCTAAACATAGCATATTCATGAATCCAAAGATCAATAATCCAATTGGCCAAATTAAACTATTAATCAAATAAACTCAATTGAACATTCAAAACATAATAATCCAACAATTGAAATAAAGGAATAAATTCACGCTACTAATTTGTAGGAAAAGAAAATAACATAATCAAGTTAACACAACTTCCCCATTGAACAAGAAATGAAATTTAGCCTAGCATGGTTGTGGTAGATTCTTCAAGTTGCTTCATGAATTCCATTGTTGTTGATGTTCTTTGGCTTCAAAATCTCTCAAGAATGCTCTATATTTTGCTCTCAATTTTCTTCAATGTCCAGCCTCTTTCAAAAATAATAAAAGTATTTTTCTTGTCATGAAATTCCCTTTTTATAGCCTCAATTTCGTGCCCTAACTTTGGGCTCAAGAAATCCAAAAATTATGGAAAGAATTAAAATAAGGAAATTTTTGACTGGAAAGTTACGGCCGTGACTTTTACTTTACGGCCGTAACTATGTTTCTGCGCATTTTTCACCTTTTGAGGGTTACGGCCGTAAACTCTCTTCTGCTTATTTTTTCCCTGATTCAACATACTCTTACGGCCGTGATGATTTGTCTTGCGACCGTAACTTTATTTGCACCTAAGTCCACAAACTTCAATTTTTAGTGCAATTTGGTCCTTTTTTCTTCTTTTCTCTTCTTTTATGATCCTATACAATATAAAACATAAAATGCATTAATAATACTTAGATAGAATCACATTATGGCATATTCAAGGATATAAGTATATAAAATAAACGTTAATATAACACTTATCACCCCTCCCTCGAAGTGATAGATTGGTGGATTCAACCTCATGATCCGAACTCTATAGAATTTGGATGCTTTTTCAGGATATCACCAGATAAGAATGGCTGAGGAAGACCAAGAAAAGACCTCCTCCATGGCAGATGAAGATATATATTGCTACAAGGTCATGTTATTCAGCCTATATAATGCAGGGACAACCTATCAAAGGTTAGTGAACATGGTTTTTTCCAAACATTTAGAACAAAACATTGAGGTCTATGTGTGTGACAGAGTTGTCAAGGGTTTGAGAAATAAAGATCATATTCCCAACCTTGAAAATATATTCTCCACCCTTCAACAACATCAAATGAAGCAATACCACCACCATGTGCATTTTTGGGGTAGGATCAGGTGGGATGAGAAACGAACTTGCATTCAGATAATTGAAGGAATATTTAGGATCACCTCCGATACTAGTAAGTCAAATCCCAGAGACAACCTTTTGCTATATTTGGCAGTTTCAAAACATGCGGTCAGTTCCGTTCTAGTTAGTGAAGAAGGAAGAGTTCAAAAACCAATCTACTATGTAAGTAAGATGTTGCCAGACTTAGAAACCAGATACACTCTTTTAGAACAGTTATCACTTTCCCTCGTCATAGCAGCTAGGAAACTGAGGCCTTACTTTCAAGCCTATGACATAACGGTCCTCACAAATCAACCTTTGAAATAGATTTTGCAAAATCCTGATGTCTTTGGTCGCCTCCTAAGATATTCCATTGAGCTCGTGGAATATGACATCGAATTTAAACCCTAACCATCCATTAAGGCACAGGTCTTGGTGGATTTCATGGTTGAGCTCGCCACAGGTGTCAGAAAGTAACGATAGAAAAGAAGATAGTGGACCTTATAATTGGATAGGGCATCCAATGCCTCGGGCTTGGAATGTGACATCGTACTAACCACAACATTGACTATGAAGCTGTCATCACAGGATCATAGGTCACGCTTCATATTAGGATTGAACACGTCAATGTACTTAGTGATTCACAACTAGTGGTAGGGAAAATTGATGGATCTTTTGAGGCAAAAAATGAAAAAATGTCATCTTATGGAATGATGGTCTTTGATTTACAAAGAAATTTCAAATCACGCAAGATAGAAAAGATATCAAGGTCAGCACACCATAAAGACAACGCCCTTTCATGACTCACATTCACAAATCTAGACGGTTTGGAGAGAACGGTATTTGTATATACACTTCATGAACTAAGCATTGTGCCTCTTCCCAACGTCATGGACCTAATCATCGAATATCTAACATTAGGAAGCTTACCATTTGATAAGATAGAGGAAAGAATAATTAAAGCAAGACCCTCGAGCTATAACATCTTATAGAACTCCTTGTTTCGAAGTAGCTTCACGCTTCCCTACCTTCCATGCCTAACTCCCAAAGAGACTACCCTCGCAATGGCTGAAGTTCTTGAAGGAATTTGAGGAAGCCATCAAGGGGCAAGAACATTGGTAATTAAATTAGTAAGAAATGGGTACTACCGGCCAAGTATGAGAAAAGACACCATAAACTACGTAAAGACCTGCGATAAATGCCAAAAGGTTTTTTAGCTAGATTACACCAGCCGACTGAAGAACTCTCCCCGATCAGATGCCCCTACCCTTTTACACAATGGGGAATCGACATCGTCAGATCCTGCCCGTAGTCAAGTCAAGTTCTTAGTAGTGGTAGTGAAATATTTTACAAAATGGGTAAGAGTTGAGCCCGTCGCTGTGATATCCGAATAAAAGTTGGAATCATTCACATGGAAATCCATCGTATGCCATTTTTATCTTCCAAGAGTCTTGATCACCGACAACGAATGACAATTTGAATGTCAAGCCTTCAAACAATTTTTCTCAAACTTAGAAAAAACATGGGCTAACTTCGGTCTCGCACAGGCAAAGATAGTTGTGTATAGTCAGCAATCTGTTAGGAAATATAGATTCCATTCTATTATAAATTATTCCGTCTTAGTTACATGGTGTGTATTTAGCTTCTGCTATGTATTCTAGAACCTTCTAATGAAATTGTTCTCCTCATTGTAAAGTGTGTGTGTGTGTGTACATATATATTTGTAGCAACACATGTGGAAGTATTGAATTTATATTTCTATAAAACTTCTCTTGGTATCAAAGCAAAGACGGCCAACGCCAATACTCCACCACTAGACACAAGCTCCAATGTTCCACCAACTTCAATCTCAAGCTCAATGGTGCCCCCAATTCAGGGAAGCAACCAACTCTCACCATTTAGTGGAAATCTGACTCAGATATTATCAGTCAATCTTTAAAAAAAACAATTTCCTTCTTTGGCGAAACATGATTCTACCAATCATGCGTGGACATAGCGTAGAAGTTTATATTTAGGGAACAAGAGAGTGTCCTGTTAAGTTTATTACAACTTAAATCACTAATGATGCTACTGTGAGAATTGAGACAACACAAAATCTTCAATAAAATTAATGGATTACCACATATCAACTGCTAGTGGGGTGGCTTTACTCCTCAATGACACCTGAAATAGCTGTGAGAGTCATGGGCTCTAACAGTTCCTTCCAACTCTAGACTACATTCAAGGAGAGTTATAGTATTCAAAATAGATCAAGGATCACATTCATTACTGGTGAGCCGTAGAAAAATAGAAAAGGAATAATGAGTGTTGATTAATATCTCAACAATGTGAGACTTTGGCAAACAAATTGGAGATTGCTGGTAAAACCATTTCTCCCTCAAATTTTGTAACTCAAGTACTACTGGGTTGGATGAAGAATAAATGGCTATTGTTGTAAAAATCAATAGTGGGACTCCATTTCATGGGAAGAACTCCAATCTGCATTCATGACATTTGAAAGTAGATTGGAACATCTTAATGCTACCAGAAATGATATAGCGTGATTGAATTTAACTTTGAATTTAGCTAATCTCACTAAAAAGAAAGGATCAAACTATCAAAAAATTTAGAACATACAGAACAAGTTATGGTGAAAGACCAAATTACGGTGGTAGATCATCAAACTTCCACAATCTTAAAGGTGGACGAAGAGGCAAAAGTTGAGGTGGTAATTTTGACGACAATGATAGACCTATTTTCCAAGTGTGTGGAAGACTTTGTCACAAGGAAAACGTGTGCAATTTAGGATTGATGAAAGATACAATGGAACATCACCAAATTAGAGACACAACAGTGAGTCACCCTTAACAGCTTTTTTGGCCACACCTAGCACTTGAATTATCCAGCCTGGTTTGCAGACACAAGAGCAAGTAACCATGTCACTACTGAGGTGAACCATATCAACACTGCAAATGAATACATTGGTAAGGAAACTATCATGGATGGAAATGGAAATGGAAACAAATTACATATCTCACATGTAGGTGTATCCCATTTTCCTACTCCAACTAATAAATCACTTGTGCTGAGAAATCTATTACATGTGCCTGAATAATGAAGAACATCACAAGTGTTTCTCAATTAACATCTAATAATCATGTTTAAATGGAATTTCACTCAAATTGTTGTTAAGGACAAGCTAACAGGGAACGTAATGCTACAAGAGAAGCTTAAAGAGGGTTGTATCAATTGAAACTCCTTCATCAAACTGTTGTGTCTTCTGAGTCTTCTTCTCACGAGTCAACATTCTCTAATAAATTTTGTAGTGTCATTTCTTCTGAGAGTCCAAGTGTCCTTTCCTTCTCAAGTTGATGTATGGCATAAGAGACTTGGACATCCATCCAGTTAGGTGGCGTCACAAGTTCTCAAAATGTGTAATCAAAGACTGAAATCAAATAAAATTATATCCTTCTATGATATTTGTCAACATTTTAAAGCTCACCTTCTACCTTTCTCTTTATCTACTTCAAATGCTAAGGGACCATTAGATCTTATACACACGGATTTTTGGAAACAAGCACCTGTTCAGTCCACATCTGTTTTTAGATATTACATCAACTTTTTTGGACAATTATAGCAGATTTACCTAGATATATCTCATGAGACACAAATCTGAAGCATTGAATATCTTTATTCAATTCAAAAAGTTGGTTGACAACAAATTTGAAAGGAAGATAAAAACATTACAATCTGATTGGAGGGGGAGAATATAGAGACTTTACTAATTGTCACAAATCAGGAACTGAGTTTAGGTGTCATTGTCATTATACCTCAGCTCAAAATGGTAGGGTTGAAAGAGAACACTGACATATAACGGAAACGGGGTTAACACTTTTAGCTCAAGCCAAAATTCCCCTTAAATATTGGTGGGTATCCTTCCATACAACTACATTCCTTATAAATAGAATGCTTACATCAGTACTCCAATCTAAATCTCCATTTCAGGTTCTGCACACAAAAGATGTTGACTATAAAATTATTATGACTTTTGGATGCTCTTTTTATCCTTGTTTCATACCTTATCAGAGTTTTAGTGAGTCTCATAAAGGATCTAAGTGTCTCAGCTCAACTGGAAAGTTCTACATTTCAAGGGATGTATTTTCAATGAACACGAGTTTCCATTCAAATCTGAATTTCTTGTAAAAACTCAAAACTATCCCTCTGTACCTGAAACAATAGTGTCATGGTTTCATTTCTCATCTGAGACAAATAATCTAGACTCTAATTCAACTTCACATATAAAACTTTTTCTGATGCAACCCAAGTGGTAGATTATATTCCTCCTCGCTTAATTGATGCAAATCTGTCTGGAAATGACATGAGCAATACTGAAAGTCCTGTTAGAAAGAGTTGAACAGTAACTTAGATAGGGAGTGTAATGATGAACTAGAATTTGAAATACAATAGAACCTACAGCATAGTAATGATTTTGGACACAAAAATGATAAACAATTACCTCAAATTAAGAAACAAGTACATCCTCCTATGATTACTAGAGGAAAAGCTGGAGTGTATAAACCAAAAGTGTATTCATAGAAATTGAGGAATCCAGCAGAACGTGAAAGAGAACCATCAAAACCTGAAAGTGTAACTAAGATTCTAATGAGTGAAGATTGGGGTAAAGCGATAAATGAGGATTTTAATGCACTAAAGAAGAACCAGCTTATAACATAGTAGACAACAAGTGGGTTTTAAAGTTAAAACACAATGCAGATGGATCAGTGCAAAAGGTCCTGTTAGAAAAGAGTTGAATAGTAACTTAGATAGGGAGTGTAATGATGAACTAGAATTTGAAATACAATAGAACCTACAGCATAGTAATGATTCTGGACACAAAAATGATAAACAATTACCTCAAATTAAGAAACAAGTACATCCTCCTATGATTACTAGAGGAAAAGCAGGAGTGTATAAACCAAAAGTGTATTCATAGAAATTGAGGAATCCAACACGTGAAAGAGAACCATCAAAACCTGAAAGTGTAACTAAGATTCTAATGAGTGAAGATTGGGGTAAAGCGATAAATGAGGATTTTAATGCACTAAAGAAGAACCAGCTTATAACATAGTAGACAACAAGTGGGTTTTAAAGTTAAAACACAATGCAGATGGATCAGTGCAAAGGTTTAAAGTACAATTGGTAGCAAAAGGTTTTCATCAGACGCATGGAATTGATTTTTATGAAATATGTAGCCCAATGATCAAAGCTTCAAATCTAAGGGTAATACTCACTCTTGCAGTTTCAAAAGGATGGAAAGTGAGGCAGGTAGATATTAACTACTCCTTTTTAAATGGTGAAGCCTGAGTGTTTTATAGATAAGTCAAAACCATTTCACATATGTAAACAGAAAAAGGCACTCTGTGGACTAAAGCAAGCACCTAGAGCTTGACATGACAAACTGAGAACAACTATAATACGCTGGGAGTTCAAACAATCAAAGGCTGATACCTCTCTCTCTCTCTCTCTCTCTCTCTCTCTCTCTCAAGATTGAGAAACAGATTTTGTTTACATTGATCTATGTAGATGACGTAGTCATAACTAGAAATGATACAAAGCTACTGCAACGGTTTATAAATAAATTACATAGGGTATTTTCATTGAAAGATATGGGTCAGCTTCACCACTTTCTAGAAATTGAGGTATGTTGACATGACTCGAGAATCCATCTTACAAAATAAAGGTATATTACTGAATTACTTAAGAAATTTGGATTTCAAAACATAAAGGCTTGTCGAACTCCTGTTGTTACTGGTATGACTTTGTCAAAATACGAGGGAGAGATCGTGATAGAACCTTCAATTTACAAAAGGAGAGTAGGAGGACTGCAATACCTCACATATACAAGGTCTAATATCACTTTCGTTGTTTACAAACTAAGTCAATTCTTGCAATCACCAACTTCAACAAACTGGAAAGCACCGAAACAAGTTTTTTGATACGTAAAAGGCACAATAGATCAAGGGTTGTGGATACAAAGAAGTGATAGATTATTAGCATTAAGATGCGGATTGGGCTTCCTATCCAGATGACTAGAGATAAAAAGTTGGTTATTGTGTTTATTTGGGAGACAACTTGATAGCATGGTCATCGAAGTAACATCATGTAGTTTCTAGATCCACCACGGAATCAGAATACAGAGCTCTAGCATCTATAGCCTCGGAAGTAGATTAGGTTGAGTTATTATTTAAAGAGCATAGTTTGCCACAAATGTCAAACCCAACCTTATGGTGTGATAATATGAGTGCGGAGCGCTAGCAGTAAAGCACATCTACCATGCTAGAACAAAGCATATAGAATACAATGCTAGAACAAAGCATATAGAATTAGATATCGACTTTGTTCGAGATAAGGTTCTAAGTAAAGAGCTAAAATTTAAATATATTCCTTCCTCTAACCAAGTAGCAGATTTGTTAACAAAAAGGCTCTCACGCTCAAGGTTCGCATTTCTAAAAGACAATCATGGAGTTACGGACGCATGCACGCAGCATATCCTCCAAAGTTTGTATAGTCCTCTCTAACTGTCCGTCGGTCTGAGGATGAAAAGTCGTACTAAAATTTAACTTGGTCCCCATTGCTCCTTGCAATTTTTTTCAAAATTTAGAGGTGAATATTGGATCTCTATTAGATACGATTGAGGCTAGGATACCATGTAAGCGGATGACCTCTTTGATGTATAATCGTGTGTATTGATCTGTACTGAAATTCATTCTTACTGGTAGAAAATGAGCTGACTTTGTTAACTGATCCACTATAACCCACATAGCATCATTTCCTCTAGCTGATTTTGGAAAACCCATAACAAAATCAATAGTTATGTGCTCCCATTTCAATTTTGGAATTTCTAATGGTTCTGATGGCCTTTGATGTTCGGCTTTCACTTGCTGACAAGTCATGCACTTCTTAACAAAAAGTTTGAAGGATAGCACAAAGCACAAGCATGAACATCAATCCCGCAGAAGCAAGTATAAGCATGAACTAAGAGCCAACAAAACCAAAAGTTGCAAGAGGGTTGGGCCAGTTATAGATTCGAGGTCGAATCATTTTCAAGAGAGGGGGGCTGATGTGATCCAAAGTAGAAGACCAAAGGAAAAATTGAGCTATCGGAAATACGAAAATGATCTACATGGGAAACGAAAAAAATTTCATGTTGGAGTTGAGCCAAGAAGATGGACAGAGCAAGCCAAGTCGAAGGGCCGAACTTTGAGGTCTAGAGGCAAATTCACGGCCGTAAGTCCCAGACGTCACGGCCGTAAGGAGCCCTCAGGTTTGAACAAATAATTCTAAGATATCATACTTATGGCCGTAAGTTTAATGGCAACGGCCGTAACTAGCAATCAGAAGGCCACTTAAGGCCGTAAGTGAATAAATTACGGTCGCAACTTTACTTTTCAAGAATTTCACGAATTTAGATTTGTTTTCCATTTTGCTTTATTATTTCCATAATTTAGGGCCCATTAGCAGCTAAATCTAGTTTTAGGTCAATTTTACTTTATATTGTCAATTTTATCATTGAAGACATTAACTTGGTTGATTATTGATTATTGTGATAGAGTTTTCTCCATTTAAAGGTTGAGGAGTCCCTTTAATTCTTAGAACTTATCAAAGATCCATTCTTTGTGGCGTTCACCCAACAAACTTATCAAGGGAGTGACAATCATTGTGGCGTTCACCAATCTTGGTTCATATTCCGCATCACCTCTCGCATTGTGAATATTGGATCAATGTTTTATCGTCAATTTATTCTTTTATCATTTGTTTTCTTGTTTAATATGATTTAGATCTTTCATAGACTATTGTTTGTGTTTATTCCGCTTTCTTTCGTCGAGATTCCCTAGCGGGATCGTGTCATAAGTTTTTGAAATCCTTTAACAATTGGCCTTGCATAGTAAGTAATATTGCTAACTATCCCATTTTCTTTCTGCTAAGAGCATCTGCTACTACATTAGCTTTACCAGGATGGTAAAAGATAGTGCAATCATAATCCTTCACTAGCTCTAGCCAGCTTCTCTACTTCATATTTAATTCCTTTTGGGTGAAAAAGTACTTCAAATTCTTGTGATTTGTATAAATATCACACTTACCTCCATATAAGTAATGATGCCATATCTTAAGGGCATGAACTACTGCACCCAATTCTAGATCAGGTGTTGGGTAGTTATGTTCATATTGTTTCATTTTTCTAGAAGCATAAGCTATCAACTCTCTTTTCTGCATCAGGACACACCCTATGCCCTGTTTCGAAGCATCACAATTTATAACGAATCCTTCTAGTCCATCTGGTATTTTTAACACTAGAGCTATAACTAATCTTCGTTTCATCTTTTGGAAGCTGTGTTCAATTTCTCTGTCCATTGAGATTTTATCCCTTTACGAGTTAACTAGGTCAATGGTCCTACTAGTTTAGAAAATCCCTAGGTAAACTTTCTGTAGTAACTAGCCAATCCCAAGAAGCTATCTAATTCCCCAACACTGATTGGTCTTTCCCAATTAGTCACCGCATCTACCTTAGTTGGTTCTACTTCAATTCCTTGTTATTTGATTACATGCCCAAGAAAAACTATCACCGCGTCTACCTTAGTTGGGTCTACTTCAATTCCTTGTGATGTGATTACATGCCCAAGAAAAACTATCTTATCCAACCAAAATTCTCATTTCTTGAATTTGACATAAGGCTTCTCTTTTCTTAGAGTTTCCATGAAAATTGTGAGATGTTTCTCATGTTCTTCATCACTCCTCAAGTAAATTATGATGTCATCAATAAAAACTATGACAAATTGATCTAAGTATTCATGGAATACCCTATTCATTAGATCCATAAATACCATCGGTGCATTAGTTAGACCAAAAGGCATCAACAAAAATTCATAATGCCCACGTGCATTCTAAAAACTTTCTTAAAAATATCATCTGATAAAAGTTTCAATTGATGATATCCTGATCATAGATCTATCTTTGAAAATAATGTAGCCCCTTGAGTTGGTTAAAAAGTCTTCTATTCTAGGAAGTGGGTACTTGTTTTTAATAGTGAGGCGATTCGATTTTCGATAGTCAATGCACAACCTCATTGTTCCATCCTTCTTTTTTACAAAATAACACAAGCACACCCCCAAGGTGATACACTTGGTCTAATAAAAAAATTATCGAAAGCTCCTTCAATTGTACCTTCAACTCTTGTAGTTCCATTGGTGCCATATGATATAGAGCATTTTAAATAGGTGTGCTCCTGATACTAAGGCAATGATAAAATCTACTTAACTATCTGGCAGTATACCTGGAAGATCGTTTGGAAAAAGATCTTTATAGTTTTTTACTATTCGAACAACTAAATTGATAGCTTATCTTGTTTAATGGTGGACATTGACACCAAAAATCCTTGACATAATTCCTTTCAGCATGAGTTGCTGACATGATAAGAGAAAAAGCATTTTATCTTAGTTCCCACAAAACAAAACTCCTTCTCCTTATATCTTTGGAAAATCCCCACTCTCTCGGTGCAAAAAATTGTTGTATAGTCTTTAGATACCCAGTCCATACAAAGGATAACATCAAAGTCTTTTATCGTTAACAGAATTAGATCTACCACTATACCTTTACCATCAATTTGCATCTTAAGGTCTCTGTCTATTTGGTCAGTAATAAGTATCATTCCAGATAGAAGATAGATTTCTAAAGTATACGCAAGGAATTCATATTCTACTCTAGGCTTTGCAACAAATGAAGAAGAAATGAACGAATGTGTTTCTTCAGAATCTATAAGTACAAATACAGGCATACTGGAAACAAATACAATACCTGTTAGGACATTCTTTAGCAAAATGTTAGGATCTCACTCAACTTCTTTCCTAGATAAGGAGAAAAGCCTTGCTTTCCCTTTCTTGTCATCTTTAGCATTTTGTGTCTGATTCTGGGGGCATTCTTTTGCAAAATGTCCTGATTTTCCACACTTGAAACAAACAAGATTTTCCCAATAAGCATTCACTTTTGTGAGGTCTATCGCACTTAGGACAACGTTTATCATCACCAACTCCTATTGTCTTAGTCTTTCCTTTCTTTGGAGCATTGGTTCCTTTCCCTCTACCGTTATTTTGTCTGTCAAAGTTCCACTTTCTCTTACCAGATAAATTTTGGACTTGATGAGAATTTCCAACATTTTGATTTCTTTGATAAGAAATGGTATGTGCTCGCTTCAGGACTTCTTGATAAGTGTCCAGCTCAAGAACTGACACCATATCGAGAACAAAGGGTTGAAGCCCATGTTTGAACCTTCTAGCCCGTCTTTCTTCCATATCCACTAGATCCGGAGCAAACCTTGATAGTTTATCAAAGTTGCGCTCATACTCCATGAGGATCATGGTTTTGTTCTAGAGCCTGAGGAACTCTATCTCCTTTTGATCTTTCACAACAGTCAAGAAGAACTTTTCTTCTATGAGTTCCTTAAGCATCACCCAAGTTATAGCCTGTTCTTCGGCAGGTTTTCATGACCTGGTAGTCATGTCCCACCAATGGCTAGCCCCCTTCTTTAACATAAACACTAAAAATGTTACTTTTTCAAAATCTTCACATCTTATGAACTTAAAGATACGTTCTAGTTCCCATAGCCAGTCTTTAGCTACTAAGGGATCTATGCTCCCCTCGAACGATGGAGGATTACTTTTACGAAACTGATCTATCATTGCAGTTTGATCCCTCGGGTTAGATACTATTTAAGGTTGAATAGCTCATTGGTTGGGCATTTGTTGACATGTTAGACATGACTTGATTCAAAATATTCTTTTTTATAAGAAAAATTATAAGCTTTGAAACTTTTTTACCTTGATCGTCGGTTAAAAGTTCGTCGCTCGCTAGCTTGCTCATGATGATGGGCAATTTATTTCTTAAGCAATTTATGCATAATTAAAAACATATAATGTTCATGTCGAACTCATTAACCTATAAAAAGTCTATAGAAACGTAAAATCGTGCTCTGATACCACGATGTGACACCCCGAACTTAAACTTCAAGTGTCACATACTAAACACAACTCTTTCTACTTTTGTTATACGGGAAAAAAAAGAGTAAACATGTAATACATACTGAAGAATTATAAGAACAACAAAATTTAACTTATAGTAAAATATCTTGCTAAAATTTAATGGTCAGAAAAATGCACATTGACTTGAAAGCCATTCTCTAGATACACAAACTAAGCACAATCGCGACTAGTTGGGGCAACCAGTTCAAATATTTTTTACAAAATTCTTCCCAACTCCATTTTCTATGAAATATATGGCATTAGAAATATATTTACAAGTAGTTTCCTACTTTAAAATATGTAAAATTATCAAGATTTTTTAATATGTACGTTTTGCTAAAAATAGTGAGGTATTGCACAGAAATTTCAGATCGACATTTTGATGCTTAAAAATTTATATCTCATGCAACACATATCAATATCGAGTGATTTTTGTGCTCATGTAAATATAACTCAAAGAGAGACGCAGCAGTATTTTTAAAGTCTCAAATAGGTGTCTATAGAGTTAGTAATAGCATTTTGAATTGACCCTAAAAATATGTCCAATTTCTGCCTCTTTTATCATTCATAAAGAAAAGTTTATAAAAATACTTCTTAGCTTATAATGAAAGATATCATTGTAAAATATACTTCTAGTACGACATTTCATCATGTCTTATAAATATTTATATTTAATACCCAAAAACAACCATATAGAAAACTATTCTTTGTCCTTAACCCATCATTGAGTCGGCCATCATCGAGTATGCCAACTAACTTCCACCAACTCAACGATCATACATCTAAAATTTTAGTATACATACTATGAGTATAAGGAATACTTAGTAAGATACCATGCTCGAATTTAACGTGTTAATATTATTCAAAAGAAAGAATTCAAACACATACTTGCACATTCCAACTTGCTAGTGCCCTTCGGACTTCTCTTGAGACATAAATAGATATTTAGCTTAGTGGGACTTGTCGACAACTTTCATATTGTGGTTTTCATGCATAATTTAAGCATAAATATTATCATGAAATCCTACTACTTGAGCATAGAAAATATCTTACCTTAAACTCGAAGAAACTTTGGTCGAAATGTATATTTTAGAGTGTTCATCTTTGTCTTTATCCTTCATGTATTCTCACTGCTTGCTTTTCTTTTGAAAATGTTTTGTTAAGTAATCAATTGTAGGAAGTGTTGCTTAATTATATGAACGCAAGGAAAACCTATGAACTAAGTAAGTTATAGATGATAACTATTTTTTAAATGCACTTGGTGAATCCTCATGCAAATGATTCAACTTCTTCAATACTTCATGCATGCACTCCATGTATTCTAATGAGTGTGCACTTTACACACTTATTGTGCTTTTAAATAGATAATTTAATTGACAAATTGAGCAAATATCTACTTATATAATGTGTTTATCTTGTACAATTAGGTACAACCTCAATTGGAAAGCAAATGGACAAGATTGGAGTGCAATCAAGCTAAAAGAAGAGCAATTTCGATGTCTAAGGACGTAATCGAAAGAAATCAAAAGTTCGGGGACTCAATTGCAACATCTCATAAAGTGGAGGACTAAATATGCAAATATTTCAGGGGCATATTTGTAATAAAAGTCAAAGTTCGAGGACTAAATTAAAGAAGACCAGAAGATGGAGGACCCAATTGCAATCATGGAAGGACAAAGTTGCTTGGTGAACCACGCGATCGCGTGTATCAACTAGGCAGCGCTCGCGAGTCAAGCCAAGAATCCAACCCGAGAGTTTTCAAGTCAACCACGTGATCGCGAGGCATTCAACCACGCGATTGCGTGGTCAAAATTTTGAGCGATAATTTGGGCCGATTCGGCCCAAATGCTGAGGACGCGGATCAAGGCGATTTTTGGGTATATTTGGGCGTTTTTTGACTAGGGTTTGGAGTTCTTCTTCACTTTTCATATTCAAACCCTTTTCTCTCTTTTCTTCTTCTTTCTTTTCTTTTATTTTCTTTGTTTTTGATTTAGTTTGTAATTTAGCTGTAGTTTTGTTTTGTTTACATGTTGCTAGTTACCATTGAAGCAAGGAAGCAAGAAGTGAGGTGAAGATTCAAAATAAAGTTCAAGGAATTTTGGGACAAAAACTCAAGGGAAGTGATTTATTTCATTATCTTGTATTTTTAATCTTTAATCTCTATATTTTGTGATGTATTGTTGTAAACCTCAACTTTTGTGCAATATTTATACCATGGGCTAGTTGTTTTATGTTGGGATGATTGATGTAGCTTAACTTAGTTTAAGTAATTTTAATATTTGTTTATTAATTTTGAGCTTATTTCATGTGTGTTTGTTATTGAGATTATTCCATGTGTTTGATTGATCACCAAATATATGTTTTGTGAAGTATATGATAATCGATAGATATTATGCATTTTAGACCAAATAACAAATGCTCTAGGTTCTTGTTAAGGATAGAGATATACCTTAAACCCTAGATGATCCATTGAGCTATTTTCACAAAGAGTTAATGCAATTGATTGGGCCTTAATCGACATAGAGATATAGTAGGTTAGACCAATTGATTAGGGTTAATTTCACTCGAGAGAGGTAATTAGCTAAGCTTGGAAAATCGGGTCTAACATTGTAAATGAGTAATTTATTAATTTGCATGTGTTGAAATTACTTAAGCAAGAGTTAAGTGAAATCATGAATCCCAACTATTTTATCGTCCATTTTCCTTATTTTAATTCGGTTTAGAATTATTTTCTTTAATTTAGAATTTACAAAAATCCAACTTTTAATTGTGTTTTTCCTTTTATTGTTAGAATTAAATTAATTAAAGTTGTATAATCTAAAGTAAACATTCCTCGTGGGATCGACAATCCGGACTCAAAAAGTCCAATTTCTTACTTGTACGCGACCCGTACGCTTGCGGTACACTATTTTGAGCGAACAAGTTTTTGGCGCCGTTGTCGGAGAATGTTTTTACTTTTATTATTACTTTAGTTGATTTTAGTTTTATCAATTTGTAATTATTTTTCTTTTATGTTTCAGTTTGTTATTTTTGGTTAACCATCACAATTCTAATCTTTCTTGTGTTTGGTTTTCTTTCTTTGCATATTTGATTTTAACATTGGCAAAATAGGAAAGCAATTGCATTGAACAATCTCAACATGGGTGATGAATACATGCTTGAAGAATATTCAAGTTGTGAAATTTGTTACAAAATGCATTGTAATGGACAATGTTTGTTTTCGGGGAATGATTTGATTACGTCGAAGCTTATTAAGTTTAGACAATATTTGAAATGCCGAAAACAAGCAATTGATACATTGGATGTGAGTTACATGCTCTTGGGAGATTGTGAACCGGATGATTAGGATGAGGACATCACTCTTGTGGGAGATGGTCCTCCACTATTGAATGAGAAGGTACTTGCAAAGTATTATATTGAGCTTGCCAATTTGGATGAAGATGATATGCTTATGGGGGATGCCATGTATTGGGAAGGATTCCAAATGTGGGGGTATAATCCACTCTTGGGAATTAATAAGAAAAACTTGCCGTTGCCCATGGATTCAAATTTTGGATCGGTCATTCAATCCGAGGAGACATCAACTAAAGAAGATGAGCTTGAAGAGAATGACAATTTAATCACACAAGAATCACATGAGGAAGTGGCAATTAATGAGGAAGAGATCAAATCAAATTCTCTCAACTTCATTGATTGTCCAATAATTGATTTTGTGATTAAGCCACTTGAGGAGGTGCAAGTCTACTTATTTGAGTTTGAATTGGATGGAATAGGCAAGTCCCATGACTTTGGAAGGGGCAAGATGCAAGTATTTCGAATCAATGAAGAGTGGGGCAAAGCCAAAAGAAGCAAAATGGGGAGGGCATCAAAAGCTATGTTTAGAGTGCCATGAAGTGCTTATGCGAAGAGTCGAGCTAATGACTTTAAAATAAGCGCTTAATGGGAGGCAACTCATTCTCTATCCTTTACTTGCTTTATTTTTATTTTTTTGCATATTATTTACTTTCTTGCATTTTATTTACTTTCTTGCAAATAAGTTGGTTAGACCAAGTCTCTATATTCTACATTTATTTTCCTCAAGATGGGTAGTTTGAAATAGCTCAAATGCATTCTCATTTAATTTTAGCATATACTCATATCAAAATTTCAAAGTCAAATATTTGCTTAAAACTCATTTTTAAATCACTTGGTTCATATTGTCTTTTATCTTCAAGTGTGATTTAATATTGATGTGGATGGGCAAATTGTATTGGATTTGTGAGTTAGAATTGAGATGTTGAATGTGATTTAAATTTTTGGGTCATTCACCACTTAATATCTACTCTTTTCTTGTATTTTCATAGGATGCTAACAAGGTGTTCGATGAAATGCCTCATTGGAGAAATTTGTGTTCAATTGATTGGAGGTTTCAACACAAGTTTGGGGGTGGATTGTTGGTGATTGCAATGAGAGTTTCACATGCCCAAGACTACTTATTAGTGCCCCACCACTTCTTGGGATGTCTAGTAACTTCTTTCCTCTTACTTTGATTTTATTTTACACATTGAGGACAATGTGCATTTCAAGTTTGGGGGTGATTTTCTATTGTGTATTGACATGTTAGATAGCCTTGCCGGCAAGGATTAGTTAGATGTTTAAAATTGTTATTGATTCATGATTTATGACCAATATGCTACTTGTGTCTACTTTTACAAATGCTTATCCATGCAAGATCATATTTATCTTGAGCACAATAGTCATGATTGATTGTTGGTGAAGTTTGGGAATTGTTGAAGGGTGAAGAGGTTAATGGAGTAGAATAATTAGGTTGTGAGCTTGTATTTTTAGTTTTTATCAACCTATCAAATGTTTCCCACAACTTTAAATCTCTTGATCCTATTGTAAGACAAGTTTGGGGGTGGTCGACCCGATGAAGGAGATGGTCTAGACGTGTGGTGATTCCATGTATGTTGGAAATAAATCTTGTGTGGAGTGTATTTCGCCAAGTATAAGCTAAGTAATGACCTATGCTAAATTTCGAAGCCCATTTTAATTTTTGCATTGCATTGCCCTATCTCGAAGCCTTTTTGACTCGAGTAATTAAGCTCGTAGGAGTATCTTGAAACTTGGTGCCTTAAGTTTGAAACTTGGGAGTCACCGGCCTAAAGCTCGCTACATGGGTCAATTAGAAAGCTTAATGAGTAGGGCATACACACACTTAAAAAAAAAAAAAAAAAGCACTTCATTATTGCATTGCTTAATAAGTCTACCTCACTTCGTAGCCTTTTTGACTCGAGTTATTAAGTCCGTAGGGGTATTTTGAAACCTGGTACCCTTTGATCTTAAAACAATCGGGGAGTTGTCAACCTAAAGCTCGCTACATGGGTCAATTATAAAGCTTAAGGGAGTGGGGGAAGACATGAGCATTCATCACGTTAGTTTTTAGAAATCATGCATTTGTACTTGCATAAGGGCTTTTAGATTAATAGTGGGTTTGAATTGCTTAGTATAAGCTTGAATGTCGAAGCACTCATTTAGTGGAGAGTCAGTGTATTTCTAGATTATCGAAATTACCGGTAAAACGCACCCAAACTAGAGTGGAAAAAGAAAATAGTGATTTAAGAGTACCCTCTAGAATTGCATCCCGAGAGAGGAAAGAAAAATATTTATTGGGGGATGAATGTCACGAGTGGGAAAGAAAAAGAATTGACCACTAATGGTGGGTAGTTTTGACTTGAAACCTCTTTACTCATCAATATTATCGAAGCTTAATTGACAATTGAAAGTGACTATGCACACACACACCGATCGAACATCGAATTAGCTAAACTTCTTTTTGGTAGCATTATTTGGAATCATAATTTTGAATTGATTATACAATTTTACACTCATGAGTAATTTGCAAGTTATCTAACATTGTTGATCTATATTTCATGTTACTTGATTGCACTAGTAGATAATTTTGCTCGAGACGAGCAAAAGCTCAAGTTTGGGGGTGTGATAAGTGTGTATTTTACACACTTATTGTGCTTTTAAATAGACAATTTAATTGACAAATTGAGCAAATATCTACTTAAATATTGTGTTTATTTTGTACAATTAGGTACAACCTCAATTGGAAAGCAAATGGACAAGATTGGAGTGCAATCAAGCTAAAAGAAGAGCAATTTTGATGTCCAAGGACGTAATTGAAAGAAATCAAAAGTTCGGGGACTCAATTGCAACATCTCAGAAAGTGGAGGACTAAATATGCAAATATTTCAGGGGCATATCTGTAATAAAAGTCAAAGTTCGAGGACTAAATTGAAGAAGACCAGAAGATGGAGGACCCAATTGCAATCATGGAAGGACAAAGCTGCCTAGTGAACTACGCGATCTTGTGTATCAACTAGGCAGCGCTCGCGAGTCAAGCCAAAAATCCAACCCGAGAGTTTTCAAGTCAACCACGCGATCGCGTGGTCAAAATTTTGAGCGATAATTTGGGCCGAACCGGTGCAACCCGATTCATCCCAAATACTGAGGACGCGGATCAAGGCGATTTTTGGGTATATTTGGGTGTTTTTTGGCTAGGGTTTGGGAGTTCTTCTTTCAAACCCTTTTCTCTCTTTTCTTCTTCTTTCTTTTCTTTTATTTTCTTTGTTTTTGATTTTGTTTGTAATTTAGTTGTAGTTTAGTTTTGTTTACATGTTGCCAGTCACCATTGTAGCAAGGAAGCAAGAAGTGAGGTGAAGATTCAAAACAAAGTTCAAGGAATTTTGGGGCAAAAACTCAAGGGAAGTGATTTATTTCATTATATTGTATTTTTAATCTTTAATATCTATATTTTGTTATGTATTGTTGTAAACCTCAACTTTTGTGCAATATTTATACCATGGGCTAGTTGTTTTATGTTGGGATGATTGATGTAACTTAACTTAGTTTAAGTAATTTTAATGTTTGTTTATTAATTTTGAGCTTATTTCATGTGTGTTTGTTATTGAGATTATTCCATATGTTTGATTGATCACCAAATATATGTTTTGTGAAGTGTATGATAATCGAGAGATATTATGCATTTTAGATCAAATAACAAATACTCTAGGTTCTTGTTAAGGATAGAGATATACCTTAAACCCTAGATGATCCATTGAGCTATTTTCACAAAGAGTTAATGCAATTGATTGAGCCTTAATCGACATAGAGATATAGTAGGTTAGACCAATTGATTAGGGTTAATTTCACTCGAGAGAGGTAATTAGCTAAGCTTGGAAAATCGGGTCTAACATTGTAAATGAGTAATTTATTAATTTGCATATGTTGAGAAATTACTTAAGCAAGACTTAAGTGAAATCATGAATCTCAACTATTTTATCGTCCATTTTCCTTATTTTAATTCGATTTAGAATTATTTTCTTTAATTTAGAATTTACAAAAATCCAACTTTTAATTGTGTGTTTTCTTTTATTGTTAGAATTAAATTAATTAAAGTTGTATAATCTAAAGTAAACATTCCTCGTGGGATCGACAATCCGGATTCAAAAAGTCCACTTTATTACTTGTACGCGACCCGTGCGCTTTCGGTACACTATTTTGAGCGAACATATTCACTTCATATATTAAACTAAACACCCCATTCTTGAGTTAAACACCTCATGTTTGCTATACCTTAGATGGAAGTTACTTCACTATGAAAATAACACCCCTAAATTCCAACCATTTATAGTTTTGAAAAGTCAAACAACTTTTTTTTCAAATATTTCTTATACTTTCATCATAAAAGATTAAACGAGCATAAAGTTTTAGAGTATTACAATGATGCTCTTAAATGGGAGAAACTACTCTATGATATTAGCCACAAAGCTATGATAGAAGGTAATGATTATTAACAAAGAAATGGTTTACCTCATAAAAGTTTGGGACCCTACCACATGTAAAGGGTAACACAAGTCATAATCTTAAGCTACAACTTCCCCTATAAATAGATTACATTTGCTTCCAAGAAAAAGGTTAGTAACTCTATACTTCACACACAATATATAAACTCTCACTCTCATTTCTCTCTTTTACATACTAATATTTCCCACATCCATTTATATTTACTCTCAATGAGTCCTGACTTGAGCGTCAAAGTACAAGCGGGTGCCACCTCGACCCCTTTGCATACTGACTATTTGTCGAAGTGCGCTAGAAGTCTACGTGTTTAAGAGGGAGGAGTTTAGACGTGTTGATCCAAGTTCTTACTAGATTTTGTGGTCAATATTTTGACGCCCTCTATGGGAAATCACACTTCTAACTAAATCACGTGGCAAAAAGTTATCAAAAACCTTGAAGAGGGACAAGAATATCTTGAAAAAGAGTGGGAAATCACTGTAAAACCATGAAAAAGGATAGGAAACCTCTTGAAAATGTCTGGTAACACTTACAAATAACCTTTGGAAAAAGATTACTAGAAAGACATCTTAAGAAACCTTGAAAAACGACCTAGAACTTTGAAATAAAAGTTTCTCAACCTTGAATAAATGGTAACTCATAAATCATAACAACCATGTACGCAAACCCAAGAAGAAGTAGGGGTCAAGAATTCATCAATGAACAAATGCCCCCACCTAATCAATCTCAAGATGACAACGATGAGGTTCCTCGGCCTAACCTACCATGTAGGTATGGAAGTAGACATTTGATGAGGAATATGACGTGTTTGGTGGCTCAAATGATAGATATGCAAAGTTAGCAAATTGAACAAACAGCTACTATGCATGAATGTTCCTACCTTTCGCAGATTTAAAATAAATGGGATGAGATCACTAGCATTCAGTCATCATCTAACTTCCACCTATAAGTCAAGGATCTTCACACACAACTTTCCACACTCCTAAGCAATTACAATCACTAATTATACTCCAAACTATCTATCTAATTGGCCAAGTGATTGAGTAGTGTTTTCACATGAGTATTCTTAGTTCTATACTGACAACCTATTATCTCTATTCAAGTGTAACCTAATATGCGGTACAATCAAGTTGATTGCATGCTAAAATTATAATTTAGTATGAATTAAATTAATACAAGCACAACATTCCTATCAATAGTTCACAAATTGCAGAGCTATTCAACATAAACTAAATATGCATGCAAATAACACTATATATATATATATATATATATATATATTACATACTCTAATATGCATCAAAGATAACAGACTAGCATCTTAACAGTGAAAGCAATAGTAGATATAACTCGATTTTATATATCCTCTCCTAAATTTGAAATACACATTAGCCCCCTAATGTGAAAAGAAAAGTACAATGAGAGATAGTATCGGGTTGTCCTGTCCTTCTAGCAAGTGTTTCTGCCCTTCTTGCAACTGTCTAATGGCCAATGTTTTAAAACTCAGCTCGTGCATTAACATGGGAAAAGAAAAGAATCAAAGGATAGTGGGTCGGCCCGTGGTCGACCCAGTACATTAAATAAAATTATAAAAAATAAAAACCAGATAATAGGGATTGGGAACAATAATATTTTTTTAATCTTAGACTTTTTAATATTATTTTTAATATTTTTAAGACAAGGAATAATTCCTTATATAAAACTAGATTTTTTACATATAACTTAAATATACACAAGATATAGAACATTATAACAATAATATTTTTTTAATTTTAGAATTATTAATTCAAAAATATAGATTAATTATTTTTAACTATATTTATTATACTAAAATTTATTTCAAAATTTTGAATATTAAAAGTATTGTAACTCTTAAAAAATGATTCTAAAATTTTTATAAATAATGAAATACAAATAGTTGGAGAATTGAATAAATAAAAGACAAAAAATTTAAAATGCCGGGATTTTTTTCAAAAAAAAAAAAGAAAAGCAAAGACCGAAATTTACAAAATAGTCAAAGATGAAAATGATCAAGTGCCAACGGTTGGCACTAGAAAAGGACTCAAAGCAAAGATTATAAGCTATTCACTATTCACAGTCTGAGGATGAATCCCACATTAGAAAGCTAAGGTTTGAATGAGATGTAAAAAAAATCCTTATATATAGGTATGTTTGGAGATATCTTTTAATGTTGCCATCCCACCCAACCATTGGGGAAGTTTAACATTTAAATTTAAGGAAAAAAATTGACCAATGAAACCCAAAATCCTAGTTAACGGGTCAACAGGTCGCAATAAAATCACCTAGGTCGATTGGGTTCCAACTGAGTTTTTTGAATCTAGATTTTATATGTTTTGAGACCCAATTTCTGGACTAGGTGTGGGTTCACCTATTGAACCTGGTCCAGTCCCAGTTTTACAACAATGTTTATGCCCTTTGTTGACCTAGGCAGGGTTACCCCGGCCTATGAATAGCTCTTGATCTTGGTCGTTAAGGGACTGAGTGCAAGGCCCTCCTCGTGACAGTGAAGCGATGTCTGCACATGCCTCATTACTGGCCCAAAGATCATGCCCCCTCAACACCCAATTCTAAGAGGAAGCACAAGGGGTAGTCTATCAACTGGGTCTTCTTGCAGAGAACGAATGTCTTCATCTATATTATCCTCCTCTTCCATTGTTGTTGTACTTCTTGCTTGCTGAAGTCGAATTACTTGTGAGATTGATCTCCTCATAGTTGCAAGGCGCAAAAGTGGAGCGGGTTTCTTCTCAGCTTTGGATGAAAGCATAGGCACCCCTGCTCTTTTGCACAAGGTGAAGATAAAACTTGGCTTAAGTAGTTTTGAGCGACTCCTAAGGGCCGGTGCAGCTTCCCTTACTGTATTGAATATAATTTCACCGAAATTTAAATAATATTCAATAGCTAGCATGTACAACAACATCATCTTCTGTATTAAATATAAATAAATGAACAAAATGAGTAAATAAATAAATTTTAAAATGACAAATAAATTGGTCAAAACAAAGTTGCAAAAATTATTCACACTTAATTGAACTTACTTAAAAAGTTTGGATGTTTCTTATTTATTTTAATTTGATAAAAAAAGCAAGTCGAATTAAAATTAATTAATTAGGACCAAAATAAATTTAGTTAAGAAATTATAATTATCATTGTATGACTTAAGTAAAACAATTTTGAAATAGTGGGACATTAAGAAAAAGTAAAAGGTAAAAATAAAACTTTATCTTTAATCTTTGATGTGGTTTTGGAGACGACGTGTTTGTAGTTGCCTCTCACTTATGAGTTCGTATTAAAGTTCTTGTTGAGATCTCGATTTGATACCCATATTGCATGTTTTTCGATTTCAAAATAATAGTATAATTATCAAAAGTATTATGATTCATTGAAGTACTTTCATTTTAGGAACATCGGTTCAGGAGGAAAAAATTCCAAAACCTATTTTTGGGAACTACCTTCCCTTTATATATTACTAGCGTTACACTCTTGCGATGCATGATCATTTTTTACTCATATATCAAATTTACATGTTAACATACAAAATCAATATTTAATTAAAAATAAGAAATGAAGGAAGACAATTAATTATATAAAAAAAAAGTATAATTACACATACCTTAATTTTTTTTATGGTTCGTATGTTTAATGTTTCAGAAAATTTCTCATAATTTTATTAAAATGAAATGAAAATGAAAATCGATCAATAAACGCTCCTGTTTTATTCTTTTTCATTTTATTTTTTTAAAGAAAAATATTTATGTGATACTGACAACGTTTTATCTTTATTTTTTTACGAGTTTTAAAAATATAAATAATTTATTTTCGTATGTTAACATATGAAATGAAATTTTAATTAAGAATGGAAAACGAAGGAAAATAATTAATTTCAAAAAAGGTACAATTACGCATAACTTAAATTATTTTTATTTTTATTTATTTATTTATTTATTTATTTATTTATTTATTTTATGATTTGTATGTTTACCGTTCAAGAAAATTTCTTTAAACATTGTAATTTAAATTGACTCAAAGCTTTTTTTTTTTTCAATAGGTTGAGTCGTTCACAATTTATTTTCAGTTTGCTCTCACTTGTTATTTTGAAACGATTTAATCTTTGAAACGATTTTACAAACAATATATTTTCAATTTGCTCTCACTTGTTATTTTGTATTTAACTTCTAGTTGAGATCTTCAGTTTGACACCCATATTACATATTTTTTTTCACTTTAAAATAATACAATAATTATAAAAAGAATTATAATTAATACAAAAAATAGTTTATAGATAGTATTATAGAACTTAAATAATATAATTTAAAGAGAATAAAATGAAAACCAAACAGTTAAGTTCCGTATAAAACAGTCTAAAACGTGAAACTAAGACCAATGATGGAAATTTAAAACAATTAAAAAAAAACAAATCATAGATACAAAACTATCAAAATATTCAAAACTAATTCAATAATTTCAAATACAACGTGATTTTTCATTTTCCGTCCATTAGTCAAATGGTCATGTTAGTGTTCTAAAATGCGAGAATAAACGCCGCCTAGGCGCGCATTAGCTCAATGCTTGAAGAAAACACCTCGCATTACCTATATGCGCGAAATAATGCTTTTTACTCAACATAAATCGAAAAAATCGGTGATTAATGATCAAGAACCAATAATTAACCGTTACTTTTCCAATCCAATTAGTCAGAAACCAATTGAACTAATTCTTAAAAAAAAAAAAAAAAACACTATACACAGGGGCTACATGTAAACATATGCAATCCCTTTGTAAACTTAATTCAACTTACCACAGAACAACCCCTTTATAAGGGTAATAGATGTTCCCATTCCACATCAACATCCGATGTGAGATGAGAACTAATAGGCTTCTTCTTTCTTGTTTTCTTTTTAAATTGCTTTGCTTCCTTTTTTGTTAATTGTTTTTACTTACCATTATTTATTTGATTTTTCTATCCAAACTATTATTTAAATATTATTTTTCTTATTTTATAAGGATTAAAATATTTTGACATTTTGAAACAAATAGTATAATATAAATAAAAATATCAACCATAAATCACTATTTTTTTGAGTTAGTAATTATAAAATTAAAGAAAATTATTTATATATTTTATATTATTTGTGTATTTAGTTTTTATGTAATAAAATCTATTTTTCAAATAAAAAATTATTTAATATCTTAAAATTAATTAAAATATTATTAGAAGTACGAAACGCATTATGACGACTATTCTTCGCATTTACACGCCTAAACTTGTGATTCTTGATTCTTGACCTCGACGCATCGCAACGCATTACGCATTTTAGAAGAAAAAATAATTATACGTCTAAATAAACGTGTTTGACCACATCATATTTTGAAATAGAATGAGTTTGCTAACATGACTTTATTTTTATTTTAATGAAAAATAGTTAAACTAATTGTTAAAGTTTGTAATATAGATTTTGTATATTTAAAAATATTGTATTAAACATTAATAAATGAACAAATTGAGTAAATAAATAAGTAAAATTATTTTTAAAATGACAAATGAATTGATCAAAATATGATTTGCAAAAATTATTTGGACATAATCAAATTTACTTAAAAAGTTAGGATATTTATTGATGATGCTAAAAATTAGCACCTAAAATACTCCGAGCTTGAACAACGAACAAGCGCGAACTGGATCTCTGTATACCTGAAACAAAGGCGATGAGGTGTGACATCGTCGCCCCTCCAATGCTTAAGTCAGAACAGAGAGAAAATATTTATGCAAGAGGCTCTGAACTGAAAATAATAACTGTGTCTACCTTGATTGTGAATGAAGGCCAAGCATTTATAGAGGTAAGTATTACTTTCCAGGTAAGATTAGGTTACCTACTAATTGTGAGACTTAAGAGTCCCTTCAGACGTAAAAGTCTTGTTGGCGTCTTTAGGATAATATTACGTAATCTTTTGTTACCATGTCGAAGTAGGACTTCAGTGAATTGAGGGTCCTACCTGCGAGAAAGATGACCCGAGCCTATGTTTGATGGGTACCCCCGAGCCATATGATCTCGAGCACTTAAATTGTGAATGGTGAGAAATAGTGATCGGGGTTTTATTACTCCTCGGGGATTGGGAGTATGGTCGAGATTTGGTTTAACAAATGGAGGCATATGTAGGTGATCAAGCTCGGGTTAGTTATATGCTTATGATCATGTCAGCATGTTTTGGTGCTCATCACTGGCTCCCGCACATCCATCCTCGAGGTCGGGGAGAGATGGATGCTCTTTATTTGTGAATTAGATTGGTTGGGGTTGGTTTGAAGAGATATGATGGTTCTGACAAGCAACACATTAATCTGTAAAGAAGTAATTTTTGTCAGGCTATGTGGGCCACGGATGTGTGACATGTGGCATCGTTTGGTGGTTCAGATCACGCAACCTTTGGTATTTGTGAGGTTCCCTCTTACACCCGGAGCTTAGGTGCATATATAAGGAACACAAAACTATAGAAATAGCGAGGGAGTTTGGGCTCATGCCTAGGTGTGACGTTAGAGCCTCGACCACTGAGGATAGGGTAGTTACTACTCGGGAGGGGGAGTTCCTAGTTTATAAGGATGCTCTGAAGACCAGGCTTAGGTGGCTGTTACATCCTTTTTTTATCTAGTTCCTCATGGAGTTCTCTATGTGCCCAGGGTAGTTGGTACCGAGTGGAGGGAGGATGTTGGTGTCCTTCAAGGTCAGTACAACTCGGGCTCCTACAATTACGCATTCAAGCAAGCTCGAGCTTTACTGAGAGTTAAGGGCGCTTCAGTCAGGCCTGAGGATCTCAAGGCCAGCCTTGACCTAACTGAAGAGCTTGTTTTATTAGAGTCAGAGGGTGGCCCTAATTATGGAGATGATGAAGGCTCGGGGGATGAGCTCGAGGTCGTGGATAAGAGTGGCCATACCTAGATCGTTGTATCCCCAACCCTAGTTGTTTTGTATGAACAATGTGTTATCACCGAATAGGGATAATATAGTTGAATAAGTATAAACCCCGAACAATGTGTTATCACCGAACATGGATAATATAGTTGAACATACGTAAACCCCAAACAATGTGTTTTGTATTGAACAAGTGTTAACCACGAATAAGGCTAATGTCAATGAACATGTGTTAACCCCGAACATGAGATTGATAACCAAACATAGGCACTAACCCTAAACAAGGTTATGATGTGAATTTAAAAGTACTATCCCTGACCAATGTGTTATCACCGAACAAGGATAATATAGTTGAAAAAGGCATAAATCCCAAACAATGTGTAATGTATTGAACAAGTGTAACCACGAACAAGGCTAATGTTAATGAACATTTGTTAACCTCGAACATGGGATTAATAACCAAACACAAGTACTAACCCCGAACAAGGTTATGATGTGATTTTTAAAGTACTAACCCCGAATAGGTGGGTTGACTTAGGTGTAAATATTAGAGTCCCCGAACACTAATGAGCCCCAAACATGGCTAACAGTAGCATGGGTAGATGCATATTTTTTGTCGCTCGGGGAAAGATATTGAGGCACTTGCTCATGGGCATGGATTTGAGTGCTTGCTCGTGGGAAAACCTTTGAGTGCTTGCCCGTGGGAAAGGATTTGAGTGTTTGCTCATGGGGAAGACTTTGTGTACTTACTCATGGACAAGGCTTTGAGTCCTTGCTCTTGGGCAAGGCTTTAAGGTTCTTGCTCGTGGGCAAGGATTTGACTGCTTGCTCGTGGGAAAAACTTTGACATAGTCACAGACAATGGAGAACTTTTTCTTTTATTGGGGATTATATCCTCGACTGCTTTTTATTTACAAACACAACTTGAAGAGAAATAAAAGTTGTTCCGCAAACCGAAAATGGAAACGAAACTAAACTAAAAATAAAGTAAAAAGGAATTAAGAGGGCGAGCTAATAGGCTCGGTCTTGTTATTTGTAGTAGATTTTCAAGTTGTCTGCATTCCAAGGTCCTGGAAGTGGTGTTCCTGCAAGATCTCGTAAGCTGTATGATCCTCCTCGCGTCTGTCTATGACTTCATAAGGTCCTTCCCAAGTTGGCCAAGTTTCCTAGGAGGATGACCCGCTGCTTCTACTCTTCTTAGTACGAGGTCCCCTACTTTAAACCTTCTTGGGTTGACCATGCTGTTAAAGTACCTGGCTATTTTACTTTTATAGGATGCTATTTTTGCACTAGACTGTTCACGAACTTCTTCTAGTAGGTCTAGGTGTTCTGTGGCGCCACATATTCATTTCCTATCTCTATGCATTTATTTATTTTCTCGCCATATTTTGATTTTTCAAACGAATAAAATAGTATTTTATCCACCCGCTCTAAACATAAATTTGAACTTTTATTTTAAAAGCACAATCAGACATTATTAAAAATAAGTATTTTCTTTTGAAATATCATTTATAATTTAATTTAGAAGAAAAAAAAATAATTAACTATAATATAAAAATTTTATAGTTAGTAGTTGATATAAAAATATCTGTTTAAAACAAGGAACATATAGCAGATAGCGGAAGATAGCCGGGAATTTGCAATTTAAAATATTTAACTATTTTGAAACGAAATAAAATTATTTAAAAGTAGTTGGACCTTTTTGGGGTTTCCCTTGTGAGAGGCCCATGAACCACGGTCAGGTACTTAGTACACAATGGTCCCGTCATTTGAGAGTTCGCACCAGCCTCCAATCCATGCATTTTCATACCTACAATACAAAACTAAATGAGCTAACACTCAGCAAGTAACATATGCATGATCATGCGCATGAGTTTCAATTCACTTTCTCAAAATTATCTCATCACCAGGCTCCGTGCCTTCTCGTCATCTCAATTTATCCACATTTCCTACTTGGGCCCAAATCCCACAACGTTGTACCGTATGAGCTCAAATATAAACATGACCGATAATATGCGCCTTCCAGTGCCTGTGGTCCATCATCGCCCACCGAGACTCAAGACTCCACAGTTTGTATCCATCTTAGCCCACCGAGACTCAAGATACTGCACCGGATTATATCATTCAGGCCTAGCCTATTATATACGGCGCTCGGCTTGCCGATCCGCAGTCCCAAGGCCACCAAGAGACCTCCTGATACCACTCATATACCAGCCTCGGACCGCCAATGCCCCATCATCGACTACCCTTAATTGGCTGTCGGGAATCTCAAGCGAGTGTATATATCCGGACGCAAAGTAAAATACGGTACACTCGCAGAGCGAATCTTCTATCACCACATCATTCTCTCTTCGTATATCTCCATATACCCTTTATCTCTTTCTTTATCATTTATGAAGGACTTATTCTAAGTCTACACAATGCACATGTCAATGTTCATGAATCCCAACATATATTTCATCCGAAAATTGTACATCATAATCACGTAATATGGCATTCTAATGAATTCATGTGCATCAACAACATGTCATATCATCAATTCATGTCTCGCATGCTTTCACCACATACATACAAATAATTGCCACATCATATTCCACGTATATTGCACCTACAATATACTTCACATAATCACATGGGAGCACATAATAATACAAATATTATATTTTGCATTGTAGTTGAAATGTTACTTACCTCACTCATTGAGTATCCTAGAGTTCACGACTTTATTCTTCAATATTTGGTACCACTAATCCGCTTGGAGTCAAATCAATCCTTGCTTATCATATATATAAACTATAATTAAGTCACGTAATATTATATTATATTTAAACTAAAAAATACTAATTAGGGTCCAACAAATTTAAGGCGGACAATTTACCTACAAAATATTTAACTGAAATAATTATTGGGATCGCCCTAATTTAAAGAGGTTGATTTGTTTTATTACACCTCATAAGGAAATTAATTTAATCCTCGTGTCAATTTTAATCACAACATTAATAATATAAATCTAATAATAATAATAATAATAATAATAATAAAGTAAACAAATGTTACCTTGCAGATAGGGATGGCAAAAAAATCCGAACGACCCGCCACGTCGGGTCCGCGGGACGGGTTTTCCGCCCCGTCCCATGGACCTGAGAATTTTTTTTTTTTTTTGAATGAGAAATTAAAAATAAATTTAATGAGTTTAGAAGAATTGAACCTTGGTGGGATTTAAGGGTATGAGAATACATAATCACTATACCATTATATTGTTTATTGATTTTTTTCCCTTCAAATATACCTAAAATTTTATTACCAAAAAAAAAAAAACAATTTAATTTCGGGTCATTTGGCGGGGCGAGATGACGCCCCGACCCGCCCTGCGAATAGTCGCGAGGCGAGTCGGAGCGGGGTTTGACCGTTTCGGGTTCGGGAAAGGTCGGCCCCGACCCGACCCATCCCGAACCCGACCCATTGTCATTCCTACTTGCAGAGGGGGAAGGGGGAGGGTCGACCTTCCCCCAAAGGTCAACCCCCTTTCAAAAGAAAGGGGGAGGGTCGACTCCGACCCCCCCCCCAAGGTCAACCCCCTTTCAAAAGAAAGGGGGAGGGTCGACCCCCCCCCCCCAAAATCAAATAAGGGTGGGTCGACCCCTCCCTATTTATTTTAAACGGGGGGTCAATCCCCAGTTAAAAACGCGATAAAAGTTCTTTCCCCTTTTTTTCTCCCTGTTTTCAACAGTCGACTGCCCATATTTATAGTTTTTATCAGGAACTAAACTACAATTATTTTATCTGCTCTTTTAGTCCCAAAAAAATATAAGATTTATATTTTAATCCCAAAAATTATTAAAAACTACTAAAATGACTAAAAAAATTATAGTGTCATATGAAGCCGAAATAGAAAGTTCTTGGGGCCAATATGAAGTTCTCAAGAAATACATTACAATGATATTTTCGGATCATAAAATCGATAACCGAGGTAAAAGTTACCGTTCGTCAAAGTTTACCACTTAAAATTATTTTATTCGATTTCTTTTCAAGTAGCTACTTTCATCTTAATAATTTTGGTACTCTTATTGTCATCAAAATTAAACTTTCAATGTACGATTCTAAAATACCCCCGATCTAGTTCATCGTATCCTTGTCAAAATGCAATACGGTCAACTATAGCAAAAGTTGCGACTTGTCAAAATATGTTGTTTAAAACTAACATTTCAAATGACAACCTTCTTTATTAAAGTATTCGAGATACGTACGTCAATCGAATACAAGTCTACAATATGCCATTTTGAAGGTCATTCAATACTCTATATGATGGTATTCTCGAATAGTCAAGACATATAACAAAACTAAGAATTTACGTGTTCCCAAGTAATTCGTCATTAATAAATAATATAATAATATATATAAAAACATAAGTTACGTCTAAACTTATAATTATATATATTATTATATTACTTTAATTACTATTATTTTGACCAATAAGTTTACGGATTAACTTTGGTCTATTATTTTTCGACGTTAGAACGAATTCTTAGTTTCACTTTGAAGTACATTGCATGCACTTCAATCCATATCTTCCCAATTATGGAATCAATAGTCGATTTATTAAATCGATAAAAATACTGAAAGTAATATTTAATATTCTTATTTTTTTTCGTTTATATTACGTTAACTAAATTAAAAGTCTTATTTAATGTCAAATAGGTCCTTTATATAAGTCAAATAAATTAAAATTTCAATTGACTTTCAAGTGGATCCCGTTAAATGTGAATAATTTAATATAATAATATAATAAATTTTTGGGTCGTTACATGATCACTTGTACCTTCACCCACAACATTAGGGAAGAGACGTCTATAACTTGGTAAGCCAACTTTAATGGGGATTGTGGCCTCTCCTATCCTCCTACGAAGGTCTTGGAGTATTTTTCCTGTTAGTTACTTATGCCAGCCCATTGCTTTGGGGATGTGCAACTGACGTTAGACGATGGTCAATGTGCAGGTTTGCACAGAAATTCTTAAACTGTGTGTTATCGAACTATCTACCTATTATCAGGACCTTCGAAAGGCTAAACCTGCATATAATAGATTGCCAAATGGAAAATCTGAGCTTTGGCTCTGAAATTTTTGCTAGGGGCTCTGCTTCTACCCATTTAGTGAAGTACTCTACTGTCACTACTATGAACTTCAATTGTCTTCTTTCTAAGGGAAAGGGACCTAGAACTTGATTCTCCATTGTTCGAAAGGTACTAAGCACTGGATTGGGGATAGGTCCTTAGCTGGTGTGTGTATGATATTCCCATGTCTCTGACACTTGTCACACTTCTTCACATAATCCATTACATCAGTCCTCATGGTTGGCCAGTAGTATCCATACTTGAGGAGTTTATAAGCCATGGTCCGATCACCTTGATGGTTCCCACATATGTCTTCATGTACTTCTGCTAGAGCTTGAGCAACTTTTGAAGTTTTAAGTCATCTAAGGTAGGGCAGTGTGAAACTTCTTCGAAAGAGAACTCCTCTTAACATGCAATATCGAGCTGATCTCTGTAGATCCTCAGATTTTCAGGAAGGCTTCCATCAAATATATACTTGATTATGGGGTCTATCTATTAAGGTTCATGGTCAATATCCATGACTGGAGGCTTTGGGGTTGTGCATGACTGTGATACAAATTTCATGTGGATAATTCTTTGGAGGTTGTCAATGCTCATGAACACTAACCTTGAAAGAGTGTCGGCCTTGATATTTTTTGATCAAGGTACTGAACATCCTCTGTAGGTCATGAACATGCAGGCAGTATAAACTTATTTTTTCCTCTTTCCTTTCGAATGTACCATCGATCTGTCCCAAGATAAGCTTGGAGTCACTAAAAATCTTTATATGTTCGAGTTCAAGGCCTGGGAAACTTCAAGTCCGATGATAACAACTTCATACTCAGATTCGTTGTTCGTCATTTCAAATTTAAAACTTAAAGGTGCATTGTATTTCGACCTATTTGTCCGGGCTCATGATTATGACTCCTGCACCCTAGCCTAAGGAGTTGGATGCTTCATCCGTAAAAATCTCCCAACAATTATTAGAGTTGTTCAAGTTACTCTCTGGCCCTCGAGGCCTCAGTGTGAGCTCTGCAGTGTAGCCTGTCAAGGCATGTACTTTTATCGAAGGCCGGGGCTTGAAATCAATATCAAATTCTTCGAGTTCAATCGCCCATTCGAGCAGCCTTCCTAAAACATCGGGCTTCTGAAGTATATGTTTGAAGGGCTGATTAGTGAGCACTATAATTGTATGTGACATGAAGTATAGTCTCAATTTTCTAGTTGCTACAACGAGTGTTAATGCCAGCTATTCTGCTAGGGTATAACATGTTTTGGCATCAAGCAAAACCTTGTCGACATAATATATTGGGTGCTGGGCCCTGCCTACGTCTCTGACAAGAACTGCACTTAATGCATTTTAGGACACTGCAAGGTATAAGGATAGCACATCCCCTGGGCTTGGTTTTGTAAGCACGAGAGGTGTTGCTAGGGATACCTTGAGTTCTTGCAGTGCATGCTCACATTCTCCATTCCATTAGAAAGTTCTATTTCCCCAAAGGATTTTGAAAAAGTGGAAACACTTGTCAGTTGCTCTTGACATGAATATATTGAGTGCAACACTCGACCTGTCAACTTCTGAATGTCTTTCCAGCTCTTGGGAGATTCCATGGAAATGAGGGCTTGTATTTTATCAGGGTTGGCCTCAATGCCCCAATGAGTGATCATGAAACCCAAAAATTTTCCTCATGATATCCCAAATACACACTTAGCTGGGTTCAACTTCATCCTGTATTTTTTGAGCGTGGAGAATACCTCCTTGAGGTCATGAATATATATGTTGGTTTCTGTGCTTTTCACTACTATATCATCGTCGTATGCCTAAAGGTTCTTCCCAATTAAGCTTACGAACACTTTATTAACTAGCCTTTGGTACATTGCTCTCGCATTCTTCAAACCGAATGGCATGACCCTATAGCAATATAGTGCTGAATCTGCCATGAAAGATGTTTTTTCCTGGTCATCCTCTACCATTGGAATTTGATGGTAGCCTGAGAAGGCATCAAGGAAGCTGTATAGCTTATGACTAGAAGTGCTGTCCACGAGATTGTCAATTCATGGTAGAAGGTAGATGTCCTTGGGGCATGTCTTGTTTAAACCTATATAGTCCATGCAAACTCGCTACTTACCATTGATTTTCTTCACCAAGACCACATTTGCAAGCCAATCTGGGTATTGAACTTCACTGATGAAGCCTTTCTTTTTGAGTTTGCCTATCTCTTCTTGAATTACAATTCGTCGATCAGGAGCAAACTGCCTCATCCTTTGTTTATTGGTCATGCATCTGAGTTCACATTCACCTTACGTACTGTGACCTCGGGACCAATCCCAGACATGGCCTCTACCTTCCAAACAAACACGTTGATGTTGTGCTTCAAGCACTGTGTGAGTGTTAATTTCAGATCTTCATCAAGATCTCTACCAATGGTGACCTTCTTTCCAGGATCGACCTCGACCTCTAAAAGTTCCTCAACTGGTGAGAGCCTACCACGGTGCTCGAGGTCAGGCTCCAGTGTCGAGACATTTGCAAATTCAGTTAGGAGGTTCTTAACACTAGTAACATAACACTGCCTTGCTACTTTTTGATCTCTACGAATGGATCCTATGCCTTCTGATATAGGTAATTTCATGGCGAGATTGAATGTTGATACTATTGCTCTGATCTTGTTTAACAGTGGTTGGCCTAGGATTGTGTTGTATGTCATTGGAGCTCGTACAACATGGAACATGGTTATTTCTATTACTTGCTTGTGGTCTATCCCCAACGTCAAGGGAAGCTCTGTGATAACTTTTGGGCATGATAACACTCCCCCCAAAGCCCTGTAAGGGAGTTTCCTGATAGGTCTCAAGTTGTTTGTTGAAATCCTCATTTTGGTGAAGGCCTCATGTGATAACACATTGGCTGCACTCCAGTTGTCAACTAAAATTCTTTTCACCTCGTAGTTAGCTATGATTTCTGTGACCACCATAGCATCGTCATGAGAAGTAATCATACCTTTCATATCATCCAACCAAAATGTGATGTCTTCATTAGTAATCAACTCCCCCCCCCCCCAAGGATTGTCTGGCATACACTTTACACCCATTTTGAAAGTTTCCTCTAGCAGCTATTCCACCAATGATAATATTGATATTTCCTATTGTAGGCCTGTTGTTCCTTAATGATTGATCTTGCTCATGATCATGCTTCTGTCATTTGTCATTCCCAACGTAAGTTTTCTGAAAACCCCTCTTTATCAAAGCCTCGATTTCTCGTTGCAGTGCATAGAAAGTCTTTGTAGTGTGCCCATGATCACGATGAAAATCATAGTACTTGCTCTTGTCACGAGTGTCTGGAGGTGACCTGATCCTAGCTGCCCATTTTAGCTCTTTCATATTCTTGATTTCCATAAAAATGTTGGCTCGAGGTGTGTTCAAAGGTGTGTATCTCTTCCTTGAATTCATAACTTCTTCTAGATTTATATATTTCTCGCCCCGATTAAGAAGCTCAGTGACCAATTTTGTCGGTGTTTTTGATAGGGACATTTTGAAAGACTCGCATTTTACAGCATGAGTAAGAATTGATACAGTAGTAAAGATATGAAGATCAGGGATCTGTAGTCTTTCAATGTTGAACCTAGTTATGAATTCACGTAGTGTCTTATTCTGTCCTTGGCTAAGTGTCATGAGCGAAGCGGCTGTTTTCGTGATGCGTTTACTACGTTTAAAGAAGGCTGAGAATTTGTTGGTAAAATTTGCAAATGTTGGAATAGAATTTGGTTGAAGAGTTGAGAACCAATCCTTAACAGCATTGGTCAAGGTTTGGGTGAACGCTTTTGTACATAACCTGAACAGGGGCGACTTGTAAGTTCATGATATCAATGTACACATTAAGATGATTCATAGAATTAGTTGTACCATCACACTACTTTATCCTTGGATACTTGAACCTGTCTGGTAAGGGAAAGTGATGAAATCCTGGTCGGGGAATCTCGTCGAACACGCGGAATAACGAAATTTAAAACCCTAGGAAAGATCTAAATCAGATCTGACACGAAAAATAACAAGAACACGAATAAATAGACGGAAACTAAAATAAGATTGACGGTAGGACCTGGACCCAACAATCACGACGCAATAAATTGACGATGCGGATTGAAGAACCGAGGTTTTCGAAACGCCACAAGAGATGCCAAATTCCTTGATAAGTTTCTGATTGGAACGCCACAAACATTCAGGAAAAATATTTAATAAGTTCTATAAATTGTTCTTCAAGAACAAGAAAAAGGAATCCTCCTTTTCGATAGAGAAAATTCTCACATTCATTCAATAATATCAAAGTTGTCCGTTTACAATGATAAAGAAAACCTAATTATAGTCCAAAAACGCGTCAAAATAAACCTAGCCGAAAAATCCACGAAATAAAACGCGACGCCCTTTTACGGCCGTAACATATGTGTTTACGGCCGTAATTGACCCTCGGGTCTAAAACTGTTTTTATCTCTTACGGCCGTGACATGGTTCTTACGACCGTAAGTCACCTACTGACTAAAATTGCATAACTTCGTTACGGCCGTGAAAATGATGGTTACGGCCGTGCGATAACAAAGTTACGACCGTGAATGTGCTCTTGGTCACCAAACCTTAATCCTTTTGATTCGGCTCGATCCCTTTGTCTCCTCGGCTCGCTTCCAACATGAAACTTGTGCTGTTTCTCGCGTAGATCACTGTCGCATTGCCGATAGGTCGACTTCTCCTTTGGTCTCCTACTTCGGATCACATCAGAAAGGCTAAAACATCTTGCATGAATGGAGTGTTTTGGGTGAAACCTGTTGGAGTCTGAGTATTTGTCATAAACCTGCTTCTATTCCCTCTTGTATAATTCTCACAAGCTTAGCAGGGGGCATGACAACTGTTCTTGAACTCATCATGTTCGGTGGTGACAAAGGTAATCCCGAGGTACTTTCCCTATAAACATTGTGTGCGTGGTTCTGTGGTTGGGCCCGTGAGGCATTCCTTTCCTTGGGCATTGGTGGCGCACGTTGGTTCTGTTGGGTGAGTAATTGAGTCAATGCAGCGACTTGCTGACGAAGATCCAACAAAACTACCTAGGTATCAACAGAAGATTGGGGGTTTGATGTCTGGCTTCTTGGTAATGTAGGAAGGTTTACAGATAGTGTCGGGGGCACCTGCTCCCCCCCCCCCTCCCAACAGGATGATCATAAGCAGGTAAAATTGCTTGTGGAAGTTCAGAACGTGTATTAATCATGACTTCTAGTAATCGTTCCCACATACGGTGCCGACACTTATATTGTATATTTTTTTATTTCAAAATATTAGTATTATTATCAAAAGTATTCTAGTTCATTGAAATATTTCTATTTTAGAAAAGACAATTTAGGCAGAAAAAATTCAAAAACATGTTTGTTATAAAAAACAATTTGTTTTCAATTTATAGTCAATTATATATGTATTGGATATTTTTAGTTAATTATTCTATTAGTACAATTGTTTGAGGTAAAATCCTTCACTCACTCAGAATCGGGTTTAAGTCTCCCTTGTGCCCTTGTTATCAAAGTTTTAAGCAGTTAATATAAATTGTACTTTTTGTTGTTTGCAATATTAGATTTTCAACACTCCCTAGCAAGGAATGAAATTGATTTTAGGTACATCGAACTTGATAGTGCTAAAATATATATATTTTTTAAAAATATATCAGATTTTTTTGGGTAATTGACGCAAAATATCTCTACCTTTCACAAGTTCTACGCATACCATCCATACCTTTATTTTTTTGGAAAATTCACCCCTACCTTTGCACTTTTTGCTAAATTGTTCTCTGCCATCCAATTCTGTTAAATTCTTTCGTTATCTAAACTCACATTTTATTTCTTGTTAGGGCAATTTTGAAAATCCATCCAAAAAATTCATTTTTCTCAATCTTAAACTCGTAAAATTCATTGACGACCTTAAACTCGTTAAAAATCTAATATAGAAAAGGAAAAAGTAAGAATAAGAATAATATTCTCTTTCTCCTTCTTAACACCCAACTTGGTAGTATATGTACACAACAAAGAATCACTACGTAGTCAAGTACTCCCTCACCTCCCTGGCTATCACATTCCTCATGGACTCCCAAAAGGGATGCCCGAGCTCCTGAGGAATAATATAAAAAAAAAAAAAAAACATCTCCTTCTACTCTCTAAGGGTACTTGGAATCCTAGGTACCTTAACACTAACCCAACCAGACAAATACGCAAAACAAGTAAAGTGAGGGAGCTGAGCTCGAAGATCATCCTACAAAGGTCTAGTCATGGAGCTATGGATAAAACTTGCAAGCTATGAAGAAAAAGAAGAGCATTCTCCACCCGTTTAGCATGAATTGTCCCAGGCACATGGAGTGCTCGATGAGAAATTCAAGGAAAAGGGGGTAGGGGGTCTAAACTCATCCTTCAACGCATCCCTACAAATGACAAACTCCCCATTTTGAGCCTTTTCTACCCTATCCTCAGGTCGGGCCCCCTCACATCACACATAGGCATCAGCCCAAACTCTCTAGCTATCTCTATCATCTTGTGTTCTTTGTATGGGCATGAAAGGTCGGGACAAGTTAAGGGCGGGGTACTTTCATGCCAAGTCCGTGGTCTGGCATCTAAAGGTACAACTATTGGAATGATTGAGTTTCCTAAATCCTCATGAGAGCTACCGCTCAAATTATTGCTACTACTACTGCTAGAACCCGAGTACTATTGCTACTAGACATTCTTTTTCTTTTTCTTTTTCTTTTTCTTTTAAATAAGAGTGTGTTTGATTCTAGTTAAAATGAGTTTTTTGAAATGAATAGTGATTTTTAGGAGAATAGATAGTTGAAATTTGGTTGAAAAGTCAAATATTGTGAAATTGACTTTTAATTGTTAGTTGAGATTGAGTACTGTAGAAAAATAAATTTTTTTTAATAAAAACCAAACAAGGGCTAAATCAGATTAACTTAAAATATCGAGCTCTTACCTTAATACCCAAAGCCCAAACACTCTAATAAGCCCCGAGCACGATTTGTTTGGCCCCTCTCAAAGTTGGTTTTGAAAAATGTGAAATGAAGAAAATCATTATTTATAGTAGTCCATGGGAATCTAAAGGGTTGCGAAATTCGAATTGCTAAACGGTGCCACACAGCAACCATCCATGCCCCTTGTGGCCTACAAAACTTCGTGTCTTGTTAGAGCGAACTTCATCGACAAACTATCACAACACATCACATCTTCCCCAAAGGATTGTCAACCCTTGATGCTAGCAAACCCGACCAAAATACAATACCACATTTTTGCGCTTCCATCTCTCTATGAACTCGATGATGAATGCGCGAGGACGTATGATGATCAAAAATTTTGCTAGACCCGAGCCACCATAGAATATCTCAACCCCGAGGACTACACTGTGGTTCCATAGAATCTGATGAGACCCGAGGAGGTATTACACCCCGAGGACTTTCAAACACCCGAGGATCATCTTAGTCATTATAGTGCACTTTTGGGCTTGGGGGTCGTCAAGCTCAGGTTAGTTTATCTGGAGGTTCAGGATCTTTCCTTACGAACAAGATATTGCTTCCTAATAACACTAGGACTCTTGGTCCTCAAGTCCTAATCCAACGCAACCACCACAGTCCTGCACCCTTATTCGAATTCCATTACCAAAACTCCTACGTCTAGTTGGACTTGTTAGTGTCCCATACATTCAAGTATACTAATTATGTCTGGGTTATCCTACTTGTCTTTATAAATACAAGTATATCAACCACAATTCAGGCACACAATTATTTTTTACAGTCTATAACCTATATTTCTCTCTTTACTGCCTTAAGCATCGAAAGGACAAGGAGGACATTAATCATCACTTTTGTTTCAAATATTTGGAAAATCAGTTCGTGTTCATTCGTTGGTCAAATTTGAGAAATTATTGGTGAAAATTTTTTTGCATCATCCATTTCCATAAAAAAAAAATCAAATAAAATCAAATAAAAATTTCAACAAGAATCATTGACAACTCTAAACTAATTAAAAATTTAATATAGGAAAGGAAAAAATAAGAATTTAATCTTCTCTTCTCCTTCGTGTTCCCAAACTGCTGGAATATCTACGCAACAAATAATCATTTTACACTAATGGAATTGTGAGGATGCTTCAGAAAACGACGTAGTCACGTACTCCCTCACCTCCCTGGTTATCACATTCCTCATGGAATCCCAAAACCCCGCCGGAAAACTCTCCGGTCTCATCTCCGGCATCACATTGCCACCAATCCCCGGCGGTGCCAATGTTAATGCTGTCATAGGATCATTATTATAATCATTAAACCCACTGCCCATTGGACACACCCCAGCATTATTAACAATCTGATTATCTTTTCCATTATTAGATCCAGATGCAATATCTTTTACACCATACATAGATTGTTCTTGTATCTGTTTTTGCTGACATTTTCTTTTTAATGTTGAATTCCAATGGTTTTTCACAGCATTGTCTGTTCGACCAGGCAGCAACCGAGCAATGGTAGCCCATTTGTTGCCGTACTTTGAATGAGCAGCCAAAATGGTCTCATCTTCTTCCGCTGTAAAGGGGCGGCGCTCAACATTTGGGCTGAGCTGGTTGCACCACCGGAGTCTGCACGACTTTCCAGATCGCCCCTTTATGTATTTGCTTATCAAGGACCAATTTCGTGGCCCGTATTGGTCCACCAGTCGAGTCAGGATATTGTCCTCTTCGGCACTCCATGGACCTCTAATTCTTTCTGAACTGTGCAAGTTCCTTGAAGTTTTGTTCTCATAAATTAAGGATTCGGATGAATCTGAATCTGTAGAAGAACTAACTGATGAAGAACGATGTAATGCTTCCATTTTCAAACAAATAAAAAGTAATCTGGAGAGTTAAAGAAGATTTGAGTGATTTTTGGATGACAGTTCAAGTGGGTTTCAGACTCAGTGATGTGAGATATATATAGTTGAACTGGAGACTACGTAGGGATTCTTGGAAGCTTCCTTGTGTATGCCAAGGACTCAAATTTGTGAGTCATGTTTGGAAGACAAATAGGGGTTGGGTGATGGAAGTCAACTAGGGGAAATGATGTACGACCAAATGGGCGTCATAACAATTATTCACTCGTCACGTGACGAGTAGGTATTGATTGAAAGACCATCCACTTTTAGGGGGTGGGTGATTTGTAGGGTGTGGGAACTAATACCCACTCATCGCGTGGCGAGTTGATAATTGTTATGGCACTCATTGTGAGTGTTAAATCATTTTTTAGTCAAATAGTTTATAAATCACATAATTTTTCAAATCACTTTTTAACTATAAATATTTTTTCTCTTCAATTTTAAACCACTATTTTTACCTCAAAAATATAAATAAATCAGTTTATGAACTAAACAGTGTTACCAAATGGAGGTATCGGTCTGTCAGTAGCGGTAGGGTTATTTTAATCTAGTTCGAGGTGTTTGCATACTATTTTTTATTTCTTTTTCAGACAAATGGTGAAAGAAATAAAATAATATTGTAAAAGGTATGGAGTCTAGTGGCGTATCCATGGGAGGAGTCAGCACCAGGCGAGCCCTTATGGATTACTCGTGCTGACTTCATCAAAATTGAACTTGCACTTTTTACCCTATTCGACTAGCAAAGAGTGAATCATGCTGGTCATAACAAATTAAGATGGGTCCAAGGGCGGACCAAAGGTGGGTCATAGTGAATTACATGAAATACTAACTTTAAAAAGATTGTCCCTTTTAATTAGAAATCAAATTACCAAGTTTTGGGTATCAAACAGAGTAGCAATGTAGTATTTTTTATACAATTTCAAAGTTCTCACAATCTAGATTCTGGAATCATTGATGGCACGTGAAAAAGTCAATCGTAGAAAAAGTTACAACGTACCAAAGTAGGCCTTTCAATCAAGAGTTTGAAAATTTCGATGACGATCTAACTTTAAAAATTCGTCGAAAATTACACCATAGCTAAATCCACCAATTGGCCACGCCATCTTAGAATTTGTTCAAAAGTTACGTCGTATATATATCGAATGATCCAAATGGATATCAAAAATAGTTAAACCCATGACTAAGAGGGGACGTTTAACTCGTATATTCTTTAATAAAAATTCTCAATTATTGATATTTATTATTTAAAGCGCAATTTGTTCAAAATAATTTATAGCATTTTATTAGAAAATTTTACATTGGATATGACGTTCAATTTTATTTTTTTGGGTCAGTAGATGTGATGTCATCGTTATATTCAATTTCACATACTTCAAATTAACTCAAAAAAACTATCAAATAATTTAAAGTGCAAATATAGTATATTTAAATAAATACATAGCTCTCACACACAAATATATAAAAGAATTGTGCCCCTTCAGTCTAAAATTTTGTCTGTGCCACTCGATCATGGGCCAGTCATACACTAGAGCAATAGAGACGAGTTGGGTTTATACATTTTTGCCATGAGAGAGAGTAGGGGGGTAGTCGGTGGGTCGGTTCTTGAAAGCAATTGAGACATTGTGAATTGGAGAGCGTACAAACTTTGGATTTTTGTATATTTGTCAGATATTTTTGTGTTTGGTCGTTATTGATAATCAAAAGAATAATGTTAATTATTTCAATCTTGAGATTGATCTTTACCCAATTGACACATTCTCATTGAAATATGAGGAGGTGCGTGTGCACATGGACACCTCATCATTCTTCAATGAATGTGTGTCAACTCAAGTAGAGATCAAAGCATTACTCCAATCAAAATTCTGAAACTTACCAGGCAATTAAAGGAGATACGGAATTAAAAGTCAAATTTGTGAAGAATTTGTATCCTAGGCCAGATTCAAAGTAATACCAGTCTCAAAGAGATAAGCTCGTTTTTCTTTTTTGTTTGTTCAAAATTATAGGTAACTTTTCTTATTAAAAGTATATTAATATTAATGTCTTAATTTTCTAACATATAACTATTTAATGTATATTGTTATCGACAAATATGAACTACATATTACTCTTTCCGTCCCAATTATATAGACTAGTTTGACTTTTCACACAGATTAAGAAAACATAATTAGCCCTTGTTTGAGCCCCATTATTTCTCATTAAAAATACAAATTTTTTCTATAGTAATTAATCTCAACCATTCAAAAAGTCAAGTCCACAATTTTTTACTTTTCAAACAATTTTTTAACCATTAGATTTCCAAAAGGGCTCTTCACAAAAATACCTTACTTTTAGGGATCAAACTGAAATTTACTTTCATTTTATAAAATTTTAAAATTACTTATAATAAAATCTTAAAAACTGAAAAATATTTTGATACTTTTCATATATGTTAGTATCACAGTATGAAACTTATGATTATGTTGGTATCACATTATGATACTTTTCAATTTTTTTAGTATCACAATATGATACTTATGATACTTTTTCAATTTTTTTAGTATCATAATGTGATACTTATGACATTTTTCAATTTTTTCTAGTATTACAATGTGATACTTATGATACTTTTCGATTTTTTTTAGTATTACAGTTTGATACTTTACAAATTTTTATGATACTTTGTCTCCAACGTAAAATCAAATACTTTTTTTTAGTATCACAGCTTTGTAAAAGGAAGAACAAGGTGCCCAGCCGGTGCCACCTCAATCATCAACAAAATCACAAACGCCGCCAAACCACCACCTACTTTCAGCCGCAACCATACTTCAGTTCCAGATTCCACCACCGACAGACCACCGCCAACGGCTGGTTCCTCTACTTAGTACTATCAAAGGCCAAATCCGTCTGCAACTCCATCTTTATCACCACAACCGGCACGCATCACTGTGCACCACCGCCAACCACTGCCAATAGCTCCAATCGGGGACCCCACATAGCCGAACACTAACACAACCAAGAAACAGAAAAAATATCACACTCAACCGTCGCGGTGCTGCTCAAAGCAATGAGCTCGTCAGTGCTGCAGCGGTGATAGCTTGGTGGTTGTGCGGTGGTAGGCAATCAGGCGGAATGTAGAGATGTGATATAGCACGCAGCAACGATGATCGATGGTCGGGTGTAGAGGTAGCAACAGCAGACCAGCAGCGATGGTGGCGAGAGAAGGTCAAAAGGAAGAAGATGATCACCGTAGTTTTCAGAAATTTTCTTCTGGACCGTAAAATTCAGTTTGGTGATATAAAAAAGGTACTGGGCGCAATTATCCCTTTCCAAAACTCAAATTATAAATTGAAATAATGGGTCTCAAACAAGGGCTTAATGTTATAGAAAAAGTAATTTTTATAAAGAAAATCTTCAACATACCCTTATTTAAGTATCAAAATCATTATTATTGAAAGTAATAAATAGGGTACATTAGTAAATAACCAAAATAAATACTTCATAATAAAGAAACATGTCTATATAATTGGGACAAGAGAAAAAGGAAATACAACATATATAATTAGGAGATGGAGTATTTAATGTAGGGATATATTAAGTAAAATGTAAGTAAATTTATAAATTCAACATATATTAATTATGTTTTCTTATTATGTGTGAAATAGAAACAAACATATCTTTGCGGGACAGATAGAGTATAAGAAAAGATTTTAGGTTCTATCTTATCACGGTACACACATTTCCCACGGAGCAAGGCATTTTAAGTTGGGAGTCCCGTATTAAAATTCACAAAAATATTAAAATAAAATGAAAATAATGAAATTCTTTTTAACACTTTATTACAAGTTTTCCTTACAAGTTCTCCTATTTTGCTAACAGATTATATTAAACATTTCAAAACAATCAAATTTGACACTAAAATTAAAAAGATGATAAAAAAAAATAAAAAATAAAAATTATGCATGGAAAATTGGGGGATCCTGGATCTCACCATGACCCCTTGGCTTCGTTAATAACAATCAAATTTGACACTAAAATTAAAAAGATGATAAAATAAATAAATAAGAAATAATAATAATAAAATTATGCATGGAAAGTTAGGGATCCTAGATCTCACCAGTACCCCTTGGCTTCGTCCATGCATTTCCCAAACAGCTTTTCAACAACACATTTTATTTCAAAAACAGAACATTCTCTATTTACAAGTGTTTGGTAAACAAAATAAATTGGTTTAAAAACAAGTTTATAAACTATATAATTTCTCAAATCACTTTTTAAACACATCACAGTCCACACATTTTATTTCTCCAATTTTCAATTACTATGTTTTACTTCAAAATCATAAGTAAATCAGTTTATAAACCACATAATGTTGGTTTATAAATAAATAAAAAAACTTTTACCAAAGGGAGGTTATGGTTTAAGAAAATGTGTGTGATTTAAAAAAACGTGTAGTCTATAAACAAAATCATAAATAAGTTTACCAAACATGAGCTAATTGAGGGATTAATCTATTTGCACGCCCTCGATGTAAACCCGATCCAAATAACATTCCCTAAACCGAAACATGAGGCATTTGGACAAATAGATAGCTTTAAATATAATTTACTCTTGAATTATAAGTTAAATTGAATAGGATCGTACACAAATCGAGAGACAAATTTTGGTACCGAAATGGCTGGAGATGAAATCTTTCATGGTATTATTGTTTCTGTAGTATACTTACTCTTGAAGAAAATAAACTTATAGTTGAACAGGGTAATAGTATAATTCGATCCCATCGACTTCACGGTGTTTCCTTAAGACGAATTTTCTCCCTTCCATAGTTCTTAAAGGGCGTACAGTAATTGTCTCCCAAAATAGAACGAATTTTGTCTCCTACGAAAGCAGTATAGCAATTTGCAGGAGTTCCAACGAACACAACCAGGGGTTTGACACTCAGAATTGATATCAGAATTTTAGAGGGATGATAAGATTCAAAGCAAAGAGTTTGCAGTGAAATGGTGTAATTTTTCTAGTTGTAGTGAAGGTTATTTATAGAATAATTCAATGTCATTCGAATCCTCTTCAAGCCTTTTAAAAAAGTGGTGACTATTCAGTCAGTCCCAAAATGAATAGGCATTACTATTGACGAAACACTGCTTCAGCTTCTGTTTTATGAACAAACACTTCCAGAAAATGAAATTACATGGAATAGCTACATATGAAAAGATTAATATAATTTTATATAAGTTTTTTCTAAAAAGAATATATGTATATATATATACACAGGAGAGAAGGACATGTCCCACACACGAATGCAGGTTTTACATTCGTTTAAGAATGCAATTTTTACGTCCGTTTGATATATATCTAAATCATTTAACGCTGTTATCGCAATAGGCATATGAATCGAAGTAATTCTCGTAATAGGTGAATATGTATCGAAGTAATCAAGACCTTCCTTTTGATTGTAGCCTTTAGTGACAAGTCTAGCTTTATATTTATCAATTGATCCATTTGCCTTCATTTTTCTTTTGAAAATCCATTTACACCCTAATAGCTTATTGCTGGGTGGAAGGTCTACTAATTCTCAAGTATGATTTTGGAGTATGGATTCAATTTCAAAATGAATAACTTCTTTCCAATATAAAGCTTATGTAGAAGACATAGCCTCTTTATAACTTTGAGGTTCATTTTCTAATAAATATGTTAAAAACTAGGCCCAAAGGAGGTTTTCGTTCTAGACCTTCTATTGCGTCTATGTTCTTCCTCGTTTATAGATATTTGATCTATAGCCTCATTATTTTCACAAGGTCTCTTCAGTGAGTTTGATTCACTTTGCATGTTATAAGGAAAAACATTTTCGAAAAATGTAGCATCCCTAGATTAAAAAATTGTATTTACGTGCATATGGGAAATTTCAGACTTGTGTATAATAAACCTATATGCACTACTATGGTAGGCATAATCAAAGAATATGCAATCAATGATTTTAGGTCCAATCTTAACATTTTTAGGTTTAGGAACCGCTACCTTAGCTAAACATCCACATACATTTAAGTATTTATAGTTAGGTTCGTGACCATTCCATAATTCGTAAAGTACTTTATGCATTTTCGATGTGGTAATTTGTTGAGAATATAATTAGCAGAGAGCAAAGTTTTCCCCTACAAGTTCTGTGGTAATCATGGACTTAATAACATAGCATTCATCATCTCCTTCAATGTTCGATTCTTGCATTCAGCAATACCATTGGATTGAGGAGAATTAGGCGTGGTAGTTTGATGAATAATTCCATGTTCCGAACAGAATTGTCCAAACGGGGAGTCATATTCACCGTCTCTATCATTTCGTATTGCCTTAATCTTTTTACTAAGTCGATTATCAACTTCTAACTTATAGTGTTTAAATACCTCAATTGCCTCGTCTTTACTCTTGAGTAAACACATAACAAATCAAGTGCAATCATCGATAAAAGTGATAAAATACTTTTTACCACCTTTAATTTGAACAAACTTTAAATCACATATATCAGTGTGAAGTAAATCTAGATGTTCAGTATTTCTTTCAAAAGAACGAAGGGTAAACGAGCCATTTTGGCTTACACATATATCACATTTGTGATTAGGATATAAATCACACTTTGGTAATAAATTCAATTTGATTAATCTACGCAAAGTATTGTAGTTTACATGTCCTAAACATTCATGCCAAACATTAAATAACTCCAACAAGTAAGAACAAGATGTGTTTTTATTAATAAAAGGAAGTACAAAAGTCAATGCTAAATTCTTACGAATCTCGGGCACAAAAGAACATCGTTCAATACAAGCTCTTTTCCATTAGTCAATTTCAGCACGGTCCTTCCTTGTCCTTCAATTTTGGAGGATGAAGAGTTTCCCGTATAGAGTTGTTCATAATGATTTATTGACCTGTAAGTAGAGAACATCCGACAGTTTGCACATATGTGGCGAGTAGCTCTAGTAACTACTCACCATTTTTTAGCTTTCGACAATATTTGGATTGACGTCTCGCTTTGCCACAATTGTAATAGTTACCTTTGAACTTTTTAGGAGCTTTTGAAGAACCACTTTTCCCTTCCCCATTATACTTCCACGTTTTGATGGTCTTGGGACCTCATTTAACAATGTTGGCATTTAATTCCATCGAATTGATTTCACCACTCCTTCTTTTAGATATGCGATTGTCTTCTTCAATTCTCAACCAGACAATATATCTTCAAGTATCATTTCCTTACCCTTATGTTTTAGGTAATTTTTAATTCCTTCCATGCAGGTGGAAACTTCTCAATCAGTGTAGCAACTTGAAATGATTCACTAAGTTTCATTCCTTCAGCATGAATATTACTGAGTATAATCTGATTTTTTTCGCCCCGGCATCTTCGATTTTGTATCTGGTATCCAAAGAATCCCACAGTTCTTTTGAAAACTTTCTATTGCGATACAAATTATATAATGTGTTGTCCAGTTCAATAAGTAGTTCCTGCATAGGAAGTTCTAATGCTTCCATGCATCATCCGTAATCAATTTCTCTGCATCACTTTCATTTTCTTCTTATGAATGTGCTTCTTCGTTGAGAAACTTTTCCAAATTTAATGTTGTTAGATAGAAAAATATTTTCTATTGCAATGCTTAAAATTTGATCCATTAAACTTCTAGATTTTTTCTCTGGTCGTTTTAGGGAGAAGAGTACCGGAAGTAGCCATTTTTAATACACAATCAAAAAATAAACTGAATGAGAAGAAATAGAACCAGAAATAAAATAAACCAGAAACTTTAATAAAAAAAAATCAAAATTTGTCTTAAGATTGTTGTTTCTATAGTGTACTTAATTCTGAAGAAATTTAAACTTATAGTACAACAGAGCAACAGTATAATTCGAGCCCATCGTCTGCACAATGTTTCTTTAAGACCAATTTTCTCCTTTCCAAGGTGCTTAAATGGCGTATAACATTCCACGATCAAACAAATTTTGTCTCCAACGAAAGCAGTACAACAATCTACAGGAGTTCCAGTGAATATAACTAGTGTTTCGACACTCAAAATTGATATCAGAATTTTATAGTGAGGATGAGATTCTAAGTAGAGAGATTGCAGTGAAAATGATGTAATTTTTTTTTACTATAGTGAATGCTATTTTTAAAATAATTTGTGGCCATTCAAATTCTCATAATGATAATGACTATTCACAACCCCAAAATGTTCGAGCATGCTTGTTTATGAAAGAAACACTACTTCAGCTTCTGTTCCGTGAAAAAGAACTTTCAGAAAATGAAATTACATGAAATAGCCACATATAAAAAGACTAATTTCATTAAGTACTCAAGAATTTGATTAATTACAATTTGGCTCGAAAAGAATATATACAGTAGAAAAACCTGCACCCACACATGAACACGGCACATGCACTTGATTAGCCGACGACGCACGCGTGTGAGGTTAGGATTGAACCCAGTAGAATGTAGGTCTCCCTCATTGTAAAGACTATTGGTACTTCTTGAGGTCCAAAACTCAGTTGCCAAACTTCCACAATATAAATCACACAAAAGTGTTTTAACTTTCCTACGTAGAATAAGAGTTTCACAATATGATAAATCAAATTCTTTCACTTATTTAAAGGTTCAAGTGGGTAACTTTAAAATCTATTATTTCATTCAATTCTAAATAATTTTTGACAAATAAATACATCGCGTTGATCATCTCGCGGAGTCGAACATGGATATGCTTGGTCCCTTTAAAATCGGAATACGGTTCCAACTGAAATTGGAGCTCAAAGTTAACCCATTTCACTTAGCATCTATTTGGTAAAATAATGTGGCTTATAAATTGGTTTGTTTATGTTTTTTTAGGTAAAATGTGTGGTTGAAAAGTGAATGGTAAAAATGTGTGCAATTAACAATCAGTTTGAAAAATTGTGTAATTTATAAATTGATTTATAAATAAAAAAATTACTAGCCTCTGTTAAAAGCTATTTGTGTATAAATATAGAATTTATTGTTTTCGAAATAAAATATGTTGTTGAAAAATAGTTTAAAAAATGTGTAATTAAAAAAGTAGTCTGAGAAAATATATTTTTTTATATATACAAGTTTATAAACACTTTACCAAACGGAGACAAATTTCGATACAACTTGCCAGATTCAGACAATTGTTTCAACTGTCAAGCTATCCGTTTATGTGAAACTTGTATCCGATCGGTCAATTTCTCAATCGATCCCGTTCAAACTAATAAGTATGCCTCAGAATATACTGTTTTTTTTTTTCCAATGGTTTTTTTACATTGAACTCGACATCAGGAAAGATGATTATATATCATTTTTTTAATTGAAATGTGATCAAAGCCTTAGATATTATATTTTATTACCTCCACTTAGAGTCCTAGACAACCCTATGTTAATTACTTCTTTGTCACTCTTTCCATAGTAGGAAAATTATAATGACTAAGTTGTACGAATTAAATAGTTACATTTCCAATTGAATTTTTTCTTAACCTTAAATATATTTTGTGCATGATGGAAAACACATTGGATGAAAATTATGGATCCTTTCATTGAACAGTCAATGGTTTTTTGCATGATGTCTCTTCCAAATTATTATTTTTTAATTTGTTCGGAAAAAAATTAACAAGAACACAAAGAGGAAAAGAAAATACACAATCAAATCACCCAACCCCACCCAAGCCGTCCATCATCATGGTCCTTATAATTCTATAATTGTTGTATGTTTAAAACATGACAGTAAATAAGCAGCTGTTTCCCACTAAATTATGCCCTAAACCGCGATTTCAGTACAAAACAAAAACAAACCAGTTTTTTCTTAAAAACGTCAAGTGGGATCTACATTTCCCATTAATTTGCATTTGCAAGCTTATTACAGCTGTGAGACTCCTAAATCTACTCAATATCTTGTGGCTATGATTAACGGCATAAAAGTTAGTTGAAGTAATTAGCAAATATTTCACCATTCGTCTTCAGTATATACTTTCTTAGCAAACTAGTTTCCTACTTTCAAAGAAGGTTATTGAGTATAAGCCCACTTTGAGCATTGATCCATGAGAAGTCTAGCGGAACGGAATACCCGTGACCTCTGGTCGGAGACGAATCTAGGAAATTGATTCACCAGAAGCGATCACTGCAAGTGTAAGGGAAAAGAAAAATTTGACACCCAAAAATGTAAGGTTAAAAAAAAAATGAAAAAAAAAATTGACAGATCCAACACAAGCAATTGAACGCCCTAACTAGCTGGATCTGTCCCTCATCCACCATATTTTCCTCGTCCAATGGGATCATAGGACAAACACTCCATGATATTTTTCCTTTTGTTTTACTTAATGTAAAGACCATACTAGTGAGATATCGTACAAATTTTTGATAAATAAAGAATAATTCTACGAAGACATTTTTAATTGACATTTTAAGTGACATTGTGACATGATAAACATTCATTGGATGGTGTAAATAACTACCACACTATTTACTTTTTCACCATTCAATATATGTACACCATGTCATAATGTCAATTAAAAATGTCTCCCTAAAATTACTCTAAATAAAACAATATAAAAAATGCACGATATTGTACATCAATCAACGAAAAACGTTGTCACACCAGTTCAATAATGCATCTCAAATATTTTTTTTTTTAGTTTTTCACATATTTGAACTTGATAATAATAATGTTCATTTTTAGAAAAAAATAAATAAATCAATTAACAATAACAAAAATGATCAAACGTAACAAAAATGATATAAGATTTTCCATGGAAAATGAATTCATTCAAAACAAGGAAAATATCGAATTTCGAGGCAAGTGAAAAAATGAATTCCATGAAAAATAACAGCTATCAAACGCACCCTTAGGCAGTTTCCATTACTAAAATTAATTATCCAATACGATAAAAGTTTGAATATCAACTTGATACAAGCGTGAAGATTAACAGTGCATTCGGTAATAGGAAAAAAAAGTTTGCCCTTGTTTCATCCTCATTATAATCAAATTATTTTGTAAAAATGCATTTTTGAATAGTAATTTTTGGGAGAATGTGTGGTTTAAAATAAGAAAGAGAAAAATATAATATTATTTTATTGGAGATTGTGTGCTTAAAAGTAAGTGAGAGAAAAATGTATTAAAATTTAATGGGTACCAAACAAGGATTTTATAAACTAATTTTTTTTTTACACAATTTTCTTAATCACTTCTGAACTATATATATTTTTTCTCCAATTTTTAACCACATAATTTACCTAAAAAAAAACTACACTTTGCTATTAAAGCAATAGATTAGGCACTAGTGGTGCAATTTCCCTAGATTGATTTCACTATGACTCTAACGGCCTCCACGTCAGATGGGACCCAGCACCAGCCTGGAAGAATATCACGTGATCTGATTTTTCAAAATTCGGTTTGACTTTGGAGCGTCATCTGGGAGAAAGAAAAGCTTGGTCCCACACGCCGGTAACGAGCGTGTGCAACCGCGCCGAATATTTTCTTTTTTAAAATGATGGTGTGAGCCGTGGAGCTTATTGATACAAGTTTTTGCTATGACTAATTTCAATTTTCTACCGTAGTAGTTATAAAATTGATTAGTTACAATATGTTTGATAAACGTGTCTGAAATCTGTTTTGTAAAATTTTTTGATTTATAAACAAAGAATGCGATGTTATCGAGATAAAATGTGTGTTGAAAAATAATGTCAAAAAATATTTGTGATTGAAAAATGGTTTGAGAGGCGTACTATTTATTTATAAACAAGTTTACCAAACGGAGTAAATAAATACTCATTTTTTCATATTACATTTTAACCATATATTTTTTGAAATTGCATTTCAATTATATATTTTATCTCGAATATAATTGTACAATTTTTTGTTTATATACAAAAAATATGATATTTTTGGAAAAAATATATAATTAAAAAATAATTTGCATAAAATATATGTAGTTATAAATTTTTTTGAAAAATGTGTTATGTTAGAAAAAAAGAAAAAAGTACTGGGATTTGTATGTAACGCATATTTGAGGAGGCAGGTGGAGATGTGCAATGATTGTCCGGTGGTATTAACAGCCGCCCACGTGATTTGAGCCACCCGAGCATAAAGCAGTTGGGCAGTTGATACATTACAGCTGTATTCTGGCCGCACGATTTTCGTACAATGCGAAACTTCCTAAGCGTGCGGTTATTATTGGCTCAAAAATTCACCCTACGAGAGACTTTCGGTATTTTCTAGTGTTTTTCCTAACCTACTTAATATGATTTATAAATCAATTTATAAATAATACAATTTTTTAAATTACTTTTAACTATTCAAATTTTCTTTTTTTCACTTTTCAACCACACATCTTACTTTTTCAACAGTGAAAAAATCGTTTATAAACTGCTACAGTGTAATCGAATAGACCAGAATCGAAAGTTAGAGAGAGAAATCAAAAATACTACAAGCATCTCACACTTAATTTCAAGTGTAACTAGAGGTGGGGATTAATCGATCGAATCCGCCAAAACCTTCAAGATCCGATCGATTTGAGTCGATTTTTCATGAAAATCGGGTCGGGTTGCGAGTTGGCTGAAAAAACTCGACTCAACCTAATCCGAATAATTTTTTTTTTATGTTTTTTATTTTGATAAAACTTAACTTATTTAAATATTGATTGAATTTTTTTTTAATTTTATTAACAAGTGTTCAATTTATTGTAATTTGAGATTATTGTACTGTACATAATTGATTTGAATTAATGATCGATTAATGGACCTTTTTTTTTTTTCTTTTTCAAGATTTTTTACCAATTACACCAAAGCTCAAGCGGTCCAACCCGACCGAAACTTGGTTGGGTTGGACAAAAACAGACCCAACCCAACCCACGCCATTCTCTAAGTGTGACAATACACTACATAGGTTGTATACCTGCTTATCAATGGTGACTGGACCCCACACCTCATATGTGTGTTGTCACACATGGAGTCAAGTGTGGTGCAAATAGATTAAATTGAAAGAAATTGTGCATAGTTAGAAATTGCTTTAGAAAAATGTGTTGTTTATAATTTGATTTATAAATTGTAATGATTGCGTTAAAGAATATATAAAAACAAATTTATAAATAACACAATTCTCCAAATTATGGGAGTGTTCGACGGCAGTTTAAATAGGTGAGAGAATATTTATTTGTGTTTTCTAGATAAAATGTGTAGTTAAAAATTGGAGAAAGAAAATGTATGGTTAAAAAGTAATTTGAAAAATTATGTAAATTAAATTTGGGATTTAAACCAGGCTACCGAACGGATGCTATATTTTAATCACACATTTTTTGAATGGGTAATAAGCACAAATGGTCCCCAACCTTTAGGTTTCTTGCGAAAATAGTTTTCAACGTTTAGAGTTTTATATTTATACCATCAGAATCATCAAATGTTGCGAAAATAGTCCCTATTGTTAGATTACGTTAGTTTTTTCCGTTAAAAACGTGCAAATAGCACAAATGGTCTCTAACCTTTGAGTTTTTTACGATAATAGTCCCTAACATATTAAGGTCACGTTTGACATTTTTAGTTTATAACCTCCAAACGTTAGGCATATTTAGTCCCTAACATATTAAGCCTCTATACGTTTGGCATATTTAGTCCTTAACATATTAAGCCCCTATACGTTTCGCATATTTAGTCTCTAACATATTAAGCTCATATTTGAAACCAATTATTTCAAATAATACGGTTTGTAATTGTAATTTTTTGAAGAATTTTTTTTTTTAAAAAAAATTGAATTTGTTTGTAAATTATTTTATTGATAGAATGTGTGGTTAAAAATGAGTTTTAAAAAATAAAATTTATTCTGAATTTCTAAAATGCATAATAAAATATTTAACAAAAATTCACCGCTTTAACCTATTGGAAAAAAAATAATGAATACATGGAACATAAACAAACAAGTACATTGGACATTATTTGAGAAATTGAATAAAAAAATATGTTTTTATCAATTATATTTTCGATTTTTAGAACTGATCAATATTGATTTTCGAAATTTCATTTTTTTTTAAAATTAATTTTCTTCCACACGTTCTATTAATTTTTTTTAATTTATGCATAAATTAAAAAAAAAAAATTACTTTTTAACCGAAATTCTTCAAACTTACTTCTCAAATCGATCGATTCTCAAAATTGAAAATCGAAATCGAAAGTAGAATTGATAAAAACATATTTGTTATTCAATTCCTAAAATAATGTCCAATGTATTTTTTTGTTTATATTCCATAAATTTATTATTTTTTTTATCAATAAGTTGAAATGTTAATACGGTGAAATTTTTTAAAATATTTTACTGTGCAATTTAAAAATCTAGAATAGACTTTATTTTTAAAATTCGTTTTCAACACACATTCTATCAATAAAATAATCTACAAATAAATTCAAATTTTTTTCTTTTACTTTTTAACCAACAATTCTTTAAAAAATTACAATTACAAGCTACATTATTTAAAACATAATTTTTTTAATTTATGCATAAATTAAAAAAAATATTAATAGAATGTGTGGAATAAAATGAGTTTTGAAAAAAAATGAAATTTCGAAAATCGATATTGATCAGTTCTCAAAATCGAAAATAGAATTGATAAAAACATATTTTTTATTCAATTTCTAAAATAACGTCCAATGTATTTGTTTGTTTATGTTCCATGGATTCATTATTTTTTTCCAATAGGTTGAAGCGGTGAATTTTTGTTAAATATTTTATTGTGCATTTCAGAAATTCAGAATAAATTTTTTTTTTTAAAACTTGTTTTTAACCACACATTCTATCAATAAAATAATTTACAAATAAATTCAATTTTTCTTAACAACATATTCTTCAAAAAATTACGATTACAAACCATATTATTTGAAATAATTGGTTTCAAATAGGGGCTTAATATATTATGGACTAAATGTACCAAACGTATAAGGGCTTAATATGTTAGGGACTAAATACACCAAATGTTTGGAGGTTATAAACTAAAAATGTCAAACGTGACCTTAATATGTTAGGGTTTATTATCGTAAAAAATTCAAATGTTAGAAAAAACTCAAATGTTAGGGACTATTTGTGCTATTTACATGTTTTTAACGGAAAAAAATAACGGAATCTAACGGTAGGGACCATTTTCGCAACGTTTGGTGATTCTGAGGGTATAAATGTAAAATTCTAAACGTTAGGGACTATTTTCGGAAGAAACCTAAAGGTTGGGGACCATTTGTACTTATTACCCTTTTTGAATCACTCTTCAACCACATATTTTATCTTGAAAAAATAAATTTCATTGTTTGTAAACAAAATTCTTTTACCAAAGAGAGGTGGCAAGTGTTTGGTAAACTTCTGCTTTATAAATTTTTTTTTTTTTAAATGTAGAATGTGATGTTTTTTTATGTAAAATATGTGATTGAAAAATTGTGTGGAGAAATGTTTGTGGATAAAATATTGTTGGGAGAATATTTTGTTTATAAGTTGTAAACAAGTTTACCAAATGGGGGTTCATCTATAAACAAGTTTGGTATATATTTTCTTAAATCACTTTTTAATTACATTTTTTGAAATCATGTTTCAACCATTTAAGTATTTCCTCCGATCTATATAAACAAAGGCTTAGTTTACTTTTTCATTTGTCCTAATTATATGCTACTTTCTTCATTGAAAATAAAGATATTTTTTCAGTTTTCTAATATGACTCTATTTAAATTACATGTTAACAACAATTATATTCTAATCCTATTTAACTCTTATTTAATGTATTGATGTATTACTCAAAATGAAAGGAAAAAAAATATAATTTCAATCATATTAATCATATATTTTAATATGCGTGAAAAAAGAAACAAGTTTATCTTTGTGAGACTGAGGAAGGGGGTGTTTTGTAATATAAATAATCGGTCTAGATATTAAGGATTTGTTTGATCCTAAGAGTTTCCTTGACTTTTCCCTCAATTTTATTTTTAACTTCACATTTCTATAGGAACCATTACTTTTCATACTTTTCAACAACTATAAATCACACATTTTTTCAAAATATTTTTGTTACTAACCGCAAGTGTATGGATCGTACAAGTAATAAAATGGATATGAGTCCAAGTATCGATCTCACAATTATTGCGTAAATTGTATTTTAGATTATATGCCTTAACCGAAACTAGAAAAAGCGATGATTTGAGAATTTTGTTTTAAAAACTAAACTAATAATTAAATTAAGAACGATAAGAAAATTTGATTTAAAACATGAGTGCAAAGTGAAAAGAAAAGAGTCTATCCACAAAATGATTTTTTTTTTTGCACAAAGGTTAATGTACAAGGAATCAATCCTTGCACATGGCAATACTAATAAGTCCCTCCCTAGTTTGGTTAATTGTGTTTTGCATGTACCAAAATCAAATCATAACATTAAACCCGAGAAGAAAGTTACTTGCAAGAAAGAGCAGTGACAAGTGCTATATTAATGTTTATTTTATGCACTTATATCCTTGAATTAGCAATAATGTGATTCTATTTAAGTATTATTAATGCATTCTATATTCTATGTGGTATGGATCATAAAAGAAGAGAAAAGAAGAAAAAATGACCAAAATGCACTCAAAACTGAAGATTGGGGACCTTAGGTGCAAATTTAATTACGGCCGCAATGCAATGAAGTCACGACCGTAAGAGTGTTCAACGTATTAAGAAAAAATCAACAGAATGTGAGTTACGGCCGTAACTTCAAATTATGAAAAATATGCAGGAACCAAGTTACGGCCGTAAAGGATTTGTCACGGCCGTAACTTGCCCGTAAAAAATTTCCTTATTTTGAATCGTTCCATAATTTTGGGATTTCTTGAGCCCAAAGTTAGGGCACGAATTTGAGGCTATAAAAAGGGAATTTCATGACAAGAAAAGAGTAGAAAAAATTGCTAAAGAAAGAGCGGCTTGCTTGGAGCGTGGAAGAGAAATAAATCCGGAGAAGAAGATGAATAAGATGCAAAATTCTGGATTTTTCACCACGACTATGCTTGGCTAAGCTTCCATACCTAGTTCGAAGGGGAAGTTGTATTTCATATCAATTTGTTTATTATTTTTCCAAACTAGTAACGTAGTTCTAAATTCTTTACTTTGATTTGTTGGATTTTTATGCGTTTTTAATTCAATCAATACAATTCTTTATTTGATTAAGGCCTTATCATTTAACTTATTGTATTGAGATTTTCTATTTTGAATGATTGGATCCGTAATTGTCTTTTTGTTCAAATCATAGTAGCAAGTGGAAATTTAATATTTCCATAGAGAACTCCAACTTAGATTAATTGTCACGAGCTTGTATGATTGATAATTTAATTCACCCTAATTCTTCTCAACCATTATAAAGTTGTTGTCTTAAATCTAAAGAGCTTGTTTTAGGTTATTCAATGGCTAATGTTTGATTAGAGAGCTTATTCTAATTAAATGCAACTAAGGGAGAATTTGAATAGTTAGAGCTTATTAACTATTTACGGATGATAAATCAAAGAAGAAATTGAACTCGCGTTACTTGGAAAGTGATAACATTGTGATAGAATAAAACTGAACCTGAGAACTAGGACTCATCAACATTTGATATTTATTCCAATCAGTTTAATTCCTTTATTTTATTAGTTAAATCATTTACAAACAACTCAAAACAAAAACCCCCTTTACGATTCTAATTGACATGACACTAAGTTAGTTCCCGTTCCTTGTGGGATCGACCCTTGCTTCCATTGCTACATTCTTAGTAATAGTGAACAAGGAATTTATTTATTATTTTGGTGCATCGCGACACGCATCAAATTTTTGGTGTCGTTTCCGGGGAACGGTTAACCAATTTAGTGTTTAATCGATTAAATATTGAACTTAATCATTTCACCATCAAATTCCATGGTGAGTGTGCCACTACTGACATCTATCTTAGTCTTAGATGTCTTTAAAAATGGTCTACCTAGCAATATAGGGGTAGAACTGGGTGAATGATCATCATGCATATCTAAAACATAAAAATCCTTCGGAAACACTAGCCCACCTACTTGCACTAACACATCCTCAACTACCCCATCCGGATAAGCATTGGAACGGTCGGCTAGCTTAATGATAACACCCGTTTCAGTCAATTTGGCAAGTTTTAGTGCGGTGTAAGTGGACCTAAGCATTACATTTATGGATGCTCCTAAGTCTATCAGTGCATGATCTATTGCTTTACCACCTATTCGACAAGGTATGGTGAACATACCTGTGTCCTTGCATTTCGGAAGTAATTTCCTTTGAAATAATGCAGAGACATTTTCTCCCATCATCACCTTTTCATTCCCTTTTAATTTCCGTTTGTTGGTGCACAGCTCCTTCAGAAACCTTGCATATCGGGGTACTTGCTTGATTGCATCCAACAGTGGAATGTTGACTTCCACTTTTCTGAGCATCTCCAGGATTTCTTTCTCCTTGATTTCCTTGTTCTCCTTTGCTAGCCTGCTAGGAAAAGGAGGTGGAGTCAATTTAACATTTAAAGTGGAATCTGTTTTTACTTGCGAGCTTTTTGAGGTGCTGTCGTTCTTCCCGACTTCCCTTCCCTCAACTTCCTTCTCTTCGATTGCGGTAGGTTTCAGTTGCGGTTCTTCAAGCTCTTTTCCACCTCGGAGAGTAATTACACTCACATTTTTTGGATTTACCTCAGGCTGAGATGGTAGTTTACCTCCAGATTGTGCTTCCAACCTGTTGATGGCGGTGGCCATTTGGCTCATCTGGTTCTCCTAATTTTGAATGCTAGATTTGGTATCCTATTGAAATTACATTGTGTTAGAAGCCAAAGTTTTAACCATGTCTTCTAGAGAGATACCTGAATTCTAGGGCCTTTGTTGAAACTACCCCTGTGACTGGAAATTTCCTTGTTGTTGGAAATGCCCTTGAGGTTTGTTGGAGGCGAAGCCCGGGGGCTTGTTATTTCCATAGCTTAGATTGGGGTGATCTCTCCAGCCAGGCTTGTAGGTATTGGAGTATGGGTTGTATTGCTGTTTTTGAAATGGAAACCCTTCTGCAGCCTTTACCTGTTCGCCATTCTCCTCTTGCAATACCGGGCAAGCATCAGTTTGATGTCCGAAGTTCGCACATATCCCGCATGCCTTGACTTGCTGTACATTTCCTACAGCAAGTTGTTTAACGAGAGTTGTTAATTCAAATAGTCGATTTTCAATATTGGAACTATTTACCTCATTCACACGGCGGACTTGTGAGTCTCGGGTTGAATTGAATTGCTGAGTATTTTCTGCCATATTAGAAATTAATGCCCGCGCTTGTTCCGGCGTCTTGTCCATCAGTGCTCCTTCACTCGAAGCATCTATCATGTTTCTATCCATCGGTGCTAAGCCTTCGTAGAAATACTGCACCAGGAGTTGCTCACTGATCTGATGGTGGGGGCAGCTCGAAATGAGTTTCTTGAAGCCCTCCCAGTACTCATAAAATGTCTCGCCATTGCTTTGGCGAACCCCGCAAATCTCCTTCCGGATTGTCCCAGCCCTAGATGCAGGGAAGTACTTCTCTAGAAACAACATCTTAATGTCATTCCATGTGGTGACTAACCCAGATGGTAGACAGTACAACCAGTCTGTAGCTGCATCCTTCAGCGAGAATGGGAAAGCCCTCATCTTGATTTGCTCCTCGGTAATACCCGTGGGTCTCATGCTATCACATACCACGTGGAACTCCTTGAGATGTCTATATGGAACTTCACCGGCATGTCCCTGAAAAGTAGGTAGAAGGTGGATCAACCCGAATTTTAGCTCAAAGGTTCTTCCTTCCTCCGTCGCCGGAAATGTGACGCACAATGGTTGTTGAACGACATCCGGAGTGGCTAGCTGCTTAAGAGTTAAATTGTTGTTGTTAGCTGTCATTGTTTGTTGTGCCGCTCTCCTTTGCCTTCTTAAATTCCCTTCGAGTTCTAGATCAAAATAAAAGATTTCTCTATTAGTCGCTCGAGTCTTACGCGTACAAGCAAAGAAGACAATCTAGCAATGTTTAGTAGAGCAACAGTAACAGATAAAAGAAAAATAAAATAAAATAATGCAGAAAAATAAAATATCTAATCGATTAAACACTAAATTGGTTAACTATTCCCCGGAAACGACGCCAAAAATTTGATGCGTGTCGCGATGCACCAAAATAATAAATAAATTCCTTGTTCACTATTACTAGGAATGTAGCAATGGAAGTAAGGGTCGATCCCACAAGGAACGGGAACTAACTTAGTGTCATGTCAATTAGAATCGTAAAGGGGGGTTTGGTTTTGAGTTGTTTGTAAATGATTTAACTAATAAAATAAAGCAATTAAAATGATTGAAATAAATATCAAATGTTGACGAGTCCTAGTTCTCAGGTTCAGTTGTATTCTATCACAATGTTATCACTTTCCAAGTAACGCAAGTTCAGTTTCTTCTTTGATTTATCACCCATAAATAGTTAATAAGCTCTAAGTATTCCTATTCTCCCTTAGTTGCATTTAATTAGAATAAGCTCTATAATCAAACATTAGCCATTGAATAACCTAAAACAAGCTCTTCAGATTTAAGACAACAACTATATAATGGTTGAGAAGAATTAGGGTGAATTAGATTATCAATCACACAAGCTCGTGACAATTAATCTAAGTTGGAATTCTCAATGGAAATATTAAATTTCCACTTGCAACTATGATTTGAACAAAAAGACAATTACGGATCCAATAATTCAAAATAGGAAATCTCAATACAATAAGTTAAATGATAAGGTCTTAATCAAATAAATAATTGCATTGATTGAATTAAAAACGCATAAAAATCCAACAAATCAAAGTAAAGAATTTAGAACTACGTTACTAGTTTAGAAAAATAATAAACAAATTGATATGAAATACAACTTTCCCTTCGAACTAGGTACGGAAGCTTAGCCGAGCATAGTCATGGTGAAAAATCCAGAAATTTGCATCTTATTCATCTTCTTCTCTGGATTTATTTCTCTTCCACGCTCCAAGCAAGCCGCTCTTTCTTTAGAAATTTTTCCTACTCTTTTCTTGTCATGAAATTCCCTTTTTATAGCCTCAAATTCGTGCCCTAACTTTGGGCTCAAGAAATCCCAAAATTATGGAAAGATTCAAAATAAGGAAATTTTTTACGGGCAAGTTACGGCCGTGACAAATCCTTTACGGCCGTAACTTGGTTCCTGCATATTTTTCATAATTTGAAGTTACGGCCGTAACATTTCCATTTACGGCCGTAACTCACATTCTATTGATTTTTTCTTAATGCGTTGAACACTCTTACGGCCGTGACTTCATTGCATTGCGGCCGTAATTAAATTTGCACCTAAGGTCCCCAATCTTCAGTTTTGAGTGCATTTTGGTCATTTTTTCTTCTTTTCTCTTCCTTTATGATCCTATACCACATAAAATATAGAATGCATTAATAGTACTTAAATAGAATCACATTATTGCTAATTCAAGGATATAAGTGCATAAAATAAACATTAATATAGCACTTATCAAATCTCCCCACACTTGAACCATTGCTCGTCCTCGAACAATGATAGACAAGAGAAAAGAATAGGACTCAAACAGCAGATTATGATTTTGAGAGTTAAGGTTGCAGCCCACTTTTCTTTAGCAAGAATGTTCAATTGCATAATCCGATTGTGTTAGTGTGCGCTAGAGATGCAATGCCCTCTATTTCCCATCCCAATCACGGCCCATTATGATTTATTTCCTTTTACCTCTCGTGTGTACTCACCTCCCAATCAATTATGAGTTACTACAAAGAAAATAATTTCGCCCAGTTTCGGAAGAAATCAGTTGCGTAAACCGAGTTGTTCATGATGTGAATTCAGTTAACACAGTACCCCCAAACCACATTCATAGCACAAACCTTAGACCAAGTAATTCAAACCACTCATAAGTAAATGTAATGGGTTAACAGCCTCACAAGATATTTCTCTCTTCGCACAAAGTGTATAAGAGTTAGAGTTTTCGCTCAGTTCACTGCATGGATAATTCAGTACCACAGACTGCCTAAATGTCATAACCAGAGCCAACAATAACACAAGTACAAAGCGAAGGTCTTTATTTGATTGTAACGGGGCTTCAGGTCAGGTAGGATAAAAGGACATATTTAGGCTGAGTCGAGAAGGAATTTTGCAAGCTAAGTCAATTCAAAATGACATTACTTCCTTCACTCTTAATATGAACTTTATTGTACCCAACTTTGTTCACACTTGAATCTCTTATTTTTTTATTTTTTATTTTTTCAAATCATTACGCAGTCACCAATTGGCACAAGATAGAATTACATTCCCCTGTATTTAGTCCATCACAAAACCATCACCCAACACAAGATAACCATTTCACTTCTTAGACTTAGACCACATCACAATCCTCAATCAACAAAAGATTGCGAATCCCTTCTCTATGGGTTCAAAACAGAGATAATGCGAAAGAAAGGGGTATTCATGGCTTGTAGCTTGGCATCAAAATTTCAAGGAAAGGATAAGGCTCAAAGGGGCTTTTATTGATACATGTAGCAAGGTAGGATCTTTTAGCAAGTCAAATTTGGCTTAACCTATTGCCTTTGCTATAATTTGCACTTAAGTTAAGAAGCTAGACAGTTTGCACAGGAACGCACATCCAAGCATAACCCAATTATGCAGGACACACATCAAAGAATTACGAGCTCATAAGTATTAAAAACAGCTCTTAGGCTTAAAAGCTCACAAATTATGGTTTTCATGTGTTTCTCTCATCCAATTATGAGTTATAGGTGATTGCTTGATCTTCATTCCAAATCTAAATCCATTGGTCGAGGATAGTGGTTAAAAGTATTCAAACCATGACTACTCACAAAAGTATAAAAATTTCCGTTGGAATTGGGATGCTCAGGGTTATATATGAAGGGATAATGTGTCTATTCCTATTTGGGTTGGCTAGGTTTGTAGACATTTGACAATTTTACTTTTCATCTTCAACCTATCAGTGCTTTTCTGGATGGGATCATCTCTATGTGCTCAATGTATATCCAATTATGCAATGATTTTTCAAAAAAAAAATGAACCAAAAGTGGGGCTGCTTCCTATCAAAGTATAGTTTAAGACCTAAGTGGCATAGATAGGTGACAAAAGTAGATAACAAAACTAAAAACGATGCTGACTCCAAAATGAATTTTAACTATTCGATTACAGAAAGAAAATAAAGACATTAAGCTTACAATCAATTCAATTCCCCCCCCCCCCCCACGCTTAGACAAAATAATGTCCTCATTGAAAAGCAAAACAATAAAAGGGGGAAAAGAAAAGAAACTCCCTCGGTCTAATGCGGCGGTTGATCGTCTTGGGGTCTCTGTAATTGTCGAATCTCCTCCCGAAGGGCTCTCTACTTTTCCAGCATAAGTTGTTGATCCTCTTGGATGGCATTCAACTGAGTTTGGAAGGCTTGCATCATTTCCAACATCTGCAGCTAAAAAGGGTTAGGAGCAAGGGGCTGTTGTGTCTCTTCCCGTGCTGCGGGCTCCTCGACGCCTTGATCATCATCGGACTCCCCCGAGTCACAATCCCCGCGACCCCGCTTGGCGACGATCTGCCTACGAGCATTTTTCAAATTCGCCTTCGTGAGGCGATTCCCATGCCCTAAAGTGTCGTCACTCACTGCAGCGAAAACTCGTTGAGCCCGGCATAAGGCGGTAATCAAACATGGGAAAGGCATGCCCCGCTTCTGTGGCATCAAGCTGGCATAGGTGGAGATAGTGTCATAGATGTGCTGTCCCAAGTCAAATTTGATCCCCCTGGTGATGGCATAGTAGACTCGGAGGTATCGAATAGACACCGTAATGAGGCTAGTGGATGGAAATAGACTCCCCGACCCCCACTGATGCAGGTACCAAGCATCCCTCTATAAATCCCGATTCTTGTAATGCGGATGAATGACATTAAGGGAGTCGTTGAGTTCTGGCTTCAAAGCCCAACGGAGTACCTCCTAGTCCGGAAAGAAAACACCGGAATTGGATGTCATAGGGATGACTCCAGTGCTATTTATCCCCAAGTAGTTTTCCACCACTTCCTTATCGAACTTAATTCTCTTCCCTGCTACCCTGGTGTGGTGGTAATCAAGTGATCCCTCGTCACCAATTTCTTTGTTGAATTGAGTGTAGAATTTGAATACTAGCGGGGGATTCCCAAAAGGAAGATCGTTCGCGAATTTTACCCAGCCGAATTCTACGAAGCAGGCCCAAAACTGTCGAGGAACAATGACTGTGTCAGCACTCTGCCATTCTTGAAAGTCCTCTGGGAGGAATAGCCGTTCCTTAATGCACTGCTTAGACTGACTCTTCTCCTGGCGGGGCTCAGATGAGGATTCCCCTGCCACTTGCTTCCCTTTCTTTTTCGGCGGAGCCATAGAAAATCCTGTAGAAGAAATGAGTGAATTAGTTGAGCTGGATAGAAATTAAAAGAAAATGTACTCAAGCAAGTAGTGTGTAATGGTCAAGGCTCAAATTAATGTTGACATGAAAAGCATGACGTACACAAAAGTTAGTCATGGGAGGAAATAATTCGTGGAACGAAGTGTGCAATTAATCGTTCAAGCCCCAATGTCAGGCAATGGAATAAATAATGGCACAAGCACAAGGATCCTAACATGTTTCAAAAGAATTTATCCAATAAAATTTATAACCAATGAATTAATCTGTGGAAAAACCCTTCATTTATTCTTAAAAGAAATAAAATTTGAAGTACTGTTTGAGTCAGCCGCCAAGTGCTCTCCTCGGATCACCTAACTTTCATCACTTGAAATGTTCGGGAGGGATTGGGGTGAGTTAAAGCTCAGTAAGTAAACTTTATGCATGTAATGCATGCTTATGACATGAAATGCTTTAAAAATTCAATATATGTATCCCATTAACTTTACTTTCCAGAACTTTTAAACATTTCAAAGTTTCACTTAACATTTCAAAACTTTCACTTCATTTTCATCGTGAGCTCGCTTGGTGTATCTTCTAATCAATCAGATAACAGTGGAAAATTCTTATTTGGAACCAGATTAACATTCACATTTCCATCGCAAAGCGGTTTAACATTCACTTTCCCACCGTAAAGCGGCATTCACTTTATCCCACCGCAAAGCGGCTCATTTCATTCGGGTACGCTGGTCCCCTGCGCCCCATTTCCCACTCGCATCTTTTATGACATAGAAGTACACCCATTCTTTTCTTGAAAAATAATTTTGGATACATAACTTTTGACAAAATTTGCACTTTGACATTCCTTTCATTAAAACATTTGACTTCTCTATTTCGATGCCAATGCATGCTTAATGATGCAATGACATGATAACGTGCATGCTTGAATATTTCCTTAAATACACATACTTGCATATAGTAAACCAAAAGCATTAGAATTTCGTAATTAATACGAATGTCAATTAAACACATAATTCCACGTTGAACATTCAACTATGCTGAGAAGAGGGAAGTTTACTTACCTGACTTCTTTAGTATTTACCGCATTTCTTAAATAGCAAGTGGAGGTGTCTTGGTTGCACGTGACGTCAATGTACCAAATATCCTAAGTATTCACATTAATCATTAAAGTGCAATTGCTAATTCAAAAATGTGACCTCACAGTATAGCAATTTCATTTAACACCACATTCGAGACAAATAATCAATTTCAATGTACATTAGAAAATCGCTTATCCTTTCATCATTCTATCTCTTAATTCAAACTAAATTCAAATTCACATAGCTTAACATAACATTATAAAATCACCCCCACAAAGTCTCAACAAATTCACAAATCTTATAACCAACATATCTCCAAACTTTACCCAAACCATTTTCTAAACCTCAATTTTCATAAATCTCCAAACATCAAGATATATATATATATATATATATATATATATATATATATATATATATATATATATACACTAAAAATTTTAGAAATTTATTTACGTTTATACCACTTTCCAAATTTCTAAAATTCTCAAATAAACCAAATTTAAAATTAAAGAAAATTCTAATCAGGCCCAAATATGAAATTCCTTCATATAATGTGCAAAATTCTTATTCATCTATTTGAAAACTGAAAATCTATTGTGGAAATTACATATCTTTATATACAATATATACATACACCATTATATATATATCGTCCAAAATCTGAGTTTAACATATAAAAATTTCGGAATTTCCATCAACACCCAATCTGAAAAGTTTGAAAATTACATACCAATACATACATTCAACATCTATACATCAAAACACATAAACTCGTATGGGCTCGCGTGAGTGGGTGTGTTGTGTGTGAAAAACTCGAGCGACCGAGCGAGTGTTGGGGTGGCGTTCAGTTCGGTGTGTGTATAGAAAGTGAAGGGGAAAAGGAGTCTTAACGTCGATGGGATGGTGGTCGACGTCACCGGGAGAGGGATCAAGAGTGCTGAGTGAGAGGCCGAGAGCGTTGAGAGGCGAGAGACAGAGGTCGCGAGAGAGAGAGAGAGAGAGCCGAGAGAGTGAGAGTCGCGAGTGAGAGAGAAAAATGAGGGTTTGGGTTTAGGTTTAAATTTTGGGAATTTGCAATTTAGTCCCTCCTTTCCCTCCAAGTGCATAGTTAAGTCCATAAGTTCTAATTTATTTTCCAATTGCCACTAAAATTTTCCCTAACTTTCAATTTAACACAATAAAATAGAAATAGCATGCTTAGGCAGTAAAACAAATGATCACATAAATTTACACGTAAACTATTAAAATAAACAATTTATAAACTTTTAATTGGCACATTGATCGAGACGGCGTCCAAGTCCTTCCACTGCAAAATAATTCAAATTATAGACATTAAGCCCTTGTTTGAGCCCCATTATTTCAATTTATAATTTGGGTTTTGGAAATCTAATGGTTAAAAAGTGGTTTGAAAAGTAAAAAATTGTGGGCTTGACTTTTTTGGATGGTTGAAATTGATTACTGTAGAAGAAATTTGTAAAAATAATGAGAAATAATGGGGCTCAAACAAGGGCTAAAGATCATAAATTTATAATTTATAATAACATTCACATGGGTATTACGTGAAATTTAAAATTGCACGAAAACTGAAAAGCGGTCTTACAATTCCTTACCCCCTAAAAAGAAATTTCGTCCTCGAAATTAAAATTTACCAAAAGGTGTAGATACTTGGCACGCATCTCATCTTTACGTTCTCAAGTAGTCTCTTCTACTGCATGATTCCTCCAAAGGGCTTTAACTAATGTTACATTCTTTCTCCTAAGTTCCTTATTAGCCTTTTCTAAGGTTCTCGCATGTGACTATTCATATATCAGTTTCTCACCAAGATCTAATTACTTATTGCTGAGAATATAAGATGAGTCTGGATAATACTTCCTCGGAAATAAGACGTAAAACACCTTTTGTATCTCAGATGGTTTTGGTAGCAATGCAATCAGATGAATTAGGTCACTCATCATTTCTAGCCTCTCAAGGGGCCAACAAAAAGGCTCAACCTTCTTTTCTTCCCGAACCTCATAATTCATTTCATTGGAGCTACCCTCAAAAAGATCATATCGCCTACGGAAAATTCCAAAGATTTTCTTCTTTTGTCCGCATAGCTTTTCTGTCTCCTCTGTGTAATTTTCATCCGCTGACGAATATTTTCAACAACTTTTGCTGTTTGTTGTACTATTTCTGGACCTAATAACTTTCTTTCTCCTAGCTCACCCTCGTGAACTGACGATCTACACTTCCAATTTAACACAATAAAATAGAAATAGCATGCTTAGGCAGTAAAACAAATGATCACATAAATTTACACGTAAACTATTAAAATAAACAATTTATATACTTTTAATTGGCACATTGATCGAGACGGCGTCCAAGTCCTTCCACTGCAAAATAACTCAAATTATAGACATTAAAGATCATAAATTTATAATTTATAATAACATTCACATGGGTACTACGTGAAATTTAAAATTGCACGAAAACTGAAAAGTGGTCTTACAAATGGACTCTCGGAAGCCATCAGTGTAAGGGATACATCCATAACATTTGACGAACTTCACGAAAAACTTGTCACTAGAGAGTCCCAACTTCAACCCTCTACTAATCTTTCACCCTTCCATCTAGTCACAGCAAACAATGACTCTCGTTTCAATCCATCTTCTCAGCTAAACAACTCCCCACATGGAGGATCCAGACCTCATAACCATCAGCATCTACGACCAAACAACTTCAACAATCCTCGATCTCGAAACTCCAAAAATACTGCATCTTTGTGGGAAACAGGGACACTCGACCAAAAAATGCACAAATTATCACTACTCACCAATCTCATCTCCCTGCACTTCTCCAAAGCAATCTCAGCCTAACAACTTGAATCCACAAGCCAATGTAGCCACAACCTTCACCAACCCATCGGCCGAGGAGTGGTTCTTAGACTCCAGCGCCTCTCACCACATCACCAATGATTTGTGTAATCTCTCACTTCACTCCAACTACTATGGCTCTGATAATGCTCAAATAGGTTATCGTAAGTGTCTACCCATAACTCACACTGGTTACACATACATTGATTCAAAAAACTCCTAAATTTCATCTCTCTAACATTCTTTGTGTTCCTAGCATGTCGCGCAATCTAATCTCTGTATCTAAATTTTGCTCCCAAAATAATGTTAGCATCAAATTCTCACCATCTTACTATCTTGTCAAACATTTGCATTGTGGAGTTCCAATCCTGTGAGGAGCAGCTAGAGATGGAGTCTATACACTCTCGCCCGAAAAGTCCGAACCTATGGTTGCACTTTCCGCCATCTCCACCAATCTCACCACTGGGCACCTTCAATTGGGACATCCGTCATATAAAATTTTGCGTCACATAGTGTCTAGGAGGTCTTTACCCTTACTGTTGTTCAATTCTTTTTTATCTAATTGTAATGCTTGATTGCTTGTGATTGAAATAAAAGACACAAATTACCTTTTTAAAACGTTACATTATCTAGGTCTTCTCCACTGCAAATTATCTTCTCTAATGTATGGATGTCACCCATTTTATCAACCAATGGCTAAAAATACTATGTTGTTTCATTGATCATTTTACCAAGTACAGATTTTTCTATCCTTTTAAACGCAAATCGGATGTTCACGACACTTTCATTACTTTTCGACCCCTTGTGGAAAAACATTTCAACACTCCCATTGTAAGTCTATTCACTAACAATGGTGGTGAATTCACAAGCCTCTCCTCCTATCTTTCAACTAATAGCATTACTCATCTCACCTCCCTGCCACACACACCCGAACATAATGGTTATTCTGAATGCCGACATCGCTATATAGTTGAAATCGGCTTATCTCTCCTACACCATGCCTCAGTTCCCACTAACCTCTAGTTATATTCTTTTGCAACATTCGTTTACCTCATTAATCGCCTTCCCAAAATAAATCTCAATTATATCTCCTCACACGAAAAACTTTTCCATTCTGCTCCTAATCTCTCCAAACTTCGTGTGTTTAGATGCCTATGTTACCCATGGCTCCAACCCTACAACTCACACAAACTCGAGTCTCGCTCCAAACCGTGTCTTCTTGGGCTATAGTCTATCTCAAGGTGCCTACTTTTGCCTTCATGTTCCCACTGGTAGCATCTATACCAGTCGGCACGTGAAATTTGTCAAGGATGTTTTTCCTTTTGCCTCACACCTTCCTCCCCAACCCTAGCCGTTAACCCCATCCCCATCCCCACTTCACCTTTACTCCTTCTTCCATAGTAACCATCCACTACTGGTTCGAGTCCACGAGTGTATGATCCTTGATGCAAACCACGTAGCAATTGTAGCTACGCAACTCACAAAATATTGAAATCGACCCAAGAACGTCAAAATTCACGATTTATGGATCCAATTAAAATTAATTGAACCAAGCAACCAATACAATCACTGAGATATATTGACCTCTTGATCACAAGCAATAATAATTCTCACTGAGATTTGAACAAACAAGAATAACTCGCAAGTTCGGATTTTATTCAATGAAGAATAAGGTTTTTGAAAGCAAAATAGCCTCTCAATAAAAATATCAAAGTTGTGTGTATAATAATGAAAATTACATCCCTATAAATAGGGTCAAAACCTGACTAAAGAGTTTTAATTATACTAGGAAAGAAATACCTAAAAATAAGGAAATAAATAAAAACCCTAAAATTACGAATATCGAATTTTATGGCCGTGACTCCTTCCTTTACGGCTGTAAGAAGCTTTCTGATTCACAGTTACGGCCATGATACCCTGACTTACGGCCGTAAGTCAAAAAAATCCAAATTACGGTTTTTGAGCAGCACCTCCTTTACGACCTTGAACCTCAGCACTTACGGCCGTAATCCTTTATTTCTCACAATATCAATTTTAGCAGTGAGCTGGTTATGGCCGTAAGGAAATATATGTTACGGCCGTAACATTGAAATTTCACAATTTTCAAAATTTCCTTTGATGGCTTGAATGAGGTTGATCCACTCGTCGTTTTGGCTCGGTCCCAACATGGAACTTGCTTCTTTTGATGACACGAATATGTTGGAAGCTTTGTTTGGCTTGATCTATAGTTCTTTTCGTCAAGCCTTCTATGATTAGTATTATCGGGGTTCTGGATCACATCATACCCTCCTTCTTTAGGATGATTCGTCCCGAATCATAGCTTTGTTTATGAATGCAACTGCTCCCCCTGGATCAAACGGAAAATTTCTGCTTCCATGCCATGATTTCAATAAATTATGCTTCTTTGATTGGAAAACATGGAAGAGATGGAGCTTGAACTCCCTTTGCCATACGTAGTGTGGTTGAAGCTTCCAAACATAATTAACCTGTAAAAAAGATTTAAACAAAATGGGGAGGGACATGTTAGCTTCATGAGGTACAAGGTATGAATCCTTGTATTCATGATAAACCACCACCAACTCCACTTCTTGAACCACGAGGCTCTTCTCTTCGCCTCTTTCCTCCTTTGCAATTTCTTGTTCAATTTTTTTTATTTTCAAACTCAACCACATCTCCGACCTCCACATTTGAATCACCATGTTCATGTACTACCTCATCACTACCAAAATGTGGATCTTCCAATTCAAGATTTGAACTTCTACCCCAATTTCCAATTTTTCTTCATCAAATTTTGGAGTTTGATCACCTAACTCCACCTTTTCAACTCCTACCACAAAATTCGAGGTCTCTTCAACTACTTCTAATTCATGTTTCAAGTCTCCCTCCTTCTTCCCAACATTCATATCCCGAGGCTCTTCTTACAACTTAACTACATTTTTACCCCTCCGTGCAATCATGTTCTCTTCTAGAAGTTTTAATTGATAATTTAATCTGGATAATAGATTAATCTTTTCCTTCACCTCCTTTTGATCTTCAAGTATTTGCTCTAGTGTTAAACTAGCTAGGGTGATTGATTCTCCATCCTTCACAAATTTGTATCTGTTTCTATTCTTATCATAAAATCCTTTCCTCTCATGCCTCCATGGCCTACCCCAAAACATATGACAAGACTCTAGAGGCACTACATCACATAATACTTCATCACTATACCTCCCAATGGTGAAATTCACTAAGATTTGATTGGTCACTTTGAACTCCCCACACTCCTTCAACCATGTCATCCTATAAGGTCTAGGATGTTGTAGTAAATGTAACCCCAATTTTTCAACCATGTTGATACTAGCCAAATTAGAGATGTACTCCCTATCAATAGCCAAACTACACAGCTTATCCCCCACACGACATCTAGTCATGAAAGTATGATCGAACTCATAATTCATCCCTTTATGTAGCTTTAAAAAATTTGAGAGACTCAAAATAAGAGGGTCCAGATATTGACAAATATCGAGAAGGAATTTAATGTTGACTCGAAAAGGGAAAACAATATCAAGAATTTTAAAGAAATTCAAGAAAGTTGTTCTTGAATTTTGACTAGAAAGGAAAGAATATCAAGAATTTTAATTTGACTTGGAAGGCAAGGATTTATCAAGAATTTAAGGAAATTCAAGAAAGTGGTTCTTGAATGAAAATATATATATATATTGAATTTTGGGTGAATTTTCGGAATAAAAAAAATAATTTTTTTTTTAATAAATCCGAAAATTCAACAAGAACACGACAAAACAAACGGAACTTAATTCGGATAAGAATTAAGCGAAACAAACACTTTTGAAACTTTTTTTGGAACGATTTTCTGGATTAAAGACTCAACAAACTCAAGAACAAGAAGAACGCAAAAAAAAAAAATTAAAAAACATAACACTTAACAAGATATGAATGATTTTTATGGGACTCGATGATAAACATAAAAATCAAACTGGATAAAAAACTCAAGAAAATAAAATAAAAATATAACTTTGATTTTTGGAGCCTAAGATCTGATACCAAATGATGCAAACCACGTAGCAATTGTAGCTACGCAACCCACAAAATATTGAAATCGACCCAAGAACGTCAAGAAACCACGATTTATGGATCCAATTAAAATTAATTGAACCAAGCAACCAATACAATCACTGGGATATATTGACCTCTTGATCACAAGCAATAATAATTCTCACCGAGATTTGAACAAACAAGAATAACTCGCAAGTTCGGATTTTATTCAATGAAGAATAAGGTTGTTGAAAGCAAAATAGCCTCTCAATAATAATATCAAAGTTGTGTGTATAATAATGAAAATTAAATCCCTATAAATAGGGTCAAAACCTGACTAAAGAGTTTTAATTATACTAGAAAAGAAATATCTAAAAATAAGGAAATAAATAAAAACCCTAAAATTACGCATATCGACTTTTACGGCCGTGACTCCTTTCTTTACGGCCGTAAGAAGCTTTCTGATTCACAGTTACGGCCGTGATACCCTGACTTACGGCCGTAAGTCAAAAAAATCCAAATTACGGTTTTTGAGCAACATCTTCTTTACGACCGTGAACCTCAGCACTTACGGCCGTAATCCTTTATTTCTGGCAATATCAATTTTAGCAGTGAGCTTGTTACGGCCGTAAGGAAATATATGTTATGGCCATAACATTGAAATTTCACAATTTTCAAAATTCCCTTTGACGGCTTGAATGAGGTCGATCCACTCGTCGTTTTGGCTCGGTCCCAACATGGAACTTGCTTCTTTTGAAGACACGAACATGCTGGAAGGTTTGTTTGGCTTGATCTGTAGTTCTTTTCGTCAAGCCTGCTATGATTAGTATTATCGGGATTCTGGATCACATCAATCCTCCACTCGTAGCTGCTCCTATAGGTTCTCCCATCTCCGTTGCTACTCCTCTGCCCCCCTACAACTGAAAACAGCCTCTCCCTATCACCTGTTGGGACACCACGTTCCAACATGCATAATTCCACTCCCTATCACATCTCCTGCTCATCCACTCCCCTCTTAAATCCTCTTACACAGTCCCCCAACAACCTTGAAGTTCTCCGTCCCACCAAAAGCATAGCTCAAATTCTTCATGAGCTCCCCCATCCATACAGGAACCGTCCACCCCAATTCACCAGTCCTCTTCACTGTCCCCTCCAAATCCTACTCCTCCACCTTCATCTACAAAAACTACCTACCCACCCTATCACTACACTTTGTCACCAACTCCTCACTTGCCTTCACCATTTGTCCAGCCACCGCCCTCCACTCAATCTCTCTCTACCCATCCTATGATCAATCGCAGCAAGGCTACCCACCCCACCTCCACCCAACCTTCTTATATCACCTCCATACCTCACAATCCCATCCGTGGGCCAACCACTCATGCCCAAGCATTGAAAGATCCGAACTTGCATGCCGCCATGTCCAATGAATTTAATGCACTATTCAAAAGCGACATGTGGACTCTAATTCCTCGTGCATTTCATCAGAACATCATTTGTTGCAAATGGGTCTTTCGTATCAAACGAAAGGCTGATGGGTCCATTGATAAGTACAAGGCTCGCTTGGTCGCCAAAGGGTTTCACCAACGACCCGGATTGGATTTTCATGGCACCTTCAACCCTGTTGTCAAGCCTTCGACAATTCTTCTCATCTTATCCATAAGTGTCATGCACGGTTGGCCTAATCGCCAACTCGATGTTAACAATGCTTTCCTCCACGGCTCCTTATCTGAAGCTAGATATGCAACAACTGCCTGGCTTCATCAATCGCCAATACCCCGACTACATTTGTCACCTTCAAAAGTTTTTGTATGGACTAAAGCAAACCCCTTGTGTCTGGTACTCTGCCTTAAAACAATTCCTCCTTAGTGTAGGGTTTCACAGTTCCTGGGTAGATCCCTCCCTTTTCTTCCTTCGACATAATTCTGTCATCATCTATCTCCTGGTATATGTTGACGACATCATCTTGACTGGAAACTCCTCCACTTTCCTCACCACAATTTTTCAAAAACTTGCTAATAAATTCTCCATCAAAGACTTAGGCAATATCTCTACGTTCTTGGCATGGAAGTAATTCCCTATGAGAAATGTATGTTCCTATCACAACGAAAATACATTCTTAACGTATTGGGCAAAACCAACATGCTCAATTCTAAGCCTATCGTGAGCCCTATGTCCCCGTCCCATATTGCAACCATCCATGAAGGTGACCCTCTCCCCAACCCTTCTGACTATCACTCCACTCTTGGTGCCATGCAATATCTTGTCCTCACATGTACAAATATCTCATTTTCTGTCAACAAGTTATCCTAATTTATGCACTCCCACATAGGGATGGCAATAATACCCACGAACCCACGACCCGTTGGGTACCCGACACAAATGGACGAAAATTACCCTACCCAATGGGTTTGTGGGTAGGGTATGAGTATAGATTTAGAAACCCGACATGAGTATGGGTAGGGTATGGGTATTGTAGAAAAATCCATACCCAACCCATATACCCATTAATTTTTAAAAAAAAAAAAATTATTGTATTTAAATTTTAACAATATATAATCTTGGACAAGTAGACTCTTTGATATTTGCTTATTTTTGGACAATGGATGTTGTTATATTTTTACTTCATTACCAATGCAAAAAAAAAAATTAAAATTAAAATACGTAACGAGTTTTAAATGGGTATAAAAGTATACCCGCACCCAACCAGCCACTCTTAAGTAAGGTATATGGGTAGGGTATGGGTATTATAAATCTCTAGTGGGTAGGGTATGAGTTTTTCAAACCCGCCCCTTACCCTACCCATTGCCATATCTACTCCCACACCAATGTTCATTGGGCAACACTTAACCGGTTGCTGCATTATCTCCACATTTGATCTTGGGCTTCTCCTTCAAAAACAATCTCCACTTTCACTTCACGTCTTTTGTGATGCAGATTGGGGTTGCAATCTCACTAATTGAACATCCACTGATGCTTACATTGTGTTCCTCGACGCCAATCCTAACTCTTGGAGCTCCAAAAAGCAAAGCACCACGGCTCGATCCTCTATCGAGGCTGATTACCAGTCCATTGCTGCCACCATAGCTGAACTCACCTGGATTCAATCACTCCTAGCTGAGATCGAGTTTCTCCCGTCCTCTACTCCTGTCATTTATTCTGACAATGTTGGAGTACTTAATTGTGAGCAAATCCGGTATTCCACTCCCACATGAAACATATAACACTTGATTTTCACTTTGTTCGGGAAAAAGTAAGGGTTGGTCAATTCCGTGATACTCATGTGTCCTACGCCGTTTAGTTTAACTCCTAGAGTTAGAGAAGTTAGAGAGGATCCTGATGAGTTAGAAGAATTTGCAATTAGGATAAGCAAAAGAACAAAGATCATTGCTACTGACCGCAAGTGTACGGATCGCACAAGTAATATAATGGATGTGAGTCTAATTATCGATCCCACGAGAATTGTGTAAATTGTATTTTAGATTATATTCCTTAACCGGAATTAAGAAAACTTTGATTTCATATTTTTGTTTGGAAAATAACCTAACAATTAAGATTAAAAGACAAAAGACTTGTTTTATGAAAACTATAAAATGAACATGTTAGAATTATGAATCCACTCTAATCCTATCATCCATGTGTTTGACTCAAACATTCAACGACAATATACGAGGTATTGAAAATCCGTGTTCCTATAGTTATTAAAACCCTTTTTCAAAAGGTGAATTATAAAATTTTCCTACACGGGATTTAACTATGTTTCTATGACAATTCCAAACATGTAGAAAAGCATTATGGATTTATGAACACTTTTTGGGATAAGATAAAGCACACGGGTATATTTCTATCTCCTATCGAACTTTGTGGAAATTAATCAAGGTCTAATAATTTCCTACTCTTTCGAACATAGTAAATTTTCACAAACATCAATAATTATGCATCCACAATCATAGATGGAAATAAAAACATAATTAATTGCATCAAACCCCATAAATTGCAATGTTAAATATAGAGTCAAAACGTGGAATCAAGAACTAGATCTTCAGCACAATTCTGTCAATGAAAACTTAGCCTAAGAACATAATTGAATAGAAATCATAAGAAAAATTAAAAGGATGTCACCCCGTTCATCTTCTTGATTCTTGGTATTCAATTGTGTTCTTGGCTTCGCGTGGATCTCCTAGCATTTCGACAGCGTTTTGGCATGAAATATCACAATTGGGAACCTACAAAAATGTGCCTCAAGTGTGGTTTTTATAAGTTTTCTCGAAGCTTAGGTCAAAAGAGATGAGAATTTTGTTGAAATTCGTGAATAAGCCCAGTTGCGCAGCCCAGATTTTGCCCGCACACTTGAAATCCATACAGTCGCGTGCCTTTAATAGTTTAGCCTCAGTTTGCTATAGGTGCTAGCATGCTACTGCACGGTTCACCGATTATTAGGTAATTTCATCTTTTGAAGTGCTGTAAGTTGGTCCTCATGTTTTATTCCAAAGCAGGTCCTTCAACTTTCGATTGTTGCAATTTGGTCCCTGAACTTCTGATATCTTTCAAATTTGATTTCTTCTCCAAATTTTCTTCCAATTAGGCCCTTGATTGACTTCATCAGCTCCTCATTTGCACACTCTAGTACTTTTATCATCCAATTGACTCAATTTTGCTCCAATTGTTTTGTTTTCTCGACTTTGAGATTATTTCTGAAATAAAAAAAATAACAAAATCAATAGCAAATATTCTGAAACAAACATATAAGATCCTACTTTTATGATAGAAATAAGTGTATAAAATATACTTATCAACCGTTACTTCTTTTGATTCTAATTTTTTTACCTACTTAGTAGAGTATGCTTATAGTAATATTAGTTAAGCATGTCTTCATCGAATTATCACTACAACAAAATGATCATTTGTAACACTTAAAAGGCAACATTCAGTAGTTAAATGTTACGAAAAGGGGTCTACTACAACATTCAATAATTGAAATGTTACCTTTGATTCATATATTTGAGATTTCGCCCTTTTTACAACGTTCAATGAGTGTTACGATAAGTTAAGCATTTCAAAATACTCAAATTACTCTTTTGCAACGTTTTATAAATGTTGCAAAATCTTTTGCAATGTTTTTAAAACGTTGTAATAGCCTAGGCTTTTGTAGCATTTTTTAAATGTTGCAATAGCCTAAGCTTTTGCAACGTTTCCCAAATGTAAGCTTATTTCCGCTGGCCTCATATGCAGGCTGATCTAGTTAGAGGGTACTTTGAGGCAAATTGGAACTGGCTTTCCAAATCACCATCGGGCTCCATATATTAGCAATGCATGTTATGCCATCGCTAAGGCATCAACTATGGTGCAAAAGATGCAAAATGTAAAGAGACTTAGAGGGCAAAAAGATACCGTCTATTGTGGTATATTTTTATTTTTAACTTGGCATGAGTGGTGGCATTTTGCTCAATCCAATTGTTTAAATAATATTACATATTTATAATGTAGCAATTTCATCGGGAAGTGTAACAACAACAATGTCCAGTTCCCTGTAAAACCATGTTACATTTGCATACACGTGAATAAATAAGCGTGCATGTGAATAAATATACTGACATGGAAAATGTTAATAGTCAACTGAATGGTCATTATGTCCCATAAAAGGACCTTTCTTGTCATTGTCATGAGTTTATTTTATGTAAGTACATTTGCATTGTCTATGAAGCTTGTATTACCCATGTTATGGACTGCCATGCATGTAACAATTTGCTATATGCTTTTCTTTTATTCTCTAGCAATATTTAATTACTATGGTCAATGAGTGATTACTAGATCGGATGATCATTTGGTTAATATATGTGTTGTTTTTTATTATGAGAATTATTTTCTTAATGCAAGTTAAGATTAATAGTTTGGATTCCTAACATTTGTACTTCATTTATCAAGCTTAGATCCCGCTAAAAAAAAAAAAAAATGTCATTTGATTTTAAAATGAGATTTGTGATTTTTATGATATCAGAGTTGAATTTATTTCCCTTTGATTTAAGAGTTGTAGTGAATTAGTGGAATTAAGGAATTGATACGTATGGTTGTAAATTTGTTAGGTAGTTCTATGTTTTAGTTGTTTGGTTGTAGGTCCTTAAGAATATTCTTATATCACTGATTATAGCATTCACTTCGGTAAGGTATTATTTAAGTCTTCTGTAAATTGTAATGATTGACCAACTTTTGTTTTCTTTATTTTTATTTTTGCTGTTATGCATTGACGTATGTTGTTAAATAGGATTTTGTAACGGATTAAGTTTAAGATAGTTGAAAATAGGTTCATGTTGTATCTCTACCTAGGTTGAGAAATAAAATTGTGTCATTTTCCGTCGAAGACGGTGTGTTCTGTAAATTGGTTGGTTTCAAAAATTCTTGCTTTTTCTATTTTGCCATATATCCGAAATTTAATTTATGAATCTGTTAACATATTTTAAAACCAGTTGCATTCTACAAAATGTCAATAAAAAGGTACATCATTTTGTGATGGTGCAGCGGCTGTGGATGTAGATGTAGATTTCTTCACGCAATATGGTGAAGGAAGCAGATATATAATCAAGGAAGTGACAAACGACATCTTTGAGCGTCTCTCTCCTATAACAAATTAATATACCAGGAGATTCTTGAATATCATCCGAAAATGTTGAAATAATTCTTAGAGGGGACTGAACCCACAAGATTCAAGTGAAATCAACCATAATTAACTTTTTATAGTCACCTTTTAGGAATTACTTTAACGAATTTCTAGATTTCATATTTCATGTAAAGATTCTGATTTCTGCATATATAATTTAATTTGAAGGTTGAATCAAAATATTGGTAATATATCTTAGATAAGTATTTTTAATAAACACCAAAATGAAGGATTGAGACATTGAAGTAGTACTACATATATTATTTATTTGATAGAAACACACTATTCTCAAATGAAAGATCCATTTATTTGTAAGGCACCTAAATGATTAATAATTACAACATAATCATCTTCAATAATTTGTAGAAAATTGGAAGAACCAAGATATCATGTGCTTCTCATTCAAATTAAATTATTTATCAAATATGTGTTATTTTCAACGCTCGTGGTCGCACGACGCCGACTAGTCTACTAAAAACATAAAATTTACATGCGTTGTTAATGAGAATGTTTCTGTCTTGGGTAGGTTGGCCTTTATAGTTTACCACATCCAAGACATTGTTGTTTTAAAACTGAAGAATTGCTTTTTAATCTTCATGTGCTTGAGCTCCATTAGTATCGTTATAAATAATATCATATTAATTGTTTGTATTGGGGTCAAAAAAGTTTTACATTCACCCTGTAGAAGCTACAGAAAAATGATTTTCTAAGTTCAATTTATAAGAGAGATTCTTTCGAAATTTCATTAGAATTTTTTACAATAGAAAAATGAAAATTTTAATATTTAAAATAATTTATTTCTACATTTAAAGTGAAGGAAAGTTAAAACATTTAGGTTTAGCTTTTTAAACTTGGATGAAAGGTCATTTTCCTTGGTGGTAAATCTAGCATCTAGCTGGTATTTGTCATCGGTGCACTTCACGTCTCAGAATCCTATCAAATTCTATGAAATCACATTGGAAAGATATAAAATTATGAATTTTGACCTTGTTTTTAATTTTTCAATAGTAAAACGTGATATTCACCTATAACTTTGACCAAATACGTTATAGGTGCAACTTTGAAAATATTCTTTCTAGACTTTGCGATCAAAAGGTTTGACTATATTGTGAGATAAAGTTAATATTCCTGTAATAAAATATTTCTTTTTTGATATGATGATGATTGTTCTTTTGTGAATTTGTTAAACATTATCAACACGTTATTTTGTATGGATTTGAAAATTTGTAATGTATTTACTTTTATTGTTTGTGTTAATTACCATCTTTTATATCCCTAATCATCTTAACACACTATGAAATCATCTTTCTGGATTCCCTTATTGATTGTATAAGTCCTGCTACATTATGAAAGCCACTAATCTTAATTTTAAATCATTTTCTTTCTACAACCACTCACCAATTTTTCTATCCCACCCAACAGAATGCAACATGAAGGCTTCTTGCAGATCAGGAATAATTCATAGATAGGAAAATCAACATTCAAAAAAACAAGAATAGGAAAATAAACACCCAATTCAAAGCCCTGCAATGAAATCAAGCAAAAAAATCCAACACCTGTTCCAAAAATTAAAATTAAAATCAACACAATTCACTATTTTCACTAATTAGAAGGGGAAAAAAGGGGGGGGGGGGGGGGGGGGGGATTTGGAAAAAAAAAAAAAAAAAACACTTTATTACATGTGATTGAGGATGACTGAGGAGCTCAACTTGTTTACTGATAAAATTGGTTAATTCGACTGCCCAATATATGGTAAGCTCTGCTATTCCTTTACTTATGCCTTAAAATTCTGTGTCAAATGCATCCCTGGTGGAAACACTTGTTTAAATTTATACTTCAATTCAATCCTATCCACACTACAATCCTCTTCACAATATTCCTAAACCCTCCATTTTTCGACAGTGACAACCAAACAACCCTTTGGCACTTCACTAGAATTGAGCCTTAAAACATGAGTATTCGGCTCATTTCCATCAACAAGCGAAAAGAGGTCAAAATTTTTTGCAATAACAGAGTCCTCGATGTCATCGAGGAGGCCTAATTCTCTCCTTGCCTTAAAAACGGCTCAAAGGGGAAGCTTTTTGGTCATTAACATGGATAGAAGCTTTACCAATCTGGTGACGACAAGTGATAGTGAGTCCTCAATAGCCTCCGAGGAGGCAATCTTGCTATTGGAGGAGGGCAGAGTGGCTAGAGGAGGCGAAAACGTGAAATTGTAAACGTGAAATCTTGAGTCCTCAATAGCCTCAGAAGGGCGGTGGTCGAAAATGTGAAATCATAACCGAGAGTCAACTGTCGAAGGTTTGAAATTGGGTAGGTTTGAAATGGATTGGGTAAATTAAAAAAAAAAAAAAAAATCAAAACCTGGGCATCACCTGCGACGAACTTTTGTAAGCTGTGGAGTCACGAGAGACAGGTGCAGCAGACAGGTGCGACGGTGAACATTGGAGCAGTGGCAAGGCCGAGAGACAGAGAGAGAAAGGTTGAGGGGGTAGTTCAAAAAAAAAAAGAGGTGTAGCCCACACCCTGAGGGTCCGAACCGACCACGCCCAAGGTCATTGGTTCGGGAAGGTAAATCCAGGTTATGCCTCCAAGGAGTCAGGGTGGAAGGGCTTATGGTAAGCATGAGAAACGCTCAATAACTCCCGCTTGCCACAAGGCCAATTCCACCTTGCGAGGAATCGAATCAAGCACACAGCAGCGCTAAGCACTTACCACCCATCCCCTTTGCCACTTGGAGATGTGTAGTTCTTCTGGGGTGGAGGGTTAGGTTTTAATCGTTTTAAGTTTTATCTTAATTGCAATTTAGTCACCCAACTTTAAATAATGTGAAATTAAGTCTCAAATTGAGGATATTGCAACATTTTAAAAACGGTGTAAAAGCCTAGGCTATTACAAAGTTTTATAAACGCTACAATAGCCAAAGTTTTTGCAACATTTATAAAAACATTGCAAAAGAATAATTTGAGCGTTGTAAAAGGTTTAATTTATCACAACAATCTTTGAACATTGCAAAAATGGCTAAATCTCGAATATATGAATCAAAGACAACATTTCAATTACTAAATGTTGCTGTAAACCTCTTTTCACAACATTCAACTACAGAATGTTGCCTTTTTTTTAAGTATTGTAAATGATAGTGACAAGGTTATGTAGCCGAATGACATGAGAATGAAGAATACATAGGGATTTATCATTGCAGCTTGGCCCACGAGCTGCTCGAGCTTGTCAAAAGACGAGCCCAATCAAGCAATGGGAAGAAAATGAGTCGAGATTAGGCTCGACTCAGCTCGTCTGAGACAAAGCGACTCATGGAAACGAGCCACGAGTATGTGACCGTTTGGTCACTTTTGTCAGTGTTTCAACGGTCACAGCACTTTCAATGTGACCGTTTCTAACGGTCACAACACTTCCTTTTTTCCCCCAGTTTTCATCTATAAATACAACATTTTTTCATTTCAATTTCACAGAACTTTACAATTATCTATTCTCTACTCTCTTTTATTATATTCAAAATCAATTCTCAATTAACATATTTCAATTCCATTTAATCCTCAATTACTAATTTACTACAAAACACACATTTCATCTTTACATACTACAACTAAATATTTCATCTTTTATTATTTCATACAACAATCACATTTCTTCTTCTTCTTCTTCTTCTTCTTTTCAAGTTTCTAATTTCAACATATAAATAAATGGATCCTCGTTAATTCATTGAGAATTTGTTCAACGGGCAATCACCAATAATACGACAATCTCGCTTTCATGATAAATTTGTCAGTCTCAATGAAGTGTCCATTCCATTCTGGCAGATATTGATGGGGGTAGGAGGTAGTCAACCAATTATTGATAAATTATATATGTAGGATTCATTAAAGAATAAATGGATAGAATTAGGAAAGTACTAGTTTACATTATAATTTCACCAAGTAGGAAACAAACTTTTGAAGAGTTATGTTTACAATTTGGTCAAGATGCTAAAACAATTGTAACCGACGTAGGGTATAGATTGAACTGTACATATTTATTAATTCAATTATTTGAAGCCTACGAACACCTAAACACCGAATACTATAATAATATAACTGTTAGAAATGATAATGAGTCTATGTTAACATAAAATAATTGGAAATTTGCTTTTAAAGTCAAAATATTTTTGATATGTTTTTATGATTCAATTAACATATTATTTGGGGTATACTACACTAATTCAAGAGTTCTTGAACATATTTTTATTATTGCAAGAAATATCCATAAATATAGAAATGGTCCATTTTTTAATGAGATACTTTATTTAATGGACTAAATTTCAAAAAAAATTAGGAAGAATTACCCATGTTATTTCCTTTAGCATGCATAATGAACTCGCATTATAATTTAAAAGGTACTAAATATATTATTTCAAAAATAAGTAACACGTTAAATTTTGACTCCATTATCACCTATACTAATTTAGAAAGCACGTTAGTGAACATACATGATTCAGGGCAACACAATTATGTGCTAATGTTAGTTGGACACCCTCTACACCAACTTGTCCTGCTTCACTTAGAGAGTACGAATTTGAATTACTGGATCTATAAGAAGAAATTAGGGATACTCAAGGCACTCCTTACAGTATGTCCCCTATTTTTAATCAAATATTTGAATATGGACCATTTGTTCTCATTGTAATAACCGAAAAATTAAAAAAATATTTTAAACAGAAAATACTTAGGAACTTAGATCTTGTTGATTTTTTACAATTTGATTTACTTGAATTTTGGCAAATGAATGAACAGAGATATCCAATTATTTATGTCATTGTGAAAGATCTACTAACACTTTCGGTAACACGATAGCTTCGAATTCTGCTTTCAGTGCAGGTAAACAAATTTTGTTGGAAGAAAGGAGCCGACTCAAAGAATATATTTTAAAAGCGTTAATGTGTGTCGAGGATTGGCAGGACGGTCATTTTTGTATACAAAATAAGTATACCAAAACTATCAGTATCCAAATAAACGATCTTTAGTTTTAATTTATTATATAATTAACTTCTTATTATTTTCAGATTTTCTCAATACTATTTTTATTTGAAAAATAATTGTACAAGTTACAAGTTATTCGTGTATAATTTTAAATCTACCTACTAGAAAAATTAAATTAAGTAGTATGTTCCGAGCATAAGAAAATGAAGAGGGTTTTGAACTAGTCTTTGTGGTTTATCTTATTAAAAACAATTTTAAAAAATGTGGGCTCGTGGGCCAAGCTCGGCTCAGCCAATGAGGTACGAGCTTAAGCTTGGGGGAGGGGTCTCGGCCCCCGAAACTTTTTTAGCGTATACTACATTAGTATGAAATTTATATAGTTAAAAGACCAATTAATGTAATATATGACGTAAAAATATCACCAAGACACTTACAAATTTATATTTGAACTCTTGTAATGAAGAACATTATTTATTTCAATTTTTCCCGACGAGACAAATCAGTAAAAATGCCCATTGAAATCTGAAGCGACGCGATCCTAACGGGAATCTCGATAAAAATGCAGAATAACTAATTAAAAACCTAGGAAAGATCTAAATCAGATTAAAACTAGAAACAATAAATAAATTAGACGATAGGATTCCAACCCAAACCTCACGACCCAAGAAATTGACGATGCGAAGGAAATAACTGGAACTGTTGAACGCCACACGAATTACCTAATTCCTTGATAAGTTCGAGGTGAATGCTACAAAGATTCGATCTTTGATAAGTTCAAAATTAAAGGAACTCCTCAATCTTGACAAGAGAAAACTCTCTCACAATTTAATTTAATAATCAACCAACTGTCTTTACATTGAATGAAATTGATAATATAAAGTAAAATTGACTTAAAACTAGGTTTAGCCGCAAATGAGCCTTAAAATATGGAAATAATAATTAAAAACGGAAAATAAATAAAAATTGCAAAAATTCGGAAAAACTGTCGTTACGGCTGTAATAATGTCACTTACGGCGGTAAGTGACTCCCTATTAATGAGTTACAACCGTAACGAGCACTCTCACGGCCATAAGTATCAAATTGTTGGATTTCTTCAATTCTACCAAAGAAGGAGTTACGGTCGTGTGTTATTGTTTTACGGCCGTAAGTATAAAAATCTTGGAATTCTTGTTTTTGTCCCAATGGGATGTTATGGTTGTGAACAACTGGTTTTACAGCCGTGAATGTGCTCTTGGTCTCCAAACTTTGACTCTTTGATTCGGCTCGATCCCTTCATCTTCTCCGCTGGACCCCAACATGGAACTTGCTCCGTTTTGCACGAGAATCACTATTGTATTGCCGATGGCTAGACTTGGTCTTTGGTCTCCTGTTTTGGATCACATCATCCCCCCTCTCTTGAAAAGAATTTGAACTCGAATCTAGAACTGGTCCAAACCTCTTGCAACTCCTGGCTTTGTTTGCTCTTGGTTCATACCTACGCTTGGTTCGGCGGGATTGATGATCATCCTTGTGCTTTGTGCATTCCTTGAACTTTCGGGGCTGTTTTTCTTATAATTACATTCAGTCCCAACTTCAAGGCATGGATCCTTGTATATCAACCTTTGTGCAAAAAAAACTCATTTTGGGGGTGGACTCTCTTTTCTTTTTCTTTTTGCTCTCAAGCTCTCCTTTTTCTGAGGACGTGACCTCAACTCTCTTATTTTCCAATTTCACACCCTCTCCTTTTCTGAGGTCGTGGCCTCAATACTCTTGTTTTTTCTCTCGAACTCACTTTTTATTTTTAATTGATCATCTTGGACTTCTTTAGGAGATAAAGGCACAAGAGTAATTTTCCTCCCACCTTTCACAAATGAATATTGGTTCTTGAAACTAAGGGTGAACATTAACCCACCCAACCCGCTAAAACCGCCCAACCCAATCCGGTCGGTTTGGGTTGGTTTTCGATGAAAATCGGGTTGGGTTTGAGTTCTACAAAAAAAAAAAAAAATGGTCGGGTCGGGTCGGGTCGTGGGTTGGGTGAGAAACCCAACCCAACAAAAAATTTAAAAATATAGGACCATTTAAATTTCAAGAATCTCAAGCACATTTTATAATTTGGATGAAATTCAAATATGGCTTGAACATATTTTATTTTTATTAACAAGTATTCAATTTATTATATTTGAGTTTATTGTATTGTACATAATTAATTTGAGTTAAAAGTTGATTTATTGGCTTAATTTTTTAAATTTCAATTTTTTGTTTGCTAATTGTACCAAAGCCTAAACCACCGAACCCGACCGAAACTTGATTGGGTTGGGTTGGGTTGAGTTTGAACTCATGTTTGGGTTGGGTTGGGTTGAGTTGATTTTTTATCAACTCGACCATAGTGTGTTGGGTTCGGGTTCGGCAAAAAATCAACCCAACCCAACCTACGCCCACCCCTACTTGAAACCATCATGCAACACCCTCCTATCATGTTATCATGGTCTTCTCAACAAAATATGACCAATATATATAGGCACTACATCGCAAACGACCTTATCCTTGTAACCCCCAATGCTAAATTTGGCCTCTACCTGCCGGTTCACCTTTATTTTCCCCAACTCAGTCAACCACTGTAATTTATAAGGGTTCGGATGTTTTAACTTTGACAACCTCAACTTCTGAACCAACATTGTACTAACTACATTAGTACAACTACCCCCATCAATCACCATTCCACATACTTTTTACCCACTAAGCACCTAGTGTGAAACAGATTGTCCCGTTGCTCATCAATTTCACCTATTTTAACCCGAGAACTAAGGACACATCTATTGACTAGTAACCCCTTCACCGCATAAGTTAGCCCCTCTTCATCACTACTGCTAGCCCCAGTATCTTTTAATCTAGGCATTCCGTTAAACTCATCCTCCGAACCAATATTCTCATTTTCACGCAAAATCATAACCTGCTTATTAGGGCAATTGGAAGCAATGTGTCCCGAACCTAAGCATTTAAAACACTTGATATTCCTATCCCTAGTATGTAGGGGTTCAACAATATTTTTACCTTTCACTATCGGCTCCTCTTTTGCCTTCGGGACAGGATCATCGTTGACTTCACGTTTTGGATACGAACCCAATGGTTTCCTTGCTGCTCCCTTCCGTCTCAGTTGTCTTTCCACTTTCATGATCACGTGTACCATTTAATCTAGTTCCACATACTGTTGCAGCTTGATGATGTTGGCAATGTCCCTGTTCAACCCACTCAGAAACCTTGCCATGGACATGGCTACCTCCATGTCCTTATTATAATCCTCCACGCTCCTCGACCTCTAATTCAAACCCTGCAGCTTTTGATATATATCCCTATAATAATAAGTTGGCACAAATTGCTTCCTCATTATAGTTTTTAGCTCGCCCCAAGTCTCCACTGGATTCTCCAGATTCCTCCTCCTACTCATCACCAATTGATCCCAGCAGCTGATTACATAGTCCGTGAATTCAACTAATGCCAATTTCACCTTCTTCTTCCCAGAATAATGATGACAATTTAAGGGCAGCTCAACTTTAGTTTCCCAATCCAAATATGCCTTCGGATCACTCCTACCTTGGAACGCAGATATTTTCATTTTGATGCTCCCAAGGTATTCATCCTCAGCATCTCTATCATCATGCCTCCTTCTATGCTCCCTTTCATGCTTATCACCTCGCTCCCTTCTCCTACCTAAGTTGGCCATAGACACATCTCCGCTATCACCATCACTATCAACACTTCCGAAATCAAAACCATATCCGACCCGATGATTATCTTCCCTCCTATGCTCCCTCTCTTCGCCCCTTCGATCCCTATGAGTTTGCTCTCTACGCAATTGATTAATAGTCTCCTCCTGCCTATCCATTCTAGTCAACAACTTCTCAAAGTGCTCATTTAAAGTAGCCATTACTCCTACATCATTCTCACCCACCTTATTCATACCTCTAGGTCGTTTGCTGTGGCTCATTGTTGAAGCTGCTAGCTCCCTCCATTCCCTTCCCTTGTTGCCACCAACAGATGAAGAAGATGATCCTCGACTGCCAGACATTGTTAGGGATCAAAGACACAAACGGAAGAACCTCACGTGTTTAACTTCGCTCATGTATATCACTCAATTCCCTTTCCAATATCACTCAAGAACTAATCAAGGAACAATAAGTAAGGAATTTACGGAAGGCATGAAGAAAACTGAGATTGAGAATTTTCTAGGAATTTTGTCTAGTTTTTCAAGCAATTTTCGAATTTTTTTTATCTTTTTTTTTTCAATCTGCCACAAAATTCGACTACGAGTATGACAGAAAAAAAGAATTGGATTTGGACGAAAATTGAACAAGAAAAACACTTCTGAATTTTCTGTAAGATTTTTATGGATCAAAAGCTGAAAAAGTTTACGGCACGAAGAACATAAGAATCAAGAAAAAAAAAAGAAAAGGTAGGAATCTAAAATAGATCCAAGCTTTGATACCAGATGACGCGATCCCCATTGGGAATTTCGACGAAAATGCGGAACAACTAAAATAAAAACCTAAGAAAGATCTAAATTAGATTAAAACTAAATTAGACGATAGGATTCCAACCCAAACCTCACGACGCAAGAAATTGACAATGCGAAGGAAAGAACTGGAATTGTTGAACGCCACAAGGGTTGCCTAATTTCTTGATAAGTTAGGGTGAACGTCACAAAGATTCGATATTTGATAAGTTCTAAATTAAAGGGACTCCTCAACCTTTAACAAGAGAAAACTCTCTCACAATTTAATTTAATAATCAACCAACTGTCTTTACAATGAATGAAATTGATAATATAAAGTAAAATTAACCTAAAACTAGGTTTAGTCGCTAATGGGCCCTAAAATATGGAAATAATAATTAAAAATGAAAATAAATAAAACTTACGAAAATCTGGAAAAATTGCTGTTATGGCCGTAACAATGTTACTTACGGCCGTAAGTGACTCCCTGTTAATAAGTTATGGCCGTAAGTATCAAATTGCTGGATTTCTTCAATTATACCAGAGAATGAGTTACGGCCGTGAGTTATTGTTTTACGGTCGTAAGTATAAAAATCTTGGAATTCTTGTTTTTGTCTCGAGGGGATGTTACTGCAGTGAATGTACTCTTGGTCTCCAAACTTTGACCATTTGATTCGGCTCGACCCCTTCTTCTTCTCGACTCGACCCCAACATAAAACTTGCTCTATTTTGCACGTAGATCACTGTTGTATTATCGATGGCTAGACTTGATCTTGATCTACTATTTTGGATCACATCAGAAGCACTAACACAAAATTCACCCAAAAAAAAAAATCATAGAAGCAACCACATTTGAAAACCAAGACAAGACATCTACAAAAAATTCACCAAAAAAATCCCAACTCTTTATTAAACTATAAATGGTTGCACAAATCATAAAATAGGCACAAGCCACAAGGGAAATAATCATAGCATTCACTAAATAAAGTCAAGGAAAATTTTCATAATAACTCTAACTTAAAATGATTTAGTGTTTAAATTAAAAGGGGAAAAATAGGTATTGATAACTTAAATAATTCAATAATTACATTTACATAGTATATGGATTTTCATTTTTCAATCAACACTTCAACAGACACGAGACAACACAAAAATAATAAGATATGGACTAATGATGGAAATTGGAGAATACCTTCACCTTGGTAATGGTCGGTGCCGCCGAGGGTGGAGGCCGGAGGCGGAGAGTCGAGGGTGTGGCAGTTAATGGTCAGCGAAAGACTTCAAGCTCCTGCGGCCAGCCGTTAAACTGCCAGACATTGCGCTATTGCGGAATGGGGATTTAATTTGGGTTGGATCAATGGGATGAGAATAGGAGCCAGCCAATACGAAAGGATTAAATGGTATTATTGTGGACTGGAGAGTTGGACTTTTATTTGGGATATTGGGTCAAAATCCAAAATGAAAATGGGCTGAAAATTAACAGACTTGACTGCTGACTAGATATAATTAAAAATAAATAAAAATTGGCTGAACAAGAACAACTAAGCGATCGCCTGGTAGACCTTGGTCACTCTCAGGTTGTTTTGAACATATTTCGATGATATCGTGTATTTTAGTCATAACTTTCTATTCCAATGTCCGATTATGTTGATTAAAAGTTTGTTGGAAAGAGGAATAAAAGGGAATATACAATTCTTCTACAAATAGTAATTTCCAAATTTTATTTTTTTCTATGCGATAAATTGGGTTCAACATCTGACTAAAAATCTTAATCATAATCTTTGCGGGCTTTTTATTCTTCTTTGCATCCCAGGTCTTCTTTGACTAGAATTTTGGCCTCCAATCTTATTTTCACATGCCATGTTTGATTTGGAGTCTTTGAAAACATTGATTGAATATCATTCGGGATTAATTGGATGTAACTAGAAGTCATAGGAGTGAAGCATTGAAATATAATCGAAGTATTTTCATAAATCCAAATTCCTAGCCGGAGATTGAGACCAATTTTGGCATAGTAAACATCCGAATCGGAAGAATTATAATTCTACAAGAGTTGTAGCCCTTTGACTTAGCTTTCCAATACACATTGAATGTGCACGATGGGCGAACTTCTTTTATTTGATTGGAACTCTTTTGAAACTCAAATTGTACGTATATCTTGACCTAATTTTACCTCTTATAAATCATGAACATTCACAGCCATTAAGAGGAACCTCTAATACTATAATATACTTGTATATTCTTATAATTGGAGAGATCAAAAGAGGATCTAGAGCCTTACTATCTTTATTCTTAGAGGTTCATATCAAAATCAAGAAAAGATCCAAGAACTCTTCGAAGATTAAGAAAATAAGATTTCTGGGCTATTGAAATTGATTACAAGTGCACGATATCGTAACAAGTAATAAAGTGAACTTATGAGTCCGAATATTGATGATTGATTTAATTCCTATATTATTTCAATTCTTAGTTTTATTAGAACAATTAAACCGACGGTGTTAGAGAATGACTGCTAAACCATATTAATAAAACTAGTATCACACATGTGCGTTGCACGGAAGAACAATATGAAATGATTTTACTATAAATATCATTAAAAAAATTGAACACATAATTTTTTTTTATTAATGATACAGACTGTCAACGAATGCTCAAAATAGAAATAAATTACAATTCTATCAATTTTGAAAAATCTCTTTAGATAATATATTGTTTGTACAATTTGTAATTGCTCTCACCTGTGTGATACACGAAAGTTGAGACAAAACATATTTAAATAATTGCTCAAATTTAAATTAAATAATGCAATTTTTCAAATATATGTTGTATAGAATAAATAAAAAATTTCGTCCAAATATTTTTTACTAACGTGAATAGAAATAATAACCCTTAAAATATTATAATTTATATAAAATAAAGTAATTGTAACAAATTACATATATGTTGTAATACCACTTTTCGTTTTACATGCTTTCTGGAATATCACCCAATTTCTATGTTGATACTACGATGAATTATTTATTTGGCAATTATTATTGATAATAAGTTGAATTATTTTGCAGTGGAAGGACTTGGACGCCGTCTCGAGCAATGTGCCAATTAAAATGTTTATAAATTGTTTACGTACAATTCTATGTCTAATTGTTTATTTTAATTGTTACTTGCCATTTCTATTTTAATTGAGTAGTAAGTTGCCTAAATTGCATTAAATTGAAGTTGGGAAAAGTTTGGTGACACTTTGGAATTTTAATTGAGGGTCGTGGACTTAAATTACCAATTTATGAAAGTTGAGGGACCAATTTGCAAATTCCAAAAGATTATATCTAAACCTAAAACCCAAATCCTCATTTTCTCTCACTCGCGATCTCTCATTCTCAGACTCAACACTCTCTATCTCTCAACCTCGGCCTCTCTCTCTCTCTCTCTACCGCTCGTCTCTCGCTCTCGGCTCGCATATCCCTCCCTCTCCTTCCCTCCGTCGCCCACCGCCGGCCAAGCGCACCACCACCACCGTGCACTTCCATCATCGGTAAGGCGTCGCCCCTCCCTTTCCCTTCCCCTTCCTCGCCCGCACGCACCACTCACGAACACACACACACACGGAATTTGGATGTATATATGGATTGAATGTAAGTATATATGTATTTTTCTCACATCTCAGATTGTAGTTTTGTTTGAATCCGAATTATACCATAAATTTAGAAATTTTGATGCTTGTGTGCGTGTGTTCAGATTTCAATTTAGTTAGCTTACTTGAATCTTAAATTTAATGTTGAGTTGTAATTTCGAATTTTCAGATTGGAGTAATTTAAATATATGTATGTATATATTTATATTGTACATATACATAAAATTTAGATTTTACAATTTATGAAATTGTGAACTGTAAAGGTGTATAATAATTTTAGACTTCAAAATGTAGGAATTTAGTATTTTAACTTATATGTATAGTTTATTTTCAGAATTCAGATTTGATGGGATTATGAAATTAGTTAATTGGTTGGTGACGTTTGAGTTATAATGTGAAATTTGAATTTAGGAATTTATTTACAAATTATCAACAAATTTCAGATTTTAGCAATGTTAATTTTAACAACGTTGACCTGAAACTACGTTTGAGAAATTTTTTGATTATGGATAATTAAAATTTTATTGAGAAATTTTGTAAAGCTAGGTCAAGTTATGTAATGTTGTAATTTAATTTGGATTAAAAGGTAAGAAAACTTTCAAGTATGCAATGAAATTACCTCTCGTTTCGAGTATGATATTATATTGTGTTAGTCATGGCTTAAGTATACATTTGGTTTAAATTGTGAGCCACATAGAATTCTTACGGTTAGTTAACTTCAGTCCTTGAATAACGTGCATATATGTAAGTATATTTGGAGTTGTGTGTATGTATTGAAGTATATATATATATGATTCTCATGATTAAATTCCAGAGTTATTACTTATGTGGATTAATTTCAGATTTCCAAAATTTATGAATTTGTTAATTCAATTGAAGTGCTTACTGTCATTTTTGAGAATTTGCAGATTAGGAATAGTTACAATTCTAATTAAACGATTTTTGTAAATTCATGTTAAATTTTGTGGATTTTGGTTTAAGTTTGATGTAATTATTTGAATTTGAAATTTAAAAGATAAGAAAAGAGAAAGAAGATTTATTGTTTTAACTTGTTTAATGTTAAAGGAATGATGAATATACCAATTTGAACTGAAAGTATATTTTATTAAATGAATGAATACAACTAGGATTTTGGTACATTGACGTCACGGGCATTCGAGACTTTTCAACTTGCAAATTCAGAAACGGTAAATTACTAAGGACTGCAGGTAAGTAAACTTCCCCTATTTTCATAGGAGTTAAATGTAAATGTGAAACGTGTAAATGGTTGTTTGCAACTTACTTGCTTTGATGAATTTCATTTACCTTATGAAAGTATATGTTATTAAGAAGAATGTTCAAGCATGCACATTATCATGTCATTGCATCATCAAGCATGCATTGGCATTGACATCGAAATTGGAAAGTCAAATGATTTTAAATGAAGAATGTGGTAAGTTTAAATTTTCTCAAAATACTTCTATGCCATGAAAGGGGTGAGTGGGAAATGGGGCGCGGGAGACCGGCCTACCCGAATTAAACCGCTTGGCGGTGGCAAATATCAAACCGCTTTGCGGTGACAATTGCTAAACCGGTTGACAGTAGCAAATATTAAACCGCTTTGCGGTGACGATTGCTAAACCGCTTGGCGGTGGCAAATATTAAACCGTTTTGCGGTGACGATTGCTAAATCGGTTGGCGGTGGCAAATATTAAACCGCTTTGCAGTGACGATTGCTAAACCGGTTGACGGTGGCAAATATTAAACCGCTTTGCGGTGACGATTGCTAAACCGCTTGGCGGTTGCAAATTTTGGAAAGTATGAATGTCTTAAAAAGTTTAGTAAATGGGGGTAATTACTTTGAATGGTCTAAGGAATTTCATGTCATGAGCATACATCACGTGCATAAAGTTTACTTACTGAGCTTTAGCTCACCCCAATCCCTCCCTAATATTTCAGGTGATGAAAGCTAGATGAGACGAGGAGAGCACTTGGCGACAGACTCATGCTTTACCTACCTTCAATTTTTGAAAATAAAGTTATATTAGAATTCATTTAAGTTTCTCATTAATTATTCCTTCATTTATTATTGTTAATGGTTTGATTGCAATTAGCTTTGAATAAGTATTAGTGTAGTATTAGAGGTTAAATGACCTCTTATTTCATTTGCTAAAATTTTTTTACTTGGAAATATATCGTTGAGGAGTTTGAGACTTATTGAATGGTTTGAATGATGTATGGGATTGAATGAGTTGAGATGTATGCTTTAAAAATGGTTTTGAAGTCCGTCTACAGGTTGGTTAAGTCCAATTTATAGAGGAGACTCTGCCAAAATTTTTGTAAAATTTTATAATAGAAAATGAAAGGTTTAAATGTTTTAAACGATTCATTTCCGCATATAATGTGAATGAGAGTTAAGACGCCTAAGTTTTAGAATTTAAACTTGGGGTGTTACATATGCGGTCCTATATATAAATAAATGTAACAAATTAAGCAATACTGACGATGTATGAAAGTGAAAATCAACCTCAAGATTTGTGGTGCACGAACGTGAAATTCAACTAAAGAGATCATTCGCATGATTAATAATTTTTAATTTTAAATGCGATGCATTTAATTGAACAAATTAAATGCATATTTAATTATATGTCAATATAAATTATTAATGAAAATATAAATAAAATATATATAGTGAGTCTTTTTGTCTATATATGTTAATAAAAATAATATTTTAATAAAATTGTAAACCGTTGAATTGTTTTATCTCTTTATGTGAAAACATGCCATGAATTAAGTGTTTTAGAAATTGTACCGTGAACATATCAACTCTATTTCTGGAATTAACGTTCAATAAATGAAATTTTCTTTTTTAAAAAAACTTTTTAACTACAAAATTAAGCTCATACAATACATGTGCAAAACTCAACTTATATATTCTCCTTAAGATCGACGTTTTTATTTTCATATTGTTCTTCATCATATTTTTCCTAAAAAGAGGTGTAGGATAGACTTTTTTTGTATAATTTGATTTTTTAAACATTAATTATTAATTTCAAGTGTTTTTCTGAAAAAATAATCATTAATTTTAATAAATATTGTTACATTAATTGATTCTTCTTTCTTCATACTGACAATTTCTTTATTTATATTGTTACATTATTAATTTAATAAAAATTACTGATCGATCAATTGTTTAATATAAATTATATGAACTAATTGTTAAAATATGTAATAAATTTTTGCATATTTTAGTTATTTAGATTTATAATGAAAAAATAGAAAAATGAACAGAATTAGTAAATAAATAAAAATAATGTGAAAATGATGAATGAATTGAAGAAGTCTTAAGTTTGTAAAATTAACCAAACTTAATTGGATTTTCCTTAAAAATTCATATGGTTATTATTTATTTTAATTTGATGAGAAAAAACCAGAATATAAATTAATCATCTATAACTAAAATTAATTTAGTTAACTAATTATAGATAATATTACATGACTTAAATGATATAATTTAAAATGAATTAGTTATTAGGAAAAATATAAAATATAAAATAAAATTTTACCTTTAATTTTTTATATGATTTTACAGACAATATATTTATAGTTTGCTCTCACTTGTTAGTTTGCATTAAACTTCTCAATGTGATCTTTAATTTGACACCCACATTACATATTTTTCGAATTCAAAATAATAAAATAATTATTAAAAGAATAATAATAAAATAAAAAAATAACATTTCGGCGTTATTAATAGCATAGCACGGATGCCAATGAAATTAATGACATATGTAAAATAATAATTGCTAAAATATTTAATATACTATTTTTTTTAGCAAAAAATTTTCAAATTTAGAAAGTTTTTTGGCGGGAAACTATGTGTGTATTTTAGTGACGGCTATTCTACTTTTATATATTATTACTAATACTAATTGTCTGCCCGTGCGATGCACGGTATATATAATTTTTAAATCTTAATTTTGAAAATATCTTGATTCAATCATATCAAATAAAAAATAAAATTTCAATACAAAATGTTATTGAATTTGAAACTTTAAAAAAGACAAAACTATTCAAAATAAAAAAAATTCTACACGTACACTAAATATACTGCGCCACTCAAAATTAGGCACTCATTTAAATTTTTTATATACTTTTTTTTTTAACTTTTATTTACGTTTTTTCTAAAAATTTGCCCACCTCATAACCTATTTCCCTTTTAATATGTTATAATTTTTATTAACTATATTTTTTAATGTGTTGATTACATATATTTTATTTGAAATCCAATATATTAATTAATGTATTTTATTTTTTCATATTTTCTAAAAATGTCAATTTTTGTCAAAATGATGAAATGATTAAGCCTCCATTTGGTAATAATGTTTGGTTTATAAATTTGTTTATTTATAATTTTGAGGTAAAAAATAGTGACTTAAAATTGGAGAGAGAAAATATATGTGGTTAAAAAGTTGATAGAAAATAATTAATTATTTTTGTAACATACGTATTGAAGAGCCTATTCATTTATTTTCAAAATATATTAATTCAATTTTTTCATTCCTAACTTAACAAATTTATATAGCATATATTTATTTATTTTAAAATATATTAATCCAAGTTTTTCATTTTAAATGTAACACATTTACATAGATTTGGTATGACATTTATTTATTTTAAAACATGTTATTGAATTTAAAACTTTTAAAAAAAAACTAATCAAAATAAAAAAATCTGCATGTACACTTAGTGTAGCGCATCACTTAAAGTTTGACACTTAATTAATTTTTTTATATAAATTTTTTTTCGACTTTTATTTACGTTTTTCTCTAAAAATTTGCCCACCTTATCACCTATTTTCCTTTTAATATGTTTTAATTTTTAATATGTTGCTTATATATATTTTATTCGAAATGATTAAATGATTAAATTTTCTACCAATTTATCATTTGTAATAAAAAGTTGATAGCAAATAATTAATTTTTTTTGTAATATGCTTATTGAAGAATATACTCATTTATTGACATATTAGGAAGTAAAACTTCAATGATTTTATTTATTTATTTTCAAAATTTTAATTTCTAACTTAACAAATTTATATAACATGTATTTATTTATTTTCAAATATATTAATCCAAAATTTTCATTTTCAATGTAACACATTTACATAGATATGACATTTATTTATGTTCAAATACATTAATAAATTTTTTTCATTTCCTACATAACACATTTACATAGATATCACATTTATTTATGTTCAAATATATTAATTAAATTTTTTCATTTCCTACATAACACATTTATATAGATACACATTATTTATATTCAAATATATTAATCTAATTTTTTTCATTTTCAATGTAACACATTTACACATTGTACATTTATTACATCTCTTACTAAATATGTAATAAATAATAATTTTTTTTACAAAAATATTTATCTTTTCTTTATTATTTTTTTAGTTTTTTATATATAAAAGTAGAAATGAGGAGAGGGAGTAATTAAATGCAATTTTCCCTCAAAAATGACTCTCTGTCCTCACTTCTACTTATATATATATATATATAAAGAAAAGATAGAGATTATTATTATTATTATTATTATTATTATTATTATTATTATTATTATTATTATTATAAGATAAGATATTAAGATTAAGATTAAGATGAATCAATTGGAAGAGGGAGATTTGTAATTCCAAGTAATCAAATAAGAGGTGTAATAGATTCGACTCTCGATTTCACTAATTGTTCCTACTCATATTTCATTCATATTTTGGAATTAATTTTGTCGTACTGGTTTGAATATCCAATTTAAAGTATTAACTGTATATCTTTATCAAGGTCTAGTTAACCTACCTCTCAATATTAAATTCTAAATTCTTATTTAATAATTTAATAGGAAATAAGTTTAATCACATATGACAACTGCATGAATTTAAATCGCAATTTATCAATTAAAAATAAATTCATTAACAATAATATTGAGTGTTCCTCATGCAATTTCTCAATTAACATGCAAAATGTGTCATGAAATTAAATTCCGTTAAACAAATAATGAAAATAAATCAATTACTTGCTCCATCTAACACAATTAACATAGAAAATAAATACAAAATAGTGAATTAAAACAAAATTTGGAATTGAATAGCTACATCGTTCATCCTAACCATGAATCTAGCTAAAAAAATGACTTGAGAATCAATAGAAAAAGATAATGACATAGACATTGCCCCAAACATATAAGAATTAATAGTCTTGATTAAATATTTCAGTCTTGATGCTTCAATTCCAATCTCCTTAGAATCTTGTTTTCTTGATTTTCAAAGAATTCTTGGACATCTTCTTGATTTTGATATAAGTCTTCAAGAATAAGGATGTAGTATAGCTCTAGATTCTCTCTTGATCATCTCTTCTGATGGTTGCCCTTTTATTGATTTAAGAGGAGAAATTTAAGTCAAGAAATACGTTCACATTGAGTTCAAAAGAGTTCCAATCAAGTAAGGAATGTTGGCCTGTCACATGCACATGATTATGTTTTCACATACATCAGTATTTTGATCATATCTTTTTATTTCGATATCCGATTGAGGTGTGTTAAAGTAAAATGGAAAGATAACTCAGGGGTATACTATTCCTGTGAAATTATAATTCTTTCAATTCGAACATTTATTATGCTAAAAAGGGGTCACAATCTCCGTCAAGGAACCTGAATACTTTTAATTAGATTTTAATGCTTCACTAATTTGGATTCTAGCAACATCGAATTGATCCTTAATGATCTTCAATCAATGTTTTGTAGTCTGAAATCAACTATTGAATTTTTGCACATTGATTTTTGAACTTTGAAATTCATCGTTTTTCACCACGTTTTGGTCAATTTCACTTGTTTTGATATAAATCACTCCAAATTAGAGTTTTACCTGACAAACAAAATAAATACACAACTAAGTAGAATCAAGAGTAAATAATCTATCTTTTATGGCCTAAATATGTATAAAATCATACTTATCAATCACAAATCATAATTTTAAAGGTCAAAACGATCCCAAATTATGAAACTAATTGATCGGAACTTGTTTTTCGATCACATGTCACAAATTTTATAAGTTACAATTATCAGATTAATCGAAATTTATTTCTAGGTCACAAAACATAGATTTATATCATGATTTATTTTTCAGTCACAAATGATCAATCTAATCGGTTACGACTTATTTCTTAGTCAAAAGTAAATTTTTTATTAGGTAGTGTTTGATGTACCCATTTGTCATAGAACTTGGAAAAACCTTTTCCTACTTTTCACATTTAATTATTGTTTGATACACTAATCCTACTTTTGTACTTTGTCTTGTTTTGGTGGAAAATCAATTCTCAAGACTTAGGTGATAAATGGTTTCCTACTTTACATGGCAAATATTAAATGTGACATTTGATCATTTTTATTTTTGTTAATTGGCTTTTTTTTTCTTTCAAAAATTAACATTATTATTATCAAGTACAAATGTGTTTAAAAAAATTGATTAAAATAACTAAATTTTGCTTTATTTGCCATGAAAAATAATGTCAATAAAACAACAAATTTGAAAAATTCTTCACTTTTCCACATACAAAATTAAATTAATCAAACACATTAAATTTCAAATTCCCAGAAAATCAATTCCTAGGAATCTAAGGTGGCGTTCTGTTTGTATTTTATTTTGTATTTTCATTTTCGAAAATGTTTTGTGTTTTGTGTTTTCATTTTTGTTTTCAAATTTGCTGAAAACGCGTTTGGTTTGTCATTTCTGAAAACTGTTTTTGAAAATGAAAAGCTGGAAAACACGTTCTGTTTGAAATTTTGCAGAACACTATTTAAACTATTTTTAATTAATTTGCTTGCAGAATACTACTAACTCCAACTCAAATTTCCTTTCACAATACACTAAAAATATGGTTACATACAACACACTAATGTGAGCATTAAGAGTCTATATTAATACAGCTTGGTCAGGTTCGGGACTTGAGAAAGCTCTACTTCTATTAAAATCCAGAAAATGCAAGTTCTTTCAAAATCACCAGAGTCCATTTATCTTTGCATTTTTTGAAATATAACAACAAGAATTCTCATTTAATTTTTTTTTTGTAATGTTGATATTGAATTCAATAAAACTTTATTTAAACTAAGTTCCAAGTTAGGATAATTCTCAAAAAAAAAAAAAAAATTCTTTATTTAGGCTTAGTTCCAAGCTAGGATAATTCTAAAAGAAATAATAAAAAAAATAAAAACTTTATATTAAGCTTAGTTCTAAGTTAAGATAATTTTATATAAAAAAAAAAAAAATTCCCAAATACACACAAAACGCCCAAAACGATGTTTCGGGCGTTTTCCGTTTTGTGTACAAATTTTTTTTTTTGTTTTCCAAAATGCGTTTTCGAAAATGGTAAAGAGAACACGTTTTTAGCGTTTTCGAGAATAAAAACAGAAAACGACCTCAAAACAGCAAAGAGAACAGGGGCTAATTCTCTGTAATTTGTTATTTTTCCATCTAAATTCCACCTTGGTTATCAAACGGACCATTACTTACTACTTATCTAGGTCACATATTATCAAATTATTAACCCACTCCATCACCACCTAAAAATTCATCACCTCATATCCTCAACCATCGTCACCACCTCCGACGCATCACTACCAGAGGCCGAGCTAGGGGTGGCCAATTGGGCCATGGCCCCCTAATTTTTGGAAAATTCTTCAAAACTCCATTACCATTTAAAAATAAAAAATAAAAAATAATTAAAGGTGGCCCTTGGGATGGCTCCGCCCGTGATCAATGCTACTTCCAACACACTACTACCACAAACACTTCCATTTCACCAAAAACCACCACCATTGCTACCAATTCACAACAGCACCAACTAAGCATCACCACCACTAACAAAAAATATTCCAAAAAATCGATAAAACAACAAAACGGGGGAGTAAGAGGCACAGGGCACTAAAGAGTGACATCCTCGTAAAAGATGCACGACAATGCCCTCATCGACCGTGCAATCACACAGTCGTTCGCAGTACTATCGTGAATCAGACGCTTTTGGCTGCAACACGATTCTCTTCGTGGCACTGCACAATGCAGTTAGCGTCAACGAAGTCGCTAAGCAAACACTATTGGTTGCTGCCATTCGCGCGATGACAACTGAGCGTTATTGTGCGATGGTACTACTGCAGTAGTCGGTTGTTGGAGTGGGGTTAGAGTGAATAGAGAAAGAGGTGAGAGTAAAGAGAGACGGAGTAAAATGAGCGGAATTGGGGTTTGAGATAATGTATGTTAAATGAGTTTAATTTAATTAACTATATAATTATTAATATTAATATTGAATTATCACTTGAATTTTGAATAAACTAAGTGATTAAGCTTCTCAGATTTCATTGACCATCCACTCTCCCCCACAAAAATATAAAATAAAAAATGAATAAAAAAAATTATCAAGAAGAAACATATCATGACTTGGTCTTTTATTTAACCAAAAATCAATAACATGATTTTTGTAATTCGAAAAAATAACGTGAGATTACGTACAAAGAACAAGGACTATATACTAGAAAAGACAAAAAATAAAAAAATAAAAAAATAAAAAAAAATGAATAAAAATTATCAAGAAGCAACATATCAAGACTTGTACCACGTTTTTTTTATATTTTCGGGATAAAATATGTGATTGAAAAATAAAGAAATAAAATATATATAATTAAAAAGTAATATGAAAAATTGTATTATTTAAAAACATGTTTTTATACAATTTGCCGAAGGCTTAGTTAACGACAGATCAATAGCGCGATTTTTGTAAGTCGAAAAATTACCATGAAGTTGCGTACAAAGAACAAGGTCCATATGCTTGTTAAATAAATATTTCTCCTATATATTTATAATATTCCATTCTACATACGGCAAATGGACGCCCTACACATTGACTTGTACATTTTAGAAATGGATAGTCAAAAAAACACACTTGTCATATATCTCTCTCTCTCCCTTGGCGCTGTTTAACACATTTTTTTTTCTTCCATTGACCATATTTACTTGTTTATTTATTTATTTTCTTTCTTCTTGCTTTATTTATTTTTTCTCTTTTAATTCTTGTATGGCTTGAGTGACATGGTGGAACTTGTAATAGATTAGGGATCTAAGGTCATCTCTAACATAAAACTTTAAAATATTTTAATCATTATACTAAATAAATTTCTCTCACTCTATCCTATTAACTCATCCAACAAAAGTTTCAAATTACAAACCAAATGAACAATGTTTCTTATTTTTTTCTTTCTAACTTAATTTTGATTCTTATTTTATTTGAACTATTTAGTTTAATATTAATTTAATTTCTATAGATGCCCTTCTAAATTGAATAATTGATTTTAGAACAAACAAGATATAATTCAACCCAATTAAATAATTAATTTCATCAACATCAAGAAATTGATTAAACTTAGATAAAATCAATATCTTCATCAAACATAATTTTTAATTGATTTGAGACAAAACAAAAATAACCCAAACAAGCCGTTCGCAAACAAAATCGAGAGGAAAGAATAGAGTCTTGAACATTGCAGTGCCATATATGTTCATGAACTAGAAAATGGAGTTTTTGAGCTTAGCTAAAACAATCGATTTGAGATGATTCATACAATAAAATTTTGAAGTTAAGATTGGAGATGCCCTAAAAATGTAAAAAAAAAAAAGGTCATCGCATTTTCTTATTTTTATGGTCCATGATGAAAAATGCAGGGATAAGCTTGTTCTGGATCTAATTAGTGTAAAGCTACCAGTTTGATTTTGAGGAAATTACGCCCTAACCCACGTTTCAACTATGAAATTCAAAATACAAATTCTCAAAGAATCTATTTATTTATTTATGTCAACTGAGAATCTGAGATTCTATCAATTTTGACTAGATACTCAATTTATTTATTATGACAGTGTCTCCGTCTATCTTTATTTTTATCTACTCATTTCACTTATTCTGCTCTTCGTACTTGAATGTTTTTCAATTTTTTCTCCACTTTTGTTATCCTCCCCCATATTTTTATATATTTTAGTTTCTCTTTGCTGGTTATTATGTTAATTTTTCCAATTTCGTGGGGGGTGTAAGGATGCTAGAGTGGGTATTGAATCATGTCCTAAGGAATTTTAACACCAGTAGAAGACGTACAAATTTTAATTCTGATTAGTAAATAATATGCAAATCTGCAACGTATAACTCGTGATTGGCTTGGATTGACAATGCCAATCCATTATAGTTGCTTTCTTGTCTTTTCTAACATTTTAAGCTTTTATATTTATATGAGATGGATCAGATTCAAAAAAAACTTGGGTTTAGTGAGTTACTTTACGTAGTCGATTGGGAGCATTGCTTTTTCTGTTACTTTACCATCAGGAAACTGAAAGCTCATCTACTGAGAAGTGAGGAAGAAAGTCTACTACATCTTGTTTGATATCGACATGAGTGGCATGTGGCTTTTGATTGTGTTTTCTTGTGAGCTCCACTTCAATAGCTTCAGTTTTTGAAGAATTTATAAACAATTTAATTTATAAATAGATAGAAATGAATGGTAGATAAGTGGATAGTGCTTGTTGGTCCATTGATATGTGTTGTTGAAAATGAAGTTTAACCATGTATAGATTCTTTCGAATGGAGGCTTACGTGGTCGCAAAACCAAAATTAGTCGGCTAACTAATCGAAATTTAGCATTATGCATTGATAGAGTTGATTGCTGCCACTTGCTTTGTATATTAATATATTCTTGTAAAGTTCTCACGTATGATTTTTCTATTGTATTTCGAGCAATTCAATTCGAAACTCATAGTTACATGAATTGCATTTGCAATGCATTTTTGTTACAACTGCAAAGTACTGTGTTGATATTGCAACACATCAATATGGATTCTCATTACCTGGTGGTCTAATCATATTTTTAATCACAATAACCAGAATCTCTCTCTCTCTCTCTGCCTTTGGATGCCTAATTGATAATACTCTTCATTTACAAGTTTCAGAATTCTTATTGAAGAGAGATACTTCATTTTTTAAGTTTCAAGTTTCTTAATACATCCTTGCTAGTTTTGAGGCAAGGCGGTTTCAAGGCTATTAGCAAGGCTACACTCACTTCAACATCAACAGCAAAGAGGGATTCGTCGGGTACAAGTGTCAAATTTGAAATCGAAAGCTCAAAACTCAGTAGTGGTAATGAGCTCCTGATATAGAGCATTCTTCGGCACAAGATCAATTAATATTTTTATAGTTACAAACATTTTTATCATCTTGACAGTAACAGTTTCTAACAAAGAGAGCCAGGCATAAAAAGTCCAAGTCTTAAGTGGTGACAGAAGGGTATTGCCAAAGCTTGCACCACCGTCCAATCCTCTTCTTTGGGGTCTTCAACTACATGCAATGTGCTATCTACAAGGTCCTCTATTTCAAGTGATAGCTCTAATAGTATGTTGTCTAAATCTATTGCTAAATCTCCATTAATGACTGCAAGAAGAAATCCGGTGAAAACACCATCATACAATAATTTGTTTATTAAAAAATTATGTTGGTTAACTCATTTGTATATATACCAGTGTTCTAAAACGCGCACACTGTGCGCGCCTACGCGTGCTGATAAGTGTATTTTATACACTTATTTGTACGTCTAAATTAGAATAAATTATTATTGTTTTAGAATATATGCTATTTAATTTGTGTTTATTTGTTTACTTTGCAGAAAATATCCCAAAAGATGAAGAATGGAGTAATTGATGAGAAAAATGCATAATTGAATGCTAATTGGAGCTAAAATGAGCAATTGATAAGTTTGTGACGTCAACCGGAAAGATGCAATGTGACGAAGTAAATGAATAAGAAGCTGGAGGACCCAGTTGCAGGAATTGAGAGTTGAAACGAGCAAATTGAGAATATATCAAAGTATGGAGGTTATATTGTTGCAATTGGAAGTTGAAGAACTGAAGAGCAAATTAAACATGAGTGACCAACTTGAAAATATCCAATGATTGATTTGGATAATAAGAAGATACTTTGAGGATTTTTAGGAGTCAATTGGATGCAAGTAGAAGTCAAAAATGAATGTAATATGATAAGAATATTACCATAAAATTGATTCCAATCCTAGAAGATTCTGGACAGAATTCTAGTCAGACTTTGAGACTTATTTTGAGATAGTAAACGTTCGAATTGAGAAAATTCTATTTCAGGAAGAATTATAGCCCTTTTACGTTATCTTCCCAAATAACTTTGAATCATATTAATCGGATAAGGGAAGAGAAAGATATGGTCCAAATACTGAACGCTGTGCAGATACCAAAAAAGACTCGCGCGCGGATTTGATGAATTTCTTTCCTTCTTCAACTTGATCGCTTTACCAACTATAAATACAACCTCTTTGCACGAAAATCAGACTTTTGCCTCTCCATAGAACGAACCGCAACAGAGATTTTAATTGAAATTCTTGGAGATTCAAGCATCGCAGAGGGGCGTGAATTGAAGATACTTGAAGAATTGATAATTGGTGCAATCTTTCCATTCTTCTTTGTTATTTTCAATGAACGTTATATTTTATTGTTTTTGTTTTGCAATCATGATGTGTAACTAATTTTAACGTTGGGATGAACGATGTAGCCTAGTCATATTATTTTAATTTCATATTCATTGTTTTAACGCTTTGATGCATGTGTTGATTTATTATTGCGTTTAATGCGTGAATGGACTGGCCACTTATTCATGAATTTATGTGTTATTTCCATAATCCAAGAGGTGAGTTAATAACATAGATCTAGGTAATAAATCCGGTAATTGAACGAGAGATAGAGATATAATCTTGTAATTATTGCGGTCGTGTGTGAATTCTTCTGTGTAATACATCTAGATAAGGAATATTCGGACCCTCTGTAGAGATACAAGGTTGACTTATTTAGATATGATTGATTTAAACTCGAGAGAGGAATCTCAATTTGAATCAGTGAATTCGATCGATCACATATTTAGAAAATAAAATCTGGAATTGGAATTAATTTAATTGGTTAGGTGAAATCGTGAATCCCAACCACTTTACAATCGTCTTTTAAAACGAAAGAATTTCACAATTTAATTATTTAATTCATCTTCTTAGTTTTAGTTTAAAATCTCAAATTCATTTGTCCGTTTAAATAAAGTGTAGAACTAAAATATTTCGGTAATTAATAGCAGTCCTCGTGGGACGATAATCCGAACTCCTAGGTCCACTTTATTACTTCTCACGACCCGTGCACTTGTGGGGGTATTTCGCATCGCGAGATATCAGTGAACAAGTTTTTGGCGCCGTTGCCGGGGACTGTTAATTAATATCGATACCCATTAGTTCTTATTTTACTTTGAACTTTATTTTGCTTGTTTTTATTTCTATTTTTATATTAATTTTCAGTTTTTGCTTTTAATTTTTGTTTTCTTTAATTTATGTTAAGAAGGATTAAGTCATTTGATTTGCTTCCTTTTGATACAGAAATTGAACGCACCTTTCGACAGAGGCGTAGACAACAGTTGGAAGCAAATCAACAAACAGACTTAGCCATGGCAGATGACATAATTTAGGATAATCAGGGAAATCAACAAAATCTTCCAGCAGCTGTGAATGGACAGCAACAAAATCATGGAAGGCGTGTTTTGCGAGAATACATGGTTCCTCCTGTAGGGAACATTGGAACCTGCATTGTACCTCCTGCAATCCGAGCTAATAATTTTGAGATCAAGACTTCCTTGATATCCTTGATCCAAAATTCGTGCATTTTTCATGGATTGCCATCTGAAGATCCTCATGCGCATCTTCGAACATTTTTGGAACTATGTGATATGCAACGCATGGATGGAGTTTCAGATGACGCCGTGAAATTAAAGCTCTTCTCATTTTCTTTGGCGGACAAAGCAAAAGCATGGTTTTACTCTTTGCCCCTACACACAATCACCACTTTTGAAGTTATGAGCCAGAAATTTGTAGATAAATTTTTCCCACCTGGCCGCATGTCAAAGCTAAGGAGTGAGATTTTATCATTCAATCAACAGCCTGGGGAATCAATTTTTGAGGCTTGGGAAAGGTTCAACGAGCTCATCAGACAGTGTCCTACCCATGGAATCGCTGATTGGATCTTAGTTCAGACATTCTACAATGGGCTGACAAATGAAAACAAGAAGTACGCCGACTCAGCAACTGGAGGATCAGTAATGGATATGACATATGAAGAAGCATCTGAGATCTTTGAGAAGATGGCTGCGAACAGTTACCAGTGGTATTCCGATAGATCTACACCAAAATCTGGAGGAATTGCTGCAGTTAGTGAAATTACATCATTAACGGCTAAGCTGGATGCGTTGACAAAGAAGATAGACCGTATGGGTGTGCAGCCAGTGAATTCGGTTCAAACAGCTTTGTGCGATTTTTTTTTTTTTTGAAAATCACACTATAAATTTCTGCCCACTTCAACAAAATCAATCAAGTTCAGAACAGGTCAACTTCATTGGGAACAGACAGCAGGGTGGTCCATATTCACAAACATACAACCCAGAATGAAAGAACCACCCCAACTTCTCCTGGACTAATAATCAAAATATTCAGCGTCAGCCTGGTTTTCAACAACAGCAGCAACAACAATCTCATAAAATCATGGCAGAAAACATGGAGATTTTAATCCAGCTGGTCAAGAGTCAGAATGGTGAGATTATGAATCAAGCAGCTGAGATTGAGAATTTGAAGAGACAAGTGGGAGAGTTGGTAGCTAACAGTTCCACAATGCAGCCAGGACAGTTACCGAGCAATACTGAAACAAACCCTCGTGAGCATGTTAATGCAATAACAACAAGGAGCGTGATTCAGCTATTTGAAGTGACTGTAGAGGAATATGAGAAGCACAAGAACCAAAAGAAATATGTGGTGGAAGAACATGAAAGTGAGAAAGAACAGAGGTTGACTCCTGAAATTCAAGAAAAAGCCGAAGAAGACGTTCGAGTTAGACCTCCAGTCAAGGCATATGTACCTCCAGTTCCATATCCACAAAGACTGATAAAGCATCAGTTGGAGCAGCAGTTTGAAAATTTTTTGAAAATATTCAAGAAACTGCACATAAATATCCCATTTGCAGAAGCTTTAGCTCAAATGCCCATCTACTTAAAGTTTATGAAGGAGATGCTGTCAAACAAAAGAAATTTGGTTGATTTTGAGACAGTAGCACTGAGTGAGGAGTGCAACGCCATACTTCAAAAGAAATTACCACAAAAATTGACTGATCCAGGGAGTTTCTCTATCCCTTGCACTATTGGTAATTTCACTTTTGATAATGTATTGTGTGACTTAGGGGCTAGTGTTAATCTAATCCCTTTGTCTGTATACAGGAAACTTGGTTTGGGGGAGCCTAAACCAACCAATGTCACACTAAAGCTTGCTAACAGGTCTATACAGTATCCATATGGGATAGTGGAGAACGTGATTGTGAAAGTGGACAAGTTCTTCTTTCCAGTTGACTTTGTGATCCTTGATATGGAAGAGGATTCTCAGATGCAACTGATATTTGGAAGACCATTTCTTGCTACAGGACGAGCTCTCATAGACATTGAAAAAGGGGAAATCATCTTTAGGGTCGAGAAGGAACAACTCACTTTCAGTATCAAGCCAAGACAAGACCTTGAAGTTCTAAAAGAAAGTTGCTTCAAGGTAGAGGGAGTGGTCCAGAAATCAGAAGTGAAGATGAAGCAAGGTATTAAGTTGGAGGAGTTTCCAATCACAAAATATGAGTTTGTGAAGGTAAAAGATGAAAGAAGAGACAAAAGGAAGAAAATCCGAACATCCCTCAACAAACAGTAAAAAGTGAGGCTTTGGAATTCAAGAAAGTGAGAAAACAGGTGGAGATATGCAAAGCAGGAAATTGCAAAGTGTGCAGGGCTTCAAGAGGATCTTTCAAACCTCCATGATTTCTATGTGTAAAAGTCAGGCTTAAGACTCAAAACGGAGCGTTTGTTGGGAGGGTACCCAACTTTTCTTCCCTTTTACTTATTACTATTTCATTATTTACTTTATTATCGAAATTTTAGATATATGCATGGTAGGAAATATGTTTGAGTGTTTTGCATGTTTCATGTTAAGAGCACTTGTGCATAATAGTCTATTATTGCATATTTAGGTATGTTTTTGATTTTGCATGTTTACTTCAGGCTAGGTTTTTATCGTCATTCCAAACTCACAGACACACCATGATGAGTTCCGGAGTGGCTAAACGAGCGTTGACTCGTTGCACGTGCCCGTAGGACCAATAACGAGACAAAGAGCCAAAAGAATCAAGCAGGCAATGCAAGGATTCATGCAATCGTGGATGGATGAGTGCTCAAGTGCAAAGACCTCATTTATGTTGCATAACAAAGTGGAAGAGGAGCCAACGTTATTACAATGCATTTGGATCGAAGAACAACAAGAAATTGAGGCAGAATCGAATTCACGGCCGTAAAATCATGTTGGCGAAATTTGGACAGAATGGCAATCACGGCCGTAAACAATGTTCTCACGGCCGTAACATCATCAAGACAAATTATGCAGAAGAGGACTTACGGCCGTAATACCAATCCTCACGGCCGTAAATAAAGTTGGGTAGTTTTTATATTTTTATTCAGAAAGTCGATTACGGCCGTATATAAATTTGTCACGGCCGTAACATATGTTTTTAATTTTAATCCGTAGCATTCTTGTGGCCGTAAACTCATAAGTCACGGCCGTAACATAGGATCCGCAATTTAGGATAATGTTAGGCGGTTGGTTTATTGTTTTGTTTATTTATAATTCTAGTTTATTTAGGTTGTTTTATTTTGTTAGCCTATAAATGTGGCTTTATTCAGCATTGTAAAACACAACTTTATTCTTGAGATTAATGATATTGAAGGTGAGATATTCCCTTATATTTTTTTCGTTTTCTCGTCGAACAAATTGAACTTATCAAAGGATTTGACAACCTTTGTAGCGTTTCCCCTTTGTGGTTCTAATCTCCGCATCGTAACGGGTTTTGGGTTTAATATACCCATAGTTCTTGCGTCGTGAGGTCGGGGTTGCATTGTTACCGTCTACTATCTTGGATTTTAGAGCTTTCCGGCGTTTAATTCCGCGTGTTCTTGGTGATCCCCGTATCGGATCACATCATCTGGTATCAGAGTCTGTCTCTAAATCCAATTATTTAGTATTCCAGTTCTTTTTCTTTTATTTCCAGTTATTAATCATTCAAAAAAAAAAATTCATTCCAATTCTTGTTTCTTGAAATTTCTCCAGAAAATTCAAGATTTGTCAATTTCTGTTTTCTTGTTCTTGATTATTCTTGTTGAATAGGATATTTAAAAAAAAAAAAAAAGGAGAAAAAAAAAATTCCGAAAATTACAAAAAAAAAAAAAAAAAAAAAAAAAAAGAAAAGAGATAGTTGTTGATTTGAACAAGAAATCAAGAAAATAATCTTGGGCAAATCTTTCAAACAAATCCTCATTTCCATAAAATTCCTTATTCTTGTTTCCATAAAACTTCTTCTTGCAATAGAATTCTTGTTTCCATAATTTCTTTCTTAAATTTCCTAATTCCAATATTTTCCATCAACTTTCCTTATTTGCACTTTGGGGTTTATTCCACAAGGACCAAATTCGTGACTAGTTTAGTGGGTTCTTTGAGAACGTGGAAAAAAAGGGAATAGAGAGGAAAAATGCAGAGTGGTGAGAATAATAGAGGGAAAAAGCCAAATTGAGTGATACACGAGCGATAAAACACGTGAGGATCTTTATTTAATTTTTTTCTCTTTTCTTTATTACTAACCATGTCACAGAAAGAAGTTTCGTCGACGGAAAATGATCTTCAAGATTTTAAAATACTTGCAATGGTGGAGGAACGGTTTGCAAAATGGGAGGCGAGGTTGGATGCCAAGTTGGAAGCAAAATTTGGTCCACAATCCGGCGTGAATGTGGAAAGGGCTAATAATCCGGGGGAGACACGTGGTGCGGGAATTGTTCAACCACGTCAGGAACAACCGCGCAATTTCCCTAATTTACGGAGGCCACTAAGGTATGACTTCAACCCACAATTTAGAGCTAGGAATGAACGTGTTGATGTTGTTGATAGTGATGAGGATAGTGGTGAATTATCTATTACTAGTGTTGGTAGGAGACGAGATCGGGGAGAAAGACGTGATAGGGGATATAGGCGTGATCGTAGGGATGATGTAGATGGACATGTTGGTAACATTAAGATGTCCATTCCCTCGTTTCAGGGTAGGAGTAATCCGGACGTTTATTTTGAATGGGAAAAGAGGGTAGAATTAATTTTTGATTGCCATAATTATTCTGAACCTAAAAAGGTTAAATTGGCAGTCGTAGAATTTACTGATTATGCTATAGTATGGTGGGATCAATTGGTTACTAGTAAAAGGAGGAATGGGGAGAGGCCTATTGAAACTTGGGATGAGTTGAAGGCCCTTATGAGAAAACGATTTGTGCCTGGGCATTATTATAGAGATCTCTACCAAAAACTACAAACCCTTTCCCAAGGTCGTAAGAGTGTGGAGGATTACCATAGGGAGATGGAGGTTGCCATGATTAGGGCAGATATAGAGGAAGACCCGGAGGTAACCATGGCTAGGTTTTTAAATGGTTTAAATCGAGATATTGCTAATGTTATTGAATTGAAGCATTATATCGATTTGGAGGAAATGCTTCACATGGCCATGAAGGTGGAGCGACAACTAAAAAGGAAGGGAACTTCAAAATTCTCTACAACTTCTAAATCTTTTGGTAAGTCTACATGGAGCGGGACTTCTAAAAATGAAGGGGTTGTGCAGAAAAATAAATTTGAGGCACCAAAGGGAAAAGTAGAGCCACCCAACAAAGGTAAAATTGCTTCTGATTCTCAAACTCCTAGGACTAGAGATATTCGTTGTTTTAAATGTTCGGGTTTAGGACATATTTCTTCACAATGTCCAAATAAACGAATATTGGTTATGCGTGAGGGGGTATTAAGTTCGGAGGATAAGAAAGAGAGAGAAGTGGAGGATGAGTATAAGGATATGCCAGCTCTACGATGTTAGTGAAAATGATGATGGGGACTATGCAGTAGCTAAGTCACTTGTCACAAGGAGAGCCCTTAGTACTCAAGTTAAGGTGGAAGAGTCGGGAGAGCAGCGAGAAAATATATTTCATACTAGGTGCTTTGTGAATAACAAGGTGTGTAGTTTGATAATAGATGGTGGTAGTTGTGCGAACGTTGCTACTCTAGTGGAGAAATTATGCCTACCTATACTAAAACACCCTAGGCCATATAAGCTACAATGGTTAAATGAATAGGGTGAGATTATGGTGAATAAACAGGTGGTAGTTGATTTGGCGATAGGGAAGTATGAAGATAGGGTGGTTTGCGATGTGGTACCCATGCATGCGGGGCACATCTTGTTGGGAAGGCCATGGCAATTCGATAGGAAGGTTATTCATGATGGCTTTAAAAATAGGTATACCTTCACTAAGGATGGGAAAAATATCAAACTAATGCCTTTATCACCTCAACAGGTCTATGAAGACCAATTGAAATTAAAAAGTGAGGAAGAGAGAAAGAGGGTCGGGACCACGTTCCCGGAAAAAGGAGAGTTGAGTGAACAGAAGAGGGTCGGGACCACGATCCCGGAAAAAGGAGAGTTGTGTGAAAAACCGAGAGTTGGGACCACGATCCCAGAAAAAGGAGAGGGTGTGACTGTAGCGACCAAGAATTTTTACGCAATTTAATAATTATTTCAAAGTTTCGAAAAACGTGTCGCTGCAATCTCATCCATTTTTAAGTTAACGTCACGACGCGTTCGTCTAGCCACATCGAGAAATATCGAATTAATTCCATTTAAAAAATATATTCCGAATTTCTAAAATTATATCATTTTATTTATTTATTTAAAATATTTTTTTCTCAAATCATTTTAAATTTCAAATTACATCAAAGTTCATCGTAACAGATCCTTTCTTCCAGTTCAGTTGAATTCACGCGTATTATCTCCTCGATCTCCGTGCTTGTGTACCCAAATCCCATAACATTCCCAACATATTTCCACCAACCCATCATTCCACCAACCTAAGCCCATACTCCATTTCTCTCACTTCACCCAACACACTCCATTATACATGATCAAACCCCACAATTCTGTCCAGCAACCTGCTTCAATTCCGTTCCTCACCTCACAGCTTTCAAACAGCCAAGGTTTTCTCCTCCAGCCAGCCCTCCTCTCAACCGTCCCAGCCTCCTCCCAGCACCACTCCATAGCAACCACCAACACACTGTAACCTACCATTTCCAAACCAATGCATCATCACCTCAACCACTGCAACCAGCTCAGCTCCATTGCAGCCTCTGTCCCAGCAGTACCAACACGACATTCAGCCTCCCTTTGCAGACCCCATTGCAGAAGCAATGGCACATCTTGCTCCAATCACGACCGGCCACTGCCACCACCACCCAAACCACCAGCAAGACCAAGAACCACCACCCCTGCCGCACCGTCACCTCCAACTCATCCCCATCTTCAAACACCAATTTAATCATCTTCTCCTTCATCATCATCATCACCATCACCATCACCATCACCATTACCCGCACCACTGCACCGCCCCCAACGCAGCCACTGCCTCTTCCCAGCATCACCAACACAACCACTTCGACCCACCGTTTACCTTATCACCTGCAGCACCACCACAAACCCCCAACGCACCACCTCAACCACCACTGGCACATTCCAGCAGCCGCCACCACTCATCGCACAACCACCGCACATAGAAGCCAGAATCACGCCATCATCATCATCACCTCCGCGAACCCAACTTCAATCGCGATCCAAAATCAAAAACCCAAAACCCAGAATAAGCCAAGCCCAAATACTTACCTCGACCGCCGCCGCCTATTCGCCGGAAAAATCGCGAAGGAAGCTTCGCACAAGCCCCGGTTTAGCCTTGGTTTTCTCATCCAATCTCGCACCAAACGCGCAGAAACTTGAACCCCTTTTGAAACCGCTGCTTGCCGCCTCCATCACCGGCGTTTTTGCCGGCACATCTCGCCGGATGAAGGCCGGATTGAGCGAAGGGAGCACCGGATTCGCTCCCTGTCTCTCGCTGTGTGATTTATGAGAGAGAGAGTGTAAGAAATCTGATTTTTAATATTTGTTTGAACTTTCAGAATTTACACTTTGGTCCCTGGTGTTTTAATCTGTTTTAATTCAGTCTCTTTTGGTTTCAAATCATCAATTTCAGCCCTTAAGTTTTAAAAGACTTCAAGTCAGTCCTTATAGTTTTAAAACCCATTTTTCAGTCCTGGTTGATTTAATTTATTTGATTTTAAGCCTAAGTTTTAAAAGATTTACGTTTTAGCCCCCACAGTTTTCAATTGTTTCACATCAGCCCCTATAGCTTTATAAACTTATCATTTCAGCCCCTTATGTTTCGAAATGATTTTAATCAACCCCTTATTTTTAAAATATATTATTTCAACCCCATTGTTTTGAGTTTACGACCCAACTTTTAAAAGGTTTACATTTTAGTCCCAAATGTTTAAAAGCAATCATTTAAGCCTTCATATTTTAAAGTCTTTCGATTTGGTCCATATGGATGATATATACATGTACACGTACATTTATAAAACTCGAGTTCCAAAGATATTCATTTTAGTCCTTCAATTTTTCAAGATATTCATTTTAGTCCTTCAATTTTTCAAAGATATTCATTTTAGTCCTTCAATTTTTCAAGATATTCATTTTAGTCCTTCAATTTTTCAAGATATTCATTTTAGTCCTTCAATTTTTCAAGGTATTCATTTTAGTCCTCCACCTTTCAAAATTAGCGATTTCAGTCCCTAAATTATACTTTATCATTTTAAACTATAGATTTCAAAAGACTAATTCGACTTGATCTTCTAATTGGCTAGACGAAGCGTACGGAGATTTTAAAAGAGTTAAGTCGTTTCCCGCTCAACTTTACACTCGTCAGATTTAAGGTAGACTCTTATCTACAAATTTACGTTTTTCAAAAGTGCGCATCAATAATTATTTGATTTATAAGTTTAGCATGTATGATTGTATTCATGAGAATTACTTGCTTAAATGCATGAGAACTTGAACTTTATGTTCATGAGAATTACTTGCTTAAATGCATGAGAACTTGAACTTTATGTTCATGAGAATTACTTGCTTAAATGCATGAGAACTTGAACTTTATGTTCATGAGAATACTGGTGATCGTTAGACACCTGAGACTTGAATATCATGATTATGTGTTTTAATTTATAACGTTAAATGATTATTATGCGCGAGTCTACTGAGTATTTCCATGAAATGCTCAACCCGTTTTTAAAAATCTTTTACAGATTTCGGAGACGGTGGCGAGTGATGGGCAATGATGGAAAATTACAAATTGATATTTTTAAAAGTCGTGAGCTTTGAAATAATTATTTCATTTTATCAAGAATTGTCATTTTTACAAATTTGTACGAATTTACCTATTCCATTTGAATTATCGCTAAACTTTTATTCAAGAATTTAGAAAAGTGACGTTCCCGGCTCCTCGGAACTCGGGGCGCTACAGCTTGGTATCAGAGCCAGTCTGCGTTTCTGTAGACTGGTAAGTTTTCCAAAAGAAATTTTCAAGAAAACGTTTTTCGTTATGTAATTATTAATGAAGATTGCCACTGCCATCATTCGTTCCACCCACTCCGAGGTAAAGAAGTATAAGATGTTTAAAGTTATTTCAGTATTTCGAATACTTATTTTACTGATTTATGAGAAAGAATGAAGAGTATTTCGGATACTTATTTTAATGATTTATGAGAAAGAAGTAAAGACTATGAGTACGACTCGGATAAGGCCCCAGCGAGGGAGCCGGGTCGTTACTAAAGAGAAAGAGATTTTATCCGAATAAGAAAGAAAGAAATAAGTTTTGGAGCATAATAAGAAATTTTTAGAAAGAAAAGAAAAGAAAGAGAACGAGTGTTGAGCATAATGGGAATAATATGACTTAAGAATGATTTTATAATAATTTTTGTCCTCGAACTTAGAAATGATGAACCCTAACTGGACTTTGCATAATTTATTTTAGACATGGCACCATTTACGAGAAGTCAAAAGAAAGGATTAGACAATATTTTCGGAATATATCAACGAGAGATAGCAAGCCAATTTTATGAAGATGTGATAAGATGTTGAGATTATGAGTAATATGATTTTATTGAGACTTGTATGAGAAGAATTATGAAATTCGAGATTTAAAGTTTTGATTCTAAATTATTGGGAATTAAGAATTGATATTGTGTTTGAGTAAGTGAATTATGCCTCTATGTTGAAGAGAAATTTATTATGAAGTTTGACCTTGTGAAGAAATTTTGAAAATATTGATTTGTGGCATATATTTTATAAGTATGATGAATGAGTGGTCATTTGAGCCAATTAATGTATTGAAGAAGTGATATCGTGATATTGGAAAATATGATTTGAGATCGTTATGTTGAGGAATGATGAATTAATTTTCTGGGATATTTTTGGTAGTATTGAAGTATGTTGGAATTGTTGCCAATATTTAATCGTGGTGGTCAGATGTGGAGTATAACTACAGGTTGTTATTGATGGTTATGAAGTATACCCACGGGTTGGATAAGTCCAAATTACAAGGGAGACTCTGTCCAGAATTTTATCATTTTAAGTTAAGAGCAAGGTATGGTAAAGCAACCAACTAAGAGAATTGAGGTTAGACTTGCAAGTTCATTTACACCACAAGCAAGATTTAGTAAGTGATATAGAGGGATAATGACTCTTGAGATATTTTTGGCTTATTCGAAGCATAATCATTTTGTATTGGAGATAGTTATATTGAAATGATCTCCTTGTTGCACAATTTCAAAACAAGATGGTGTATACAACTACTGGGATGTCAAGGTACATTTTGAAAGATGAGTGAAGATAAATATTATGGTGTTATTGAGAAGAATCTTGATTATTTTGAGAACGAATTGAGTACTAGTTGGAGATGATCACTTGTATTGGAGAATATTATAAATGATGAGGATATATGATAATACTGTTGATTTGTTTTGGAAGTTGATTGGTAGATGATGCGTAAGATTTGGTTGTTTACAAGTAATAAGATTATTTGGAAAAATCAGTTATCATGAATGAGAGATATTGGAAGTATTTTACAGTATGATGCCCTTAAAAGTATCGAGATTTATTACAGTGAGAGATTGGGTACATATGATCAAATGTTTGGGATTATGTGTGACAATGATGATGGTAATAAGGTCGTTTGAATATTAAGGGTACAATAGATGATTATAAGGAGTAATGTGATGATGAGAACTGAAGGTGACGATGTATTGAGATTATGAAGCAAGTTGACTTTTCATGAATCAGTTATGCTATATTTGGTTCTAAGTAGAATTCGAAGAAAGGTGATTATCAGCCATGGAAATGAATCAGGGTTTCCTCGTAATGTGAATGATTCACCGATGTACACTAAGTTTTCATTTATGATATTAGAAGATCATGAGAGAAAAATTGTTGGATGAAAGTGATGACAGAAATTTTATCAGGTCCTAAATTTTCTCAAGTATTGCAGAAGCAATGCATTTGAACGGAGGAAAGTTTATGATAAGATCCTACCTTGAAATTTTGGAAAGAGTTACTAATGGTATTTTGGTTCGAAAATAAGAAATGAAATTTTATGTATTTGTCCTTATGGATAGAATTTGTGGAAATGAGGATCAGACTTCACAGTAATGCCTTATTACGGAGTAGTGTGCAGAAATAGTGACTTATGGCAGAATCCAAGGTTTATTTAGTTTAAGAGATTGATATATAATCTTAGTGAGCAGATTGGCGTATAAGGTTCACGTGATAGAGATGATGGTTATTATATTGAAATCTTAGAGAGATTGATATGATTATTTGAGGTCATATGATGCGACGATAAGTGACATGTTACATGATTACTACAAGATATGGTGACTAGACGGGTAATAGATGTTATGGTTATCCCGCGAAGGATTGTGTGAATATATGGAGTCAATTGATCTCATTTTGATGGGTTATTGCATTATGGTGAAATATTACTTGCGATTGAGAATTTTCATTTTGAGTCATAAGATATATGGATTTATTTAAGATTTTTGGTTATGCAGTTTCGATTACTTATTACCGGTTGTATTTTTTTGATGTGAGTAAAATATTTTGCAACAATAATGGAAACTTGAGAAGATCAGTTGCGTGACTTTTTCTTATAATGGAATTGTATCTTTGGGTTAAGTAAACTTGATGAAGAATCTTATATGGTTCGCAGAAGTCTTATTTATTGGTGATAGATTTAATCAGAGTATTGTTCATAGTGTGACATGATTTGAAGTTGGAGAAGAGGAGATATTGTATATGGAACTTCAGATTGGGAAGTGAGTGAGGTTTCTTAAGTTGAGAATATCATATCTGATTCTTATGATGATAATTTAAGTAAGTACCTTTGTCCTCAGCTAGAATGAGTATGTGATATCAAGTACTTGATACATGATTTAAAAGTATGGACTAAAGGATTTAAGTTTGAATTCCTTCATCTTGAAAGGGAAGTTTCAGTCGAGTTTAGAAATGATTTCGTTTGTAAATCTCTTCAGAAAGATTCTGCCAAGTTTGAGTTTGTACCCAAATGTTTTGGAATTGATACCGCGTTTCTATGTTTTGGGTGATAAGGTATTATTCTTGATCAATCTTCTTGGTTTCTAGTTTAAGCATTTGAATAATTGATGTTTATATCGTGGATTCGATATCAGTATAGATTCTGGAAAGTTTTGGGAATAGAAGGTTAATGAATGAGTTAATAAGTTGGATAATGACGGATGATTGTTTGAGTTCTACTCAATAGCTATCCAGTGTCTTTTCGATAGCTTCGTATGATGTACAGATATATGTTAGAGAGGTTGTCCGATTTCATGTATTGTTAGTGTTCATTTTTTTTTCGGATAGAGATTCGAGATTTACTTCGAGATTTGGAACAGTTTACATGTGGCAATGGGTACTAAGTTAAATCTTAGTACTGCCTACCATCTTCAGATTCAGACATTGGAAGTTATGCTTAAGGCATGTGTTGTAGACCCAAATGGTAATTGAGAGATACATTTTCTATCAGTAGAGTTTGCCTACAACAAATAATTTTCGAGCTACCATCGGTACGGCACCCTATGAAGCTTTGTATGGAGGGCGATGTCGATTGCCAATCGAGTGGGATGAAGTTAATGAGAAGAAATCATTGGGTTCAGAATTAATTGAGAAGAACCGTTGATGCTAATGGGAAAGATCAGAGTACGAATTAAAGCTGCCCAAGATAGACAGATAGCTATGCCGATCAAAGAAGAGACTTAATGTTTGAGATCAGGGAGAAAGTGTTCTTGAAAGTAACTCCTATGAAGGGTACTTTTGCTTCGGCAAGGAAGAGAAATTTAGGTCTTGTTTTGTCGGACCATTTGAAATACTAGACAAGTGGATAATGTGGCTTATTATTTGGCTTTGCCACCAGAACTTGCAATTGTTCACAATATTTTTCATGTTTCTCTGTTGAGAAAGTATGTTCATAATTCTAGTCATGTGGTGAATTATCAGTCTCTTGCAGTTCAGAAAGATTTGACTTATAAAGAGGCACCTATGTGCATAGTAGAGAGAAGGAGTCCATGTCTTAAGAAGTAAAGAGATCGCTTTAGTCAAAGTCCAGTGGGGTAGACACAATAATGATGAAGTTACTTGGGAAATGAAGAAGAGATCCTAGCAAAGTATCCAGAAAGAATAGATCAAGAAAGTTTAATTTCGAGGACGAAATTATTTTAAGGGGGTAAGGTTGTAGCGACCAAGAATTTTTACGCAATTTAATAATTATTTCAAAGTTTCGAAAAACGTGTCGCTGCAATCTCATCCATTTTTAAGTTAACGTCACGACGCGTTCGTCTAGCCACATCGAGAAATATCGAATTAATTCCATTTAAAAAATATATTCCGAATTTCTAAAATTATATCATTTTATTTATTTATTTAAAATATTTTTTTCTCAAATCATTTTAAATTTCAAATTACATCAAAGTTCATCGTAACAGATCCTTTCTTCCAGTTCAGTTGAATTCACGCGTATTATCTCCTCGATCTCCGTGCTTGTGTACCCAAATCCCATAACATTCCCAACATATTTCCACCAACCCATCATTCCACCAACCTAAGCCCATACTCCATTTCTCTCACTTCACCCAACACACTCCATTATACATGATCAAACCCCACAATTCTGTCCAGCAACCTGCTTCAATTCCGTTCCTCACCTCACAGCTTTCAAACAGCCAAGGTTTTCTCCTCCAGCCAGCCCTCCTCTCAACCGTCCCAGCCTCCTCCCAGCACCACTCCATAGCAACCACCAACACACTGTAACCTACCATTTCCAAACCAATGCATCATCACCTCAACCACTGCAACCAGCTCAGCTCCATTGCAGCCTCTGTCCCAGCAGTACCAACACGACATTCAGCCTCCCTTTGCAGACCCCATTGCAGAAGCAATGGCACATCTTGCTCCAATCACGACCGGCCACTGCCACCACCACCCAAACCACCAGCAAGACCAAGAACCACCACCCCTGCCGCACCGTCACCTCCAACTCATCCCCATCTTCAAACACCAATTTAATCATCTTCTCCTTCATCATCATCATCACCATCACCATCACCATCACCATTACCCGCACCACTGCACCGCCCCCAACGCAGCCACTGCCTCTTCCCAGCATCACCAACACAACCACTTCGACCCACCGTTTACCTTATCACCTGCAGCACCACCACAAACCCCCAACGCACCACCTCAACCACCACTGGCACATTCCAGCAGCCGCCACCACTCATCGCACAACCACCGCACATAGAAGCCAGAATCACGCCATCATCATCATCACCTCCGCGAACCCAACTTCAATCGCGATCCAAAATCAAAAACCCAAAACCCAGAATAAGCCAAGCCCAAATACTTACCTCGACCGCCGCCTATTCGCCGGAAAAATCGCGAAGGAAGCTTCGCACAAGCCCCGGTTTAGCCTTGGTTTTCTCATCCAATCTCGCACCAAACGCGCAGAAACTTGAACCCCTTTTGAAACCGCTGCTTGCCGCCTCCATCACCGGCGTTTTTGCCGGCACATCTCGCCGGATGAAGGCCGGATTGAGCGAAGGGAGCACCGGATTCGCTCCCTGTCTCTCGCTGTGTGATTTATGAGAGAGAGAGTGTAAGAAATCTGATTTTTAATATTTGTTTGAACTTTCAGAATTTACACTTTGGTCCCTGGTGTTTTAATCTGTTTTAATTCAGTCTCTTTTGGTTTCAAATCATCAATTTCAGCCCTTAAGTTTTAAAAGACTTCAAGTCAGTCCTTATAGTTTTAAAACCCATTTTTCAGTCCTGGTTGATTTAATTTATTTGATTTTAAGCCTAAGTTTTAAAAGATTTACGTTTTAGCCCCCACAGTTTTCAATTGTTTCACATCAGCCCCTATAGCTTTATAAACTTATCATTTCAGCCCCTTATGTTTCGAAATGATTTTAATCAACCCCTTATTTTTAAAATATATTATTTCAACCCCATTGTTTTGAGTTTACGACCCAACTTTTAAAAGGTTTACATTTTAGTCCCAAATGTTTAAAAGCAATCATTTAAGCCTTCATATTTTAAAGTCTTTCGATTTGGTCCATATGGATGATATATACATGTACACGTACATTTATAAAACTCGAGTTCCAAAGATATTCATTTTAGTCCTTCAATTTTTCAAGATATTCATTTTAGTCCTTCAATTTTTCAAAGATATTCATTTTAGTCCTTCAATTTTTCAAGATATTCATTTTAGTCCTTCAATTTTTCAAGATATTCATTTTAGTCCTTCAATTTTTCAAGGTATTCATTTTAGTCCTCCACCTTTCAAAATTAGCGATTTCAGTCCCTAAATTATACTTTATCATTTTAAACTATAGATTTCAAAAGACTAATTCGACTTGATCTTCTAATTGGCTAGACGAAGCGTACGGAGATTTTAAAAGAGTTAAGTCGTTTCCCGCTCAACTTTACACTCGTCAGATTTAAGGTAGACTCTTATCTACAAATTTACGTTTTTCAAAAGTGCGCATCAATAATTATTTGATTTATAAGTTTAGCATGTATGATTGTATTCATGAGAATTACTTGCTTAAATGCATGAGAACTTGAACTTTATGTTCATGAGAATTACTTGCTTAAATGCATGAGAACTTGAACTTTATGTTCATGAGAATTACTTGCTTAAATGCATGAGAACTTGAACTTTATGTTCATGAGAATACTGGTGATCGTTAGACACCTGAGACTTGAATATCATGATTATGTGTTTTAATTTATAACGTTAAATGATTATTATGCGCGAGTCTACTGAGTATTTCCATGAAATGCTCAACCCGTTTTTAAAAATCTTTTACAGATTTCGGAGACGGTGGCGAGTGATGGGCAATGATGGAAAATTACAAATTGATATTTTTAAAAGTCGTGAGCTTTGAAATAATTATTTCATTTTATCAAGAATTGTCATTTTTACAAATTTGTACGAATTTACCTATTCCATTTGAATTATCGCTAAACTTTTATTCAAGAATTTAGAAAAGTGACGTTCCCGGCTCCTCGGAACTCGGGGCGCTACAGTGACGAGTGCCAGTAAAAATAAAAGAGAGAAAACAAAGATGAGCTTCTACGCAAAACAGAGTGATATCACCAAATCTATTTCTACAAATAAACCAGTGATTTTACTCATGTATAAGGAATCTCTCCTTGTACTTGATGAAGCTAACCACTCCCTCCCCAGTTTAGCTGTGTCTCTTTTGCAGGAATTTGCAGATTTATTTCCCGAGGAGATTCCTAGTGGGCTGCCGCCAATTCGAGGGATTGAACACCAGATTGACTTCGTGCCAGGAGCAGTCATTCCAAACAGGCCAGCTTATAGGAGCAATCCCGAAGAGACTAAAGAGCTACAAAAGCAGGTTGAAGAGCTGTTGAAAAAGGGCTATGTTAGGGAAAGCATGAGCCCATGTCCAGTACCAGTTCTGTTGGTACCTAAAAAGGATGGGACTTGGAGGATGTGCGTGGATTGTAGAGCAGTCAACAATATTACGGTAAAGTATCGCCATCCCATACCTAGACTTGATGACATGCTTGATGAACTATATGGTGCTTGTATTTTTAGCAAAATAGACCTTAAGAGTGGTTATCACCAAATTCGTATGAAAGAAGGTCATGAATGGAAAACCGCCTTCAAAACCAAATATGGTTTATATGAATGGATGGTTATGCCGTTCGGCTTCTAAAATGCACCTAGCACTTTTATGAGATTAATGAATCATGTCTTGCGTGCTTACATTGGTAAATTTGTTGTGGTATACTTCGATGACATTTTGGTATATAGTAAGAACTTAGGCGATCACATTGAACATTTAAGATCTGTTTTGGAAGTTTTGAAAACTGAAAAACTATATGCTAATTTTAAAAAGTGTACTTTTTGCATGGAAAAGGTAATTTTTCTTGGTTTTGTCGTTCGTGCTAATGGTGTTGAGGTAGATGAGGAGAAAATTCGTGCTATTAAAGAATGGCCAACTCCCAAAAGTATTACGGAGGTTAGGAGCTTCCACGGGTTGGCTGGGTTTTATAGGAGATTTGTTAAAGATTTTAGCACACTTGCAACACCACTCACAGAAATAGTCAAGAAAAGTGTAGGATTCCATTGGGGGGTAGCACAAGAAAATGTTTTTAAAATGCTTAAGGATAGGTTATGTTCTGCACCGGTTTTGGCTTTACCTAACTTTAACCAAACCTTTGAGATTGAATGTGATGCATCAGGAATAGGTTTTGGAGCCGTTCTTATGCAGGAAAAAAGGCCGCTTACATTTTTCAGTGAAAAGCTGAGTGGGGCAGTTTTGAATTATCCTACCTACGACAAGGAGCTTTATGCTCTTGTTCGTGCCTTGGAGACATGACAGCACTATCTGTGGCCAAAGGAATTCTTCATACACACTAACCACGAGTCACTGAAACACCTCAAGGGTCAAGGTAAGCTAAACAAAAGACACGCCCGTTGGATGGAATTCATTGAGATTTTTCCATACGTCATTCGCTATAAGCAAGGTAAGGAGAATGTGGTAGCCGATGCCCTTTCTCGCAGGTACGTACTTCTAAACTCTTTAAATGCGAAGTTGCTTGGGTTTGAATATATAAGAGGTATGTATGCTAATGACCCTGATTTTTCTATCATTTACGCTTCATGTGAAAAAGGTGCAATTGATAAATCTTATAGGCATGATGGCTATTTGTTTAGGGAAAGTAAACTTTGTGTGCCTAATTGTTCTATGCGTGAATTGCTAGTGCGTGAGGCTCATGGTGGGGGGTTAATGGGACACTTTGGTGTTATTAAGACATTAGAAACTTTACAAGAGCACTTTTATTGGCCTAAAATGAAAAAGGATGTTCACCATATTTGTGAAAGGTGCATAACTTGTAAGCAATCTAAGTCTAGAGTCTTACCACAAGGTTTGTATACACCTTTGCCCGTACCTAATGAACCTTGGGTAGATATATCCATGGATTTTGTGTTAGGTCTGCCTAGGACAAAAAAAGGTAGAGACTCGATCTTTGTGGTGGTAGACAGGTTTAGCAAAATGGCGCATTTTATTCCTTGTAATAAAACTGATGATGCAACAAACATAGCTGACCTATTCTTTAGGGAGGTTGTGAGACTCCATGGGGTACCTAGGAGAATTGTGTCTGATAGGGATGTTAAGTTCCTAAGCTACTTTTGGAAAGTCTTGTGGGGGAAGATCGGTACTAAATTATTATTTTCTACTACATGTCACCCGCAAACTGATGGCCAAACGGAGGTAGTTAATAGGACATTAATCCAACTTTTGTGCACTATAATAAATAAGAATTTAAAAAGTTGGGAGGAATGTTTGCCATTTTTGGAATTTGTTTATAATCGATCTGTACATTCTACTACTTCATGTTCGCCTTTTGAAGTTGTTTATGGTTTCAACCCGCTAAATCCTCTTGATTTAATTCCTTTACCTGCAGATGAACGGAGCAGTTTGGACGGGGCGAAAAAAGCTAAGCTTGTGAAAGAGCTTCATGAGAAGGTGAAAGGGCAAATTGAAAAGAAAAATGAGCATTATGCGACTCATGCCAACAAAGGTAGGAGGCAAGTGACGTTCGAGCCCGGTGATTGGGTGTGGGTGCACTTGCGAAAGGAGCGATTTCCAACCCAAAGAAAGTCTAAGTTGCAGCCAAGAGGTGATGGACCTTTTCAGATCCTTGAAAAGATAAATGAGAATGCATATAAACTCGATCTTCCAAGTGAGTATAACGTGTCTGCTTCTTTTAATGTTGCTGATCTTTCTCTGTTTGATGCAGGTGATGATTCGAGGATGAGTCCTTTTCAACAGGGAGGGGATGATGAGTTCCGGAGTGGCTCAACGAGCGTTGACTCGTTGCACGTGCCCGTAGGACCAATAACGAGACAAAGAGCCAAAAGAATCAAGCAGGCAATGCAAGGATTCATGCAATCGTGGATGGATGAGTGCTCAAGTGCAAAGACCTCATTTATGTTGCATAACAAAGTGGAAGAGGAGCCAACGTTATTACAATCCATTTGGATCGAAGAACAACAAGAAATTGAGGCAGAATCGAATTCACGGCCGTAACCCTACTTTTACGGCCGTAAAATCATGTTGGCAAAATTTGGACAGAATGGCAATCACGGCCGTAAACAATGTTCTCAAGGTCGTAACATCATCAAGACAAATTATGCAGAAGAGGACTTACGGCCGTAATACCAATCCTCACGGTCGTAAATAAAGTTGGGTAGTTTTTATATTTTTATTCAGAAAGTCGATTACGGCCGTATATAAATTTGTCACGGCCGTAACATATGTTTTTAAACTCATAAGTCACGGCCGTAACATAGGATCCGCAATTTAGGATAATGTTAGGCGGTTGGTTTATTGTTTTGTTTATTTACAATTCTAGTTTATTTAGGTTGTTTTATTTTGTTAGCCTATAAATGTGGCTTTATTCAGCATTGTAAAAAACAACTTTATTCTTGAGATTAATGATATTGAAGGTGAGATATTCCCTTATATTTTCTTCGTGTTCTCATCGAACAAATTGAACTTATCAAAGGATTTGACAACCTTTGTGGCGTTTCCCCTTTGTGGTTCTTATCTCCGCATCGTAACGGGTTTTGGGTTTAATATACCCATAGTTCTTGCGTCGTGAGGTCGGGGTTGCATTGTTACCGTCTACTATCTTGGATTTTAGAGCTTTCCGGCGTTTAATTCCGCGTGTTCTTGGTGATCCCCGTATCGGATCACATCACACCAATTTGAATCATAAAGTTAATGTTTGGAAAATCATTGCATCGATCATGAAGTGATTAGGGGGATAAAAACGATTTTGAAAATCAAAAAATAGGAAAACTTTTCATTACTGCCGGGAACTACGCGATCGCGTGCCAAGAGGATCTAGCGATCGCGAATTTGCATTAAAAAATCAACAGATTTTTAAACCTTGAACCACGCGATTGCTGGCACTCCATCCAGGCAATCGTGTGGCTACACTGGGACCAAATTCGGCAGTTTAAGTGTCGTTCCTCATGTTTTCAATTTCACACATTATAAACTTGTTTTCTCTCCCCTAATCACATCATATTTGATCTTACATCTTGTGTGCATGTCATCAACACTTTGTTGCATCAATATCATTGCTTACATGACTTCATAATCCAATCGAATGCATGATCTCTTCACTTAAATCAATCTTTAGTCAAGATTGTGAAAGTCTCTTTAAGTTCTTCAACTTAGAAATTGAGAATTGGGAAGAATGGGCGTATGTTATTGGTTGGAGATTGTGATTTGTGGTTTAGTAGACAAAATTTTTTTGGGTTCATTCATGCCTCCAACCCTATGCATATTCATTGATTTTTGCAATGCCCATTAAGTGTTTGATGAAATGCCACAAAGACGTTCTTGTGCTAATTTTAGAAATTCATTCGAGCATTTAAGTTCATGACATGTTCATCATTGATTGTGTGTATTTAGTTCAAGAATTAGTTCACTACATTGCATGAAAATTATGAAAACCAACATTGCATCAAGGCAGCCCCATTGCAAGGACACTGCAGGCCACTGCACCTGAAAATTCACTCACGTCACCTACTTCTCTACATTGTTTCATGATCCTATTGATCTTCAAATGAGCTGAATTTTTAATATATTGTCGATCATGCTGTGAACTTTAACGTATCAAAAGATGGCTTGGGAAAATTTGTAACGACCAAGATTTTTATGAAATAAATAATTATTTTAATATTTAGAAAATTGTGTCGCTACTATTTCACTCATTGTTTTGAAATTAACGTCACGACGGATTCGTCTAGCCAAGTCAAGAAATATCGAATTTGTTCGATTTTAAATTAAAATCCGAATTTCTAAAATTATATTATTTTAATTATTTATTCAAAGTATTATTTTCAAAATGTATTTTTCAGTCAAAAATATATCTGTTTTAAAAACGTTTCTTGATCAAAGATAGTTAAATTTTTAGTTGATTTCATCCCCCACGTTTTCTCCTCCTTTCTTTTCTCTTTACACCAAATCCATATCATATTAAACCAAATTATAATTATTCCATTCAATGATTTTATTCCCCACTAACTCCACCACCCGTATGCATTCATTATGTTGCAAGAACATAATGATTATATTCTCCATTATCATCACAACACATGATCACAAACACAATATATTCACCTCCATATACAGCTATCAACTTAGCACTCATCACAATCACCACCGAACATCACCATAGAACCATTTCAGAATCAGCAATCATCACCAATTTGCTGCCAAAACCAAGCCCTCAATTCATCACCAAAATTTACCAACAACTGAATCAGTCATCACCTCCAAGATTTGAAACCAGTCCACCATTTTCAACATCACAAGAAAGTCACTACACTATCACTGCCTCGTTTCAGATTTCAACCAAGATCAATCAATAAACCACCACAGGATCACAACCCAAATTCCTAATCAGCAGCTCCTTCATCGAACCACAGCCATGGCCAATTCACCATTATCAGATTTCCTCAAACCAACAGACTGCCTAAATCGAACCAAGCAACCACTGTTTCATCACTGCAATCAACCAAGAAACCACGGCTCAAGCAGTCACCATAACTACCCACCTTCAATCCGTTTTCCCAATTCAACGCCAATCATCTACATCAATCTGGAAACCAATTTGCATCAATCGCCTACAGTCAGAATCATCACAATCGCGGCCAAACCTAGTCCCATACAACTGCCCACTTTCATTTTCAATCGCAAATCAGAAAAACCCAAAATCAACCCAAGAACCCAGAACAATACCTCTACGCCGACTGATTGATCGGTTTTTCGTCGGAAAGTCGCGAATTCAAAACCTAGGTTACATTTCGATTTCACACCTAACTTCGCACTAAACTCCCTAGATTTGAAACCTCACCTTGACCACCTTTTTCTGCACCCTGCGCCGGCGTGGTACCGGCGAATCGTTGGCAGAAGCACCTCCACCAGTAAATCCCTCAGCTCACGATTTCAATCGCCGTTCGTTCCTCTGTCTCTCTCTCGCGTATTCTCTCTTTCTGTTAACGAAATGGGGAAAGTGAGAGAAAACAGGATATTATATTAACTTCCAGATTTTACACTTTGGTCCCTAAGTTTGCTAAATGATTTAAATCAGTCCCTACAGCTTTGAATAGTTTATTTCAGCCCTTTTAAAGTTTTAAATGATTTTATTCAGCCTTCATTTTTAAAATATATTATTTCAACCCTATTGTTTTGAGTTTTCGACTCAACTATCAAAAGTATTCATTTTAATCCCTCAACTTTCAAAATATCTATTTTAGTCCCTGAACTTTCAAAAGTATTCATTTTAGTCCCTCAACTTTCAAAACATCAATTTTAGTCCTCAAATTATAATTTATCATTTTGAACTATATATTCGATAGACTAAAGTGACTTATTGGCTAAGACGAAGCGTACGGAGAATTTAAAGAAATTGAAGTCATTCCCGCTCAACTTTGCACTCGTCGGATTTGAGGTAGACTCGCATTTATTAATTGATTTAAATTATGATTTCATATAAATGTCATGTGACTTGTGAAAGTCAATTTTCAAGAAAATTAAGTATGTTTTATGAAAGGTAAATATACCTTATGTTTTTATGAAAAGTAAGTATACCCTATGTTTTTACGATAATGTTTTATATGTTTTGGATCATTGCTATGCACATAAGAATTCTTGCCACGAAGTTCGGTAAAGTTCTTGTGTCTCCATAAGTTTATGAGGATTTACCACCTAAGTTCGGTAAAGTTCCTGTCTTTCCATATGTTTATGAGGATTTACCACCTAAGTTCGGTAAAATTCCTGTCTCATATGTTTATGAGGATTTCGATCCTATCTTATGTTATGATGGAAATGATCCTTATAAATTTCAAGAATTATGTTTTGGTATACTTACTGTTATTATGATTTTACTGCATAAGAATTCTTGCCACCTAAGTTCGGTAAAGTTCTTGTGTCTCCCTATGTTTATGAGGATTTCAATCCTATCTTATGTTATGCTTTCAAAAGAAAATTATGCTTGGCATAATTAAAATGTGTTTTATAAGTATATGATTTTCAAAGAGCTAATTTCAAAGAGCCTATGATTTGCAAAATATGTCCCGTGCTGTAATGCACAATATGAGTTTTATCAAGAGTCGTTTTATAAAGAAGCTCTATCAATGCCCGTTTTATAAAGAGCCGGGATTTATGTGTTTAATCATCTTATAAATTAAATTAATTTGCGATGAGTCTACTGAGTATTTCCCCCATGAAATACTCACCCTACTTTTTAACAGTTTTGCAGATTTCGGAGACGGTGGCGAGCGATGAATGATGGTGGCAATAATCGTTAAACAGTTGAAAGTTTGACGTTAATGATTTCCGTATTTTTCCAAACAATCGAATAATTTAGAGAAGTTCATTTATTTGAGAAATTATGACATTGTCAATTTCTTTACAAATTAATGGTTCGATTTACTATTTCAAATGGTTTCATAAATGTTTCAATTTTATCGGCCATTACAGTTATTTAATGTTGCCAAAAATGAATTTCAATTATTTCTTCCGCATAAATATTATTCGAAAAAAAAATTTAGACAGAAAATGACGTAGTGAATCGGGTATACGGAACTCGGGGCGCTACAAAATTTATGTTTTTCTAGGCGATGTCAAGGCTTGAATGTGTGTGGTCGACCAATTTTGAAAATTCAAAATTTTGCTTTAACTTTAGTTTGGGGGTGTGGTACTGAACTTTCATTATTTCTTATTGGTGTTTATGACTTCTAATGTTACTTATCTCTTATTTGCAAGGTAAACACCAATTAAGACACATCCAATCAAGTTGGGCAGAGCAAGAATAGGGTCAAATTCATCCAACATCATTTCAAATGGAAGCATCTACATTTCACCTGGGAAGTTCTCGTTCTCTCTTCTTTGTCTTGTATTACATTTTTTGGATCTTCTTGACAAATATTGAGGACAATGTTTCTTTCTAGTTTGGGGGTGGAGAATTTCATTCATATCAATTGCTTCCATACTCATTGAATATTTTCATTCTAATTCCATAAAAAAAAAAAAGAGTAGTTTTAAAAAGTGTTAACTTGTTTATTGCCTAGGATATAGTATGAATCAATTTGTGCTTAGGCTTGAAAATTGGACAACATGAAAGCATGAATTTATTTTGAACTAGTTATGTTTTGCTAGATTCCATACTTATTGCGCACATAGCCAGTGTCGGATAATTGCTTGTGTGAGGGATTTTGTTTAATACATGTGGGGCAGAGTTTATGCAATTTGAACTTAGAAATGATGTAAAAATTCCTGAACTTAGATCATAAGATATCCCACCCCTAAATTAGAACCAATCATGCTAAAAGGCAAGTTTGGGGGTAAAATGGTTGGAATTTGTGTGTATTGACGGGTTGGAGGTCTGTGGTTCTTGGTTTTTCACTTTAGTCATTGCAGTTTGGTCAACTGGTATAAACCATTTCCAGCATAAAAATAGAAAAATGCTGAAGGTCTTATTCTGCTCTTCAAATGCCTTTTTGACTCGAGTAAGTAAGTCCGAGGGGTCCTTCAAACCTGGTGCCCTAAAGCCAACTGGCTTGGGAGACATCGACCTAAAGCTCGTTACAGGGGTCAATTAGAAAGCAAGTACGGAGAGTGGACTTACACATAAGACATTATAACATCTTTAATTTTTCTATTTAAACCTTTATGACTCGGGCAAGTACGTCTGAGGGGTTCTTTGAACCTGGTACCCTAAAGCCAACTGGTTTGGGAGTTGCCGATCTGAAAGCCCGCTACAGGGGTCATATAGAAAGCCAGTATGAAAAGTTCTGCACAAAGATGGTAAAAGACAGGGACATTAAAAGAAAAAGTCGTCCAATAAAAAAAAATTATTGCATGGTATAAGCTTTGTTGACTGAGCTGTGGTGGTTGAGGTTGTAAAATTGGGAATTGCTTTCTTTTGATTTGTTGTGCACACTTATTTCTGATTCTGACAACCTTTTGTGGAAAAAGCTAAGAATGTTTTTAGAACCCACATAGATAAAAAAAAATCGGGATGCAAGAGAAAAAGCAGAAAGTGGTGATCATCCATGAGCGTTGAAAGGAATTTTATTAGAAATCATAGATTGACCACGTGGGATTCAGGCTGTATTATCCATAATGAGCCACACAGTGTCGAGTATATCTTTTGCATAAGTATGCGTTTGACATTGGCTATTCACACACACACTTAAAAATCTGGCAGATATAACTAGAAATTATTTTGCATTGTTGTTCATGATTCTTGCTTAAAGCTTAAATTAGTTTGGACTATGGAGGCGTATGGTAAACATGTTGACACAACAAAAATATTTGTTCTCATATTTTTTAAATTTTTGTAGTTTATTTTACATATTCGAGGACGAACAATAATTCTAGTTTGAGGGTATTTGATAAGTGTATTTTATACACTTATTTGTACGTCTAAATTAGAATAAATTATTATCGTTTTAGAATATATGCTATTTAATTTGTGTTTATTTGTTTACTTTGCATAAAATATCCCAAAAGATGAAGAATGAAGTAATTGATGAGAAAAATGCATAATGGAATGCTAATTGGAGCTAAAATGAGCAATTGATAAGTTTGTGACGTCAACCGGAAAGATGCAATATGGCGAAGTAAATGAATAAGAAGCTGGAGGATCAAGTTGCAGGAATTGAGAGTTGAAACGAGCAAATTGAGAAGACTCCAAAGTATGGAGATTATATTGTTGCAATTGGAAGTTGAAGAACTGAAGAGCAAATTAAACATGAGGGACCAACTTGAAAATATCCAATGATTGATTTGGATAATAAGAAGATACTTTGAGGATTTTTAGGAGTCAATTGGATGCAAGTAGAAGTAAAAAAGGAATGGAATATGATAAGAATATTACCATAAAATTGATTCCAATCCTAGAAGAATTATAGTCGGACTTTGAGACTTATTTCGGGATAGTAAACGTTCGAATTGGGAAAATTCTATTTCAGGAAGAATTATAGCCCTTTTACATTATCTTTCCAAATAACTTTGAATCACATTAATCGGATAAGGGAAGAGAAAGATATGGTCTAAATACTGAACGCTGTGCAGATACCAAAAAAGACTCGCGCGCAGATTTGATGAATTTCTTTCCTTCTTCAACTTGATCTCTTCACCAACTATAAATACAACCTCTTTGTACGAAAATCAGACTTTTGTCTCTCCATAGAACGAGCCGCAACAGCGATTTTAATTGAAATTCTTGGAGATTCAAGCATCGCAGAGGGGCGTGAATTGAAGATACTTGAAGAATGGGAATTGATAATTGGTGCAATCTTTCCATTCTTCTTTGTTATTTTCAATGAACGTTATATTTTATTGTTTTTGTTCTACAATCATGATGTGTAACTAATTTTAACGTTGGGATGAACGATGTAACCTAGTCATATTATTTTAATTTCATATTCATTGTTTTAACGCTTTGATGCATGTGTTGATTTATTATTGCGTTTAATGCGTGAATGGACTGGCCACTTATTCATGATTTTATGTGTTATTTCCATAATCCGCGAGGTGAGTTAATAACATAGATCTAGGTAATAAATCCGGTAATTGAACGAGAGATAGAGATATACTCTTATAATTATTGCGGTCGTGTGTGAATTCTTGTCTGTAATACATCTAGATAAGGAATATTTGGACCCTCTGTAGAGATACAAGGTTGACTTATTTAGGTAGGATTAATTTAAACTCGAGAGAGGAATCTCAATTTGAATCAGTGAATTCGATCGATCACATATTTAGAAAATAAAATCTGGAATTGGAATTAATTTAATTGGGTAGGTGAAATCGTGAATCCCAACCACTTTACAATCACCTTTTAAAACGAAACAATTTCACAATTTAATTATTTAATTCATCTTCTTAGTTTTAGTTTAAAATCTCAAATTCATTTGTCCGTTCAAATAAAGTGTAGAACTAAAATATTTTGGTAATTAATAGCAGTCCTCGTGGGACGATAATCCGGACTCCTAGGTCTACTTTATTACTTCTCACGACCCGTGCACTTGCGGGGGTATTTCGCATCGCGAGATATCAATGAACACACGCCTTTCGCGCTTCGCTTTGGCGAAAAGCGAGAAAAACAGGTTTCTGAAAATTTTTATCTAAAAAGTGCGTGCTTCAGTGCGCGCTTAAGCGCGCACAATGTGTACCGAAGCGAGCTTAAGCGCGCATTGTGCCCGCTTAAGCGTGCCCGATGCACGCAGCTGTCCTTTTTTTTTTTCCTTTTTTTTTTACTTGTTCAAGAGTATGGGTAAAATTTAAATACAATATTTAGGAATTGAAAAACGCTTTTTAACGCTTACTCCCGCTTAAGCTTCAAAAGCTTGACTCTTGAGCTCCATGCTTCGTCACGCTTCGCGCTTTTTAGAACACTGATATATACGAATGGGTTACTCATTTTATTATAATTATAAATAACTAGTATCACACACGGGATTTTTATGAATGATAATGTTTAGAATTTATGAAAATATGTTGATTACACAAATAATATTTTATTACAATATATTATCCAATTCAAAATTTTAAAAAAGACAACATTAATCAAAATAGAAAAAATACCCAAGTGTCTTAAAATTTGGTACTTAATTAAATTTATTTTAATTTTATTTGTATTCATCAAAAATTTTCTTTTTAATGTATTTTAATTTTTGATTAAGTTTAATTTTTAATGTATTGATTACATATATTTCATAAATACTTGAACACACACACACAAACACACATATTAAAGAAATGATAATGTCTTGCACGGCGCTCAAGACATTTTTTTTAGAATTCATTAAAATATGTTGATTATACAATCATATCAAATAAAATAAAAAAATATAATACAAATAATATTTTATTACAAAATATTATCGAATTCGAAATTTTAAAAAAGACAACTCTCATCAAAATAAGAAAAAAAATACTCATGTGTCTTAAAATTTTGTGCTTAGTTAAATTTTTTTTGTATTAAATTTGCTTTAATTTTATTTGTATACATCACCAATTTTCTTTTTAATGTATTTTAATTTTTGATTAAGTGTAAATATATATATATAGACACACACAAACATATACATACATACATACATTTATTATTATTAACTTTCATTTAATCCAACTTTAATTTAATACCAACATTTAATACTAACTTTTATTAATTACATTTAATACTTTTTTTTTTCTTTTTTTTAGCAAAAATTTCCTGATTTAGAAAGAGTTTTAGGCGTGAAAGTGTGAGCGTAAAAATGGTCACTAGTACAAAAAGGCATAAAAAAAATGAGGAACATACGTCGATTTTTCAAAAAAATGACGCATAAAATAGGACGGTGGCATTTTCGTAATTAAAATTTAGGAATAGGCGTCGGTTTCTATTTTAAACCGACGCGCAAAGTTGGACCGCCGACTTTGCGCGTCGGTTTCCTTTAAAACCGACGCGAGAAACGCCGATTTCTTGCGTCGGTTCAAGGTGAACCGACGCGCAAAGCCGGACGGTCCGACTTTGCGCGTCGGTTCTCTATGAACCGACGCGAGAAAGCGGAGTTTCTCGCGTCGGTTCAAGGTGAACCGACGCGCAAAGTCGGACCGTCCGGCTTTGCGCGTCGGTTTACCCTGAACCGACGCGCGAAACCGACGTTTCTCGCGTCGGTTTTAAAGGAAAAACCGACGTCCAATCTAATAAATTATTCCCGGTATATTTTCATAACTCTCGCGCCTCTTTCTCTCTTTCAGTACACTTCTCTCTAGCTATACACTCACGCCTCTCTTCCTCTCACAATTCACTCTCACAATTTCTCTCTACTCTCACGCCGGCTCTCCCTCTCTTGTGAACGTCGCCGCCTCCACCGCCCTCACTCTTCTACCGCCGCCACCTCCACCGACATTGTAAGACCCGATTCTCATTTTTGTTTATAAAAGTATGTATATGTATTTGTGTATATATATTTATGTGTATATATATGTGTCTGCGTGTATATATATATATATATATATATATATATATATATATATATATATATATATATTTGTGTGTGTGTGTGTATATATGACTGTGTATATATTTGTGTGTGTATGTATGTGTGTGTGTATATATATATATATATATATATACACCAACATTTAATACTAACTTTTATTAATAACATTTAATACTTTTTTTTCTTCTTTTTTTTTTTTGGCAAATTTTTTTTGATTTAAAAAGAATTTTGAACAGAAAAGTGTGTGCGTAAAAATGTTAACGATTACCATATTATTATATATAGATATATTGTGCATCTATTTTACACCATGATACTTAAAGAAAGTTATAATTTACATTGAAGTCTTATTTTATAAAATGAGCTTTGTGTTAGATTCATTTTATATTGTTTTCTATAGTTATTTAAGCAAGTTAACATATTGTATTTGTTCTTAAATTATATTAGATTTCATTTGTTATCATCGAACACTATAATTGCAATTTTAGTCGAATTTGATTTAAAACAAGTCAAATCTTGATTGATTGGCGAAAGAGTAATTCTAATCAAGCTTCCTAAAATTAACTAATTTTACAAATAATCTTTTAAAGAATGTTTAAAAAATTTAATTATAGCAACGTATCGTGATGAATATAACACTTATTCTTGAACCCAAATCAGATTTTGAAATCTCTTCACCCCGGCTCCTTCATAAATAACAATTAAACCAAAAATAAAACTTAATTTAGTGACCTAAGACTCTCAATTATGTCCAATTTTGACTTCAATTTCAATTGCACATCGAGTCTGAATTTCCTTTCATTCAATACTCTTGATAACAAAATGCTTATTATTTAAATTGGCACTAGATTATTGTAATTCTTGTTTTTTTTTTTCCAATTGTATTTGTGTTATAATTTAATATTTTTCAATGAAATATATTCGTGCATCGCACGGGTGTGAAACTAGTTTATACTAGAGACAGGTGATTATTCAAAAATTTAATATTAAATAATTATATTGCAAATTTAAGATTAAAAATATAATTAATATACTTAAAAGCCTAAATTTATCTATTCATTTTCATTCAAACCCGCGGCCCAAATTTCCCACAACCAGTCCTAGCAGCGTTGACAACTGTGGCGACGCTCATGCGAGTCAGCCTGCGACGGCTGTATCGTCTTCTTCTTCGGGCGATTTTTGGAATTACGTTTTCTTCTTCGTGGTGGTTGCCAATGTAGTATCTTCTTCTTTGCGTGGCTTTCGATCCTGTGTTTTCTTCTTTGCGGAGTGGTTCGAGTTTTTGGAGTGCAGCATGGTTCGCGGTGATAATTGTGGTGGTGTTACGCGGTAGTTGTGCGTGGTCATGCTTGTGGATGTTGTCGGAGGTGGTGGTGGTGATGAACTGGGAATCTGTGATCTATTAGGTGACTGTGGAGGTAGTGGTGGGGTGACTGTGGATGCGATGATGAAGGTGGAAATGGTGGTAGATGAGGCTCAATTGTTGCAGAAAGAGATCACATGGCACATGGTGGTGGGTATGGTTGAGCTGAAGAAGCCGGTAATGGAGGTAGCTTTGGTGACTGTGAAGAACATGCACATGGTGGGGTGTTGGTGGAGGACATGGAGGAGGTGATGGTGGATGTGATTCTGGAAAAGGAAGATCAACTTGTTGTTGTGGTACTGGAGGAGGTGTAGGTGGTGGAGTAGGCGAGGGGAGGCGGGGTAGTGCAGGTGGCGGGGCGATGGTTGTGGTAGGGTTTGGCGAAGAAGAAATGAAGTTTGTGGCCATTTATTGGGGGATGAGTTGTGACCCAAGAACTAAGTTGTGACCCATTTATAAATTGATAACTCGTGATTGAAAAAATGAGTCGTGCTCGATTAATTTGATAAGTTGTGACTGTGAAATAAGTTATAACCTATAGAACCAGTGATTTGTTACTGATAATAAGTCGTGATTAATTAAATCAATAACTTGTTATTAAAAAATGAGTCATGATCAACTAATTTCATAATTTCTCACCGTAGAATAAGTTGTGACCTATAAAATTTGTGATTTGTGACCAATAAATTATTCGCAGCCTATATATTTTGTGATATGTGATTGAGAATTTTAATATTTGTGATTTGTGATCGAACAATAAGTTATGACCGATTAATTTGATAATTTGTGATAAAAAATAAGTGGTAGTCTGTAAATTTGTAATTTGTGACTGAAAAATTAAGTCGTGATCAAATAACTTTATAATTTGTGGTAGAGAAATAAGTCGTGATCAATTAATTTTATAAGTCGTGACCTATAAGATTCGTAATTTGTGACTGCAATAATAAATTGTATAATTGTGAGCTAACTTATTTAATTAATAAAATATATTTAACTACAAAACTAGTAATAAATGTCCTATAAATCTGTTTGCTTGAAAATGAGGATTGTATTGAATGCAAACGGCTCAACTTGCTTCATCATATCTTATGCTCATTTTGGAAACATTAAATTTTGTATATATTATAAATTACTTCATCCGTCCTAATTATATAGGCTGTCTTTCCTTTTTCGTTTATCTTAATTATATAGATTTGTTTCTTTATTGGAAAGTATTTATTTTGTTTCTTTATTTGGAAGTATTTATTTTGTTTCTTTATTGGGAAGTATTTATTAAAAAGAGTAAGTTGAAAATTTTATTTACAAAATCAATGACATTAAATATATTTTTTTAATCTGTGTGAAAAGTCAAATAAACCTATATAATTGGGATAGAAGGAGTACGTGACAACATTTTATTTGATTTTTTTTTTAAAAGTCAACAATTTCGACTGGGCAAATATTCTCTCTCACCATTTTTTGCTTTTAAAATAAAAAAAAAAAATCGATGAAATGTTGACACGTAAGGGTGTACAGCAGTTAAGTCTCAAATTAAAATGAAATTTATTTGTATTTTATAGGTAAAATATGTGATTAAAAAGTAGAAATAAAAAATACGTTATGTTAAAAAGTGATTTAAAAAAATTATATACATTATAAATTGAATTATAACTTGTAATGATGGCTTAAAAGAACAAACCTTATAAACAACATTTATAAGTAAACTGTTGTAAAACTATCAAAATCTAACAAATAAAAGAGAGGTAGAGATGGAGAGAATGAGAGAATTTCTCTTCATTAGGTGTGATCATAATGAAATGAAATGGCTCCTATTTATAGGAGTGAACAATAGTACAATCATAATATGTAAAGTTTACAGGGGTATAATGGTAATTGGTCATTCACATATTTTATATTATTTATAACACTCCTCCTTGAATGACCTATTCTGCAATTGTCTGCCTCGTTAAAACCTTGCTAGGAAAATCCAGTGGGATAAAACTTGAGCGAAGGAAAAAGAGTACAGAAGCTCCCCCTGATGTTAGCAATTGTGAATCATTGAGTCCAATGTTCGAAATAACATCCAATGATAAGCAAAATAAATCATGTACTGAAGCTTGAAGTTCTGATGTGCTGCCTCGTTAAAATCTTGTCAGTAAAACCTAGTGGGATAAAATCTGAACCAAGGAAAAATAGTACAGCCGCTTCCTCTTTAAAACCTTGTCAGGAAAATCTAGTAGGACAAAACCTGGATGAAGGAAAAAGAGTACAACATTATTCTCCTCCTGGAGTGTGCAATCGAGGATTCATGAACTTCTCGAACATTGATATCATCTTTCGTCTGGAATATGTATATATAAAAATCTTCTTGTATAGCTGATATCATAACATTTTTCATTAGAAGTTTATGATTTTCTTCATTTGTTGATATCATTCCAGTATAACAATGTGTTACTGAATTATAGCTCGTAGATAGCTATGATAATGCCTCAAAAACCTTACTAGGAAAACCATGTGGGATAAAACCTTAACGAAGGGAAAAAGAGTACATTATTCTCATTAATACTCCTCAACTGTTACCTCATTAAAAACCTTGCTAGGAAACCCATGTGGGACAAAATCTCAGCTAAGGAAAAAATAATGCAACGTGTATTTATTCATTTCATGGAATATCACAAGTATATTGATGCAATCTCGAACATGATGAGTTCTGTATAAATATTTTATAGCTCATTTATGATGTCATAACTGTAAGGATTTTAATCAATCGTGTGAGCTTCTATGTGAATTATTGTGTATTGAATAAAAGGCTATCAATTTGGTTAAGCCCATTTAAAGTGATCTAATAAGGATTTGATATATCGGGCTTTAATGCATCTAATTAATGTATGGACTTTTATGTGTAGATACCAGGCCATTACCTAATTCATGATGGCCGGATTAGGTTAATTGGAAATTCAGTATATAAAGTCGGTTATGGTCCCTGAATCCTACGTACTGTTCATCTTGTCTGACATCCCATCATCAGAGAGATAATAAGGACTACGTATTGATTTAGAAGATCCAAATACCGTAATCGTTTATCGTGAATCACACTTGATTAAGGTACGCTTCCGCTTCAGTTATTTAATTCTTGATAATTTCAGCATGATGATTTTGGATCCTGGATAAATAATTTATCTGTGGATAAAAATTTAACTAACAAGTGGTATTAGAGCCAACATCGTGTTGAATGTATATGCAAGCCAAGTTTCTGATTTTCGCAACTCTCTATTTTCGAAATTACACATACAGGAAGATTGAAAAATTGGAATTGTTCTTGTCAACACACATGCGTATAAATGTATACATCTTCTCACTGCCGTATGTGAATTGTTGTTGAGAAATTGAATAAGGACATTAAACTTCTTGATTCATTTTCTATGTCTGTGAATCTGTATGTGTATATATTTCGAGATTAAGGTATGGATTCTGTTGAAATTTGGGAATTTGTGTATGGTTGAATATGTGGGTTTATGTTGGTATTGGGTATGGTTTTCGATTAAGATTTGGTATTGGATTAAATATGATTTTGGTTGTTGAGATTTTGAACGGTTTTGAGATTAAGTAGTCGCCGGCAATGGTGAACCGCCAGCGATGGGTGCTGCACCGGCGGTACGAGCGAGCGGCGCTGCATCACGGTGGACGCTGCAGGTCGCAGCGTCCGGGATGGGCTGCAGCGTCGCACACAGCGACGCTGTGCTTCTGGATTGCAGCGCCGGGAATGGCGCTGCAAGCGGAGGAGCGCGATGGGCGGCTGCGACAGTTAGGGTTTCATAACCCTAGCTGCAAATCAATTTGAGACAGGGACTTCTGGCGAAAATTTAATAAATTCGGGGAGTCAATGTGCAATTTCATAATTTTGGGTTTATTGCACAATCAGGTCCCCTAATCTTATTAAGGAATTAAAGATTGATCCTAAAGTTATGAGGTTATTTAAGTTGGCCTTCAAAGTTTTGGAATTTATAACTTCAGCCCCTAAGGTTATAAATTATTAAAGTTGGGTCTCTAAAGTTAAGGATTTTATAATTCAGCCTCTAAAGTTTGAAATTTTTCTAAAACAGTCCCTAAAGTCTGAAAATTTTCAAAATTGGTACCTTTAAGGTTGAAGGTATAATATTTCAGCCCCTAATGTTTGAAAATTTTCAAAAATGGTCCCTAAAGCTTGAAAATTCTCTAATTTGGTCCCTTAAAGTTTGAAAATTTTCATTTTCAGTCCCTAAAGTTTGAGAATTTTTTAATACAGCACCTAAAGTTCTGAAATTCTTTAATTTGATCCTTAAAGTTTGAAAATTTTCTAATTCAGTCACTAAAGTTTGGAAATTTTCAAAATTGGTCCTTAAAGTTTGATTTTTTTTAAAATTAAGTCCCTAAAGTTTGGGAATTTTCTAAATTGGCTCCTAAAGTTTGAAAATTTTCAAAATCAACCTTTAAAGATTGAAAATTTCCTATTTTGGCCTCTAAAGTTTGCTTTTCTTTCAAATTGGGACCTAAAGTTTGGAATTTCTTTAAATTGGCCAATAAGGTTTTGAAAAAATTGTAATTTAAGCCCTTCAAGTTTAAAATTTCACATAATTGGCCACCTAAGGTTTAAGAATATTGCAATTGACTCTCCTAACTTAAGGATTGCTTTATTCTAAAGTTTTGAATTCTACAATTCAAATCCTAAAGTCAAATATAGATACAAATCAATGGATTTCAGTTTCAAATCTTGGTACATCGGAATCTTTTGAGAGATATAATATTCGAAAGTAAGTTAGTTGAAGCAACATGTTGCCAAAGAAACCTCTCTTGTGGATATTAATTAACTTTGAATATTAGATGGTATTTGTGTGTGTGTGTTATTCATTGCGGATATTGATCAGCCCAAAGGAAAGTCAATATTTGGCTCGAATTTCACATGCACCTGTGGTGATAAACACGTGACAATTATTTGGTTTAACGTGTGACCAGTAAATCGGTCCAAAGAAAGATTTATTGGTTAACATGTCTTATTGCCAGTGTTTGATCACTACACTAAGGGAAAATTAGGTGTTTCTGTGTTATCTCATGCGGATATTGATCGGCCCAAAGGAAAGTCAATATTTGGCCCGAGTTTCACATGAACTTGTGGTGATAAAATACGTGACGGTTATTTGGTTTTACGTGTGATCAATAAATCGGTCCAAAGAAAGGTTTGTTGGTTGACATGTCTTACTGTCAGTGTTTGATTACTACACCAAGAGTACCACTTACAAGTCAATATTTCTGTCCAAAGACTAAATATTGATGTTGTGCTAGGTATCTTGTGATGGGCCCTACCATTATTTGAAAATATGATTTGCATAATAAGGTATTTATGTGAGCTTTTTTATTTAAGTGTTCTCTATTCGGTTTCAAATTCTGCTAGTAGTATATCTACAAACTCAAATTTAATCCTTGTATTTATGGAACAAACTTCAAGGATCAAAACAAGAACATTAACTTTTCGTTGGCTGCATGGATCTAGACCGTGTACTAAGGATTGAGCAACCTGCTCCTCTTACGGATGAAAGTTCATCTAATCAAATGAGGAACTTTGAGAAGTGGGATTGCTTAAATTACGTGAGTCACATGATCATTAAGTGCGGCATTCCGAAAGCCTTTAGTGGCATAGTATCTGAGGAGGTATATGATGCCAATGAATTCCTTTCCGAAATTAAGAAACGTTTTACGAAAAACGATAAGGCTGAAACAAGTACGCTTATGCAAAGCTTGATTTCAATAAAGTGTAAAGACAATGGGAAAATAAGGGAGTATATCATGTAGATGTCTCACACTGTTTCAAAACTTAAGGAACTAAAACTCGACTTGTCTAATGACTTGCTCGTGCATTTGGTATTGATATGGCTTCCTGCACAATATAGTTAATTTAAGGTTAATTATAACTGTCAAAGTAGAAATGGACTCTCAATGAGCTCATTTCATAGTGTGCAAGCTTCTTGCACAATTCAGTCAATTTAAGGTCAATTGTAACTATCAAAGGGAGAAATGAACTCTAAATGAGCTCATTCTATTTTGTGTGCAAGAGGAAGAAAAGTTGAAGCAGGACAGAACTGAAAGTGTTCACTTGGAAAACACCTCTAAAGATAAGGGCAAGAAAACAAATAAAGAAAATAAAGTCGTTAAGGGGCAATTAATTTTATAATCCCACACTTAAGTAAATTTTTGAAACGGGAACTGCAACATTTTTTGAGGATGTTGAGTTTGGGGGGAGAAATAAGGTTAAAGATATTGTCTTAAAGGAATAAGTTGAGGAAGGATCGGTTTCGATTCCTACTATTGCTTTTGACAACGTGCAAGTTTTTATGCATGTCATTGATCAAGAAACATATCCGGAACCTCAATTCGACAATATTGAAGAACCTCCCATCCAAAATAAGGTAAATTTCAGAAGTACAAACTCAACAACCTCAATAACTAAAGTCATTAAGGAAATCCACGAGAGAAAGGGAAAAAATGCTATTCCGGATAATTTAAATAGTATTTTTCCAAGAATATAAGGAAATGATGGAATGGTGGAAGATGGTCTAATCAATTCCATCAGGCCATGCAGGGTTCTAACTCTCAAAAGTGGATTGATGTCATAAATAAGGAGTATAAGCATATGCAAGACAATAACGTTTTGGATCTTTTCCTATTATCGGAAGGTACGAAGCCCATTGGTCTTAAATGGATTTTTAAACCAAGGGGGATTTTAAAGGTAATGTGGAAAGATATAAGGTTCGTCTTGTATCTAAGGGCTTTACACAGAATGATGACATTGATTATAAAGAGACTTTCTCTTCGGTTTCAATGAAAGACTCTTTCAGGAAAGTTAGGTTGTTGCACATTTTGATCTCGAGTTACATCAAATGGATACTAAGGTGGTGTTTCTCAATGGTGAAATTGATGGGACGATATGGTTTGCAAATTAAAGAAATCCATTTATATACTCAAGCCAGCTTCTCGTTAAGGGTAATACAAATTTCATCAAGTAATTATCTCATTTGGTCTTGAGATTAATGTTGTTGATGGTTGTATGTATTACAAGTTCAGTGGGAGTAAGTGTATTTTCCTGATTTTGTATGTTGATAACATATTGCTTGCCACTAATGATATAGGCATGTCACATAAAATTTTGAGATTAAAAATCTTGGTGACGTCTCTTTTGTATTAGGAATTCAGATACACCGGGATTGTTCTCGAGGTATTCTTGAATTGTCACAAAAGGGCTATATCGATAAAGTACTTAAGATATTTAGCATGCAAGACAGTAAATTAGGGAACACCCTTATCGCTAAGGGAGATAAATTTAGTCTCAACTAATGCCCGAAAAGTTATCTTGAAGTTAAAGAAATGCAGAGGATCCCATATAGTTAAGCTATAGGGAATCTGATATATACTCAAATTTGTATGCGTTCGGATATTGCATACGTTATTAGGATACTAAGGAGATATTTAAGTAACCCTGGGATGGATCATTTGGAAAGCAGTCAAACATGGGTTATAAGGTATTTAAAGAAAACAAAAGATTACATGCTCACATACAGAAAATCGGATCAGTTGGAGATCATATGGTATTATGATTCCGATTTTTGCTAGATTCCAAAACAGTAAAAGATCCACATTAGGCTACGTTTATCTGCTAGTTGGAGGAGCTATTTCAGGAAGGAGTGTTTAACAAACACTTTAGCTTCTTTCACTTGGCAGAACAGTTTGTAGCAAATTTTGGGGGCATCTAATTATGGAATATACCTGCGAAATTTTGTCACGAGGCTGCGTATTCTGTATGGTATAGAAAGACCACTAAAGTTATATTGTGACAATAACTCAGCAGATTTATATTCCAATAACAACAGGAGCTCAACTAAGTCAAAATACATTGACATAAGTTCCCGGTTGTGAAGGATACAGTTCAGAGTTGACACGTGTCAATAAGAGCACATTGGAACAAACTCCATAATTTCGGATCCGCTTACTAAAGTATTACAACCCAAGGTCTTTCATGAGCACAATACTCATATGGGTGTTGTATTTCTTAAGGATATTCGGTTTCAGTGGGAGTTTGTATTTTGGGTGCATTAGACACATTTACTGTCCTTTTGGATACAGTTTAAAGTTAAAGTTATTTACAGCTGTAAGGTTTCAGGTTTATTATCTCTGAACTTTTTTAAGGATGATCTCACTAAAGTTGGACCAGTTGGAAATAGGCATGTTGAAGATCACATTACATGTAATTTCCATGCTACACATCCATACTTGATCCATGTCATTCAGTTATGTCGATATACGTGACCATTGAAGGTGACGCGATCCCAGTCGGGGAATCTCGTCGAACACGCGGAATAACGATATTTAAAACCCTAGGAAAGATCTAAATCAGATCTGACTCGAAAATAACAAGAACACGAATAAATGAACAGAAATTAAAAGATAGATTGACGATAAAACCTTGACCCAACAATCACGACGCAATTAATGACGATGCAGATTGAAGAACCAAGATTGGTGAACGCCACAAGAGTTGTCAATTTCTTGATAAGTTCTTCGGGTGAACGCCACAAAGATCGAATCTTTGATAAGTTCGAAACAAGGGAATAACTCAACCTTTCAATTTTGGGAGAATCCTCTCTCAAATTTTATTAATCTCAAATCAAACTTGTCTAATGTTTAAAATGATGAAAAGAAACATAAATAAGCAAGAAAACCTAAACTAGGGTTTGTCGCTAATTGGGCTCAAAACAGAATCCTAATTGACCTAAAATACTAAAATAGGAAAATAAATAATTAAAGATGGAAATTAAAAATAGCGCGTGAATCTGAAACGGAATGCAGGTTACGGCCGTGTTGCAACTCTTACGGCCGTAAGAGTTCCCCTTTTGTTGATTTACGGCCGTGACTGAGAGATTTGCGACCGTAAGTGACAAATTCTGCAATTCCTTTTTTTAACCGAGGCCAGGTTACGCCCGTAATGGTCTTTCCTTGCGGCCGTAACTCTTGGATGCTTGATTTGTTGTTCTAAACCCGTGGCGCTCTTACGGCCGTGACCCATGTGGTTTGCGGCCGTGAACTTCAATTTTTCCTTCAAACTTCGACCACTCGGTTCGGCTTGATCCGCTCGTCGTCTAGGCTCGATTCCAACATGGAACTTGCTCTGTTTTCCATGTAGATCTCCGTCATACTGCCGATGTCTCGACTTCGCCTTTCGATGCCTGGTCTGGATCGCATCATACTCCCTCTCTTGAAAAGGATTCGACCTCGAATCCATTTTTGGTCGGCTTTTCAAATTCCTCCTGCTTTCCTGGACTCGATGATCATGTTTAAGTTTCATGCAATCCTTTAGCCTCTTGGGCTGCTTATTTTGGTCAATAACTTTCTTTCCCGCTTTACGTTCATGGCTTGAGTTATGTCCTTGCAAAACAGATTTCATAGAACTGGGGAGGGATGTGATAGAAAATGCAAATAAACTCATTTTTGTGGTGGACTCTCTTTTCTTTTTCTTTTCACTCTCAAGCTCACCTTTTTCTGAGGTCGTGGCCTCAACTCTCTTGTTTTCAATTTTCACACCCTCTCTTTTTTCTGAGGTCGTGGCCTCAACGCTCTTATTTCTTTTTTCAAACTCACTTTTGATTTTCAATTGATCATTTTGAGCTTCTTTTGGAGATAACGGAATAAGTGTAAATTTCTTCCCACCCTTCACAAATGAATATTGATTCTTAAACCCATCATGCACTACCCTCCTGTCATGTTGCCAGGGTCGTCCCAACAATATATGACCAACGTGCATAGGTACCACGTCACAGACCACCTCATCCTTATAACCCCCGATGGCAAAATTGACCCTACCCTGCTTATTTACCTTAATTTCCCCCGACTCGGTCAGCCATTGCAATTTATAAGGGTTTGGATGTTTCATCAAGCTTACGCCCAATTTATCAACCAACATTGTACTAACCACATTAGTGCTCACCAATTTCATCCACCCTAGCCCTAGCACTAAGGACACGCCAATTAACAAGTGATTCTTTTTCAGGATAGGTCAATCCTTCCTCATCACTACTACTAGCTCCAACATCCACTAACTTAGGCATTCCCTTAAATTCATCCTCAGAACTAATTTCACCATTATCACGCAAGAGCATTACCCTTTTATTTGGACACTGTGATGCTATATGGCCCATTCCCAAACACTTAAAGCACTTAATATTTCTATCCCTAGTAGGTTGAGAATCAGAAATATTTTTACCTTTAGTAATAAGTTCCTCCTTTCCCTTCGGGACGTGCTCATCATTGTGATCCTTCCTCGGTTGTGATGTAGGATAAGTTCCCGGTGATTGTTTAGATGTTCCCTTTCGCCTTAATTGCCTTTCTACCTTCATTTCCATATGCACCATATCTTCTAGCTCCACATAGTGTTGCAGCTCAATGACATTGTCAATGTCTCTATTCAGCCCACTCAGAAACCTAGCCATCGTAGCTTCCTGATCCTCCACCACATTAGCCCGAATCATCGCTACCTCCATATCCTTGTGATAATCTTCTACACTCCTCGACCCCTGAGTCATACCCTGCAGCCTCTGGTAAATATCCCTATAATAGTGAGTTGGCACAAACCGCTTCCTCATTATAGTTTTCAATTCACCCCAACTCTCCACCGGCTCTTCAAGGTTCCTCCTCCTACCCGTAACTAGTTGATCCCACCAAATATTTGCATAGTCGGTGAATTCAATCACGGCTAATTTCACCTTCTTCTTCTCCGAATAATTATTACAATCAAAAAGCTGTTCGACCTTTGTCTCCCAATCCAGGTACGCCTCCGGATCACTCCTACCTTGGAACGATGGTAATTTCACCTTAATTTTTCCAAGGTCGTCATCAACATCATCTCTACCCCTACGATACCTCCTAGCATCACGACGCTCCCTATCATGCCTCCTTTCATTCCTATCTCCTCTATCCCTCCTTCGGATACTACCCAACGATATACTTCCACTTTCACTTCCCATATCCTCATCACCCATACCAACCTCACGCCTATTACCTCTCCTAACTCGAGAACCATCATGAGATTGATCACGAGGTCTTTGTTCACGCTCTGCACCTCTATTCTCCATCTGTGCCATAAACCTCTCAAATTGCGCCCTCATTGCTGTAATATCATCATTACCCTGTTTATTCCTTCTATTCACACCCTCGAGCTGTTTCCTGTCTCCAATAGAAGATGAAGATGTGGAAACCTCTCTATCAGACATTTTAAGACACGAACAAGAAAATTCGGAATATTTGGGGAATATTTTGGGAATTTTCGGATTTATTTATTTTTTTTGTATAATCTGCCAAAGAATTGGACTACGAGTATGGCAGAAAAAACGGAACTGGATTTGGACGAAAAACGAACAAGAAAAACACTTTTGAATTTTTGGGACTGACTCTTATGGATCAAACTGGAAAAATATATGACTGACACGAAGAACGCGAAGAACACGAAAAAAAATCAAGAAACGCAAGAACCTGAAATAGATCCAAGCTCTGATACCAGATGACGCGATTCCAGTTGGGGAATCTCGTTGAACACGCGGAATAACGATATTTAAAACCCTAGGAAAGATCTAAATCAGATCTGACTCGAAAATAACAAGAACACGAATAAATGAACAGAAATTAAAAGATAGATTGACGATAAAACCTTGACCCAACAATCACGACGCAATTAATGACGATGCGGATTGAAGAACCAAGATTGGTGAACGCCACAAGAGTTGTCAATTTTTTGATAAGTTCATCGGGTGAACGCCACAAAGATCGAATCTTTGATAAGTTCGAAACAAGGGAATAACTCAACCTTTCAATTTTGGGAGAATCCTCTCTCAAATTTTATTAATCTCAAATCAAACTTGTCTAATGTTTACAATGATGAAAAGAAATATAAATAAGCAAGAAAACCTAAACTAGGGTTTGCCGCTAATTGGGCTCAAAACAGAATCCTAATTGACCTAAAATACTAAAATAGGAAAATAAATAATTAAAGATGAAAATTAAAAATAGCGCGTGAATCTGAAACGGAATGCAGGTTACGGCCGTGTTGCAACTCTTACGGCCGTAAGAGTTCCCCTTTTGTTGATTTACGGCCGTGACTGAGAGATTTGCGGCCGTAAGTGACAAATTCTGCAATTCCTTTTTTTAACCGAGGCCAGGTTACGCCCGTAATGGTCTTTCCTTGCGTTCGTAACTCTTGGATGCTTGATTTGTTGTTCTAAACCCGTGGCGCTCTTACGGCCGTGACCCATGTGGTTTGCGGCCGTGAACTTCAATTTTTCTTTCAAACTTCGACCACTCGGTTCGGCTTGATCCGCTCGTCGTCTAGGCTCGATTCCAACATGGAACTTGCTCTGTTTTCCATGTAGATCGCCGTCATACTGCCGATGTCTCGACTTCGCCTTTCGATGCCTGGTCCGGATCACATCAGAAGGTTTAGTTACGATTAATGTAGCGAAAGCCGCTTTGATCCTATGTTGATATAATTGATGGACCGGATTGTTTGGGGATACATTCAGTAATGATAGCAAAATTCTGAGTACTCATAAGGTTATGATTGATACACAATTGTAAGGTTACACATATAGCCAAAGTGGAAGATTGTAAGGATTTTAATCAATCGTGTGGGCGCTATCAATTTGGTTAAGCCCATTTAAAGTGATCTAATAAGGATTTGATATATCAGGCTTTAATGCATCTAATTAATGTATGAACTTTTATGTGTAGATACCAGGCCATTACCTAATTCATGATGGGCCGGATTAGGTTAATTGGCAATTCAGTATATAAAATCGGTTATGGTCCCTGAATCCTACGTACTGTTCATCTTGTCTGACATCCCATCATCAGAGAGATAATAAGGACTACGCATTGATTTAGAAGATCCAAACACCGTAATCGTTTATCGTGAATCACGTTTGATTAAGGTACGCTTCCGCTTCAGTTATTTAATTCTTGATAATTTCAGTATGATGATTTTGGATCCTGGATAAATAATTTATCTGTGGATAAAAATTTAACTAACAATAACATGCTATATTAAGCAATGTTTTACTAATTTACCGATTGCATCTTTCACTTATGGTGAATAATCAAATTTAGAATTCACTTCTGGTGAATAATCAAATCTAGAATTCACTTCTGGTGAATAATTAAACATATTCATTTTCATATTCACTTATGGTGAATAATAAAATATTCATTTTCAAATTCACTTCTAGTGAATAATCAATTTCTCAGATGTCATAAATAGTACACTCCAATTTTACTGTCAACATATTTATCATGGAGTCATTTGTATCATTCTATAGTGATACTAATCTGGGTATATTGAATCTTTCAGTAATTATACATGTATGTTCTTACATCTCATAAACCACAATTTCTGATTTGTATAAGTATAATCAATCATTGAAATTTATATCAATTTCGACATATAATCTACAATAATTTTACTTGAAATCCCAACGTACCGCGATCAACTGGTATATAAAAAATACTCTCAAAGTACCGAGATGATAATCATATATTTTAATCTCACTCATTGGTATATCAAAGAGCTCAAGCTAGTAATTTAGACTATAGTCTATCCACCATATGTCATACCAGTTCTATGAAAAATTTCGCGCTCAACGAGTCGTCATTTACGACTGTGTAATATTTTTCATTTGTACAAATAATTACTGGCTTTACATATTTAAGCATTTGGACTTCAGGTTCTATAACAATAATCCCTACTTTGGGATTTTTTTATATTTGGCCAAAGTATTATAATTTCATCAACCTCATTTTCATAAGAGGGTTGTTTATGTATGCAGTAGACTTATTTATCGATTCCATTTCATCTCAATATAACATAACATAGAGAGATCTCTTTATATGTTCTATCATCAGGTACCTAAATCTCTTACATTTAATTATGTCCCTTTTACTCACCATGAGTATTTAGACTCAAATGGATCATTTCAATCATTCAAGAGATATTTGTTTTTGGAATCGATAGTCATTATACTTCAGGCATAATTACGCTTCAGGTGAGTTTTCCCCATAATGTTCACAAATCTTATATTATATCAGTCGGCTAAAATGCCACAACACATGTCATCCATTTAGGGATATAATCTCAATCATAATCGCACTTTTACAAATCATAAAGCTTCTTGAGCTAATCCCTATTTGAGATAGAATATTGTTGTATGATAAAAAATTTCTGAATAAGTTATTCTCATAGAAAATAATTTGAAACTTTTGATAATCGAGCCATTTATTATAGAACTTCTGGTTTAATACGATTTTATTTCATTTCTATGCATAAATATTTGGTTCAATACAATATCGCTGAACTTCTGGTTCAATACAATGTATATTTCACTTATAAACTTCTGGTTCATACTTTATACATGTTTCACTTTTGCGTATAAACTTCTGGTTTAATACAATATTTACTCGTTCGAGTTTATAAATCAGTATACCTTGATTTATTATATCTAAAAAGATGATTAGACCGAAATCTCAATAAAATGATCCTTGTCCCCTGTTGAGATCGCACCCAAAATGTGACACATTGGGCCGCCAGTGAAGGACCAATGAGGGCCCATTGGAATTTAACCCATGATTCAAGTTTAGGATATCGCCATGGGCCAATGGCCGAGGTGGAAAATTACACGAGCTCCCCTGGACGAACTGGTTTTTGTCTGGAAGACGCACTTTATGCTTAGCCGAGGTGCTTACGGTGGCGCCTCGGATGTAGCGATGGGACAAGGGATGAAGTCAGAGATGTGACAACGCCTTTACCAAGATGTGACAGGCGCTCATCCCCTACGAAAGGTGGTAATGATTACGGTCAAAAAGCAAGGGTGTCCCCTCCAAGAGCTAGGGTGAAGACAAGTGTAAAGTATGCCACGTGTCATGATCCGAAACAGCGAGTTCGTCTATAAATATGGCACCCCTCCCACCTAGTAAAGAGTTAGCAATTTCATACTTTTAACTAAATATTTCATTCTTACTCCCTTTTATCTCTTTTACACACTTATATTTCCTGCACCAAATTTATATTTGCTTAAAATGAGCACTGACTTTGGCATCGGAGTACAAGCGGGAGCCATCTCCGCCCCCTTTGCAAACTGATTGTTTGTCACAGTGCGCATGAGATCCACGTGTTCAAGAGGGAGGAGCTGAGACGTGTTGGTCCAAGGTCCAGCCGAATTTTGTGGTCAACATCCCCTTATTTTGATTACAAATCTTTTCCCTTTTCTTGGTGGAATCAATGACACGCAGAGCCACCGCTCATTTACGCGTTAAATAAGGCATTTAAATAGATCACCTTAGGAGAAGATCAGATCCATCAAAATGGATGTTATATTATCAAATATTCGCAAATACTACTCAAATCTTCCGATAAATGTTTTGAAAATGATTTACCAAGTGCAACTCGAAAGATTGAGGCTGCTGATGGATCAAGATATCCCAGAAGATGTTCGTTGGTTGATCGAAGCAAAAGTTTGTTTAGCTAGTGAATTACCAGATTCATTTTCTAAGCACATGCCTGGCTTAGGTTTTGTCCATGAGCGCATAACTTGCATGTTATATGGTTCTGATGCCTTCATTGCCATGCCTGGAGGTTTTGGTACTTTAGAGGAAATCTTTAATATTACCTCAAGGGCTCAGCTGGGTCTTCATACTAAGCCTGTTGGGCTTTTAAATGTTAACAACTTCTTCGATGGTTTACTAACATTTCTTGATTATGCTGTGGAATAGGGATTCATCTCTCCATTTTCTAGGAGGATCCTTATTTCTGCTCCCACTATTGATGAACTGCTGGAAAAGTTACAATCATATGTTCCAATACAAGATCCAACAGGAGTTAAAATAGATTGGTCACAAGGAAGGGGTACTGTAACACCCCAAGTTCAAAATTCTTAAACCTAGGCATGTTAACTTTTATTTACTTAAATGCGGAAAAGAAATCATTTAAAATCTCAACATTTTCATTTTCTATTATGAAATTTTACAAATATTTCGACAGAATCTCCTCTGTAAATTGGACATAGCCAACCTGTAGAGGGACATCAAAACCATTTTTAAAATACACATCGCAACTCATTCAATCCCAACATCATCCAAACCATTTCGATAAGTCCCAAACTCCTCAACAATATAATTCTAAGTAATTAAACTTTAGCAAATGAAATAAGAGGTAATTTAACATCAATAATACATGAATTAAGGAATAAATAATGAGAAATTGAAATAAATTCTAATTTAACTTTATTTAAAATGGTTGAAGTGAGTATAGCCCGAGTCAGCTGCCGAGTGCTCTCCTCGGATCACCTAACTTTCATCACCTGAAATGTTGGGGAGGGATTGGGGTGAGCTAAAGCTCAGTAAGTAAACTTTATGCATGACATGCATGCTTATGACATGAATGCTTTAAAAATTCCATATATGTATCCCCATTTACTTTACTTTCCAGAACATTCAAACTTTTCAAATAACAGTGGGCACTTCTTATTTGGAACCAGATTAACTTTCACATTTCCACCGCAAAGCGGCTCATTACATTCGGGTACGCCGGTCCCCCGCGCCCCATTTCTCACTCGCATCTTTCATGACATAGAAGTGCACCCATTCTTTCTTGAAAAAAACTTGGGATACATATTTTTTTGACAAAAATTTCACTTTGACACATTATTTTCATTAAAACATTTAACTTCCCAATTTCGATGTCAATGCATGCTTGATGATGCAATGACATGATAATGTGCATGCTTGAACATTTTCCTTAATAACATATACTTTCATAAAGGTAAACGAAACATCAAAGCAAGTAAGTTGCAAGACAGTCGTTTACACATAAATTTCACATTTACATTCAACTTTGACAAAAATAGGGGGAAGTTTACTTACTTGTTGACCTTAATATTTACCGTTATCTTGACTTGCAAGTGGAAGAAGCCTCGGCTGCCCGTGACGTCAATGTATCAAAAGTCCTAATTATTCACATTCATCAATAAATATGACTTTTGGCTCGAAACACATTTGAAATTCTTTTTAATACTATCCAAATCCCAAGCATACCATATTCGAAACGAACAATAAAATTTCACTGAACATTACAAAGTCATCTTATCCTTTTTAATAATGGCAGAACATCCAATCGAGATCAAAATTTCAAATTAACCTAAGTGTGACCTTAGGATATGACAAAAACACATAAAACACATGTTCAAGACGAAGAATGAATCTCAATGTACATTAGAAAGTCTTCTCATCTTTTAAATTCAAACTCGAACTCAAAATTACATAACTTAACCTAACTCTGAAAAATCACTACCCAGACTAAGAATCAATGAAATCATTTATATCATATTTCCCAATTTCGAAATTTACCCCTTTCTAGCTCAAAAATGAAACTAAACATTTTTCGACATTTGAAAACTTACTGTGAACAACCTCACAGTTGAAACTTCAGCTAAAATTCCAATGATCAGAATTTCATATATACATACTTTAAAATTTTCAGAAATTTATTCACGTTTATTCCACTTTCCCAAATTTCTAAAATTCTCAAATTAATAACTTAAACTAATAAAATTTCAATTAAACTATTTTCATATATACTATTCAAACTTTTTCGCCAAAATTAAAACATAACCAAATTTTTACTTGAAATCAGAATTTTAACCATTATAATTCAATTTTAGCTACACAAAGTCAATTAAAATGATTAATCTAAAATTTATAAAATCTGAAAGTTTACATCCACATGGAATATATATACTGTCATCATAAAATTGCAAATTTCAAAATTAACATTTAATATTTGAAATTTAACTAAAATTTGGAATCGAAAATTTTACATGCATATACATACGAATCTGAAATTACATCTGTGAACACATACAAATGATAGTATAACCATACTCATATGCACATTTCTCTCTCTCTCTCTCTCTCTCTCTCTCTCTCTCTCTCTCTCTCTCTCTCTCTCTCTCTCTCTCTCTCTCTCTCTCTCTCTCTCTCTCTCACACACACACACACACACACACACATATATATCGAATTTAAAGGCCGTTAAAAATCTGAAATTCATCAAACTAACTCTTCCATTATCGAAATCTAAAAATTCATTGTGAAAATTGTACACCTCTATACACATATACATACACCCAAAACTGAAATTAACTAATTAAATTTCGAAATTTTAACCAAGTTCGAATTTGAAGTTTTATAAAACACATATTCATATATTTAAAAATCTGAAATTCCACTTGGTTAATCTATACATACATACAAATCAATAACTCTACATGAACATCATCAATATCATCACATATACGAGTTTGTGTGTTTGTAAGTGAGTGGGTGGGTGGGTGGGTGGGTGTAAGATTGTGTGCGTGCGAGGTGTGTGTAAGCAGTGAGCGTGCATGGGTGAAGGTGCAAAGAGAGGGGGTGGCTTACTAGTAGTGGCCGGTGGTGTGGTGGTGGACGACGAGGTCGCGGGAAGGAGGAAATCGAGAGGTTTGCGTGAGAGAAACCGAGAGCAGCGTGGTGAGGGAGAGAGACCGAATAGAGAGCGTGAGTGAGAGAGAGATAATGGGGGTTAGATATAAACTTTTTTGTGATTTGCAAAATGGTCCCTCAATTCTCTCTAAGGACATAATTTAGCCCATAAGTCCTATCTACTTTCCAATCGCCGCCAAACTACTCCCCAACTATCAATTTAATGTAATTTGGCCGTTCAAAAATTTAAATAAATTGTAATAAGCATCCTTAGCAATTAAAATAACCACTTAGACACCTAATTGCAGGTAAAGAAAATTTATAAACTTTTTAATTGACACATTGATCGAGACGGCGTCCAAGTCCTTCCACTGCAAAATAATTCAAATTATAGACATTAAAGATCATAAATTTATAATTTATAATAACATTCACATGAATATTACGTGGGATTTCATAATTGCCCATAAAATGAAAAACGGTCTTACAGGTACCTAGCGAAAATGGAATCCGGTTAATATAAATTTATCCTTGTGAATCTGCAAAATATTGTGGGTGATAGAGTAAGTATATTCTTACTCTTTAGACAAACCTCTAATATTGATGAGCATTTGAACTTAATCTTGTAAACCTCAAAATGATTAGGAGTGGTGGAGTATGGAGTATTCTTTACTCTTGAGATACACAAAAAAGATTAGGGGTGGTAGAGTACGGGGTATTATTACTCTTGATACATACCTCTACTTTTGAGGATCATAAATGTTTCCCCCTTTTGTGTTTTACATATATGACTCGTTTATGCTTCTTCAGGAGCAATAATAATATCATTTCAGTATATTTAGATGATAATATTTACTTCTTCTGGAGTACATAAGTGCTTGTGCAAGAACTTTAATCAAAACTGCTTATCACAATCATATAATATTTATCTCATAATACTGATGAAATTATTTTCATATTAGCCATGTCCGTGTTATCATGTGATATTATCTTATCATACATCAGCATTTTTCTTGTTGAATAATTTATTTTCATCTACCCTTTCAATACCGATATTGGTAACTTCTGGTACCATTTGATAAAATATTTCATTAAAATATAACAATCTTTTGATTATAATAACTTCTGGTACCATTTGTTGAAATATCAAATAACATTTATATTGGTGGAAATATTTAAAACCAGTAGAACCAACCATATAGGTGGTAACGTAATATGTTTGAAACTTTGTAGAACCAACCAATAGGTGGTAACAATATAAAGAAATAATTACATTTCATAAATGAGCAAGTCATATCTCCAAATCCAATCAATGTATTCATAATAGTCCAATCCGTTACGATAATGAGTTATACTCAATACATCACGACATGGCAACTATTATATTACTTGTGCTTTATTTTAAATCTTTTAATTTATCATATTGATCACATAGTAGTGTTAAATGATTGAGAAAATATATCCTATTAGCATTTATCATCAGATCAGTAATCATGATTAATCAAATTCGTTAAATCACGATTAAAATACTTTAACGTATTATCAAGGGCAAAATCATCCATATTTTAATATATTGATTATATGAATAAATCGAAATCGTCAATAGGTTTGAAATTTAATTTAGAACAAACTTACTTTTGGTCCGAAGTTCAAAATCTCGCCGGAATTGCTTCAAAAATAGTTTTTACGAAGCCCCCACGTTCGACCATCCGAAAATGTCGAAAACTGCACAAAACAGAAAAGTAAGACCATAGAAAAATTAAAAACGTCGATATGAACAAACTGCCTTTTGACGTCGTCGCCGAAAAATCCCACACGCGCCGAGTTGACGCCTGCTCGTGGGAGTCACGCGCCGCCGCACCGTGTCGCCGCCGTCGACACGGGCCTGTGCCGGAGGTTTGTCTCCCCGCTCTGGTTTCAGATCTGGTCTCCGATTGTTGATTGAATGTATAATTTTTCGTAGATCGACTTTGGAATTTTCGGATTATACACTTTTTCCACTTTTATTTTTACACAACATCGCGACCATATTTCTTTCCTTATATGGAACTTTTTGAATCGTACAAAGATGTAAAGTTTCCATCTTTCTTAAAGTTTTCAGATATACAATATACGAGTTATTTTCTAAAGCCAAAAGTGTTTTGTTTGAGAAAGGAAAACATTGATTAGTACTAATCAGGTTTCGAATACAGATGTTCATCATTTAGATGCAACTGTAGAGCATACTCCCGTCGTATTACTCAATTGGCTAGAGACTCGTGCTGATAACGTATTGTAAAATTATCAAAATCTAACAAATAAAAGAGAGAGAGATAGAGATGGAGAGAATGAGAGAATTTCTCTTCATTAGGTGTGATCATAATGAAATGAAATGGCTCCTATTTATAGGAGTGAACAATGACACAATCGTAATATGTAAAGTTTACAAGGATATAATGATAATTGTTCATTCACATATTTTATATTATTTATAACATAAACTACTTTATAAACGGATTTCCCAACACACTAGTTAGCATTGGTTGTCTCAAGTCTTGAGTAATCACTTTATATAAATGCATCGCTGGTCACTAACTTTTCCATGATCAACATTGGCGTAATCAAAAACTTTGTTCAGTTCGAGCGGAAATCGATAAAAGAATTTCAGCTCTGGTGGACATTAATTAAATAACTGTATTTTTCGAGTCGTGATCCAAAAAATGCCAAAAAATTCAACTATATTTTTTCTCGGATGAATCAAGCATGGGTGAGCACGGGGACTCGCCATGCTGTGTGTCTGCCCCTGATGATCAATTGTTGGTCATTACCTTTCAATGATAGTAGAATTGGATTACCCATATTTAAATTCAGGCAATCAAGTCTCTCAACTTTGATTTGCATGCAACCGTTGTCTCTCCAACTATCTTCGTTAATCTTGCAAACTTGATGTACTTGAAGTTGATGGCAAAACTAAAAGAGGGATGATGAGTATGAAGAATGAAATTAAAAACGATTGGTAATGTTTTCTCTTCTTTGATATTCGTTGTTTAATGAACCAAAAGTTATCGATCGTATTGGAGTTGATTTCCTCCTCCGGCTGAATGAGGGCAGCTAGAAGTGAGTTTTAAGGTGGATGACATTGAAAATCTTTTGTGATTTTATTCCTCCATCAATTTTAACATCCCCGTCAACGTATGAGAGTGACCAAGGTTCAATGCATACTAAAGTTGGATAACTCGATGAAGGATAAGTGACCTGATTGCATTTGTTGAAAGTTGAGAGACCATTGGAATATATTTAACCCCTAAGGGGGCTCAATATTTTTTGTTATTCATCAAATAAAAAATAGAAAACCAAAAACGTTGTAATTTTTATTTTTTATTTTTTTTGGTTCCTTCAAACAATCTATGTCTATGATAATGTGTTCGAATAGAATTTTTAGTAGATATAGCAATCAGCTAAAAGCAAGAGGTTGCTCGGTAATAATAAAAATTCTACTAAAATTTTTCAAACTCAATCTTAACTATCCATTTTTAATCAAGTCCACAATTTTTAGTTTTTTAAACAATTTTAAATCACACATTCATAAAAAATTAAAAACAAAAAAAATCAAATTTTTTTCACATTACCAAAAAAGTACCAATGACAAATGATTTTATGTTTCCGACCCTATATTGTTAAGATCGATGTATTACATTGAAAATTATAAGATAAGCGTCAAAAAATTTTACACATCTCATAACCAAAAATTTAAAAAATTACCTATACACAATATTAAAAAATTATAAAGATTGTAGCTGGGATTCTGAACTCACGGACCGGTCGGCCTCCGCCGTAATCGGATCGATTAATATTCATCACTTACGAGAAAACCCACTAGCCAGTGCATGGGGGGTAGGATTGAATGAGAGGCGCCCCAGAATGCCCTGCTTGTATGGCAAGAAGGTCTTCTTCTTCAAATCTTCTGAAACTGCACGATTTGCTGTATAATGTAATTCATGAGCTGAAACTTTCCCTCTTCTTCTCGAGTTTAGTCCCGAATCCTCAACATTCGAGTTCTTAGCATCTTCGTATGATCTTCTGAACCCTGCTGTGTATTTCCTTAAAGGATCTTTATCTGCTGCTCGTCCTTCGGATGCACTTCGGAACAAGAAAAAATCCTTCAAACTCCATTTTCGTTGAGATTTTGAGGATGAAGATGAGGCAAAATTCTTCGTATTCTGCTGTTTTTTCTCATCCTGATCCCATGGAATTTGATCAGAACCTCTCAGAGGAGAAAGTGAACGGGTTGCTCTCCGGCTTGATGAAGACAAAACTACGGCAGGAGCTCTCTCTCTTCCTCTTCTGTGCTCCACCGCCGTATTAGCGGCGGCGATTGCAAAAGGGACGGCCTCTTTTTTATGCCTTTGAGAGAAATCACCCTTAACTTTTTCCCCGGCGGGATGTTGCAGCTGCGGTGGTGGCTTCAAGGGCTTAATCACACCACCATCAAAGAGTTCATCCGCCGAAATAGACGCCGTCTCCGATGATTCCTCACCAATATCAAAAGCAAAATCATCTCCATTGTTAGGGGAATTGTGCTTTGTTTCCCGAGCAAAGGGAACCTCCGACGAGGCTCCGGCTCCGGCTCCGCTGGACAAGAAATCATCAAATTGACGATAAAACTGATCAGTGATATGCGTGGGACTTGTTGGAGCACTGCAATAGAATTCCCCAATACGCTTGGGCGTAGAAGGTGGACTAACTAGTGGACTGCTAAAATCAAAATCCATGGTGTTCACAGGTATCATAACTTCCATTTCCATTGGAGTTTAGTTTCTATGTAATGTAATCTACTGGTCAAAGACAAACAGACAGGAATGGCTTTGTATTTTTATAGAGATAAGGAGTAGAAGAAATAGAGACAGGATTTATTGTTGACTAATCAAATCTGACAAACCAGCAGACATTTTTGACTCTTGTACTTTTCATATTCTTGGATCACAAAATAGAATAATAAAATATTTGTGGGTTGTGTGTAAAGTAATGTGTAAATTTTAGTATTCGACTATTTTCCCACAAAATAGAGTGACGTAATTCTATTCTTCACATATCAAATAAAATTCTAAATCAATATTCAGATCAATTTTCGTCCCTCTTTGAGCCCTTAAAATTTTTTACACATTTATCTCCTTTTTTTTTTTTTTTAACTGCACACTTATTAATAAAATAATATTATACATAAATCTAAAAAAATTTACTATTTTTAATTACACATTCTCTAAAAATCTCTATTCATTTCAAATAAAATATTTTTAAAAAATATCAAAAGGGACTTAGATCATATTTTCGATTAAACTTACGGGCTACGTACAATTGTACAAGTAGCAGTAATATATATATATATATATATATATATACATTTGAAAATTTTCCCTAATAGTCCTGAAGGAGAAAGGAGTAATGGGATTCTTAGGCAGCGTTTGATAGCTATGGTAGAATTTAGGTGGAATGAAAATGAATTTCAGAGAATTAAATTGCTGGGAATTTAATATTTTATGTGTTTGATTTGTTTAATTTTCTAGGTGGAAAAATTGAAGAATTTTTCAACTTATGTTGTTTGATTGATATTATTTTTCATGAAAAATAAAGTAAAATTTAACTATTTTAATCAAAAAGAATTTTAATTTTTCACACATTTGTACTTGATAATAATAATGCTAATTTTTGGATAAAAAATAAATCAACTAACAATAACAAAAATGATCAAATGTGATGATAATGGAAAACTTTACCTGAAAAATAAATTCTAGTAGCTAGCTGGAAAAACCAGTGTTTAGAAAATCGGACCGGACCGGCCGGTTCAACCGGGAAAACTGGGAACCGAACCTCCCAAAAACTAGTCGGTTCAACCGATTTTTAACCGGTTCAACCGGGAAACCAATTGAAAATCGGGAAAAAACCGGCCGGTTCAACCGATTTTCGTTTTTTTATTTTTATTTTTTTGGTTGTTTTAAGCTATTTTTGTGTATAATTTTATTTTCAAAATAAGTAAATATTAGTTTATTTGTAAAATAACTTGTTTTTTAGAATTTTTGTGATTTTTTTTAATAATTTTCTATATTTTAATTGAAACCGGTTGGACCTCGGTTGGACCTTTAGACCCTTAACCCGTTGCCTTTTCCGATTCGAACCGGTTTCCGATTTTCTAAACATTAGGAAAAACTAATTCCCCATTTTCAAGGAACACTCGCGCGTGATATAAAAGTAAGGAAAACGAATTGCCTAGAAAATATTGCTTGTCAAACACAAAAAGTTGGAAAAAAGGCTGGAAATTTTTTGATTTCCATGGAAAAAAAGCTCTTTCAAATGCACCCAAGCTCTAGTCCCCAATCTTTCGAAGCAAGTGCAAATCGATCCCAAAAATCAAACCATTTGAAGGAATGGTAATGTGTCGTGTCTGATTCCCAATAAGGGTGTCAATACAGGTAGTCCAGGCCAGGTCGACCCACCAACATAAAAGCTCAAGAACGGCCTGCTTGAAAAAAAAAAAAAGCCCGCCCGTTGCGGGTTATGGACCGGTTTTGGGCTAGCCCACAAATTTTGAACTAGAACCCAGGTCCGCCCGCTGGCCCATCTGGGTCGAGCCCATGCGGGGCGCGATTCGTTCTGATTTGGCCTAAATGAATAAAAATATAGACTTTTTCATATTTATAGCAATTTTCTTTGTCAAGTTTCTAAATACAAAATGGTTAAAATGATAAATTCATATTTATACCATAAAATATTTACTTAGAATTTAAAGTTATTTTTTATATTATATGAATTACTTTTCAATTTACAAATTTAAATGAAACATAAATAAATAACAATTAAATTCTAAATGTATTTATAATTACTATTATCAAAGAACATCACTTTTTTAGCTATTAGAGAGAAGAAAAAAAAGATTTTGGTTTAAAAGTTATATTAGAGTTTGTAGAAGAAGGAAGATTTTCAATATTACTATAATTAATAAAAATATTTTTTTTACTGGCCAGTGAGTTAACCGCGCCCTGCGAAGGTTTGACCTGTGAAACACGCGGTTCACAACTTCTTGACCGGTGAACCGCCCGCACGAGTCTGTCCGGGTCGATCCGGGTCGATTTTCACGGGTCTGATCGGCCCGTTCGTCTTGACACCTCTAATTTCCAAACAAGGCGGAGATTCTTCGTATTGATGGGGAATATATTGGGGATCAAGAACATGGTTCCCAGCTCAAATCCATCTCGACTCTTATTTATTTTTTTTCATTTTTTTACATTACATTTAAGCAAGTGTTTGGTAACAAAATAAACTGATTTATAAACTACACGAGTTTTTAAATCACTTTTTAATCACATTTTCTCTCTTCAATTTTCAATAACTATTTTTTACCTCAAAATCATAAATAAACAAATTTATAAGTCAAATACTGTTATATTTTCAAAATATTAAAAAACAAATAAGTAAACATCGGGGAAAAAATGAAAATATTTTACGCACCGTTCGGCAGCCACGAGCTGCCAATTTCTTTTATGATTTCTAGGGAAAATATGTGGTTGAAAATTGAAGAAAGAAAATGTGCATGATTAAAAAGTGGTTTAAAAAAATATGTTATTTATAAATTTTAAATATTGGATAAAAGAATACATTGTTAATTCTCTTCCAGGTGTGGTTGCCCCCTTAATTTGTTCTCCCATTGTTAATTCTCTACCTCGTGTCGTTGCCCCCCTTAATTTGTTCTCCTTTCAGCTGCTAAAGTAGTAACAGGTTTTTAGATGCTCACTTTTTTTAACAAGCAAAACAATCCGATTCATCATAGTGATGAATATCGAGACAAATAATTTCCATCTGATAGGATTGTTTCCCTCCCCGTAACAGAGAGGGGAACAATTTTCCCCGCCCTCTTGAGGGGGCAGGCCCCACTGCCACCCGCCCCCTTGTGAGGGGGCGGGGGGAAAAACCCAGCTGTTAGGATTAGGTTTGCACTTATTTTGTTAAGTTGAATTATTTTTCTCATTTTACATTTTGGATCAATTTCTTACTTTTATTATACATTTGGGACCACTGGTACAATTTTCTAACCTTGACATAATAATTAGTGTTATTTTACGAGCAAATACTTGGTTGACCTTGTTAAGTTGAATTATGTGCTAATTTTGCTTGAAGTACAAGACATATGCATGCGTAATTCATTTCATCACGTAGATTAACAAAATAATGTTCTTTGCATTAAAAATATTGGATAATTCTTCTTGAATATATATTCTTATTCAGATAAATAAAAGATTAAAATGAAAATAAACGTTATGAGTGTGATTGCATATATTGTCGAGACATATTTTCTGTTGACTTAAAGATATGTTGGATTATAATAATGATTCAATCTTAACAAAATACGTTAGCTTGCGTTATTTAATATATATAGTTACTTTGAATTTCTCAATAAATCTAGTATTGAACTGAATGAAATAGAAAATAATGACGATTTTACATAGTCGACTACCACATTTATATCGAATAAAATTTAATATATAATTATGTAAATGATAAATTTATTACTCTCTCCGTCTCATAAAGATTAACTTACTTCTATTTTTACACGAATTAAGATAACATAATTAATATATGTTGGAATTATAAATTTATCTACATTCTACCTAATATATCCCTACATTAAATAATGAGTTGTTCATATTTGTTGATAACAATACATATCAAATAAGGGTACATTAGAAAATGAAGATATCAATATACTTCCAAAAAGAAAAGTGGTCTATAGAATATATTTTATTATTTTTACATGAAGTAATCCATGAAATCAAAGAAAACGTGCTTGGATTTCCTTGATTTAACAATTCCCAGGAAAATTTTTTGGTCAAAGAAATAATTAACAAAAGCTTGGGAAACAAGATTGCTTTGAGGTATTAATTCTGCATATGTAATCAAAGACATCATTATGTTGAAGTTAGTTAGGTAAGAAAAGCAATTAATTACTTTTTATTGTAAAAACTGAAGTAAATATGTTATTGTTATCGTTAATACTCATTCGTCCAAAAAAAATAGTCCTATGATTATTTTTACACGGATTAAGAAATGATAGTTAGTATAATTATGATATTAAATTTTATCAATATTTTCCATTTTTACCCTTTATCCCTTTTTTATTATTTTAAGTAGATTTACTTCGTTTTCCACAAAAAATTTGAAAATACAGTAGTTAAGTTATTGGTGTGTATTATACCAAGATATATTAAATAAAGGTATATGTGAAAATAAAAAATTTAATATATGTTCGATATGGAATCAAAACTATCTTTTTAGGACAGACAAAAATAGTATACATGACTATCTTTTTGGGACGGAGAGAGTAACATTTATGCCCAGACCCTACAGCCTTACTTATTATTATCACTAGTGTTACAGCCATGCGATGCACGATCATTTATTACTCACATATATTGAAAACATATGAAATAAATATTTAATTAAAAGTGATAAATGAAGGAAAACAATTAATTACAAAAAAAGTACATTACACATACCTTAATTTTTTTTTACGGTTCATATGTTTATTGTTCTAGGAATTTCTTTAAATACTGTAATTTGAATTGATTTAAAAATAAAAATGGAAAATAAAAATTAAATTTAAATAGAATTTGTAATAAGTATAAAAAAAAATAGATATATCTGTGATATATGCTCAGAATTTTATTAAAACAAAAAGGAAAAGGAAAAGAAAAAGGAAAAGATCAAAATCAAATAGCTAAATTTTGTATAAACAAATCTATAACGTGAAACCACCACAATAAGAGAATTCTAAAAAATTAAAAAATTATAGATACAAACTATAAAAACATTAAAAACTTATTCAATAATTTCCAATACAACATGACTTTTCATCTTTCACTGAGCAGTCAAAGTGTTATATTACCGAAATAAAATTATTATTTTTAATAAATGTATTTATTTTTTATTTTTTGAAATGTTATAAATAAATGTATTTCACCACACCCTATTTTGAAATATAATGAGTTTGCCAGCATGTCTTTATTTTTATTTTGGTAAAAATTAGTTAAACTAATTGTTAAAGTCAGTAATATGTATTTTGCATATTTTTATTATTTAAACCTATAGTATTAAATATAAATAAATGAACAAAATAAATAAATAAATAAACTAATTAAATAAATAAATAAACAAAATGAGTAAATAAATTAATAAATGAACAAAATGAGTAATATGGGTGTCAATTCGAATTGAAATTATTTATTTATGACAAAATTAAATTTAGTTAAGAAATTATAAATATCATTACTTAAATAAAATAATTTTGAAATAGTGTGACATGTGAAAAAATTAAAATGTACAAAATGAGACTTTTACATTTAATATTTGATGTGATTTCAAAAAATATAATTTTTAATATTAAAGATAATAAATGATTTGACCATTAATAATTAAAACACAATTTTTATATTGATGACTACACATAGAATTTATGATATTAATAACAATAAATAAATAAATAGAAATAATAATAATTAAATCATAATTTTAATACTGATAATTAAAAATATTAATTGAACTCATTTAATATTAGTGTTAATAATAAAATTAAAATTGATATATATATATAAGGCAATAAATGTTTTCACATTTATCAAGATTTTGTATTTACATTTGACATACATCCATTTTTTATTCACACTAATTCACTTTGTATTCACATTTTTTAATTTTATGAGAATTTACTATTTATAGAAACGAAAAATGGGCAGGAAATTATTTTTATGAAACTATCTAACTTTTATAGATTATATAAAGATTATATTTTTAATTCTTTCATATATATATATGAGATTCTAATTCTTAATAAAATATACAAATATATTGACTTCTTTATTCCTTTTTCATTTTCTTTCAAATTTATAACACGTTATCGATACAAAATTCTAATCAATTGAACATAAACAAATTGATTCCCTTTTTAAAAGTTAGAAAACTCAAGTCAATCACATTGACATAGAAATTATCTTGTCATGTTCGAAACAAAAAGATTCGGGTTCTCTTAACTTGAATTACATAACAAAATTGTATAGTTGTTCGATATGATTATATCGTTTTGACTATATATATCAATTTATGATTGATAAATATTTGCTTGAATGCAATTTTTTCATTCAATATTTTAGTACAATACAATATTACAAAATAAATAAATAAATAAATTGTTGTATTATTATTCTTGAAAAGGAAACAATCAAAATCAATATTTTCATAATAATGTTGTATTATAATTCTTTTCATGAAAAAGAAAAGAAACCACCAAAATAATATTTCAAAATAATATTGTAATATTATTTGAAAGGAGAGATTATAATTGATTATTTTATTGCTCATGAAAAAATACAAATTCACGCACAACAATATTTGAAAATAATACTATATTATTACTTTTAAGTATTATTTTCAGAAAAAAAGGTATAATATATGAGTATTTGTATTCTAGAATATAAAATCCTTGAAAAAAGGGCTTGAGTGTCTTTCTATTTGTTGTAAATATCGCTATCACTATCACTTCACTGTCATCATTATTTACTAATCACTATCACTATCACTATTACTATTATTATTTATAATAATATATATAAGTATGGATGTGAGGGAAACTTTCAATTGACAATAATGTCCCCACATCTAATTTGCTTATGTCTATAATATAATATCCATAATTAAAAAGGGAATTCATATAAATAAATGTTGAGTGATTTTTCAAATTACTTTAACTTAATTAAACAATAAAATAAATTTATAATGTAAGAATCTTATATTCAATGATATAACTTGTAAAGCATGTTTATTGATAACTTTTTTCAATATTTTATCACATTATAGTTCAACATATATGTTTAAACAGTTTTTCAAATTCAATCATTACGATATTAAATCAACTCAAATTTGTACAATTCATCATATTTAATACTTAAGAACAATATATAACTTTTCAAATAATAAATTGGCATTTGAAGTTGAATATTTCGTTCTTCTAAAATTATTCCTAAAAATTCAATTCTTTGTTTATTACCATTTTTTTACTAATAATAATTAAACTATTTTCTATGAATTTTTTAAAAACTATTTCTAAATATTTCATATGTTCTTTATGATTTTACTATGTACTAAAATAAATCAATATATATACAAATAATGAATCAGAACTAAAAATAGAATCTATCATTCTTTCAAAAATTGAGAGAACATTTTTTTAAACCAAATGACATGGCTAACTATTCAAAACGTCATTGCAGTTTAGTTAGCCTCCGTCCGATAATGTGAATTTATTTTGAATTATAATCGCTCCAATTTCTAATACAACTTTTTAACCACATATCTTTTCTCTCTCCAATTTTTAACTCTAGAACTACCCTGAACTCCAAAAAATAAAAAACTCAAAAACTAATTATAATCAGATCCGAACAGGGACTAAAATAGTCCAAGGAATAAGATCGCTTACCATCTTATTAGAACACATCTCATTCAATTAACTTGACTTCGTATATTCTATCAAGCCCGCCAAATGTATGCTGAAATGTTATGAACACTGCAATTTTGTTGCAAATTGAGACAATAGATTAATAGAACACTCACAAAACTTCCAGAATCATTGCTGAGTTCTTGCGATCATTTTCATTCCGACCACGGACTTTTCAAGTCTCTCGAGCAATCTAGAGAGTTGATCTAAATTTTTGTAGGAGCAATCTCACTTCCATACTCAAATATGTGCCAGTAGAAATTTCTCGACAACGAATTATAATGAGGTTTTGGGTAGTAAAAAACAACTGGGCCCCTACATATGAATTTTGAATAAAAAAAGAAAACTAATCGAGTAACTTCATTTATTTATTCTCTCAAGCAAAGAATACTAGGAAACAAATTGCAATAACAAGAGTTTAACATGAAATGATATTTACATTTCTGCAATACGCCTTCCTAAGAGCGTCATTCCTAAGTATGTTCTTCACTTTCCTCTTACAAAACTTAGCCACTTATACACTGCTTATTCCGAATGGCAAACAACAATGGGATCTTTCTTTCTGCTGTTTCTACAGCCTTAAACTCGAATTTCTAGATGTTTATTTATACAGGGAAATGAATGTTCGTATCTCTGTGCTCATCTAACCTGTAAAATTAAACTACTAATCAGCCTACTAGTGCCTGAAATAACAGATAGAGAAGGAAATGTATATATAAAAGCTCATCTAATAAGCTTAAGGCATTAATTAATCCACTAAAGGGAGGAGATGCATTCATTTAGTCAAATTCTGTTATACATGTCCCCTTGCGTGCTGGCCGGATTTATGTTTTATCTAAGGTCTAATACGTGTACAATTTTCACAATGCATGACAGCGAGATCTGAAAGCGAGACCTTCGCGTGATTTGATATAGTGATGACCAACATCATCTAAAAGCTTCAAGGTTTTAGAGTGGAAAGACATTTATGTATTAAATTTAGTCTTAAATGGTGTCCTTAAATCAGTAGAAAACAACTTAGGATGAGCTGTGTTTAGAAATTACCAGGCGAAATTAGAAAGGAGTCAACTTACAAACTTTAGACCTTCTGGACTCGCTCATGAACGTGCAAGGCTTCTAAAATGCTATTAACCCACCTGCAGAAAAAGGACAAACCCAAAGATACTTAGAATGTGTTTGGTATGCACTGCTGCGCATAATTGGATAACAATTGTTAACATTTTAACTATTTTTTTCTGCTTTAATACTGTAGTGTTGTGGAATCCAATTTTCCATGCCATTAGTGTAGACATTCACTTATAGATGGGCTAGTATTTCTTCTAACTTATCACTTAAGCCCCCCCCCCCCCCCCCCCCCCCCGGATTCTCATTTTAATGAGAAAATGGTTTTTTAAATTTTTTTGAGAATGTGTGGTTGAAAAGGAAAAAAAAAAATTGATTTACGTGTAGAATATTTTATTGCATAAATGTGGTTGAAAATGAATACAAAAAAAAAAGAGAGAGAATCGAAAAAATGGGGATCAAATAGGTGGTAAATAGTGAACTCTCCGACTACATCAAACACATCTCGGACAGTAAAGAGAGAATGAATAACAGCTGTTGCTATTACCATTCCTAGAGTACACAGATATAAACAATTGCATCAGCAACAACTTCAAGGATATGTATGATTTCCAAAAAGTTTCCAGGAAAGAGCCGATTACCCTTCAAGGCCAGGATTTGTTGGGAAATAAACACTTTGCAAGCCCAGATTTTTAGCTGCTAAGGCAGTTGTCTCACCAATACAGGCAACAGAATTGCTCCACTTTTGTGATTTTGGGATTAGACTTACCCAAGCACTGTAGAGGATGATATGCAAGCAACTGGTAAATGATAATAAGGAATAAAAAGGACAAGGCAAGGTAAACAAAATTCATAGAACTGTAATAAGGAAATTTGTTCCAGAGAAATGCATTCAATAGTAACAAGTCCCAAAGTTGTAAACCGTAATAAAAATATCCACTATTACGTAGAAGATCATGCAAGTGAATTAGCATGGAAAGACGGTAAGTCTATGTTGCTCGGACTCGGGTACAGTTACGTACTTAAGTGTCAGACCTTTTTTTTTTTTTTTTTTTCAAATCCTAAGATACGGGGACACGCTAAAAGGACACAAAATTTTGACATAAATGCATGAATACGTCTTATAAACTTCAAATTACTTTAGAAATTATGTATTAGTAATAATAGATGCATTTCTTGGAGATATGAAGGATTATCTTTTGATTTATAAATGATATAAAGTATCATCTTTTAGTTAAAAGGATCCGAAAAGGATCCCATACCCATGTCCTATACCCGATTGTCCGACACGGGTACTTCTTCAAAAGTGAAGAGTCCGAGCAATATAGCAGTAAGTATTGTTGAAAGAGTGGCGGACTCTCAAAAATAATCCCAATGCTGCTCAAAAGAAAAAAAGTTTTGAGAACATATATTTCATATTTTATGATTGCTTGTGCTGCAATCAAACCATAAGCCTCCCAATTTAGTAGTAGTAAGGGCACTCTAGATCCAATGCATTTAATATGTGAGCACAAATACCTGAGTTTTGGTATACTATGCATCAACATAAAAATTGTTGAATAACAAGAAACCTTTAAGAAATCCAAGTAAGCCTTAGTCCATCTTCAATGTTCGAACTCAGAAATTCATGATCTAGATTCATTTTCACTAGTCCAGGATCAAAAGTTGAAACTAAGGGTGCATTTGATTAGTAAAGATGGAAAAGAAAACATTTTCTATGTAAGTTGGAAAAAAAAAACCACCACTGACATGAGAAAATATTTTCCATGGAAATGTCCAAATAGGTGCTTAAAGTGATTGTACTATGAAAAACGAATTCCATTTCTAACTTGCAATCAAATAGGAAAAGTAGGAAAATAGTTTATCAGATGTGACATTTTCCATGGAAAATAGTATTATCAAACACACCCTAATATTCAACAAAAATAATGTGAAACTACAACAGAAAGTATACCGAATTGCAGATGGTGATGCTACCGCAACAACAGGAGCAGAAAGTGCCCGTTCAAGAACTCTTTGGTCCACATGATTAACAGGTGTCTACAGGAAATCATTGTAATCAGAGGCCACCAAATTAGCTCAATAATAGAACAGATATAAAATCTTGTAAGGCCAAAGCTAATGCTGTGTCGGGGTCTTATGAAAGAGGTGGAAAACACATTACAGTAGTGGGAAATGGGGGCATAAAACTCTGAAGATTATACTTTCAAGAACTTAACAGTAATAAGGTCTATAAACATGACTCCACAAAAATCATACAAAGTTGAGCATTTTTTGTTGATCATTAATTAGTGGCATCTAAACACTTTCAATTGATTCTTGGAATTGTATTGTTCAATTTTCTAGTGTTGTTGCATTATATGCAGGCAGAGAAAAATTTAAAGATATAAATTATGACGAGACATTAAAACATTGACAAAATTACAGGAGTATAATACCGTCGTGTATGTATTTAGCCTAGTAACCTCGAACCCCCGTTTAACAAGGCCTTCCTCTGAAATAGACAAGTTCAAATACCAAGTGCAATCAGTTCACGTTTCATTTTTCAGAGATAATAATTACAGAAAATATTACAAGTTTGGACTTGAATCTTGTGGGATGCAACAAAAGAATTCATTAGATGCACAAAACCGAGTTATGCACATGAGTAGACCAGTTAGCAGGAGAGGAAACAATAATGCGAAGCACGACCTACATATGGCTTTAGTATCCTAAGATTTATTATTACACCCTTCATCCTAATATTTTAGTGTTATTTTGTTATTGACGGTTTAATCAAGCAAAAAGTAAATTTTGAAAATGCTACACAATTGTACATCTAAATATACAATATATACCATAAAATTTTTAGGACTGAAATATTTTCTATATTTGATATATCGATAATTTGTTACAATGGGGAATACAACTAAATTACAACTAAATTGCACAAGTTGTTTGATCTTTACAGTGGACAAAAAAAATTTCACTACTCACAATGGAAACATAATATAGAGAATAGTGGAAGATTACAATTTTAGCACAAAAATCCTTCACAACTAAAAGCAGTACTAAAATAAGGAAAAATAAGAAATAAATAAAATTCTATTAAGCATCTTTCCAGAAAATTGGGAGTGGAAAAGCAGAAGCACCAAGAACATTTGATCATGACCTTTTATGAGTTCATACAAGCGTCACGCTTAGGCCCAGTGGGGGTATAGGCCCCCATTGGGATTTAAAAAAAACTGAGTCCAATATGCTTTGGCCCAAAAAAAATGAAAAAGCCCAAAATCTGCCCTTATTATGCTCCAGAGTCCAGACTGATCCCAAATCAAAATCCAATTCATTTCTCCTACTGGCTCCCCGCTTCCGTCCCTGAATCTATGCTGTGCATGCGTGCAGCGTGCCTCTGTCAACTTCCGGTGTCCAGTTGAGCCTCCGTCGCTCGCCGTCCCTGCCTACGCTGCTCCTCTCACCCAGAAATCAGATTGGGGTGCAATTTTTCCAAGTAAGTTTTAACTAATTGATAATGCCTCCAGCCTCTTGTCTTGTTAAATGTTACTCTGGTGCAGTAGTTGTGTCGTGTACTTGAAAATTTGAAATGTGCTTGTTGTGCAGCTTCTTAGGGTTCAGTTTAGTGCATTTTACTCTACTTTTTTTTTTTTTATTTACTTAAGATTTGTTTAATACTTGTCATAGTGATTAGAAATGCATTTTAATTTTTGATTTATTGGATGAAATTTATTAATTTAAGTTAAAAAATTTTGATTAGGTGGACGAAATTAAAAACCGACTTAAAACTTTTGTTTTTTGCAAACGAATTAGAATTGATTATTAATGATGTATTGTCATATTTGATATTACAAATTAATAGATTATGGAGAGATATTTAATAAAAAGACATCGTCAAGAAAATGTTGCTGAGGAGAGTTCAAATAGAGATGAGAAGGATTCAAGCACATTTGTAGGAAGTTCGAAAACGGTTGAGAGGAACTCAACTTTGATTGAGGAATTCGATGTTGCACAGCTTCCCTCTGAACCGGATTAAGAATTCCAATTTCGAATTATGCTCCTAAGATTAGAGATCAAGTTCAAAGAGCATATTTGTTGAAAGGTCCTTGTCAACCATTGAATCATTCATTTCCAAAACGAAAGTTTGGAGAAAAACATTTAGAAGATTTAACTCTTCTTGGTTTAGTGACTTTGGCTATTGGTTGGAGTATGGCATATCTATAGATGCCGCCTTTTGTCTCTACTGTTATATCTATTCAAATCTGCTAAAGGAAAACAATCAGGGGGTGATGCTTTTGTTGGTGAGGGATTTAATCATTGGAAACATAATGAGAGGCTTAAAGTTCATGTTGGGAAGCATGATAGTAAACACAATGGAGCTCAAATGAAGTGTGAAGCATTGATGAATCAAGATCTCCATATTGAAACGGTTTTGCACAAGACATCAAAACAGTTTAAAGATTATTATCGCATTTGACTTAATGCTTCAATTGATTGTATTCGACTTTGTTTACAAGAAAGACTACATTTTCGGGGTAATGATGAATAAGAGAATTCCCTTAATCCAGGTAACTTTCTTGTTTTTTTTTTTTTTTGCAATTTTTAGCTGAGCATGTGGATCATATTAAAGCTGCAACATTCAGTAATGCTCCTAAAAACTGCAAATTAACATCACCTGACATTCAGAAGGACATAACTAGTGCTTGTGCTGCTGAAACAATCAATATTATTTTGAAAGATATTGGTGATTCATTGTTCACAATTCTAGTTGATGAATCTCGTGATGTGTCATCAAAGGAGCAGATGTCAATTGTTTTATGTTATGTAGACAATAATGGTCATGTAAAAGAATGTTTCATAGGAATTGAACATGTCACAAGTACCACAGCACACTCACTTAAGGATGCCACTGAGATAAGATGTTTTCTAGATGCAATTTGAGCATATATAGATTGCGAGGACAAGGTTATGACAGGGTTAAATGAAAACCCTGGTGCATATTACATACATTGCTTTGCTCATCAGCTTCAGCTAGCACTTGTTGCTGTTGCGAAGAAGAGTATTGCTGTTGCTGAGTTTTTTTTGTGTTGCTACTGATTTGGTAAATGTTGTTGGAGGATGTTGTAAACGTTCTGATATGCCTAGAGAATTACAATCCAATCATGTTGTTGAGACATTACAAAGGAGTGAAATTGTAAGTGGTAGGGGACTTAATCAGGAAAACAGTCTTCAGTGCTCCGGTGATACACGTTGGGGTTCACATTATAGATCTTTGATCAGCTTGCTTGCCTTATTCTCTCCTGTGGCTGATGTACTTGAAATGATTTCTGAAGATGATTCTTCTTCTTCTGATCAGAATGTAGAGGCACTCAATTTGTTGAAGTCCATGCATTCTTTTGATTTTGTGTTTAATTTACACATGATGAAAATTATTTTGAGAATTTCGAATCAGTTGTCACAGGCATTACAAATGAGAGACTAGGATATTGTGAATGCGATGGATCTAGTGAGAGCGTGCAAGCAGCAACTCCAAATGTTGAGAGACAATGAATGAGATTCATTTTTGGAAGAAGTTTATAAATTTTGTTAGGATCATAACATTGGTGTTCTCAATATGGATGACATGTTTATGCTCAGTGATCCCCGTGGTCGACCACAACGTAATCCACCAGAGGTAACAAATTTGCATCACTACCATGTAGATTTATTTTATACTGTGATTGATTTGCAACTACAAGAATTGAATGATCGTTTCTCAGATGTTAGTACCGAGTTACTACTTGTGTCCACAAGATTCATTTTCTGCTTTTGATAAGAAAAAATTGATCCGATTGTGTAGTTTTATCCACAAGATTTTGGGAATTTGGATCTTATCATTTTTGAGGATCAACTTGAAACTTATATTGTTGATGTTGGTTCTTATGTTACATTTCAAGAGTTGAAAGGTCTTGGTGATCTTGCACAGAAGATGGTTCACACAAAGAAAAATATTCATTTTCCTTTGGTTTATAAACTTTTGACTTTAGCTTTACTTCTGTCGGTTGTCACTGCTAGTGTGGAAAGAGTGTTTTCTGCAATGAATCTTGCGAAAAATAGTTTGAGCAACTGAATGAGTGATGAGTGGATGAATGATCGTCCTATTGTTTATGTTGAGAGAGATATTTTTGAAAATTGATAATGAAGTTATTGTAAAACGTTTTCAGAGTATAAAAACGCGTAAAGAACAATTGTAAGCAACTTTATTCGTATATGTGTTTATTATTGAACTTTTTACAATCTCGGTTTCCGAAATTTTTGGCCCCCACTCAAGCAAAATCCTGGCTCCATCCATATCAAGCCCACTCCGAGTATCCTCATTGTTATTGACTGTTGTTGCTCTCTCAGTGGTACATTTCACCCAAGTTTTTTGGAGATATCCCAATTTAATAAACCCACTTTCATGAATTGATATCTTGCCATAATATTTGACTGCATTTTTTTTTCTTTTTGGTTTTTCTTAATCACTACTGCTTGTAGAACTGATAGTCATCAGTTTATGATCCATGAAAGAATCTAATATGGATTTTTTCCCAGTATGATTCGACCAACCACATTCTTAGTCTTTTTAAGCAAATCGATATCAGATTAGAAAATATCAATATCGGCTAAATATTGCTCACAGGATGACATAACTTCTAAGTTTGACATTTGATTTGTTTATTTTTTGTCATGACATTCCTAGCCTAAAGGGAGTTCTCTTCATGTCGAGATATTGTTCGCAAGGCATTGGAGGAAGAGCTAAAAAGGAAAAATAATGTTTAAAACCAGGCATGTAGTAGTACATACCAATCTCAGAACTAGCTTTTGATGAAGCAGGATATAAGACAGTGCATCTTCTATTCTCTTGCTTTGGAAGCTCTGAAGCCAGAAACTTACCAGTTGCTGAAAATTAAAATGTTGTTATTTTAGTTCCAGCTGTCAATTGTGTGGCCTATAAGGCACACAAAAATGGTGCGACAATATGAAAATGCTCATAGACATGATGAATGCATGCACATATACACAAGTTCAGAATCTATAAAAGTGTTTTATAGGGCTAAAATAACATTAAAAATAGCATATGAACCTTTAGATGGTGCAAAGGCAACATCTATACATTGCTTTGAGGACCTCAAAACTTCCATAAATACACTTGCTGTACCAGCTCCCACCACTCCAACCTTGACTTTCGGAGATCCAGCAGCCCTGTGGATCAAAAGTTAGGATAAGTAGATAGGTGAAACTAGGCAGTGAGATGTCAAAATAATTGATGAGTAATATTTAAATTATAATAAAATTTGTTCTTCTAGGAACTTAAGTGTACATTTAATATCAGTGTATCACAGCAAAATTTCCCAAATCTGACTGATATTACCCTCACTCTAACTTGATTTATGTTCTATCTATTGTTTTCCAGTAGTTAGATTTGCAAAATTATATTTCATAATTCTCATATTTAGAGTGGCATTATTTTCAATTACATGCATTTGGATAATTGTTTGTCATAGTTCTCACTCTGATATTTCCAAAATCATAATGGAAGATTTTTTAAAGCACACAAATATGCCCACAACATATCTCCACAGAAAGTACAGGAATAATTCAAAATTACAACTTGCAGTAGTACAAGAGAGAGCTTACTTCCAAGCATCAAGAAAAACCAGACAGGCTTCAGGTGAAGTTATGACAATCCAGTCAAATGCAGTGTCTGCAGCAATAGATAAATAGTAAGCAAGAAAAAAAATTAATAAAGCACGCCAGACTATGTCAATTTAAATAGATGTAACTGTCATAAAACACGTGTATGTGGTTTGGGGGGGGGGGGGGGGGTAGAGAGACTTTTTGACTTTTGAAATGGCAGAGCCAGGAAATAAGTTCAGTGGTAGCAGAAATTAACTACAGAAACTCCCCCCCAATAAAAACAAAGCGATAAACAGTTTTCCAAAATAATGATTTTAAATGCAAATTTCAACGGAGCAGCTGCCCCCTCCGCTAATATTTGTACAAAAAGATTACCATGTGAACTTACGACCTGTAATTTGATAACCTTGGTACCTTGTGCCTCACAGCCCAAAAAGGTGTTGTTCTCTTCTTGAATCTAACTGACATTGGGGCAATATATTGACAGTTTAAGGTCAAGTTTCGCAACATAGACAATAGCATATTATGAGCAACCGTAATAACCATCTTTAGCGTGTATTTGGCCTCCATTTTTTTGTGAATAGTGTTTTTGGGAGAATGTATGGTTAAAAATGATGTTGACTTTTGGGTATATGCTTAGTATTATTTTTTTGGAGGATGTGGTTGGAAAGTGGAAAGACCAAAATTTTAAATTAAAGGGTCCCCCAATCACACGCTTAAAAATGCAAGATAAAAAAATAATGCTCCAAAAAACCATAGGGATCACAGACAAACAGAATGAGGCAAAATCTCAAATTAAAAACCTAAAATGAAAAAACCAGTTATTTCTTAAATGAACAGAAGGTGCAAAAAAGCATCTAGATAATCTGAAACAATCTATTATTACCATCAAGTTAAATCATCAGAAACTTACCTCTCAATACAGAAGGAAGCCTATCTGAATCAGGCAACTGCTTGTGCTGAATGAGAGGAAGCTCGAGACAGTCAATTCCATGTTTTGCCTGTATTAAAAGATCAAGTTGTCACACAAGGTTAGTTTAACAATGCAACAATATTATGTAATCGTAGGAAGGAAATACACATCAAGAAGTAGCTTGTCAGTATCAGTTGTCATTTGATGAGTCACATGTTAAACTCATACACCTTAAACGATAGTATCTTGCATTCCCAGAGACATGACAAAAGCCCACCAGCTTCAACATTTATTCGGCTCTTTCTGCAGAAACAAAATCAAATACTGTGCATAACATGCACAACTCCACCTATGAGCCCCTACTCAATCGCTTCATATGCAATGTGTCCTATCCTCTCGCTAACATAATTCTTAGTGCAACAGACGGCCACCCAAGACTATCAAAAATAAATCTAGAAAAAAGCAAATGAACTAAAAGATATCTGTTACTTCTACTGTACTTCATATCTCAAAGTAGATGCTAGAACCAAAAGCAGCTGGCACCATTTCCAAAGCTATAAAAAATGGATGACCATCATAGAACAGTTTAAGAACACCCAGCACTTATTCTAACCCAAACGCCTGCTGGGAAACCATCTTTTCACTTCTACTTGAATGCATGACCTGCTTAATTAGACAACCAGCTCAACCATTTTCTGGTGCTCTTCTATTTACCGAAATAGATATCTGCGGTAGTGACATATTACGCTCACAAACGGACCTATAAGTCATTGCCCAATATATCACTTCTTATTCTGCACCCATGATTATTGCTCTAAATAATGCCACCAGTTTAGTTTCAGTCTGATTATTGTGAACTTTGAGAGACTCACAAATGACTAGTGTGACATTAATAGTTAAGGGTAGAAGCAGGTCCATCGAAACTCCTGCTGCTTCAGGATTTTGGATGGGTTAGAATCATGGATTTTTATCACAAGGGAGATGATCTAAATAGAAAATCTAAATGAGGCTCCAACCAGTTAGAAAATTAAATTCATTGTCTTGAACCAGCTGATCCTGGTTGAAACTGTGCACACTTGCAATCTATTGAAGGCTTATTCATTTTATTCTTCTATGAGTAATGAGTCTATCCATCCAAATAATGTTTTTCAAAAAGCAATTCATTTTTGAAATCCAAATAATCCTTTGTTTCTTTCTAGAAAATTTCCTCATGAATAATTCTATTTACACAATTTGATTCACAATGTGGATGACAATCAACTCACATTAAGATGGGGACCACAAAATTCAAATTTTGTGGCCCTCACCCCCAATGTGAGTGGATTGCCATCTGCATTGCATTGTGGATCAAATTTTGAATATAGCATTGTTGTTTCCTCATATATCTAAATGGATATGTACTATACTTTTATACACACTCATCTAAACAAAGTGTATAAATTTACATTATTTTCTATATTTAGTTCCTTTATCTTAAATAAAAGATTTCCATATTTAACATCTCTCTCTCTCTCTCTCTCTCTCTCTCTCTCTCTCTCTCTCTCTCTCTCTCTCTCTCAATACTAGAGTCTAGACGGAAAGGCTACATTCATTTCAACATATGATCAAACACTTAATGCCATGTTCCCATTACACATAAATAAACTACCAAAAAAAAAAAAGCAAAAAAAACTCATACGCGAGACATTACAACAAGATTCCTATCGATAACACGAGGAGGGGGGGGGGGGGGGGGGGGACACTTTCCCATACCAAAACCAGGCATTACCTGCCACGTGAGCTTATAACTTTCAATAAAATTGAAACTTCCAAAACCAAAAAGAACGCGTTCAGGACACATTCACCAAAAAAAAAAAAAAATACCAGATAATTAATGAGCTTCCCGTTTTTGCCACGTTCTCTGGTGACCACAACTTTGTGATTCGAACCCGAAGCTAAAGAAGTAGAACACAAAGCAGAAGCTTGAATTCTTGTAGCGATTTTTCTGGGTTGAATTTGCAGAGAAGACGAGCAAGAAACCGCAGGAAGAAGAACTGGAGATAGAGTAGAGAGAGAAAGTGGAGACATGGGTACGTGTTGATCTTAGGATTGCTTACAGATCCAGCTGTAGCAAATGTGCCTTTTCTCCTCCACCCCCACTTAGCCTTAAATTAATCCTTAAATTCAAGATATTTATAAAAGGAAGCGACTGGAATTCCACGTATCCCTCCACACCGGATAATGATGGCGTTTTGCTTTGCTTCATCTCAATGGAGAAATTTGTTGCAGGGGTATGAATCTGAAGGGATAATCATTTGATGTGAACCCCAAGAGGACGACCTAATTTGTTGTGCCCCGTTCTGCAGCACCAATGCTCATTGTTATCAAGTGTTTTTTAATAATTAGTCCTTATTTTCCATAAAGATAATCTTGAATACTATTTTAATCTATTTCCAAAAAGATAATCTTATTTTCATATTGAACATTTATTAAAATTTTCATTTTCACATATATCTTTATTTAATGTATATATCTTGATACAATACAAGACGAATACTTAACTATTGATTTTTCAAATTTTTTTGTGAAAAACGAAGTGAGCTCACTTAAAACAACAAATGAGGAATAAAAGATATAAATGAAAATTATTGATAAAATTTAATACTCTAATTATACTAACTATCATTTCTTAATTCGTGTGAAAATAACCGTATGACTATCTTTTTGGGACGGAAGGAGTATAAAAAATACGTTTAGTAAACCGTTGAATAACTACAAAATTATTCAAATCACTTTTTAATCATATAAATTTTTTTTAATGACTTTTCAATTATATGGAAATGTACATTCTTCGTATATAAAAATAAATAAATTTACCAAACAAAGATGTTTATAAACATGACATTTTTCAAATCTATCTATCTTTTATATATAAAAACAAAGTAACCGTTACAAAAAAATACACACAATTTCCCATCGAAAATCACTTGCTAAATTTGGAAAAATTTTGCCCAAAAAAAAATAAAAATTAAAAATAAAAATGAAAAATGAGAGAGACATTAAAGTGCAATGGGAATTGAAACTATTTCAAAATGTAATGGTTAACAATCCAAAATTCAAAGTGCAATGATTGCAGATTTGAATTATACATTTGAGCAATACATGCATTGGTTTAAAAAAATAATAATAATAAAATAAAAGTATTGAATACTGTTAAATAATATAAAAAATAATGGTCGTTAATTTTTTTTTAAAAACAAAGAATGTGATATTTTCGAGGTAAAAAATAATAGTTGAAAAGTAGAGAGAAAAATACGTGTGATTAAAAAGTAATTTAAAAATGTGTTGTTTAAAAACATTTTGTTGAACAGATATGCTTCATTCCAATTCCAAAAAAGGACAATTTAAATCTTTTTTTTTTTTTTTTGTCTTGAAAAAAAATGTGTTTTTCATTATTAAACAGAGATGCTTCTTTTCTTTGTGAAAAAATGTGGAAAATTACATCAAAAATATTATAAGTCTAATTTAAAAAATAAATAGATAATTTTCAATTATTATAAAAAATATTCAAAATTCGTAATTTAGAAATTTTGTTAAATTTATTAAAAAATATTCTACTTAATCATAGCGTAAGTAATTTGGTAAAGTAATGTTAAATTATTTCTAAAGATATATAAAATTGTATTATAAAATGTGTTGAAAACATTTAAATAACTCTAAAATGTTTTAGTTTAAATAGCGAAAAATGATTTAGTTTAAAGAATTTAAGAACATTCCTTATATTGTGTATTTTCTTTATAATTTTTCCAATTAAATTATATAAAAAAATAAAAAATAAATGATTAATCCAGAAAATTTCTTTCAAATCAAATAAACTCATACTTGATTGAGTATAATTTTCTTAAAGGTTAAATAATTTCATACTTGATTGAATATTTTATACTTTTTTGAAATACAGTGTTTATTTATATTATTATTGATTTTTTTAATTTTTTTTTTGTACAATGACATGTTTTATTTTGAAAAATACAATTAAAAATTCTATAAAAATATAAAATTATATCTAAGAAATACATTAAAAAATAAATTTCATCAAAAGTTAAAATATATTACGTTCGAAATCAAACTAACTATTTTTTATTTTTTATTTTTTGCATTGTTATTAAAAATTTACTTTGATTGCGTCATATGAAATGACAATTAACGAGAAGTTTAATAAAAGATAACAAGTGAGAGCAAACTATAAATACTTTGTCCGTAAAAAGTCACAAAGATCAAATGTAAAATTTATTACATATTTTTTTTTACTTTTTCTTAATATCTCATTCATTTTAAATTACATCATTTAAGTTATATAATATTTCAGTAATTAGAAAACTTCAAATCGGTCTGGTCTGAAAAATGCTCAAGGATCGAATGTTGAATCGGGTCGAATCGAGCTCGGATCAATTTTAATTGAAAAATTAATAATTATTTTAAACATCACAAAATTTTCTTTAAAAAAAATTAAATTAGAAATAAAGAAACATTTATTCATTTGGAGATAAAATTAAATACAAAAAATATAATAACAATATTCTTTAATTTCAAAATTATCAATTCATAACAAATATAGATTTATGGTTGTTAATTTTATTTATTATATTATATTTTATTTCAAAATAAAATAATTTAACATATAAAAAAAAAACTTGTTTAGAAGAATAAAGACCAACAAACAAACAAACAAATAATAAATAAAAAAAAATTTCAAAAGAAAAAAGAAAAATCTTATAAAGATCAGAATTTTCTAATTTTGATTAATTTTGTACATGTTGTATTTCCTACTTTGATTAATTTTGTGTTTTTTAAAGTTTTTAATTTGATAATATTTTTGTACTATATTTTTATTTGATGTGATTGTATAATTAACATATTTTTATAAATTTTGATTGAAATCATTATTATAAACATATTCTCGTGCATCACACGGGTGAAAGTACTAATAACTTTTTAATCATACATTTTTTAAATCACTTTTCAACAACATATTTTACCTTTAAAATGTTACCTTCTTTATTTATATATGCCCCCCCTCCCCCCCCGGAAATTCATTATTCAAAAAATATGTTTATGTTTTTAATGAATTTTTTCTACTCTTAATTCAAATAATTATATTTTAGTTATCGGTAAAAATGATTTTTTTTTTTCAAAGTAGGATAAGTGGGAAACTTTTATTTTTAAACCCATTTAAACTCTTATCAAAACTAGGGATAGATAAAAAAATCGGAACCGAGAGAACCGAACCGAAATCGAACAAAAAAATGGAAATCGGTCAGATCTTTAGGAAAAATGAAAATCAAAACCGAACCAAAATCGAAAAATAGAGAACCGAAAATCGATCGATTTATATTTGAAAACCGAAAACCGAACAAATAAACAAATATTCTTAATTTAGATTAAGCCCACAAGATACTTTTAACACTTTCTATATTACTTCACATGATAATTGTTGAATTGTTCATATCATGTTGCATCTTACATGAAATTTTGTGCACAATTTTAAAGATTGGATGTCTGGTCTCTCACTTGCACTAGTTTAGTACATCTTTTTGGTGCAATATTTACAAATTAAGGCAATAACTGTTGTTGAGACCGTGCCCAAAATGGAGTACAGTGAACCACCAGCGAGAGCCCAATAGAGGCCCAATGGACCTTGGTCCATGACTAAAGCTTAGGATATCACCTTGGGTCAACTGCCGAGGTGGAACAGCACATGAACTCCTTTAGCCGAACTGATTTATGTCTAGCCGATGTCTTTTATATTTAGCCGAAGTGCTTTATGGTGACACCTCGATGAGTGATGGGACAATAGATGGAGTCAGAGATGTAACGTCCCCTTTATAAAAAAAGTGACAGGCACTCATCCCTTACCAAACGTAGTAATGATTACTGCCAAAAAGTAAGATCCTCCTCTCCAACAGTTAGGATAAATACACGTGTCGCCATCCAAAATTATAACTTCCCCTATAAATAGAACACTCCTTCCACCTAATAAAGGGTTAGTAATCTCAAACTCTTGACAAGATATTTCTACTCTCACTCCCTTTTCTCTCTTTTACACACTTAGCCCCTGTTCTCTTTGCTGTTTTGAGGTCGTTTTCTGTTTTTATTTTCGAAAACGCTAAAAACGTGTTCTCTTTACCATTTTTGAAAACGCATTTTGGAAAACAAAAAAAAAAAATTTGTACACAAAACGGAAAACGCCCGAAACATCGTTTTGGGCGTTTTGTGTGTATTTCGACAAAAAATGTCCAAAACGCGGAAAACGCGTTTTGGGAATTTTTTTTTTTTTTTTTTTAGAATTATCTTAACTTAGAACTAAGCTTAATATAAAATTTTTATTTTTTTATTATTTTTTTTAGAATTATTCTAGCTTGGAACTAAGCCTAAATAAAGATTTTTTTTTTTTTTTTGATAATTATCCTAACTTGGAACTTAGTTTAAATAAAGTTTTATTCAATTCAATATCAACATTACAAAAAAAAAAAAAAATTAAATGAGAATTCTTGTTGTTATATTTCAAAAAATGTAATGATAAATGGACTCTGGTGGTTTTAAAAGAACTTGCATTTTCTGGATTTTAATAGAAGTAGAATTTTCTCAAGTCCCGAACCTGACCAAGCTGTGTTAATATAGACTCTTAATGCTCACATTAGTGTGTTGCATGTAACCATATTTTTAGTGTATTGTGAAAGGAAATTTGAGTTGGAGTTAGTAGTATTCTGCAAGCAAATTAATTAAAAATAGTTTAAATAGTGTTCTGCAAAATTTCAAACAGAACGTGTTTTCCAACTTTTCATTTTCAAAAACAGTTTTCAGAAATGACAAACCAAACGCGTTTTCAGCAAATTTGAAAACAAAAATGAAAACACAAAACACAAAACATTTTCAAAAATGAAAATACAAAATAAAATACAAACAGAACGCCACCTTATATTTCCCGCACTCAATTTATATTCGCTTGAAATGAGCACTGACTTTGGCATCGGAGTGCAAACGGGGGCCACCTCGGCCCCCTTTGCAAACTGATTGTTTGTCACAGTGCGCAGAAGATCCACGTGTTCAAGAGGGAGGAGCTGAGACGTGTTGGTACAAGGTCCATCCGGATTTTGTGGTCAACAACTATTGTGTTGATATGTACTAAACTAATTTCAGGAATGATGTGTGGTTTGACATGCATGTGACTTTTGTGGAAGTATATTAGTGAATTGTGGTTTGACATTGAAGTCCGAGATAAGAGTTCATTAGAAATCATTTTTATCTTCGAAGTATATCTAGGTTTAAATGAGCTAAATGATTTTATATTTGATAAAAGTCTCTATATGTCATCATTATCATTCAATATTTTAGTTCGAATTATCCGGTCATTTCAGCATAAGTAGCATATAGAACAACGAAAGATGAAGATCCTACTTTTTAACTTTTCTAGTTGCCCATGGGAATATACAGAATATTATAATTGTCCTTAGTATCTTTAGAACCCGAATATATTCAATTTGAATATTTTATTGCATAGATGATTTTGTTTGGGAAATTTTGATTCAACACTTTTTTTTTTGCACTCATTTTTATGTTTACTCAATGTTATTTTTTAACAAAAGAATCGAAAAATAACCGAAACCGAATCGGAACCGAAATCACTTGGTTCTTAAGTTTTAAGAACCGAAACTGGAACATAATCCTTCAGTAACCGAACCGAAAACCGAAATGCCCAGCCCCAATCAAAACCATCAATTAATTTATATATAAAGAAAAAAATATTTTTTAATTATTTTCCAATAAGAAGTAGCTAATCTTTTTGGACTTATTGTATATAGATTTTTTATTGATAGAATATGTGGTTAAAAATGAGTTTTGAAAAAATAAGTTTTGAATAATGGGTATCAAATAGGAGCTTAACAAAATGAAACACCACAATTCCTTTTTTTATCATCAACAACAACTTTAGTCACAAAAAATTACCACTTCACCCCCCCCAAAAAAAAAAAAAAAAAAACCTCTTAATTAGAAATTATAAAATAAATTAAAAATTATTGGCATAGAATTAAGAACTTCAAAAAATATTTAAAAAAAAAAACTCTTAATTAGAAATTATAAAATAAATAAAAAATTATTGGCATAGAATTAAGAACTTCATAAAATATATTTTAGATAATAAAAATCATACTTCTGTTATTTTAACACTTCACGTAAAATCAGTAATTAATCTTTTCTTCGTTCATCATCAAAATCATAGTAATATGGATCTTACTTAAAAAGAAATCATTGGATAATAATAATAATAATAATAATAATAATAATAATAATAATAATAATAATAATAATAATAACAACTTCTATTTGTATTTTGTTTTCATTTTCGAAAATATTTTTTATTTTTCATTTTTGTTTTCTATTTTCAAATTTGTTGAAACGCGTTTGGTTTATCATTTCAGAAAATTATTTCTAAAAATGGAAAATTGAAAAACACTTTCTGTTTAAAACTTTGCATAATATTACTTAAACTATTTTTTTATTAATTTGCTTCTACATTAAATCATAAAATCTCTATTGTTTTGAAGATTTACTGTATATAATAATAAATTAGTTTATCTAATTCTTATTGAACTAATTTAGTAATGACTAGAAAAATATTTCAACAATAATTGTTAGTTATTAATGTATTACAAAAATAATTTTTTTAATATAAAGTTTTTAAATATTACATAAATAAATAAATAAATTTAATATATAGAAAAATAAGTTCAAGAAAAAACACACTAACAGTAGGTGGCCCTTTATTCAGTGATTTGAAGTTCTATGTACAATTTTGTTGTTTGAATCTTGCTAGTGTCCATTTTAATTTTTTTTTTAAAAAAAAGTTAAATTGTGAATGTGAAGAAATTTTTTTCTACCAAATTCCATTAAAATTGGACTCAAATACTTGGCCTACCATAGCATCCGCATCCCGACCAACTAGTCTGTGAGCACTTTTGGAAAATATTGCGTTTTTGCGTTTTTGTTATTTCCGCCTTTTTAAACTCAAAATGCCCAAAACGATATTTTTAGAGTTTTCATTTTCTTTGCAATTTTTTCTTTCATTTCGAAAATGCATTTTCAAAAGTAGAGAAGATGATGCGTTTTTAGTTTTTTCAAAAATAAAAACAGAAAACGAATTCAAAACAAGAAAAAGAACAATACCTAAATTTTGAATGTACAGGAGCTAAGTGATGAATGAACAGAGTGGATACAGTAAAAGTAGACGAAAATTTGGGGTAAGATATATGTTGGTGATTACCTTCTCCTAAAGTAAACAAAAAGGTTATGTTATTTAAGATTAGAATAAATATAATTCTTAGTGTCAAAAAATAAAATGATTGCATTTATTACCTTTTTCGCCTTCTTTTTTTATTTCCTCCAAATTGCTTTTTATTCTTGCATTTGTTATTCCATTGGTTCTCAGAGTTGGTTGATTTAATATTAGTACCTCATCAACAAGAGGATCAGAACTAGAATGATTATCTCTAAACTTTTGAAACACATTGATAGTCTCCTCGTCATTTTCAAGGAACTTCATTGTTTCCGCTTTTTCTTTAACAATCTTAGGTCTAGAAATTGTTGGTGAAGCCACATTATATACATTATTTCCTTTGTGCATCAACTCACTAAGACTGGATGATTTGGAAGACTTTTCATCGTTCTTTACTAACAAATTGCCTTAGCCATTACTTTCCACAATTCCTTTCTTTACTTCTTTACTCCACTTCTTAAATATGAATTGTTTTTGTATGAAAGTGAGATTATTCAAATCAAATACCTTTAAAGCATGTTAACATAAAACCCCTAAAGATTGAAATAACTTGCAAGAACAAGAAACGTCAAATGAATGAGGATTATATTTGATTTTGTATACTCCTTTTTGCCTTCTTTGATTGCTTCATACCTATAAAACTCATAATCTATACTTACTTCCTTCATCGTCACTTCAATACACCCCATTAACCCTTTTTCAAACAGATTGAACATTTTGTTGGTGTACAAATTTACTGTGACTTAAAATATCACACCTTACTTCGAGACGGTGAACTCCATGTTTGCACTGATAATCAACTTTCAATTCAGCTAAGTGCATTTCTTCAATTTTCTTCTCATGGCAGCATACAAAACTAACAATGCCCATTGTTTTTGTAGAAATTTGATGAAAAATGTTATTTGTACTCTCGTTCCTTTAGGCGGACCTAGTATTTGCAGACAAAGTATCAAACTAAATGGATAACACCAATTTTCTCGTAGTGAATACAATTTCTTTAACCATGAATTACTCCCAAGGTCAAACTTATCAATCACATAATCCCAAGAAACTTTAGGCCGCGTTCTGTTTATATTTTAGTTTTCTGTTTTTATTTTCAAAAAATATTTTTTGTTTTTTATTTTCAGTGTTGTTTTCAAAATTGCTAAAAACGCGTTTAGTTTGTTATTTCTGAAAACTATTTTCAAAAATGAAAAGTTGGAAAAACACATTCTGTTTAAAATTTTGAAGACAACTTTTTTTTGTACCTGTAATTAGATGCTTACGAATAAATTTATAAAATGATATGTTATGGACTGAGATAATCTTCTTGATCACATAAATGATATTTTGTTAAGATATTATGAGTTTCGATTTTCTAAATTTGAAGATTCAAATCCATTCTTTATTTTAAAAAGGTAAAAGAAAGAGTTTTTTAAAATTTATTATTATATAGACTCTTTAAAATAAAATAAAAAATATTTTGTATTTCGAGGGTTTTTGAATGAGGAAAACTGTTAATTTGTAAAAGGGAATAAAAGTGGTGTTAGATGAATTTATAAAAAAATAAAAGTGAAAACTACGCATTTTCGGATTTGTAAAGAAAATGCGAAAAAGTCACAACTACGGTTTCTGTTTTCTTTACAATTTTTTTTGTTTTCCATTTTCATTTTCAAAAACAGTGCAACAAAACGCGTTTTCTGCATTTTCAGAAATAGAAAACAGCTTGTAAAAGCCAAAGAAAACGCAGCCTTAAATTCTTCTTCACTATAACAACCATGGAAACATTTATTGAATTGCTTCTTGAAATCCGGATTAGCGTAATAGCTACCAAGATGTTGTGTAAGATTCTTAGCAATGTGCCAAGTGTACAATTGGCGTTGTGTTTCTAGAAAAATACTTCAATTGCATTTGCCATTACTTTGTCCTCATTTGTGAAAATAGTTTTTGGTTTTCTATTTTCCATTGACTCTAGAAATGTATCAAATAATCAAACAAATGATTCAGTGGTCTCATCAAATAAAAATGCATAGCCAAATAAAACATTTTCCAATGATGATTAACTTCAACAAATGGAATGCATATAATAATGTACTTAGTAGTCTGAAATGTAGAATCGAAACACACATCATCAAAGCAATCATATTCTAACTTTGACATCCTATCTTAATAAGGAAAAAAGATTCATGTGATTATGTTGGTCCACTTGCATTGAGTAGAAAAATTTAGGATTCTTATTTTGCTTGAGCTTAAAATGATTTAGCAAAGTCTGCCCACCCCTTGCCTCAACCGTTTCACGTCTTTCTTTGCAGATAATTTCTCATATATTTTTTTAGTAAATCCAACATTCTCAACTCGACCAGCTTCATTTGCTAAATAGAAATATGATTTTGTTGGTCCTATACTTGCATCGTCCATGGAATTAATGACGCTTGCTTGAGCATTAGATACCCTACGTCATGATCTAAGAAATTGTCATTCTTCTGGTCTAGAAAGTTCATGATTGTGATCATTAGTTATATGAGAAATTTTCCAAATGCCATCCTCAATTGTAAAACGTACCACAAATTTGTACCTTGTTCTTGCATCTAATTTATTAAATTTCTTCAAACCACATATATCTCTATCTATTTGAAATCCTTCATTTGAACATAAAAATTCTCGTTGTTTAATATTTCCCGATGCATCTCCTCGAATATGTCATTTACGAATATTAAAACCTTTTCTTAGAGTATATGTTGTACATATATTGTAAGCTTCTTCATCAGAATCCACTTCGAATATGTCATTTACGAATATTACAACCTTTTCGTACAGTATATGTTGTACATATGATGTGTTCCGGACCCTCGACAATCAGAGTCATAGCAGGCTTGACGGAAAAAGTTAAATATTCAAGCCAAATAAAAGTGCAATTCAGTCAACCATGTCGGAATTAGATGCATAATATGTGTTTTTCGAGTAGAAATGGGCCACTAAGCAAAACTCATGGGCTAAAGCCATTGAGCCGACTGATTTTATGGCCAAATTCCATCATTTGGGGCTTCAAAACAGCAAGTCAATTATGCAGACGGAAATTAGGGTTTTTGCGTATTTTTAGGTTAAATTTTGTTTTTAATTATTTGTTGCCTATTTTAGAATTTTAGTCTAATTAGAATTCTATTTTGAGTCAATTAGCGGCTAGGTTATTTTACTTATTTATATTCCTTTCCATTCATTGTAATTCAGACTTGAGACTTGATTTTGATATAAACAGTTTTTATTGAGGATTCAATAAAAGATATAGGTGGATTCCTATGTTTTCGAACTTATCAAGAATATTTCTTGTGGCGTTCAAATACCGAACTTATCAAATATTTCTAGTGAATATTTGTGGCGTTCAAAATAAGAAACTTATCAAGGAGATTGGGCAATTCCTTGTGGCGTTTCGAAAGTCGTGGTTCTTTATTCCTCATCGTCGAGCCATCGCGTCGTGAATATCGAGTCATGATTCATCCGTCCAACCACAACCTGAGTTCGGAACTTTCCGACGTTTCTTCTGTGCTTCGAATCTCATCATATATTGTAAGCTTCTTCATCAGAATCCACTTCGAATATGTCATTTACGAATATTAAAACCTTTTCTTAGAGTATATGTAATACACTCAATTTTTTCTATACTACTTAAATTCTCCATTGAACAAAATAACCTGATTAAAAAAATTAAATTATTATTTATTTTCATAGCAAAAATAATAATGTACCATAAAAAAAATATGGGAAAGAATGAGTAGTTTGAGTCCTAAATGTAACAAGTAAATTATCTTTCTTAATAGAAAAATTATGAAGTAGTATGAACAGTAAGTCAAAAGCTTCACGTGCTAATCAAACACTATTGATGGCATCAATGTAATGTTCATTACACTAGTACAAACTAACTTATAGGCGTCGGTTGTAAAAAGGATAAATTTGGTCTCAACGCGTGAAGTATGGACAATACGCATTGGTTGTAAAAGCGATGCCTAAAGGGACTTTAGGCGTCGGTTCCTAAATTTTGAATTTAGGAACCGACGCCTAAACTTGACAAAAGGCACCAACTGTGGACAAAAAATCTGAGCCTTTTGTTAACCATACGCGTCAATTATGGACTAACAACCGATGCCTATTTTGTTTTTCAAATATTTTTTTTCTAATTTCACCAAAACTCCTGTATCTACTGCATCACCACATTCTCCACATGCACATCACAAATCTATCACCACTTAACATATATATAATCGACATATGCATAATAAAGTTAAATAAATCAAGAAATTGAATACCAAATTAGTTTTATATTTACATATTGTTAATTAGTTATACAAATGTGTACATGTTTGCATACAACATACACTCTTCAAAGAAGTATTTGACCAATAAATTTCGAATTTCGTCGATTTCCTCCGTTAAGTAGTATTTTTTAAATATCTACAAACAATTAAAATGAATTATTAGTTATTTTTAATAAAATATAAATCATAATTAAGAAATTTTTAATATTCATTAACTTATACATTTTCTAAAGAAGTGCGTTGAGAGTAGTCTGTGATTATCTCAAACATGTTTTTCATAACATAGTAACCACACTCAGAACCTACAGGTTGCTGAGCACACTGAAATTTGTATATTGAAAATTAATATTAGTAATCTAATTAAATAGAATATAGAACTAATTCAAAATTTTGTATAAACTTATAAATTTTAGTTTTCATACTGAAACTTTTTTCCAAGTTAGAAGGCATGTTGTCCTCTTGCCGCCACATGCCAAAAACATTCTAAAAACCCTAAAATCTCAATAAATATGAGCAGGTTATAAAATAATAATAAAACTCAAAATTCTATAGAAATTTTGGCAGAGCCTCCCTTGCGAATTGAACTTATCCAACCTATAGAGATACTGCTATTTAATATTATCCCAATTCAATCACAACTCCAACAACATCCATCATTCAATCACAATTCAAAATCAAGCTTCAACATCACCAATTACTCCAAAAATCAATCCCCAACTCCACAACATGACAATTTCAAATCACAAATTCCAATTAACGAAATAGGAGATAGACTAATCACTAGATGAAACATAAATGACTTATTCAAACTAAATTCAATCTAAATAATTTAAAGAATAAGTGACGTCACCCAAAATCCTAATCATTTTCATTCATTAAATGAAATATACTTTTAGTCCAAAACATATGCACTATCATTTTAACACTGAACGACACCCTAATCGAGATAAAAACTTCTATGTGATTCGCAATTTAACCCAAACGAGGTTTTAAGTTATATCAAACACATATAAAACCATCGTTGAATAAGAGATAAATTTCAAGGGAAAAATTTGAAATCTTACTAATCATTTAATTAACTTAAAATCAAAAGTGAATCCAATTAAAAAAAGTGAAAAATATAACTCAACCTAACATTCCAAAAAATTGATTAAAATTCCCGTAATTAACCAATCTAAAACTTATCTGTTTAATAACTCAAAATGAGCCATCTATAATTAAAATTCAAACTAAAATTGCTAAAATTCAAAATTTGCAAATTTCAAATCTAAAAATAATATACACCTTTACACAATTTTCCCCAAATTCAGAAAATTATAATCGTAACTCTAAGTTAAACTAACAACATCAATTAAACAACCAAATTTATAAATTTTGATTATGAAGATTTCACACACACATATATATAACCTATACATGTACATATACAATATGTGTGTGTGAGACTACGTGTGTATAACCATGTGTGCGCGTAAGTGTGTGTTCGTGGGGTGTTGTTTACGTGAGACGAGAGATGAGAGAAAGGGGAGGGTTACCATGGAGGTGGAGGTGATCGATGGCTGGAGGATGCTGAGAGAGTGAGATGAGGTGGCAAGCATGAAAGAGAGTGAGAGAGTGAGAGAGGGAGAGTGGGCGGCATTGCTAGGGAGTTGAGATAAGGAAAAGACAAGAATGAGGGTCAGGTTTACGATGATCCCATTTGGGAACTCTTCGAATAATCGATTGAAACGCCTAAAAACTTCCAATTACATCTAGTCACAAATGATGATAGTGATCTCTTCCTGAAATTGATCCCCCTAGACTCAATCTTGCGAAGAACGATGACACACATGAAGTGTCTCGTCAGGGATTGAGTCATTCGGTTCATGTATTATCACAACAATGAAACCCAGGTCCATCTAGTCCACCCTACGTAGGAAATTGTGAACGGTCATTTTCGTTAATACTATCTGATGTTGTGCAGTAATGTGATACTCTCCCATGTCCAACAAGATGAGTGCAAGTAGTTGAATCGTTCCTTTCGATTCATTGATTGTCGAGCACGTGAAGTTGTTGCCTAGCAAATTCTTGCATATGGTACCGCATGTTCTGTCTACAATATGGTCCTAGAAACCATCTTCTATGCATGAATCTAGAATCAACTAGGTAATACTTGTTGCCATACAGAAATGGAAATTAGATGTCTAAGTCTTCCATTACGGCATTCAACATTCTGCTGTCGTAGGTCAAACCTTCCCAACCGACATCTGCAAATGTAAAGCACATATTAAAGTCAACGACAACTAAGATGTTTTGCGTGAGCATACCCTTTCTATATTGATATTTTTTAGTCTCTACTTAGGACGGTACAACAGGTACATGTGTTCCATCTATTGCTCCAATACAGTCCTACAAAGTCAACGGTGGTTAAGCATATCTAAACATCTATTTTGTATCATAGCGGACAATGCATAGACACATGATAATAACACATTTCTAGTTTCCACTAAACAGGAAGGGTGCGTGTCGATAGTTCGTGGGTCTGTGATGATCCACACCAAACATATATTGTTGATGTGGTTTAATCATCACAATTGAGAACAAATAAAGTTTCTCCAGGACGTAGAGAAAATGTACATGTACTGTTAACATCAAGTGACTAAAAAAGATGTGTGCCAAACACATGCCCACTGAGTGCCCGAGAATAAATAGGGACAATGCAAGCATTTGTTCCATAGATATGTATCGTGTAGTCCTGAAGTCATAGTGTTCTTTAAGGTGTGCGACCAGACTGTGAAATGCCAGGGGACTCATTCTGTACAGCTGCAGACAGTCACCACCGCTAGGTTGATTTAGGACTCTATGAACAGTCGTTCCCCAACGTCATCATGCTCAATGGCAAAATTCGGTGGTATGTTGTTAGCAAATATGAATCGAACAATGTTTTGTGCAATGTTACAGAAATCGATCCCTAAAGATTCCTCCTCTTGGAGCCTTTCAAGTTCGCGTAATATATCATTAACATTAGACGAAGCTATTATCTGGATTTGAAATAAATATGAAAGGAATTGACATAATTTGCTAGTGGAATAAAGAGATTTTAAATACGCATGAATGGAATGGACTTAATTAACTGGTAGAATAAAGGGGTTCTTATATTTTGGGTGACTTCACATGCAATACTTATATTTTTCGTTTCAAAGCATATATGTAGGCAATTACTAGTCGTCCCTAAATAAATAACATTTTACTATTTCACCAACAATCTGCAATATTTTATTTCTTTACAGACCATAGTACCCCCTTCGCTTATTTATTTCACTATTTCTCCAATTACTAAACTGTTGAGGCAATAACCATAAATGCTAAATCCACTATTTCAACCAACAATCTGTAATTGATGAAAAAATTATCTGAAAGCTTTCTTCACTGCTTCAATGGCTACAGATGTGAACGGTTGGTCTGGTAATGTGATTGTAAAGCTAACATTTTCCATGTGAGTTATACATTTCAATTTATTTCTATAGTCAATTGGATGCACGTGCCAACCTTTTCCATGTGACTCGAAAATGTTGTGGTTGAAGTGAATTCAAATGCACATACCATAATATATGAATGGTGATCCTAATAAATAAGAACCAGATTTCTCAAAAGACGCAAATTTAAACATTTCTATGAAACTTCACCCAAGAACTAAAGTAGGAAAACTGGAAATGGCAATGTGGAATATTAGAACATAGAAAAGTCTATTAAGGATAAATGGTTAGGGGGCCCTACTGTGTAAGTAGATGTGGAGTTATAAAGATAACTTAGGACATATTCATATCAGTTGAAATTGTCACTTAATATTTCCATTTTTTTTTTTTTGCATAATTTGTTAGATGGAATTTTATAAAACTTGGACAAAAATTAGAAATCTTGCAAAGTCTCAAGAGTTCTGGAACGTTTTGAAAGCATTTATAAATAGAGCGAGGCCATTTGTAAACAATAGGAGAAAAATTAGATGTTCATGCAATAAATGTTTGAATGCGTTAATGCATTCTTTGGAAACTGTTGATGCTCATATATTTCGTTATAGCTTTGCGAAGTGTTATGTGACATGGATTCACCACGCAGAGATCAAGATTCCGCATGAAAATGTGAATGCTCAGAACAAAGGGACCGATTCACAGGATCAGACGATTGATGAAATGATAAATATTGTGAAGGACATAATTGGGAATGAATATGCTGGCGCCAGCTTTGGAGCCCAATATGATGTAAATCATAGAGTTTCTTCCATATCTTCATTAAAAATTTTAGTGAAGCTGATGGATTTAAAGGTGGTGACCAAGTATACAAACAAGACATTCGATGATCTTTTAAAGTTGCTGAAGCTAGCATTTCCGAAAATGGACCTTGTGGAATCTCACTACGAGGTTAAAAAGATGATCACAAAACTAGGTCTAGGTTACGTATCCATACATGTCTGTAAGAATGACTATACACTATTCTGGAAAGGTACGCTAATAGACAGACTTGTCCCATGTGCTAAGAAAGTCGTTTGATACACACCGTCGAATTAGGTCTTGGGAAGAATATGCCGCATAAGGTGCTACGATATTTTCCTCAAGCCCTAAGACTAAGATATCTATTTTCAACAAAGGATATTGCGAGACTCATGAGGTGGCACATTAAAGGTCAGAGTAAGGTGAAGATGAGCTACAACATCCTGTTGGTGGGAAAGCTTGGCGAGAACTCGACATAAGGCATCCTCGGTTTGCAAGTGAGATAAGGAATACCCGGATGGGGTTGGACGCATATTGTTTTAATCCATTTAGCAACATGAGTTAGGCTTACAGTATGTGGCTAGTAGTTATGATAGTCTACAACTTGCCACCTTGGCTATGCATGAGATCAAAGAATCTAATGTTGGCTTTATTGATCCTATGTCCAAAAGCACCTAGTAAGGACATGGACGCATTCTTGTGACCCTTAGTAGATTAACTGAAAGAGCTGTGGTCAAATGGTATTGACACGCATGATGCTGTAAGATGAGTCCATGTGGTGAAAAGTGTATTCTAGGAAAGTACCCTAGATACTGAGGAACTAGAAGGAAGAGAAACGTAGATGAATTGAATTGGAGGAAGAAAAGCATTTTTTATAAGTTGTTGTACTGGTCTATCAATGAGTTGAAACATAACATTAATGTTATGCATGTGGAGAAAAATGTGTGTGATAGCTTGCTGGTACGATTCTTGACGATCCTCATAAATTGAAGGATAATGTTTAATGTCAAACAAAATTTGATGGAAATGGGGATAAGGATTAAGTTACATCTGTATCACAAGGGAACTAGGTTGATGAAGTCTGGTGCAGGTTATACATTGGCGCTGCATTTTGCCGCAAGTATTTTAGCATCGTCCCCATAGGTCTATAAGGTGACAACAGTCGTCCCTATAACATGACCTAGAAATCTGCTTCATGTCACCTACTTCATCATGTCTTTTCCTAACCCTAACTAACTTCTAGTGATCTGAATTTTTAATATGTTGTAGACCAGGTTAAATACTTTCATATGCCGCAACATGTCTCGGGAAAATTTCAATTTTTCGAGGCGATATCCCAGGCTGAAAATCAGTGGTCAACCATATTTTAAAATTCATTGTTTTGCTATATCCTAATTTAGGGATGTTTTATTGTTTTGTTACACTTTCTATAGGTTTTTTTTTTACTAATCTTGATTATCTCTCATATGCAAGGAATGCACCACATTTAAAAACACCACAACCCAAACGAGAAAACAAGGAAAAGCAAGAGATGGGTGAGATCATCCAAGATACATCAAAGCAAAGAAGCTTAACTTAAGAAAACCCACCTCTTAATTCGGGAAGTACTTGAACACTCTTCGTTATCTTGTGCTTAATTGTTATATATATATATATATATATATATATATTTTGCATACATTGAGAAAAATGTATTTTTCTAGTTTTGAGGTGGGAATTTCATTCATTCGTTGTTCATCATGCATTCATTCGAACAATTAAGCTGTAACGCCTCGAAAATTCGTATTATATTAAATTATTCACTTTTAATGGGACCCACTTAAAAGGCAAATAAATTTTTTTATTTTTTGACTTATTTAAAGAGACCTATTTGATATTAAATAAGACTTTTAATTTAGTTGTCGTAATATCAACAAAAAATAAATAAGAATAGTAAATATTACTTGAAGTAATTTTTTGAATTAAATATATCGATTATCGATTTCATAATTGGGAAAATATTGATTGAAGTATATGGAGTGTACTTCAAAGTGGAATTAAGAATTCATCCCAACGTTAAAAAATAATATACCAAAGTTAATTTGTAAACGACGAATTGCGCGTATAGTTTCGAGACGTGTAAATTCTTAGTTTTGTTTCCTGTCTTGACTATTCGAGAATATCTTCGTGTAGAGCTCTGAATTTCATTCAAAATAGCATATTGTATACATATATTTGTTTGACGTACGTGCTTCGAATACTTTAATAAAGAAGTTAACAATTCAAAATGTTAATTTTAAATGGCCTATTTTTTACAAGCTGCAACTTTTGTTATAGTTGACCATGTTGTGTTTCGACGAAGATACAAGAAACTAAATCATGAATATTTCTGAAAGGCATATTGGAAGTTTAGTCTTTTTCTTATTTTTTTTTTTTTTTTTTGAACTTTACATACAAATTCCCCAAACCCAGCCCCCCGGCTCGAACCCAGGTATTCCCTGGTAAGGTGGCGCCATTTCCCACGTGGGCTACCAACCTTGGCCTTATTGGAAGTCTAGTCTTGATTGTAAAAAGAGTACCGAAAATTAAGATGAAAGTAGTCACATAAAAAGAAATCGAAAAAGATAATAATAAATTAGTTTTAATCGAAAAATATCGTTATAAAGTACTCATTGAGAACTTCATATTGGGCCCAAGAACTCTCTATTACGACTTCATATGACCCTAAAATTTTTAGAGTCATTTTGGTATTCTTAATAAGTACTGAGACTAAAATAGAAGTTTTATATTTTATAGGACTAAAAGAGTAAATAAAATAATTTATTTAAATGCCATTTTAGTCCTCAATAAAAACAATAAATAGGGGTAGTCGACTATTGGAAAAATAGAGGGAAAAAGAGAAGATTACAGGGGGTTCGACCCTCCATTAGACAAAAGAGGCCCCCCCCCCCTTCAGGTAACCATTAATTTATTTTATATTATATATTATTTAGTTAATTATTATTATATTATATATAATATTATATAATATAGTAAGTTTTATATTAATAATGTTATGGTTATTATTTCGGATATGAAAATTAGAATAATTTTCGTATGAGGTATGATAAAGATGGTCAATCCCTTTAAAATAAAGTTGGTCCATATAATTAAATATTTTGCAGGGAAATAGTCTACTTTAATATTACTGGACTCTAATTTATATTTAGTAATTGAAATATGATATAGTATCATGTAACTAAATTATAATTTATATATATTGTGGGAAAGAAGTGAGAATCAATCTAAATTGACTCCAAGTGGTTTAATGGTGCAAATATTGAGGAATAAAATCGTAAATTCTAGGGCAGCCAAGGAGTAAGTTATAACAATTCAATATATTGTTGGTAAAATATATGTGGAATATGATATGGAAAATATCTGTATATAGTGAAAGCATGCGAGACATAATTTGATGATATGACATGTTATTAATGCACATGAATTCATTTTAATGCCATATTATGTGATTATGATATATAATTGGTGCACGAGGTATATTGTGGCATTCATGTGCACGTGCATTATGTGGACTTAGAAGAAGTCCTTCATAAATAGTAAAGAAAAAGATAATGTGTAAATGGAGAAAGAATGACGTGGATGATAGTAGAATCACCTACAAGTGTATCGAACTTTACTTCGCGTTCGAATATACACACCCGCTTGAGACTCCCGACGGTCATTTAGGGTAGTCGAGGATAGGGTTTTGGCGGTCCGACGCCGGTATACGAGCGGTGTCAGGAGGTCTCTTGGTGGCCTTTGGACTACGGATCGACATGTTGAACGTCATATTTAATAGCCAAGCCCGATTGATATAATATAATTCCAAGTGTAGTATCTTAAGTCTCGGTGGGCGACGATGGATACAAACTGTGGGGTCTTGAGTCTCAGTGGGTGATGACAGACCACAAGCACTGGAAGACGCATGTGTATGGGCCCAATTGATAATTGAGCTCATACGGTACAACATAGTGGGGTTCGGGCCCAAGTAGAAAATGTGGATAAATTGAGATAACAAGAAATTGTGAAGTTTGAGAATGTGATCATTGTGAGAAAGTAAATCAAGAATCATGCGTGTGATCATGCATGTTGTTACTTGTCGAGCGTTAGCTAAGTTTTGCATGGTAGGTGTGACAATGCATGAATTGGAGGTTCGTGACAATTCTTGTGTATTGGGTACCTGACTGTAGTTCATGGGTCTCTCACTAGGGAACCTCGAAAAATGTCCAACTACTTTTAAATATTTTTATTTCGTTTCAAAATAGTTAAATATTTTAAATAGCAAATTTTCGGCTATCTTCCGCTATCCACTCCCAGTTCCTTGTTTTGAACAGGCGTTATTATATCAACTTCTAACTTTAATATTTTTATATTATCGTTAATTTATTTTGTTTTCTTCAAAACTAAATTACACATAAAATTTCAGAGATATATACTTATTTTCAATAATGTCAGGTTATGCTTTAATTATAAAAGTTAAATTATTTTTAGAACGAATTGATATATTATTATTTTATTCGTTTGAAATATCATAAAATCTGGTGGGAAAATAATGAATTTGAGGCACCACATAAGCTTTTAAGAGTGTTAAAACTTGATACCCGAAATTCACCTGAGTTGGGAGTTATCAGTCCAAAACTCGTTACATGGATCAATTAGAAAGCTTAAGGGGTCTTTTACTATTCTTTTTAGCCTTAGTAACTCGAGTAATTAAGTCTTTAAGAGTTCTCAAAACTTGGTGGCCTAAAGTCATCTGATTTGAGAGTCACCGGCCTAAAGCTTACTACAGTGGTCACTTAGAAAGCAAATAAGAAAAGTATGACATAAAAGATGAGAAAAGAAAGAAAGAAATATAGAGTGCTTGGAATAAGCTTTTAGACTAGAACTTTAGAGACTGAATGTGTAGATTAGGTATGTGATTACCATTGACCTTTTATGCATACTTGTCTTAATTCTACTTTGACAAAAATAATTGTTATTTGAACTTTTGTTTTATAGTTAAGTTCTACTTTGTTCGAGGATGACAAATAATTCTAGTTTGTGGGTGTTTTATAAGTGTAATTTATACACTTATTTGCATGCTAAAAGTAGGATATATTGTTGTTGTTTTAGAATAAAAGTTATTGATTTAGTTATTCGTTTATATTTCAGAAATAATCCAAAAGTTGAGAAAATGAAGTAAATAAGAAGAAATTGGATTATATATGGATGCTAAAATATACACATGGAAAGTGCATAAAGTCAATTGAGGCAAAGAAGAGCTAATTGGAAGAAATCAGAAGTTCAAGGACCAAATTAATTTAATCGAAAGATGAAGGCTTTGCTATGCAATTAAACCATGAGGACCAACTTGCCCAAAATAAAAGAAGAAAACTACAATCGGACGATAAAACCATGCGGTTGCGCATTGTAAACACAACCACGTGGCGCGCCACTTTTGCCTGCGCGATCGCACGGCTTGTCGATTGGGCTGCAGCTGCGCTTTTCATGTGATTTTCAATGGGTTTTATTACTTTTTCGCCTAGGTCTCATCCATACCTATACATACTAGATGTCTTGCATGTTTTTGGGGTTTCCAATCTGATCAAAATCATAGAATATCACCAAAACGCTGTCAAACATTGAGGGGACCAATTGGCATATTATTCATGATTGATGATTCTTCTACAACATGATGAACCAGGTGATGATCTCTAATCACTTATGTTGTGATTTATCTTTCATTATGTTTCTAGGCTAGGCGTTGTTGTGTTAGAATCGTGATAAAGTTTTACTTTCCGAATTTCATGTTTGATTTATTGTTTAATTAATACAATTTGTAGGTTTAAGCAATTAATTCATGCTTCTATTTATCTAAAATTATTTTATTATTAATTGTATGATTGTTGTGGCCTTGTTCTAAGTTCGAATGATTAAGATTACGTTATATATGTTTTAATTACCATAGGGGTCGATAGGGGATAGAAATATACCGCTAAGCTCTATGTTATCTTCAAAAGTGTTCACAAAATTATTAATCCTGTCTTGTATATTCGCGTTCATAATAGAAATATTGTCGGATTACATATAAGAAAATGTTTTAATTCACCGTTCGAAAAGGGGTTTTAATAAAATTAGGAACATGGATTTTCAATTTTCCATGAATTATAGTTAGACGATTAAATTAAGGCATGAATGATGAAGGTAAAATGAATTCTCGATTCTAGCATGTTTTTCTTATAAATTTCATACTTCTCAAATTATTCGGGGCCGTTCTCTTCGTGTTTCGATTTTGAATTTTGAGTTTTGGATTTTGTTTTGAATTTTGAATTTTGGTTGTTTGTTTTGGGATTGCTAAAAACATGTTCTCTTTGTGATTTTGGAAAACTGTTTTCAAAAATAGAAAACTGAAAAATGCATTTACTTTGTAATTTTCTGATATATTTATTTTGTTATATTTTATATGTAAAAAATGGTTGATTTGTTGAATTACATTAATTTTAATGTCAATAAATCAGTTAATTTTCTATGTCAATAAATTCATCATTAATATTGTTTCAGCTAAACAAAAATCCAACCCCATACCAAAAAAATCTTAGGTGGCGTTCTGTTTGTATTTTCATTTTCGAAAATGTTTTATGTTTCCTGTTTTTATTTTTGTTTTGAAATTTGATGAAAACGCGTTTGGTTTGTCATTTTTGAAAACTATTTTTGAAAATGAAAAGCTGAAAAACACTTTCTGTTTGAAATTTTACAGAATACTACTTAAACTATTTTTAATTAATTTGCTTGCAAAATACTACTGGCTCAAACTCAAATTTCATTTCACAATACACTAAAAGCATGGTTACCTGCAACACACTAATGTGAGCACTAAGAGTCTATTTTAACACAGCTTGGTCATGTTCGGGATTTGAGAAAGCTCTGGTTCTATTAAAATTCAGAAAGTGCAAGTTCTTTTAAAACCACCAGAGTCCATTTATCAAGGCATTTTTTGAAATCTAACAACAAGAATTCTCACTTAATTTTTTTTAATGTTGATATTGAATTCAATAAAACTTTATTTTAGGCTTAGTTCTAAGTTAGGATAATTCTAAATGAATAAATAAAAATAAAATAAAAATAAAAATTATGCTTAGTTCCAAGCTAGGATAATTCTCTCAAAAATAAAAAATAAAAAAATATTTTAAACTTAGTTCCAAGTTAGGATAATTCTTAAAAAAAAAAAAAAAAAATCTCAAAACGCGTTTTCCGCATTTTGAACATTTTTATTTAAATACACTTAAAAGGCCCAAAACGAGGTTTTGGATGTTTTGCATTTTGTGTACAAATTTTTTTTATTTTCCAAAATGCGTTTTCGAAAATGGTAAAGAGAATGCAATTCTAGTATTTTCAAAAATAAAAACAAAAACGACATCAAAACAGTAAAGAAAACATGGCCTTAACATTGATCTATATATAATGGAAAAATAACGTAAGAGTTTTAAGTGAAGGAAGTGACTCACTTTTACCAAAAAAAAATAAAAAAATACAAAAAATAAAATAAAATCTTAACATGAATCTATATATAATGACAAAATAATATAAGAATTTCAAATGAATGAAGTGTCTCACATTTACGCAAAAAAAATAAAAAATACAAATAAATAAATAAAAATCTTAACATGGATCTATATATAATGACAAAATAACATAATAACTTCAAATGAAGGAAGTGTCTCACAAAAAAAAAAAAAAAAAAAAGCTTAACATGGATCTATATATAATGACAAAATAACATAAGAGTTTCAAGTGAATGAAGTGTCTCACATTTAAAAAAAATAAAAAAATATATCTTTACATGGATCTATATATAATGGAAAAATAATATAAGAACTTCAAGTGAAGGAAGCGTCTCACATTTACAAAAAAAAAAAAAAAAAAAAATCCAAAATTCGCGTTTTGAACTTTTAATACAAAACATCCAAAACGTAATAAAATCATTTTGATATTTCCGAAAATCAAAAATTCAAAACGGGCTGAAAACAGTAAAGAGAACATGGTCTTCACTTTTAGTTGTTAGTTTAATTCAAAATTCAAACTCAAATCATCTTTCTTAGTTCCGATTAAGGTCTTTAATCTTAAAATATAATTTACTCAATCCTCGTGTGAATGATACACAAACTCATAATTCGCTTTATTATTTTTGCGATTCGTACACCTACAGTCAGCAATAGAAAACAGCAGCCCCCCTTGGATTGGGGTGTCATTCATCTTGTTTTCACTCTAAAGAAGAATCTTGTGTAGTGGTAAGTTCAACTGTAAATGCACGCATCCACTGTGCTAAATCTTAAAAAAATTGGTTTTGTTGATTTTTATCATTGAATTGAAATGACCCCAGAAATTTAAAGATAGTCTGCTTCCATAATTGCACGTATCTTTTTAATTTCTATAATATAGGATAACTGAAATTTGTATGATTGCTAGTTTATGATTCAAAGATTCTTATCACGTCGTATATGTTTTACATTGCAATTATCAAATTGCTGTGACTAAATTTAAGCTGTGAAACTTTAGATTGGTTGCGATTTCTATATTTCAAATAGATCTTCTCTAATCATTTCATCGCAATCCCAAAGTACCAGGTATTGATTACCCGATTTAATCTAACATTGGTACTTCAAAGAATATTCCTAACGTACCGAGTTGATGATCATATATTTTGATATCACTCATTGGTACATCAAAGGCACAATCTAGTCATTAGAGTCAATCATCCTTCAGTATTTATATTTCTAATAATTATATATTTATTAGCACTTATTATACATTTGTCAGGCAAATAAAATATTGCATTTGTGCCCGATCTTTGAAACATCCGTTGCTCAACAAGTTTTGTATTACGACTTTTTACCTATGGGTATTTTACTGGCTTTACACTTTTAAGTGTTTAGACTCCAAGTCCAAAAACTTCAGGTTTTGTAGTAAGTTTAATTTAGTTTGAATGCATACTTTTGCCAAATATTTTTGTGTCGATTTTCTTCGACATATTTTCTTTTATTATCCTTGCTATCATTCATATTATGATGCGGCTAGTTTCGCAGTTTGCTTTTGAGTAAGTGCTTTATATAGTGTGTCGACACAATTATCATCTCTATTCGATTTCTTTTCCCACAAGATATAACTATATAGATATAAGGAGATTAACAATTAGTTATATCAATATATACTCTCTCACGAGTATATGCCTCATTTATAAGACAATCATAATAATTTGTTCCATTTTTATTTATTTAGGCATCCTTATTTGAATCATATCGCTGCGCTTCAGGCGTGCCATACATCAATATAAGATCGAAATCTGTAACTAGTATATGAGATTTTATTAATCTCTTATGCATCTTGTAATTATGTTATCTTTTTAACTTTTTGTTCGTATTTTCAATCGAATTTCTGGTTCGTATTATTAATCGCGATGATATATGTAACATAATATGATGCATTTGTTTGATTTTAAGCTACTAATATTCCCCCTAACGTTGAGAAAATTGTCCAATCAAATCGACAATTATTTTTTCGGCGTTGTAAAATATCACTCATTTGGGATATATGTTCAAACCATGCATTTTTCTCAACATTCTTTATTTTTCATTTCAGTGCATTGTGGTGGATCAGTTGCACTATCAAAAAATTAGATGGAAAAATTAGACTCTAACCATAAGCCAATTCTAGTAGTGAAAACTATGATGTTGACATGATGCATAATAGAATTCCCTTAAAAAATGAGAAGTATTTTGTTCTCAATTAATTGAAAGCATTTAACAAGCAATAATGTTAAATTATTATCGACATCCCAACTAACACTTCTTAAAATGTTGAGATTTATGTCCACTAGCATTAACCAGACGCTCATAATTTAAAATTTGAGCAATAATTTGGCAAACTTCTAGCTCCGAACACCATGCAATAATCTAGTATATGTATCAAATCTATTAGATACAAATAATATTTAGATGATCAACGTGGAGGATGATGTACCTCATTTATCACCCTAATTAATTTTCAAAAATATAGAGAATTTAATCCCTGTTTTAGATAGTGATGGTTAATGAAAAAAATTCATGAAAGAGAATAAACATCATATAGTATCGAATTGAAGAATCTTCTGGTCCTTCATTGAGTATCCGTTTTAATTTTGCATTATTATTAATCCAGTGATTGTCCCACTGATCATGCCAAATAATGAAATCAAGTTGAACTTCTGGTTCAATATAAGATCTAATTCAATGATTAAACAGTATATTCATATATCATTCAAGTAGTAAAAGTAATCAATGTCCACATTAGTTACATGTTTTCCTTCAAGGATAAAAATGAACTCAAATGATATATTCTTCAAAATATGTGCTACTTCGAAAGCAAGTTTTTATTGCTCATTAATATGTCAATATTCTTCTGGAATATTGAGATTGTAATATCATGCTCTTCATGAGCAAATAATATTCTTCCAGAATATTAATAATGTTGTACTACTTCTGAAGCAACAATAAATATTTGTAATAGACAGATTTATAATTAATATTTCTGGAAGGTTGTACTACTTCAGGAGCAACAATATAATAAATCAATAACATCAATAAATTTTTAATGGATAAATTTATGATTAATATTCTTCTATATTCTATTGTACTACTTCAAGAACGACAACATAATGAATTATCAATTTAAAGATAAAAGATTCAACAACAACAATAATATATACATTAAACATATAAAGTACAAAGACCTTAGCGTTTGCATCTGACTTGAATTCAGTATTTAACAATACATAATATACACCGTAAATACATGAAGTTCATGTGGAAGTGTTCGGAAATATGACTTGGATCCAACCTAAAGAATTAAAAATTGCATGGATGGACTTAAAATTCAACTGATAGAGAACCTGAATTGAATTGGAAGTTAACATAATTGAAATTTGAAATGAATTTAAGAAGTTGGATTTGCATTGAATTTGAAAGACAGTTCCCTGGTTGAATATTCAATAAGAATTCATAATCACATTTCATTCGTGAAATTCCAAATTGAAAAATCGATTGAAGTTCATAATAGGAAGAGAAGTAGAATACGAAATCTTTATGATGCACATGGATCTAAAGAAAAAAAATCACTTATCATCAAATTAATTTTGATACACATGAAAGATGATTATGCTTATAAATTTTCTAACTCAATTTGGTAGAAATTCGTACTGATAACGTGTTATAAATTAGAGAGAAGAAAGAAGAAATAGAGATGCCAATAAACTTGTATATTTTATTATGAACTAGATCCACACCCGTGCGATGCAAGGACATATTATCTTGATAACAAACAATGTATTGAAATGTAGCAATTGGAAGATAATGAAAAATGTAAAATATTCTAGAAAGAAGTATTTAGAATTGAAAATTGTAATTGCAATTATAATTTCGAAACAAACTTAAAAAAAGATAAATTTCATATTTGTGAATGAACTTCAAAAAAGATAGATTTCATATTACACAAAGATAAACAAAACCTATAACTGACTACGATTATTACAAATTTCTAAAGACCTTTTTATACACAACATTTTTTGTTGTATTTGTCAGTTCACCATCTGTGTCACATATAAGCATCTTTGTACATATAAGCATGTTCTTGTTTTTAAACATTTTTACATTTCAATTACGAACCAAATTGATTTTAAAAATACAATTTCAAATCCATTCTCCACAAATCAAACATCTAGTCCCTTTTTTTTTCAATGAACGCTTTAGTCAAAAAGCTTGAAGACCCATTTATAAAGGTTAGAATATTTTTGGTTTATTGATCTTTTTCTTTGCTAGAATATGTTGAAGACCATGTTCTCGTTTGTAAACGGTGCTTGTGAAATATTGGTATCGCAATTCTTTATTTCTACTTTTTGCAAGGAAGTGGGAAATAATTAACAATATCATGAATTATTGAAACAACTTCTATCTATTTTTCTTACTTATTTTGTTAGATTATTATTACTCTTTAAAACTGTTTATGTTTTAGACAAATTTTTTTTTTCAAAATTAACTTATTTCAATTTGTTAGAAAGTTATTACAACATAATAATTTAATTAATGAATCAATTATTGAAAAGACACCACGCTAAATGTTTCTTTTATTTTCAATCAACTTCTTTAATAATTTAATGAGTTGTTATACTTTAAAAGAAATTCATAAAATATAGACTCTAATTGTTAAAATTCAAAAAATATACACTATTTACTAAAGAAATTTCTCCCAAGTAAAATTGCTAATTGAAAAATCTAGACCTCTGAAATATCAATAATGCATTGGGAAAGTTGGGCAGGGGAAGCATAGAAATAAAGCTCAATAATCAACTTTATTTGCAATGTCTACTAAAACATCATAACACAATCTTAAAAATAATAGCCCATTAATCTCCACTATTTTCTTAATAATAATTAACCAAAATGGATTAAAAATCACATTTCTCTAGTTATGATCATTTAAAATGATTGAACGTCTGAGGAAGATAAATAACTTTCCATTAAACTCCTTAACTTATAGAATTGACGCATTAAATTGGGTAATTTTACAATCGTCCCTGTCGAGATAGCAAATTGGTAGAGAGGCATTAACCATCCATATCGAGGAGTGGAGTTAAATGATTTATATTCACAGCAAAGTAAACACTTGTTTTCTTTGCACTTAAAGAAGTTCAACAGAGATTGTCCAACTATATAACAACTACTAATAGCATCGTGATGTTTTGCCTTGTCCAGATGTATAACAACTACTAATAGCATCATGATGTTTTGCCAATACTACCACTTCAATTTAATAAAAGAAGTATTCAATAAGTAAATAAAATAAGTCAACGAACAAATACATAAATATAAATTCTTTAATCTTTTTTTTCTATCAATGAATAACGAACATATCCATCCAAATCCTGAAACCAATAATATATACACTGCCCATACTCTATCAATGTTTAACAGGGTCGAGATTAATAGAGAAATATAGAAGTTCTAATTTTCCCATAGTTGGTGAGCTCAAAATGAAACATTTCGATGGATTAGATGATTGCGAAAATGTTTGTGATAACATATATTACAGAAGGGAGCAACTTCAATACTTGAAAAAAAAAAAACTCTAGATGAGCTCCAAGAGTCAACTGAAGGGAATTATAGAACCGTACCAACAAATCATAAACATTTAAGTTCTTTATACCACTTATTTATAGTATTAGTCTTTTCTCAATTCTTTGCTTTTTGTTTTCTGCTGGTAATAGATTCAGAAAATGTTTAATCAGATGGAACATGCGAATAACAATTTAGTGGAGGACAAGAGGATATTGAAATCAATTAAACACGCTAAAGAAAAAAAGAGAAAAAATCATTTGGATGCAAATAACAAACAAAGAAAGATATCACTGGGCCTTAGGATGAATCCCTGACTTAAAAGGATGAATAAAAGATCTAATCAAAAGGAAAATTGTACTACCTCCCTAACCTCATTCTCTGGTACTTTTTGCTTTTGTAATACTTTGAACTTCAAAAATATGCTAAAATGAATGAAGTCTATCTTTTAATTAAATACACATACAAAGAACCTCAAAAAGCATTATCTTTGCCCCTCCTAAACAGTGATGCTTGAAGATCACAACTTCTAAGCGAGTCACATTTGTTAATTGCACAACCTAATTACTACCTGTGCAGCGATGCTATTTGAGTTCCTTTATATTGTTGATCATGCTTTTTATTAGCGTTTATCTTAAGTCAAGACCCTATAACGGGAATTAGGGACCTCCGTTGTTTCCTGTACGGATACATGCCAACCCATGGCCTCCCCAATCTCTTGAGGTTCATCCATAACATCAATAGAATCATGAATACCTGTCCACCGGGCCTCAAAATGCGATCCATTTCAGGCATGATGGTTGAGATATTGCATCTGGTGTAAAAGAAAAGAAAAAAACACAAATGTTTCACTCAGCAAGTTAGCTCATAACAGTAAAAGAAACATGGATATATATGTGTGTACTCAAAACATAGCCAACCAATCGATGCTATGAATTGTGCATGCTAAAATAATTAGAACTGTAATACTTAATCCAGTACCAGGTATAATTTATTCTCGGTGATTTTATCCATCTTTTCCCTCAACTTCATTTACAACGACGTTTTTATGAAACCATCATTTTCACACTTGTCAACCAAACACTCCCAAAAACACAAAATTCTTCCAAAATCATCATTACCAAACAAACTCTAAGAATTATATGCAGTAAAGGGAGGGGAAACTTAAAGAGAGTACCTTTTTTGTTCAATAGAGAAGAGGCCAGTAGCGTCAATTAAATCATATGTTCTTGGGTATGTATCAAACGGTTCACACCTGTAAAGTTGTATATATCATATGAACTCAACAATAAAAGGGCTTGATTAAACCTGAAACTTTGTTATAGGATAAATGCACATTTTGAAAATAAAACAATGGTTCTAGCATTTCATTTATTCATGTTTTTAGCTCTTGTTGGAGAGAAGGGGAGGTAGAGGTGGATTTGCAAGCAAACATGCTAGAAGAGGATCGTGCACCTAAACTATAGCAACATTAGAGAACAGATCATAATCAATTCTCCTCAATCATGCATAACTCCAATGAGACTGCAGTCATAAATGACAAGCAATGTATTGAGTCCACTAACAGGCACAACATTGAGAAGTTTCAACAACAGAAATGAAAAACAAATAACTCAACATCATTAGCAAAATAAACTTAAATAGGAAAAACAATAGAATACTCTTACATACTAACCCCAAAATTTTCAAAGAAACTTGACTGCAAGAGTTTTACATGGTCGAAAAGGAAACATGCACTACCTCTGTAGCCTCTGCCTTTGGTACCTTCAGTTCTCTCAATAGTTCCAACTCTAAAAATATAGTGAAATGATTGCAATTTAACTTTCAACAACAGAAATTAAAATCATAATATTTTATCTTCCAACAATAGAAATTAAAATCATAAAACCAAACAACATTAGTAAAATAAACCTAAATAGAAAAAAAAATAATATTATAGGACCTTACGTACTACCCATATTTTTTTCAAGGAAAATCCTTGATGGTTCAGAGAGCATTGAGGTGGAGTCAGAAGAATTCACGAATTGCTCCAAAATGAAGGACCTCATAGGGACAACGAGCCAAAATGCACTGCAAGAGAAATAACAGAGGAAATGCATTGAAGACATTGATGGGTTTGTGACCAGCGAATGGTGGGAGGGACGGGAAGAGGCATTTGTAGAGAGATTTGGCATATTGGGTTACAGAGCTGTGCGTATGGGAGAGGCGTGGGAGTAGCAGAAGAGAGGTATGGAGCTTATGAGAGAAAGAACGGTATATGGGGCTGTGGTCTCCCAAAAGATATTTTCTTGGTTGTGTTATAATGGAACGGTTATTGAACACGGTTGAAGATTAGTGGATTATGGATACTAGATAGTGGCCACCTTATTCCACCCACTAATTGATTAACCGTTTTGAAGATCGGAAATGGAAGCAAAAAAAATCGAATGAAACATGGGAAATGGGAAAAAAAGAAACCGTCTAGATCCAAATTCTGTTCACATTACAGAATCTTCTTCAAATTGAAAATTGAATTGAAGATTCCCAAAATCTCCTCTGTTTTTATTAATATATAGATTAGAGCTCTATATATATAGAGGATAATAGGGATATATAAAGTAATAATGTCTAGTATTACAGAGATACAATTATCATTCACCAACCCAAGATATTATTTACAACAATTGGATAAGGGTAATTATATTCACACAACACTTTTTAATATTTATACCACATTTTGATTGCAAGAAAAATCTTTAATATTTGTTTACTTTTACTTTTACGTCCTCAACTTTTTTAATTGCATTATTATTCATAATATTCAATTAATTAACATTTTTGTTTTTAATCACAATTTCTATTCAAATATGAAAAATGCTACTTTACCACCCAAATTTTGACAAACTAGGTGCTACCCCCTCACATGATATATGTGGAGTCACTCTCATAATAAGCGACCCTACCCCCATGTGAGGGGGATGGCATCGAGTGTGGCACCTGGTGTGGTAGAGTAGCATTACTCTTCAAATATTCTGCTAATTAGCATTGAAAATATGTGCAAATATTTTGTTTAACTTTTGTATAATAGTTATTTATTTTTTATTATTTAAGAGTATGAGAAATAAATAAGTATTTTTCGCCCTCCAAACTATAGTCCGATTATACGCGTCGGTTCCTTCGAAACTGATGCGTTTAGGAATTGCCGCATATAATTTACTTTAGGCGTCAAATCGACGCCTAAAGTTGTTTTTATAAACCCTGGTCGAGTTTCATCTTTCCCTACTCTCTCTCAAGCTATAATCTTCTCTCATGGCCTCTCTTCAAATTCAAACCCAAGTGTGAAGAACATTCTCCAAAACGACGTCGTCCCCCACTAGCCGTTGCTCCCAACTTTGCTGTCGTCGTCCACCCACCAACCATTGAGTTCGCCTAACGGTATCACTCCCTTTCTCCATCACACGCACACTGTATATATAATGAATGTAAATATATGTAATAATTTGTATGTGTGTGTGTGTGTGTGTATTTTTATCTATATAACGTATGTAAATTATATGTAATAATATGTAAATATATGTATTATATATAATGTATGTAAACATATATATATTTCTGTGTGTATGTGTGTGTGAATCAATATATTTATTTAATTTTGCATTATGTATGGATATTTATATTATAAATGTCTTTGTATATATGTATGGGTATTTCTACCATTGTTTTAAAACTCGACCCGAAGAAAGGAAAGGGTCAAGGGTTAGTGGGTTGACTCGGGGTTGACACTGTGTATTAAATAAAATTATCAAAAAAGAAAAAAAAGAAAAGAAAGAAAGAAAAACTAGATGATAGGTCGGGAGCAATAATATTTTTTAAATTTTAATAATTTTTATGAAATTAAATAATTTTTTTTATATAAAACTAGAGTTTTTACATAAAAAATAAATATACACAAGATATAAAACATTATAGAAATAATAATTTTTTAATTTTAGAATTATTAATTCAAAGAATCTATAGATTAAGTATTGTTAATTATATTTATTATACTATAATTTTTTCAAAACTTTAAATATTAAAAGTATTTTAACCCATAAAATTGATTTTAAAATTATTGTACTAACAATAAAATACAAATATCTGAAGAATTGAATAAATAAAAGAGAATGAAAAGAAAAAACAATTTTCAAAATGGAGAGGATCATTTAAAAGAAAAAAGGAAAACAAATGAAAAAAATTAGGAAAAATAAGATCATTTAAAAAAAAAAGGAAAACAAGTGAAAAACATTAGAAAAAGTAATACAATTGAAACTGCAAACATGGAATCTCGACCCATGTTCTGGGACTGGTTAAGGGTGCTGCTACCATTTGAGCTACACCTTGGCTTGGGTTAAATATTTACTAATCAAAACCTAAGTTTAGAAAAATAGAGTAGGGAATATAAAGTAACACAGGCTGCGTTTGATAGCGATGATGAAATTTGAGTGAAAAGAAAATAAATTCTAGGGAATTAAATTCTTGAGAATTTGAAGTTTAATGTGTTTGATTGATTTAATTTTTTAGGTGGAAAAAGTGAGAAATTTTTCAACTTTTGTTGTTTTATTGACATTATTTTCCATGAAAAATAAAGCAAAATTAGTTATTTTAATAAAAAAATATTTTTTTATTTTTTCATATATTTGTACTTGACAATAATAACGTTAATTTTTGAAAAAAATAAATAAATAAATTAACAACAACAAAAAATGATCAAATGTGATAAAAACGCAACCTAAAGTTGTCAGGAATATAAAAGCTACCCCTTAGGCTAGAATTCCAATTCCTCATTTTCGAGGAAAATATATTACGTGAGTGGAATTGGTTTTGACATTTTTTAGAAAAAAAATTTCAACCAAACATTTAAAGATGAAAAATTTGCATTGAATTTGGAATTTTTTCATAGAAAATCATGGAAATCAAATACACCCTTAGTCCCTCATCAGAAATGGAAGTCTTGATAAAGATTCAACAAGCCTATATATGTGCTGTCTGAATCCACTCTCTAGCATGTGGAGTTACTATTTGTAGCTCCAACCCTTGAAGTTTTAAGATTTTTTTTTTTTTTAATTTTGACCCAAAAAAAAAAAAAAAAAACTAAAATAACAAAAATTGGACCGCCAAACCCTGAAAAATCGGTACCAGGTCAACGGGTTTAAAAAATCGATACCTACGAGTTGTTGAAAAACCAGCTGGTTCGTTAGTGTTTCGGAAAGGTTACTTAAATCTGGGTTTTAATTTGTGACCCGTTTTTGAACAGGGTCACAGTTTTTCAAGCCGATCAGCAGGTCCGATTTGGGTTTGACAACATTGATTTCAACTAGTTAATTGATTTAATTTGTTAGTTTATGATTGAATTTATGAATTTATATGTTAATTGGTTTCAATGAACTTTTTATTAGTTTAGTTTGAATGTTAATTTTGTATTTTTTATTTTGAGTGAGTAGATGGATATATTGCAATATTCGAATTATTGGAGTTCTATTGAAATTATAGGATGTTAAGTTATGAAATCTTAGTTTGAATTTTGAGGAGTTGAGAATTGATTTTGAATTAATTTGGAGTAATTGATGATGTTGAAGTTTGACTAGAATTGTGTTTAAGTTTTGAATATGTCAAGGCCGAACATTTTGGTTTTATTGTGGTATTTTGATTCCTCATATACGTTGGCTAAGTCCAATTTATAGGGGAGATTCTACAGAAATTTCTGTAGGATTTTATAAATAAAAAATAAAAAATATAATTTAAGGTGATTTCTGTTGGTTTAAAGTTCTATTATGAATAGTTTTAACTCAAAACTAATATTTTTTAAAATTATATCTTCACATATAGGTCATTAGATATGGATCGAGATTGGATGTATGACAAATGTAATACACATGAATATGTAAATGGAGTTGAAGAGTTTATGAAATGTGTAGAGGAACACAGAAGAAATAAATATGAAGCAATGATTTTGTGTCCTTGTTGTGATTGTAAGAATCTGAGAAAATTTTGTAGTTTTGAGCAAGTGAAGAGCCATTTGATTCGTCGTGGATTTAAGGAATGTTATGCACGATAGATATGGCATATTGAGAGTATGCTTCCTAAGACGAGCACTGGTGACGATGATGGTTATCAGCAGGAGAACAATTTGAGCAATAATAGAATGATGTGGAAAATGACGAGAATAATATGATAGATGAAATGATGCATGATATACAAGGGGATTTCATTGAAAAGCCTCATATATTCGAAGCGTGTTCAATGATTCTGAAAAGCCTTTGTTTTCTAGTTGTAATAAATTCACAAAATTGTTTGATGTTTTGAAATTATATAACTTGAAAGTAAAGAATAGGTGGAGTGATAAGAGTTTCACGGCATTATTGGAACTTTTATGAGAGATGCTTCCGGAGGATAACGAGCTTCCTAGTTCAATCTACAAAGCAAAGAAATTGTTGTGCCCGATGGGTATGGAGATCGAGAGGATACATGCATGTCCAAATGATTGTATATTGTATCAAAATGAGTATAAGGACTTGCGTCTGTGTCCAAAGTATGGGGCATCACGGTATATGGAAATTAACATCAACGATAATTGTAAGGATAAGAAAAGCCTTTCAGCAAAGGTGTTATGGTACTTACCCGTAATACCAAGATTCAAACGTTTTTTTACCAATCTAAATGATGCGAAGAACATGCGGTGACATGCTGAAGAGGGGAAAGAAGATGGAAATCTAAGACACATGGCCGATTCTTCTCAATAGAGGAACATTAATAGGCTGTTTCCTGAATTTGGGAGTGAAGATAGGAATCTTAGGCTTAGACTATATACAAATGGGATGAATCCGCATGGTAATATGAGCAGTCGACATAACACTTGGCCGATTCTTTTGACGATTTACAATCTTCCTCCTTGGTTATGTATGAAGCGCAAGTACATCATGTTGCCTTTCCTAATATCAGGGCCTAAACAACCCGGGAATGACATAGATGTTTCCCTAGCACCACTAATTGAAGATTTAAGACTGTTGTGGGATGAATGTGTGTCGGTGTTTGATGTACATAGTCAGATGAATTTCACCTTACGTGCTATTATATTTTGCACCGTAAATGATTTTCCAGCTTATGGTAATTTTTCGGGTTCTACTAACAAAGGACCTAAAACACGATTGATCTTTGGTTGAAAAACTGTAAGAAAAATGTATTTATGAGTCATAAAAGATTTCTCCTTGCTGATCACCCTTATCGAAAGAAGAAAAAGCCCTTCAATGAAAAATAGAGGCTCGAGCAGCTCACTTGCAGTTGACAGGAAGTGAGGTATATGAATGAGTTAAAAATATTGATGTTTTGTTTGGAAAACATTTTAAGCCTCCTCAGAAGAGTCTTTGGAAGAAGATGCTCATATTTTGGGATCTACCCTATTGGCAACATTTATTGGTAAGGCATTGTCTTGATGTAATGCGTGTGGAGAAAAATATATGTGATATTATCATTGGGGCATTAATGAAAAATCAAAGAAAGATGAAATATGGTATCAAAGTTAGAAAGGACATGGTAGAAATGGGGATACAGGATAAGTTAACACCGCAAGAGTCCGAAAACGTACTTATTTACCCCTCAACTTGGTATATTTCGTCCAAAAAAGAGAAAACAAGTTCTTCTGATACTCTACATGCTGTTAAGGTTTCATCTAGATTCTCATCAAATATCAAAAGTCTTGTATCGATGAAGGACTTGAAATTGGTCGGTATGAAGTCTCATGATTGTCATGTCTTAATGCAACACTTGTTACTAGTTGAAAATCGAGGCATACTCCCAAAACATGTTAGACAAGTCATTATGAAACTTCGTTTTTTTTTTCAATGCAATTTGCAGTAAAGTTGTTGATTTGGAGGTGTTGGATGATTTGCAAGCTGATATTGTTATCACTCTATGTCAATTTGAAATGTATTTTTCGCCATCATTTTTTTGATGTTATGGTGAACTTACTTGTTCACTTGGTCAGAGAAATTAAGATCCTTGGTCCAGTGTTCTTGAGGTATATATATCCATTTTAGAGATACATGGGTATATTACAAGGATATGTAAGAAATTGATTTCGACCTAAAGGCAATATCATTGAAGGTTATGCTGCTGAGGAGGCTATTGAATTTTGTATTGATCACCTAGGTGACGTTGAGACTATTGGTGTTCCTAAAGGGAAGACTTTTGTCCCCAATGTTGAATTGCGAGACAAAACACACCTCCTTATATTACAACACCTTATTGAAGTTCATCCATATTTGGACAAGCACATGTCCATCTTAAGGCAGCAGAATTCTTCAAAAGTTGAAAGGTGTGTAACTAATCAACATAATCGTTCATTTGCAAAATGGTTCAGAGATAGAGTGATAAAAGAGTTGTCACAAACGCTGAATACCATTATTGAAATGGTAAAGTGGTTAGTGTACAGTCCTAGCACGATTGTGAGATCTTATGAAGCATATGACATTAATGGGTATACATTTTACACTAAACGTCAAGATGATCAGAGTACAATGCAAAATATTAGAGTGACACAAGTAGCACTATCAAGAGGTTTTCTAGTGCCAAAGATACCATGGCAATAGATGCCTCAATGAACTATTATTATATTATTGAAGATATTTGAGAACTTGATTACAAGGAGTTCAAGTTTCCTCTCTTCCAATATATATGAGTTGATAAACGACGGGCTGTTCGGGTGGATGAATTAGGTTTCACTTTGGTGGATTTTGGACGACTGGGTTATCTTGATGAGCCATTAATACTTGTATAATAAGCAAAACATGTATTTTATGTTATTGATCCTGCTGATACTAAGTGGTTAGTCGTCCTTCAAGGCAAGAGACGCGTTGTTGGCATTTGTGATGTGGTAGATGAAGAAAATTATGAACATTTTGACGAAACCCCTCCATTTTCTATTGGTATACAATCGAGTGAAATTTTAGGAGAAGATAACATTGAATCAAATTACATGCGTTGGGATCACGAAGAAAAATTATGGATTGACCGTTGTTCGTAATTATTAATTGTGTGAGTTCATTTACGTATTCTTACTTCTAACTTTCTAGTAATCTTTATATATGGTCTATTCATTGTTCATATTCATTTGTGATTTTGATAACACTAATTTGATACATATATATATTTAAGGGTGGCAAACGGGCATGACAGTAATTTGGGTATTGGACAATTCGGGTTTGGCTCGTGAAGTTCATGAACTAGTCAAACAGACTGCGAAACAGGCCGAGAATGGGCTAGCTCGCGAGCTGGCCCATTTGGGCTCGTTATAATGTGCCATTTGGAAATTCATTATTTCTAATGGCATACTCACAATCTCATGGTTATTCTTCTAGCCAATTTGTTGATGAATTTTCCGGTCTCAACGATATTCCAAATCCTGAAAATTTGGTGGATTTGTAAAATGAGATTGATGCTATAGATACTAGAACTCCTCTTAATTTGGATGACATTGTTGATGAAGATGTTACTGTTACATATGGATCTGGCTTCGCTAGCACGACGGTAGGCTCCAGTAGAAATCCAAAAAGGACGAAAAAATCGAACTGCTAGAATTTTTTCGATTTGATTAAAACAACGGTCATCGACGCTGATGGGAATGCAGTAGTCAAAGCAAAATATAAAACTTGCAGAGAACTTTTCTCTTGGAAGAAGGATGGGGGCACAACACACCTCAACAGACAGTGTAAAGCATGTTGAAAATTGGGCTCGGTTGAAGTAAACCAATCAACTCTACAGTTTGGTCAGTCGAGTCTAACCAATTGGGTCTTCAACCAAGAACTAGCGAGTCAAGAAGGGATGGTCATGTTCGTATCGAGTGGTGAGTTCCCACTTTCAATTGTAGAAAGTTCACAATTCACGAAATTCATTCAAAAGTATCTCCAACCCAGGTACAAACCCGTTTCTAGAAATACTTTACAAGCTGATTGCATTAATAAATATTTCAAGAGAAAACAAAATTTTATAGATGCTTTAAATAAATATAATGGTAACTTATCATTTACTTCGGACTTGTGGACTGGCAATAATCATAGAGGTTATGTAGCTGTTATTTGTCATTACATTGATGATACATGGTTAATGAACAAAAGAATTATGGCATTTAAAGTTATTGATTACGCACATAATGCAACAAATATTTTCAATGTACTACTTGCAATTCTTAGAGAATTTAACTGTGATAGTAAAGTTCGTAGTTTTACACTAGATAATGCTTCTGTTAATAAAGCAGTGATAGATAGATTAGCTAACACATGAATCCTGAATTTGATGGAGTCTTGTTTCATGTTCGTTGTGTGTGTCACATTTTTAATTTAATAGTTCAAGATGGTCTTAAGCATATAGAAAATCAATTGGAAAAAATTAGGTGTGCTTGCAATTTCATTATGATAGCATCTTCTAGAAAACAAGTTTTTGATGCACATTGTGTAGAAAATTGTATGACAGCACGATCATTTGTTATAGATGTCGGACATAGATGGAACTCAACTTATTTAATGATTGAACATTTCAAGGTTACGAGAATTTAATATGTGAATATTACAAGGCACTCACATGGCCCAACTTTTGATTTGGGGGGCTGATGATTGGGAACTTGTTTTTCATGTTAAAACTTTTTTGAAACCCTTTTACGATGCTACAAACAAATTATCTGGTGTTTATTATCCCACTAGTCCTTTAGTATTGAAGCATTTTTATTGCATTCTAATAATTTTAACAAGTACAAAACATTTCCTATTTTTAAGCAAATCATTTAAGCAATGGAGACTAAGTTTAGAAAATATTGGAAAAATGTACCCACTTTATTTCCATTAGCGACGATTATGGACCCTAGAATAAATTTAGAGGGAACTAAACACACCATAAATGCAATATCAAAAAAATTAACTTTTGGGACTCCATTGACATGTACAAATTTAGAAAAATGTTTATATCAAATGTACGAGCTTAATGCCAAAAAGTCAGGTAAAAATGTTAGAAGAACTGCTCCCACCAGTAATGTGATACAAAATGAAGACAGTGATTTACTTTCCTACCTTATGACTATGAAGGGAACTTCTAGCATACATGCCAGTGGTTCTAGTTCTTCTAGTACATTAAATAGTCCAGATGAAACTCCAAGCGAGTTAACTAGGTATTTTTCACACAGCCTTCTTAGCATGTTAGACAAGGATGAGAGAAATGATTTTGAAATTCTTAAGTGGTGGAGACTAAATGAGCGTCAATATCCAGTTGTTTCTATGATTGCACGAGATCAACTAGCACCTCCGGTATCAATTGTAGCATCGGAGGCTGCTTTTAGTGCAGGTGGAAGAGTGTTATCTAAATATAGGTCAAGGCTTAAAGAAGACATACTGGAGGCCTTAATGTGCTTGAAGGATTGACGGTTTGCGGAGAAAATTTACAAAACAGGATAAGTGAAATTCTGGCATAGGAATTCAGAGAACAATAGTATTGGTGAGTAAATTGTTTTGTATTATTAATTATTATCCTTACAATTATGTATTATGCTATAAATAATATATGCATTTTTCTTTTTCTGTATTTTTAATTCTTTCTTTCAAATTCAAATAAAAAAATTGTACACGTAATATTTTATTCGTGTAGAATTTTAACTCCGCCTATAAGAAACTAACTGTAGACAGTCCCAAACTCGGATTAAAGGAGGATGGTTTATTTAAGTTTTTATATTTTTAATTATTCCAGTCGTTACCTGTTTGGGGAAAAAAAACCCGGCCCACTAGTCGGCCCAAGTCCGGCTCGTAGGGACAAGCCCACGAGCCGGACTTGGGCCGGCTTCGTAGGAAATGAGACGGCTCGGCCTGACTCTTTTCACACGAGCTGGCCCATTTTCCAGGTCGTGGGCTCAAACGAGCCTCGGGCAAACTGGCCGAGCCGGACCGTTTGACAACCCTATATATATTTATGTGTTTTTAAATATGCAGGTACGTGCATAATTTTCTCTAAATAATGGCCGAGTCTTCAATCTCCTCAGATGATCATTGTACTGTCTAACAAAAAGGGCAAGTGGGCCAACTACATGCAAGAAAATGAAGAAGGTGGCGCAGGAAGTGAAGGTCATTGAGTTTGATGACCTTAATAGGCCGATCAGACTGTACAAGAAGAACTTCAAATCTTTTGTAGGGTCTTTGGTCTGTATTCACGTAACATAAATATCAGTGATTAGCACAAAGTTGATCAAGGCCTTAAGGACATGATATGAGAAGATATAAAGGTAACGCATCACTTCGTACATGGTGAATTGATAATTGATTGTATTTTTTTATAACATCACATATTATTCTTATATTTCAGAGGTAGTTCAACATCCCTGATGACAGTAAAAAATGAGCGATTTTGAAAGTTACGGAGATGCAGTGGAAAGATTTCAAGATGAGATTAGTTCATGATTTCATTACCCATGAACATCCGAAATATACATCACCTACGCAGCTATATGATTTCTTAATCGAAGAGCAATGGGAGTCGTTCAAGAAAGAACGTGAGACAAAGAAATTTAAGGTATATTTAAAAGTACGCATGTGATTCTTTTATTGGGTTAGAAAACTAAAAACATGTGATTTTTTGCTAGGAAAAAAGTAAGGGGACCAGGGACAGCCAATTGCAAAACAAGCATCCACATTTTTTGGGCTTCACGGTTATGCGGGGATGAAGCCACAATGGCTAGTAAGTGACCCACTATCTTCTAGCTCTTCGTGTGACATGATTAGCTCATCAATTGTAAGTGAGGATCGCAGTTTAGATTGGGTTCGAGATAGATCAAAAAAATAAAGAAGATGGAACTTAATACATATCCACCGAGAAAACAAGGGGTTTGAAAAAATCGTAAGTATATCCTCCCAGTTTTTAATATTGTCAATTAAAATTTACTTAGATATTTATATTTAGTTTTCATTATTTTTGGGAACAAGTTGAAAAAGCTGAGCAAGCCACTTAAGGGACATTTGTGCCAAGTAGACACCACGATGTCTTATCTGAAGCCCTTGGTAAGGAGGATCATCCTGGTAGGGTGAGGGGGTATGGTATCTATGCCCCCATGAGAGATGTTTGTGGTAGATCCGATGATTACATTAGACAATCGTGTGGGGGTCGTGTCAGTAGACGATATTAAGGAGATAACCAGGAAGGAGATGGAGGATAGTATTGTAGAGCAGGTCAGGTCAGGAATCAGACCATGTCGGAGATGCAGAGTAAGTTCTACGGTATACAGAGTGAGTACCATAGTATGCAGAATAAATATGATGCTATCCTCCAGCACTTTGGCATAAATATTGATGCCGAGGTGGACATAACTCCACACGCCAACCACCAACTCACAGCAGTTTCCACTCTGTGAATCTAGATCCATTTGATGGGCTTCAAGTATTTAATGTTAAATTATTTAGTTTTTGAATATTACTTATATTTTATTTCATCTGAAGGGCTGACATATATTTTCAATCATGTTGAACAAAAGAAGCCGATTCCTTGTCGTTTCGCCATAAGTCTTGATGGTGAGAAACAAATAGTGGCGAGTGGGATGGTTCATCCATCCCGACCTAAGACTGTGGTGCATCATCAGCCACTCTAGACTGATCATGTTAAGGTGTCTGTTGACCATGTTATACATGGTGCAGAAGCGTTTCTTCTTTCAGTGCCATCTCAATACCACACTACGGTGGGGGAAGCTATTGGAAGCTTCTTTCAATGGCCTAAAGAGTTAGTGATTTTTGGAGAGGTAATAACATTTAGTTATATAAAAGTTTCTTTCAATATTAATTTCTTTTAAATTTGTATTAGAAGTGTTATGATGATAAAAAAATGTTTGATTGTAGGTAGAGGCACCAAAACAAGAAAAAATATCTAATGAAAGAAAAATGCTTCAGAATTTCGAAATGTCATCTACCCGATGACCTACGATTGTTGATGATGAAATGTTACAACGTCTGGGTGATAAATGTGAAATGTTACACACTCTGGTCCTTCGATTTCCTGTTGGTATAGACTTCTTTCAGGTGCCCGTAGATGCCTCTGTGTTTAATTATACGTATGACGATGGTATTTTTTTGACAGTCGGAGACATCACCAATTTTCTTACGTTGCAATGGTTGGATACATCTATCTTGCAAATATTTTCGATGATGTAAAACCCAAACCCTAAACCTCTCTATAGCCTTGGGAGAAAAAAAGGTGATTTCTTGCCCCCATGGAGGCACCACCACGAAAACCACCCGAACCACCGCCTATTCTGCCAGAAAATGTTCCCCACATCGGCGGCTTAATCCCCCCCAACAACATCCACCAATCCAAAGAAAAAAACAGAATCAAAATCGAAAGAGAAAATCATTCAAACGAAGACCATTATTGACAACTCTTGCATCGTTGCTACCCACGGCTCAAGACACCATTTGAACATCCTTCCTACTTCAGGAGAACATAGTCGTGAAGAGGTTTCGTTGATTAAATGCCCCCAAGTGGAAGATTTGAAGATCGATGCAACTAGAGTTCATAATCATAGATATGAAAATACACATGTTTTTGCTCAAAATCAGGCCTTGGGACCATCACCCATCATCTCAGAAGCATCAAAAACCCCTGGTATGGTCTCCCCGGCTCCAAATTTGGCCGAAAATACAATTTTTTCAGTCCACCCACCGAACCCCGTCGCGGGATCGGTCGACCAAGTTCGGTCGACCGAAACTTCAAGTGCGGTCGACCGAACCTCCAAGGACCGGTCGACCGGTTTTCCTCCTCCGACGACCGTTCAATTACTTTCGGTCGACCGGACCTTCGATCAACCGGTCCTCCATCTGGTGGATCGAAACCTCCTGCAGCACCTCCTTCCTCGCAGACTGCTCCTGTTCAAGCTAAAAGATCTTATGCAGCTGCTCTCTCTGGACCCCAAAAAATTACCCTGACAGCGAGGAATGAAAACAAATCATTTGCTTCAGTTGCACAGGCTCCACCGGACTCTACATTGCACAGGTTTGCTAATAAGGTGCCATTTTTACATTTGAATGAACCTGCAATTAATCTTTGTCTGGAGGATGAGGAGTACCTTTCTGAACCATACAAACACACACTTGTTGGTAAATTTCCTTACCGTAAGCCTCCTATCACCAAGGTACGTGGCAGCTTTTCTAAGTTTGGATTTGTTGGTGAATTTAGTATCGGGCTTATTGATAGTCATCACATACTTCTCCACTTAACTAATGAGGATGATTATGCATGACTGTTCCTTAAGCCATCTTGGTATATTAAGGGATGTCTCATGAAGATCATCAAGTGGATCCCTGATTTTTCCCCAGAACATGGGTCCCCAATTGTTCCCTTATGGGTATTCTTTCCATTGTTGCCGATCCACTTTTGAGCCAAAGAGCCCCTGTATGCAATTGCTTGGACAATTGGGGTCCCACTCCCTCTTGATCAGGCAACTACTAATCTGCATAGGACTAGTGAAGCTCGGGTATGTGTTGAGGTTGATTTGGAGTATGAGCTTCCTGACCGCATTTGAATACAAAGACAGAAATTTCCAGGTTACTGGCAGCCCGTGGTCTATGACAAGAAGCCGAAATTTTGTCTCAGGTGTAGAAAATAGGGCATTCAGATGTTTAGTTTCAGTTTGGGAAATCCCCAGCACCAACACCTGCTTAGCCTACACCCCAGCACCGCCACCTACTTCTGTGCCAGCAGTCAGTGTACCACCTCCCATTCAGAACAAGAGATAGGTTCCAGCCTCAACAGCCCCATCTTCCTTCCCCACTACTTCCACTGCAGCACCTTCAGTCACCCAGTTAGCACCACCAGTTATTGAGCTTACCACAAAGGCTTGTACTACATTTCCTCAGCTACTCGCTCCTACTACTGAGATCATACCACAGGTTCAGACAGAGGCTACACAGGTTATTCCTACATCTATTGAACCTATTTCAGTGACAGTCCCTACCATAGATAAGCCTTATCCACATGCTCCTATTGAGGTACCTCCCATCCCTTCTACTCATGCACCTACTATAGAGGCACCACCCACAATTGCACACATCAGCTCCCCACTATCTTCAAAGACAGCACAGTCATCTCATGGGTCAACAGGGATAGGTCCACAGCTTCTTGCCCAGGTTTTACTGACAGAGTTAGGTTTAGAACACTCAAAGGCAAAACGGCTTCTATTAGATCACGTCAAGGCAAGACACCGCATGAAGATCACATCTAGCTTGAGATTTACCATTGAAGACCTAGTACTCAAGCTCTTTGGAGAGCCCCCATCTGCCATGCCCTCTAGTACTTAGACTTCCACTTCATCCACTCCTGCTCCTACCCCAAGACAGGACAAGGTGAAGGCTCAGATCCAGGGTGACATTGATAGGATGGGTTTGGGAGATTGCCATCAGAGAGGCTCCACGTCCTAGACGTCATCCTTCACCAAGTAGTGACCCAGAGTACACAGAGGACTACACGGATTATTATGATCAGGATATGTACCAGGGTAGGCGCATGACCAGATCTATGACACATATGAGGGTCCATCCCCGGGAGTGCCCCTAACTACAGTTACTCTTCTTTGTATCTCTACTTTTAGTTTCATTTGACATTCATTTTGTTGCATTTTACATTTGTTGGATGTCAGGTATATGCCTCACTCCTTTTATTTGTTTTCCACACTATTATGTTATAAAATAAGCCACATATGTGGTATTTGCTTAAAAAAAGTATTTTCAATGTAAGACTTCTGAGGGCCAGTTTACTCCTGCAGGGAGAACACACACGCAGAGGTTGGATTTCGAGCGAGACAAGTCACACACAGGTCTATCAATCCAATCCGAAGTCACCAACACGGTATCGGGGCCAACCACTCCCTCCCGGGTGTGTCAAACCACTCGATCTTAGGAAGAGGGCAAGATGACAGCTCTGGAAAAAGGGGTTTCCCCCATTTATAAATTTCATGAACTCAAATTATATCTTCAATTTAAATCATGATTTTATTTCTATTTATTGGTTTAATTGTTTTTAGGTACCTCCATGAGTTGTGTCAGCAATACGGTATTGAATCGATTTGATTCATGTCTCCGACACAGATTACGTTGGTTACGATAAGAAAAAATGCAGATGGTGTTGTAATAAGTTGTTGAAACCATGAAGGCAATGCAAAAGAAGAAATTTATTCTAGCATCGTATTTTCAGGAATAAGACCACTAATATTCTCTCTCTTTATTTACCTAATTTGAATCATATGGTATTTAAAGTTGTTTTACACGTTCATAATACGTAAGAATCACTGAATGTTGCTAGTGATTTCTCCTTAAACCAATATCGTGTACTTCTTGGATTCGGTTGCTGCATTTAAGCGTAACATAGATATCAAGCCGTTATTGAAGAAGTAATTATTTCCTTGGTCATGCCTTTTTGTTTATAAGTGCATAGTGGATAAGTTCAGATATTTTTCATGGAATAATGTGGAGAGTTGTGGTGAAATTGATGCATTTATGTTGTGATTGTTAAGAAGTTATGATAGTTTTCAATAGCAGGGTTTCTCTACAGGTTGGATAAGTTCAATTTATAGGGGAGAGTCCGCTAAAATCTCTGTTAGCAATTTAAGTTCTATTATTATTTTGTAACTTATTCATATAATTTATTGAAACTTTAGGACTTTAAAAATGTATTGGGCACGTGGAGTGACTCGATGTTAAATCTACCCTCCAAGTATAAATGGGTCAGGTTATAGTCTAGCAATAATCCAGGGTCATTCTTCCTAGGGATTTTATTGGTATCGTAATATTTGTTAAATTCAAGTCTTAAACTACGATTTCGAAATTGCTTAAATGATAAAAAAAAAAGAATATAATTAAATTGCAATGAAAGGGAAAATTGAGTGAAGTTATTCTTTCGCTATCAATTGGGCTTTGCAAATAAATTTAGCATGAATTTCTTGAGATCGATAAAATTTGGAAATATTAGTACGAAAATTAATCAATTTATTCTACAGCATTTTGTCGAGCATGTTGTGTGCATATTCAATACATACCACATCAGCGACATAAATCCAAATAAAATAATCTGAAATTTAAAACACTTTGTAAACCCTAATCAATAACAAGAATTCATCTATAGAAAATTAACGTTCACCCCTTGAAGCTAAGAATAACTCCCCTCAAATATAACTTAGCCGAACATAATTAAATAAAACGAAATTAAGTTCAAACAAACAATCACCATTCTAGAAAACGAAATTCAAGTCTGAAAATGAAAATTCAATAACTAACAATATCTAAAAATCAACTAATACCGAAAACCACCAACTCCACTTCCAATCGATCGTCCGCTGTGAATGAAGAAGCTGGGAACGGTTGTGTGCTGGTGAAAGTGGAGGAGGAGGTTGGAGGACTGTCTTCGCTGAGGCTACGGTTGAGAGGAGCAGACTGCCGGACTGTGAGAGGCGGAGGTTGGCGGGTTGCTGCGTGACTGCTGGAGCGAGGGAGCTGCTGGCGAGACTGCTGCTGGCGAGAGGGGGCTGCTGCTACTGGAAGAAAGTGAAGATAGATAGAGACAGAGAATGGTTGCAGTTGAGACACAGACAGAGGCTGAGGAGAGTTGAGATAAAGGGAATGGCGGCTGGGTTATCTGGAGAAGAAGACAGCGAGGGAGGGAGAAGAGAAAGCTGGAAGGAAGATGCTGAGGAAGTTGGTTGTGGCTGGGAACCGGGGCTGAGAATGGTTTAGTGAGGGGAGATGTGTGCTGTAGGTTGAGGCTGAAGGAAGAGGTAGAGGGTTGTGTGTGGGAGAGAAGACATAGGATGATGGCTGTTAGGTTGAAGGTGAGATGCCGTGAGGGAGAGGTGAAGTGGTGTATGGGCAGAGGGGTAGAAGGCGGCTGCTGGGTTCTTCAAGAGAGGATGGGAGAATGGTGAAGACATGCAGAGAAAGAGAGAGGATAGATAAAGGCTGCGTGAGGGAAGAGTAGTCAGACCTAATGCATTTTTGGGCTGGGTTTTTTTTTTTTTTTATCCATGTTGGGCTTTTTTAGATCAATTAAATTAGGAATTTTTGAGTTGAAATTGTCGAGAATGTACCTGCAATTAAATAAATGAAATTATTAGCAATTAAAATCAATTTAGAGTTAAAGAAATAAAATTGAATCTTTTATAAGTTTTACTCTAAATGACAAAATTTATATCCCAAAATTATATATTTTCATTTATTTACTTCTTTAAAATAAGTAAAATTGAACAATAATCACACTCCCCAACTAGCTTTTTGCTAGTCTCTAGCAATTCAAGCGAATTAAAAACATGACTAGCTCAATGAAAAACTTCAATTGTAAAGTCAAGAATGAATTTAGATAGTCGAGCACAGCAACTTCGCAAAATCAAGAGATCAAGCATTATATCCAAATTATTCCATAAAAACGTTCCCAAAATTTTGTGTGTGTGTGTGTGTGTGTTTTAAGCCGATCCATCAAACCACTAACCCCAACACATACAGTGTCAAGTAGTCACTCAAGCCAAGTATAAACTCCATATACTCACGGGTATGTGTATTTTGTTTCTGAACTGGTTAGAGGGTCACTCATGGAGTTTGAAAATTGATCACTCAAGCATTCAATAAACAAAGGCCATATATATGTGGATGAAAGTAATGCAAATATTGACCTCATGAAAAACTCACAACCATTGGGACTCAACCGTTCTTACCACAAGCCTACTTAAGATCAAAATGTCAATGTCAAGGTAAAGGTGACGCTTGTGTTATCAAAGGAACTGATAAGGAGGGGTGGAAGAAAAGATTTACGTGTTCCAGTGATAATAGTAGAACAAGAAATTCCAATGGAAGTATAAGAGGCAATGTAGCATTTTTTTTTGTATAGGATAAGGAAATAAAAGAGGTGAGTAGAAATTGAGGACTTCCAAAATATAAGCAAGGATAATAATTTTCACTTTTAATCACACTTCAAGCTTGCTTTCTTCTTCACATCCTTTACTTTCTCTTCAATACGTCTCCCTTTTCTTTTCTTTTTTTTTTTCTTTTTTTCTCTTTTACTCTCTTTTTTTTTTTTCCAAACTGAGATCCTCTCAAATAATTTTTCAACATTTTCCTCTAGTCTCAATGACTGTCAAATACTTTCCAACTCCACTTTTCTTTCTTTTTCATGCACTGAACGTTTGTTTCTCAAATATGGAGCAAAAATAATCATCCTCACTTATACTTGAAAGTAGAAACAAGGTTATGTATTTATGGAAGTAATGTCTGTATGTAATGTCATTTTTAATGTGAAATAGATGAAAGGGCTTTGTGGCTATGAAGGAATTTTGTGGATATGAAGGGATTTGTGATGAGAAGAGAATATGATAATATTAGCTTCAAAGGATCAAATTTTTATTTGACATTGACCTTCATCGTTTCTCAAGTGTAAACTACCAACAATCCACAATCCGTGTAATGATGCCCAATGGAAGTAGCAATATCAAACAAGGGCAATATAAGAAAACCACCAATCACTCAACTCTCATGATGAACAAATAAAATTACTTAAACTTGAGAGAGCTCTAGTTGTATGTGTTGACTATCCATCTTACCACAAGGCTTAAATTCGTGCATAAAAATTTTTTTAGGAGGGAGGTCTTTACAGAATAACAAAGATATAACTCAAGACTCAAGATGTACTCAATTTTAATGCTCAATTATCACAAAAGAATTTATGCAAAACAAGTACATTTGAGTCACTCTCCCCCCAACTAAAATCAGACATTGTCCTCAATAACTCAAAGAGAAGAAAAATGAACGGTGAATAATAAACACGACTCAAAATTAAATCAAGCTAAAGGAGAAGAGTGTACCTGAGAGGAGGCTTATGCACATGAGCAATTATTCAAGAATGAAAAACTAAAAAAATGAAGAAAAGAATAAAATCTGCAAAAAGAAAAGAAAATATATATACATAATAATAAAAGTTAGTTCCAAGAAAATCAGCCGCTGGAAGCAGGGTCCAGCAGAGGTAGTTCATTAATATCAGCAGAAAAATTATCCAAAAATGGTTTCAGACGTTGTCCATTAACTTTAAAAACAGTACCAGTTTTTGAATCCAAGATTTCAACTGCTCCATAAGGGTAAACAGTTTGCACAATGTAAGGACCAATCCATTTGGTTCTCAACTTACCAGGAAAGAGATGAAGCTTAGAGTCATACAACAAAACTTTCTGAGAAGGGAAAAATGATTTTCTAAAAATTTTCTTATCGTGAAAAACTTTCATTTTCTCTTTTGAAATTTTTGCATTCTCATATGCTTCCAAACGCAATTCATCTAACTCATTCAATTTTAATTTCCTAAACTCACCAGCTTGATCTAGATCAAAGTTGAGTGTCTTGATTGTCCAATAAGCTTTATGTTCGATTTCAACCGGCAAGTGACAAGGTTTTCCAAATACAATTCTATAAGGAGACATACCAAGAACAGTTTTAAAAGTAGTCTTATAGGCCAATAAAGCATCATCCAATTTTATAGCCCAATTTTTTCTATTTGGATTCACTGTTTTTGTCAAAATGTCTTTTATTTCCCGGTTGGCTAATTCAGTTTGACCATTAGTTTGAGGGTGATAGGGAGTGGAAATCTTATGCCTAATGCCATATTTCTTTAACAGAGTCTCAAAAGGTTTATTACAAAAATGTGTTCCTCCATCGCTAATTATGGCCTTAGGCATACCAAACCTAGAAAAAATATGTTCTTTCAAAAATTTGAGCACAACTTTATGGTCATTTGTTCTACATGGAATAGCCTCTACCATTTTGACACATAATCAACAGCAGCCAATATATATAGATATCCAAAAGAAGGGGGAAAAGGACCCATAAAGTCTAATCCCCAACAATCAAAAATTTCAAGAACAAGGATTGGAGCTAATGGCATCATATTCCTATGGCTGATACTACCAAGTTTCTGACATGCTTCACAATTTTTACAAAAGGTATGAGCATCCTTAAATAAACTAGGCCAATAAAAACCACATTGAAGTACCTTAGCAGATGTTTTATGCGAAGAGAAATGGCCTCCGCAAGCATGAGAATGACAGAAATTAAGAACTTGTTGTACCTCGTCATCAGGAACACATCTTCGGATGATCTGATCAGCACAATATTTGAATAAGTATGGATCATCATAGAAGAAGTTCCTTGCAATAGCTTTCATCCTCATTTTGTCTTGGACACTCCAATTTGAGGGCATATGACCTGTAACAAGATAATTAACCAAGTCAACAAACCATGGAACAATATTCAAGCTAAATAACTGTTCATCGGGAAACGAATCATTTAAAGAAACTTTTGAATTTTCAGGATTTAATCTGGATAAATGATCAGCGACAACATTTTCCACCCTTTTTTATCATTAATTGTGATGTCAAATTCCTGCAATAACAAAATCCACCGAATGAGTCTAGGTTTAGCATCTTTCTTTGTGAACAAATACTTAAGAACATAATGATCAGTAAAGATGATAACAGGGGTCCCAACAAGATAAGTTCGAAATTCTTCCAATGCAAAAACTATAGCTAGCAGCTCTTTTTCAGTAGTTGTATAATTTAATTGAGCTTGATTCAAAGTTCTGCTAGCATAGTAGATTACATAAGGTTCCTTACCTTTCCTCTGGCCAAGCACTGCCCCTACAACTATATCACTTGCATCACACATTAATTCAAAAGGTAGAGACCAATCAGGTGATCTAACTATGGGTGCAGTGGTGAGTGCCTTTTTTAAATGTTCAAAAGCTGCAGTGCATTCATTAGTCCAAACAAATTTTGTATCATGCATTAAAAGTGTAGTCAAAGGTTTTGCTATGATACTAAAATCTTTTATGAATCTCCTATAAAAACCTGCATGGTCTAAAAATGATCGAACATCTTTTACAGATGAAGGAATAGGTAACCTAGAAATTGAATCTACTTTTGCCTTATCTACTTCCATGCCTTTAGCAGAAATTATATAACCTAAAACAATTCCTCGTGTTACCATGAAATGACATTTCTCCCAATTAAGGAGAAGTTGCTTATCTTCACACCTGCATAAAACAGCTTTCAAATTTGTTAGGCAATCATCAAATGAATTACCATACACAGAGAAATCATCTATAAATACTTCCAAAAAGTTTTCTATCATGTCACTGAATATGCTAAGCATGCATCTTTGAAAGGTTGCTGGGGCATTACAAAGACCAAAAGGCATTCTTTTAAAAGCAAAAGTCCCAAAAGGGCAAGTAAAAGTAGTTTTTTCTTGGTCTTCTAATGTTATTTCAATTTGATGATAGCCTGAAAAACCATCCAAAAAACAATAGAATGAATGTCCCGCAACTCTTTCTAGCACTTGATCTAAAAATGGTAAAGGAAAGTGGTCTTTTCTGGTCATGGAATTCAATTTCCTATAATCTATGCACATTCTCCAACTAGTGGGTACTCTTTTAGTTATCATTTCTCCCTGTTCATTTTCAACAACAGTAACCCCAGTTTTCTTAGGAACTACTTGAGTAGGACTTACCCACTTGCTGTCTGCAATAGGATAAATAATACCTGCATCAAGTAATTTTAAAACTTCATTTTTAACAACCTCTTTCATGTTAGGGTTTAGCCTTCTTTGAGATTCCCTTGAAGGATTAGCATTTTCTTCTAGGAAAATTCTATGAGTGCACACTAAAGGACTAATTCCCTTAATATCCGCTATAGTCCAACCTATTGCAGATCTATGATCATTCAACACTTTCAACAACATATTTTCCTGATCACAAGTAAGAGTAGAAGAGATTACCACAGGGTATGATTCATTAGGTCCCAAGAATGCATACTTTAGTTCCGATGGAAGAGGTTTAAGCTCCAGAGTTGGCATCTTTTCTGCTGATGTTTGCATGAGTGTTTGGCTAACATTTAGAGGCTCAATGTTTGGCTGCCAAGCTCTTACAGCTGCTGTTGTTATACTTTTTGAAGGGTCTTGAATGCTGTCCAATTCGAGATTCTGCTCAAGTTGTTCATTAGGATCTTCTAACTCAACTAGCAGCTCTTCCAGCATATTAACTTCCTGCACTTCATCAAAATCTTTTGGTTGTCTACAAGCATTGAAAATGTTAAGTTCCAACGACATATTTCCAAAAGTCAACTTTAAAATACCACTCCTACAATTTATCAAAGCATTTGAAGTTGCAAGAAATGGTCTACCAAGAATAAAAGGTTTGAGGAGAAGTTTTAGGTGTACTTTGAACATCAATAACAACAAAATCAACTGGGTAATAGAATTTATCGACTTGAACCAAAACATCCTCAATTATCCCTCTAGGCATCTTAACAGATCTATCTGCTAATTGTAAAATCATGGGGGTAGACTTAAGTTCACCTAGACCAAGTTGTGTATACACACTAAAGGGCAAAAGATTTACACTTGAACCTAAATCTAGCAAGGCATGACCAATACGAGTGGTTCCTATCATACAAGCAATGGTTGGAGAACCAGGATCTTTAAATTTTTGAGGGGTTTGGCATTGTATGATAGAACTCACTTGTTCAGTTAAAAAGGCTTTGTTCTTAACAGCTAACTTCCTCTTCACTGTACACAAATCCTTAAGAAATTTAGCATAAGCAGGGACTTGTTGAATTGCATCTAACAGAGGAATATTTACCCTAACTTGCTTAAAAATCTCATGAATTTCTGTTTGATTTTTTGTCTTATTACCAGGTTGTAATCTTTGAGGAAAAGGGGCAGGGGGTGCACCTACTATTGGCCTAGGTGGTTCCTGAACATCAGATAGAGATTTTAATACAGTATCATCAACAGAAGGTTTAGCTTGCTTACCCACCAAGTCCTCTTTAGGTTCAGGAATTTGGATTTGCTTACCACTTCTCAAGGTAGTTACTGCTTTCATATGTCTCAGATTGGATTCATCGACCCCATTGTATTGAGTTTGAGGATTAGGCATTGGTTGAGCTGGAAACTTACCTTTTTCTGATGCACTTGCCTGAGTAGTCAGCTTTGTAAGCTGAGATCGGATGTCATTGATGGCCTGAGAGTTTTGATTGTTGATGGCAGCTTGGCTTTGCATGAATTGTTGGATTTGGTCTTCCAGACTTCTCTTCTGCGGTGGCATATATGGTGTTGGTTGTGAAGGTCCAGCATTGTTTCCAACATTATTGCTTCCTCCTTGATCATTCCTCCAACTGAAATTTGGATGATTTCTCCAACCTGGATTAAAAGTACTCGAATATGGATTAGAATAAGGTTTGGAAATCATATTAACACCAACAGATTGATCAAAATACATCTCTTTTAGTTGGAGAAGTGCAGGACAATCAGAGGTTAAATGTTGTACATCATCACAAATTGAACATATTTCTAAAATAGTGGAAGAGGAATTGACTTCATTCACTTTTTGAGTTTCCAAGTTTTCAAGTTTTCGAGTGATGACAGCCAATCGGGCATTTATGTCATCATCTGCTCTAAGTGAATGAATTCCATTTCCAGATGCAATTTTTGAAAATTCAGTTTTTATTGCAACACCTCTATCAAACTCATCAATGTTATCCCAAGATTGGACATTTTCAGCTAAATCGACAAAAAATGTAAAAACTTCATTTGGGTCTTTTGCAAAGAAATCACCATTACTCATGGTTTGCACAAATTGTCTCATTTCTGGTTTGAGTCCTTCATAAAAAAATTTAGTTAACATCCATTGCTCATAACCATGATGGGGACAAGATAACAACAAATCTTTGAATCTTTCCCAACTAGTGTAAAAATTTTCATTATTCTTTTGGGAAAAATTCATGATTTGTCTTTGAATTGCGGTGGTTCTTTGTGGTGGAAAAAACTTTTTAATGAACTCTTTCCGCATATTTGCCCAATTTGTAATTGAACTAGGCCTCAAAGAGTTAAGCCATGACTTAGCTTTATCCTTTAGTGGAAAAGGGAAAAGCTTGAGTCGAATGACTTCCTCAGTGCAATTTCTTTCAAGAAAAGTAAAACAAACCCCTTCGAATTCCTGAATGTGGTGATATGGACTCTCTGATGGCATCCCATGGAAACGTGGTAGATGATCAATCATTCCCGATTTAAAGTTGAAAACCGCTGCATTTGCAGGCATCACTATGCATGGCGGAGTGCTTACCATCGTTGAAAAAATGTAGTCTCTAAGACTTCGAACGACCGGCGCCTCATTTGGATCTGCATTATTTGCCATTACTACCTGCTGATTTTCAAGAATTAAAAATTGGTTAGTAGGTTCCGATCTTACTAATCGCTTAGAATTATCTCGAAACCAAACGGACATAAATAAAGAACAATATCAAGAGTAGTAGTCGAACAAAATAATAAAAAAATAAAAATAACAAAATTCAGCAAAAATCAGTTAACACCAAAATAATTCCCGACAACAGCGCCAAAAACTTGACTCGATGTTAAATCTACCCTCCAAGTATAAAGGGGTCAGGTTATAGCCTAGCAATAATCCAGGGTCATTCTTCCTAGAGATTTTATTGGTATCGTAATATTTGTTAAATTCAAGTCTTAAACTATGATTTCGAAATTGCTTAAATGATTAAAAAAAAAGAATATAATTAAATTGCAATGAAAGGGGAAATTGAGTGAAGTTATTCTTTTGCTATCAATTGGGCTTTGCAAATAAATTTAGCATGAATTTCTTGAGATCGATAAAATTTGGAAATATTAGTACGAAAATTAATCAATTTATTCTACAGCATTTTGTCGAGTATGTTGTGTGCATATTCAATACATACCACATCAGCGACATAAATCCAAATAAAATAATCTGAAATTTAAAACACTTTGTAAACCCTAATCAATAACAAGAATTCATCTATAGAAAATTAACGTTCACCCCTTGAAGCTAAGAATAACTCCCCTCAAATATAACTTAGCCGAACATAATTAAATAAAACGAAATTAAGTTCAAACAAACAATCACCATTCTAGAAAACGAAATTCAAGTCTGAAAATGAAAATTCAATAACTAACAATATCTAAAAATCAACTAATATCAATAATCTAAAATTATTTAAACTAATGATTAAAACAGCTAGAAGAATAAATAAAACGGGAATTGAACTAAAACAATCATCCAAAATATAAATAAAAACAAACTAACATCAATAATCCAGATTCATGAAAACTAGAAATTTAAACAATTCAACATGTAAGCAAAAATATGAAATTGGAACCAATCACCGAAAACCACCAACTCCACTTCCAATCGATCGTCCGCTGTGAATGAAGAAGCTGGGAACGGTTGTGTGCTGGTGAAAGTGGAGGAGGAGGTTGGAGGGCTGTCTTCGCTGAGGCTACGGTTGAGAGGAGCAGACTGCCGGACTGTGAGAGGCGGAGGTTGGCGGGTTGCTGCGTGACTGCTGGAGCGAGGGAGCTGCTGGCGAGACTGCTGCTAGCGAGACTGCTGCTGGCGAGAGGGGGCTGCTGCCGCTGGAAGAAAGTGAAGATAGATAGAGACAGAGAATGGTTGCAGTTGAGACACAGACAGAGGCTGAGGAGAGTTGAGAGAAAGGGAATGGCGGCTGGGTTATCTGGAGAAGAAGACAGCGAGGGAGGGAGAAGAGAAAGCTGGAAGAAGGAAGATGCTGAGGAAGTTGGTTGTGGCTGGGAACCGGGGCTGAGAATGGTTTAGTGAGGGGAGATGCGTGCTGTAGGTTGAGGCTGAAGGAAGAGGTAGAGGGTTGTGTGTGGGAGAGAAGACATAGGATGATGGCTGTTAGGTTGAAGGTGAGATGCCGTGAGGGAGAGGTGAAGTGGTGTATGGGCAGAGGGGTAGAAGGCGGCTGCTGGGTTCTTCAAGAGAGGATGGGAGAATGGTGAAGACATGCAGAGAAAGAGAGAGGATAGATAAAGGCTGCGTGAGGGAAGAGTAGTCAGACCTAATGCATTTTTGGGCTGGGTTTTTTTTTTATCCATGTTGGGCTTTTTTAGATCAATTAAATTAGGAATTTTTGAGTTGAAATTGTCGAGAATGTACCTGCAATTAAATAAATGAAATTATTAGCAATTAAAATCAATTTAGAGTTAAAGAAATAAAATTGAATCTTTTATAAGTTTTACTCTAAATGACAAAATTTATATCCCAAAATTATATATTTTCATTTATTTACTTCTTTAAAATAAGTAAAATTGAACAATAATCATGGAGATAAGAGGATGACAAACAATACAACGTGGTAAAATGTAAAGGAATGAAAACACATATTTAAAATTTATCACAAATCTTTGAATTATTTCCGTATTCTATTTATTTTGATTACCAATTTTAGTTTTCAATGTGAAAATTTCAGTATCCTCAGCAATCTGGAGGTTCTGAATGTGGCTATTACGTTATGAGAAATATGTATAGATAGTCACATAACATTTTCAACTCGCTTCTTTAGAAAATGTATAAGTTATTGAAGAATGAGAATTTTTAATTATGAATTTATATTTTATTAATAAATAACTAATAATTCATTTTAGTTTTTTTAGGCATTTAAAGAATACTACTCAACGAAGGAAATCTTCGAGATTCAGAATTTATGGGGCAAAATACGTTGTTAACGAGTGTATATAATTTTTTTCATTCAAACTTCCATGTACATATTTGTATAATAATTAACAATCTTGTAAATATAATTGTTGTTTTATTTAATTTTATTACTTATATGTTGATTACACACACACACACGCTGGTGATGTGCATATGGAGAATGTCTAAGCCACTGTAGGTCCTAAAGCTGAATTTTAGGCGTCCATTTACAACTTTACGCGTCTGTGCCGAATACATCACTTTTACAATCGACACGTATTGTCTAGAGCAACCGACGCGAATGAGTTAATCTGTACTAATGATTCCAAGTTCCCAACTTTTAATTCGATTATCGATTTTATTATCCTAAAATATCATTGTAAAGTACTCCGTGAGAATTTCCCATCGCAATAAGATCTTTCTATTACGAGTTCATATGATCGTATAATTTTTAGAATTATTTTCGAGTTTTTAATAATTATTAAGACTAAAATATAAATCTTATATTTTATAGGATTAAAAGAGAAAACAAATAAAATAACTACATCTTAATCCTTGAGAAAAAATATAAATAAGGGTCGGTCAATAAATAATATATGATTAAAAGAGTCCAATTTGCTGCAAAATAAAATAATTATAGGGATATGGAGTCAACTCGCTTTATTATACCTTATACAAATTTAAACTAATTCCCGTGTAAGGTGTAATAAAGTGAGTTTGACTCTTTTAAATCAGGGTGATACATATAATTATTTCAATTAAATATTTTAGAGTAAACTGGATAATTTAAATTATATTTTTTTTTATTGGTCTCTAATTTATCTTATGAATTGAGATATAATATATTATCATGTGAAAAATTTATAATTTATTTATATATATGATGAGATAGGCTGGGAGTAAGGATCAATCTAGTTTGACTCCAAGCAAATTAGTGGTGCAAATATTGTGAAATAAAGTTGTATGCTCTAGGATAGCCAAATAGTGAGTTAACAATTTAATTACAATACAAAACAAGAATATTTATATTATTATGCGCTCATATATGTAATAATATGAGATATATTATTGGTGCAATATACGTTGGATATGATTTGTTAAATTCTATGTATGGTGCATATCATGCATGATTTGATAATATGAAATATTATTAATGTACATGAATGTCATTGAAATATCATTTTACGTGATTATGATGTGTAATTGGTGCACGAGATATATTGTGACATTCATGTACCCGTGCATTGTATGGATTTAGAAGAAGTCCTTCATAAGTTGTAAAGAAAGATAAAGATATAATTACTTATTTTTAGTAAAGTCAAATTATATTGAAAAATAAAGTAAAAATCATTTATAGAGCATATACTATTATTTTATCATTTTCAAACGAAAGAAAAATCTAATGGTAAAATAAATAAATAGAAATTGGGTATAAATATGAGGTGTCACAGTTGTGGTATCAGAGCTTCAATTTGAATTTTTCTAAAGACTACACAATGTACACATGTATTTCGAGCTACACGAGTCAAGGAAGTTATTACTTGTTATATGTGATTTAATTGTTAGAAACGTGAAAAACTAGAGGTACTAAAAAATGTTTCAAAATGATGACAGATGATGAATTTAAAGGCATCATTAGAGGGATCCTAAGACTTGATAAAATTGGATTACCAACTTTAAGAATTTAATACCTAGCTTGTTTTTGTTTTGCTTCTTCTTGTACTGCATTGCATTGACTAATTTTCTTTGTTGAGCATCATTTAGTTTAGTTGATTTTTGTATGGGTTGATTTTGATTCGAGGTAAGTGTTGGGAATTACACACAAATTCTCTCTCTAATTAACCACACAGGAATTTTTGAAGTTCAAGAAATAATTGAACTAATAAGAAAATAAAATAACAATGCAAAATTTACGTGGTTCGACAACTTGGCTACATCCACGGACCCTCGCCAAAACTTTTCACTATATAATAAATTGTTATAATTATATAAAATTTGTACTCACAAAACCCCTAAGTATTGTAGGAAAAATAACCAAACTTTACCACATCTATCAATTTCTACTTCTTTGTACAACCCACAAAGAATCCAAGAAAAACCAAGGCCCCGTTCTCTTTGCCGTTTTCCAGTCGTTTTCCATTTTCTGTTTCCGAAAACGTGGAAAACGTGTTCTGGTACGACGTTTTCGAAAAAAAATTTCAGAAAATGTTTTCCAAATTTACAAAGGAAATGGAAAACGTGGATATCTCGTTTTCCATGTTTTCCGTGTAAATTTGGAAAACATTGAAAACGCGGTGGCACCGCGTTTTCCAGAAAAAAAAAATTAAAACAAAACAAAACAACACACTCTCAGACAGAAGACGCTGCATCCATCTCTCCCTTGAAGCTGCGTTCTCTCTCTCTCTCTCTCTACCTCACTCCAAGCCGACAGCGAACGTCGACCGTCCCCAACCGTCGCCCGCCACCACCGGCCACCACCACCGGCAAAGGTAAGCATATTGTTTTCCTAATTTTTTTCTTCAATAGATAGAGGAAATACATTTTTGATCGACTCAACAAACAAAGGGAAAAAAAAAACGAAAATCCACGTCGCACCCCATTATCACTACCACAGACAACGGATTTAGCACCATGTTTACCATATTTCTCTGTAGGTGACATTGATTTTGAACAATATTGCTCAAATGGAACCGGCTGGAAGAAGCCCTCTTTCGGGCTACTGTTCAGTTATGCTTTTTTTTTTTTTTTCCTTTTCTGTGAGCCGATTTGGATTAATTTTTTGAATGTATATGATATATTGTGTATTTTGTACTTGTGCTGAGGCCTTCCCCCGGCTCCCCCCCTCCCCCCCCCCCCCCCCCGATTAAATTTTTTTTTTTTTTTTTTTGTCATGTTAGATATATGAAATGTTGTGGACAGTCTGCTGGGAGAGTAGATGGTTGTCTTATATTTACGTGCTAAATTGGTGAATGATAAATTAAGCTCTACTGACCTTATTTATATGGAGAGCTTGAACATGAGAATTTGATAGATAATTTGTCCTAGGAATTTTTAATATGTGGAGCCAGATTTCCTAAAGTCTATCAGCTTCTATTTTCTCAAAAAAATCCCCTCTCAGTCATCTTCGTAATCACATTCTTTGCACCAAAAGATAGTTTGTATAGAGTTTGCTGGAATTTTTTTTTTTTTGAACATTTTTCTCAGTTGGATCTGTACGTGATATTGGGAGGAGAAATTTGACTATATTCATTTAAATTATACAAGTCCTGGTTTGCATGTTACACTGTTTGTCTAGTAGCAGTATGCTAATTTTCAAGATGCTCACGCACTAAAGTCACATTCTTTCAATTTCCCAACTCTAATGGCTAACATTCCTGGTTTAAAATGTGGATTTTATAACGGTTTATAAACATTTAGCTTGGTATTTTAGTTTGGGCTCTCAAGGGCATCCAAATATGTTGATTGGAGAGGACCTAAGAAAATGAAGTTCTCGCATGCATGAGTTATGCTCCCCGTTATTTGGCTTGGTTGACATGAGTAAGATACGGGCCTCAGCTATGGGTTCTTCATCTTATGGTTGGACAGAAATTGATCGAATTTTTATCTTCCAATGAAGTATAGACAATTAGACACGTTGACTTTCATATCCAACAAGAGGATGTATGGTGGAATTATGATCAGACTATGAGTAATAAATGTCGTTGCAATTTCTGTAGGAAGTTTTGTCTGTAATAAGCCGTCTTTACACACAGTTATGTTTCTTTGGTCAACTTGTGTTTGTGGCCTTCCAAATGTGCCTGTTCAAACAAAATGTTGCCTACCTTTAAAACATGCCTTTTCTGGACTGTCGTGTAAGTCTGGATAACAAATTTCAATTACTCTATATAAGAACCTTATTCTGAAATTCTTTATTTTGTATTTTATTTAAGTCTTATCAGTCTTTTGGATGTGCATCATACTTCATTTAAAATCTCTTCGACTTTCCTACATTTTTCTTAGCTTAGGTGTTGATCAAAGAATGAAATTTACTTTAATTTGTTACTTAATTTTGTTTTAGCTATTTTGTTACACAATCCTATAGTGATGGCTAGTGCATATTGTGGGATTGGTTAAAATTCTTACCTAATCCATAGACGTAGAGCAAGGGCAAGGCAGGCTGTGCAACAAGAGTTTTCAGTTTTAATTGGGACATTCTTTATCATGAGTTGGGGTGAGTTGCATTAGTTATGGTAAAAACTCTCTTCCTATTTTCTAAGTATCGTAATATTTCAAATGTGCAGTGTGACACATCTACATTTCTTTTACTTCCCTTCTCGATTAAGTATTTTTGTGAACTTATCAACTAGTTATCTTATTCACTTTTGTTTAATTTTGGCAGTCAAGTTATGTGATAATAGTTATTAAAATTTTTTTTGCAATGTGATATGGGAATAACACTTAGTGCGCTATTGTGGCTGTCCATGATGATATTATTTGCTAATAATTGTCTTCAATTTCGTTCTCTATTTGGTTTGACTGATGGTATTATAATTTGTTTCATAGACACCCCTCTTTGACGTAAAGAGGTTACTTCTTCTATTAGGTACACTTTGATTATTGAATAACATTACAAGATTCCCACTAAATTTCCTTGCACACTTCAGTTAAATGATGAAGTCTTCAAAGTGTAAATTGGCGTAGATGCAATTAATTTAATATGTGTTTCTTTACTGTAATTTATGGCTTATTCCCATATTTTATTACTTTATTTAGGGGGTAATATTAAACGATATTTTGGTTATTTAATACACTTTGAATATTCCTCGAAATATATCAATCCTCTTTTAGACTAGTAAACTAGTAATACCATGATTCAATGGTTCGTGTTAAGGGGATTAGCGCATGTTATCAAGTCTTAACTATTTGTGAAACAATGAATAATAGTATGAATCAATATAAAGTTTCAACTGAAGTTAAACCTTCTTTATAGACAATATGGGGGGTCAAAGAAATGCTAGGGAAACCACTATGACGTGGACTAATCAAAAAGAGACCGCCTTCATCCAAATATGCTACGATTATGTGAAAGCTGGTAAATTACAGTGTTCAACATTTAAGGAAGAGTGTTGGGGGAAGATTAGTGAAGATTTGAAACGCGTCATAAATGAGGACTGTGACATTGCTCAATTAAAGGGTAAATGAAATCGTCTGCGCAGCCTTCATCGGTCATTTTCTGAACTTATTAAGCACACAGGAGTCACATGGGATTCAAATACATGCACAGTAAGTGCTCCTGAAGAAGTTTGGCAAGCATTTTTTGCGGTAAATATTCCTTTGCATAATATTATTTTTATCATTTACCTTTATTGTTTATCAATTTATATTACTTCTTTTTTATTATGTACATATTATTTCATGTTACTTCTTCTTAGCATGTACATATTATTTCATGTATCTGTCTTTTTTAATGCAAAAAAATGCAAAGATTTACAAGAAATTCAAGAAAGATGGATGCCCACATTATGAGATGCTTGGAGAACTCTTTGGTGGAACCACGGCGACTGGAGGATTAGGCACCCCCTCAACTCAACTTCCACCTTCTTCAGATGATGAACGACAGATGGAGGACGATTTCCTAACAAAGGGCGTTCATGTACGGGTACATAATGTCGATGAATTGGAGATTGAAAAGCCTCCCCGTCGTCGCAAAACACCTAAGATCAGTAAATCAGAGAAGATAGATGAGGCCCTGGCGCGTTGGGAGTCCACTATGAATAAAAGAGAGGAGGAAAGTGATCTTCGACAAACTTACTTGAAGGAGAAGATTGCAAAAATGCAAGGGAAATCATCTATCGGTACCAGTGGAAGTGAAGCAACTAGCCAAGACCCATTTACGCAAGCGAAGTGCATGGCCATATTAAACAATATGGAAGCATTGACTGATGAGATATTTGCTAACGCTATGAAGGCACTCAGAGATCCAGAATTTAGGGTGCAATTTGTGTTGATGCCGGAGAGTAGGAGGATGAATGTGTTGAAATTCCTTTAAGTGATTTCCTATCATGTAGCTTTATTTGACCCTGTTGCTATATTTGTACTTGTTCTATGGATGATGTATGTTTGAACTTGTTGTATTGTAGTATGGATTGCATAAGTGTGTTGATGTTCTGTATTATCAGTACGTTGAGACTAGATGTGGAGTTGTCAAGGTTTCTATGTATGAACTTGTTGTATTGTCGTATGGATTGCATAATTGTGTTGATATTCTGTATTATTAGTACGTTGTGACTAGATGTGGATTTGACAAGGTTTCTATATATGAACTTGTCGTGTTGTGGTCTTTCCTACATGTAGTGGAGAAATTAACAATGTTGCAATTTTACACGATCCAAATCTTAGTGATATGCATTTGTGCAGGAAATGTCATCTTCAGGTCAAATTTCACCCGATGAATCAAGTGACGAAGATCTGTTCCTCATAGATGACGAACCTGATGCATCCGTAGATATAATGGGATTGCAGATTGTACAATCTGCATATGAAAGGATCAGTAGGACGCCACGAAGAACTTCACTGCTTACTAGAAGGATGTATATATATGAGGTATTAAATGGACATCCAGATGTGTGTCATGATAATTTTCGTATGCAGAAACATGTATTTGAGAACATTTGTAGCACTTTGAAAGAAAAAGGTTTATTGAGAGATGGAAAAAAAGTTAGCGTCGAGGAAGGGGTCGCAATGTTTTTGATGATCGTTGGGTACAGTACACGATATAGAATTATAGGTGATAGATTTCAACATGGAAATCACACAATACACAAATGGTTTAAGAAAGTCCTACGTGCTGTTCGTGAGTTAGGCATTGAGCTAATACGCCCAACAAACCGAGGTGTTGTACATGAGCGTATCTTGCAGAGATACCCGTACTTCAAGGATTGTATTGGTGCAATTGATGGAACACATGTGGCAGCTTGGGCGCCAGCTTCGAGACAAACAGCTTTTCGAGGACGAAAAACAACTGTAACACAAAATGTAATGGTAGTCTGTGATTTTGATATGAAGGTCACATATGTGCATGCTGGATGGGAAGGGTCGGCCAATGATTCGCGGGTATTCATTGACGCTGTTACTACCGGCGCAAACGGATTTCCAATGCCATGTGGAGGTATATTGCATTATTTTTTTATTTTTCCAGTAAAACTCCTTTAACACATAAGTTTACACTATGTTATTTTATGCGCAGATGAATTTTACTTGGTTGATGCTGGATATCCAAACATACCCGGGTTTCTTGCCCCTTATCGAGGACGTCGATATCATCTACGTGATTACGTAGGAGGAGGACGACTGCGTGGAAAAGAAGAGTTGTTCAATTACAGACATTCCTCATGCCGCAATGTGATCGAGCGATGCATTGGAGTTATAAAGGTCAGATTTCCTATTTTGAAGTTTATCAGTAATTTTCCGCTTACTAGGCAAAGACACATACCTGCTGCGTGCTGCACAATACATAATTTCATTCTCGAAGAGCACGCATTGGATAAGTTGGTTACAGAATATTCTCAAGAAAATATGATATTTGGTGAAGAACCTGAATCATCTGATGCACGTGAACCCATTCAATTTGATTCCAACCAGACGGCTCAGATGGCACAAGTGCGAGAACAAATTGCTACCCAAATGTGGAACGATTATTCTAGAAGGGCAACGTGAATTTTTAACTTTTTGGCAGCAACAAATTGTGTGATTGGAGCTAATCTATTTTTATGTTGTTCCAAACTCAAATATGGCAGGTCTATTTAAGTTATATTGTGTTTATCATATATGTATGAATGTTGAATGCATATATATATATATATATATATATATATATATATATATATATATATATATATATATATATATATTCACCTGAAATTTAATTACAACTACACAAAGTTTGTGTTTGATATTATTAAAAAATATTTTTTTTAAATTAATAGTAATTTTTAGGAGAATGGATGATTCATATTTGGTTGAAAAGTCAAATATTGTGGATTTCACTTTTAATGAGAATCAAACAAGGACAAAATAGTTTTCTGCAAAAAAACTCAAACAGAACGTGTTTTCCAAGTTTTCATTTTCGAAAACAGTTTTCAGAAATAACAAACCAAACGCGTTTTCAGCAATTTTGAAAACGTTCTCAGAAAACGGAAAATGGAAAACATTTTCGAAAATGAAAATGGAAAACGGAAACATAAAGAGAACGGGCCCCAAGGTTCTAGACTACATTTTTTCTCACAATACTCTCTAGTCAATGTGCTCTACAACAAAGGAGAATAATACGTGTATTTATATAGAATAAACCACGACATGGCTGTATTTCACTTCAACATGGACTATGGAATTGATTTCCTTGATCAATTGCTCTTCTCAAGATTTAATCCATTTAGGACACATAATCAATAGCACCAAATTTCATAATTTGTTCACAGTACTTGGAAATGGGTAAACTTTTGGCACACTTCGACGGTCCCATACTCCACCATATGAGTATAACCACTCAGAATTATCAACGAACTCCGAGCTTTTCATCGGCTCATGTCGAAATAAACCTTGCTGAAAAATTATAGTGCAACTCCCATGGTTGGCTTTCCTTGGGAGCTCTTTAGCCATCAACATCAATTTCACCACACACCTTGCATTAATGCCAAACCAATGTCCGTATGCAAACACCTTTACCTACCAGTAAGAACACATCCTCAACCATGGCAACTAGCTTCATGCCATAAGGAAGACTCATCTTACTAAAGTACATTATCACCACCCTCCACTGGGAAATTCGCATTGTCCACCTCCGAGCAGTTAGCCGACTCTGCTCCACCTTTTGGACAATTTCTTCTCACATGACTAGATTTACCTCAGTTCCAATACATTACCTTCTTTTTCATGGGGTTACCTTTCTTCCACTTTTCAGTAACAAGCAAAGTGTTTTCAGATGAACTGTTACTTCAACCTAATCAACTTAACTTCTGAAAATTCCACCGTTTCCTTCCCGTACATCAAAATCAGCATGATGTGCTCAAATATGGATGGAAGAGACCAGATGAACCTTATCCTCATCATCAATATTAACTCCAATAGATTCCAGTTCAGAAACAATCCCATTGTGAACATCAAGATGGTCTAATATTTTCATACCTAAATTCATTCTCAAAGAATGAAACTGCTCCTTCAGATACAAGTTATTTGACAAGCTCTTCATCTTATACAACTCTTATAGTTTTTCCCACAATTCCTTCAAAGCAAATATCCCATAAATATTTGCAAGAATTTTTTTGGCTAAACAAAGTTGTAATATGCTAGTAGCCTTCAAATCAAAATCTTCCTAATCTTCATCACTCGTGCTGGATTCAGTTTCTTTATCAGAACTCGGGGTTGGTTTTTCCTTCAAAGCTTTTTGCGGTCCTGTCTGAATCAATACATCCATGACTTGTACTTACCACAAGCCAAAATTGATCTTCCAGTCAAATTTCTCCACGTTGTACTTTCCAAACATATTTTCTTCTGCTCCCAAAAAATCTTTGAACCACGTGATAATCTATTAATTAGACGTCGATTTCCCCGTTGACGGCGCCACTATTGGGAATTACATACAAACTCCCTCTCTAATTAACCGCACGGGAGTTTTTGATATTCAAGAAATAATTGAGTCAATAAGAAAATAAAATAACAACGCAAAAATTACGTGGTTCGGCAACTTGCCTACGTCCACGGAACCTCGCCAAAGCTTTTCACTATATAATAAATTGTTACAATTATATAGAATTTGTACTCACCAAACCCCCAAGTATTGTAGGAAAAATAACCAAACTTTACCACATCTACCAATTTCTACTTCTTTGTACAACCCACAAAGAATCCAAGAAAAACCAAGAAGCTAGACTACATTTTTCCTCACAATACTCTCTAGTCAATGTGCTCTACAGCAAAGGAGAATAATACGTGTATTTATATAGAACAAACCACGTCATGGCTGTATTTCACTTCAACATGGACTGTGGAATTGGTTTCCTTGATCAATTGCTCTTCTCAAGATTTAATCCATTTAGGACACGTAATCAATAGCAACAAATTTCATAATTACTTTCCACTAGGATTCGTATCCTAATCCAATTGAGTTACAAAACTTATTATCCAACTACAATTAAAGTACTCTAACTTTGGAAATTTGAGGCAATTACCCAACAATAAGACTCATATGTTCCCTTTGATTTGCTTGTAAGTCTCTTTTTTCTTGTTAATAATATTGTATCCCAGGCTTGGATTTTCGAGCTAGGATACTTTAAAAAAAAACTTGGTATAATTTATATGCATTGACATTTATTTTATATCCTGAGTTATACTTAAAATGATAGTTCAACTTAGGAACTTTAGAACTTACAAGATAATATATGGAATGGGTATTTGTAAAAGCGTTGATATAAATGTGATATCTTGGAATGAAGTGCATTAATAGAATAAACTCATCACCTAAAGAATGTGTGTCATTCATAAAGTACTTGGAATTAAGATAATCTAGTCAAATGTGTATCAAGAGTAATGACGTCTAGGACGTTCCATCATCAGATATATTGATAACTTCTTTTGCGATGAGCCACAATAGTTTTGAATTATAGCTTATTATCAATAATTAAACCCTTGAAAATGATGAGTATATCAAAAAATCAGATTGAGTTTAAAATTTATGAAAATGTGGATTTTGGTTAGGTGTTGACACTCAAGAACTTGACGTAGACAATTGAGGAACAAAAAGTTCATGACTTAGAATGAGGGGTGCAAGTGTCAACATTTAAATCTCTAACTTAACACCTAGGTAATTTCAAGTTCATTCTTGAAATCTTTTTTGACCTCTTTACGAGGTTATCCCTCACATTAAGAAAACCTGTCTTTATCACAAAGCATGAATCTCGATAATGCATTACAGCCAATCTCAGGATGCACAACGTGGGGAATCAGTTGAGTTATTATACAAAATAACTAAAAGGACAATGGATAGTAACAACAACGGTATTGATATTTCCAACATCAGACTTCTTCCAACTAATTGTACGTTCGTATCGATATTGTGCTAGTGATTGTATTGTTCCTTAATACACAAATGTACCTCGAGTTAAAATGTATTTTGAAAATATATCATAGGTCGTAGTTGTAAAAGATTATTTGATCATTCTCTTTTGTCATTGTCAAAGATACCAGAAAAGTCAACTATTTTCCTTCCTAAAATAGTCTTTATTCAACCAACATCCTTATTAAACGTTGTTCACCCCCACTTCGTTAATATAATATATTCCTCATGTTTTGGTGGTATTAGTATATTCTTTTGTCCACCGTTATCTTATCTAAAAGAACTCTTATTGTTTTTCCACAAAAGAAAAAATTAGAAATTGAATAATTCCATCTCTTTTGTAGTTACCAAGAAATTTCAAAATTTAAAAGCTAGTTTTAATGAACTTGTCGCTAGACTCTCCAAATCCTAACGGTCAAAATTAGCGCTCTCATCTAGCCTATTAGTTATTTTGAGATTTTAAGAAAGAAATTGATATTCATAAGTTTAAGTCCAAATTGAGATTTCAAAATTTGTCGAAAATTGTTATCCCATTTTTTTGAACCCGAGACCTTATTTTAATTCAAAATTCACATTTCTGATTTTATCATCATCATCATCATCATCATCATCATCATCATCATCATCATCATCATTAATATAGAAATTAATTCTCAGCCCTTCCAAATTCATAACTCCAGCCTATTCAACTTCCCAATCAATGATCGGTTACACAGAAATTAATTCTCAGCCCTTCCAAATTCATAACCCCAACCTATTCAACTTCCCAATCAATGATCGGTTACAGAGAAATTAATTTTCAGCCCTTCCAAATTCATAATTCCAGCCTATTCAACTTCCCAATCAATGATCGGTTACAGAGAAATTGATTTTTAGCCCTTCCAAATTCATAACTCCAGCCTATTCAACTTCCCAATTAATGATTGGTCACAGTTTCTTCAAATTCCATCTATTCAAATTCCATGGAGTTACAGGCTGTTTCAGAGTGTATAAATTGGCCCTCATCCTCTTACATTTCCTCCCCATTTTTGAGAAACTGGCAGCTTGGGTAAGTTTCCTTCATGTCTGCAATACACAAGTTTAAGATTGTCAAACACCTCCAAATCGAGCTTCACCAAGACACTGATTCACGACCACTTTCAAAAATCCACACTACATACATGTTTTCAGAAAACGCACATAATCAAGATACACACCATCAGCACTACCAAGCCCATCAACAACACGAACTCCACCATAAGCCCCTTTCGAATTCACCACTGCTGAAACAACTTCAAGCCCAACCAGCCAATTCACAACCCACAAACTGAACCTCCATCACTGAATTCAAGAGTCACAAACAATCTGCAATGATTTCATATGAACGAACCCAACTCCATCGAATCATCACCGCATCGTCACCTCCAAACCGGGGCTGCCCATTCAAAAATAAAACCAAAATCACACCAAAAACCAAGAAGAAATAAAGCCCAAAGATTTACCTCGATTTCCGACCTGCATCATCGGAGATTTTCCAAATCCAAGTCGCGACTGTCCTCGGTTCTCTCGCCAAAATCAGTCCAAACTCGCCACCTTTTTACCGACCCAGTCGCCGCCATATGATGGTGGCACCACCTCCGGTCGAGCGCCGAAAGCCTCTGGTGTTGTAGATGGCCGATCGTCATCTCTCTCTCTCTCTCTCTCTCTCTCTCTCTCTCTCTCTCTCTCTCTCTTGTCTGGCTCCCACAAAACGAGAAGAGGAAAAGAATTGGTTTTTATTAAATATATGATTTTCGAAAATAGCCTTTCAGTCCCCAGTTTCCTAAGGTATTTAATTCAGCCCCTCAAGTTTTAAAATCAGTTAATTCGGTTCTAAAACCATTTATTTCAGTCCCTCATGATTTAAAACGTTTTATCTCAGCCCTACAATTTCTGCTGAAATTCTTATTTGGCCAGAAGCTATCTAATTTTGTAAAATCAGTCACCAAATTTATTTAAATCATTTAATTCAGTCCTACAATATTCAGTCCCAAGTTTTAAAAGTTAATATTCTAAGCCCTGCAGTTTTAAAAATATTTTAGTCAAACCATGATTTCTTACAATTATCTTATTTTAGTCCCTAAAGTCTTTTAAAAATCCTATTTTATACAAATTCATCTTTTTAAACCTGATTAATCCAAAATATAATTATATTTATTTTATAGGACTAGACGAGGCGGGAGAAAATTAGAAGTATTATTCCCATTTGCTCAATACTCGAGAAATAAGGTAGACTCTAATCTACAAACTTTATTTTCAAAAGTGCGCATCAATGATTATTTGGATTATAAGTTTAACATGTATGATTGTGTTCATGAGAATTACTTGCTTTACACGCATGAGACTATATTACGAGAATTTACTTGCTTAAATGCATGAGACTTGGACTTGTATTTATTTACTTGTTCATGAGATTACTGGTGATCGTTAGACAGCTGAGACTTGAATATCATGATTATGTGTTTTAATTTAAAATGTCAATTGATTATTATGTGCGAGTCTACTAGGTATTTCTTTGAAATACTCACTTTTTCCAAAAACCAATTTTGCAGATGACGGAGTTGGCGACGAGGCGTACGATGGTGGCCATTACTGAGATTTTCGAAATGTTTTTATTTGAAATTGAAACTCATTTACTTCAAGTTTGCTTCGTCGAGTTATTTTATATAAACGAAATGTTGACCATTTGAGTCAATTTTTATAAAATTACGTGATTGACATTTCAGTTATTTTCTGCTTAATCTTATTTAGAAAGTTAATTGAGACGATGAAGTGACGATCCGAGTATTTAGAACTTGGAGCGTTTCATATTTTACTTGTTATTTTCACTTCATCGAATTGAAACCTATTTCAACGAGCCCAAAAACTTATGTTAGCTTTTACAGCAGTCTTGAAATTCGTTCTGATATAATAGGATTTTTGAAAATCCAATCTTCATTTACTTAAGAATAATCCAAGGTCCCATTCTTTATTTAACTTATTGAATGTCTATTTTTTTTTTAAGATGTCAAAAGTTTTAAATGTTGCCTCTTATCTAAACGTTCTTTTGAATCAACATCCATCGTTTTCATTAATGAACATTTGTTCATTAATAAATTTTTGACTGAAATAAGATATTGTATTGTAATACATTTGTTTTGTGTCTCTATTCATCTCAATTGTGTCTCTTGATCGTCCAATCATTGTCCATTTTTGAAATTCTAAATTACCCACTAGTCGGTATAATGAATGTTTGAGATTTTTATTTCCCTCTACATTTTAGTACACTGATAAATTTGAGATATGTATCTCATCTTTCTTGAGTGAAAGTTTATTCGAAAACTATATGGTCTTACAATATAATAAATTAGAGACTGTTTGGTGTAGGTATTTTTTTTTTTTTGAAATATTGAGTTTTTGGGAGAATATATGGTTGAAAAGAGATTGAAAATTTTGAGTGGTGGGTCACATATAAATGTATGGTTGAAAATTAATATGAGGGAAATGTTGAAAATTTTGTATTAGACTAACCAGGCTCTTAGTATCATACCATGATCCAACTCAATAATATCCTTAAAACTCAGTCATCAGATTATTCAAGATGACATGACAAACCTCAATTTTTTGGAAATTAATCGTATTTATTGTCCTTTTTGAGAAAAATAAATGGCCTCAGAACTAAATCTTCATTAGTAAAAAGATTTTCCTTTCACTTGCAAGGGAAAGAAAACCAAAATGAGTGAGGTCGCCTTTTTAGTGAACCTCATCTTTGGTATTTGCAAGTCTTTCACTTGTCTTTTCTCTTAATAAAATCTTTTTATAGTTAAGCTCATATAAATTGTTTAACCAAACGTTTCTATTTAAATTCTTTTAAATTACCTGTCATGTTGGATAATTATCTATCAGATTCATTGGTTTATGAATCACATCTTCCTATTTGTCCTTTTAATTTAGGAAATGATGTGATAATTATAAAACTTGATCTTAATATTTTATTGTTCAGGTGTTACTCATTCATGTATATGTATTCAACAATCTTTTGCTTTTGACAATTCCTGATGTAATGTTCCCTCATTGATAAATCGCATCTTCTTCTTTATCATTTTCCTTCATGAAAAGAACATGGCAATCTTAATCCCAGAATGAGACATCTTGATTTTCTTTTAACTCGAGTGCTACTCATTATTATTTATCTACCATAACATGGTAAAATTGATAACTTGTGGATCAAGATTTTCCCATTCATAATTTATAATCTCAAAAAGAGCATACTTCCTTGAACTTTTAATAGCTTGATCTTAGTATTATTTGTTTTGAATCAAGTGAAGTTTATTCGGATCTATTCATTTTTTTCTGATTTGAATTTGTATGATTTGGATGTGATTTTCCTTTTTAGCTAAAGAAATATCAAATTCTTAAAAGCCTAGAATCCATATCTTATCAGAATGCAATGCATCTAGTAAATCTATTTTGGTTATTCAACTTTCTCATTCTTAGTCATTATAAATCAAATTCATGAATCTTTCTCATGACCTAGGTCAACTCTTATTTGTCTTGAGAAGATAAGAAATCATTGGATCAAAATATAGAGAAGGATAGCTCGTCACTATTTAAAGTATTTGCAATATTGAATCACTGATAACTAGTAATTCCTTGATGGGATAGATGGCTCGCATATATCTAAAGAATTTTCTTCTCCCTTGAACATCCCTCATGTACCTACTACGTTTCAAACTATAGCGTTAAAAGTGAAGTGTAGTGATTCAGCTACACTAATGTCTTTTTTCTTCTCCTCCTAAATTTCCTGAAAGAACAATCTTTTGGATCCTACATCCACTGTTCTTTCTTTGTGATAAGGGAAAATTGAAATCTTTCCATTGTTAGTTATTTCAGGTGAGCCTGAGTTCTCTCTATCAATTAATTTCTACATACATATGATTTGATAAAATCAAAACTTGTTCACATTGAGCTTAAATTTGTGTTGTAATCATCAATTAGAACAAACTAATATTTTGGTATACTATGATCACAACTTCGTGAGGCTTAGTTGTTATCTTATTTTTTAAAAGATAAACCAAACCTAATTTTATTGAAACTCGAATTTTATTTATTCCTCAATTGAAAAACCAAGATCTTGAAATTTGCATCTATTTCTATGAAATAGACAATTTCTCCACCTAAATGTAAAATGGATCTAAAATGTTTTAGCTCAGTTTTTTGTTGAACTTTTCTTTTGCATCCATTTTCATAGTCATATATGAATTTGATAGCTTTGTTTAGAGGTTTCAAGTCATCCTAAAATAATGTCAATATCCTTCCCATATGAGAAACCTAGAATATTTCTATTCATTCTATTCAAATTATCTATGTTGATTGTACGGAGAAACCTGAACTCTGAAATTTATAAGATTGTGTTACCATAACCCAATATTTTCTATCTACTGTGAACTCCTCAATTTGACCTCATGCATCGTGGCTTTGCAATACAATGTGGACTAAGCAAAAGAGACAGATAATACAGTTTCGCAGTTGAAACATTTTGTAAATAATGAGTTGTATAGCTGGGATGGAAGAAAAAATTAATTTTTTTGTGTTGATTAGAGAGATTGAGTAAAAAAAAAATTTATTCTTTTCTCGTTTACTGCAACTAATTTATTATGCCCCTGTTTGGTTGGAGATTAAAATCAGATTTTTAGTAAATTTTGATAAAAGTTGATGAGATGTATGGTTGAAAAGTTGTGAGATCCATGAAATATGTTTTTGAAATTGATTGTTGACTTTAACTTATATTAAAATTTAGATTTTAATTAGTACCAAACAGGGTCTAAATATTGACACCAAGAACTGTCTATTAAGACTTTATATGTCCCTATAATTTTTAGAGTTATTTTGGTGTTTGTAATAATTATTGGGACTTAATTATAAATCTTATATTTTATATGTTAAAAATGTAACGCCCTGAGTTCGCAATACCCGAAACTCTACGTCATCCTTTACAACTAATTTTCGAAAATATGGTTTAGCGAAAAATAATTTGAAATCGCACAATTTTATTTAAAATTTCAAACGAATAAATTAAAATTTTGAAATAACTTACACAAAATAATAAGTTCAAAACTTTCAAAAACGTTTTTAAAACTTTCAAACATTAATAAATTAAAATTTCTCAAAGATTCAAAACTCAATAATAAATCCTTAAAATAATGAAATCTCCAAATGGAAGATTTCTAGCATTTTATTTATTTATTTTCTACTACTATCTATCATTCGCTACCGTCTCCGAAATCTACAAATATTGTTAAAAATAGGTGAGTATTTCATTGAAATACTCACTAGACTCATCATTGAATTAAATAATCCATACTATAATTGTACACATAAAGATGCTATCATTCTGTGAATATTCATCATGTAAATCATAAGCATTCACATAGTAGTCTCATCCATGCAATAATGCATATAAGTTATAGCAAATATAACATCATAATTTCTTAATTCATTTCATAAGAAATAGTCTCATCTTGTCTCAACATATGAATAAAGTCACATAAACCACACATTTACACGTAACTATAGCTTAAATTAAATCAATTAATCAAGGTGGGTCTACCTCAATTTTAACGAGTTCGAGTTTGAGCGAGAATAATGCCAATCCTAAATGTCTGAACGCCTCGTCTAGAAAATAGAAAATTGTATTTAAGTTAGTATTTTGAAAATTGAAAATTTATAATGAAAAATAAAATTTTGGAATTACATTGAAATTTCAACAAAATAGAATTTGGAAAGATTTGGGGCTAAAATAATAATTTCAAAAGTAATAGGATTGACTCTCAAGGATTTGGAACATTAGGGTTGACTAATATGCCTAAGGAATTTAGGGGGCTGAAATATAAAACATTTTTAAAACTGCAGGGGCTAAGATAATAGACTTTGCAAATTGGGGATTGAAAGGGAAAATGTTAAAAATCAATTTAAGGGATTCAATCCCTTTTCTCTCTTCTTCATCTAGATCTACAAAGAGGAGACGAGTGATCGACCATCTCGATCAAGGCATTCGGCGCTAGAGGCGGATCTAGCCGGTTGCGAGGTAGCGCAAACGCGCTAGCTGGATTCCAACCAACTCTTTTTTTCCCTTGAATCTCTATTTTTACCATCTGCAACTGTTGTATCCATAACCAGACTGGCTTCACCGGAGTCGTCAAGTCAAAAAATGGAAGATTTCATATTTCGAAAATGAAAGTCAGATTTACTGGTATAGCTCCGATCTTGGCTTGCTGTAGTTATGGCCGTAGGACACTAGGTAGAATGAAAAGATTGACCAAAGATTTGTGCTCACTTAAATTGGCCAATCAATTGACCAAACTGATATCTAAATAGTTGACTTCACACTTGACCCAATAATAGTTGATTTCCATGATTTCATCTATTTTTATTTATTTTTGTTCCAATTTTATTGTAATTTTATTTTGAGAATTAAGCATGTTGCGGAAGATGAAAATGCATAATATGAATTCTTGAATCTTAAGTTACATGTCTGCTTTAGAAAATCCAATTAAGCTCATTTAGTAGAAGAATATAATATAATAAACAAAACGGTGAACTTATAATGTAAGATTTTTATTTTCTTCAGGGTATTTATCTTTTATTTCAGAGAGTGTCAAATATTATTTTGAAAGCTTTTTAGATTCATAATCATAAGACTTAATTGATATCTTGAATCCAGTAAGTGAAATATTGAGATTCTGAGAATTGTGGTTTATTGAATATTTGTTTTAGTGCCTTTCTATATTGATTGATTAATTTTTAGTATTATTTAATTAAATAATAATAAACAATCTCGCTATTGTAGTAGTTGACAGTCATTAGTCAACTGTCCACAGTCAACAGTCAACCGCTCTAGCTGGACTTTGATCTTGGATCCGTCCTTGGCTGGCGTCCAGTTTTTGGCGCTATTTTGGTTACAGTGGCCGTGGGTTTGTGGTTGTCTGTGTGAAGAGAATACAACTTGGGCTTGATTTTTGTGCAAATCATGTTGGAGGGGTTGCAATTTCGGAGTTTTGATTCCGGTGATAGTCCTGTGACGAAAGCTGGCCGTCGAGGTAATTATTGGCTTAGTTTATTACTTGGTTTTTTGTTGTTGTTTGTGCGTTGATTGGTTGGGGGTTTTTTTGAAGTTGGAGGTGGCAGTTTGAGGTGGTATTTTGGGCGGTGGTCAGCATTGGAGGTGTTGTTGTGAAGATCGGTTGTCGTGGAGTTTGGAATTGGCGGCTAGTGTACGTTGAGGCTCAATGATTGAGGTTTTGGCAGTGGTTTTCGGCTATGAAAACGGCCGGTTTGTGGTGTATGTGACGTTATCTTTGAATCTTTCCGTCCCTTTCAATCTAGGTGACGACCTTTGACTCCCTCAATTCAAACTATTGGCTTGAGACATTGAAGGTGATTGTGTGTAGTGTGGAGAGTGAAAGCAGGCGGTTATGGAGTTGAGGTTGGGTTCGACGAGTTGGGTCGTGTGTCTGTGCGCGATGAATTTCCTTACTAAACAATTCGATAGTTAGAGAAGAAGGGGTTTAAACCTATAGAGTTTCTGTCCGTGTTGTGGTGTGTCAGACAAGGCGAGGGGAAGGGGTTATATGTTACTTATTAATCGATTTCACTGATAGTAATAGGGTGAATATTTGATTAGAGCAAAAAGTAAGTGGTGGGGTAGTTATTTTTATCAGCTAATGAATGTATACAACATCATAATGTCCCCCAAAAATATCCATAAATAATGTCTCCTTAAAATTATTGAGAGCAAAATTGTGAGAAATTTGGAACTGCAATATTAAGGGATGAATATTAAAAAATGTGGGAAAGAATCTACCAATTGGGTTATTTCTTTCCCAAAAAAAAAAAAAAAAAGGTTAAGGAAAAGGAAGGTTTTGTTTTGATAATAATAAAAGAAATTGAACATTTTGGGATTGAAAATATTTGGATCCAAAAAAATTAAAACTTGGACTCAAATCGATTAATGAACTTGGACACATTTTAGAAAGGGAACAATGCATAAATAAGGGGTTATAAATACAAATTTCAATAATGAACAAATTGTTTTCAAATTTCAAAAATTAGGTTGTAAATAAAATAATTAATTAAATTAAATAATTATTATTTTTATTAATTATATATATTAAGATCATGATATTGTATAATTTCATGTCAAATTGATTATACGGTCACAATCTATCAAAATAATAGGTCACAAACTGTACTTATTTCTAGATCACAATCACAATTTTTTTAAGTCAAGACTGATTTCAAGGTCATAGATTATCAAATTAGTAGGTCAAAAGATGTCAAATTACTCGATCCCTTCTTTTTTAGGTCACACCATAACAAATTATTAGGAAAAAATAACAACAAAATTTCTAATCACAAATGAAAAGTCACAAATTTTTAGAGTCACAATCACAAATGTTTAGGGTCACAAGTCACAAATTATTATACTACCCTATGGTCATGACCACGGCTACCACCACCACCACCACCCCTGCCACGTCACCACCACCACCACTCCATGACTATACCACCACCATTTCACACTTTGTCGACATCAACCACCATAGAAAATGGAATTAGGATGGTCGAATTTATAGATTTCAACATATCTTCGATTGATTGCATCTTTTGACACGAATAAATGCGGACCATTAGATCAAACATTTTTCATATTTAGGGCATGTTTGGTCTGACTCATTTTTTCAAATATCCCCTCAAATATATTTTCAACCACATATATTTCTATTGGATTTATTATAACCTATCAAAAATCATAAATTTTCACCGTGCAAATTTTTGAATAGTTACACCCATTTTGAAACACACATGACTTTTGATATGCACCATTTGCAATTGAAGAGTCACGACTAGTCATTGCACCAACTAAAGAATTTTTCAATTCACACTGATAAAAATTATCCTGCAAGTTCCACAAATTATCCACACGAATTGAAGAAATCGACTTAGAACAAGAAAGGATGGAAAAGAGTACTACAAAAATATATTGCATCAAGATCGACAACTTTTGCTTTTGAACATTCTATAGTAAGAATCTATGAAATAAAGTAGCTAATTAGTTGACGCAATGTTTTAAATTGTAGATTTTTATTGTAAACTGAAAAATAGATCGAATATATTAGCTCTTATACTAATTTGGTTCTCAATTATTTTTCTTTATTTTAGACCGAGAATTTGCCCAAGTAAACTAATTATAATATATGAATAATGAAATCTATCTCAAATTGTTGGAGAAATTTGTGCATAAAATTATATTCATTAGCAAGAATCTATCGGAATAAATTGGCTTACAATAACGGTCGATTGTTCAAAACTTTACATTAACTGATAACCAAGTGAGTCCGATAAATTATTACTAAAAGATATAATTCTTGTATCAATTTATGCATGTTTATTTTGTTATTTTTTGGTGACTATTGTTATTTATTTAATTTTTTTTCTTTATATTATTAATTTTTTGCTCAGGCTATGCATGATATTTTCCGTTTCAATGATTTTATTTACGTGTTGAACTGATTTAGTATCATTTTCTTAATATTCAATTTTTTTATATCTATATTCCTGTTCTAAAATTATATGAGGAAAATATTTAGAAAAACATGAGATGAATGTGTCTTAAAACATCATTGTGTTACATTTATGAATTTTGTACATATACTTCATTCTTGAATTCCAATAATATGCAGTCTAAATAATGATAAAAATATTTATAGTCGAACATTTTTAAAAACCACAAGATATTCGAAAACATTATATCAATCTGAGCAAATCGATATCACGTTAAATGAAATTCCATGTTATTAATAATATTTTTATTATTAATTTATTTTATGGATTTTATCTTGATAGTCTTTAGTACACTGAGTATTCCGAAGCATAGTTTGTGGCTCTGATACAATTACTTGATGATGCAATGTAATTGTTCAATATTGCAATATTTATTTATTTATTTATCACAAAAAGAAAATAAATTAAAGCTATGAGCATTTAAAATTGTATTTTATTTTAACAATTATTATAATGTGTGCCAAAATAAGGATAAGTTTGTCAAAATAAGTATATCATGCTCGTTAAATTATTATTAAGGTACATATGTCAAGGTAAAAAAATACAGAAAATAGTTAGAAAATAAAAATTTAAAAATATACAGATATATCTGCATACATGTGGTTATATTCACATAAATACGAATATATTGGCATAAATGAGAATATATCCATTGGGTATTTTTTTGTACTAATTTTCTTCGTGCAAAAATTAATTTAAGCATTTTTTATTTTGTGCAGAGAATATTTCAAGTGAAATGGATTTTTATATTGTCTTAAGTAACATGTCTTGAGGAATTTGAACGCAAAATCAGTGTGAATGGAGGTGGTGAGACTTAGTGAAAGATGCTTCCTTTCATTTCAGATATCTCAATATAGCAAAGATGACAATATCTTTTTTTTTTTTTTTTTTTTTTTTTTTTTTTTTTTTTTTGGTGAACACGAACGCAGAAAAATGAATAGTAAATGTCTGGTCTGGTCTACTCTTCTAATTTAGTAATGATAAGTGAGATGTTAGAGAATTTATTATGTGTTGTGTCTATATTAGCATTTTTTGTAAGAAAACTTTTATTTTTACATTGTGTTAAGTACACAATTACACACATTTAGGTTTGGAAATTTTTGTAATCAGGTGATTTGTAACTAATTATACAAGTATCAAATAATTATCAAAATCAGTTTTTTTTTTTTTTTAATCAAAATCAGGTTTTGAAATTAATTACAAATGTAACTTTATTTCAATTTTGTAATTAATTACAATTGCAACTCAACAATTAGTAAAACATTAGTGTAATTCGTAATTTGTAATTAATTTTATTAGTGTATAATCGGCCACCGCCACAACCGCAATCGTCGGACCATCGTCGAAAATAAAATTGTAACTTTATTTCAATTTTGTAATTAATTACAATTGTAACTTCATTTTAATTTATAATTAGTTAATTACAATTGTAACTAATTACCATCACCACCACAACCTAAAACCATCACAACCAATAACCACCAATTGTAATTTTAAATTAGTTTTACCCAATTTTTCTGCAGTAGTAACTACAACATGATGCTTGAGGACATCGCTCTTGTACATCGTTGTTCCAGGACCATCATGATCTTTAAAACCATCAAGATTACTCAATTTTGGAGACTCGTAAACATAGCTTGAGAACCAGTTTCCAATTTCAGGTGGTTCTGTTAATAGAGAAATTAAAAGTTAAAACCATGGGGTGAAGAAAAATCTAAATCAAATAGATATTTTTTCTGAAAATGATTGAATATAACAAGCACCTTAGAATAAGAAATGTTTCACAAACCAGAAGGAAGGGAAGAATCCAAAACCTGCAAATAAAAAGAAGATCTAGCTTTTAAAAATACTTGTAGTTTGGTCTGCTGCCACACTGGATGGTACTCAACCTGAAAGACAGCCAAAGGAATGAAGCGAGAGATGAGATGGTGAATAATGTTTGGCTTTTATATATTGGAATGTTATATCACTTTGTTGTTGATTATTTGTTTACAGGTCATCTGCACTGATTAGCTTATTCTTGTAAATAGAGGTGTCAAGACGGACAGGCCGACCAGACCCGTGAAAATCGGCCCGGATCGACCCTGGACCGTGGGCCGACCCGTGACCCGTGCGGGCGGTTCACGGGTCAAGAAGGTGTGAACCGCGGGTTTCGCAGGTCAAACCTTCGCGAGCTGCGGTTAACCCGCTGGCCCGTGAAATTAAAAAAAAAAAAAAACCATTTTTATTAAATATCGTAATTTTGAAAAAAAAAAATTCTACAAACTCTAGTACTAGCACAATTTCTAAAGCTAAATGTTATTTTTCTCCCTAATAGTTAAAAAACGTAATGTTCTTTGATAATAGTAATTAGAAATGCATTTATCATTTAATTGTTATTTGTTTATATAAATTTAAATTCTATATAAATATTTTATGGTATAAATATGAATTTATCATTTTGTTCATCTCATATTTATAAATTTAACATAAAATATATGTATTATAAATATGAAAAATTCTATATTTTTATTCATACTGGCCAAAATGGAACGAATCGCGACTCGCAACCCGCATGGGCTCGACCCGGATGGGCCAATGGGCGAGCCTGGGTTGTAGTTCAAAATTTTTGGGTCGACCAGGAACCGGCCCGAAACCCGCAGCGGGCGGGCTTTTTTTGACGCGGACCATTACCGGGCTCATATGTTGACGGACTGACCCGGCCCGGACCACCCGGATTGACACCTCTACCTGTAAAGCTTGTGAAGTTGAGAGAGCATTTGGTTAGGTTGCTTGGGTTCAGTCCTTCTTGTAATTTCATAAAGTCCACAGTGGTATAATGTTTTAAGTTTATTTTGATCAAGCATGTCTTCTTTTATCGGTTGGTTCAGAGGATCTGGTAGTTCTAGAAATAGGACTAGTAACTTGTCAAAAAAATTCAAATAAAGAAAAAATTTCTCAATTTCTCAAAAAAATTGAAAATGATGTTCTACTATTCCTAATTCTTTTTGGAATAGGAAGAAACATATTGTTTCTCTTCCATATAATTCTGATTTCCACGAATCAATGATTCCAACTAAATCAAGAGCCATTCAAATGAACAAGAAACTCCTTGATTATTGTACCAAGGAGATTCAAGATTTACTTGAAAAGGGACTTATTCATCCTAGTAAATTTCCTTGGAGTATTCTGCGTTTTATGTGCTTAATCAAGCTGAAATCGAATGTGGTGCTCCAAGACTTGTAATCAATTACAAGCCTCTTAATTCTACTCTCCAGTGGATAAGATAACCACTTCCTCAAAAGAAAGATCACCTCAATCGACTCCTCAAAGCAGTTATCTTCTCAAAATTTGATTTGAAATCTGATTTTTGGCAAATTCAGATCAAAGAAGAAGATAAATATAAAACTGATTTTAATGTTCCGTTTTGTCAATATGAATGGAATGTTATGTCTTTTGGTCTCAAAAATATCCCTTCTGAATTTAAAAAAATCATGAATGATATTTTCAATCCTTATCAAAATTTCATTATTGTTTACATTGATGATGTTCTTCTCTATTCTGAAAGTTTAGAACAACATTTCAAACATTTGAATACATTTTTCAATATTTTCAAAATTAATGGTTTAGCAGTTTCTGGTAAGAAAATCGTTTTATGTCAAACAAGTATTCGTTTTCTTGGACATACGGTTTTTCAAGGAACTATTACACCAATTCAAAGAAGTTTAGATTTTACCGATAAATTTACAGATCAAATTATTGAAAAGACTAGTCTACAGAAATTTTTAGGATGTGTTAATTACGTATCCGAAATTATTCAAAATATCAGGATTCTCTGTGCTCCTCTTTTCAAAAGACTTCAAAATAATCCAAAAATGTGGGGTCCTGAGTGCACCTTAACTGTCCAAAAGGTAAAAAGTGCTATCAAAAGTATCAAATGCCTTTCTATTATTGATCCAGATGCTAATCTTATCGTTGAGATAGATGCGTCAGACATAGGGTTTGGTGGAGTCTTAAAGCAGACTCCAAAAGGTCAAATCAAGAACAGCTGGTCCGTTACTATTCTGGTGTTTGGACTGGTCCTCAAAATAACTATTCTACAGTAAAAAAAAAAAAAAAATTCTTTCAATTATTCTTTGTGTTTCAAAATTTCAAGATGATTTAATTAATAAATCATTTATTTTAAAAGCTGATTGTAAAGCATCCAAGGACGTTTTACAAAAAAGACGTCAAAAATCTTGTTTTAAAACATATTTTTGCAAGATGACAAGCTATTTTGTCATGTTTTGATTTTAAAATTCTATATATACAAGGTAAAAATAACGTTTTGGCAGACTTCCTTACTAGAGAGTTTCTTACAAAGAAGAGAGAAATTTCGAGCGATAGCAAGGCCACTTCAAAAGAGAGTTCAAAAGAAGAGTGCCAACATAAATTGGTACAACAAGGTTCTTGAGGATATGGCTTCCTCAATGGCTACCTCTTCAAAAAATAAAAATAAAGGCAAGAAAATAGCCTTGCCCTCAATCGAAACTTCTGTTCAAGATTCCAACAAAAATACTTCATCTTCAAACACTCCCTCTCTTTCTACTGCAAACAACTTCTCTATTCTTGGCAAAATTCCTCAAACTCTTGAAAAGTCGAGACCTTCAAACTTCAAAAAAGCAGTTCAAACTGGTTCTGGCAAACTACCAGAAATTAACAAAAATATGGAACCTGGAACCTTTTTGGGTTGAAAAATATTCTAATCTTAACGAATGTTTATCATATATTTTTCCTCCAAATTTCCAATTCTTACCTTCCACTCTTCAAAAACCTAGTGAGTTTTATGAAAAGATCCTCCTTAAAACTGGATCTGCAATAATTACTCATACTCCAAATAAACAAAATCCTCAATATATTGATTTTTCAAAATGTTCAATTTGCAAAGTGTTGTCTTATGATGACTGGGGACAATAACCTTGGGTTGAGAAAAAGATGAACCTTGCAAAATGAGAAAATTTCTCTTCTCATTTCAAATACTTGGATTATCAAGATGTCTGGTTTAATGTTTTTTTTTTTATTTCAGACTAGTAAATCATTCTTGGTTTATCATTTTTATCAAAATTGTCAAAATCATTTTCCAAAATAGTTTCAAATTTTGTTTAATATTTTTGGACTTGAAGAGAATATTTTACCCAGTCTCTCTCTTCAAGGATTAAATCATTTCAAAAATGAGGCAAAATCACTTCTAAAGCCTCAAGAAAATATTCTTTTTCAATTTGCCTACAATTTAAGGTCTCATGGATTCTTTGCTGGGACTTTTTTATTGTTCAAGATGCAAATAATCCTTTTAGTCCTAAAAAAATTATGAGAAGATCCAAAATAAAATGGTGGTCTAAGTACCACAAAACAAATGGCTGTCCCAAGGCAGCTCAATCTTGGATCAATCTAAAGAATTCTGAAGGACAACCATCAAAGAAACTTCAAGATGATCATGCTGGTTTCCTCGCTGAAAAAAGTAGGTTATTAGCACTCCTTGCAAAATGCACCAACCCTGAAGAAATTGCGATTTTAGCAAATAAAATTGCTGCTCTTGCTGAAAACACTTCAAAATCTTCAGTTCAAGTTTCTTCTGAGGCCAGCTCAGAACCGGACTTTGATGATGACTTCTATCAAAATAAAGCCGATTGTTATGGAATTGATCTTAACAAATCCCTTCAAGAAGATCTTCAAAGGACCAAATGACTATATGAACAAAGTTTCCTTGATGATTTCAGAGAATACCGAGTTCAACGTTCAAAGGATGTACTTTTCAATCTTTGCCAGCTCAAAAGAAATTTAAATATTTGTCGGATTTGAAGAGTCTTTTTTCAAACTTTCGGTGCTAGTAGAAGACAAGCTTTTCTAAAGGAGATTCCTACTTTTGAGAAAAGTAGTCGACAACCACTATTCAATCAATGACTTTCAAGCTTCAATCACTATTCAATCAAGGACTTTCCAGTTGCAATCAACTTTCAAGATTCTGTCAATGTAACTTTTTCATTATAAATTTCAAAGTTTTGTGTCATTGTAAGGCAAAGTTTATACGAGTGATAAATTCTCTGCAGTTCAATCTATGTTGTATTTAGTATTTCAATTTTCAATAAAATTTCTAAGTTTCTTCTCACTTTTGTTGATTATTGCTAAGTTAAAAAATTCAATTTCATCTCTACTTATTACCTGGGCTACATTTGGTATCTGATAAGTGCTTTATTAGCGAATATTTTGTGCACTTATAACCTTGGACTATTGATGATTTGATCCTATTTAAGTACTATTAATAAGTTTTATATTTTATGTTGTATAGGATCATAAAGGAAGAGAAAAGAAGAAGAAAGGACCAAAATGCACCTAAAACTGAAGATTGAGGGCCTTGGGTGCAAATAAGTTACGGCCGCAACACTAACCATTCACGGCCGTAAACTTCTTCATTGCATTAGGCAAAAAGAAGCAGAACATGACTTACAGCCGTAAACCAAAAGTTACGGCCATAACCTTCAAATATGAAAAATTAGCAGAAACTGACTTACGGTCGTAAAGAATTATTCACGATCGTAACTTGCTCGTCAAGAAATTTCATTTTTTGATTCATTACATAATTTTGGTATGTCTTGAGCCCAACTCTAGGGCACAGTTTTTGTGGCTACAAAAAGGGAATTTTATGACAGAAAAAGTGTGAAAAAAATATTGAAGAGAGAGCGGCTTGCTTGGAGCTTGGAAGAGAAATCAAGAAACTCGACAAGGTGAATCAAGAGCGGAAAATTCTGGAATTCTTCATAACTTTAAGCTGCTAAGTTCTCTACCTAGTTCAAGGGGGACGTTGTATTTAATTTCATTATGTTTCTATTTTCCAACTAGTAATTTAGTGTTAAATTCTATATTCTTGTTTGTTGGATTTCTATACACTTTATTTCAATTAATACAATAATTTATGTGATTTAGGCCTATCCCATATCTTATTGTGTTGATGCATGCTAATTTGAATGATTAGATCCGTAATTTTCTTGTTGTTCAATTCATAGTAGCAATTGGGGTTTTTGCAATTCCATTGGAAAACCAACCTAGGTTAATCATCACGAGCTTGTGTGCTTGGTAATCTAGATCACCTAATTTCTTCTCGAGTTATTTGTTTATTGTATTAAATCTAAAGAGCTTATTTTAGATTATCCAATAGTTTTAGTTTGATTAGAGATCTTGTTCTAATTAAACACAAGTAAGAAAGAAAAGAGGTAGTTAGAACTCGTTAACTACTTACGAGTGATAAACCAAGAATTGGGTTGAATACTTATTACTTGGAAAATAGTAATATTGTGATAAAATACAACTGAACCTGAGAACTAGGATTTGTCAATAATTGATTTATATCCCAACAAATTTACGTGTTTACTTTATTTTTCAAGTCACTAACAATAATTGAACTCAAAACCCCCCATCTATTCTGATTGACATAGCACTAATTTAGTTCCCGTTCCTTGTGAGATCGACTCTTACTTCCGTTATTAAAATTAAAATTGATGAATGGCAAGTAAGATAATTTATTAAAAGAGTAACTTCAAGTTTGATGTCTTTAACTTGATGTTCAAGACGAGAAATTTGAGATTTCATTTCTCTAACTTCTGATTTTAAATCAGAACTAGAAGATTTTGACGCTAATTCTTGAGTAAACCTTTTTAGTATTTCTTTCATGCTAAATGGTTCAGGAATATTTTTTGAAGATGAAGTAAAGGGAACTTTTTCTTTAATTGAGAATTCGAAGTTGTTAGTTACTTCGACTGGATGAATCCTAGCGATGGAATAATTAAGTAATAATTCATTGGTTGATTGTATCACTAACCTTTTTTTTATTTTTTATTTTATTAGGAGGAACTTATCATAGATCCACTGATTTTTTCCGCTTCTGTTATTGCTGCTGGATTGGCCGTAGGGCTTGCTTCTATTGGACCTGGAATTGGTCAAGGTACTGCTGCGGGTCAAGCTGTAGAGGGTATCGCGAGACAGCCCGAGGCAGAGGGAAAAATACGAGGTACTCTATTGCTTAGTCTAGCTTTTATGGAAGCTTTAACAATTTATGGATTGGTTGTAGCATTAGCACTTTTATTTGCAAATCCTTTTGTTTAATCTTAGAAATATGAAAAATCCATATTTTTCTCAAGTCCCTGAACTTATGAAGTCTCATTTCTGTAATGGACCAATTCGTTAACATACCACCGAGCCATTTTTTATTAACATAATGACACTGGGCCTTTAGCAGAAAGACGGGTATTCCTTGCTCATTATCAGAAAATCATTTATTCACAAACTTCGTGGGGGACTAATACTTTTCATTTCCCATCTCATAGAAAACCCTGTTTGCTCCGCTTAGCCTTTTCTAATTGAGAGACTCATACAAATGAATCATGTGCCAGGAACCATATTTGAACTGGTGACATGAGGATTTTCAGTCCTCTGCTCTACCAGCTGAGCTATCCCGACCATTCCCAATGTAGCATCCCAGATAACGCTTGCATCCTCTGTCTTACCGCGGCTGCTGGCACAGAGTTAGCCGATGCTTATTCCCCAGATACCGTCTGTAAAACATTGCTTCTTTCATTCACGTATTCGATTCACCAAAGAAAAATGACCCATTTAAATTTAATAAATGATTACTTATAAAAAAAACTTTCTGTTTTTTCTAACTGCAATGACTAGAAGTGCTACTAATAATAATGATCCTCAATCTTCTCAATTATTTCTTGAATAAGTTCTTCTTTTATTAAGACATTTATGGTTTTACAACCACAAATTTCTTTACCATGACTATTTTGAGAGGAGAAGGAAGAATTAGATTCGTTATCAGAATCTTCTTGATACTGATAAACTTGTTCTAATTCAGAGTCAGAATTTTCTTCTAAAGAGGAATTGAGTAAATTTAGAAGTTCAAATTTAATATCTTCTTCAATTTGAAGATTGTTAATTTTCCTTTCATAGGACATTTGTTCGAATAATGACCAGTTTGATGACATTTGTAGCAAGTAACTTTGGAAGAATTTTGAAATTTCTTTGGTTTTGATTGAAATCTTTTTCTAAAAGTTTTTTGAGTAGATTTTTTAAATTGAGTAGGAGAATGAGAAGTGAATTTCTTTTGAAAATTTCCTTTTGTAAGAAAATAAGGAAAGTTTTTTCTTTTTATTTTTGAAGAAGGAGGAGAGATTTTTTCAAAGCCATATTGCTCGGAGAATGATCCAAGCTCATTCCTAGTCCCATATCTTTCAGATTTGGCTTAGCTTTGAGTTTTGATATCATTGCAAAAAGCAAGACCTTCCGTATTAATGAAATTAATAATTTCACCATAAGTGAGAGTTGAATAAGGAAATGAATCAGAATTTTGAGATTTAATTGAATTGCAAAACTTTTCTGCAAAGAGCTTTGGAAGTCCACAAAGAAATCTTTCTTTCCAAAAATCTTGATTGCAATCTTCACGAAGCATAACTTTAGAAAGGAAAAAATCCTTATACCATCTAAAGTCATGTAATTTTGGACAAGTTAGATTTATCAGAATTTCTGATGACCTATCTTGGAGAGTTGGAGTTCCAACAAAATGTTTGATAATGGCGAAAATGAGGGTCATGAAACAATCATGAACAACTTCTTCACCACTCATTTTTGTAGCATTAAAGACTTCATTTCTTTCATTATTAGAAAGATAATTAGCCCACTAACCCTTGAGTAGACCAGTAAAACCTATAATTAAATTATTACAGGCACTTACTTCATCGATTTTTTTGCATTTGTATGCATGAAAACATACAGATATTTTTTTCAATTGTTTGAATAATTTGGAATTTAGTCATCCCATTGAAATTCCATCCAACAATTTCTTCACCAGAATAAGTATCAATTTTTTTTCTTTTAAAAGAACTTTCTTCTAAAAGTAAATTTGGATGAGAAGGTCGAGGATAAAATATGGGAAGTTTTGAAGAAATAATTTTTTTTAATTTATTGACTTGAAGAGGTTCTTTTTCAATAAATTGATTTTCAAGATCAGGAATATCAATAGTGTTGATATTATTTGATGCACTTAATTTTGAAAATTGTTTAGTAAATTCTTTGAGGACTTCAGATTCTGAAGTTAAAGAACTTCTTCCTAATTTGAGAGTTATATTTGACTCAATTGGTTGAAAAAGTAAAGGTTTATTACCTTCAGATTTTGAAGTAGAAGAAGCTTGATCCCTAAATGATGAAAAGAAATTTGTTAGGGCTTTGGAATTTGAAGCGGCTTCAATTCCAGAATTAACCTCAATTCTGGTTAACTGAGAACACATAGAATGAAGAACAATATTAGTAAAATTGTTCGGAGATTGAATATTTTTTATATCAATTGTTCTTGCCGAAGCATTATCAGTTCTATCTTCTGAGATTTGTTTGCTATGAAACGGAAGTCAAGATTTAGTCCGCATATATTTGTGAGGTTAAGGACCCGGGGAATATCTACCATGTTTTTCAAAGTTGAGGGTTTTGAATAGGAGGAGAGAACACACAAATTTTATTGTACTAATACCAATATGTTTTGATAATTCCTATTTTCTTTGGTAGCATTAGGTTCATTCATTTAATTAATTTTTCCCAAGAAAAACTCCAAAAGCTTTATCTAGATGTTGTGAACTTTGGCTTCTTTACCTATTCTTAATTTATAGTTCCAAAATTTTCCCTCAATTATCGTGCAATCTGCCTCTTTTTCTTGTTTTGTTGAGATGAGTGAAAAGGTTTCAACTAATATTTAATCATCTAATTGAAGTTGAAAGCTGGAAGAGATGATATGTATGCTCGAAATGGAAGTGGAACTTCAATAAAAAGGTTTGCCTTGACAAAATTAAGTATTGCTTTGTAATTTACTAAATTTTGTAATTCCACTGAGTATTGCTTTGAAATTTATATAAACTTCCAAATTTTGTGGGATCTATTGGATCTTCATTTACTTTCTTTAAGATCATTAAAGTAGTAATGGAAGTTATTGTCTTCTACTGTGCAAATGCTTTACTTTTTTATGAAATGATTGGGATAGATTGATTTAAGTGTTTAATTGATCATTTGTTCATAATGATACAAGAAGAAGTAAAATAACTAGGCTTTAATTACTATAAATTTGGGATCTGCAATAGGAATATTTTGTGCCATTCCACTACTAGCTTTCTACATCTACTGAAAGATTGAGTGCATTCAAATATTTCTCAACCTTTTAGTGTCATGTTAATTTTGTCTTCTATGCTACTTTATTCTCATAATAACTTGATGTTATGAAACTTTCAGCATATCAATGGAATGGCACAATAAATCTTGCTAAATATGGGGTAGTTGACATGGACTTCATTTTGGAAGTGGGAGGTTATGATCTCAAGAAGGCAATTAGATTGAGAAGAAATCTGCTCTTTTATTTAATCAAAAGATGTTTAGTTTTCTTTCATGCTTAGTAGGAAAGGATAAACAATGTCATGATTTCTAACTTATAGTTTTTGTGTATCATTCTAGGTATTAGTGTGAGGCTACTTATCAAGTTCTCCACCGAGGAAGATGCTGCTAATGTTTTGAAGCAAAGTTTGAATTTTGCGGGGGTTGAATTAGAATTGAAACCAAAGTGAGAAAATCTTTCCTAGGGCATTGGTTGCTATATAAATTCATTTGCTTCTAATTACTAGTTTAAGGAAATTATTAGAAGGAAATCTTTCAGGTTCAGATTAGTTATGGATGTTTCCATGGAATACCAAACACTTCCTTTTAGTTTAGAGCAAATTGTTAGCCAAACCAACATGTTCGTTGTTATAATATCAAGCCTATATTTGATTGCCATTATTTTTGCTGTTTTGAATAATGATTAATAGGATATCGTATGATTGAAAATGAGAAAAAACTTGGGTTAATGTTTAGAATTTTTTTATTCTTAGAATATGGTTAAAATTGGGTACCGTAGAAAAATGAGTGAAAAATAATGGGGGATCAAATAGAGGCTAATAATGAAGCAAGGGATTAGGTGTGTAGGCATTAAGTTGCTCATTTGTTTTCCCTTCAGGTTTTTCTTTTTCTGCAGCCATGTGACCACATTTTAGGTCTCTACAGGTTTCAGTAGGGTGTGTGTTTGGGGGTGGGTAGGAGTTGATTACCAAACACTATAACACCCTTTTTATGCATAAAAGCTTTGGATTTAGTCTGGTTTGCTTGTTGTTGGAATTTTAGTATTTTCTTGAACTTTACACAAGCATCATTTCCCAGCTTAACCTCAGCATTTACTTGATAAGATTGGTGATTTTCTGGATTTAATTTCTCGGCCAATTTCAAGTTTTCATGAAGTGTACGAAATATTATGGATACACTATTTTGTTCAATGTCAGAATGAAATTGTCTCCTTTTCATCGTTTTATAATTACATTCTAATTGTATTCTTTTATTGCAAAATCATCTTAAACATTGAACACCGTTTACTTGTATAATTTATTTCAGTAACTTCATTTTGAAACTCAATTCTTGTAATTATTTGTGAATGCCTGGAACAATCTCTCTCTCTCTCTCTCTCTCGTTTTTCATATGTGCATTTTTATTTTTTATTTTTCCTGGGTTCAGGAAGGACTTTAACGAGGAAAGAGCTAAGCAAGAGGAATTTGAGAAAAATCGTTCCCAAGTGAGTTCAAATTGTAAAAACATTTCCAATGCTAGACCAGAGTGAGTATTATACTAAATAGTGTAAGGTAATTGTTTAAAAAATCTCATTTATTATTGTTAATTTGAAGTTTTGATGATTTGATAGGTTTCTGATTGCTGTTGCTGTTGATGACTGAATTTATAGGTAAATCTGTCAATAGAGAATTGAATACTATAGGAATGATAAATGAAGACTAGTATATTCCCGTGCGATGCACGGATGACATTATCATTATATTTGTTTGCAGTGAAAAAAGTCAATGAACAAAGTAGCATCATAAGTAATGAACACAAAGAACAAATTATTTCAAATTCAAAAAATCTATAAACCAAAACTAATTTTCATCAACTATCACAAATTATAATCTATTGTTTAATAATAATATAATCAAATGGACACATACTCCTCCCAACTTACCAAATGGACACAATGGGAACTCATGAACACCCTTTTTCTTCATTTCGACATCATAGATCCTGATCTTTGGATCAAGCACACCAGAGCAAAATCGTGACTTCAGATAGGGCTTGTTCTTGATTTGACGATAACATCTTGCTGGTCCTATAAGTGGATTTACCAGCATCATATTAGTGAAATATTTTAAATACATGATGCTTTTCGGAGAATGGATCACTTGAAATATCATGCATGGCAGTTGAGAGTATAACAAACAATAAACTAAACAATGCTCCAAAAAATGCACAGTTAGGATATGAAAGAAGCCTTAAAAGTCAAAATCTATAAATTTCATCATTCTCACAAGAAATATCACAAAAAAGAACATCCCTAATATTTAATCATTTGAATGACCTAAAGGATGTTCATGGCAAGCTAAGAATTCAAGCATTATAGGACTACGTGAGACAAAAAAAAGTCCCGCTTTTGCAACCTAAAATACTGATCTTAATCAGCTCAATCCACAGTAGCATCTTGTATCACAAGCCAATCAAATTAAATTTCATTTAATCTAAACTAATTATCTAGCTACTTCTCAACTATATTCTCAAGTTCTAAGTCAATTGGTATTCTTTTTTCAATCTTTGCAATTTCCAAGATTATAGCAAGCACATTCAGTGACATAAAGGAGATATGGCCACGAAGAGGAAGTTAAAGGTTTCATCGTTCATTTTCATCTTAACTTATAGAAAGTTATTCTTATAGAACCAACAAAACAATGTAAAGACTAAATAACTTACCTTGCCTTAGAGTCTTTGACGGCGTTGCTCTAACTGAGAAGCAAACCCATCTCTTTAAGCAGAGAATAACCATCACTGCTCAGTCGAGTAAGCTTCACTTTTCACTGATGATTTTTTCCTAATGTTTCTTTCTGTTTGGATGTATGAATGGTGGCTGAAAAGAATATAATAGTTATGGTATCATTAGAAATATGAGGGATAAATATTTGGTTTTTGAGTAAGTTACTAAGACAAATAAAATAATAATATAGAATCTAGCCATCTCATTTTTGCATTTCTATCCTAATAATTTCGTCAATAGAAAAGGGATAAATGAGTATAACAAAGAACAATTCCAAAGCCAATCTTCTTACCACAGTTCCAAAATTTTGTTTTCAATCAATAACCAGAACATAGAATTCACTTCACACAAGCTAAAATTGAAAATTCAGAATAGATCTTTAGTTAAAAAAAAAAATGTAAACATTCCAACCATGTGCAGCAAGGGGAAAAAATAGAAAATGTGAACATTCAGACCATGTGCAGCCGAAAAAATATCTGAATAGCATGCATGAAATTAGAGATATTGGGAAGAACATATGAGCATGTTTTGAACTTGTAAACTAACCCCAGCAAAAGTAATAAAATAAGTAGTCATTTACAGAAACGTACAAATAGAAAATAAGTGGAAACTTGATGTCCAGAAATTGCGCTTGTAGAAAATCTAAACGACCATATACAAAGCCAATCTTTTAATTGGCATGATAAGATAATCATGTCATCTCAATTTTGTCACCTACATTTTTAGCTCAAAACAAAGCTTTGTCATCAACCACAAGAGCCCCAAGACAAATTGTAATGGTCATTTGCTTTAAAAGCATGTCAACAACTACATGTTGACAATCACCAAAAATGTCCTATTCAAGTGATAAAGTGACAAATCTCAAGAAGGTACATGGCCAACAACATTAAGAACTTTATCAAATTTTATTTTTATTGAGTAATGCTAGTTGTACACTCTCCTATAAAAATGTGTTGCTGGAAATGAGTTTTGGGGATAAGTTGTTCAAGATTTTCAGAACCAAACAGGGGCTTAAGTTTAAGGTTTTTCCAGATTTTCTGTTTCACGCCATTAGTTTAATTCAAGAGGTTATCCAAAGGGCGGGGGGGGGGGGGTAAATAGTAAAATAAATTGTTATTCAGGACTATTTTTCCAACTTAGATGAACATAAGATTGCTCCTAATTTTATGAAAACAGTTTCAAACTTCTCTCTTATCTAAACAGTTCAAAGGTCCAATGCACTTACCAAGAGGGAAGAACCAATACTTACCAAGAGGGAAGCAAATTGCAGAACCTGTAACTGGAGCCAGAATAATTCTGCTCCTTACTCGCCAACGATATGTTCCCGGCACACCACTAACTATTGAGCCACGAGTCTCATAAATAAATCTTTTCTCCATTTAAAACTTTTCTCTTTAAAATATCAAATATCGATGATATCATGTACATAAACAAAATAATAAGCGATAATGAGCCTCTTACAATTAATATTTTAACTTATGAAGTGTCATCTGGACTGTTTTATCCAATTCCAAAACATTTAGTTTGAAATCACATGATAGCTTGAACATGTCAAGCATTAATCTCTTGAGATGGTTAAAAAATGAAGCTAGAAGCACCCAGGTTCTACATTATTTTTTGGGTGGTATTCTCAAAATAACACGTGCTCAATGTATATGCTTGCATTGATTGTATCCTGAAGTTGGATCCCTTGGTAGAGTAAAATGTTCTCCAAGATTCCTACAAATATGATGTTGTATATCCACATAATAAATTAAATCGATTGAGCTAGTTACAGAAGCATGTGCTTCTATACTACCTTGAACATGTTTTAGTTTATAGTTTTCAAACAGTTGGTGGAGTATAATGGTCACCAAATGTTTAATTTTTTCTACCAAATTGTGCAGGAATTGATGAGTAGGGTAAGAGTAAACCTTGTTTCTGTAGTTGTAGGAGTTATATGAACTTACATCACAACCAAGGCTTCCATTGAACACAAAGATATATCTGTCAGAGTTGAAAATCACACACACCCAAGCATCAGCATTCCACCGGACTCCTTGTTTGCCAGGCTGCCTTTATAGGCACCTCGGCAAGATTTCATGGAAAAAGAAAGGGCATAATTTATTGTTGCTTAATGCCAAGAAATTTAAATAATTCAGATGCTGAATGCTATCTGGAATGCTTCCAATGAGTGAATTAGAGCTAAAATTCAGCTTTTGAAGAACCAAAAGCTGGCCAATTGCAACAGTAACAAACCCAGTTATACACTGCATGGGTAAGTCTAACCTAAACAATTTAAAAAATGACTTTCCATACATGAATATGAAATCAATTGTCCCATTTTGAACTGAATCCATGGACCTCTTGAAGTACTCATGATTATGTTAAAATTGGAATCACAGTTTCTCCAAAGCATCTTATTTCTAAAACATGGAAATTATAAACCAAATTTCAGATTTCAGTTCCCACTTTTACCTGTCTTTGCATATTGTTAAGTTCCACCACATCATGATCAACAATACCTATACGTCCTACAAATGTTTTTCAAATCCAAAACATTGATAATCCACTCCAGAAGAACAAACATAATGAAAAGAAGCATAATATTAACTCAAACTTAAGCTAGATTTGATATAGTGAAATCTTCAGCTAAATGGAGCTTAATGATTTCTTTTAATCTTCTTGTCTTAAAAATCATTAGACAACCCTTCATCCTAAGATAACTCTAGGTTTGTTAAATAGGGGTTTTAAGAGTCAAGATAAGAGTTATACCCAACTTTACTACAATAAATAATGAGTCCCCAGATGCTGATGGAGCAAAGCAAGCTAGCATGGTGGAGAAGCAATTCAGCAAAGATTCACAAGGACCTCTGTTGAGCAAGATTGGTCTTGCGATAAGAAATTATTTGAGCAGGATCAGTGTTTGAATGCAGAAAAGGCCACGAAAGAATTGTGCCCGCCAAATCCAAATGAATTCGAAACAACTGGATATGATAACAAAAAAAAATTTAAGTAAATCACGAGGATCTAACTTATAATCAACATTTTGCTTTAATATTGATATTATCCACATAGAATAAGGGATATGGTGGTTAGACAAGTAAATCATCTTACCAACATTGACTTCATGCTGCTGCTTTTTGTGCAACAGTCTCAAACTCCACAGCAGGCAGAATCCAATTCCAATGATAATATTGAACATCAAATTCATGGTCAAGTGATTAAAAAGTGAAATTGTAAGCATTGCCAAGCTGTATGTATTGGCACAAGGAAAAAATATCAACCATAAAACTTAAACTTACGAATTGATCTATGGTAGGATGCAGCCATCCTGTCGTAATGGTTTTTATTGCTACAATTACTTCCAGACCCCTAGCAGCCCCAAGACAGTGCCCTATCCTCGACTCGAAGATAATGGAAGATTCGAGAATAACAGATAAAATTAGTAAATTTGCTCCATGCCCTTTCAATCAAAGGGTAAAACATAGTAAAACTGATGGAACACAAGAAATTAAAGAGACAAAACACAAATATTATTTCCTTCGACTAAGATGAAAACTGAAAAGTTGTTTAAAGGAAACTTGGTGACTGTGAATCCCCATTCATCTGTTAAGGTTCAGACAGCAGAGTAGGCGAACCTAACCCTCTAGCTCCAATAACCAATGTTGAAGACTTCAAAAACTCAAAGAAAAATTAATCTTCACCTTTAAGCTTTTGCGGTCGATTCTCACTGTCCAGTCGTCGGAACTCGACCAAGTTCAGGTCGAGTCTTCACCTTGATGACGTGGTTCTATTAGTGAACTTTGTTCAACATTTGACTAGGCAGAGGTCGGTGATTTTGAAAATAATCAGAAGCTCAGTTTTCCTTTAAACTTCTGGTCGGCCAGCCTTTGTCTCGGTCATTTCATTCCTGCTTCCACCAGTTTTTCTTTAATTATTGACTTCTTCTTGGTATGGTCTACCACTTCAGCCTTCATAGATTTTAGCCTCTGATCGGTGCTCTGGTTTGGTGTCTCTGGGAATTTTTTAAAAAATGAGTGTTTTGATGTGGAGTGGTGGAATGGTGTGCACGGTTTTTGAGGCGAAAGGAAGCGTATCTTGAAAGATTTGTACCAACATTCATTTTGAATTTTTCTCTCCTAATCTGAAGTGACGTTCTTTTAGGGAAAAATCTGAAGACATAACAAAATATTTCTGCTAACTTTCTATTTGTATTTAGGGGTGATTTTGGGAGTGTTTGCTGGGCGGGAGATTTTGGAGGGGAAGTTTGGCCAAATTCTCCTATTATATATTAAATAGATTTGTGTAGTGGCTAGGATAATATTTGCTAGATGGATTGTGTAAAGAAAATTTTGTATTTGATGAAATGAAATAACAATCAAGACATTCGAGAGGCCTTGTTCTCTCCCAAGGTTTTCCCTATTTTACAAATATTCTCGATAATCAAATTAGCTCCCAACACTTCTATTTATATACAAAGGCCCATACTAATTATTAATTATATGAAATACCCATAATATCCCTCCTTATTTTAGTATCCTATCATTACTCCGCCCCCGAAACTCACATTGTCCTCAAGGTGAAGGTTGGATTTAATTACAAGGTATAAAATGCAATAAAGTCTAACAATTTTTTTTGCAAAAATCACGATTATGGTCAAATTGCGAAAAGTGAGCTTCCACTTGGCAAAACGGTTGAGCTTATTCAGGTGAACATCTAATATATGATGCAAGAAAACAACATAACTGATAGCGCAAATCTCCAGCAATTCAAAATTCTGAATTGTGCATCTCAAAATAGCATTTACGTATAACTCCACTGTATTGGGACCTCCATTTAACCCCATTTTGTTGTCTCCAATCGCGAACTCGATGGCCAACTCACCGACCCTACATCGCTTCACGTTGCAAGTCCCAATCTTCGTCTTCAATTGAACTTCTAAATCACAAATTTTGTTGAAGGTGGACTGATTTTGCAAATTTGCGACTTTGGGGACCACTGGAAAAAATTTTAGGGCTGAATTTTGCATGTCTAATTGTTTGGGGACCATCTCAGAAAATATAAGGACTGTCCCGAGCAAATCTGGAACTTCAAGGATCCTTTGTGTAGACTTAAAGACAGAATTTTGCAAATCGAAAAAATTGTAGACCACCACTGGAATTTGAAGATGGTTTCTAAAACCAACATTCATCTTGATTGTAGCCTTCAACATTTCTCCCCACCGTTTAGCATTTTGTGGACCAGATAATCCAATTTTTTTGACTGGACCTCCATTTGGAATTAAGCTAGGATTGACCTATAAATTTTTAATTCCAGCCCGACCCTCCAGATGTTGGGTTGTATTAATTCCTGGATCCCAAATATGATTTGGATTTGAGCCCAACCATTTTTCTTCTCTAATTTTTTTTTCTATAGGTTTTTCAATGCGGGCAACTTGCAAGCCCAAACCCGAATTCAGCCCAACAGATCCAATCATTCTTCCCCCTAACAGAACGTTTGTTACCTGTGTTGATGAGATCCCAGTCGGGGAATCTCGTCGAAAACGCGGAAAAACGAAATTTAAAACCTAGGAAAGATCTAGATCAGATTTGACGCGAAAAATAAACAAGAATTAAAATACTAGAAAGATAAAATTGACGATAGGACCTTGACCCAAGATTCACGACGCAAGAAATTGACGATGCGGAATCGAGATCCAAGGTTTTCAAAACACCACAAGGACTTGTCAATTTCCTTGATAAGATTCTAAATTGGAAACGCCACAAATATTCTCGCGAATATTTGATAAGTTCAACGCCACAAATATTTCACAATATTTGATAAGTTGGATTTTTTCTCGAAGAACACAAAAGGGACTCCTCAACCTTTCAATTGGAGAAAACTCTCTCAAATAATATTAATCTCAAACTCAAACTTAACTGTCTGTTTACAATCATGGTAAAGAATATAAATAAGCAAAATAACATAACCGCTAATTTACTCAAAATAGAATTCTAATTAAACTAAAACACTAAATTAGGAAAATAACCTAAAAACCAAAAAGGAAATAAAATAATTATAAAATCCGAAAAATCTGGCCGCTACTCATTTACGGCCGTGAATAATTCTTTTACGGCCGTAAAGGCCTTTCTGATCAAAACTGTGTTTATTATTTACGGCCGTGACGAATTTCTTACGGCCGTGAAGTTTCCCTTTTTTGAATGTTACGGCCGTAACTACCAGGCTTACGGCCGTAAGCCTCGTTCTGCAGAAATTCTTCCTTTTTCTTCGACAATTGATTACGGCCGTGATAACATGATTTACGGTCGTGAATATATAGGTTACGGTCGTGAAGGTCATCCATTACGGCCGTAATGGATTTTCTGCCCAAATAACTTCGTTTTCTCGGCTCGGCTCGGCTTGATCCGTCCCTCTTATCGGCTCGACCCCAACATGGAACTTGCTCCGTTTTGCACGTAGATCATTGTCATATTTCCGATGGCTCGACTTCGCCCTTCGATTCCTGGTCCGGATCATATCATACTCCCTCTCTTGAAAAAGATTCGACCTCGAATCCAATTTTGGTAGGATTTTCAAACTCCTTCTGCTTTTCTGGGCTCGATGATCATGCTTATGCCTCGTGCTTGCTTTCAACCTTTTGGGCTGCCCATTTTTCTCCTTACACTTTCTCGACTTTTTGGGCTGCTCATTTGTGCCAACAAGTTTTTTTCCTGTTTTAAGCTTATGGTTTGACTTCAGTACCTGTAAAACAAATTTTAAAGAACTGGGGAGGGGTGTGTTAGCGTGAGTAAGTGCAAATAGACTCATTTTTGTGGTAAACTCTCTTTTCTTTTTCTTTTTGCACTCAGTCTCTCCTTTTTCTGAGTTTTGAACCTTAACCCTATTTTCTTTATTTTTCACTCCCTCTCCTTTTTCTGAGATCGTGGCCTCAACTCTCTTTTCTTTAATTTCCACTCCCTCTACTTTTTCTGAGGTCGTGGCCTCATGATATGTTCCGGACCCTCGACAATCGAAGTCATAGCAGGCTTGAAGGAAAAAGTTAAATATTCAAGTCAAATAAAAGTGCAATCCAGTCAACCATGTCGGAATTAGATGCATAATATGTGTTTTTCGAGTAGAAATGGGCCACTAAGCAAAACTCAAAGGCTAAAGCCCATGAGCCGACTGATTTTATGGCCAAATTCCATCATTTGGGGCTTCAAAACAACAAGTCAATTATGCAGACGGAAATTAGGGTTTTTGCGTATTTTTAGGTTAAATTTTGTTTTTAATTATTTGTTTTCCTATTTTAGAATTTTAGTCTAATTATAATTCTATTTTGAGTCAATTAGCGGCTAGGTTATTTTACTTATTTATACGCTTTTTTCATTCATTGTAATTCAGGTTTGATTTTGATATAAACAGTTTTTATTGAGGATTCAGTAAAAGTTATAGGTGGATTCCTATGTTTTTCGAACTTATCAAGAATATTTCTTGTGGCGTTCAAATATCGAACTTATCAAATATTTCTTCAAAATATTTGTGGCGTTCAAATCTAGAAACTAATTAGGGAGATTGGACAAATCCTTGTGGCGTTTCGAAAGTCGTGGTTCTTTATTCCGCATCATCGAGCATCGCATCGTGAATATCGGGTCATGATTCATCCGTCCAACCACAACCTGAGTTCGGAACTTTCCGGCGTTTCTTCCGCGCTTCGAACCTCATCATCTGGTATCAGAGCTGGACTCTGAATTCAGGTTTTTCTATCCAGTTTAATTCTTATGTTTGTCATTGAGTCTGTCATAAGAATTATTCATATCTTGTTGTTGAGTTTTTCTTTTCTTAAGTGTTCTTCGTGCTAGTAAATTTTTTCCAGTTTGATCCATATAAAAATTCAACAAAAATTCAAAAGTGTTTATTTTGTTCGATTCTTATCCAAATCCTGTTCCGTTCGTTTTGTTGTGTTCGTGTCGAATTTTCGGATTTATTTAAAAAAAATTATTTATTTTATTTTATTCCGAAAATTCATCCAAAATTAAAAAAAAAATAATAATCCATTCAAGAACCACTTTCTTGAATTTCTTGATCCTTTGTTTATTTTTCTTTTCCATTCCGTGCTACATAAATTCTATAATGTCCAATTTTCAAGAAAAATATCCATCTAGAAGGGAGAACGATAATGATAAAGATCGTATGTGGAAATTTTTGAATGATGTTTTGATGATGTTGGATAAACTAGATGAAAGGGAAGGGAAATTGAAAAAGAGGCGATCTCAAGCAAATCGAAGTGATGAGAGTCATTATAGGTGTGATCCTAAACCTAGGGATGGAATCGGGGTTAAGAGAGGAGCCGACATTGATCCAAAAGCAATTTTGAAAATTCAAAAGGAAATTTATGAAGAAAATTTGAGGTGTGAACGGGAGGCAGAAAAAAATATTTGGCTAAATTACAAATGAATGAGGAGAAACGAAAAGCGGTAATTAGATGGTTAGAAGAGAGTGAAAATCACGTTGAGCCTCGGGATATGAAAGTTGAAAAGAAGAAGGGAGGTTGAGACATGATTTAGTTGAAGAGACCCCGAACTTTGTGGTAGAAGTTGAAAAAGTGGAGTTAGGTGAACAAACTCCAAGATTTGATGAGGAATTAGAAGTTGGGGTAGAAGTTCAAAATTTGGGTTTTGAATTGGTAGATCCACATTTGGATAGTGATGAGGTAGTGTGCGAACATGGTGATACGAATGTGGAGGTAGAAGATGTGGTTGAATTTGAAAGAAAAAAAATTGAAGAGGTAGATGAGCTAGAAAATCTTGAGTTACAGGAAGTAATCGAGCTTGAGAGAAAAGAGATAGAGGGGGCGAGCAAAAAGTTGCAAAAGGAGAACGAGGTGAAGAGAAGGGCCTCGTGATTCAAAAGGTGGAATTGACGGTGATAATTCATGAATACAAGGACCCATACCTTGTACCTCATGAACCTAACATTTCCCTCCCCGCTTTATTTAATTTTGTCTTACAGGTTAAATGTACTTGGAAATTTGGACAACACCACCAATGCTCACAAGAGTTTCTACTTCAATCCATTCATGTAACCCAAGTTACAAGATACTATTGGTCATCCCTCTGGCATGGAAGCAATAATTTTCCGTTTGATCCAGGAGGTGAAGTGAAACAACATAAACAAAGCTATGATTCGGGACGAATCCTCCTAAAGAAGTAGGGTATGATGTGTTCCGGACACTCGACAATCGAAGTCATAGCAGGCTTGAAGGAAAAAGTTAAATATTCAAGTCAAATAAAAGTGCAATCCAGTCAACCATGTCGGAATTAGATGCATAATATGTGTTTTTCGAGTAGAAATGAGCCACTAAGCAAAACTCATGGGCTAAAGCCCTTGAGCCGACTGATTTTATGGCCAAATTCCATCATTTGGGGCTTCAAAACAGCAAGTCAATTATGCAGACGAAAATTAGGATTTTTGCGTATTTTTAGGTTAAATTTTGTTTTTAATTATTTGTTTGCCTATTTTAGAATTTTAGTCTAGTTATAATTCTATTTTGAGTCAATTAGCGGCTAGGTTATTTTACTTATTTATAAGCTTTTCCCATTCATTGTAATTCAGATTTGGTTTTGATATAAACAGTTTTTATTGAGGATTCAGTAAAAGTTATAGGTGGATTCCTATGTTTTTCGAACTTATCAAGAATATTTCTTGTGGCGTTCAAATATCGAACTTATCAAATATTTCTTGAAAATATTTGTGGCGTTCAAATCTAGAAACTAATCAGGGAGATTGGACAAATCCTTGTGGCGTTTCGAAAGTCGTGGTTCTTTATTCTGAATCGTCGAGCCATCTCGTCGTGAATATCGGGTCATGATTCATCCGTCCAACCACAACCTGAGTTCGGAACTTTCCGGCGTTTCTTCCGCACTTCGAATCTCATCACCTCAACTCTCTTATTTTTCCCCTCAAACTCACTTTTCACTTTCAATTGATCTTTCAGGGCTTCAGTTGGAGATAGTGTCATTAGAGTAAACTTTTTCCTCCTTTTACCAAGCTGTATCTATTCGTATACCCATCATGTTGCCACGGCCTCCCCAACAGTATGTGACTAATTTGCATTGGCACCACGTCACAAATTACCTCATCCGAATACCCACCAAAAGAAAATGCCACTAAAGCCTGTCTCTTCACCTTAACTTCCCCTGACTCAGTCAACCATTGTAATTTATAAGGCATTGGATGTTTCGTTAAAGGTAAGCCTAATTTTTCCACAAACATTGTACTAACTACATTAGTACAACTTCCCCCGTCAATCACCAAGCTACAAACTTTTTCATCCACTAAGCATCTAGTGCGAAAAATATTATCCCTTTGCCCATCCACATTTTCCAAAACATTCGCCTTACGCTTAACGCTAAGAGCATGCCTATCAATAATTGACTTATCCACCACAACACTTTTCGCCCCTTCACTATCACACCTAACCTTTTTACGTGGACAATCAAGTGCAATGTGACCCCGTTCCAAGCATTTAAAGCACTTAATATTTTTATCCTTAAGAGGCTTGGAATCAAAATTATTTTTACCTTTGGTTGTCGGTTCCTCCCTCCTTTTGTGAACATGATCACTACTCTCCCGTTTTAATGTCTCTTTTCGCTTCAATGTCCTTTCATCACCCCCATCTCCACCTCTAGAATTGGCTTCACGCCCCTTATGCTTCCTAGCCCTAGAATCCGCCTGATATTGCTCCTTTTCCCATTGAGCAAGTTCTGCTTCCCTTCTATCCATCTTAGCCATCAATCTCTCAAGTTTTACCTTCATGGCCTCCATCTGTTTAAAATTCTTGTGGTCACCTGTTGATGGAGGTTTTTCCCTGCGAGACATGGTTAGTTTTCAAAGACAAACAAAAATTCCTCTCGTGATTATTTTCACTCATGTATCACACTCAACCCCTTCAAATTTCACCCAAGAACAAACCAAGTATCAACAATCAAGGAATTTATGGAAGATACGAAAAGTAAAAAAAAAATTAAGAAATTCTTGGAATATTCGATTTTTTTTAATCTGCCAGATAATTGGACTACGAGTATGGCAGAAAAAAAACGGAACTGGATTTGGACGAAAAACGAAGAAGAAAAACACTTTTGAATTTTTGGGACTGACTCTTATGGATCAAACTGAAAAAATTTATGACTGACATGAAGAATGCGAAGAACACGAAAAAAATCTAGAAAATTCAAGAAACGCAAGAATCTGAAATAGATCCAAGTTCTGATACCAGATGATGAGATCCCAGTAGGGGAATCTCGTCGAAAACGCGGAAAAACGAAATTTAAAACCTAGGAAAGATCTAGATCAGAATTGACATGAAAAATAAACAAGAATTAAAATACTGGAAAGATAAAATTGACGATAGGACCTTGACCCAAGATTCACGACGCAAGAAATTGACGATGTGGAATCGAGATCCAAGGTTTTCGAAACACCACAAGGACTTGTCAATTTCCTTGATAAGATTCTAAATTGGAAACGCCACAAATATTCTCGCGAATATTTGATAAGTTCAACGCCACAAATATTTCACAATATTTGATAAGTTGGATTTGTTCTCGAAGAACACAAAAGGGACTCATCAACCTTTCAATTGGAGAAAACTCTCTCAAATAATATTAATCTCAAACTCAAACTTAACTGTCTGTTTACAATCATGGTAAAGAATATAAATAAGCAAAATAACATAGCCGCTAATTTACTCAAAATAGAATTCTAATTAAACTAAAACACTAAATTAGGAAAATAACCTAAAAACCAAAAAGGAAATAAAATAATTATAAAATCCGAAAAATCTGGCCTCTACTCATTTACGGCCGTGAATAATTCTTTTACGGCCGTAAAGGCCTTTCTGATCAAAACTGTGTTTATTATTTACGGCCGTGAAGTTTCCCTTTTCTGAATGTGATGCAAACCACGTAGCAATTATAGCTACGCAACCCACAAATTATTGGAATCGACCCAAGAACGCCAAAGAATCACGATTTCGAGATTGATTCAAATTAATTGAACCAAGCAACCAACACAATCAATAGATATGCTGACCTCTTGATCACAATGAAAATAAATCTCACCCAAGATTTGAACTAACAAGAATTAAACTCGCAAGTTCGGATTTTATTCAATAAAGAATAAAGTATGAAAGCAAATTGCCTCTCAATAATAATATCAAAGTTGTCTTGAATAATGAAAATTACATCCCTATAAATAGGGTCAAAATCTAGGTTAAGAGTTCTAATTAAACAAGGAAACAAATAACCAAAAAAAAGGAAATAATTAAAAACCTAATTTTACGCGTATAGTTACTTACAGTCGTGAACCTTCCCTTTACGGCCGTAAGACCCTTTCTGTTTCACCGTTACGGCCGTGAGATTCTTTTTACAGCCGTAAGCCATATTTTGAAAATCTCGTTCTTTAACCCGAGGCTTCGTTACGGCCGTGACAAATATTAGTTACTGCCGTAAGTCCAATTTCTTCAAATTCTCAATTTTCAGCAGTGAGCTCTTCACGGCCGTAAGAATTACGGGTTACGGCCATGAATTTTGAAACTTTGCAATTTTCTTCGACGACTTGAACGAGGTTGATCCACTCATCGTTTTGGCTCAGTCCCAACATGGAACTTGCTTCTTTTGACGACGCGAACATTGTTTTGGCCATTGTTTCTTGCACTAGCTTGTCCATTGCTTCGTTGGCCCTCTTTGTTTGCAATCGAGTCATCGGCCCTCCTTTGATCTTCAACGGATCTTTGCGCGGGCTTGTATCCGTGGTCTGGATCACATAAGAATGTTACGACCATAAGCCTCGTTCTGCAGAAATTCTTCCTTTTTCTTCGATAATTGATTACGGCCGTGATAACATGATTTACGGCCGTGAATATATAGGTTACGGCCGTGAAGGTCATCCATTACCGCCGTAATGGATTTTTGCCCAAATAACTTCGTTTTCTCGGCTCGGCTTGATCCGTCCCTCTTATCGGGTCGACCCCAACATGGAACTTGCTCCGTTTTGCACGTAGATCATTGTCATATTTCTGATGGCTCGACTTCGCCCTTCGATGCCTGGTCCGGATCATATCATGTGTCTTCTCTACAATTTTGATCTTCTTCTCCAATTCTCTCCACGCTATATCTTCTTCGCCATTGACGTTCTCCCATGAAGGAAGAAAGCGATTTAGTAGCAAGGTCTCCATTTCTTCACCAGCAGCATCCTTATCTAATGGGTGAAATTGATCAAGCAACAATCCCTTCAAATCTGCCCATGTACGCACAAATCGACGCCAATCCAGCTTTTGAAAAACCAAATTAAAGCTTCTCCCACAAAGCAATCAGCTATGTCCTCAATCTTCTCATCTACTGCTACGTCATTCAGTGTGAAATGTTGCTCCACCTGAAGTGCCCATGCCTCGGGTTCGATGCAGTCAAATTCTGACAGCTTTACCAGTGTAATTTCATCCTTCAATAGCTTCAATTGACCCTGTTGTTCTTCCACAGATGTCACCACTTTTATAATATCCAGCTTCCATGTTGGAATTTCGTTATCAACAGAGACCTTATTTGTGCCAAATCGAGCCAACATTAGATCCTTCAATTCTCCCCACGTTTTTATACAAGTATCAATCCATTGAAACCAAGCCCATGCTTCTCCATCCAAACACGCTGTGGCAACTTCTACTCGTTCTGTTTCCGACATCCAAAAATGTGAAGTGAACCATCGATCTGCCTTCCGTATCCATAAAGCTAGATCTTCTCCATCTTCACCATAAAATAGGGGTGGACGTGGTTTGGTTTGGTTCTGGTTCCAGAAGAACCAAACCAAACCATAAACTGATGGTTTTTTACTAATGGAACCAATTGATTTTTTTAAAGATATGGAACCAAATCGGAACCAAACTGCTCGGTTCTGGTTTGGTCTAGTTTGGTTCGGTTCTGGGACCATTACTTGAATTTCAAATAATAAATGCAAATTAAAACATGCTTATATCCGCTTCTTCATTAGAATTTATCTACATCATTACTAAATAGAAAATGAAATTTGTAGTTAACAAAACAAGACTTTGGAAAAGGTAACATGTTATTCTAAGCCAAAGAAGAAGAAACTCGCCCGAAGGAAGCTCGCGACCTGTTGAAACTTAGAGCATCGAACATAAATGCCGTTTAGACTTATAGTTATAGGTTACGATGAAGTACTGAGTCTCATTTTATCGTGATTTCATGTGAGTTAGGGATAAAATTTGTAATTTGTAATTTGAGTTTGGGTTAACTCTTGAGAATTGACGAATTGGACCGATGTTTATATATACATGAATTTTGAAAAATAAACATCAATTCCGTCGATAGTGATAAGGAGTGCAACAATTGCTGTGTTATAGGAGTGTAAGTAAAGTAATGTGAATGCGCGTCTATAATTGAAAAGAAGAAAAATGAATTAGAATTTAGATTTATGATTTAAAATCTTTGTCTAATAGGAAATGAGATAAAATGTATGGTAAATAATATTTTTGTACATTTCACATTTATAATTTCAAATTGAAATTTTTTGGTGAGATGAATATCCACTAATTTATATATATATAAATTGAGTTTGGTTCTTGGTTCTGGAAAGAGAACCGGAACCATAACCGAAAACAAATAGTTCTTGATTCTAAGAACCAAACCATTATTTTTTTTATGTAGAACCGAACCAAACCGTTTGGTTTGGTATGGTTTTAGTTTGGTCTGGTCTGGTTCGGTTATTTTGTCCACCCCCACCATAAAACATTGATTCTAGTTGGAGATCTCCAGGTGTGTTGAAATTTTGTGGTAATCTTTCAATATGTTTCATCACTGACTCCATTGACACTTCTAGTTCATGTCTGAAATTGTTGAATTTTGTCTCCATCACCTTCAGGTAAGTACTCTGATACCAATTGATAGGTTCCTGATTGCTGTTGCTGTTGCTGTTGCTGTTGATGACTGAATTTATAGGTAACTATGTCAACAAAGAATTGAATACTATAGGAATGATAAATGAAGATTTGTGTAGTGGTTAGGATAATCTTTGCTAGATGGATTGTGTAAAGGAAATTTTGTATTTGATGAAATGAAATAACAATCAAGGCATTCAAGAGGCCTTGTTCTCTCTATTTCTAAAAATATTCTCGATAATCAAATTAGCTCCCAACCCTCCTATTTATAGACAAAGACCTATACTAATTATTATATGAAATCCCCATAATATCCCTCCTTATTTTAGTATCCTATCATGATTGCAGCTATCCTAAAGGCTTAATTGCTGTGTTTAAGTTGAAGAGTACCTCCTCTGGAGGTTCAGCGAAACAAAATGAGAATGATGAACCGGTGAAAGAAACAACAGGTTCCCCTAAAATAGATGGAGAGCAGGATATGCCACAAAATATCATTGAGGAGACTGAACAAAAGATGTTAGGAGATGTCAAAAATGAAGGAACTGATAACATTGTGGGGGATGAAAAAATGAAGAAGATAAGACTGGTGCAGGGATTGAGGTTTCAGGAATCTTGACGAAAAAAATTAACTATTGCAGATTACAAGTACAATAAAGATGTTGTTCGACTTTTTTCTTGCACACTGTGTGAATGTATGTTTAGTTTTTGATCTTTGCCCCCAAATAGAAACGATTTTACGTTTGCTTAGAGTTTTCGCTAATTATCCATTCGGTGATTAATTGGCTGAAAATGTTTGATAATTTTATGTATCTTAAAGTGATTGATGAGTTTCCATACCCCATTCTAGGTCAAGCGTAAAAGATACTTGGAGATGAGAGGTGTTGATGGAGGACTTTCGAGGAGGCTATGTGCCTTGCCTGCATTTTGGGTATTTTGTCTTTAATAAAAAAATCTTTTGAAATATATCTAAAGTGTTAAAAAAATGATTTGCACAAAATTTCAAAACGATCACTAAAGTTCAATAATTTCATCAACGGTCACTCAAGAAAGTGAATCAAAATTGCACTTTCGATCCTCGATCTTAAGTTTTGAGCGAAAATTAACTTGAGTGACAATACCTAAACTCTTTGTAACTTGAGTGATCATTGTTGAAACTATTGAACTTTAGTGACTGTTTAAGATTTTTGTACAACTTCAGTGATCGTTTGTAAAATTAACCCTTTTTTGGTCATATATATGTTATCTGTTTGATTCGTTTTTTTATATCAGTGTAATTATTGTTATATTACTAGTTTTTTTTTTTTTTTTAATAATACGTGAGATAGAAGAGGATTCATGATTAAGGGTTCATTTGGTGTACCTTTGGCTTTTGCTTGACTTTTGTAGAAGAGTTTTCTGTAAAAATCTTTTGGAATATGCATAAAGTCTTAAAAAAAAAGAACCATGTATTTTCATAATTGACAATAATGGTTTTTTAATAATGTCTTTATTTTCGACCACACAAATTTATATTTTCTGCATTCTTTCTTTTAATTTTTCAGGAAAAATAATAATAAAAAATTAAGTAGACCCAAAACAGACTTGACAGCATATCTTAATAAACAAATATAAACTAGTTGCATGAAATTCGATGGTGGGAGGAGAGATGCATTTGCTTTTATTTTTTTTGCTTGGAGTTTTGACCTTATTTGTCACTTGGGACACTAGTTTTGACAAGTCCATGAATTACTTTGAGGATTTTGTGGTGCATAATGTAATATTGTGAGGTTAAGCTCAAGAAATATAAATACAGAAATGGGGAAAAAACCTCAATATCAATGATTTGGTGAAATTGTCCTTCTCGCAAAAATGTAAATATCAAAATTGCACTGACCTCAAACAAATCAGAAGCTTTCCATTTGGGAATCATGTGCCTTTTGAACTAGCACGAAAAATGAATCCAACGGTCTGAAAACATTTGTTTCGTGGAAAAAGTTGAGAAGACCTCAAACAATATGAAAAGAATCATGATACATCAACGGAGCCAGACATTTTGAGTTGAGGTCACCATATTAACATACACAAAAAGTTGATACAACATAACAAAGATGAATTTTTTAATACTTTATTTATTACAAGCGTTCCTAACGAGTTTTCATAGTTTGATAATGTTGCACAATTACATCATCGTTAATCTTGTCAAATACATCATTCTCAATATGTGTCACAATAAAATTATTTTTCAACCACTGATCACCCATTCTATTCTTGACTTCATCACAGAAAATGCTTTCTCTACTGTAGTAGTAGCAACAAGAAGAATTAATACTGGTGTCAAAAGCTTTCTCTATTCGTGCGTTTTTGTCACAACCAAATTTTTTGCAAGCTTATTAAGGCAGCTAATCCTCCAAGTTAGGAACATTGATATTGTGCTTCCTACATAAAGAATAGACTATCTCGAAAAAAGAATCACATTCATCATCCCTCAACTTTTGGAGCCATTGTTTACATATTTTCACCAATCTCATGATATTGACAATATCTTGATCTTTCTTTTGTAATGTTTTTGACAATTCATTTAAAATTCTCAAGGTCTTTTTCATGAGATGTTGACTAAATTTAAATTCATGGTGAGAGGTTGGAAAGGACCCCTTTGCACTTATACTCTTCAAACTACATCTCGAACACTAATATCATAATTACTAATTGGAGTTCTTAATCCATGATTAGAAGGTAATTTTGAAACATTAATTTCACCTCTTTCTTCCCCCAACAACATTAATTTTCTCTCTCTCTCTTCCCCATCATCAATTGCAGCGCCCCGAGTTCCGTATACCCGGTTAACCACGTCATTTACTGGTCTAAATTTTTCGAATAATATTTTTGCGGAAGAAATAATTGAAATTCATTTTTGGCAACATTAAATAAACTGTAATGGCCGATAAAATTGAAAATATTTATGAAACCATTTGAAATAGTAAATCGAATCATTAATTTTGTAAAGAAATTGACAATGTCATAATTTCTCAAATAATATTATTTTAAATTATTATTTTCAAAATCATTTTTAAATTCCAAATTTATTAAAAATATCTCAATTTTCCTTATTCAAATTATTTCAAGTCCAAATACGTAATTCAATTTTTATCTCAATATTTATTTATTTTCAAATGTATTTTCAGTCCAAAAATATATCAGTTTTAAATACTTTTCTTGATCGAAGATAGTCAAATTTTAGTTAATTATCTTAAACTAATCTGATAATTCATAACTTTTCCAACACCCCATATCTCTTCCATGTGCAAACTTCTTTACAGCTCCAATTATATCATCCACCATCAAAACCCCACCTCCACGTTCAGCTTCAATAATGCAGAAATTCCCTTCAATCACACAGAGTATTTCCAACTCATCTTGACCCAATTTCATCATCAAATCCACATCAAACAATTATGATGTTTTCCACCCTCTCACATTACCTAATTCTCCACTATCTTTTTTTAATTAGCCAGCAAAACACTATCATTATCATAAATTCTGATATCCTGCACCACCATTTCAGTCGACCAAGTTCGAGAAGAATAACCAACCATTCACAAACATATCCATGACTCCCAATCGAATCAATCAACACCAATTGAACAGCCAACCAAACTCAGCTTTCCTCATCTGTACCACCACCGAGTTTCATTGAATCACCACCAATTTGCAATCAACCCAACATCCATGAAAACCAAGAAATAGAAGAAGCCCAGTTACTTACCTCAATCGCCGCTCCCTTCGCCGGAATTTCAGACCCAAATCGCGACCTTCAAGCCTCGGTCTAGCCACATCTCGCATATAAACCGCACAAAAACCTAGTCTACCACCCCTCCCGCAGTTCGCCGCACCTGCGCCGGAGTATTCGCCGGAAATTCCGTCGGTCAGAGACCATTTCTTTTCCTGATCGCCGTTGATTTCTGAAATGTGCGTAGAGGTTAAGAGAGAGAGTGAGTTGAGAGAAAAAGTGAGAAACGTGAGAGAGAGAAGATTGATCTGAGGATATTTTATTTTAACTTTCCAGAATTTCAATGTTGGTCCCCAAGTTTTAAAAGTTTCAAAATCAGTCCCTGATGTTTTAAATTGTTTCAAATCAGCCTCTTTCACTTTAAACTATTTAAATCAGTCTCATTTATTTGAGAAATTATGACATTGTCAATTTCTTTACAAAATTAATGGTTCGGTTTACTATTTCAAATGGTTTCATAAATGTTTTCAATTTTATCGGCCATTACAGTTTATTTAATATTGCCAAAAATGAATTTCAATTATTTCTTCCGCAAAAATATTATTCGAAAAATTTAGACCAGTAAATGACGTGGTTAACCGGGTATACGGAACTCGGGGCGCTACAAGTTGGTAGGTATTGGTAGGGCTTCTTTTGAAAAATCTTATACTCTTTAAAAACATAGGATGTGGGTAGCGGATTGGGCTCCCTCAAGGGGCCTTTTCCCAATCTTGCCCGCATGCTCATAACATCATAATTTTTGAAGAAAATACATTTTCACAAGATGATTGAACACATAAATACCGACTCTTTAGAAAACAGGTATTGGTAGGGCTTCTTTTGAAAAATCATATACTCTTTAAAAAGACATATTTTGAAAATCATAGTTTCTTATACTCATGGTCTTTCCACTATTTTGTAGCGTTCCCGGTCCTTCCTGGGATACGGCCTTCAACTCAAGGGTTTTTCCATAAGAAAATACATTTTCACAAGATGATTGAACACATAAATACCGGCTCTTTAGAAAACAGGTATTGATACCAACTTGTAGCGCCCCGAGTTCCGTATACCCGGTTAACCACGTCATTTACTGGTCTAAATTTTTCGAATAATATTTTTGCGGAAGAAATAATTGAAATTCATTTTTGGCAACATTAAATAAACTTTAATGGCTGATAAAATTGAAAACATTTATGAAACCATTTGAAATAGTAAATCGAACCATTAACTTTTTAAAGAAATTGACAATGTCATAACTTCTCAAATAAATGAACTTCTCTAAATTATTCGATGTTTGGAAAATACGGAAATCATTAATGTCAAACTTTCAACCGTTTAACGATTATTGCCACCATCATTCATCGCTCGCCACCGTCTCCGAAATCTGCAAAACTGTTAAAAAGTAGGGTGAGCATTTCATGGGGGAAATACTCAGTAGACTCATCGCCAATTAATTAATCTACAAGATGATTGAACACATAAATGCCGACTCTTTATAAAACGGGCATTGGTAGGGCTTCTTTTGAAAAATCATATACTCTTTAAAAAGACATATTTTGAAAATCATAGTTTCTTATACTCGTGGTCTTTCCACTATTTTGTAGCGTTCCCGGTCCTTCCTGGGATACGGCCTTCTACTCAAGGGTTTTTCCATAAGAAAATACATTTTCACAAGATGATTGAACACATAAATACCGGCTCTTTAGAAAACAGGTATTGGTAGGGCTTCTTTTGAAAAATCTTATACTCTTTAAAAACATAGGATGTGGGTAGCGGATTGGGCTCCCTCAAGGGGCCTTTTCCCAATCTTGCCCGCATGCTCATAACATCATAATTTTTGAAGAAATACATTCTCATTTCCTTTTCATAAAATCACAGTAAGTATACCAAGCATAATTTTCTTTTGAAAGCATAGGGATCATTTCCATCATAACATAGCAATCTTGGGAGATTGATTTCATAGCAATCTTGGGAGATTGAAAACATAGCAATCTTGGGAGATTGATTTCATAGCAATCTTGGGAGATTGAAAATATAGCAATCTTGGGAGATTGAAAACATAGCAATCTTGGGAGATTGATGTCAATCTTGGGAGATTGAAAACATAGCAATCTGGGGAGATTGATTTCATAGAAATCTTGGGAGATTGATGTCAATCTTGGGAGATTGAAAACATAGCAATCTGGGGAGATTGATTTCATAGAAATGATCCAAAACATTTTCATAAAACATTTTCGTAATAACATAGGGTATACCTACTTTTCGTAAAAACATAAGGTATACAAACTTTTCATAAAAACATAAGGTATACTTACTTTTCATAAAAATGACTTTCACAAGTCATGTGACATTAACATGCAATCATAATTTAAATCAATTAATAGGGGCGAGTCTACCTTAAACTTGACGAGTGTGGTTGAGCGGGAATGACTTCAATTTCTTTAAATTCTCCGTACGCTTCGTCTTAACCAATAAGTCACTTTAGTCTTTCGAATATATAGTTCAAAATGATAAATTATAATTTGAGGACTGAAATTAATGTTTTGAAAGTTGAAGGACTAAAATGAATATTTTGAAAGTTGAAGGACTAAAATGAATACTTTGAAAGTTCAGGGACTAAAATGAATATTTTGAAAGTTGAGGGACTAAAATGAATACTTTTAAAACTTGGGCTTAAAAATAAATCAACAGGTACTGAAATAAAAGAGTTTAAAGTTAAAGGGCTGAAGTAAATCATTTTAAAGACATAGGGACTGATTTAAATAGTTTAAAGTGAAAGAGGCTGATTTGAAACAATTTAAAACGTCAGGGACTGATTAAAACTCATTTAAAACTTGGGGACCAAAGAGTAAATTCTGAAAATTATAATTAAATCAACTTTACTCTCTTTCCCTATTCATTTCGAGATTCAGAGAGGAAGAGAGATGAGAGGTGTGGAAAGGGCGAGAAGAAAGGCGATCGGCGGTGGAGGTGGAAGAAAACCGGTTTTCAGCTGCGAGGTTTTCCGATGGAACTCTGGTCGAAATGGGTCAAGGATGAAGGTTAGTTTCTGGGCTTCATCTATTCCTGAGTTTTGGGTTGTTTTAGGAGTTGTTCTGATTTGCGATTGAAGTTGGGCAGTGGCGTCGATGGAGGTTCTGCAGGGTGACTGGATTGAGGCTGGCTTTGTTTGCAGATTGGCAGTGATAACCTGATTGAACATGGAGGTAGGTACCGTGGCTGAGTACTGGTGATGAGATGATGGTGATACCGGTGGTTGGTGGATTGATGTAGGTGAAATGGAGTAGGAATGAAATGTGAATTGCAGGGAATGACTTGGGTTGATGGAGATGGTGCAGTGTAGCGGTTGAACTGTGGTTTTATGAATTGGCTGTGAATTGATTTCTTGGAAGTGTGACATAGTCGTGTGATGATGATTGAGGGTAGTGAACTGTGATGGTGGCTATTGTGTGATTGATATTGGAGATGGCAGAGGCAGTGTTGGTTGAGGTGATGATGCTGATGATACATAGGTTTCGTGGTTATGGTTTTTGCTCGAGCTCACAGTTGGTGATTCAAATAAATTTGGTGTTGAAAGAAAAGGCTGAATTTAGCCGGCATTTATGTGTTCAATCATCTTGTAGATTAATTAATTGGCGATGAGTCTACTGAGTATTTCCCCCATGAAATGCTCACCCTACTTTTTAACAGTTTTGCAGATTTCGGAGACGGTGGCGAGCGATGAATGATGGTGGCAATAATCGTTAAACGGTTGAAAGTTTGACATTAATGATTTCCGTATTTTCCAAACATCGAATAATTTAGAGAAGTTCATTTATTTGAGAAGTTATGACATTGTCAATTTCTTTAAAAAATTAATGGGTCGATTTACTATTTCAAATGGTTTCATAAATGTTTTCAATTTTATCGGCCATTACAGTTTATTTAATGTTGCCAAAAATGAATTTCAATTATTTCTTCCGCAAAAATATTATTCGAAAAAATTTAGACCAGTAAATGACGTGGTTAACCGGGTATACGGAACTCGCCAACTTGTAGCGCCCCGAGTTCCGTATACCCGGTTCACCACTTCATCTTCTTCATCTCACTTTTCAAATAATGTTTTTGCGGAAGAAATAATTGAAAAGTCATTTATGGCAACATTAAATAAACTGTAATGGCCGATAAAATGGAAAACATTTAAGAAACCATTTGAAATAGTAAATCGAACCATTAATTTTGTAAAGAGATTGACAATGTCATAATTTTCAAAGAATAACTGAAGTACTCAAATTATTCAATGTTTGGAAAATACGGAAATCATTAAAGTCAAACTTTCATCCATTTAATGTTTATTGCCACATCATTCATCGCTCGCCACCGTCTCCGAAATCTGCAAAAACTGTTAAAAGTAGGGTGAGCATTTCATGGGGGAAATACTCAGTAGACTCATCGCAAATTAATTAATTTATAAGATAATTAAACACATAAATGCCGGCTCTTTATAAAACGGGCATTGATAGGGCTTCTTTATAAAACGGCTCTTGATAGATCTCATATTGTGCATTACAGCACGGGACATATTTTGAAAATCATAGGCTCTTTGAAAACAGCTCTTTGAAAACCATATACTTATAAAAACACATTTTAATTATGCCAAGCATAATTTTCTTTTGAAAGCATAGGGATCGTTTTCATCATAACATAGGATAGGATCGAAATCCTCATAAACATAGGAGACACAAGAATTTTACCGAACTTAGGTGGCAAGAATTCTTATGCAGTAAGTATACCAAGCATAGTTTTTTGAAATTCATAGGGATCATTTCCATCATAACATAGGATAGGATCGAAATCCTCATAAACATAGATTAGGATCGAAATCCTCATAAACATATGGAGACACAAGAATTTTACCGAACTTAGGTGGCAAGAATTCTTATGTGTAGCGCTACTAAAACTCCGGTCCCCTTAACATAATCATAAACTTATCATATGGGACCCATAGCAATCTTGGTAGATTGATTTCATAGCAATCTTGGGAGATTGATTTCATAGCAATGATCCAAAAACATTTTCGTGAAGCATAGGGTATACTTACTTTTCGTAAAAACATAAAGTATATTTTCTTTTCATAAAAACATACTTACTTTTCTTAAAAATTGACTTTCACAAGTCACATGACATTTATATGAAATCATAATTTAAATTAATTAATAAGTGCGAGTCTACCTCAAATCCGATGAGTGCAAAGTTGAGCGGGAATGACTTCAATTTCTTTAAAATCTCCGTACGCTTTGTCTTAGCCAATAAGTCACTTTAGTCTTTCGAATATATAGTTCAAAATGATAAATTATAATTTGAGGACTGAAATTGATGTTTTGAAAGTTGAAGGACTAAAATGAATACTTTGAAAGTTCAGGGACTAAAATGAATATTTTGAAAGTTGAGGGACTAAAATGAATACTTTTAAAACTTGGGCTTAAAAATAAATCAGCAGGTACTGAAATAAAAGAGTTTAAAGTTAAAGGACTGAAGTAAATCATTTTAAAGACATAGGGACTGATTTAAATAGTTTAAAGTGAAAGAGGCTGATTTGAAACAATTTAAAACGTCAGGGACTGATTTTGAAACTTTTAAAACTTGGGGACCAACATTGAAATTCTGGAAAGTTAAAATAAAATATCCTCAGATCAATCTTCTCTCTCTCACGTTTCTCACTTTTTCTCTCAACTCACTCTCTCTCTCAACCTCTACGCACATTTCAGAAATCAACGGCGATCAGGAAAATAAATGGTCTCTGACCGACGGAATTGCCGGCGAATACTCCGGCGCAGGTGCGGCGAACTGCGGGAGGGGTGGTAGACTAGGTTTTTGTGCGGTTTATATGCGAGATGTGGCTAGACCGAGGCTTGAAGGTCGCGATTTGGGTCTGAAATTCCGGCGAAGGGAGCGGCGATTGAGGTAAGTAACTGGGCTTCTTCTATTTCTTGGTTTAGCTCTTGGCAGTCATGGAGCTGATTGCGATGGAGTTGAGCTGGTTGCAGTGGTTGATCAGTGGCTGCGGATTGGTGGTTTAGAGTTCAAATTGAGTAGAGGTAGTTTGGGATTGAGTGGTTGCAGTGCTGATGGCATATGAAATGATGAAATGATGAAATGGTGTAATGGTGAGATATAAAGAGAGGAGACATTTGCTGAAAAGGGAAAACTGCACATGGGAGGTTTGATGAGTGCAGACAGGGAGGCTGGAAATGAAGGTGGAGGCTGTAACTTTCGGCGCAGGATGATGAAATGATAAAGTGGTGGAGTATGAGTTGGATGGTTTTGTAAAAAAATAAAATGGTGGAGTACATCATAATTGAAGGGGAATAATTGAGTGGATTTCATCATAATCATGATGATGGAGGAGGAGCAAAACGTGTAGAATAAATTTTGATTATGATAAAAATTGGACTAACTTTGATCAAGAAGCGTATTTAAACCAGATATATTTTGGACTGAAAATAAATTTGATAAGGATCATTGGGATATTTTTACTGAATTTGGAATTCAAACTGATTTTGAAAATAATACTTTAAATAAATAATTAAAATAATATAATTTTAGAAATTCGGACATTTAATTCAAAATCGAACAAATTCGATATTTCTTGACTTGGCTAGACGAACACGTCGCGGCGTTAACTTCAAATAATGGGTGAAATAGTAGCGACACAATTTTCTAAATATTAAAATAATTAATGATTTCCGTATTTTCCAAACATCGAATAATTTAGAGAAGTTCATTTATTTGAGAAATTATGACATTGTCAATTTCTTTACAAAATTAATGGTTCGGTTTACTATTTCAAATGGTTTCATAAATGTTTTCAATTTTATCGTCCATTACAGTTTATTTAATGTTGCCAAAAATGAATTTCAATTATTTCTTCCGCAAAAATATTATTCGAAAAATTTAGACCAGTAAATGACGTGGTTAACCGGGTATACGGAACTCGGGGCGCTACAAGTTGGTGGGCTGAAATGATCATTTTAAAACTTTGAGGCTGATTTGAAAATAACTTTAAAAGTTAGGGACCAACGTGTAAATTCTGGAAAGTTAAAATAAAATATCCTCAGATCAATCTTCTCTCTCTCTCAACCTCTACGCAGCGGCGGAAGCTCCGTCAAAGTGGTGATCAAAGGTAGGTACTTGGGTTCTTGGGTTGATTTTGGGTCGAAACCGAGGGTAGATGTTGGCATTGTGGTGAATAACTATCTGGGCTGTGAAGCAGAGGTTTTCGATTGGTGAAGCTTCAAGCGACGGTTGACAGTGGTTCGTTGGTGGAAATGGGTTGAAGATGGTGGTTCTGTTGGCTGTGAATGGTGGTGCTGATTGATGATGATGAATTTGGTGATGGCTGCAATGTTTGTTGATTCGGCAGTGGTGGTATTGGTAGCTGAAATGGAGGAATCTGAGAAGAGGCCGGCTTGATTTGCAGATTGGATATTGAAGTTTAGTTGTAAAATTTGATTTGGATTGATATATATTGTGGTTGAAATCTCGCATTAGGACAATGGTTGTGAAATTGATTCGATCGGCAACAGAGATGGCTGTGAAGCCATGACAGTGAACTGGTTTGGCAGTGATAATGTGATTGAACATGGAGGTATGTACCGTGGCTGGTGATGAGAATAAACGAGGTTGCTGGGAATATATTTGTGATATGGTAGTTGGAGTTGGAGATGGAGATGGAGCTGTAAAGTGTGGAGTTTGGTGGAGAGGATGATGAAGTAATGGAAAGAAAAGAAAAGAAATAGATTAGAAAATTATGGGAATCTTGAATGGTGGAAGTATGAGTTGTGCCATTTGTTTTTGAAGTGGAGGTGTAGCTTTAGCTGTGTCAAGATGCTTTGTTGGGTGGAAAGAAAAATAAAGAAGGAAGCAAAAACGTGGGAAAAATTAGGTAGGATTAGTTTAAGGTAATCAACTAAAAATTTGACTAACTTCGATCAAGAAAAGTATTTAAAATTGATATATTTTAGACTGAAAAATGATTTTGAAAATAATACTTTGAATAAATAATTAAAATAATATAATTTTAGAAATTCGGACATTTAATTTAAAATAGAACAAATTCGATATTTCTTGACTTGGCTAGACGAATCCGTCGCGGCGTTAACTTCAAAACAATGGGTGAAATAGTAGCGACACAATTTTCTAAATATTAAAATAATTATTTATTGCGTAAAAATTCTTGGTCGCTACAATCTTACCCCCTTAAAATAATTTCGTCCTCGAAATTAAACTTACTCGATCTTATGATATCTGGATATTTAACCAGAACTTCTTCTTCTTCTTTCTTTCTCTTCTGTAGCAACATCGCTACCATTTTTAACCCACTGGACTTTGACTAAATGCATATCTTTGTTTTCTTAAAACATGGACTTTTCTATCAATAATAGACATATGTGTCTACTCATAAATTCTTCTGAATCAAAATGAAAATTCCCAATCGCATGTAAAAATTTCATCATATCTTGTAGTATTCATATAACTTATCACTTATCATCGTATCATGTGATCTCAGATATTCGTATATATCTCTAAAATCTCAACAAATCTTTACTGACATATCATATCATAATAATTTTTCCTTTCTTCTTATCATCGAATATTCCCAAAATAATCAAAGAATTACCTGAATATTCTCTCTATGTAATATACCCAATAACATATCAACATAATATCATCAACTTATCTTTCCAATATTTGTAACCCAAAATTCAGTAAACAAATATCTTCCAAATAACCAAGATTCTTTACTTAAATGTCACCACATTTCCTGCAAAGTATTTCTTTCACTTGTACATACTTATGAATTCTGATTCAATACAGTCCTTATTTCACTTTCACGTATTCCTGTATCATCTCACTATACCTTGATTATTATATCAAAAATATCAGTACCAAAATCCAAGAAAATATTCCATCAAAATAAGATCATCGAACTCAATATTCACACGATTCTTCCCTGGATAACCATAACATCCCTTAACCGTCTAGTCGTCATATCTATCACGTACCTTATACGTCAATCTGATCACTAATATTATATATCAATTTCTCAAACTAAAAAAAATCTTGGATTCTACCGTGGTCCCTCTTCTGAACACCATTCCAAAATAAGTCTTCACTGTAAAATCTTATCCCTATTTTCCTCAAAATTCATATCCTTATAATCCTCTCCAATACAAGTGATCATTCCTTACAAGTGATAAATCCATTCCAAAGAATAATTAAGATTCTTCCCAATAATGCCATTATACTTGTCTTCACTCGTCTTTCAAAATATAACTTATCATTTACTCAATCTTGCTTATGAACTTGCAATTCTAAACTCAATTCTCTTAGTGATTGCATACCATACTATGCTCTTATTTCCAAACGATAAAATTCTAGGCAGAGTTTCTTTTGAAATTTGGACTTATCCAAATCGTAGGTATACTTCATAACCAACAATAACAAATAACTCCACATTTATCCACAACTATTTAAATATGGCAACAATTCCAACACTTCAATATCATCAAAATATCCTATAATTCAATTCATAATTCCTCAACATAACATTTTCAAATCATATTTGTCAATATCACAATATCACTTCCTTCAATACCTTAATTGGCTCAAAAATTACTCATACTTATAAATATATATCACAAATCATATTCCCAAAATTTAGTCACAATGCCAAACCTCATAAAAAAATTTCTCTTCAAAATAGAGGAAATAATTCACTTACTCAACATAATATCCATTACTTAATTCTCAATAACTAAGAATCAAATCTTTAAATCTCTAACTTCAAAATTCTTCTCATAAAAATCTCAAAAAAAATCATATCACTTATAATCTCAACATCATAACTTCATAAACTAGCTTTCTATTTCTCGTTTAAATCTAAACGATAAATAATCTGAAAATATAATCAAATCCTTTCTGTTGACTTCTCATACTTAGTGCCATGTCTAAAATCAATTATGCAAAGTCCATCTAGGGTTCATCATTTCTAACTCGAGGACAAAAAATTATTTTGAAATCATTCTTAAAACATATTATTCCCATTATGCTCAACACACGTTTTCTTTCTGAAAAATTTCTCATAGTCATGCATTAAAGCATATAAGTTATGACAAGCATAACAACATCATAAATCATTAACATAAGTATCTGAAATACTGAAATAACTTTAAACATCATAAACTTCTTTACCTCGGAGTTGGTGGAGCGAAATGATGGCAGTGGCAATCTTCATCAATAAAAATCTTATAATGGAAAATATTTCTTGAAAATTCTTTTTGAAAATTTTTCCAGTCTACAGAAACGCAGACTAGCTCTGATACCAACTTGTAGCGCCCCGAGTTCCGTATACCCGGTTAACCACGTCATTTTCTGGTCTAAATTTTTCGAATAATATTTTTGCAGAAGAAATAATTGAAATTCATTTTTGGCAACATTAAATAAACTGTAATGACCGATAAAATTGAAAACATTTATGAAACCATTTGAAATAGTAAATCGAACCATTAATATTGTAAAGAAATTGACAATGTCATAATTTCTCAAATAAATGAATTTCTCTAAATTATTCGATGTTTGGAAAATACGGAAATCATTAATGTCAAACTTTCAACCGTTTAACGAATATTGCCACCATCATTCATCGCTCGCCACCGTCTCCAAAATCTGCAAAAACTGTTAAAAGTAGGGTGAGCATTTCATGGGGGAAATACTCAGTAGACTCATCGCAAATTAATTAATTTATAAGATAATTAAACACATAAATGCCGGCTCTTTATAAAACGGGCATTGATAGGGCTTCTTTATAAAACGGCTCTTGATAGATCTCATATTGTGCATTACAGCACGGGACATATTTTGAAAATCATAGGCTCTTTGAAAACGGCTCTTTGAAAACAGCTCTTTGAAAACCATATACTTATAAAACACATTTTAATTATGCCAAGCATAATTTTCTTTTGAAAGCATAGGGATCATTTTCATCATAACATAGGATAGGATCGAAATCCTCATAAACATAGGGAGACACAAGAATTTTACCGAACTTCGGTGGCAAGAATTCTTATGCAGTAAGTATACCAAGCATAATTTTTGAAATTCATAGGGATCATTTCCATCATAACATAGGATAGGATCGAAATCCTCATAAACATAGGTTAGGATCGAAATCCTCATAAACATAGGGAGACACAAGAATTTTACCGAACTTAGGTGGCAAGAATTCTTATGTGTAGCGCTACTAAAACTCCAGTCCCCTTAACATATCATATGGGACCCATAGCAGTCTTGTGAGATTGATTTCATAGCAATCTTAGGAGATTGATTTCATAGAAATGATCCAAAACATTTTCGTGAAAGCATAGGGTATACTTACTTTTCGTAAAAACATAAAGTATATTTTCTTTTCATAAAAACATACTTAATTTTCATAAAAATATAAGGTATATTTACCTTTCATAAAAACATACTTACTTGTCATAAAAACATACTTACTTTTCATAAAAATGACTTTCACAAGTCATATGACATTATCATGCAATTATAATTTAAATCAATTAATAGGGGCGAGTCTACCTCAAACTTGACGAGTGTGGTTGAGCGGGAATGACTTCAATTTCTTTAAATTCTCCGTACGCTTCGTCTTAGCCAATAAGTCATTTTAGTCTTTCGAATATATAGTTCAAAATGATAAATTATAATTTGAGGACTGAAATTGATGTTTTGAAAGTTGAGGGACTAAAATGAATACTTTGAAACTTGAGTTACTAAAATGAATACTTTTGAAAGTTGAGGGACTAAAATGTAAATCTTTTAAAACTTGAGCTTAAAATCAAATAAAGTAAATCAGCAGGGACTGAAATAATAACTTTTGAAATTTAGGGCTGAAATGATCATTTTAAAACTTTGAGGCTGATTTGAAAATAAATTTAAAAGTTAGGGACCAACGTGTAAATTCTGGAAAGTTAAAATAAAATATCCTCAGATCAATCTTCTCTCTCTCACGTTTCTCACTTTTTCTCTCAACTCACTCTCTCTCTCAACCTCTACGCAGCGGCGAAAGCTCCGTCGAAGTGGTGATCAAAGGTAGGTACTTGGGTTCTTGGGTTGATTTTGGGTCGAAACCGAGGGTAGATGTTGGCATTGTGGTGAATAACTATCTGGGCTGTGAAGCAAAGGTTTTCGATTGGTGAAGCTTCAAGCGACGGTTGACAGTGGTTCGTTGGTGGAAATGGGTTGAAGATGGTGGTTCTGTTGGCTGTGAATGGTGGTGCCGATTGATGATGATGAATTTGGTGATGGCTGCAATGTTTGGTGATTAGACTTTTAATTTAAAATCGAACAAATTCGATATTTCTTGACTTGGCTAGACGAACACGTCGCGGCGTTAACTTCAAAATAATGGGTGAAATAGTAGCGACACAATTTTCTAAATATTAAAATAATTATTTATTGCATAAAAATTTTGGGTCGCTACAATCTTACCCCCTTAAAATGATTTCGTCCTCGAAATTAAACTTACTTGATCTTATGATTTCTGAATACTTAATCAGAATCTCTTCTTCTTCTTCTCTTATGTAGCATCATCGCTACCATATTTAACCCACTAGACTTTGACTAAATGCATCACTTTGTTTTTCTTAAGAACATGGACTTTTCTATCAATAATAGACATATGTGTCTACTCATAAATTCTTCTGAATCAAAATGAAAATTCCCAATCGTATGTGATATTTCATCATATCTTGTAGTACTCATGTAACATGTCACTTATCATCGTATCATATCATATCATAATAATTTTTCCTTTCTTCTCACCAAATATCACCAATATAATTCAAAGAATTACCTGAATATTCTCTCTACGTAATATACCCAATAACATATCAACATAATATCATCAACTTATCTTTCCAATATTTGTAACCCAAAATTCAGTAAACAAATATCTTCCAAATAACTAAGATTCTTTACTTAAATGTCATCACATTTCCTGCAAAGTATTTCTTTCACTTATACATACTTATGAATTCTGATTCAATACGGTCCTTATTTCTCTTTCACGTATTCCCGTATCATCTCACTATACCTTGATTATTATATCAAAAATATCAGTACCAAAATCCAAGAAAATATTCCATCAAAATAAGATCATCGAACTCAATATTCACGCGATTCTTCCCTGGATAACCATAACATACGTGGTCTAATGGTAGCAGGATTCCATGAATCTTTGTACTTAACCCCTAGGTGCAAGGTTCGAATCCTGCGGAAGGCAAAAATCCACTTCTGGAGAAGGCCCCAGCGAGGGAGTCAGGGGGGAGTGGAAAGATCATGAGTAGACGGCCGGCAGCCCTTGAGGACCGGGTACGCTACAATTCGATATTTCTTGACTTGGCTAGACGAATCCGTCGCGGCGTTAACTTCAAAACAATGGGTGAAATAGTAGCGACACAATTTTCTAAATATTAAAATAATTATTTATTGCGTAAAAATTCTGGGTCGCTACATCAATGCCTTCCATTTCATCAATTTCATCGATTTCATCTTCTACATCAAACTCATCCATTTCATTTCTTTCATCCCCAAGTCCAACATTTATATTGTCTCCAACATGTCAAACTTCAATCCGAACATTCCTTTCATTAATAATTTGCTGACTAATAGATGGAGGAGACTTACATTTGTAATATTTCTCCATCACTGTTGTTTAACATTAAATGCAACAATCAACATTCAAGTTTCAAATAATTAAGTTTGACATGTCTCCAACATGTCAAACTTCAATCCGAACATTCCTTTCATTAATAATTTGCTGACTAGTAGATGGAGGAGACTTACATTTGTAATATTTCTCCATCACTGCTGTTTAACATTAAATGCAACAATCAACATTCAAGTTTCAAATAATTACATTCAATTCAACAAGCAACTTTCAAGTTTCAATTAAACAGTGTAAACAAGTAAAAAATAAAAAAAATAAAATCATAACATATATCTATAATATCCACATTCCACAAATCACATTCTAAGAAGTAGATCTAAAGTAAAAGCAAAATATCTAATTTCAGATCATATAGACACAAAACAGTCATAGGGACGGACAATGGATTATGAAAAAACAAAATCAAAACTAAGTATGAAGTGCCCAAGAATTTAGATTGAAACCTTACCTCAAGGCTCAAACGGTCAAACTCAAATATTGAATCTTTGTCATTTAGTTTCCATTGACAACCAGTCCCGTGCGAAGCCGAAGATTCAAAATTTCAAATCCCAAATTTTGAAACTTCCAAGTTCCAAATGGTCTACAAGTGTGGATGAAGATGATAGATTTAGGTTGTACAACTTGCAATTGTAGAGATTTAGGTGGCGTTCTGTTTGTATTTTATTTTGTATTTTCATTTTCGAAAATGTTTTGTGTTTCCTGTTTTCATTTTTGTTTTCAAATTTGCTGAAAATGCGTTTGGTTTGTCATTTCTAAAAACTGTTTTTGAAAATGAAAAGCTGGAAAACACGTTCTGTTTGAAATTTTGCAGAATTCTACTTAAACTATTTTTAATTAATTTGCTTGCAGAATACTACTAATTCAAACTCAAATTTCCTTTCACAATATACTGAAAACATGGTTACATGCAACACACTAATGTGAGTATTAAGAGTCTATATTAACACAGCTTTGTCAGGTTCGGGATTTGAAAAAACTCTACTTCTATTAAAATTCAGAAAATGCAAGTTCTTTCAAAACCACCAGAGTCCATTTATCAGTGCATTTTTTGAAATATAATAACAAGAATTCTCACTTAATTTTTTTTGTAATGTTGATATTAAATTCAATAAAACTTTATTTAAACTTAGTTCCAAGTTAGGATAATTCTCAAAAAAAAAAAAAAAAAATTATTTAGGCTTAGTTCCAAGTTAGGATAATTCTAAAAAAAGTAATAAATAAATAAAAAATTAAAAACTTTATATTAAGCTCAGGTCTAAGTTAAGATAATTCTTTTAAAAAAAAAATCCCAACATTTTTTGTCGAAATACACACAAAACGCCCAAAACGAGGTTTTGGGCGTTTTGTGTACAAATTTTTTTTTTATTTTCCAAAATGCGTTTTCGAAAATGGTAAAGAGAATGCATTTTTAGCGTTTTTGAAAATAAAAACAGAAAACGACCTCAAAACAGTAAAAAGAACAGGGGCTTAACTTTGAATTTTAGGGTAAAACACGATTTAAAGAAAATGAAGTCCACAGACTTCACGAGAGTTGCTGAGTTTGGTATTTTGATATGAAATGTGAAAGGGATAAGACTTTTGGGTGCAAAGTTTGGGCCGATGACATGTGGGTTAGTTGGTTGAATTAGGCCTAAGCAATTTTTAAGGGAAAAAATACATAAGTCAAGTAGTTACTGAATTACAATTCATAGTTGGAGAACAAACAACTATATATATAACAACAATCTCTATTATTAGCTCGGAATCACACTATCAGTTACTCCAAGTTTCCAACCTTTCCATATCTTGCTGGTCTCTTCAATTAAGTTGTCAGTGAGGGAAGCTAGAATTAATTAATTGCACAAATAGACCAGAGAGCATAATTACATCCCCTGGCACCTTGTTTACAATATGTTGATATAGAAGGCCGATAGGTCACAGAATGTCCACGAATCGATTTTATTATTTTAAAATGCGGTCTCAACTCACACATAACCAGTCACGCCGATTGCAGCGCGTGATGTAGGTTTTAAATTGTGCTGTAATTGAAGATATATGTAATGTGACCTGAAATCTGTATGTGTGACCCGAGTAACATATATATACAGCATGGAGATGAGTTTCACTATAATTTTAGTAATCTGTATTTGTGACTAATGTGCCTTTGCCGGTTAATGCGCTTGAAATCATATATATGAATTGAGTAATCAACTTCATATTCATACAAGTATACTGACATGTCATTTCCCTCATCACTTACTAAGCATAGAAGTCTTATGCTGCTAATTATTGTATGTATGTACATATGATGGTATTTTTAGCTATATATCATTGATTGAAACTTTGTTATTTTGTAGCGAATCTACCAATTGTATCGACATGTCAATTATTGACCCTTTTAAGCATTGTCAAAAATGCTTTAGTATAAAAAATGATAACGCATTCGTTGCCAGTAAATTTCAGTTCGAAGGATCCAGATATTCTTTGATCGGATTAAATCATTTCAACCATTAACATGTGACCTGGAGTGTATAACATGTGACTTGAATTCATCATCACTCTGGCATGTACAAATATGACCTGGGTGACATTCGTCAACACGTAACCTAAATAATTTGATATGTGTCTTGGATTAAATCATTTCACATTGAACAACGTGTGACTTGGAGTGCATGTGACCTAAATAACAATAACCCAGCAAATGGTTCTATCAGAAAATTCGTGGTTTGCTGCTAGAAAAATGGAACCTTAAATGGGTGACATTCATCAACATGTGACCTAAATAATTTGATATGTGACCTGGAGTGTAAAACATGTGATCTGTACAGATAATGCTTGTTACCAAACTAACGCAATAATGCTATCTATTCGAAAACATAAATCATGGAATTCTGTTAAATTCATTACACATGTAATGTCACTTTATATTTATGAACACATACATAGGGAAAATTCATTGAGATCATTCACATGTGACTTGAGATTATGCATGTGACCTAAGAAACTACTCCACTACCACTTACAAATCTGAAATCTGAAAATCTAAGTGCATAAAATAGGAAATGGTTTGTCGAATTCTAAAGGGATCCTCAATTTGTCAAATGAAGTTTCACAGATCTTAAGTTGTAAAAGAAATGACATGCCACATTTGAAAATATAATTAGATTACTACCAACCCAATCAATAAAAAATAAAACTACAAATGACATTCCTTTCAAGTTTGTTGAAATTTGCAATAGTAGCACCAACATCATCTTGTAGATCTGATCTTGAGAGACGGATTGGCCTTCCATTCTATTGCAATTTCAATTCAGGGACTACACGTCACCATCTTCATAGAAAAAGGACCTACAACACAAATTCTCCAGAAACTTGGAAAATTAGCATCTGCAACACCGTTGTCGCTGTCCGACACCTAACGGTCTTGCTGCAGTTGCATGTTGCCATTTCCTACATGATCGTCCTTCCCTATATGATCGAAGAAGGTGGAGAGAGACAGAGAGAGAGAGAGAGAGAGAGAGAGAGAGAGAGAGATTAGCGTAGAAGAGATATGGGCAGTGGAGTTGTTATATTTAGATATGCATAAATGGAGTTATATTTAGGTTGAAAAAAAAAAAAATATATATATATATATATATATATATATATATATATATATATATATATATATATATATATATCATACTTGTTTTTGAAATGGAAGTTGAAAAACCTGGTTTGGTGTAATTCCCTCTTTTTTAATCTCATTCTTGTTCATATGCTCAACTCAAAATAAACTGGATTTGATGACTAGATTAAAAAAGGAGCCGTGAGTTGTTGGGTTTCATTTGATTAGATTAAAAAATATAGGGTACTTACACAAATATCCTTATTCTTGGACCATATACAGAAATATCTTTTAGAAATTTTTAGGAAGTAAAAATACTTTGTAAATTTTGGATGTCACTATTATAATGTTTTTGTCACTTTTTTTAATAGTTTTGTCACTTTTAAAAAAAAGTGACACAATGTCACTTATTTTATTATTTTTTTTTTAAAAAAAAGTGATATGTATGTTACTTTCTCAATCAAACATAAATTGAAGACTTGAAATAAACTCACGACTTTTTAATTTTATTTAAAATATTACAATGCCACCTTTTTTTAAAGTGACGTAATGTCACTTTATCTTTTAACTAAACATGACATTTTGTCACTTTTTAATTAAAACTTGAGTTCAATTTTTACATTGTCCACAATTGACTAACAAATTAAATAACTCTACAAATACTAGCAAATACATTACACATTCTTCATACATAAATACAATGTCATGTTTTTACTTTTTCTTTTAACTAAAAAGTGGCATGCATGTGACTTTCTCAATCAAATACAAATTAAAATCATAGAATAAAATCGTGACTTGTTAATTTTATTCTACATATAGTCTCTTTGTGATTATGTTGCTCTTTTATTATATAAGCATAGTAAACAACTTCATTTTAGGAACAAAATATCTTTTAAGTTGAAAGTGATAAAGAATGTGTTTGGAAAACATGTTTTTTCCTACACAATTCCTCAAATCACTTTTTAACCATACACATTTTCTCTCTCCAATTTTCAACAACACCCTGAAAAACACAAAAAAATATGTTTTTAAACAAAAAATTTTTAACAAACAGAGGCAAAAGTTCAAAAAGTTTACAAAACTCAAAAAATGACAAACACTCAAAATAGAATTAACTCATGTTTATCAAAATATTAGAATAATCGTGTCATCTTTAAAAAAAATTAACACAATACCACGTTTTTTAAAATAAAAAAAGTGACACAATGTAACTTTTATTACCTTTTCTTTTATCTTGTCACTTTTTAGAGGAAAAAGTGACATTGTATTACTTTTTATTTATTATTTAGTGAAAAAAGTGACAGTTCTCACTTTTTCAATTTTTACAATATCCAGCATTGATTATCGTAACAAATTACATACGTCCACAAATCTTTATATATATATTATAACAATAAAGTGGTCAAATATAACACCACATATTTTCCAACCCTTTTTACACTTTCCTAAAAAGGAAATTCATTGTTTATAGAGATTAAAAAAAGTGATTATATATATACATTTCAAAATTGCTTTTATTTAGAGAATATAAATAGTCACTTTGAAAATGATTTTATCTCATTATTAGTAATGTTATATATTCAGCTATTAATTAGTTGGTATTTTCAATATATGTTTATAATTTGGAATTATGATGTAGAGTTTGAATATAAAATTATATTCATAAAAGAATGCAACCATGTACATTTTTAAACGATGGATTAATAATAATAACATAAGTAAAAAAGTATTGTTTTAAAAAGTTATTATAATAATTAAAACACTATTGAAAAGAACATAACTTAATTATGTTATGAAAGGAATATAATTAAAAATTTAAATTTGTAAAATAGTAGTACAAGGTAACATAATTAAAAATGTATGTTGTTTTAATTAATAATAATGCTGTAATAATAAAACAATATTTAAAAAAATGTAATTTAATTATGTAATTAAAAAAGAATATAACTAAATATGTGTATATAATTTTTTAATTAAATACATGTTATGCTAATAATAAAATAGTATTGAAAATAACGTAATTAAAAATGTATGATGTTTAACCAAAGCTATAATAATTAATCAGTATTGAAGATAACGTAATTGTTAGAGAATTTATTAGTAAAATAAAACAGTATTAAAAAGTATATATAACATAATACACATTTATAATTATGTTATATATGCTTTTTAATCATTTATATGTCTCGTGCATCTCACAGGGGCAAATACTAGTATTAGTAGATACATTTTAGCAACATTGTGTTAGTTATTTTATTTTTTATTATTATTTTTTTTAAGATCACTTTTATTACTTTTTCTTTTAATAAAAAAGTGACAGGTTGTCTCTTTTTAAAAAGTAACAATGTGTCACTTTAAGGGACCGTTCGGCTGGGCAAGTGGAAAATTTAATTTGTAATCATTACAAAAATTTAAATTACACAATTTTTTATACCATTTTTTAACCATCTACATTTTCTATCTCCAATTTTTAATCATTCATCTTACCTAGAAAACACAAATAAATCAACAAATAATTTGAATTCCTTGATTTGACACAAAATATTCCATTTAAATTTAAAAGAACACACCCTAAGTAAAAAACAAAAGCGATTTTTTGCTACTTGAGTGTCACTTTTTCAATTTTTACAACATCAATCATTGAAAGTGATGTTTTGTTACTTTTTGCTACTTGAATGTTTTGTCAATTTTCACTTTAAGTAAACAACTTCATTTTAGGAACATAACATTCGATAAGTTGAAAGTGATAGAAGTTCCAAAAAAGTTACAAAACTGAACATTGACTAACAAATTTTACAATTCAACAAACACTAATAAATACATTACAATTTACACGTTACTTTTTTTCTACTTGAATGTTACTTTTTCAATTTTTATAATATTCATCATTGATTACATACCAAACAAGTTGAATGCAAGCTCTCCAATTAACCTTACGCGAATAGAGTGCTATTTAAAAAAGTGACAAAAAATGAAAAAGTGACAATCTTTTACAATAAAGCCTAAACAACAAAACTTCCACGTCTAAGACTCGATCTTCAATTTGAGAGGCTCACTCTTCAAATTAACTTCTAAAATTCTTGCGTCCTCTTTGAATTGCCTAAACCTTACCCAAATCAACATAAGTTGGATTAATGAATTTAAAGCTGAACCAAAGCAAATACATTAACTTCACTTAAAACAACATTACTACAATTATACCTTTTACAGATTGTTTCATTGTTCCAAGGCATCATTAATTTGACAATTAATAAGGTTTACACTAATGAGAAAAAACATGGGCTTATTTCAATCTCAATTTTGTTTAAGTCTCAAATCTCTCTCCCTCTTCAATATCATTAATCTCCGGACAATTCATCAGTAAACTATTTCAAATCACAACAATAACATCCCTACTACAACAAATACACAATGTCACTAACATCCCTACTTCACTTATTTATTGAGTTGCTTTATCTCGCTTTGCCCCTTTTTCATAACCATTATTTTGGGGAAAAAAAAAGAAAAAAAAAAGAGAAGAGTTCTTGAATAATAATTTTTAGGATAACGTATGGTTAAAAATAGAGAAAAATCTTGGGTTCTCGTGCAGAAAATCATTTATGGAAATATTATTTATCTTCTTTTTGCTTATTTAAGTGTAGAATATTATTGTCAAAACATGTGGTTGAAATGAGTAGAAAAACTCGTTTCAAATAACGGTTTTCAAACATCAACTTAGTGTCATCATGGTCACTCAAATTGATTTTGTTTAATTATGAATTATGAACTTGTAACTTCATATAACACTACTTTGGGTAGGGGTGTCGGCTCGGTCCATTTACCTTGAGTTTGGTCCGACCCATGAGTCGAACCTAATAAATCCGTGTGGGAAACGAGCCGAGCCAAGCCGACCCGTTTCCTACACGAGATGTCCAAGTCCAGCTCGTGAGCCAATAATCCGTGTGGGAAACGAGCCGAGCCAAGCCGATCCGTTTCCCACACGAGATGTCCAAGTCCAGCTCGTAAGCCCATTGACTCACGAGCTCGACGAGTCGGCCCATGAGCTGGCCTGAGCCTGCGACGTCTTTATATATATATATATATATATATATATATATAAATTTGAAGGACTTAAAAGTTAAAAGAGTTAAAATAGAAAATTGAACTGGACATTGAGATATATTATTATATTATGTGACATTTGTAACATTCAATTTATGCTTAGAATGTAACATTCTTATAATATTATAACATTCTCGTAAGTCCGAAATCGATTAAGAATTTAAACTTAAAACCTATAATAATAACATAATATTGTTATATGGTTTTTGTTGTTTATAAATTTTTTAACACAATCATTACAGTTTATAAATCGATTTATAAACATAAAAAATGCATGAAAACGATCACAAATGTACGAGTTGGACACGAGTCGGCTTACTCTCGAACACGGGCCATCTCGCGCGGCTTGTTGGGCTTTTACGAGCCGGCCCACAAGCTTCACGAGTTGAATCCAAATTGTCTAACACTCAAATTTTCTGTGCTGTCCAAGTTCAAGTCCTTTTTTTTACAAGCCGATTTGTTCTTTTAACAAATCGAACCCACGAACGATCCGACCCTTTGCTAGTCCTAACTTTGGGCTGTCACGAAGACTTTAATTATAAATTACTGTGCACATTTGCGTGTTTAGTCCTATACAATTAGAGAAATGATATTTCAATAATTGATCAAGGGACTTGTCCTAAAGACGCCATAGCCGTTTAAAAAAAAAAATTAATATTTTCAAGTTAATATATTTTATTAGAAAATGAATTTAGGAAAATGTGTGTAATTAAAAAATGATTTGAGAAAATATGTTATTTATAAATTTAACGTGTGTTTGGTAAATGATTTATAAACCGATTTAAACTACACAATTTTCTAATGGACTGTTCGGCTACTACAGCCGTAATTTTTTTTTTGAATTTTTAGTATTTTCTATGTAGATCAATGGTTGAAAATTGGAGAGAGAAAATATGTGTGATTAAAAAAAGGTTTGAGAAATTGTGTTGTTTATAAATTGTAATAATTACGTAAAAAAAGGTGTGTAAATCGCTTTTTAATCATATATATATTTTTTTTTCTAATTTTTAAATACACATTTTATCTCAAAATCATAAATAATTCAATTTATAAATTTCTATACTAAATGGTTTACCTAACGGAGAAGATTGGGTCTGAGTTTCTATCCCACCACTTAGTTTCCCTTTTAACCCTCGGGGAAGGAAAAAAAAAAATTCAACAAATTTTTGTGGGGGGAATTTTTGGGCCGGGCCGGGCGGGGGGCGGGTCTGCGTAGAAGAGAATATGCCATTCTATAAAAGATGGTTCCTTGCAGACATTCTGAGAAATATGCCAAGTCGTTTTTCAATCACTCACGTTAGGATGCCCACCACATGCCTATTTTCTTCCCGTCGTTGCTCTCTTTTTCTTTTGCCTTCATTCAGGTACCTCTTCCTCTTTCTATATATCTACTCTATAGATACAATTATTTTATTATGAGCTTGTAGAATATTGGTCTGCATGTGAAGTTGCGATCTTTATGAAAAATATTAATAGGATCTGAGAGTTGAATGTGTTGCTTTTGGAATGTGATGTTGGCTGTCAAATGTTTCGGCGTGAAGAAAATAAGAAAAACTCAAGTTTTGGGACTTAACTTTTCTGCAAATCCTAATTTGGGCTAATTGGATCCTTGAATTTTTAATCAGTTTGCTGGTAGTGCGACAAAGTAGATATTTTATGATTTAAGTTGTTGATTAGTTTAATTATGACAGTGGTTTTATTAGTGCATTTTCTTTCCCTTCTTAAATAATATGGATATTGCTTTGTAGGCTTTCTTTTCTAATTTTGGGATTAATAGCATTGTTTGAGGAATAAGTGGTGAGTATATTCTTGGAAGGTTTTATGCATTTAGTTCGGTTCTATTGGTGGGACAGGGCCTGGAAACGATTTTCTTGATTAGGGAAAAAAATTGCTTGCAATGTATGTTTTTGTGTGGATTGGCTGAAAAAAATAGCAAGACTCAAATTTTGGTGTTCATGACAGTGTTAAGTTAGAATTACAATTTATACAGCATTATATAATAAATGTTCTAAATCAAATTGAACGGGTAAAATAAATGATTGGTCATTGAACTTATTTTTGTAACTAATTATTAACTGAACTTTGAAATGTAATGCGATGATCGCTCAAGTATCATAAGCGTAATTCATCCACCATTGAGATGAAATCCGTTTGAAAGTTTTAATGGAACTTTCCATGTATCGGATGAAAATAATGATGTGATAATATTTAACCGTTAAAATACTCCACGTCAACAATTTGTCTTTCCATACTAGCCCGTTAGGTTGATTGATTTGCTAGTGATTTTGAGAAAACCTTAAAGTTTTAATTCTTTCAATCGCTAAAAATGCATTGCCAATTATTTAAGTTGTGTTAGAGGCTGTTTGGAAGGAAGAGTTATTGATGTGGAATCTTATAACGATTAAATATTTTCATGAGAAATTTTCATTCTCCACGTGGACAGTTTTGACAAAGCTTTTGAACGAATTTCATCCCAGTGATAGATGAGTTACATTTATGATACTTGAGTGAGTATTGAGTTACATTTTAAAGTTTGGTTAGTAAGTAGTTACACAATCTAAAGTTCAGGGAGCAATCATTTATTTTACCAAAAATTGAACGTGTTTGACATTGATGGCATGTTCTAAGGGGGATATGATAGACTTGGACAATACTGAGGAAGAAAAAAGCTAAAATCTGCATATCTAAACATGCACTGAATATATGTTTTTTGATGTTTCACTCTTTGGTTTCTGGATCCAGGACGCTCTCTCTTGTTGCTTGCAAAGTGGAGACATTACCCAAAATTTTATATCAAGTGAAGTGACTCAAATACTGAGATTGAACAATGGGGTCAAACAAGCAGTCTGTCAGTTTGCTAGATACTCTAAATATGGAGGCAGTTCGGACAATTTTCACTCACACGTATCCCTATCCCCACCAACATTCAAGGCATGCTGTTATTGCAGTCTTTGTGGGCTGCCTATTTTTCATATCATCTGACAATATGCACACTCTTGTTCAGAAATTAGACAGCAATTTTAAATGGTGGTCCATGTATGCCTGTTTGCTCGGGTTTTTCTATTTCTTTTCATCTCCATTTATTGGGAAAACAATCAAACCAAGATATTCAAATTTCAGCCGATGGTAGGTTTATATTTCTTCTGACAAGCACTATATCTATCATTTGTGATTTAGCCCCTATTGGAGACCCATTCTTTCAAATAATGTGGTTTGTAATAGTAAATTTTTGGAGAATTTATGGTTAAAAAGTAGGAAATCTTTTCGGGCTTATGTGTAGATTAGTTTATTGATAGAATGTGTGGCTAAAAATGAGGTTTTGAATAATGGATAACAAACGGGTGCTTATTAAAACTAGCAGATTCTAGTTTATTGCAAAAGGGCCACCAAGATTGAGCTAATGAACTATGCTAATTCAGGAGTTTTCTTTTCGCAGGTATATAGCATGGATATTAGTGGCTGCTCTCTACCATCTTCCCAGTTTCCAATCTATGGGAGTAGATATGAGGATGAATCTCTCTTTATTTTTGACAATTTATGTCTCTTCCATTTTATTTCTTCTCTTTTTCCATGTTATATTCTTCTGCCTCTGGTATGTTGGCCTTGTTGCTCGTGTGGCTGGAAAGAGACCGGAACTTCTAGCAATTCTTCAAAATTGTGCTGTAAGTCCTGAAAACACATCTTTACTGAAATGAAACATTCCCGGCTCTTGCTTTATGGCATCATTGTTGTGCAGGTTATAAGTGTAGCCTGTTGTATATTTTACAGCCACTGTGGCAACTGGGCTATAATGAAAGAAAAGGCATTCGACCGGAGAAACTCGAGCTGGTTTACACTGTGGAACAAGGAAGAATGCGGCTTGTGGCTTGCAGAAGTTGTTCGCATGAGTGAGTTGAAAGATCAAGTTTGCTCGTCTTGGTTTGCTCCTGTTGGGTCTGCTAGTGATTATCCATTTTTGTCCAAATGGGTCATTTATGGAGAAGTATGATTTCTGCTATTATTATGCGACGTGTTTATTATTTCACATTGTGGATGATCTTATGATGCTGCTACTTCTGTTTCTTTTCAATTTTGCATTTCAGTTGACTTGTAGCGGCTCGTGTGCAGAATCTCCAGATGAAATTTCTCCCATATATTCCTTATGGGCCACTTTTATAGGACTATACATTGCGAATTACGTTGTGGAAAGATCATCAGGGTGAGTGTTTGCAGCTGCCTCGTTCTTTAAGTTTATATTCCTTATCAGTTTGTGTTTTGCTTCAATGTTTATATATTTCTTTACAATTATAAATCTTTTGGTCTTATCTCATTGCAGACATTAGTGGATCATCATCTACTTATCTTTATCCTAATATATATATTCGGCTATTTTTATTTTTTGTGTAAATTGAGAAACAAGTCCCTAATATTGCTACCCAGAAAAAATTTGTTAACATTGTCCTACTGTCCTCATTTTCTAGGTCTCATTATCTTATCAATTAACTTACTATTTATTCATATGCAACAATCAACAGGTGGGCTCTCACTCACCCTGTATCACAAAAAGAATTTGTGAAGTTGAAGAAAAAGCAAATGAAGCCAGAATTTTTGGATATGGTTCCTTGGTACTCTGGGTATGGCCCATTAAGTCACCCCCCCACCCACCCCTCTCCCCCCCCCCCCCCAATTTCCATTTTTAATGTTTATGATGTTTCGATGCAGGACTTCTGCTGATTTATTCAAGACAGTTTTTGACCTACTGGTATCTGTAACTGTATTTGTTGGACGTTTTGATATGCGTATGATGCAGGTATATGTTTATTGCTGCAACTGTTACTTAATCGTTCATATTATTTCCATCTTTTTCAGCAGTGGCAAAAGCTCCTTTCCTTTATTATTAAGTCTTCATATACAAAAATTAACTTGGAATGTTGCTATTCTTTTTGAGATATTTAATTGGAGTTATGTGCTGCTTTAACTGTGATCTCAATTTACTAAATATCTTCCTTTTGTCAGTAGATCTAGTAATGGCTGCAAAACATTTATAATTGTCAATTAAATTGTTATTTGGAATTAGATTTAATTTGTTGTCTTTACACAGGTATTATACTATTATTATTTTTGAAAGAACTAATCTACTGAAAACACATCTGCTGCCGAAAATTCCTTTTTCATTGTGCGATAGACGATAGTGCAATATGATCTTAATCTATAATATGATAGTATACTATTCCAGTTATAGTACATCTTATATTATCTTTCATTTTTCAATTATTAGGCAGCAATGAGCAGAGTTGAAGACGGAGCTAAGCAGGAGGATTTTTTGTACGATCAATTTAGTGACAAAAATGAATTGTGGTTTGATTTTATGGCTGATACCGGGGATGGTGGAAATTCTTCCTATAGTGTGGCACGGCTTCTTGCCCAGCCTTCAATTAGGGTCCGAAGTAATGATTCACTAGTTACACTGCCACGTGGTAACCTGCTGCTTATTGGGGGTGATCTTGCGTAAGCAGAAAAACTTTTCTTCTTACTTCAGTGTTTTACTCGGCATCCGAATAATTGAATGTCCAAGAAATATCTGTTTTGCTAAGCACCTCAGCCATAATAAAGATTATAAATCTGTTTCTATAGACAACAGGGGCACACTACCTGCTGTGCTCTTCTGGAATTGTAATAAGCAACCTGAAGGACTATATAATATATGTTCTGCGTCCTTGTATTCTTAGAGAACATAATTGATCAGACTGTTTCGTTCATTAATATTTAATAGCTATCAAAATTGTTAAGTGTTAACATAATCCAGTAAAATAATAGACGTAATTCTTTGAACTAGCAGCGGTTTTTCCTTATATTGGTGTGTGATTTGGGCTCTAAAGTTAACCCTTCCCTGGAGAATAGTTAGTTACACCTGTAGTGCTCCATTGGATTTTCTAAGCCTCAAGTTTGTACGTGTGATATTATAAACAAGAAAATTATAATCTCGTTCTCTCTTCTATTCCCACTATACATCTCTTCCTTGCGTCCAAAATTATCCAAAATCTTGCTTCCCCTGCATACAGCTCATCCACTATAACAATTCTTGATATGGGACGTAACCTGTTGCAAATACGAGATTTAACATAGTCCCATTTATTCGTGTAGTTTACTGAGAAGTCTTGTTTTCTTTTCTCAGTTTAGATTTCATGCATTCCATATTGTTGAATCACTTGATATAGAAGTTTAAGCTATTACATAATGTCAAATTTATATCGTTTAAAAATCATAATCAACACATCTTCTCATGCGTAGCTCGGTTAGGCAGGAGATTCGAACTTAGGACCTTTTCCTGCTATATCATATTGAATCACTAGATTTAAAAGCTTAAGTTGTTAGATAAGACCTAATATATATCATTTGAATATTATCTTCAATGCATATAGATTCATTTAGGTTATTAAGATTCTTTCAAGTCATGTAATGCATTAAATTTAACTCAGGGCACATAGTCTCCATGGTTTAATCTTGGGAGGATCAAATATCAAGCCTATCTTAATGAGATTTCCTATAATATTAAATGAAAAGATCTTATCTTTCTTTCCAATTCTTTACCGAAACTTCGAGGCATTATGTGCCAAGGATGTAGCCAGGATTTCGATGTTGCAGGAATTTTTTTTTTAACTAAGGGGATTGAAAACGACGATTTTGAGTACCAAAATAGGTAAGTTATATTGAATGACAAAAAACAGAATCAATTTAAAATTGGTCTCTCCTTGTCCTCATCACTTGCTTAATTGCTTTTGTATTGGATTTGGGCTATACTATTGGATCTTTTGTTTAGGTCTAATTTTTTTGCATGGTTGAATTTTAAAGTGTAAGTTGTTGGGTCAATATTTATTATGGGAAAAAAAATTCAAAATTTTGCGGGGGCGAGTCAAAATTTTTGCGGGGGCGAAACTGAAAATACATTACAAATTAACTAGAAATAGTGGACCAACAGACAATGTTGGGGGGGGGGGGGGAGGGCGGTCGCCTCCCCCTGCCCCCCCCTTAGCTCCGTCTCTGTTATGTGCATTGAATGAGCTCTTCATGATGATTTGTTAGAGATCAGTGAAATTTGTATTTTAATGACTTCAAAGACTCCTCCGCGTGTACGCTATGGTTGCTTTCCCTTTTTTGGCAGCAGGATTGTCCTGATTCCGGGACTTGTGACTCGAGAGTGTATACTCTTGACAATTTGCACACATTGATTATACTAGAGGTGATAGAATATCTAGCTCAGATGGCATGGTTTTATATTACTCCAAATTACTACAGGTGTTCGGTCCACGAAATTTTATGTCTCACAGCATGAATAGTTCTGTCTAAACTGTTGGATTTGAAACTGGGCTAATATATATTAGGTTATGTACTGATTTCTTTTCTTCTTTTCCCCCCAGATATCCCAATCCATCAGCTTTTACATATGAGAGGAGACTTTTTCGTCCCTTTGAATATGCACTTCAGCCTCCATTCTATTACAAAGATGAACACATAGCTGTGAACAAGCCAGAATTACCGTGTGGGGTGGCAGATCTGAAGCAGTATGATGGACCACAGTGTTTTGTTATCCCTGGAAACCATGGTTGGTTTTTTCCTTCGTCCGGATTTTTCTTAATGCCTTCCTTACTTTATGCTGAGAGTGGCAGTCCTTTTTTATTTTATATCACGCCTTTATCATTTTACAGATTGGTTCAATGGGCTTCAGACTTTTATGAGGTACATTTGTCGCAAGAGCTGGTTGGGTGGGTGGTTTATGCCGCAAAAGAAAAGCTATTTCGCTCTTCAGCTTCCAAGAGGATGGTGGGTGTTTGGTCTTGACCTTGCTCTGCATTGTGATATTGATGTATATCAATTCAAGTTCTTCTCACAATTAATAAAGGAAAAGGTAAGTGATGGAGATCCTATTAGATAAGTTTGTGTAAAGTTGGAAGAAATCGATGAGTGGCATGTGTTTAAAGCTGATATATAGCCTCCTGAGATTAATATTGAATATAAATTTCAGAAATCCAGGAATTTCATGGTGTCGGGTTTATTTATTGCATCGATTTTGTTTATATATGGTACTTTTTGATAAGATGTCATGGATATTTGTTTGTCTTTTGGTTTCACTAATATAATACGAATAATGCTACTTGTACATAATAGAGTTACATAATTGTTTACATACAGATGAGGTGTCAAGTGTCAAGAAGAGATGAGAAATTATTTTTTATTTGGTTTAAGAAATTATAATCCAATTATATCTCCCCACATCACATGTATGTAAATCATTATGTACATGTAGCACAACCAATATAATTGTTAAAGAGAATCCCATTTTGCTATCAATTACACTAGAAATCTGCTGTAATGTTCTTGTAATTATGCCTTGTAATCACCCATAATTATGGATTGTAACTATGTAACAGTTTAGTATACATATGTGATGATAATCCTAATTGAGGATCATCCAATTCTAGTCATTTTGAGTGTTTTGTCATGGTATCAGAGCCCTAACAGAAATTTTATTTCCAGATTTTGTTTGAGAGTTTTTTGTGAGTATTACGTAAGGATTCCTTTTTTGCCTAACTCTTGTTTCTCATAACATTCTTGATTCATCTAGAAGTTTTTCTTTCTAGATCTTGATATTTTGAAGCTCCAGCAGCCTAGCATTTCCTCATGGAAAAAACTGACAGCATTCCTTTCGTCCGGTTTACAGGCAAAAACTATGCTTCTTGGGCATTTCAGATCCAGGATTATTATTCTGGTTTTATGGCCCTCTGGAATGAATACACATACATTATATATGCCTCCATCACCTCGGATGCCTTGACTGATATTCAAGCCATTCATGCAACAAGTCAAAGAGATCAATTTCTGATGCATCTTCGTTCTGATTTTGAGATGGTCCGATCTAGTTTAATGAGTCGGACTCCTTCCCCGTCATTGGATATTTGTTTCAATGAACTATTGCGGGAAAAACAACGGCTGGCCACACAATCCCACATGGAAGAACAAACTCATTCCAATCTTAGAGATGTTGCATAAGCAGCCAAAGCTCATTCTCAGGGACGAGATATGAGCAAAATTCAATGTTACAGTTGTAAGCAGTTTGGCCACATTGCTGCTCAACGTCAAAAGAAATTTTGTAACTATTGCAAAATCCCAGGTCACATGCTCACAGAATGTCGCAAAAGGCCACAAAATCGTCAACCACGAGCTTTTCAAGCAACTACTGGGGAATCTCATTCTGCTGGTGCTTCTAGTTCTCTTGCACAGCCTACATCCATGTCTGTACAGTCATCCTCTTCTTCACCAATCACTCAAGAAATGATCAATCAAATGATTCTTAATGCTTTTACTGCACTTGGTGTTTCGGGTAACAAAAAATTTCCTTCTCTATGGTATTTTGACTCACGTGCTTCCAATCACATGACTTTCTCTTCTACTCATCTCTCAAATTTAAAAAAATCTGATGGTACTCTTCAAATAAACACGGCCAATGGTCACAAACTACCTATTGAAGGAATTGGTGATTTATCACATCCTTTACCTTTCCGCCATGTTTTTTACTCTCCATCTTTGACTACTAATCTTTTGTCTGTTGGACAATTGGTTGATCAAAATTGTAAGATCTCATTCTCTCATTCTGGTTGTGTTGTGCAGGATCAGGTGTCGGGGAAGGTGATAGCGAAGGGCCCTAAGCGTGGAAGATTATTTCCACTTACCTTACCGATTGGGGATGATATAGTATCTTTTTTTTTCTTCTTCTAAAGTGGATCAAAATACTGTAAAATTGTGGCACAATAAATTAGGTCATCCTAATTCCAAAATTTTACAGTTTTTATTGACCTCTGGTGTGTTACCAAATGCTTCAAAAGTATCTCCTTCTCTTGCAATTTTTGATTGTTCTAGTTGCAAACTGGCTAAAAGTAAAACTCTTCCTTTTCCTATTAGTGACTCACTTTCTACGCATTGTTTTGAAATCATCCATAGTGATGTTTGGGGTATTGCACCGGTTGTATCTCGAGATCATTACAAATATTTTGTCACATTCATTGATGACTATAGCAGGTTCACGTGGATTTATTTTTTAAGAGCTAAATCTGAAGTATTCAAAGCTTTTCAAAATTTTGCAGCATATGTTGAAAATCAGTTCACTACCTCTATTAAAATCCTTCGTTCTGATTCTGGTGGAGAATACATGTCTAACACATTTCAAGTTTTTTTACAACAAAAAGGCATTATATCTAACGGAGTTGCCCTCATACCCCACAACAAAATGGAGTTGCTGAAAGAAAAAATCGGCATCTCTTAGATGTGGTTCGCTCCTTACTTATCGAGTCCTTTGTCCCAGCTACATTTTGGCCAGAAGCCTTATCTACAACAGTCCACTTAATCAACCGGTTGCCCTCTGTCTCATTATCACATGAATCCCCATATTTCAGGTTGTATAAAAACCAACCCTCCTATGCTCATCTTCATCATTTTGGATGTGTGTGTTTTGTTCATCTTCCTTCTTCCGAGCGCACCAAATTTTCAGCTCAATCTGCCAAATGCGTGTTTCTTGGATATGCAGACCATCAAAAAGGATAACCCCAAGGGGTTGCTCAAGTGGTAAGGGCGGTGCTTGGGATCTCACCAATCTCAGGTTCGATTCCCCGTGAGAGCAAAAAAACTTCTTGGGGCCACTGGGGCGTCTCCCGGTCGAAAGCGCCAGGGCCTCGTGGGATTAGTGGGGGTGGGGCCCCCGATACCCTCGATTATAAAAAAAAAAAAAAAAAAAAAATCCAGAGATTAAAAGGATTCGTGTATCTCGTAATGTCATTTTTTTGGACAAACAAATTTTTTTTCAACAATTTTTAGAGCCCATGATTAGAGAATCCCATTTTGCTTCTGAATCTCATCTTCCAAATTTTTTTGAGCCCTAAACTTCAACCCCAACTAGATTTCAACCCCAATTTGTGTATAGTAGGCGTGAACGACATAATCCTTCAAGTACAGGGCCTGCTACTTCACCACCGACACAGGATCCACCTCAGGTACTCGCTCCTCGTCGATCTACTCGTCCTTCTCGTCCACCTGATCGTTATGGTTTTTCTCACACTTCCTTACTTACTATGTTGTCTTCTGTTGTTATTCCTAACTCTTATTCTCAAGCTGTTAAGCAAGACTGTTGGCTACAGGCTATGCAAGATGAGTTAGATGCCCTTAGAAAGAATGATACCTGGGAAATTGTTCCATGTCCGCCTTCTGTGAAACCTATTGATTGCAAATGGGTCTACAACATCAAGTTAAAATCTGATGGATCTTTGGATCGGTACAAAGCAAGACTAGTTGCTATGGGGAACCGACAGGAATATGGCATCAACTATGATGAAACCTTTGCTCCAGTTGCAAAGATGACAACTGTTCGGACCATTCTAGCTATATCTGCTTCACAATCATAGCCTTTATATCAGATGGATGTTAAGAATGCATTTCTACATGGGGACCTTCAGGAAGAAGTGTATATGCGGCTCCCACAAGGTGTTCATGCTCCCTCTCCAAATTCCGTAGCCAGGTTAAAACGCTCTCTACGGGCTTAAACAAGCCCCTCGAGCATGGTTTGATAAATTTCGCCATACTCTGCTTTCAATTGGATTTCTTCAGAGTGCCTACGATGCATCTATGTTTCTTCATCGATCTTCCACAAGAATTACTATATTGTTGGTTTATGTTGATGATATCATCATTACAGGAACGGATGAAAACATGATTCATCAGTTACAAACAAAGCTTCATAGTTCTTTTCATATGAAGGATTTGGGACCTCTTACATATTTCTTGGGTTTAGAGGTAAATCACTCAGCTAAAGGGATTTTCTTGAATCAGCAAAAGTATCTCTCGGACCTTATCCATCTTGCTGGACTTCAGAACTCAACTCCTGTGGATACTCCTTTAGAAGTCAATGTGAAATATCACCAAAAATGATGGTGACCTTCTTCCTGATCCTTTATTCTATAGAAGGTTGGTAGGTAGTCTTGTTTACTTGACTATCACTCGGCCAGACATTTCCTTTGCTGTAAATTTGATGAGTCAATTTATGGCTGCACCCCGACACCTTCACTTGGCTACAGTGAAACGTATAATTCGGTATCTCATCGGGACTCCAACTGGTGGTTTATTTTTTCCTATTGGCAATTCTCTTATGTTGTCAGCTTATTCTGATGCTGACTGGGCTGATTGTCCTAACACTCGTCGTTCAACGACAGGATGGTGCATGTATCTCGGCCAAGCCTTAATTTCTTGGAAATGCAAAAAACAGGATAGGGTTTCAAAATCATCAACCGAAGCAGAATATCGTGCTATGTCATCTGCATGCTCAGAGATACTTTAGCTTCGTGGATTGTTATCTGAACTTGGTTTTGACCAGCACATCCCAACCCCGCTACATGCTGATAACACGAGTGCCATTCGCATAACTGAAAATCCAGTTTTTCATGAGCGGACAAAACATATTGAAGTTGACTGTCACTTTCTTCATGATGAATTTGCACGACATACCATTCGTCTTCCTCACATCTCTACAGAACTTCAACTTGCAGATATTATTACAAAGGGTTTGTCAAGACCCAGACATCAGTTTTTGGTTAGCAAATTGATGCTTCTTGATTCTCCAGCATCAATTTGAGAGGGGATGTTAAAGAGAATCCCATTTTGCTGTCAATTACACTAGAAATCTGCCCTACGAATCTGCTGGCATAATTATTCTTGCTGTCAATTACACTAGAAATCTGCCCTACAAATCTGCTGCCATTTACCATAATTATGCTTGCAATCTCTATAAATTTGCTACAGAATTTGCTGTACATTTACCTAGAAATCTGCTGTAATATTCTTGTAATTATGCCTTGTAATCACCCATAATTATGGGTTGTAACTATGTAACAGTTTAGTATACATATGTGATGATAATCCTAATTGAGGATCATCCAATTCTAGTCATTTTGAGTGTTTTGTCAATAATAATATGCTAAAAAGGGTTAACCTTCCAGTTTTGGTACGCTGTACTATTAGGGTTGACCTGGGGATGTATATTTATGTACTTTAAACACTTTATTGCACAATTCGGTTGATATCCCACAATATTAAGGAACTGAAATACTTCAGATGTTTTGGCTTTTACCTTATGCATGATACTTGCAAATGATTTGTTAATCTTTAGTGAGATACGCAAACTTTTTGACATTCAAAGGGCTTATCTTGGTCATATCTCTAACTTTTGTATTTATGTTAGAGGTTGCTTACGTATCCATGCCCAATATGTGTTCAGAAGTGAAGTCTCTTGGTAGACAAAGTGCGTTGACTCGCTAATGTGATCTAACCCCTTAAGTTTTCTTTCTTATATATTCTTAGCTGTCACAAAATATTCTTAGCTGTCACAAAAGAAACAAAAATGAATCGATAATATTACTTTCTGAATCTTCTAATTAGCCTTGTCTTGTTAGTTGATATGTGTATTAGCATATACCTTGTATCTTGCTTTTGGCACAGTAGGCCCCCAGTTGGAGGCTCCCGTGATGAGCTATTAGCTTAGAGTTAGAGCACGTACAACGCTCCCCATGTCCCTTTTCCCTTTGTTTTCTTACGTTTCTCCACTGCTCTATTCTTATTTTTTGGGGGTAATCTATCATTTGACAGAATGGTTTCCCACGCTTAAATTCTTACTAATAAATAAATTAGTAAGTTTTAAAATATAATTTTCTAAGCAGTCAAAGTTGTGAAAGAGTAGGCAACATATTTTTACGGTAAGGTAATACCTATTTTTAAAATAATTATTATTTTTCCTTTAAAAGTAAGAAAAAAGTAATATATCCAAGCAGGTTTGAAAGCAAAAGCAACAAACTAACTATACTTTATTTAGGCTTTTGCTAAGTAATATCATGCTTACCTTTCTTATTTTTCTTTTCCAGGTTGGAGACAATGACTCTATGATCATGATGACGCATGAACCTAATTGGCTTCTTGATTGGTACTGGAATGATGTGACTGGGAGAAATGTTTCGCACCTGATACGTGACCATTTAAAAGGGAGGTGTAAACTTCGAATGGCTGGGGACTTGCATCATTACATGCGCCATTCCTACGTTCCATCAGATAAGCCAGTTGATGTGCAACACTTGATTGTTAATGGTTGTGGTGGCGCTTTTCTGCACCCAACTCACGTCTTTAGCGACTTCAACAATTTTTATGGCACACCTTATGAAAGCAAAGCTTCTTATCCTTCTTTTGAAGACTCGAGCAGGGTATAGCCGTTTGGCAAACATGGTTTTAAACATGTTTTTTCCCACACAATTCCCCAAATCACTTTATAACCACACACATTCTCTCTCTATTTTTCAACCACACATTTACCTAGAAAACATAAAAAAATGTTTTTAAACAAAAAACTTTTAACAAACAGTCACAATCACTTTTCAACCATTCAATAAGGTCAATTCTTTCTGAAATGGGAATTCATAAATTTTTATGTGTATTATATATCACAATATCATATGTGAGAAGAGGAAATCATTTATACTTGTTGAAATGTATATACCAATATTATAGTCTAGAATAATTAGGGACTAGTTAGTAAATTATGTATAGTTTGTAGATCTATTTTATACTATTCTCTTGTACCCATTTTGAACATTAAGAAAATCGATATACTCTTTCTTCTTCTTCATGGTATCAGAGCCAGCCGGTTGAACCCTAGCCTTCGACTTTTTGGTCTGACCCAACCCATATCCGGCCTGTTCTAGCACCGGCGACGTCGTCGGCGACCTGCAAAGACGCCGGCGACCCCTTTCTCGGCCGAAGAAGTCTATTTCGCGACCTATTTTGCTCGCGCGAAGTCTGCTCTGCGCGGTTTCAGACCGCTGATTGTTCTTCCGACGTCGGCCCTCCATTCCGACGCTGACCCAGGTATTTCCGGCGCCTCCACTGTCGACGCCGACGTGTATCTCTAACCTCAGACTGCGGTTCTAGGTGAAACTGCTGCTGGAGGGTATGTTCTGGGACTAAGCTTCTACATTTCCTTTCCTGTCATCTTCAGCACCTGCATTTTGTGTTTTTGTGTCTCTTCTTGCCACTAAAGATTGAAAATTGTCATGGGTGAAAATAAAAATGTTTGTGTAACTGATATGATTCCAGTGATGTCCAAAATCACGGAACACAAACTTAATGGGTCTAACTATATAGTTTGGAGCAAGACTGTTAGAATATATCTTCGTAGTATCGAAAAGGATAAGCATCTCACCGATGATCCACCCACTGATGATACAAGACAGACCTGGTTGCGAGATGATGCTCGAATATTTTTGCAACTTCGAAATTCAATTGATAGTGAATTAATTAGCCTGGTAGATCATTGTGAGTATGTTAAAGAACTAGTGGATTATTTGGATTCTATGTACTCTGGGAAGGGGAATATTTCTCGCATTTATGATGTGTGTAAAGATTTTTATCGTGCTACACAGCAAGATCAAACTCTTACTGCATATCTTATGAACTTCAAAAGGACATATGAAGAGCTCAATGTCTTACTGCCATATAGTTCCGATGTGAAAACTCAACAAAAACAACGAGAACAAATGGCTGTGATGAGTTTTTTGGCAGGCCTTCGTCCAGAGTTCGATGCTGTTAAGTCTCAAATTCTTTCCAGCTCCGAGATCTCTTCTTTACAAGAAACTTTCACTAGGATACTTCGCACTGAAAATAGTGTGTCTGGTATTTCATCACAGTCTAATAGTGCTCTCATCAGTCGTACAAGTGTATATGAACATGGTCGTTCATCTAATAGACGAGGGGGGGCTACGAACAGTCGTGATCATCGGACGCAGACTAATAGTCGTGATCATCGGACTCAGGAGTTAGGGGGAGTTGTATGCTATTATTGTCATGAACCGGGTCATACCAAGCGGGCTTGCAGAAAGCTTCAGATTCACAATCAAAGAAGTCAGTCAGCTCATATTGCTACCATTGATACTATACCGAACACCTCTTCTGGGAAGACAGTTACAGTATCTGCAGAGGAGTTTGCAAAATTTTCTCAATATCAGGAAGCATTAAGGTCTTCATCTCATCCTATCACTGCAATTGCTGAGTCAGGTAAACCAACTACGTGTCTTATTTCATCATCTTCCAAATGGGTCATTGATTCTGGTGCCACAGATCATATGACAGGTAATCCTAATCTCTTCTCCACCTATCAGCCACACACATCATCCACGAATGTTACCTTAGCTGATGGTTCTACGTCCTGTGTTCTGGGATCTGGCACTATTAATCTACCCCCTTCCCTTTCCTTGTCGTCTGTTTTAAATCTTCCCCAATTCTCCTTTAATTTAATTTCTGTGAGCAAAATCACTCGTGTTCTAAATTGTTGTATCTCATTCTTTCCTGATCACTGTTTATTTCAGGATCTTACGACGAAGAAGATTATTGGTAAAGGACATGAATCAGGGGGTCTCTATGTCTTGGATACTTCGGTGCCACGATCTTTTGCTTGTTCCAGTGCCTTAACCCCCTTTCAGGCTCATTGCAAGTTGGGACATCCCTCTCTACCGTTACTGAAGAAACTATGTCCCCAGTTCCACAATGTATCATCCTTGGATTGTGAGTCCTATCAATTTGCCAAGCATCATCGTCTGTCCTCAGTTCCCCGAGTCAATAAAAGGGCCAATCTTCCTTTTGAATTAGTCAATTCTGATGTTTGGGGTCCATGTCCTGTTTTGTCCAAAACTGGGTTCAAATATTTTGTCACTTTTGTCGATGATTACTCTCGTGTAACTTGGCTTTATTTAATGAAAAATCGTTCAGAGTTATTTTCTCATTTTACTGCTTTTTGTGCTGAAATTAAAACACAATTTAATGTCTCTGTTCTTACATTGCGATCTGATAATGCCTTGGATGCTAATGGTACTTGGGACTTAGTACATCTACCTGCAGGTGGAAAGGCTATTGGATGTAAATGGGTATTTGCTGTTAAAGTTCATCCTGATGGATCTGTGGCTAGACTTAAGGCTCGTCTTGTGGCTAAAGGATATGCTCAAACCTATGGAGTGGATTATTCTGACACATTTTCCACTGTTGCTAAACTGACATCTGTTCGCTTATTCTTATCTTTGGCGGCTACTCATGATTGGCCGGTCCATCAATTAGATATAAAAAATGCATTTCTCCATGGTGATCTACAGGAAGAGGTCTATATGGAGCAACCACCTGGTTTTGTTGCTCAGGGGGAGTCTGATAAGGTCTGTTATCTTCGGAAGTCACTATATGGGCTAAAACAGAGCCCTCGTGCGTGGTTTGGAAAATTCAGTCAGGCAGTTGAAAAGTTTGGGCTAAAAAAGAGCAAGTCCGATCACTCGGTGTTTTATAGACAATCTGAATCTGGCATAATTCTCTTAGTTGTGTATGTTGATGATATTGTGATTACAGGGAATGATAATATTGGTATATCATCTCTTAAGTCTTTCTTCCATACTCAATTTCACACAAAAGACTTGGGGTTACTAAAATATTTCTTGGGAGTGGAAGTAACAAGGAACAAGAAAGGCATCTTTTTATCCCAGAGAAAATATGTACTTGACTTATTAACCGAGACAGGAAAATCGGGAGCTAAGCCTTGCAGTGCACCAATGATTCCTAATTCTCAACTTACAAAAGATGGTGACTTATTTGAAGATCCTGAAAAATATAGAAGATTGGTTGGGAAGTTAAATTATCTCACCGTGACTCGTCCTGATATTGCATATCCTGTCAGTATTTTAAGTCAATTCATGTCATCTCCAACAGTTCATCACTGGGCAGCGTTAGAGCAAATTCTGTGTTATTTAAAGGGAGCTCCTGGACGGGGTATACTGTATGCAAATCATGGGCATAATGATATCGAGTGCTTCTCAGATGCAGATTGGGCAGGTTCCAAAATAGATAGAAGATCCACTACAGGTTATTGTGTATTTGTTGGAGGAAATCTGGTTTCATGGAAGAGTAAGAAGCAGAATGTTGTGTCCCGCTCAAGTGCAGAATCTGAATATAGAGCCATGGCACAATTAGTATGTGAAATAACGTGGATACATCAGCTTTTGAGTGAAGTTGGTTTTAAGGTACCAGTACCAGCGACATTGTGGTGTGATAACCAAGCTGCTCTTCATATTGCTTCTAATCCTGTGTTTCATGAACGAACCAAGCATATTGAGATAGACTGTCATTTTGTACGTGAGAAGGTTCAACAAAATTTGATATCTATGAGATATGTGAAGACTGGAGAACAATTAGGAGATATCTTTACAAAAGCCCTTAATGGGGTTCGAATCAATCATCTTTGTAACAAGTTGGGCATGATTAACATCTATGCTCCAACTTGAGGGGGAGTGTTGAAATGTATATACCAATATTATAGTCTAGAATAGTTAGGGACTAGTTAGTAAATTATGTATAGTTTGTAGATCTATTTTATACTATTCTCTTGTACCCATTTTGAACATTAAGAAAATCGATATACTCTTTCTTCTTCTTCAATACTCAAATACATTTATAGAGTGAATGAGAAAGATAAAGAATTTGGAATTGCTAATGAAAAAATGATGAGATAAATATTTAGGGAGTCAAGCTTTTTGGGGATAGAGGGAATTGTACCTCAAGATTTTTAAAGTCGAAGGATTTTCCTTTTTCCTTCTTGTTGATATTGACATGTAGAATGGGACTCTATCCTTATTCTTGTCCGATTAATCAGTTCTTTAAAAGAACCATCAAACTATGGATTGAATGGTTTGATCAATGAATATTCATTCCATAACTGATTCTATTTTTGTGTTGATAATTTGATGCAGATTGCTCTGGGAAATATATTGAAATTCCGGAAGAAAAATTGGCAGTTTGATTTTATTGGTGGCATTTTATATTTTATGTTGGCATTTTCAATGTTCCCTCAGGTAAAAGTAAAAGTTTTGCCACGTTTTTGCTATAGATTACATGTGATTTTGAGCAATGTTTGGTGAAGCTTAGAAAAAACCTTAGAAGATCATTTTATTTATTTATTTAGTTTGTGTGTGTGCGTGTGAAAACATGTTTATGTATGTTACTTTTTTTACTAATATAAGTAAAATGTATTAGACTGCTTTAATATCAAAATAAGTAACCTTTTTCAACTTTGACCAATAAAAGTGCACCTATAACAAACATGTAAGTTTTTAAGATTGGCAAACGTGTTGTGAAGAAAAAAGATTGAGGTGTCCTAACTACATTTAATCAAGAGCATAAATGGCAAATGATGGCTGATAAGTTTCCCTCTTTTTGTAGTGTAAGCTAGATCAAATCTTGGAGGACGACACATTTTCTCGTCAGTTAAAGAGCTTCTTTGGTACAGTATGGAATGCATTTATTTTAATGACAGGAGGTTCGTATGTGTCCTTAGCAGGTGCCGTGTTATTGTTAGTAACCACTATTACTTTTGTACCCTCAAAAGTGTCTCGGAAAAGGAGGGTTATAATTGGGATTCTTCATGTTTCTGCACACTTGGCTGCTTCCTTGATTCTCACGTTGCTTTTGGAATTGGGAGTTGAGACTTGTATCAGGCATAAATTGTTAGCAACTTCAGGTGATAATGTGTTTCATTTGATCAATTACTTATATCATGGTCTGCTAATTTCTAAAGTGGCATAGAGTATTATTAACCCACATCTTTATCCATTTCTGCTCACAAGGTCATTTTTCTATACATTGATATATAATTAGGTATTGTAGTTCGTCTATGAATATATAATATATTTTCGTAGTCTCAGATAACATGGTGAATATTTTTCCTGGTTATTTGATCGTACTTTTAGAATAGACTGCAAAGATTTTGAATTGTAGACTTAGTAATTTGAAGTTTCATCTCAGGATATCACACTTTATATGAATGGTACCGGTCAGTGGAGAGTGAGCATTTTCCTGACCCAACCGGTCTTCGAGCACGTATAGAGGAATGGACATTTGGTCTTTATCCAGCATGCATCAAGTATCTCATGTCCGCTTTTGATGTTCCTGAGGTGAGAATGTTTTCTTTATAGAAATTTCTCCATGATATATCTTTTCTATACGTCTGTGTCCATGTCGTTCCTCTCATCTTCATGCATATGATTTATTGATTAAACACACTGGTTGCCACTAAACTTCATTTTGTTTCATTTTGTTGTGGGTTAATTGCTGCAATTAAACTTTTTTTTTTAACAATTTGTGCTCTGTTCAGTAATATTGTAGCAATTATAAATTGATTTATTTATATTTTGAAGTAAAATGTGTGATTGAAAAATGGAGAGAGAAAATATGCGTAGTTAAAAAGTGGTTTGGGAAATTGTGTTTATAAATTGGTATGATTGTGTTAAAGAACAGAGGCACTATGTCTGTGTCAGTTATGGAAAACGACATGGCAGTCTAGTTATTTGCCAACTTGAGTACCAGACCATCTTTTCTATTAGTTAAACTGACCTACCAGTACAGAATGAACAATTGTAGCAAATATTAATTTTCATTAATTTGACTCTAAACAGGTGACTTGGAATTCCAGTTATTTGCCAACTTGACTGCTAAATCAACTTTTCCTTGAAGTTTAGTGACCGTCATGAAATCTTTCTTAAGGTATTTAACCTTATGACTTACAGGTCATGGCTGTCACCAGGAATAATATCTGCAAGAATGGAATGGAGTCACTTTCCTGAGGAGGTGCTGTGATATATTATGCTTCCATCTTCCTCTATTTCTGGGTTTTCTCGACTCCTATTGTGTCACTGGTTTTCGGAATCTATCTCTATGTCTGCATTAATTGGCTTCATTTACATTTTGATGAAGCATTTTCATCCCTTCGCATTGCTAACTACAAGGCATTCACACGATTCCATATTGACCAAAAAGGCGATCTTGAAGTTTTCACTCTTGCAGTAGATAAGGTAAAAAAATATATGGTTCCTGAATTTATGTAGATGAACTTGTCTTGTCTTTTGAACAGATTGCCAGGCCTGTTGTTACTGATGCGCTTTTATTTGAGCATGTGTAGTTATATTTCCCTTTCTAATCTCCATGGGCACGTTTGGTACACAATATTGGGCATGATTGAACAGAATGTTTAATGTTTTTAGGTTCATTATCTCCCTATATCCATCCTGTCCACTATTATCTAGTCATCTTTAAGTCAAAAGTGAATCTTCAAATGTTTTTACTGTGGAAAAGATGGCCTAGAATTTCCTGGTTTGCCTTTTTAATTGCTGGTAACCACCATGATTATGTTGGAAATGAATAATTATGGGAAGAAAGGCTATAGAGAAAACACAAGAATTTCTCAAAAGATATTTGTATTCTATGGCTTGGCTTCTTCAAATGTCTCAAGCACAAGGCATTTTATAGGTACAAAGAAATCCCAAATACATTGTGTAAGTTCAAGAGACTAATTAATGACTTCTATAACATACTATGAATAGTAGAATACAAAGAACCAAATGGATACATGAATAAAATAAATACATGAATATTAAATAAGTTAATTCATGTATCAAAATTAATTTCCATCATTTATGAATCAAGTTTTAATTTCCAACACCCCTTGTTAAACTTGATTCCCTCTTGGTGACTCCAATCCAAGCATGCAATAGGGGCAAAGACCTCATCATAGTCAATGCCATGCTTTTTGGCTATAGCCTTTGGCCACAAGTCTTGCCCTGTATTTCTCCACTTCTCCTCGAGCATTTTTCTTTACTTTGTATACCCATTTCACGCCAATTGCTTTTTGGCCTTCAGGAAGAGACGCTAGCTCCCATGTACCATTTTTTTTATTGCTCGAATCTCCTCATCCATTGCATGCCTCCATTTCTTGTCTTTCGTTGCCTCTTCAAATTTTAATGGCTCAGTGTCGGCGAAGAGACAAAACAAAGATGGATTATCAACCATTTCAGTTTCTTCATAAATTTCTGCAAGATTTCTAATACGGTTCAGTCCCTTAGACAGACTATCATGAGGAATAAGAGAATGCGGTGGAGTAGTAGCATTTTCACTAGCTTCTTGGCTAGAGTCTCCTTGAAAAGGAAAAATCACATATTCTTCATTTTTTGGAACATTCCAATCCCAGGAGCTTCTATCATCGAATTTCGCATCTCTACTAATAACAATCTTCCCATTGCAAGGATTGTAAAACTTGTAGCCTTTGGAGCTTGAATCATAGTCAATGAAAACAAACTTCTCAATTTTCTCATCAAGTTTTGATCTCTTCTCATCTGGCACTTGAATATAGGCAATACTACCAAAAATACGTTCTATTCTTCCGTTCCACGACACCATTTTGTTGTGGTGATCTTGGAACTGTGAGGAAATGTCGAATTCCATTGGTCTCACAAAAAATGTTAAACTCCTTAGAAGTGAATTCTCCACCTCGATTAGAAATGAATTCTCCACCTCGATCGGTCCTTAAAGCTTTGATGGTTTTTCCACTCTCATTTTCAACAAAAGCTTTGAATTTTTTGAATGCTCCGAAAACTTCATCTTTCGTCTTCAAAAAATAAACCCAGTTTTTGCGAGAAAAATCATCAATAAATAGCAAGAAATAATTTGCTTTACCATCAGAGGGTGATTTGATTGGCCCGCACACATCCGCATGAACAAGTTGGAGTGGCTTTGTTGCTCTTGAGGTGGATTCCTTTGGAAAACTTCTTCTAGCTTGCTTGCCAACGAGACATCCTTCACAAAGTTGATTGGGATGATTAATTTTCGGCAATCCATTCACCATTTCTTCATTTGTCAAGGTCTTCAAGCTACTAAAATTTCAAATGGCCAAATCTTAAGTGCCAAAGCCAAGAATTGTCTTCGGCACAAGCCTTTAAACACCTTGGATGGTCAACATTAACATTGAGCAAAAACATTCTATTTTTCTCCATTGGTACTTTTGCAATCAGATTATGAGAAACATCTCTCAAAATAAGGCAACGATCTTTCAAGTGAATATCATAGCCCATCTCAAGTAATTGTCCCAAACTCAAAATGTTAAGACTTCAAAATGGGTACATAATAAACTTGAGAAAACAAAAGATGACTTCCATTTTTAGCACGAATAAGAACATCACCTTTGCCTTTTATTGGAACTTTGGTTTCATCTCCAAAAACAATGTTGCCTTTCACCGACTCATTTATTGTTGAGAATAACTCCTTGTTTCCACTCATGTGATTTGTGGCACCGGTGTCAAGGTACCATGATCGTTTATCCTTTTCTTCTTTGGTTGCCAACAACAACAACAATTCTTCATCTTCCTTTGCTTCGACATAATTAACTCTCTTCATTATTGGTGGTGTCACTCCTACATTCGGAAGCATAGTGACCATATTTATGACAAGTGTAACGTTGAACATTGGACTTGTCATACTTTCTTCTGCCACCTCTCTTGGAGCCATAGTTTCAACGTCCTCATCCTCTCGATTGATTGCTTGATCCTTTATTATTCAAATTTTGTTTTCCATCATTTCTTTCATTACCACGACCATAATTTCCTCCACGACCGCGACCAAGACCACGAATTTATCCTCTTCCTTGAGATCGGCCTTGCTCTTTCTCTTGATCTCCCAAAGAGACCTTCGTTTGGAGAACTTGAGCCCCCGGCTCGCCTTTTTCTTCAATCTTTCTGCATATGCTTGCAAGGACCCCATGAGTTGATCAAGAGTCATGGTATCCATGTCATTTGACGCTTCAATGACAATACTAACAAACTCAAGTTTTGAGTCCAACGATCTAAGAATTTTCTCAATTATACGACTTTCTTCAACATTCTCCCCGTACCGCTTCATTTGATTGACAATGGAAGACACCCTAGTGAAATAGTCAAAAACAGATTCAGACTCTTTCATGTGCAGAGATTCAAACTCCCCACGAAGGATTTGAAGGTGAACCTTCTTTACCTTTTCAATTCCCTTGAAATTATTCTTGAGAATCTCCCAAGATACCTTAGATTTTGTTGAGGAAGTAACTTTCTCGAACATGGCTTCATCTAAGCCCATGTGAATAATAGAGAGGGTGTGTTGATCTAACTTGCGGTTCCTTTGCTAGACATTCCTTTGAGCTTGACTTAAAGCTCCTTCATTCTCTAGTTCATCATAGCCTTTCTCAACAACTTCCCATGCATCCCGTGAGCCAAGCAACGCCTTCATGTTCATAATTTTCCTTTGTAAGTTTGGGAACAACAAAAGGAAATGAACTATTCATCTTTTCAAGAGGCCCTGATACCACTTTGTTGGAAATGAATAATTATGGGAAGAAAGGCTAGAGAGAAAACACAAGAATTTCTCAAAAGATATTTGTATTCTATGGCTTGGCTTCTTCAAATGTCTCAAGCACTAGGTCTTTTATAGGTACGAAGAAATCCCAAATACATTGTGTAAGTTCAAGAGACTAAGTAATGACTTCTACCACATACTATGAATGGTAGAATACAAAGAACCATATGAATACATGAATAAAATAAATACATGAATATTAAATAAGTTTTCATGTATCAAAATTAATTTCCATCATTCATGAATCAAGTTTTAATTTCCAACAGGTTATAGCTTAAAAACTGTATTAAAAAACCGGGTGAAACCTGCTAGTTTTCCAGTTGCTTGAAAACGGAAAAGAACATTTTTTAAGGAGCGACTTAGCCTTGACATGTCTCATGCTATGTTATAATATTCTTGAACCCTTTAAACCTTGACCCAAAAGGTGAATGCCCAAGCTTGGTTTTAAAACATTGGTTTTGTCATTAATAACCTTTCCTACCTCTCGTGTGAATCCTGAATGTAACTATAATTTATAAATGTGCCTATGCAGGTTCCAAAGGAATGGAAGCTGGATCCGAGTTGGGAAGGGGAATTGAAACAGCAACAGCACCCTAGCTATCTCAGAAAGTTTCCTAGCAAATGGCGATCTGTCACTTCTCAGCAGGACCCTGTAAGAACTGTAAGGATTATTGACCATTTTGTTATAGAACGAACACAAAAAAGGTGAAACAACATCGAAAACTCATTGATCAGTATTTGATTTGTAGCAATAGTGCAAGTGATGTTCTTTAGAAGTAGTTAGGGAAGTGCAAAAAATTAGGAGGGAGAGGTAATTTTTGAAGTTCAAAGAGGTCAGGACTCTTTTTGATCTGCGCATGTTGATGTTGAGTTGAGTGATGAGAGAGATCTGCAGGCTGCAACTTACCAGTATGGTATTATAATACAAAAAAGCTTTAGTAATTTCTCTCATTCGTTTTATTGTTTGTCTCGATTATAGTTTTATAGTGAAAAAACACATTACTTTCTAAATGTATATTACTTAAAAAACTTATTTCTTTTACTTGCATCATACCGAGTCCAAGTAAAGTGAAATACTGATGAAAAGTACAATTTTTAATAAAAAATATCTTGTCAATTATTTGTTATATTTAAGGGAAACTAGTATTTCATCCGAGCGATATACGGATTTAACCGTTTCTTATGCAATTACTTGAATTGAAAAATAATATTTATTACATTTGTGTATATAGTCTAATTTCATTAATGAAATTGTCAATAGTAAATATGTTATAATAGTGTACAATTTGTCAACGAATCAAATATCTGATGTCAAACTGTTTCTTTTTAATAGATGTTAAAGTTTGGAATTCTTGTATCGAGTGATCCAAATAATTTTTAGCATAAATTTTCTTTAAAAAATGATTAGTTTGCACAAATTCTAACAAATTTATTTATATTTAAATATATTAATCCTATTTTTTGAATTTCCAATGTAAGAAATTTATGTAGAATATCATATTTATATTCAAATATATTAATTAATTTTTTTTTCATTTCCATTGTAACATGTTTACAATAACTATTAAAATTTAACAAATAATATAACTAATTTAAATTATTAACTTCAAAGAAAATGCAAATATAATAGTTTATTTTATGTATATTATGTTTGATATAATATTATGGATACAATATTAATTATGTGCAAGATATCAACATATTTCTTATAATTCATTCATTTGCTTCTCGTATTTAATTTTTTTTTTTTCAATTTTCGTTTACAAATATCAATCAAAATAATTTTAAATACATGCTTAATCTTAACCCACAAATATTTGTATTTAATCAATAAAATTTTTTTTACCTATAAAATCAAGTAGTCAAAATAATATTTATGTAAATTTAATGATTATCAAAATATGACAAAGGACAACGTTGGAGATCAAAAAATTATATTGAAATCTTATACCATATAATTTTTACACATATATTATAATTAAGAATGATTAAAAAACAATATTCATTATTAACATAATATTCACAAGTTCTGCATTCACCTCTCGTATTTAACATTGTGTCCAATTTTCTTTCAAATACATCAATCACAATAATTATAAACTCGTGTTTAATTTTAACTCAACAAATATTTGTATATGAATAATAAAAATAAAATTTTATTTACAAAATCAAGTGGTTAAAATAATACTTTCAAAACTCATTTCAATCACACATTCTACCAATAAAATAATCTACCCATAAGCCCAAAAAGATTCATTGTTTTTAACCATATATTCTCCAAATTTTACTATTAAAAACCACGTTATTTTGAAATAATAAGTCTCAAACAGGGGTATAGTACCGAATACAAATAAAATTTTAGATCTTAATAACTGTCTTTATTTCGTTCAAATGACGAGCTCCTATAAAAACGATCATTTTCAATGGAGTTAAGGATTGATAAATGTAGGCTACACGATCAAATATTATTAATTCTATGATGCTTAAGCTTAATTGAGTACGCATTTTAAAAAAAAAATCATATTGAAAGCAATGATTATTAGGTATGAACCACTTGCACATGTATTGACGCTTCTTACTATTTCAATGTCAGGTCATATATTAAATTGATTTATTTATATTTTCGAGGTAAGATATGTGGTTAAAAAGTGAAGAGAAAAAATGTGTATAGTTAAAAATGACTTGAAAAACTGTGTTGCTTATAAATTGGTTTATAAATTGTAATGATTGCGTTAAAGAATAGATGTTAAAATATTTTATAATTTTTAGAGCTAAAGATGAGGTGATCTTCATTTTCATTTCAATAAATAACAAAAACTCCTATTTCAATATGATAACATTTTTAAGACAAATATTTGACGATAAAAAATTATTTTAGTCTCACATTTTATTTGACTTACGTTTTTTCTTAATTTTTAATTACAAATTTAAAAATGATTATAATGTATTTGGGAGAGTAGATAATTTAAAAATGATAAGAATATAATGAATGTGTAATTATATCCTCATTTAGTTATTTATATATTTAATTTATTTTACTTTAAATGTTATTTAGAGGTAAAATAAATTTGCACAACATTCAATGTGCTCATTCAATGAAGACATACAATTTTGAAAACATTTGTAAATCCAAGGAGTATATAATGAGCAACAATAATTACATTTTGAAAAGGAGAAAATAATTAAAAAAATGTTTCTAAAAATAGTAAGTTGAAATGGGCGGAAAAATGGTTTGATAGTTGTTTTGCTTGAATATATAATATAGATAGATTATGGGTAATCCTATATCACCTATTCGACCGAAATTGCAGATTAATGAAACAACGGTTATTATTAGAAGTCATCCAGTTATTTCCGTTAGTTCCAATTAGATCAGTTAGTTAGTTGTAGTTAGTTAAATGTTGGTTAGTTAGTTTAGTATGTTGGTTAGTTGGTTTAATTTTGTTGTAAAAAATAGGAGTATAGCGAAAGCAATAGTAAACGTTAAGTGAAAAGATAAAAGCCAGAAAATTGAAGAAAAAAACTTCTTTTCATTAACTGAAAACTATCACTTTTTTGCAAAACAACGACGAGACTTGATCCTAATTATATACGATTTCAACATATAACATCTATAAATGAAGATATAAATGAACTTAATGTTACTTAAACTTAATGTAGACATAAATGAAGATAAAACATAAATAATAACTTTAATCGAAAGATAAAATCTCATAAAGTCTCAACACTCCTCCTTGAGATTTTTCTTGGTCAAACTTAACTTGTAGCGCAAAAATTCAAATTGTCCACACGGTAAAGCTTTTGTGAGGATGTCAGCGAGTTGTAGTTCTGCATTACAATGAATGAGTTTGATCTTGCCTTCTTTTTCTGCTTCTCTCAACAAATGAAACTTGATTTTAATGTGTTTTGTTCTACCGTGCTGTACAGGGTTGGAGGCTATAGCTATAACAGACTTGTTATCACAAAAAGAATTTGTATATTCTTCTTGTTCATATCCTAAATCACCAAGAAATTTGCAAAGCCATATTGCTTGATTAGCAGAAACTGTCGTAGAAGTATATTCTCTCTCAACAAATGAAACTTGATTTTAATGTGTTTTGTTCTACCGTGCTGTACAGGGTTGGAGGCTATAGCTATAACAGACTTGTTATCACAAAAAGAATTTGTATATTCTTCTTGTTCATATCCTAAATCACCAAGAAATTTGCAAAGCCATATTGCTTGATTAGCAGAAACTGTCGCAGAAGTATATTCTAATTCAGTTGTGGATTGAACCACAACTTCTTGTTTCTTTGAGTTCCAAGAGAAAATCCTGCTGCCAAGAGAGAGAAAAAAAAATAACTAGAATTGCATTTAGAATCATCAACACAACCGGCCCAATCACTATTCGCATATCAAACAAATTTCAAGCCACTAATAGACTCAAACCAAATTCCAAAATCAAGAGTACCCTTCAAGTATCTAAGAACTTTTTTAGCAATACCAAAATGAACTTCTCTGGGAGAATTCATTTATCGTGAAAGCATACTCGCAGTGAATATTAAATTTGGCCTGGATGCTATTAAATAAAGCAAGCTTCCTTCCAAACTTCTAAAATTAGTAGGATTGGAGAGTTTCTTACCATCATTCTTAGAAACTTTCAAATTCAATGCTAGAGGAGTGGAAACAGTTTTACATGTATCCATTTTGAATTTCTTCAAAATGTCTCTAGCGCACTTTTTTTGAGAAATAAAAATATCCTTTCTCCTTGATAAATTCCCATGCCAAGGAAATAATGCATGCAACCCAAATCTGGCATCTCAAATATCTTTTCCATCTCGGCTTTAAAATTTTTTAGCATTTGATGATCATTTCTTGTTACAAGCATATCATCAACATAAAGAGAAAGAATGAGTTGTTTAGAATTTTCACCACCCTTCAAGTAGAGAGTAGCCTCACTTAAACTCCTCATAAATCCCTGATGAATCAAATAAGAGTAAATTCTGTTGTACCAAGCCCTTGGTGCTTGCTTCAATCCACAGGGAGCTTTCTTCAGACGATACACTTTGTCTTTATTACCTTCTTCTATGAACCCTTCAGGTTGGATTACGTAGATCTCCTCCTCAAGATCACCATTTAAAGAGGCTGATCTGACATCCAAGTGGAGTATTTTCCATCCCAATTATGCAGCTAGAGTAATAATTAATCTTATGGTATCAGGTCGTGAAACGGGCGTGTCTCCATAATCAACTCCAGACTGTTGTGTGTAGCCTTTTACCACCAATCTTACTATATACTTACTTATAGAGCCATCGGAGTTATACTTCACCCTGAACACCCATTTCACACCAATGATGTCCTTGCCCTGAGGTTGAACTACAAGCTCCCATGTATCATTTTTATTTATCATCTGCATTTCAGATTCCATTGCAACAATCCAGTCACGAGATTTTGAAGCTTCTTGATTGTTGTTTGGTTCAACAAAAACAAGACTGCATTTTTCATATACATTGGAAAGAGATTTTACCTCATAATTTGAAGCGTATCCAGTGGCTTCAACTAATGCATCATCCAAGGGAGGTTCTTGGACATTAGAATCACTATAATTAATTGAGTCAAAAGAAAGACTCAACAAATTTCAAATTTTTGGTGAGTGGAGTCTTGATCAATTTTCTGTTTCTCAAAATTCCAATAAGAGCCTTCATCAATGATAACATCATGACTCAAGATAACTTCTTCATTCTTCAAATAAAAAATTCTATACCTCTTTGAATTAGGAGCATAGCCAATAAAGATTCCTTTGATTGCCTTCTCATCAAATTTTGATTTCTTTACAGAAGGAATAAAAGAATAGCAAATAGATCCAAAAGTCTTCAAGTTTTTAATCGAAGGTTTTATACCTGACCAAGCTTCATACGGAGTCTTGCCCTCTACAGCCCTTGTTGTAGTCTGTTGAGTAAGTATACTGTAGTACAAATAGCTTCTAACCAGAAATCCTTTTGATAATTTCTCCCCCAAAAGCAAGCTTCTTGCCATCTCCATCATAGTTCTGTTCTTCCTTTCCGGTACACAATTTTGTTGTAGTGTGTAGATAATGGATAGTTGGCATTGAATTCTCAATTATTCACAAAACTTGTCAAATTGCTTGGAAGTATATTCCTTCCCATTATAAGATCTCAAAGTTTTAAGCTTATAGCCACTTTGAGTTTCAACGAAATTCACAAATTTCTTGAAGACATCAAAGACTTGACCTTTCTAGCTCAAAAAATAAATCCAAGTCATCCTTGTCAAATCATCAATAAAAATGACTAAATATTTATTGTTTCCAAATGAGGTGGTACGCATAGAACCATAAACATTAGTACGCACCAATTCAAGATTCTCTTAAGCTTTCAAACCGCTACCTTTTGGAAAAGGTAGTTCTTGCATCTTCCTTTCCTAGCAACTTTCACATATATCACCAAAAGAGTCAAAACTAGGAAAATCAACCATGTTAGAAGAATGTAAAAATTTCAAAGATCTATCATTGTAGAGGCCAAACTACTGATTCCACCTTTTGTTTTCTTCCACTTTAACATTTAGAGCATGATGACATATAGAGTCATCGTTCAAAGAAATAGAGTTGTCAACCATCTTGACCATTGCAATATCCGCTCCTTGTGGGTCATAAATAGTGCAAACATAATCTTTGAAAATAATTGAGCAATACTAAGCAAGTTTTTAGATATTCTTGGAACAAATAAAACATTCAAGAGTTTCTTTTCACCTTGCTTACTATGTATGACGACGGTGCCTTTACCTTCAGCCAATACTGTCTCTCCATGTCTAAGGACCACCTTTGTCCTTGTAGTTTCATCGATGTGGCCAAAAAGACTGATATATTTAGCCACGTGGATGGTGTAGCCAATGTCAATAAGCTATGAGTTTATTATGTATCAACATGAGAAGCTATAAACAAGAATGTTGTTTCTTGCTTCTGATCATTTGCACGATTTGCTTGATGTGGGGGTTGTTGCGATGTTTACCACTGTTTAACATTACAAAGTCTCTTAGCATGACCATCCTTATCACAATAATCACAGTGATAGACTTTCTTGTTTTTTAACAAGCAATTTTCTTTCCTCATATTTAGTTTTTTTTTTCCTCCCCAAAATTATAAGGATGAAATTTTCCTTTCTTGGATGCTCCTCCTTTCCTCCTTTTTCATTGCTCCCCTGATATTGGATTGTTTTCCTATCATCTTTTGCATCAAGTTTCTTGCCTTTGTACTTGGCATGAAAGGTACCTTCAACATGTTCCCAATATGGAATGTATTCATTTGCTCTTGAGCTTGTAATTTGTTGATTAACTAGGCTATGGAGAGAGTAGTCAAATCACATGACTCTTCTATATCTGAGTGTTCACTGATATCTCGCGATGCGAGATATCCCCGCAAGTGTACGGATCGTGAAGAGTAATATAGTGGACCTAAGAGGTCGGATTATCGTTCCCACAGGGACTGCTACTAAGTACCGATATTTTTTAGTTCCTAACTCTATTTGAACAAATGAAGAGAATTTGGGATTTTAAATTAAAACTAAGAACACAAACTAAAGAATTAAAATGAAACAAAATTGATTTGTTTTTAAAAATGATTGTAAAATAGTTGGAATTCACGATTTCACCTAGCCAATTAAATTAACTCCAATTCCATGTTTTATTTCCTAAATATGCATTCGGTCGAATTCACTAATATTTATTGAAATTCCTCCCTCGAATTTAAATCAATTCTACCTAAGTAAGTCAACCATGTATCTCTACAGAGGGTCTGAATATTCCTTATCTAGATGCATTATACACAAGAATTCACACACGACCGCAATAATAATAAGAGTATATCTCTATATCTCGTTCAATTACCAGATTTATTACCACGTTCTAAATTATTAACTTACCTCTCGGGTTATGGAAATAACTCAATATATCATGAATTGGTGATCAAACAATTCAAGCATTAAGAAAAATAATAAACCAATACATGCAACGAAATCTTTAAAACAACGAAATTTGGAATTAAAATAATATGACTAGGCTACATCGTTCATCCCAACATTGAATTTAGTTACACATCACAACTAAAGAGCAAAAACAATAATAAACGTTCATTGAAAGTAATATAAAGAAAGGAATGCTTGCACAAAGTGTTGATTCTTCAATTATCTTCAATTCACGCCCCTTTGCGATGCTTGATTCTCCAAGAATTTGATGTTGAATTCTCTATTGAGGCTCGTTCTTTGGAGAGGCAAAGGTTCTCATTTCGTGCCTCTTATGTTCTATATATAGGTATTGGAGAGATCTAGGGCAAAAAAGAAGAAAATCAGATAAAATTCGCAGAAAAAGTCCAAGTCATGTCCCAGCGGATAAGCGCGCAATCGCTTGGTTCAAATCATAGAGATCGCGCAGATGACAGTAAAACTCTCGGATTAAAAATTCAAGGAATTTCGCGATCGCTTAGTAGGAATCCTGCTATCACGTGATGTACAATTTCCATCTTTTCTTGGCTGTTTATGTTAGTCCCTGACTTTTAATTGCACCTTCAGTCCTCAACTTCTAATTGTTGCGATTTAGTCCTCAAACTTTGGAATCTTCTCAATTTGCTCATTTTAGCTCTCAATTCCTTCAATTGGGTCTTCCAACCTTTGATTCGTAAACTTTAGCATCTTGTACACTTCCCGATTGACGTCACAAACTTATCAATTGCTCAATTTAGCTCCACTTAGCATCCAAATATGCATTTTCCCCATTGTTTGCTTCATTCTTCATCTCTTTGGATATTTTCTGACATATAAATAAATATGCACCAATTAAGTAGTAATTATTCTAAAACAAAATCATAATATTCTAATTTAGACATACAAATAAGTGTATAAAAAAACTTATCACTGAGATCTTTGGTTCAAATTTATCGGGGACACTAACCATTATTTTTTCGACAACCCTTCTATCAAGAAAATCTTCACCAGCTAATCTGACTTGGTTCACAATAGTCATTACTATGGTAGTGTACTCCCTCACTGAGTCGGAATATTTCATCTTCAACATCTCAAACTCTCTTTTGAGAGTTATTAGTTTAACAGCTACTACCCTCATGTTTCCTTCGAACCCCTCTTTTAACTTATACTAGTTACAATCAATAATCCTAGTAAAAATAGGATCTGATAAAGCAGAATGAATGCAAGATAAGGCCTTAGGTTTCTTTAACCTATCTTCTTTATGTTTCCTTATTTGATTTAAGGTTAGATTTGGTCCCAATGGTGTGGGATCATCATCACTCAAAATTGATTCCCAAAGACCAAGCGCTTTGAGATGATATATCATGAGTACAAGGATCTATACCTTGTACATGGAGAAACTAACATTTCCCACCCTATATTGCTTAAATCTTTCTTCCAGGTTGATTACACTTGGAAGCTTGAGTTACGCCAACCTTGGCCAATCAAGCTCCTGTTTCAATACATCCATGTTTACAAATTGAAGGATTGCAACTTATTGAATTCATGTTATGGAATAAAAAAAATCTCCATTTGATCTAGGCGATTCAATGAAACACTATGAACCAAGCTATGATCCGAGATGAATCATCATGGAGAATGAGTGACTGATGAGAATCATAGTAGGCTTGACGAGAAGATCAAATATTCAAACCAAACAAAGGTTTAAGTTGCATGGTCAAAGGTCTCCAAGTCAACCATGGCATGTTAGAAGAATATTCAATACTAAACCAAGTGGTCAAGCCAAGGGACGAGTCAAGAATCAAATTGAAAATCAAGAAAATCACGAAGAGGCAAAATTTCAACCACGCGACCATGCCTAAGGAATAAGTTGGTGGTTGGGAGAACACTGTTAAAATGGTCAAAATACTATTTTAGCCTTGAATGTTGTCGCGACCGATTCATGCGATCGCGCGTTTTTCAAAAATTAGGGTTTTCGTGAATTTTAAGTTATTTTCCGTTTTTGATTATTATGTTAGGGTTTTGTGCCTCTATAGCGATCAGACCTAATTTAGGTCATTTTTCATTCTGTATATACTATTTTCATTCATTGTAATAATTAGTTTATGAGTTTAAACATTTTATTGATTGGCTCAATACTAAATGTAAGGATTCCCTTTAAATTTCGAACTTATCAGGATCTATTCATCTTGTGGCGTTCAAAATCAAACTTATCAAAGCATCTGGAAAACCTTTGTGGCATTCACTCATGTTGGTTCTTGTTTACGCATCTTAATGAGTCTAAGGTTTAATATTCCTTAGATTCTTGCGTCGTGAGACTGGAGTCTTCATCCAACCGTCCATCCCAACCTAAATTTGAATCTTTCCAAGCGTTCGTCAAATCAATTTTGCGAGTTTTTCGTGTTCTCCGCACGGATGGTGGCTTTCAAAATCGAACTTATCAAATGATCTAGACAACATTTGTGGTGCTCACCCATTTCGATTCTTATTTACGCATCATAATGGATCTAAGGTTTAATATACGTTAGGTTCTTGCATCGTGAGAATGGGGTCTTCATACTACCATCCATCCTAACCTGAATTTGAAACTTTTTAGGTGTTCTTCAAATCAATTCCTTGAGTTCGTTGTGTTCCCAGCACAGGATCAAATCATTTAGTTTGCGTAATATAACTGAAAAAAGAAGTAAGAATATTAAATATTATTTTAAGTAATTTTATCGATTAAATAAGTCGATTATCAGTTCCACAATTTAGAAGATATAGATTGTAGTGTGTAGAGTGTATTTCAAAATGAAACTAAGAATTCATCCCAACATTTAAAAAAATAATAGACCAAAATTAATCCGTAAAAATATTGGTCAAAATAATAATAATTAAAATAATAACACACACACACACACACAAGTCCACTTTGTATATATTTGTATTATTTATTAACGACAAATTATGTGTATAATTTCGGGACATGTAAATCTTTAGTTTCATTATCTGTCTTAACCATTCGTGAGTACCATCATGCAGAGCTCTGAATAACTTTTGAAATGGCTTATTGTAAATAAGTATTCGGTTGACTACGTTCTCCGAAAACTTCAATAAAGAAGATTGGTAATTCAAAGTGTTAATTTTAAATGCCTATTTTGATGAGACATAACTTTTACTACAGTTGACCATATTACATTTCGGTAATGATCTAGAAAAATAGGTCGTGAGCATTTCAAGATGGTATAATGGAAGTTCAGTTTCTATTATAATAAGAGTATCGAGAATTAAAACGTAAGTAGCTACAAGAAAAGAAATTTAAAAAGATAAAAGTAAAATAATTTTAGGTAGTAAACTTTGACAGCGATGACTTTTACGTTGGTTAACGATTTTAGAATCCGAAAACATCATTATAAAGTACTCATTAAGAACTTCATATTGGCTTCAAGAACTCTCTATTACGGCTTCATATAACCTATAAATTTTTTATTCATTTTGGTATTTTTAATAATTATTGAGACTAAAATATAAGTTTTATATTTTATGGAACTAAAAGGGAAAATAAACTTACTTAATTAATTGTGCAGATGAATTAGAGAAAAATGAAATGATTTTCACCCAGAGGGAGGTCAACCCCCCCCCCCCCCCCTTTCCTTATGATATCTAATTTTTAAAAATATATATTATTAATTTTATGATATCTAATATTTTTATTGATGTAAAATAAAGTAAGGGTAAATATATTACCACTACAATATTTATTTTTTACACCACATTCTAAATACACAACAAAAAAAAGAAGTATACTTTTGATAAATACACTACAATAAATATACCAATATATCCCTTATTTAAATTTAGAAAACCACAAATATATCCACCATCAAATATATCACAAAAATATCCACGAATTTAAAATAAAGCAAGGGTAAATATATTACCGCTACAATATTTATTTTTTATACTACATTCTAAATAGAGGTGGGCAAAAACCGACCGAACCCGCCCAAATCGATCCAACCCGTTCGGTTTGGGTCGATTTTTCATGAAAATTGGATTGAGTTCGAATTTTTTTTAAAAAAATTTAGTCGGGTTGAGTCGGGTTGGATGAATGACCCGACCCGACCCAACCCAACTAAAAAAATTCTTTTTTTTTTTTTTTAATGAAATTTAACTTATTTAAATATCGATTGAACATATTTTAATTTTATTAGTAAGTGTTCAATTTATTGTATTTTGGGTTATTGTAGTGTACATAATTGATTTGAACTAAAGATTGATTCATGAGTTTGTTTTTTTTTCAAAATTTTTACTAATTGGGCCAAAGCCCAAACCGACCAACCTGACTGAAATTTGGTGGGTTGGGTTGAACTCGTAATTGGGTTGGATTGGGTTGACTTTTTATCAACCCGATCATAATGGGTTAGGTTCGGATTGGGCAAAAAAATCGACCCCACCCAACCCAGGCCCACCTCTAATTCTAAATACACATCAACAAAAAAAAAAAAAGTATACTTTCGATAAATACACTACAATAAATATACCAATATATCCCTTATTTAAATTTAAAAAATCACAAATATATCCACCATCAATTTCTTCCTTCTCTCTCCCACTATACCACAGTCCTCCACCACCGCCATTACCATTAGAGAGAGATGCCCACGAGCCACTATGATGAAGAGGACAACTGGAGCAATGAAGAAGATGAAATATCCCCAGACTTTAGCGACGATGATGCAACTGTTGATCCTCATCGTACTGTAGGGTGCACATGCTTTGCGGCTCGGTAGCGACGCCAAAATAAGCCATGAAATCGCCGTCGGAAAGGGATCTCTTTACTCAGTCACATTCAGGGTGGCTCGAACTTGCGCCCAATTGGAGTCTCTCAACGTTTCGGTCCTTTCAGGTAGAGGAGGATAAAGAAGTTTTCGGGGGGTTTTATTGTTTTAGCCATACAAAACATGTAATTCTTTACCATGGCCATCTTTTGTAAATTATCTAAATTACCCTTAATGAAGTTGATTATTTACTTTGCAAGACATGTCCCTGAATTTAGCTTGGTTGATTTAATTCTATACTTCTTATTATATTCATATTTTTTAATCTTTTAAGTTCTTCTAAAAATGTTCTATATTGTGATAATTTTTCAAAAGATTTGGGATGATCTTTTTTAGTTATATATCCTAATGTTATTCCTTCTGAAACTTCTTCTTCTATATCTTCGTATTCTTCTATAATTTTATGAACTGTATTTATATTTTTTGTTGTTTCAACATAATTAAATTCTATTATATTTAGGATAGCATAATCAATATTTTCGTAATTTCTTTTAATTTAGATTGTCCAACAGAATGTATATTTTTAGATTTTTCAACAATAGCTAAAATGAAATTTCTTTATCATTTAAATATAGTTTATGATCACAGTTATTAGATGTTGATGTTTGTAAAGTATTAATAGATTATTAGGTTGGTAATTTTTATACAAAATTTTTTGGTATAAATTTATTTTTTGATCTAGTAATATACAATAATCTGCAATATATTGTTCGTATTTTTCTAAAAGTTTATTATATTTTTCAGAAGATATGTTTTCATTTTCTATTTGATATTTAATATCTTCCATTTTATCTTTTAATTTTTCTAAAAAATTATCTAGTCCTTCTATTTTATATCCTGACATTTAGGTTTGGAATGTGTTTGATACTATTTTATTTTCTAAATCTATTTTAAGTTGTAATATATCAGAATAATCTATAATGTATTGATCGTAGTTTTCTAAAAGTATATAATATTGTTCAGATGATTCATCTATCTCTATTGATTGAGATATAATGTTATCTTTTTTTTTCATTATCCTATTTAACAAATTGTCTAATTCTTCAATTGTATATCCAGGCATTATAAACACAAAGATAAAAATTTTATAAAATTTCAAGTAATTTTTCAAACTCTATCAGTGTTTGAGAATTGATAATATCTATATCAGCCATAATATTTATGCTTGGTTCAAATGGTATACTATATTTTGAAATACTTTTCTTTCTCTTTTCTAATTTATCAATTATATCTTGAATATCTTGTATCATTATAGATCTTACAGTACTTCTAGCAAAATTTTCTATCAGATTTTCTTTAAAACTTTTTAATATCTCTTGTGATGTATAGAGTTGCTCTTGGTATCCTATTTTATCAATTTCATTTTCATATTCAATACCTTTTTTACTTTTGATATGCTTTTGAACTTTATATGGACCTTTTTTAGTTTTGAGTTTTTTCATGATATAATTACTATTATTCATGATATTAAGATTTTCAAAAACTGGTAAAGAAAGATTCACCTCTTCCATCACTGTCATAATCTATTACAGGATTATAATCATTATCACTACTAAACACATATCTTAAATATAATTTATTATTTATTTCAGTATTATCACTATCAAGCCAAAAATAAATAATCGATTTTGTAATTTCTAATCCTAATATTCTTTTTAATGTCGGAAAGATAGCTAACAAACATAGAATATAGACATGATATAACTTTTTTATTTTATTATTTGGTCTAGTAAACTGTTTATGCATGAATAAAGGTTCAATTATGCTATGATATTCATCATTATAAAGACTGTTTTGATAATTAAATTTAACAATTCTGAATTATGTCATATTAAAAGCTCTTATTCCTCCTAATTCCGTAAAGATAGTTATATTAAGAATACTAACATCTTTTCCCGTTCTCAATACCTTTGTATTTTCCTTCTATTGTTAGTGACCTTCAGGCTTCTAGGTTTCTGCTCCACACCCTTCAATGACTTCCTGTCTTCACGGGTTATTAGCTAAACCTGGATGCCTTCACTGTATAACTCTTTAGATGGAAAATATTTTAGGACAGAGTGTAGGGAGTTTTCTTAATAATATATCTTCTTTTTGGAAATAGGATTTAGAAGACAAGAATTTAGAAACTCATCATAATATGATAAGTAAATTGAGATTTTATTGATAATATGAAGATTGACAAATGATTGGTATGAGAATTTTTTTAAAGACAGAAGATTTTTGGCTTTCTCACAAACTGAGTGCTCAAGAGAGTTCCGTCTTTCAACTAGCCCGGAGGCCTCTATTTATAAAAATACATTGGACACAATTACATCACTGCTTACATCACCGACCTAACAATTTTACAGCTTTTTTCACCTAAGGACACATATGTCCCTCTATTATTTATTACATCAAATGACTCTTACATTATAGGGACACTTATCCTTCTATTTTTTGGTCTTGACATGGCCCCTACATTGTTCTGCATTGTTGAATTAAAGTAGGTCTATTAAACAGCTTCCACTTGTCAATCAATTATGTTGGCATGTAAAGCAGATCCATCAAGTGGCTTCCACCTGTCCATCAATTCCTTTGGCATGTGGGGCAGTTCCTGGCTATGCACGCCTCTTGCAAAGTCGCAAAACTTCCATGGATTTGATGAGTGTCAAATTTATTGATGTATTCTTGCAAGATTGTTGACTTTTCTTTTCCTCCATTAGTGAATAGGGTCCATCTATTGTATTGGCATATACATTTGAATTTTTTCTCATACAGGTTGTTGGCAATATTGTAGAGAACTTTAATTCCCAATACCCTTCGGGATCTAAACCATGATCTTGTAATGTTTGGTACTGGCTTGGAATTTTTTCCAACTTCAATTTGAAAATTTCGAGCAACATATCCAATCGTGATAATATTCTCAGCGGGATAATATATCCTTCCATCAATTTCAGAACCGATCGAATAAAATTTTAAATATATGGGTCTTTCTTGAGTAAACTTTGAGATTTCTCCTTTTAGTAAATCATCAAATTTCTCGATTTCTTTCAAATCTTTTCCTGGATAGATAAGATCCAAGAATCCATAATCAGGTGCCATTTTTGTCATGACGGGATCTCCTCCCTGAGTAACGATCAATCGTGGGTATACATGGTCTCCAGACGAGATGTAATAGCAATCACATTTTTGAAGTTCATATATAACTTCAACAGTAGTTTTATATTCGTTTTCTTTTGGTAAAAAAGGGGAATCATCTTCCTCTTCAGTACGAATTCTGACTACCCTTATATGTTCATCTTTGGCATTGATTATGATTTTTCTAGGACTGGCTTCATTTATAACAACTTTTTTGGGACTTGGTTCATCTCTTTTAATTGTTGGTTCACCACTGCTTCCAGAAAATGTACCTGTTTGTATTTTTGATATAACCTGTTTGGTAATCAACAATTCAAATTGAGATTCAATCTCAATTATGTTATCGCTCAATTCTTTAGTATAATTGTAATGAAATGTTGAGATTTCCATCAATTGCTTGAAACTTCCTTGGAGAGTTTCTGCAAGTTGTTCAATTCCAAGTTTTATATCTTCAGCTTCCTTCATGAGGAAGTTCATTCGCTTTTTGACGTCTATCAGGGAATTTTTGATATTATCCATCTGCAAATTCAATATTCCTGCTTAAAAAGTCCGCAAGATAATTATTAACACCTTTAATATGAACTATATCAAAATTATAAAATGTCAAATAGACTTGCTATCTATGGAGCCTTCTATATTGAAGTTCTGGTAGTAATTTATTTTTTACTAAATCTGGGACTTGAGAATTATCAGTTTCAACAATGAATTTCTTAGATAACAAAAACAATGAAAACTTCTTTATTCTTCTGATGATTGCTAACAGTTCTTTCTCATGAGTAGTATAATTTATTTCTGCTTGATTAAACGTTCCACTTGAGTATCTACAAATTTCATTAAGATCTGTTTTTAATATTGCTGCCCAATACTTATCCGAGGCATCAGTATTAACTATCAGATTATCTCTTTCATCTGGTAATCTTAATTTTGGAAAACTTTTACATTCTTCTTTTAGTGATTTGACAATTTCTGTGTGTTCATCACTCCATCCTTTGGTATTTGTTTTCCTGAGTAAAATTTGAGTTTTTTGTCTCTTTTTGATAGATTTTCAATAAATCCTTTTGCATAACTTAAACATCCTAAAAATTTTTGTATTTGTTCTTTTGATTCTAAATTGTCTGGAAAACTTTCTATCTTCTTAAATATATGAGTTTGTAATTTTATCCTCCTTTTATCTATTGATAATCCAAGAAAATCAATTTCTTGTTTTTCTATTATAGCTTTATTTTTTGAAAGAACAATTCATTCTTTTTTGCATTCATTTATAAATTTAATTAAATTGTTTCTATGTTCTTCTCTATTATTAGAACATATTAATATATCATCGACATAGACAATTAAGAATTCATTAAATTTTCTAAATATGTTATCCATCATTCTTTAATATATTTGTGGTGCATTTTTTAAACCAAATGGCATAACCATCCATTCATACTTACCTTGGGGTGTACTAAATGTTGTGTATTGAATACTATCTTCTTCCATTTTTACTTGTCAAAATCCTGATTTGCAATCAAATTTAGAATAATATTGTTTTCCTTTTGCAAGATTTATCAGTACCTCTTTATTTGGTAAAAAGTATCCATCAAATTTAGTATATTTGTTTAATTCTTTATAATTTATCACCATTCTAGATTTTCCTCTTTTTTGTTCAGAATGTTTCATGACCATAAAAGCTGGACTACTATGGGGTCCATTACTAGGTCTGATTAGTTTTTGGTTAAGTAATTCTTTTATCTGAGTTTTAAATTCTTGTATATCTTGTATGGTATACATCATTGGTCTAACTCTTATAATAACATTTTCTGTTAATTCTATTTTAGCTTTTGGATGATGTGGTTTCCAAAATAATAATGGATCCTCTGCACAAATTTTTTCTAGTTGATCAATGATTTTTCCCATGTTTGTTTGTATGTTTGTTTGTTTTTAAGACTTTTTTATACATTATTCTTTTATTTTTTATTTCATTTTGTGTAATTGGTTTGTTCTCCCATTTATCACCACGCTGTGTTTGCTGAACTTTGTAAGGTCTAAATTCTCTTGGTATTTTTAGTAAATGTGTACAAGGTGTTTATAACATTATCATATAATTATTTTGTTTATAATATTGAAATTGTTGTATAAAGGCATTTCCTAATAATATATCACATTCTAATTTGTTATAATTATATATTTTATTTACAACTATTTGTTTTCTCCCATGTATTATATCAATGTTATCAGCACTATTAATTATATGAGTATTTTCTCATGTTACTCCTGTAATTTTTATCTTTTCATTAGTATTCCATGATTTTATTAAGAAACTTTTGAATATTGTTATATCACTTCCCGTGTTAATTAATGCACAGGTTGTTATATTTGTTTCAACAATTGAAACTTGTATATAAACGGCTAATGAAAAGCTTATTTGGTTATTCATTTATTCAGCTTTTCTGCATAGTATATTTTGACCATTATGAGTTATATATAATCCTTCACGTTTTATACTATAATCTTCTAGTCCATCTAGAAAGTTCATTCCTAATAATACATGAGGATTTATCATACTACTATCTACATAACATGGTATTAGGAGATTTATTCCTCCTATTTTTATTGATACTTTTACTTCAAGTTCAGTCATATGTATTTGTCCATCAAAATTTATATATATATGGATTAGTTCAATGAGATATTAGTCATTTATTTCTATTTGAAGCTATATGACATTCACTAGCTCCCGTGTCAATTAATATATTTGATCCTTTTATATGCTCTATTTCATTAAAATATTCACTTTCTATTTTCATATTTCCAGCATTTCTATTAAGTTTTATTTCTTTTGTATTACTAGTTTCTCCTAATTGTTTTCTATTAGGTAAACTTGCCGATCTCCCAATTAATCTGCCATCTTCAATTGTTATGTTATTATTAGGGTATTCTTCTTCTCGTAACTCAATGATTTCTGGTTTATTTTTTGTTATAGTAAGTTGATAGTTTCTTGGAACTAAACTTATTTGTTTATCTGGTTCTACAGCTTTACCAAAATCTTTACATTCTTTATGAATTTCAATATATGGTTTTTTAGAATAAATATTTCCATAATTAGAATTAGTAAATGTGTATAATGCCCTGTATTATATAGTCATAATTTTATTTCCTGGTTCCATTATATCATCTTTATGTAATTTGAAATGTAGTCCTAAAACTTCATTAAAATCTCTATCTTTTAATGATATACAATATTTTGGGTAACATGTAAATATTAGTTTCTTATATGCTAGATTTCTTTCTACTGTTCCTAAATGACTGTCTTTTAAGTTTATAATTCTTCCATCATGTAAACTTACAGTCAAAGGCGAATCTAATCCTTCTCTAAACATAGATTTAAACATTATTTGGATACCAGCTAAGTAAACATATTGAATCTTTTCACTCTGTTTTCTATTGATCTTTGTTAATAATTCTGCAACTGTATTTTTTGTTAAAAAATTTAATTTGTGTGTTCCTTGAGTGATTCTAACATCTATCGCTCTTTCAATTTTATGATATTATTTATTGTTACTTTTTCTCTTTTTCATGTTCTGTCTAATATTTCTCATTTTCCTATTTTCAAATCTAAAGATAATTTTTGTATTTTCCTGAACTTATTATTATCAAAAGTTACCTTTAATCCATAACCTTCTATTCCTTCATATTCTTGTTTATCTATGTTCTTATTTGCTTCTATTTCTTTATTCTGATTCTGATTCATTATTTTCTGAATCTGTTTCACTTATATAGACTTCTTGATCATAGTATTCTTCAATATCTGATATTTCACTTAATTCACTTTCTATTTCTAGATATTCTTTTTGTAATATTTTAACTTTCTTTTTGTTACAATCAGGGCTTATATGCCCCAATTCTCCACAATTCCAACATTTACATTGGCTTTTATCTTTCTTATAAGTTTTATTTTTCTGTCTTTTATTTGGATTATATCTTCTTTTGTAATATCTTATCTTAGGTTTTATATATTTTTTCTTGAAGTTTCTGAATTTTTTAAACTTTCTATTTTTATATTTTCTTTTATTATTATTTTTTCTTCTTTCAGGGTTACATCCCCATTGAGTAGGTTTTTCCATATTTTCACAATATATTCTGGTTAATTTTCCCGATTTCTTTAATAATTGTCTTTGTTGACATATATATGCTAATATTTCAAATAGAAATTTTATTTTTAATCTTAATGTTCTAGGTGTTCCAGGGTTATCTCTAATAAAATTTTCAAATTCTATTTTAAAGTATATTCCCCATGAACATGGTAATTTATTGTAATACATATCTCTATATACTTCTTGATTTTCATTACTATAGAATTGGACATAATAGTATTCTTTAAACTCACAAGTATATTCTTTGATTTTACACATATCACATTTTGTTAAATTTATTAATCTTACTCTTGTATTATTTTTTTCTCTTATTGATTCTGCTTCAGAATTACTTATCCAATTTTCTCCTAAAAATTCATCAGCAATAAATCTACTAACTTTTCTATTCATTTTCTATCTGATTTTATTAGTTTCATCTGTACATTTCTTCTTATTAATGCTTTTGTATTACTACTTATTCCTTCCCACCAATTTCTAACATGTCCTTCAAAAGATGCTACTAAAAAATTTATCATTCTATCAGTATTTCCCATGTATCATCTTTATTGTATAAAAAGAATAGTATCATTGAATCTGCCCAATTTAATAAGGCTTTTTTAGTATCTATTTTACAATCCAAATCTAATTTTGTTCCTCCATGATTAATAGGTTTATCATAATTATCATTTGGTTCAAACCTATCTTTATATTTATTCCCTCTAGGTGGTTGTCTATCTCTAATTCTATCATAATATTGCCTGTGTGATTTACTATATAAAGGTACATAACTTTCATCTGGATCTGGTAATTCTTATTTAGAAGTTCCTATAGGAGTAGGGTTAGGTATTCCTTCAGTATTCATTAAAACTTGGTATTCATTAAAATTTTCTATGCTTAATTGGTCAAAATTTTCTATAAACAAATCTAATTCTTAATTCATTTTTGTCTTGTTCTTCTTCAATTTTTTCTTCAGTTTTTAATTTTCCTAAAGGTTTTTCTATAAATTTTTGTAATTCTAATTTTTCCTCTAGTATTTTTGGTAATATGTTTATCCTAAATTCATCATCCATACTTCCTGTTTCTATTATAATTTTTTTTTTTGTTCGAAATGCTTCTTTCCTATTCTAAGTATTTTTTCTTCTATGGGTTTTTTGTCTATTTTCTTATCTTTGGTTTTATTATTTTCTTTGAATTCTCTTATCTCTAGTTTTAGTATATTTATATCATTTATTACTTCTTTTAATTCATTTTTTACTTCTTGAACATCACTTGTTAATGATTTTATTAATATTTTTAGATCTTCAATATATTTGCTTATTGACATTTTATACTCTTATTTTTTGTACCTTAAATAGTCTGTCATACATATCATCTATTTTTATTTCTATCTTTTTGATTCTTTCTTCTATTAATATGATTTTTTTATTTTCATTTTTTTATTTTCTTATTTAATTTATCTATTTTTTCTATAATTATTCCAATTTTATCTTGATTAATTAATTCTCCTGACTTTCTTTAGAATTCTTTTAAGATTTCTTCATCTATATTTTTAACTTCTCCTATAATTTCTTTTAATTCTTTGAATTGTATTGTTAGTTTATTTTGAATATTTTGTAATTTTTCTTTGATATTCATATCCTGTATATTTAATTGTTGTAATTCTTCAATGGCTAGTTTATCTTGTAAATTTATGTTTTTATATGTTTGCCATAAAAATGCACTTATCCAATTTAATTGTATATTAAGAAATCCATCTGATTCTCCCCCATGAGCTTAGTGGTTGAAACATAGTTGTATTAGCTCATTTTATTTGGTAAGATTCTACTGGTAAATTAATATTTTCTATTATTTGCTTTTCAAATTTTATTTCTGGAAATTCTGTCATTAAATTCTTCCTTTGATATGCTCAACTTCTAATCTTAATTCCGTATCATATTTTACTTCTTTACATATCATTATATTATATTCACAAAATTCTTCAATTGATCTTAACATCGTTTTTCTTTGTTGTGCTCTATAACTTTTATGTAATATTTTATTTCTCCAGTTATATCATATTTTTCCATATTAATTTTTTCTTTATTATTTATGATCATAAGTATATTAGGTAATTGTTTTAGAATTGTATTAAAATATTTTCTTTTACTTTCTAATGATTTTAGTTTTAGAAATCATTTTCTTTTTATATTTCTTTCTTCTATCATTTGGTCTAATATATTTCCTCTTTGTTCGATTATTGAATCTAATTTCTCATTTGTTTTCATATCTAGATATTTGATTAATAAGGGTTCTCCTCTATGATAATCAATTTCTATAATCTTTGTATAATTTTTCTAGTATATCTTTGTGGATTAAATCTAATATTTCATTTATGATAAAATCTTCTTTTATTATATAGAAATTTATTAGATCATAAATGTATTTTCTTATATCTTCGTCTAAGTCTTTTAAAGTTCTCAAGATTTCTATTTTATAATTATCGGGTAGTATTAATGTATGCATAATCATAAATCTTGATGTATATATTATATATATATTTTTTTAATTTGTGTTATATAATATTTATCTTTTAGATCTGTCATATGGCTCTGATACCAAGTGAGAGGGTGCTACTATGAGCGAACAAAAATAAAATAAAATCATATAAACAAATTAATTAAAAGTATATAAATGGAAAGTTTTAAGGACTAAGTTGTAACTTTTCTAGATTCTAATAGACTTAATTGAAATATGATATTTAAGGATAAATTTGGTAGTTCCTAATGTCTAAGGCTATTTTAATGAATGGATAAAATTTTTGGCTATTATCACAAAAGGCTATTTTCATGTGGCTATTTCCATTGTATCCCACGAAGTTTTCGGCTCTCGATAAAGCTATAGGTTTGTGGAATTCTGTATTTTTTTGGACTTTAAAATTCGGCACAGTTGTTAGCTTTTTACCGTTCATCCTTCAGCAGAAGAAGAGAAAGATATTTGGGCCTCATTCTTTGTTATTCAATAGACTATAATCTCCTATGATTTTCTTCATCGATAGCACCTATCATTAGAAAATTAAGCTTTTGAACTCCTCCATTTTTTTCCTCAAAAGTTCATTCATGATTTCAGATAATGCAGTTGTCAATTGACATTTGAAGGTCTGGAAGAAGGCACGAGATATTGTATAGAAGACTAAAATAGGACCCTGCAACTCTTTCCTTCACTGTTGTATGGTGGTGGAAGAACTCAATTTTGGTGTAAGATTATGTTTCAAATTTCAATAACGCAAAAATGAGTTTGAAGACCATAAGGGTAGTTTTTCCCGCCCCCACCAAATTCCCACGGCATGACTGCTCCAAATCACATCACTTGGACTCCATTAAAAACTTGATGTAATTAACCCTGTTCGGCAAAATGGAATTTGAATTTAATTTGTAATTATTACAAAAATTTAAATTACACAATTTCTCATATCACTTTTTAACCATTCACATTTTCTCTCTCCAATTTTTAACCCTTCATCTTACTTAGAAAATACAAATAAATCAACAAATAATTTCAATTTCTTAATTTGACACAAAACATTCCATTTATTTGCCAATTAATTTTTAAAGAACAGGGCATAATATAGATTTTAATGGATATTTTAAAAGTCCATAAAAGTCAAGGTGTATTAAATAAAGACTTTTAAAAGTCTTTAAAATTTGTGTTATTCAAAATATCAATAAATTTTAAAGATTCCTACGAAATTCTTTATGTACTAACTTTTAAATAAAAAGTACAATCACAAAATCTCTTAATTTGTCTTTCATTAATCTCCAAGATTTTGAAAGACCTTCAAAAACTTTTAAATTGTAATTTTGTTTTTCTATATTTTTCTCTTTTCTTTCATGTTATTTTTAGAAACGTTAAACTTGTGATTTACTTTCATGCCAATTTTTAGAAACCTATGACTAAACTAATCATTATTTTTCTTCTCTTCACATTGTTATATTTTTTCTTTATATTTTAGCTCTCTCCTTTTTCATCATTTTTTTTTTCAATTTTTCTATGAAAATAAATCCAACTAGAATTTTATAAGATTTTATAGAAAGATAATAATTAAATTATATCAAAACAAATAATAATTAAGCAAAGTTATTCCAGAATTTTCTCTAGAGAATTTTGTATATTCAAAATTTTTAATTAAAACTCAATCAAAATCTATAAAAATTTGTATATTCAAAAAGATTTATGCACATAGTACAATTTTTATATCGATATCAAACATAATTTTATTTTTTCCCAATTAATCACAAATTTTTTTCTATCCTAAAACTATTTATCTCCCACTCCGTATTTTTTTTTTTTTGGTAATTCATTTGACATATAATTATTATTAACAAACGATTAACATTCACATCATACGAAAATTAATTTATTATTGTTCAAGTTTTTCAATTATCTATCTACACTATCTTAAAAGTGTGGATGAGTGAAAATCTTTTGATTTCCCGTTTTATCCTTATATTCTATTTTTTTTTAATAATATCCTTAGTTCATTTATTGAAACTTACTTATATTTATTTTAATTTTTATTTCAAAAAATTAATTTATCCACGTTGACTAAATCGAAATTGGTTATTCAATTCATATTAATTTAGTGTTGTTAATTTTTAATTTACTTTTATAATATTGTCCCATCAAGTTTTATTTCCCGTGATAACTTCACTGAATATTTCAAAGAGTGCATTTATGCATTTAGTAATTTTTTCTATTATTATTAATTCAAAAAATTATGTTTTAGTTATCGATAAAAATAAATTTTTTATAATTATTTTCAAAGTAGGGTGAGTGTGAAAATATTTATTTTTAAACTTACTTAAATTCTTATCAAAATCATCAACTAATTTTTATAAAAAGAAAAATATATATTTTTAATTATTTTCTAATTAAGAATATAAAATAAATAATTTCAAACTTTTTGAAAAAAAAAAGATCAAAACTGAAATTTTAATTTTAATTTATATAGTCTCTGTTTGGTGATGATTAAAATAAGATTTTTAATAAATTTTGATAGAAATTAATAAAATATAGTTGAAAAGTTATATGTCCGATGAAATGTATGGTTAAACTAAATTGTTGACTTTGACTTAGATTACAATTTTATTTTAATTTATCTCAAATAAGAGCATAATATTAAACTTTTTTCCTTATAAAATATGTTCACAAATTAATTTAATTTACAATAAAGCTATTTTAACAATGAACTTGAAAATGGGTGTGACCATCCCTCACATGTGGGTGGGGCCGGAGTGGAGCAATGATGGACCCCACCACTTCGACCTACCCTCATGTTAGGGGGTGGTCACACCCATTGTCAAATTCATTGTTAATGTAGCATTGTTGGTCAGTTTATCCATGCACAATTTTTTTCACATTTTTTCACGACTTACCATTAATATTTTATAAAGAAATTATTGTTATGCCTAATATTTTATGATACCATATTACTTCTTAATACATCACACGCGATTTATTTATTAAGAAGACATTTTAAATAATTGTTTGATATATATTTCGAAGATCTAGACGAAAATGTTCAATAAAATATTAATATATTAAGAATTGAATTTCATTTACAATTTTCTTCTAATAATATCAATTACGTAAATTATTTTTCAAAACAATAATAGTACTTAAAAAACGTTAGTTTAACATTCATCACATACATAAGACGTGCAAAGCACGTGCTTACTACTAGTAAAAAAGTAAAAGTCTTTAAAAGTCTAAGAAAGTCTTTTAAATCAATCTACAAAATTTTTTGAAAGTCCATAAAAGTTTTTTAAATAAGGAAAAATTACATAAAACCTTGTATTTCAAAGATGCAATTCAAAAATATGTGAATGAAATCTTTTTTTTTTTTAAATTCAGGTGCTAATTCATTTAATTAGGTATTTTATAATTAAAAATAAAAATAAAAATAAATCTAATATAAACATAATTATCTATTATATATTATATTAAAACTAATATAATAATAAATCAAAAATTCAAATTTTGAAGTCACAACCCACCACCACCCCGCCCACCACCCACCCAACCCCAACACCAAAAATATTTTTTTTTCCTTTCAATATTTTCCTATAATTCCCCATCTCACCCCCACCCTCACCCCAACCCCACTCGACCCTACCCCACCTCATTGCAAAGTGACAAATTGATCTCACCATATCTACATACACAATTTATCCATACACAATTTTTTTCACATTTTTTCGCGACTTACCATTAATATTTTATAAAGAAATTATTGTTATGCCTAATATTTTATGATACCATATTACTTCTTAATACATCACACACGATTTATTTATTAAGAAGACATTTTAAATAATTGTTTGATATATATTCCGAAGATCTGGACGAAAATGTTCAATAAAATATTAATATATTAAGAATTGAATTTCATTTACAATTTTCCTCTAACAATATCAATTACGTAAATTATTTTTCAAAACAATAATAGTACTTAAAAAACGTTAGTTTAACATTCATCACATACATAAGACGTGCAAATCACGTGCTTACAACTAGTAAAAAAATAAAAGTCTAAGAAAATCTTTTAAATCAATCTACAAAATTTTTTGAAAGTCCATAAAAATTTTTTAAATAAGGAAAAATGACATAAAATCTTGTATTTCAAATATGCAATTCAAAAATATGTGAATGAAATCTTTTTTTTTTTTTTTTTTAAATTCAGGTGCTAATTCATTTAATTAGGTATTTTATAATTAAAAATAAATATAAGATAAACATAATTATCTATTATATACTATATTAAAACTAATATAATAATAAATTAAAAATTCAAATTTTGAAGTCACAACCTACCACCACCCCGCCCACCACCCACCCCACCCCAACACCAAAAATAATTTTTTTTTTCCTTTCAATGTTTTCCTATAATTCCTCATTTCACCCCCACCCTCACTCCAACCCCACTCGATCCTACCCCACCTCATTGCAAAGTGACAAATTGATCTCACCCTAGCTACATCCCCGACCCCACCCATCCTGCCCACCCATATCCTATCCACCCCAAAAATAAGTTTATTTTTATTTTCTCTTGATGTTTTCCTAAACTTCCCCATCCCACCCCACCCCACCGCAAAGTGACAAATTGATTTCACCCTAGCCACATCCCAGACACCACCCACCCACCCTGCCCACACACACCATCTCACTACCCATATCCTATCCTACCCCAAAAATAAGTTTATTTTTATTTTCTTCCGATATTTTCCTACACTTCCCCATCCCACCCCACCCCACCCCACTCCACTCGACCCTACTCTACATCATCGCAAAGTGACAAATTGATCTTATCTCAGCCACAGACCACCACCTCACCCACCCTACACCAAAAATAATTTTTATTTTTTTCCTTTCGATGTTTTTCTATTATTCCCCATCCCACCCACCCACCCACCCCATCCTACCCCACCTTATCTCAAAGTGACAAATTGATCTCACCCTAGCCACATCCCCCGACCCCACCACCCACCCCGCCTCACCACCTATATCCTATCCCACCCTAAAAATAAGTTTATTTTTATTTTCCCTCGACGTTTTCCCACACACCATCCCACCCTAACCCCACTCGACCCTACCCTACCTCACATCATCGCAAAGTGACAAATTGATCTCACCCTAAACCCCATCCCACAACCTCACCCACCCACCCCACCCCACCTCACCTCACCACCCATATCCTACCCCACCCCAAAAATAAGTTTATTTTTATATTCTCCCGATATTTCCTACACTTCCCCATCCCATCCCACCCCACCCAAACCCAACCCCACTCCACTTGACCCTACCCCACCTCATCGAAAATTGACAAATTGATCTAATCACAGCCACAGACCACAACACACCCCGCCCGCCCGCTCGCCCGCCTCGCCCCCTCCCTACACCACCTCACCCTTCGCAGAAACGATTTTTTTCCTTCTACTTTTCCACCTACCCTCACCTAGCCCGACACCACCCTACCCATCCCAAAAATGATTTTTTCCTTCCACTTTTTCACTTCCCCACCAACCCCACCCCAACACCACCTTGCCCACCCCACCCCACAAAATGAGTTTTTTTTATCTCTCCATGTTTTACCGCCCTACCCCACCACCCACCCCACCCAAAAATGATTCTTTTCTTCTAATTTTTCACACCCACCCCGCCCCCGACCCTACCGCTACCCACCCAACCAATCGACCCCACCCTACCCAAAAATTATTTTTTTCTTCCGCTTTTTCACACCCCACCCAGACCCTACCCTTGCACCCACCCAACCATACCTACGCATCCCATTCCTACCAACCATCTAAAAATGATTTTTTTCTTCAATTTTTTACAGCCCCACCTACCTCGCTCCCGACCCTACCCCGCCACCCACCCACCAACTGACCCAACCCAAAAATAATTTTTTTTCTACTTTTTCACACTCCATCCCGACCTTACACCGGTTACGCAATCCTTGAACCCCCTTTTTCTTGTGGTTCATAATTGTTTATTATCAACTTAAAATATGCATCCTGCATCATCCTCCTTCCTCAATGCAGCAGTTTTCACTTTTTCACCTTTGTCGAGAATTTAGTTTTGTTGAATGGAATGACTATAAGTCTATAATAATGTTATTATAATATTAATTAATAATTATTAAAATCAATCTGGACTGGACCGAGAAATTAGGGTCCTAATACCTTAACCAACCTTAACTAGGTTGTTAGTCGAGTTAGGTTTAATAGGTAGGTATCTAAATGTTTGTTAACATTAAAAATACTTTGAAGATCATCAGCACTGGACATTCCAGTTCAAAGCCATGTAAGTGTTTTTAATATTACATTCATGAACAAAAAGGATTTTGAATGTTTTGACCGTTTCTTCTCAACCCACTATCTTCAGCACTTGACTTTACAATTCAAAAGCCATAAGGACCAAGTATTTCATTTCATTTCATCACGTAATACCAAAAAAAATGAAAAACCAAAATGCTCAAATGCCTACAAACAACAATAGAACAAGATGAAGTAAAAAAAACTCGACTCGACTTGCACGAATATAGATCCTACTACACTCCACATCATGTGGGCATTCGTAAAATCTCATGGTATATCACAGTTGTCACTACTCGCCATCAAGACTTTCAGCCTTGCTGACTAGTTGTTAGTGAGTGTAAGTTACACGCTGACCACGCCAGACACCCATGGAACGATCACTGGTGCATTCCGGTGTGCATTTCTATATGATTCCGAATACCTGTCCTTAAAACTCAGTTTCGGTTTCTCATCCTGCATTTGACAACAAAACAAGAAAAGCCGTTAGTTGTCAACTAATGACCGACACCTATCCATTTTTGGGAATTTTGCTTCCAAATCAGTTCCTTTACTAAACTATATCAAAACTTTACTTGCCGCTGTCAAACTATACAGGCACAAGCACATTCCAGGTTGGAGTTATAGGTGAATAACTCTCTCTCTCTCTCACGCTAGTTTATTCATTTTGGGAAAACTGCATCATTACTCAAAAAACTTGGTCCGACTAGCAAGTTAATTTCCGATCTTATTGGAGTAAGTTGAAATTTCACTATACTGGCACACAAAACACTTCAAATCTTCGTTAAACACTTAAACTTTCACAGTCCTTATGTTGAATATGCATGGGTCCAAATTTACGCGTGCTGGGAAACAAAATCCAGGTTCATAAAATTAGATATGTGAGGGCCTCATAATGATTTTTAACAAAAAGTTTAATGGTTTCCATCATTGGGGATCAAGGACCAACTTGCTACTCGAACAATAGGTTGGGAAAGCAATGGCGCAATTTCTCCATTTGTTTTTCTTTTACTCGAGTAGACATTTTTCTATGCTAAATATTTACTTTCCCGGCAGTATAACATATAAATAAGCATAATAATCATATTCATGACAAGCATGTGAGTACTTACATATTTCAACCAGCACTCTTGATTTTTGTGTTCATAAATATCTGGAGAGTGACATCCATTCTCGGATGGGCAGTAAACCCAAATATTACATTTCATTTGACCCGGTTTGGAACCTTTAGCTTGATTCAAACATGCCATGCAACATTCATATGCAGATTCTTTATGGTGGGTAAGGCCCCATCTTACAGCAGCACCACCATAGTCCGTATGAAGTTCAGCATGGCATTCGGGAGGGAGCTGTCTGCCAGGTAAGATTTCACTGTCTGGATAGTTGACAGTGTATAAGTGAAATGTACGAAAAGAATTAGTAAATAACTACTCCACAACAATTTTTCCAGACATTTAAATAAAAATATAAAATAAAGAATAACAGTTAATTAGTCAGTTATACGTTCTATACAGAGTAAAGGATATAAGTTATTGAAAAGTCGACTCCAAATTAGGAAAATAATTCTAAAGTTGTTACCAAACTCCTCTTCACCCTCAGGTTTGTCATCATGTTCCTTATTAATGACTTCAAGCGGCATCCAGAGCCCCATTTCTTCTGACAAGTTAGCCCAATCAGAACTCAAAGCTCTTGCAATAACACCTACAGACACATTATAGTGATTGAAAGATATTTAATTGCACCACCGGAATAATCCTAAACACCAATTAACTTAAGGTCGAGAGAAATATTCTAACGAAGAAGTATTAGTACCAGCTTCCTCGGGCAAAATAGTCGTGTTCAAGGTTTTCCCACGGACAAGTCCTTTCGCCTCTTTCAGCTTTTCCTTGCGCCACCTTTCAACTGCCTCTGCTCAGCAGAAACAGCACCAACAAGGTAAGTTATGCGACAAAATATGCAGTAACAAAGGATAGAGATTACCAAAAGTTAGTTGTACATTTCATGATTATTATTTTGTGTCCTCACCATTTCATCAGTTTATTTCATATTAGCAATTAATTGATCAAACTCTTCCGTGATTTATCAATGTGCACGGAAAAATAGCACATACGCTCAGAACATTATTATTTTAAATCACCCAATTTGGTAACTAATTTAAATGCAGCACATGCCCCGCCAACATGAAATACAAAATGCAAGCACTATAACATTTTAGAATCTTGCATTCTAGAGTCAAAGAAGACCTAGCAAGTTTGTGATTTTGATCAACTCCAAGAGAGTTTTATTTTACACTTTCAGATTCTTCTCAATCTATGATCTTTACTATTTGTTCCTTATCATTTAATCAGGATTGTTTTCTTCTGTCTGTAAAGTTATAAACAGAAACTGAAATAATATTAGTTTATTTGCAAACTGTTACAAACAAATACACTGGTTATACAATCTCCCTAATGCTCATATTTTTTTTAGCATAGCTGCACTATATCATGTATCTCTAAGGGGAAGTTTGATGGCAGAATGCATAACCTAATGAAACAATAACCATAAATTATCAAACTGCCGAAGTTAATGTTGAATGAGTTTTTCTTCCATGTCAACATCAAGCTAAAATACAATATGTATGTCTTAGAAAGCTAAAATTAAACAAGTTTAAAAATTTCTCAGAATAAAAGATGTGAAACCAGTTTTATTTTCTCTAAGGATTGACTAATGATCCACCTACAACCAAATATTAGATGTCTAAAACCTGCTACTTAATGTAGGAATATCTATCAGTCAATTAGAAGCTCATAAGAAACCTTTTCTCATTGAACTTTTGATGGTCGGGATGGATGTCTTATCAGAGACATTGGTGAACTAAAGCATCATTGCTGGAATTTGCAATGTAAGTAGTAAATGTAATATTAGATCTAACAATAAAAGTTAATGAGGAAGAGTTATGAAACCTCACAAAGCACAATATCAACAAAAGAAGAAATAAGATTACTATAGCATGACTTGCAAGCGGAGGACGATTGAAAATGAAGTCCCTGTTCTCTTTGCTGTTTTGAGGTCGTTTTCTGTTTTTATTTTCGAAAACACTAAAAACGCATTCTCTTTTACCATTTTCGAAAACGCATTTTAGAAAAAAAATGTGTACACAAAACCTCGTTTTGAGCGTTTTAAGTGTATTTCAACAAAAAATGTTCAAAACGCAAAAAAAACATTTTGGTTTTTTTTTTTTTTATTTATTATTATTTTTATTTTTTTAGAATTATCCTAACTTGGAACTAAGCCTAAAATAAAGTTTTATTGAATTAAAAAAAAATAAAATCAGTTGGAATTCTTATTGTTATATTTCAAAAAATGCCTTGAACATGGACTCTTTGTGTAATTATTTTGGCTTCGAACCACTTGTATCCATTTTGTTTACATGTGCTCATGTTTAATTGTGACAACAATAATTAGATAAGTTAATTTCTTATAATATTTTTGGAACTTGATCATTAATGACTTTATCTATTTTTATAATATTTTTCTAGTTATTATTAAATCAGTCAAATAAAAATTAGATAAACTAATTTCTTATAATATAAAGTAATTCTTCAAAAGACTTTTTTTTTTAACCCACAAGCAAATTGATTACAAATAGTCAAAGTAGTATTTTGTAAAATTTCAAACAAAACATGTTTTTCAATTTTTCATTTTTAGAAATAGTTTTAAAAAATGACAAACAGAACGAGTTTTCAGCATATTTAAAAACAGGAAATGAAAACAAAAAATAGAAAAAGTTTTCAAAAATAAAAACAGAAAATGAAATACAAACATAACGCCACCGAAATTTCTCTCTTTTGAGTATCCTGTGGCTATTGCAGATTCGTGTGAGACATGGCATCAGGCTGTAGATTTCAAAGTGCATTGCAAGAGAAATGTTGGATCATAACGAGGCTTAGCAAAAATAGTATTGGACTGAAGGAACCTTATCAAAATAGTATTGGGTTATATAAATATTTTTTAAAAAATAATGTATTAAATTGAAATTAAACAGCCATTTGTATTTGACTCCTACTTATTTTCCTAATATCCTCATCATTTCATTACATGGAAAAAACTTGTTATGCAAACATCCAGTATTTTGTTGATTAATCAGGAATTTTGTTTGGCTGTGAAGTGGCAGTTATAACTGAGAAAACAAATTACTTCTCTCTAGTCCAGAATTTTCATTTTGCTGGTTAGGCAGAGAGGTTGGACTTTGTGAATCACGAGTTCCTTGAAACTTTTTATACTAAACAAAAAGATCAATAGAATACCCCCAGAACATCATCCTTGGGAATTTTGAGAAATAAATTGCTACTATGCTCTGGAAAACTAACAAGTCAGGTGATGGTAAAATGTACAGACGCATGTGAACAAATATCTGGATGAAAACGAAGGATGAAAAAGGTGAGGAATTGATCATACAAATTTAGAGCAGACAGTCTAGGATAGCAACTTATGAGTTATGAAAATAATTTAATGGAACATTTTCTTCTTCGAGAAGTATGCAACCAGGCAGTAACAATGATTTAAATTTCACGCCCTTTTATTTTAGTAAGCAATCTCTGAAGCTGAATTTCAATGCATATAATAGAAATTATCTACCTAACCATGAAAATCTTACTAGTAGTATGCTTGGTATGATTATTGGATAATACAACATTGCCAAAATCTTACATCTCATTTACATAAATATTTCAAATGGGCCTTGGACATTATCCTCATTCCATAGAACTCAAAGAATGGGTTCTGCTGCCTATTTGCTCTGGTGTCGACTGTAGTTGTTTTGTCTTCCAATAGTGCTTTTAATTTAATGGTGATCTCTCAGTTTATGTTTTCACCCTTTCTTGGCTAACAATTTGGTTCATTCGCCTCATGGTCGATGGAAGATAATTGCCACTTGGGACATGAATTGTTGGAGTGGCCTATTTAAAGCGAGTTACGTATAGGATGACTCAAGCACACACAACTTCCCTAATATACCAAATAGATTGAGAAGGCATTCTAGAGCTTACTATTTGGTACTTTAAATCTGTAAATTTGTATGTTGATTTCTCTAACGCTAGTACTAATTTTATTCTATTAATCAAACTTCAAAATAGTATCAGTTAATGATGTGATTAAAGAAGCTGAGAGGATGAGAATAGCCATATAGAAGCTGTTTAATTATCTTGGAACCAGATATGGGAAGAAAGTTGTTTCCAAGATATGCAAAATGATGAATTGATATCAAAGCCATATTAAGTTCATTAACGATTAAAACAAAAACGTTTTGGCTCGCCTTCACCTATCTTAATAGATTGATCAGATTATTTTTTGATAGTCTTAAAGGATATAGCATTGTAAGTTCTAAGAGATTGTGGGCATGTGAAACCACTAAAGAGATCCGTGAACTTGCTGAAGGATTAGGATTCAATCAGGGATTAATTGTTTCAAACTACAAAATTTTGAACTACTGGCTTATTTATGTGATGTGAGAATTGAAATGGAGAAAAAACACATTCCTAGCTGTGAAGTGTGTGTTAATGGCGACTTTTATTCTAACATTAAAATTTGACTTAAGGTACATTTCTACCCGTTGCCTTCCTAGAAGACATTTTTCTTTGTAGGTTTCTATGGTGCTTTGTTATTTTTAACTTAACTGAACTTAAAGAGGGCTCTGTTTACTGCATTCTTGTTGTATCTTCTTTGCAAACTTGTCATTTTTTTGACAGAAATAAATTCCCTCTTTTAGAAAACACTTTATTATTCCTGTTTTGAATGTGAATATGTTGCGAATCTCTTTGGTAGCTAGGTAGGTGATTTGTTTATTCATCTTCTCCATTTTTTTATATTTGTAAAATGTTTTGTCTGTTTCCGTTTTGTTGGTTGCTTGTATTAAAAATTAAAGTTATTTTGGCAACGTATAAACACATGTTCAATGCTTAATTTCAACTAGCTGGTAAAATAATGAAGTTGGTTTAAAACCTTGAATTCCAAGATTTTCTTGAAATGTGTTTGTGCCAATAAATTTCTGATTAAAGAAATGAAATTGAGTGTGTTTTCATATGATATTCAGATTTGTGTCACTTGATTTATGATTTATGATTCCCTAGGTTCTAGATCTGTGTGTGTGCACGCTAAAATCCAACTTGCATTTTAAAATGCTTGGTTTAGAAAATGGATCAATTTCATCTTGCAACTTGCAATATCTGTATTGTATATTATTATACACATGGTCGACAAAGAAATTGTTTTTTTAAGATTGCAAGGAACAATAACTTTATTCAAGTTTCAACCTTATTTTCTCTTTCCTGTCCCCTGACCTCATTAAAAAAAAAGATTATAATTAGCAATAAATCCCCTCTTTTAGAAATGAACACTTTATTATTCCCTTTTTTGATGAAATATGTCCTTAACAATTTCACTCCATCTTTGTGATTTGTTGTCTGTACTATGCCTTGCACACTCCATAGTTGCTCAATCTTTAGATATTATGTTGATTATGGTTGTCATCTAACCGGATGTGGCTTTCTATAGCTGGCAATTAGCAAACAATTTGCTCAACACCATATTTCGATTTTTACATGTAGGTGACTGGAGATGGCAGAGAGAATTAATGTTCAAACTATTGACAAGAAGTTCAATTTCCACAACATTTTTATTGGATTTTAAAGGTGGAAACCATGCTTTACTGTTGATCGAATAGAACCATGAATAAATATATCATTATATATTTTAAAGGAAAGACATTATTTTCCTGGAGAATACAGATTTTAGTAAACTTTCTAAGTTAGTGTTTTGTAGTGATAGATATTGGTGAGAAGGAAAGTCTTGGTATAACATTTGTTACACTAGTGCAAAATATGAAATTCAACGAAAACTCGTCTAGTATATTTGTCATCTAGGGAATGTACACCTAGTAGATGGTAGGCTGATCAGACTTCACTTGTTATAATCATGGTGTAATTATAATTCAATCATTATCTCATATATTGTTTTGCAGTCCAACAATATTTTGACATACTTACTTTTCATTGAATTTGAAGTCCTCCTAAGGTTGGATCCCACCGTGGTAAAGCGGTTTACTAGTATGAGCAAAGATGAATCACTCTAAATTGATGTTATTTATAATGAGTTTATTTCAAATGAATAATGATTAGGATAATGTGTGGTTAAAAAGTAGGGAATCTTTATTGGATTTACGTGTAATATTATTTTATCGATAAATGTGCGGTTGAAAAGATGAAAGAGAAAATTGTGGTTTGTTTATAATGAGAATCAAATAGGGGCATAATCACATTGAAACATAAAGAGTTGAGTACAAGAATCTGAGGCATCAACATTAATTGCTATAAATCGACAATGTAGGTCAGCAAACAGAAATAGCAAATCACAAAATCCAATGAAACAAAATTACAGTAATCATCATAAATCAACAATGTAGATCAGCAAATCACAAAATCATCTAAGAAATACGGAAATCATAGTAATACAAACCTCGTTTTTGAGTTGCATTGGCACCGGCATCCAAGCCTCTTAACCGAGCAAGAATCTCACCTATTAACTTTTGTTTTGAGTGCTGTGGCAACTCCACTACCTTGCCTTCCCTTAAAAAATCATTCTTTAATTGTTTCACCTTCGAGTACAGACAAATATCCCCCATCAAAAATAACAAACAAAGATTCAATAAATTACATCAGTTTAAATTCTACTTTAAAAGCAAAAAAAAAAAAAAAGGGTTCCAAAAACTAATGGTTTCTTACCAATTTAATGAGCTTTTTAGGTTCTGATGCTTTTCGTATTTGAATCGACTCTTCCATTTTCCTAATCTGATCAGGGGTGTATCTAAATGCTGTAAAACAAATAACCATTACAAAAATTGAAATGATTCCTTTATGGGTCATAAACAATAAAAAATTTAACTAAACGATTGTCAAGAAAATTCACTGAAATTTCATAAACCAATGGTTAAACACTTCAAAATTTCAAAAAATTCAAATTTTTAACAAAGGGGCCATAAAAGAATTACAAAAATAAATTAGCACTTACTGGTTTGAGAATCAATGTAGGGATACATGTAAAGTGAATTGTAAAGATTGTGGATCGCATATAGGACAACAACAATGTTCATTAAACAAACAACGAGGGTGGCTCTCTTGTATGAACACCATACCCCTCTCCCGTTATACACACACTCTGCTCTCGCCATCTCCTTCACCTTCTCCCCCATCCCATCATCACTTTCTCTCTCTATTTCTATATAGTATATATTCCCTATAACATATATCCCCCTGTGTTCTTGAAAGGGAAAAAAAGGGTATTCTGGAAAATAGTATTTGAAGATTTTGTTTGGTCTCAATTGGATCAAACAGATCGATCGTATATATGTAATCCCTTTTCTTTTTCTGGGATTTTTCTCTCACTAAACGATATAGCAGAGTGAAGCTAAATAACTGGATATTCTCTCTCTCTCTCTCTCTCTCTCTGTGGATGCATATGTATTTCTAGTGTTGCTGTTATATTTCAATTATTATTTCTTAATAAAATATTTAGGTAGAATTCAATTAGAAAACCCCCTTTGTCGGCTTGTACAGTAGACATAGCACCACTCATTACTCATTAATTATTCCAAATCTTGATTGTGAATAGGAGTCGGGTAAGGTATTTCTTAGATGCTGGGATTTGCTAGAGTGCATCGGAGGTTTAGGATTGGTGGGCTGGAGCATTGTAATATTTTGCCGAATTTGCTCTACAGTACGTTTGTTTGTGTTCCTACTTCCTAACTTATGTTTGATAAAAGGGAACAATACATAATTAAGGCCTTTAAAGTATATCATTTATATCTATATCTATATATTTATATATCTATATATAAAAGTAAGGAAGTGATTTACGAAGCTTTCTGTAGCTTAATTAAACCAAAATTTAAACTACAAATTAAACTACATAATTTTTCAAATTACTTTTTAACCACACATTTTCTCTCTCCAATTTTAACCACATATTTTACCTCGAAAACAACAAATTTTTTTCTCTTTTCTCATTAAACCGCCGCCGAACACAGTGTTAGTGTGAACGAATGTTATAAATTAATGATATTTATTATTTTTATTTATGGTAATCAATGGTGATTTTGAAGACTTCATCATTTTTTGTAATATTTCCGTCTACTTGATTGTATATGTATAAAAAGGATTATTGGACTTTTTTACTATTCAAAATGGATTTGGCTAGAAAAAAATTATGGAAAATTGTATTACCGCCGCATTAAGCATCTGCTTGGTAAATAAAATAAATTGGTTTATAAACCAATTTATAAACAATACAATTTTCAAATTACTTTTTAACCATACACATTTTCTCTCTCTAATTTTTCAACATGGATTTAGGTAAAAAAAAAATTATGGAAAATTGTATTACCGCTGCATTTCGTTTAGCATCCGTTGGTAAATAAAATAAATTGGTTTATAAACCAATTTATAAACTACACAATTTCCCAGTTTAAAATTTATGCTTCAACAAAAAAAAAATAATAATAATGTAGCAAATATTTTAGCAATTATTATTGTACATAACATTAGAATTCGTGTTATACTATTAATGACATCAAAATTTTAATTTATTTTAATGTATAAACTGTTTTTTTGTTTTCTAATAATTATTATTCATTTGATGATTATTTTATTATATTTATCTATCTACCTATCTATACATATATAAAAATAAAGTGCATGTCAAAAGTATACACACATAATTTTTCTTCTAAAATAACTTTCTAAATCTGAAAATCTATAATAATAATAATAATAATAATAATAATAATAATGTAACAAATATTTTAGCAATTATTATGTTACATAACATTAGAATTCGTGTTATGTTATTAATGACATCAAAAAGTTTTTGTTTTTTTTTTAATTAATGGACGTGTGGTTTAAAAAAGTTTGAAAAGTCAAAAACTGTGGGCTAGACTAAAAATAGATGGTTCAGATTAAGTTTGAAAAGTTGAGTTGAGATTTTTCATGTTACTAAACGGGCTCTTAAGTCGAAAAATATTTAATATGAGTGTTAAATCGAAGATCATAATGAGAAGTTTAATATAAGGTAACAAGTGAGAACAAACTGTAAACATATTGTCCGTAGAATCGTATCAAAGATCATATGTAAAAATCTTTATATTTTTAAACTCAATATTTCGTTCATTTTAAATTATATCATTTAAGTTCTATTATTCTTTATATACACTATTTTTTATATTAATTATTATTCTTTTTAGAATTATTGTATTATTTTGAAGTTGAAAAAATATGCAATTTGAGTATCAAATCAAAGATATCAACTAGAAGTTTAATACAAGATAACAAGTGAAAGTAAACTGAAAATATATTGTCTGTAAAATCATCTCAAAGATCAAATCATTCAGAAGTTTCTTAGTCTGCCTTCTCCTCTTGGAAATCAATTACAGTTTTTTGGAAATCAATTACATTTTTTTTAAATCGTCTCAAAGATCAAATCATCCCGAAGTTTCTTAGTTTACCTTCTCCTCTTGGAAATCAATTACATTTTTTTAAAATTTGCAAAAAAAAAAAAAGTTTTCAATATCAGATAAAAATTTTTTCTTCAAAAATAAAAAATGAAAGAGAATAAAATACGAGTGTTCATCGATCCATTTTTTTTATTTTAATAAAATTTTGAGCGTATATATATATATATATATATATATATATATATATATATATATATATATATATACATATATATATTCACTTATTACAAATTCTATTTAAATGTAATTTTGTTTTCTCACTTTAAGCTTTAAGTCAATTTAAATTACAATATTTAAAAAAATTTCCTAGAAGGTAAATATACAAACCCTAAAAAAAAAAAAAAAATTTAAGGTATGCGTAATTGTACATTTTTTTTAATTAATTGTCTTCCTTACTTTCTCATTCTTAATTAAATATTTATTTCATATGTTAACACATGAAAATCAATTACAATTTTTTTTAAATTCGTAAAAAAAAAAAAAAAAGTTGTTAATATCACATAAATATTTTTCCTTTAAAAATAGAAAATGAAAGAGAATAAAATAGAGCGTTCATCGATCTGTTTTTCTTTTCATTTTCATTTTAATAAAAGTCTAAGCGTAAATTTTCTAGAATGGTAAACATACAACCTTTAAAAATTAACGTATTGTCTTTCTTCGTTTCTTATTTTAATGAAATATTCATTTCATATGTTAGTATATAAATTCGATATATGTGAGTAACAAATGACCGTGCATCGCACGGGTGTAACACTAGTTTCATAAATAGAAAACAATGTTGTTTATTTAATTAATCAGGTTATATATATATATATATATATATATATTATGGAAACGACAATTCAAATATTATTACTAAAATAACAGAATCAGTTACACAAGCATACCATATCAGACAGGTCACTCTACTATTAATGATTGTTGATTAACTCCAAAACATACTAGTCGTTTAAATAATTTTGGAGAACACAATCCAATAACTGTTGTCGGAATCTCGTAATTATACCGATCGAAGATTCACATGGTCACATACATATCTCACCATCTTTTCCTTTCTGCTATCAGAGGTCAGGTGTCTGGGTTGAAATAACGCAAAAAATTGAAATCCACTGGAAGAGATAATGGAATGCTATTTGTAACGGATAGTAATAACTCGTATGAATTTTATAGATGTAAACTTGAAAACTTTGACATACAATGTGTAATTGATGAAATGTGACCTGACTAACTGTGAGTCCAAAAATAACGCGTGATTAAGTTGTGATTAACTCTTAAAAAATTCTGACATGCACGTATGAACTATGAAAAATGAAATATGACCTGAGACATATTTGATATCTTTCACAACATGTTGAATATTTAAGTTACTCTAAAGCACTTGTGAAAATCAATGTTTGTGACCTAGTTGACATGGAATGTGACTTGAGATAATTCATACGTGCTGAAGCACATGTGACCATATAAAAATGAAATGTGACCTGAGACATTTTTGATGTCTTTCACATCATGTTAAATATGTAGTAATGTACTTCTGAAACTCGATGTTTGTGACCTGGCTGACATGCAATGTGACTTGACATAATTCATACATGCTGAAGTTGTGATTAACTCTAATAATGTTCTGACACTCACATTTACCCATGTAAAAATAAAAGGTGACCCGAGACATATTTGATATCTTTCACAGTTTGTTCTATGTGTTAAAAAGCTGAGAATCTTTATTTTAAACACTTATATTCGATTTTGAGAAGATCTTGTCCTCTATGGTAGAGTTGACATGTATCTTTCTTATTGACTAATGTCTCCAACATATTCATGCATGCATGGGTTACATGCACATTTACAATGGAACTAATTGTAATGAGTTAGAGGTGCGATGAAGAACCCTTTTCATTACATGAAATTGCTACTAAAATATGTACTGCAACAATGGAGGCATCATCTGAGGTGGATGAGAATATGGTCACAATTGTAGCAAATGTCAATGCTAGAGAGGTGGAAGAGTGGAGAATTTTCAAGAATAAAGAGACATTCAAATTGAGCCCGGCATTTTATGCGATACAACATATGTTCGAATTCATGGTTGTCCAGTCAGACAAGGAGTATGTTGTTAAGTGTTCACAAAATGTATGTAACTGGTTTTGCAGGTCATCCAAGTTGGGGAAGACGGACTTATTTCAAATTAGATATATGCAAGATGGACATACATGTCCATCGAATACAGTGCTAGGGTCATTGATGAGAACCGAGAAAGTCAAACCTCGATGCACGTGCCCATGTGACCCATGACGAGATCCGACGTCGAAGAGGTTCAAGATTCGAGCCTAAAAAATGTGAATAAATCAAGAAAAGAAGCCAAGAATCAAGATGGAGCCAAAAATGAGAAGCTTGGAGTTTCAGCCAAGTTCGGTCGATCGAACTTTTCTTCCAGTCGACCGATCTTCTGCAGAGAAATTTTTTATTCAGCCTCAGTCGCGTTCGGCTAAGTGACGGTCGACCGAAAGTCCCATTTCGGTCAACCCTGTGATCGACCGAAATAACAAAAACGGGGTTTTTCTTGCAAATTTCGAATTTGCACATTTTGCTCATTTTGTACATTATATACACATTCTTTTTCATTTGTAACAATAACTTGGTTGTTCATTTGAGCTTGGTCTTAAGAGAGACTCCTTGAGGTAAGTTTAACCTCTTTTGTACTTGTATTATCCTTGGACTTTCTTCAATTAAATCTAGAGTATTATTATTATTCTTGTGTTTGTTGTTGATTTTCGCCACCTTGGAATTTGTTTAGTTGATACCCATTGGGCTAGGGTTAGTTAATCCTTGAATTTTGGGTTAGATTTAAACTTGGGTTAAGGTGTTTATCACTTATTTTACCACTTTAGCTTTCTTGGGTTTTGTATTAAATTGTTGTGAAAATTTTCGGTCAATATATCGAAGGGGTTCGCATCAGTCTCACAGGCAAAATTTTAATTCCACACGAACTATATACACCGAAATGACATATGCAACGATATATTGCATACCTATGGTGTTTCATTGAATTATCTGAAAGCTTGGAGATCTATAGAGAAAATATTAAGAATAGTAAGGGGGTTCCAATGAATCATTTCAGTAGGTGCTGAGTTTTTTGCCTGTTTTGGAATGTATGAATCCAAGCTCTGCCATGGGGATGAAGATTGACGGTCACAATCGGTTCAAATACTGCTTCATGGAACTTGGTGGATCAATTCGTAGATATATGCATTGTAGACCAGTTGTTGTAGTTAATGGAACCTATCTTAATAGATACTACGATGGTACTCTATTCACGATATGTACTCAGGATGCCAACAATAGAATTTTTGTCCTTGCGTTTGGTGTCGGGGATAATTAAAATGACAATTCTTGGGGATGGTTTTTTGAGCAGTTGAAGATGGCATATGACAGTATGGAAGGTTTGTGTTTTGTATCGAATTGACAAAGTATCAAAAACGCTACTGAAAAGGTCTACCCTGGAACATGCCATGGCATATGTTCATATCACCTCCTGCATAGCCTAAAGAAAAATGATGGCAAATTAGGTCACATCCAAACTTTCTATTCGACCATTCGCGCATACACCTTGGCAAAGTTTAAATACCACATGCTCCATTTGGTCTCAATCAACAAAGGCGTTAGAGGTTATTTGGTAAGTCCATGTACATAGTACAAATTTTTTCATATATTCAGGTCATATGATGGTTGCACTTATGATTTTTTGTGTTATGGATTGTAGACAGATGTAGGTTATGTAAGCTGGTCACAATACCACATGCCTACGAATAGATATTCTAAAATGACATTGAACATAGTAGAATTGGTTAATGTGGTGACAAAATTAGCGAAGAACTACCCTAATGTGTCATTATTGGAATCTTTGAGGCAAATTGTGAAGGACTAAATCTACAAGAATAGGGACACCTCACATAGGATTTTCACCAAGCTATCTATCAAGTATGAGAAATTATTGAATGTGTAGAATACGAGTGCAGAGTTTAAAGGTAATCGGTGAAAATGTGTTACTAATTATGTGATTTGTGAATTTCAAATAGTATGTGAAATATAAGTGTTAATAACTTTATAAAGGTGTTCACAACAAATCAAACAATATTTTCTATTCGAGATAAAAGCTCATTCTTCATCGTTGATATAGAGTAAAGATCATGTAAGATGCTTCAGGTTGACCTAATACCATGCCTGCATGCGCTAGCTATTATTGTATTTACGAAAAAGGATCCGTATGAATATTGTTCATACTATTACCCAACTATTGCGTACAACGATGTATATCAAGACTCTGTTTTCCTAGTTGGTAATCCGAATGAATGGATGGTTCTAAATTAAGTACAAGAAATTGTTGTATTCCTACCAACCTGAAAAAAGTTCTGGAAGACCAGCTGAAAAGAGGAAAAGATCAGTGTGAGAAGGGAAACAATTAATAAAATGTGGACGTTGCGGATGCAAAGGTCACAACCTTCACACAAGCACAAGCACAAGCTTGGCTCCCATCAATCACTAACTTTCTACCTTAATAACTACCTAATCCAGACTGAGGAAAGTTTATTATTCTAGCTTGTGACCTAAGAGTTTTCGTTGATGCAATTGCCACAAATGACTGTCAATGGAGGGTGATTTTTATTTTGTTTTTTAATAAACTACATAAGCTTTTCATGAAATAATTTAATTTTTTATCCAATTGCAATGCAATGTTGTGATAATGATTGGTGCATGCAATCTTAATTTGTAATGATGGTGATCTTGTTCATATAATATATAAAATTATATTCATCATCAGTTTACATTTTAATTAGGGCATATTCATCATACAATGCAAACTCTATGTGGTGATATGAAACTTTAACCTTTATATGCTCACAGAATTGATCGTGTGCTCTCTAGGTCACAGCATTTCTGACATGAGTAAATGGATGTGTGAACTTGAACATTTAATATTTGAAATCCGACCTGAGGAACTAGTTATTTGAATTGGAACAAATAGAATGTAAGTTGGGTAATGTCATATGTTACAAGTAGGAGTGAAATGTCATAATCATTGAAAATGTCATGTTACAAGAATTTGGTAGGTCAACACCACTAAAATCATGTGGTATATTTATATCAGACTTTACCCAAATGAGTTGACATATATAAGCATGTGCTCTTTTAGTATACATGTGACTTGGACTGCTCAACATGTGTGCTAGACTGCTTAAGATATGAGATGAATAGGCTAACAATATAAATGACAATTAGACACCACTATACTAGCGACCTGCAAATTGCAATCTGTATCATTTGATCTGAAATACGTAGCATGTAACCTGGGATGCATAACATTTGACTAGTAATGAATAACATGTGACATTGAATGCATAACATGTCTCCTGTAATTAATATCATGTATATGAACTGTGAACATATAGTGACCGAGAATTTTCGTGATTTATTTTGAATAAATATTTTTTATCTTTAAAAATGTGTTGCTACGATTTTGCCCATTTATTTTTAAAACTCGTGTGTGTCTAGCCATTTTAAGTGAAATTAAAATCATTTAAAAATGTTAGTACAATTCCGATTTCAATTAAAAAATGTCCCAATGTCATTATCTATTTTATGTTCAAACTTCCAATTCTAGCTAAATCTCCAATTTTAAATTATTTTAAAAATCTCAAATTATTATTTCCTAGTTCAAAATTTTCAAATTCTAATATCTTGTCCAATTTAAACTAATTTAATTTCTCTTTAATCCCAATTTAGAAACGACCATTCACCTAGTCATCTATTCCTGACATTTCTTTTTCCACTTTACAACAAATTCTTATTTTCCAAAATTTTACCTCCCCACACGTCCATACTAGTTCTACAATCCTTAACTCTCTCCCTCAACTCCCTCAATCAAATTCCATTCTTGCATGTTTCCTATAATTTTTCCCAATTTTATAATTTCTCAATTTAAGTCAATCAAATTCAATATTTCTCTCCTACTCAAATTGTGTTCCCCCTTACATAATTAATTTGCAAAACTCATTCAAATTGACAACTCCATTCAATCACATTTCTTAACAAGCTCTATATTTCCCATGATCACTCCTTAAGCCCAATTATTACTACAATCTTCCACTTCACATTTTCTTTTCTTTCTTCCTATAAATTTTCCTCTTCCAAGTATCAAGCTCTACACATTCATGGATGATTGTTAATTCCCCAAAAATTCCTCCCCAACTTCCATTTTTCATATTAAGCACATTTTTCTTCCCCATCACCTTCCCTCAATCCATGTCATCTCCCCTTGTATAATTGAATCAATTGTTCAACTTTTTCCTTGAATCCCTCCCAATTATTGATTTAATTAGCTTACCAAAAACTGTATCAAAACCAGCCTATAACTCACTATTCACACCACCGAGCCCCTGCCCACTGCCACAATTCAGAACCTTAGCCAACTAGCATCACCAATGGCAACACCAAATCAGCCACTGCCATAGCCAAGCAACCACAATACCGATCCACCATCGCAACCACCACAAACGAACCGCGAACCCGCACACTGCCCACTTCCGTTTGATATCCAATCGAACCCCAATCGACCAAAAACCAAGAACCCAGAAATAAGAATCAAAATAACCCAACATTTACCTTGAACCATCGGATTTCGTCGCCGGAAATCGCCACTCTTCAGCCTCAGTTTCGCACAAAATTCTACCCAAAAATCTTCCTCCAGCCACCACCCCGCTGCTACCCTGCCCCCGCCGCTCGACCGTGGCGTTTCACCGGCAAATCGCCGGCAGTGGTTGTCGGAACGAGGGGCGATTGCCATCTCTCCCTCCCTTCATCCCTGTTCGTGTCGTGTGTGAGAGAGAGAATGAGTGTTTCCCTTTTTAAAAATCTGATTTTACAAATTTGCTTCTTGTCCCCATCTTTTGAAAGTATTTAGTTCGGTCCCCGAAGTTTCAAAATATATTATTTTAGCCTCTATCGAGTTTTAAAAAAAAAAAATATTTCTAGTCAGCCCTTAAATGTTTAAAATGTTTAAGTTCAGCTCACGTTTTTAAAAGTTATTTATTTTAGTCATTATTGATTTAAAAAGATATATCTTCAGCCATAAATTTCAAAAGTTATTATTTAAGCCCCTTAGTTTTAAAAATATTTTAATTCAGCCCCTTTAGTTTTTAAAAGTATTATTTCGATCCTTTAATTTTTGTAATTTTTTATTCAGCTCTTAAGCTTTACAAATAATTTATCTTAGCCCCAACTATTTCGAAAATGAAAATAATTAGTCCCCAATATATTTAAAATATATGAGTTAACCCAATAGTTTTCAAAAATCTTTTATTTTAGTATCAACTCATTTCCAATCCCAACTATGTTTGATTTTAATTTTAATTCCTAAATTTTATTTCTTCTTTTAAAAACTCTTTCAATTAAAACATTTGATTTCCAAATACCACTTTGAGGTTTATTTACTATTGGCTAGACGAGACGCTTGGACACTTAGAAGAATAACGTGAACTTTTTTGCTCAACTTTCAAACTCGTGATTTGAGGTAGACTCTAATCTACAAATTTACGTTTTTCAAAAGTGCGCATCAATAATTATTTTGATTATAAGTTTAGCATGTATGATTGTGTTCATGAGAATTACTTGCTTTTCTAAGCATGAGACTATGTTACGAGAATTTACTTGCTTAAATGCATGAGACTTGAACTTGTATGTTCATGAGAATACTGGTGATCGTTAGATACCTGAGACTTGAATATCGTGACTATGTGTTTTAATTTATAATGTTAAATGATTATTGTGTGCGAGTGTACTGAGTATTTCTATGAAATACTCACGTTTTCCAAACAAAATTTTGCAGATGACGGAATTGACGGCGAATGAAATGACAGCGGTGGCAAATCAAAAAAAAAATGTTAATTTTTCTTTTAAGTCAAGTTTCATAAATGTCGTCAATTTAATTATTTATCGTTACTTTACTTTAAAACTTAAGATTTAATTTTTATGAATTGTTTTAATTAAATTGATTAGAATTTAGTTTCTGCTTTAGCTTTTAAACAATGGATGTGATGTTTTATAAATTCATTTCTTCCGCAAAAATGTTGTTTCAAATGTTTCAAATAATAAATATGATGTTTGAAATTTTTAATTATTTTCGCAATAAAATCAGATTTAAAGGATGACGTGGCGTCCCGGGCTCCGCGGAATTCGGGGCGTTATAGAACATGTGACCTGGAATGCATAACATTTGATGTGGAATGCATAACATGTGACTTGGAATACAAATAGAATGAACCAAAACTTTTTAATACATAATAATTTAATATGTGACCGTAATCAGAATCAATCATCCATGAAAAACACAAATTATATGTGAAGAATAAAAAATAATATATTTCACCATAATTCGCTCAGTTTCATTACATTACATTACATCACATCACATCACATTTGTTAATATGAAAATTGGACTGAAGTCGGCAATATACAATATGCTGATTAGTGGTTCCACAGAAATTCAGTCGTCTGCTATCACAACACTGTCTACTCTGTGTAGTACCTGATGAGTTATTTTTAACTTGTTTTTGCTTGTAAAGAGTTACAGCTATGTCTATCCGTGCACGTGTAGCATCGGAATCCATTGACATTGACTTCATGTTGTGATGTAACACGTACTGGGCATATTTAATCAGAAATATACCATAATCATGCGTAAGTAAAGATAAAGAGATTTTTGTTGTGGATGGAGATAAATATATAAAATTTCAGAAGATGTAAAGTAAGGTCACATCCATACCCGTTCTGCTGTTGAGTGATGTCATCTGCCATGTGCACCTTCAAAGACAACTGGTCATTGTTAGGTAGGTCAGATGCACTGCTCCAAATGCCAATTTGGTTCATCAATTCAGGGATGAGCATTGTGAAAGGCTTAATCCCTGCATTTTCCATGTTGTGCTTGTATGTCCTATAACATGAATTGAGAATGAATAGCGATTGTCACCTTATATTGAGCTGTCCGAGCATCCAATGTGCACCATTGGTGGCAAAATCGGTAGTATCACATAATCTACGTCATCCCATGGAGCATTCATATCCAATCATCCACCGATCATAACGTTAGTAAGGTAAGATACGAATAACGGGGTGGATGAGTCTTTCATGAAGTAGGGGTACAAGTTTTTCATTCATGCTTGGAACATTGAATTAGTTGTCATGAATCTACGCTTTACATTCGGCCCATGTCGTGCTATTTGTTGAATGTAGTTGAAGCATGCGTCCATGTGCTATGGCAGTAAGAAATAAACAAGTTATAATTTGAAGTAAAAGCCGAACAAAGTTATATTCACTTTCAATTTCGAGTTTGTGATGTGAGCATATGAAAATGTGTTCTTATGTAAAATCATCTAGCCATGCTAGATAGCGAGGATTCATGATTTATAAGTTCATGCCACCATATTTTAGACATGACGAGGATTGGTCCAAACACAAATGGTGGACAAATCACATCATCGACATCATTGAATTTTTCCTACAAATCCAATGCAGTAGAATTGTGGTCACAAGAAGCTTTCTAATTGGTTAAACATCTAGATCTCGCAGTATACAAAATCAGACTTACTTGTTTGGTTTTTACCCTCTATTGAACTAATTCTTGAATGCCATGATGTTTGCATCGTTCGCATTCTGATCTCATTTCTAAAAAAACTATAACACTTTCAGATGACTTGATTTTTTCCCCTTGCCCGACAACAAATGGAGATTGCAATACTCTATAAAGTCTGATTGCCCTCTTAACTGGAAGCCCTGACATTGGTGCAGTTGTGGGTGTTATTTACAATTGAATACAATAGTGAAACACAAACACACAAGTGCTCATTAATTAATATGTGACCTGATGATATTCTGTGACCTCGTAGTTAGGAATGAACAAAAATATAATTGACTCATTGGTGAATGGAATGTAATTGGATATGAGATTTAACATGGGGACTTAAGTTTCATAACTAAACATGTTGATTGGCATCTTTGGACTTCACTATAACAGCTACTATTTTATCTAGGTTTCCCTGTATGTTGTAATTTTGACCCACATAGCCGGGGCCACTAGGTGGTGCAGCGATTTGGGTCAATCCCATACCTAAATCGAACGATGGAGTTTGACAATGTTCTGAGACCATGATTTCTTCTTCAAGGTACATCTTTCCCTTGCATTTGACATGTGCTTGTTTTTGTGACTTTGAATCCCGCCTAAATTATAACTTATACATGTTCAAAATTGAGGCTATGGTTCTACACAAAACAAAGACAATCCAGATTTGGATGTTACCTCCACCTCCTTGCTAACAAGCTTATGGTGATCCTTGTCTATTTCACTCAATTTTCCGTGAAATGCTTCTAATGCACCGGATATCATGGCAGAAACTAAATCAGACATGAATGACAGACCTGTCTTTAAGTGTATCAACTCATATTTTAGTACCATTTGTTCCCATACATTTTACAATTTCATGAAGTTCTCAACTCTTTTCTGAATGTAGAATGGCAACCTATGACTTCATTTCATTCACCTCCACACTCAAATCTTGTTCTGTCACTTAATCTGAGCAATTTGTTCTTTCACTTTGTTCTTCAAACATTAAAACACCTGCATAACACAAACTACTTGAGAATGTATTTCATTTTCAAGGTATAAACATGATTAATGTACAATAAGCGAATTACGTCAGTAGAAGGACCCTCTGTTGAATTTGTCTTGTCTGGATGCAATGTATTTTTTTAAAATGGGATTTAGAGTGTCCATGAATCTTGCCTCATCAAATCCTACCCCATCCTGATTTTTCGAAGACTCAAAGTCACGTGATGACTTTTGCCATGTAGGTGGGGATCGACGAAATCATCGTCATCATCATTGATTTTATCTGTGGGCCGACCTCCCATCTGTAATCATCAGTGTACCAAAAATAGATTTTTGAGAGTATGTGTGGCAACCTTGACCTACGACATCCCTCGGTTGACGTGGTTTTCCGTATTGAAGACCATCCATGTATGGCTGCACTATCTCCAAAACACTTGGATCAAGGTCGCAAATTACTATTTGTAAGCGCAATGGATCAAAAATTGAGTTAGATCCCTATTGATTAAATACATGTCTCTAATTTTCTTGTTAAGCACAATGTTTTTGACCTGGATGAATTAGAATGTGACCAGGTAAACTAATACGTGCTGAAGCTACGATAAACTTTAAGGACATTCTGACATTCACGTGTGACCCATGTAAACATTAAATGTGACCAAGGACATATTTGATGTCTTTCACATCATGTTGAAAATCTGAATTAATCTAATGCACTTGTGAAAAATCAATTTTTGTGACCTGGTTGACGTGGAACGTGATCTGAGACAATTCATACATGCTGAAGTTGAGATTAACTCTAAGAAATTTCTAACATTCAAATGTGCCCCATGTAAAATGACATGAGATACATGTGATGTCTTTCACAGTCTGTTCTATGTGTTAAGTAGCAAAGAATATTTATTTTAAACACTTACATTTGGTTCCAAGAAAGATCTTGTTCTCAAGGGTGGAGTAGACATGTACTTTATCGGCTTTGCATTTAATGATTCAAGGGTACATTGTTTGAATCTGTGTGGTCGCTCTGCCATTTAGGATTGGTACTGTCTCGTAGATTCATACTTGAAAATCAAGTAAAATCCCTCCCAATCGGTAATGAGGATCTCGCTTCTTCAAAGCATCCATCAACGAAGTAATTGATATTTCAAATAATTCCCTTCCCCATGGAAACACTTCCATTACATCAAAGTCTTCTACTAGTGGGAACAAGTAATCATAGAGCACCTTCTTATACATGTGGAGAAGAATTATGATGTAATCAAGTACAAGATTCCAAGCCTCACTATGTCGTGATCAGGTGCATCTGTGACACTCCAAATACACATCTCTTACATCTTCTTTGTTATGGTGTTCAAATGGCCGAAGTATGCACCTTTAATTCTTGAAGGTAACATTTCAAGATTGCTATGATCGTCAACTCCTTCGTATCTCAATCCTGTGGTCAATATGAACTCGGGCAGTGCAAATCTAACATATCTACTAGCAATAAGGAACCACATCTCCTGCAGGTTCAGTTGTTCAACCATCCTTAGAAGAAAATAGTGTAGTAATTATGGCTGGAGCACTATCTCATGACAGTCGACATAATAGAAAAAACACATGTCCATCAGTATCTCTTTTTTACTATCATTTAGTTTAGATATGAAGTTGATCGGTGCATTCTTTGTAACATTTGACGTAATTTTTCCTGAAAACCATTCTTCTTTGGGAATAGTGTAATTATTGGCCTATTTACAAACAGTGTGAGTTAGACTATTAGTTCACCATATCATGTATGTATGATAATATAAGGAGCTTCAAATTGATTTTTAAGGTCATACAGTTTATGGTTCAATTCATTGCACATCAACAAAATGAGTTCTCATGTTCATTATTTCAACAAGAATCAAGAGAATTCAGAAGGTAATAATCATCTTCGACTCGAATGTTCAACTCCAACCACTTAACTAAATAGAAAATTATGGTCATAAAATAGTTGGATTGCACAAACAATCTAGAGGTCACAATGTGCATGGTTTGAGGTTACAATAGACAAACTAGTCTTGTAAACCTAAAATTATGCACGTTCACATGTCTTTAAGGCCCTGCCCATCAAGAACATATAAGGTCATAGACCTTGCACATTACACTACATGTTATGGAGGTCATAAATCATACGATTTCAGGTCACAATTGTCAAAATAGTGGACAAATCTTAACATATGACCCACTCTCATCTTTTCAACATGCTACCCATAGACCGTATGCAAGGTCAAGTAGATGGTTTCAGGTCACAATCGACAACAAGGTTGGGTTATCGGTTTCTAATTCATGCACTCTCTACTCGTAAAAAATGCACAAGGTCACAAACAATAACTAGGTCACACAACATGGTCAGAATAGTTTTAATTTTCACATACCTTGCTCGTTTCAGCTGACGGTCAATTTCCTGATTTAGTCTAGTCCTTGGACTGAATTTCTTTTGTCAAAGCTTCTCTCTTCCTTTTATGAGGTGTATCTTCATTCTCCTTGCCTTGCCTAGACGGCGCTTTCTGGTCACTAATCCTGGTTTTTGCCATTATTTGGGAGTGTTTTCTTGGTTTCAAATATTAGTCGTCTTATGGTTGGATTTGGGGGCAATGGATTGGAGATTTTTTCTGTAGGTCGATGGATTAGAGATCTTTTCGATAGGTTGCAATTAAGAGGTTGAGGTATAGTAGATTACCTTCATGACCGGTAATTTAAGGATAGTGTGATAGTCTTTCCCTCTTTAGAAATATTTTGTTTGGTTGTTACATAGGTAAATTGCAGTAATTACCTTATATATTCATATATTCCATATAATTTTATTTTCTTAATGTATTATTAAAATCTTAATTGAAACATGATTTTTGAAGTTAAATAGGTTTGGTGTTTTATTTGAATCTGGAACTTAAAAAGCTGGCCAACATGTAATTTCCACTTGATAAAAGCTTTTAGTTATAAATAAATAATTTGATGTTTTAGAGATAAAATATATAATTTAAAAGTGATTGAAACAATATATGTGGTTAAAAATGATCTGAAAAACGTATTGTTTATATAAATTTGTTTATAAACAAGTTATCAAACAAGGCTAAACTTTTGAGAAATTTATATTGGGGTGGATAGAACTTATGATACATGTATAGGAAAGATCTTTACACTATTTTAAGAATTAGTTTGATGAAGGATAGTTAAGAAAATGTATGATCTTACTTCTCTGCTCGATAATTTCAAGATAAAATGTATGATTAAAAAGTGGAGAGAAAATATATGTGTGTAAAACCTAGTTTGAAAATTGTGATATTTATAAATTGATTTATAGATTATAATAATTGCGTTAAAGAATAGAAGCTTCATCACTTCATCAGACTCGAGAATGGTGGGTGGAGAACTCCCTACAAATTCAATTCTACTTCGTAGTGTAAAACTAGGTACTTATCCGCAAATCTCTTGCTTTTCACATAAACACCACCTTCTCTAATGCGTATTCCCTAAAATAAGTTCAATCACTTCAGCAATTAGCAATTGTAATAGTTGCCAATTTTATTTCCCCTTCAAAACTATATGAGATACTCATTTAATGTATTTAGAGATAATGATATCTCATCTTAAGAATGAATGAAAGCAAAAAAATCAAAATTAACCCTCCATTTCCTTTTCTGAAGGACTAATCATTCCCCAAACAAATCATATCCTTTATTTTATTTAGCCTCTATTTGATGTACATTATTTAAAAAAAAAAAAAATTGAATAGTGATTGTTGTGATATTGTGTCGTTGAAAATAAAAGAAAAAACTGGATTTATGTGTATAATATTTTATTGTTAAAACGTGTGGTTAAAATTGAGTACTGTAAAAAAATAGTTATTTTTAAAAGAACATCAAATAGAGGCTTATAGTTGTTCATAGTTTTATTTCTTATTTTTTTAGAAATTAATTTATTCTAAAGAATATAGATTTCTATACTTCATGTGATATTGGGAGCATTTCCCATAAATAAAATATTGCCATTTTATAGACTTTTGATCTCTCTCTGTACCGAGGCCTCGCCCTTCTAAGACTATCATCCTAAGGTGCTGCTAAATGGATGTAACTTATCAATGTCCATGAATAATAAATTAAAGATCGAATCTCTTGAATATCCAACTGATCAATTAATTCTTTATAACATTTTTTTTTGACAAATAAGCCAATAATCGTTGACGTTTTCCATAAAATCAATCCACTTATCATTATAATTGCCCTAACGTACTGATATAATTTATTTAAAAACTTACAATTAACACTATATAAATTATTTTGTATTGTCACCGTGATTACAACTAATCTTGAATAGTGTTATTTGTTTATTTATTCGTAATATTGAATATGAATGTACTATAATAGTTACTAGTATTTCACTTGTACAATACATGGGCAAAGTAGTCTTAAAATATTTGAAAGTATATTACTTATAATATTCAATTAAAAAAGTATCATATAAATAACATTTTATTAAACATTATTATTGGAAAAAAAGTTACCGCTCGTCACACACACACACACACACACACACACACACACACACACACACACACACACAAAATTCTACAAAATCACATTCGAAAGAAGGATCTCCAATATATATATATATATATTATGTGTGTATATGTACATTCGATTTTTTTTTTTTTAAATGTTTAACCCATCTGTAATAATTATTATCATGTAGGGTACAATGTTTTTGAATAATTGTGAAAAAAAAAAATTAAATTAATATATTATTTGAAAAAAATAATCCGAATTTGACACAAATGTTCAATTCATATAATAGAAATTAAAAAGAAATTTTAAATTCAAATATGTTAAAATAGCACATAATTGTACCATATTTTACGGACCCAATATTTAAAGAGAAAATTACACTCATCCATACTTTTAAAGATTCAAATTCACTAATCAGATCAAACTATATAATTTCAAATTTCATGTTGTAATTAAAATTGTAAAAATTAATTTATTAATAAATTAAATTAAAATAATAATATTTTGAAATTAAATTAATCACTCAAAAGTCAAACACTATCCTAGTTTCAGTCCTACACCACCTAAACCTAATCCTCTCTCCCCTTTGTTACATCTCTCTCTCTCTCTCCCAATCGATTGAACAGATGATGACTCTACCACCGTTGCTCCCCCCTTCACAGCCACATTGTCGTTGGACTAAGGCCATGGTTCGAACGTCGTCAGTTCAAGAAACGTGGCCTCACGACTTACGAAGCGACGGATTTTGCTTCCTTCTTGCTGCTTGATCTTATTCCATCTTGTTGTGGTGTGTCGATATATATATATATATCTTTGTAATGCATGGGTTGATGTTTGTGGTGATTTGCAATGGTGGAGGTGGTGGTCATTGTTAGTATAGGCAATGGTGGTGGTGGTAGCGACAATAACGCTCCCTCACTAGTGCTATGGTGGTGCAGTCGAGGCGGTTGCAGGTGGTGGTAGGGTAGGGCTATTTAGTTGTAGGTCATGGGAGGAGTTGTTCGATGATGGTCGTTATAGGTGTTGGTCTTCATTTGGTTGGTCGTGGTATTGTCTTCGGTGGTGGTGTTTTGTGTGTAGTGTGGTGCCGTGGTTTTGGTGTTGATGTTTGGGAGAAAAAAATGGGTAAATAGCACAAAACGTCTCTACCTTTAACATGTATTGTGCAAAACATCCCAACGTTGTAATTTTTTATGCTGAACGTCCCAATCTTTACATTTTCATGTTGGAGACGTCATTTCCGTTATATTTAACCATAATTCGCCGTTAAATTAAAATTGAACAATAAACATGAGGGACATTTTTGTCCAATTTCATTTTTAATCCATTTCTTTCTTTTAATAAAGATAATTGGCACAAAACGTCTTTACGTTTGACACTCATTAAGGAAAAACTTCCCAACATTCATTTTTTTAGCGAATAACGTCTATACCTTTAGATTTTCTTGCAGATTAGTCCCCAAATTTTACTTTTATTTTAATTTAGTCATTCCGTATTTGATTTAAATGTCATTGTCTTCAAACAAGTATAACTTTTGATCTACAACTCCGAATTGCACTCTGTTTTTTGTGTTGAACTCCAAATTCAACTATCTTTCTTATGATGTATCATGTGCTCATTTATTAAATATTTTGATTTGACTTTTGTATTGTACATACTTATTTTATTAGAGCATCATTGATTAACATAAATTGATTTTTGTAAATTTTATTGAAACATTTAAATTTTAATTTTGGTGTGTGTTTGGAGGCCAGCGGAATTTATAAATTGGATTTATTTCAATTTTTTAAATTTTTTAAGGGTAAAATGTTTGGTTAAAAATTGGAATGTTTAGCCTTGTTTGAGCCATATTATAATCTCAAATCACTTTTTGAACAACACACAATTTCTTTCTCCAACAACACAAAATTATAATATGGCTTAAACAGGGTAAACATACCAATTTTTAACCAAATATTTTACCTTAAAAAAATAAAAAAAGTCAAATAAATTGAATTTATAAATTTCGCTGGCCCCCGAACACACACTAAAATTAAAATTTCAATATTTCAATAAAATTTACAGAAATCAATTTACGTTAATCAATGATAACCTAAAAAAATAAGTATCTACAATACAAAAGTCAAAATGAAATGTTTAATAAATGAACACATGATATATCATAAGAAAGATGGTTGAATTTGGAGTTCAACGCAAAAAAAGGAGTGCAATTCAGTGTTGTAGATCAAAAGTTATACACGTTTGAAAACAATGACATGTAAATCAAATATGGAATAACTAAATTGAAAGAAAAGTAAAATTTGGGGACTAATCTGCAAGAAAATCTAAAGGTAGGGACGTTATTCGTAAAAAAAAATGAACGTTGGGATGTTTTTCCACAATGAGTGTCAAACGTAGGTACGTTTTGTGCCAATTATTTTTATTGAAAGAAAGAAATGGATTGAAAATGGAATTGGACAAAAATAACCCTCATGTTTGCTGTTCAATTTTAATTTAACGGTGAAATATGGTTAAATATAACGGAAATGACGTCTCCAACAAGAAAATGTAAAGGTTGGGACGTTCAGCGTCAAAAATCACAACGTTGGGATGTTTTGTACAATACATGTCAAAGGCAGGGACGTTTTGTGCTATTTACCCGAAAAAAATATATAACCCAATTTATTGTAACTTAAAATTTTACGAATTGTGATTTATCTAACTAGTTTGGTTTAGAGAAGTGGGGAAATAATGGAAATTAGTCGTCTTGGGAGTTTGTATTTTCCTTTAGAACTGTGTTGTGAACAATGTACCGTGATATGGTGGGGGAGTGAGTGGAATTTCGGTATTTAAATTTGGAGTAGGGGTAGGGATAGGGGTAGGTGTTGGGGTAGGGCTGGTGGTGATGGAGGACGAGACAACTGTGACGGTGGCACTGTGGTAGTGGTGGTTGAGACGGTGTTAGTGGCGAGTGTTGATTATGTAATGTGAAAACGGTAATTGATAATTTTGTTGATTAAGTGACCTTGAAACATTAATTGATAATTGTTGATACATGTGACTTTACAAAATATGTATCCTAAAGAAATCAGATAATTGTGACTTAAAAATATTCGTGATCTAATAATTTGATAAGCAGTGATTAATTTAACATTTTGTGACCTACTGATTTGATAATTTGTGACTTTGAAATTAGTTGACTTAAAAAATTGTTGATATGATCTAAAAATAAGTTCAATTTGTGACTTATATTTTAACCTTTTGTAACCCTAAAATAATCTGTGACCTATAAAATTGTGAATGTAACCTTAGAAATCCTGGTTGTAACTTAAAAGATTTGTATTTTGTGATATGATATTTTACAATGTTGCGATCTTAATATTTATAATTAATAAAATATTTTACTTGTTCGATCAAAATAGTGTACCGCAAGCGCACGGGTCGCGTACAAGTAATAAAGTGGACTTTTTGAGTCCGGATTGTCGATCCCACGAGGAATGTATACTCTAGATTATATAACTTTAATTAATTTAATTCTAACAACAAAGAGAAACACACAATTTAAAAGATGGATTTTTGTAAATTCTAAATTAAAGAAACTAATTTGAAACCAAATTAAAATAAGGAAAATGAAAGATTAAATAGTTGGGATTCATGATTTCACTTAACTCTTGCTTAAGTAATTTCTCAATACATACAAATTAATAAATTACTCATTTACAATGTTAGACCCAATTTTCCAAGCTTAGCTAATTACCTCTCTCGAGTGAAATCAACCCTAATCAATTGGTCTAACCTACTATATCTCTATGTCGATTAAGGCCCAATCAATTGCATTAACTCTTTGTGAAAATAGCTCAATGGATCATCTAGGGTTTAAGGTATATCTCTATCATTAACAAGAACCTAGAGCATTTGTTATTTGGTCTAAAATGCATAACATCTCTCGATTATCATACACTTCACAAAACATATATTTGGTGATCAATCAAACACATGGAATAATCTCAACAACAAACACACATGAAATAAGCTCAACATTAATAAACAAAAATTAAAATTACTTAAACTAAGTTAAGCTACATCAATCATCCCAACATAAAATAACTAGCCCATTATATAAATATTGCACAAAATTTGAGGTTTACAAAAATACATCACAAAATATAGAAATCAAAGATTAAAAATACAAGATAATGAAATAAATCACTTCCCTTGATTTTTGCTCCAAAATTCTTTCAATAATGTTTTGAATCTTCACCTCACTTCTTGCTTCCTTGCTTCAATGGTGCTAGTAACTTAGAAACACAACTAAACTAAAAACTAATTTACAAACTAAATCAAAAACAAAGAAAAGAAAAAGAAAAGAAAAGAAAAGAAGAAGAAAGAAAAGAGAGAAAAGAGGAAAGGGGGCTGGGGTTTGGTGTCAAGAAAATTGGGGATTGGTTGAAGAGAGAAGTGGGGGTATTTATACCCCCAAAATTCTGACCTAAAAGAGGTCCAAAAACGTGCCCCTTACGAGCCAAACACGCCCTTAACTTAAAATATTAAAAACAGAAAATAAAATCCGACAGTGTAAAAATATGCCCACGCGATCGCGTTGCTGAAATACTCGCGATCGCGTGGTTAAGCTGAAATCTCTCGGGTTGGCTTATGGCCTGACTTCGCGATCACTATCTAGTCGAACCACGCGATCGCGTGGTTCACTGGCAGCTTTGTCATTCCATGATTTGCAATTGAGTCCTCCATCTTCTGGTCCTCTACAATTTAGTCCTCGAATTTGACTTTTATCACAAATATGCCCTTGAAATATTTGCATCTTTAGTCCTCCAACTTTCTGGGATGTTGCAATTGAGTCCTCATACTTTTGATTTCTTTCAATTAAGTCCTTGGACATCGAAATTGCTCTTCTTTTAGCTCAATTGCTCTCCAATCTTGTCTATTTTCTTTCCAATTGAGTTTGTACCTAATTGTACAAGGTAAACACAATATATAAGTAGATATTTGCTCAATTTGTCAATTAAATTGTCTATTTAAAAGCACAATAAGTGTGTAAAACGCACTCTTATCAACGGTGTTAGTGGCGAGTGTTGATTATGTGATGTGAAAACGGTAATTGATAATTTTGTTGATTAAGTAACCTTGAAACATTAATTGATAATTGTTGATACATGTGACTTTACAAATTATGTATCCTAAAGAAATCAGATAATTGTGACTTAAAAATATTCGTGATCTAATAATTTGATAAGTAGTGATTAATTTAACATTTTGTGACCTACTGATTTGATAAGTTGTGACCTTGAAATTAGTTGACTTAAAAAATTGTTGATATGATCTAAAAATAAGTTCGATTTGTGACTTATATTTTAACCTTTTGTAACCCTAAAATAATCTGTGACCTATAAAATTGTGAATGTAACCTTAAAAATCCTGGTTGTAACTTAAAAGATTTGTATTTTGTGGTATGATATTTTACAATGTTGCGATCTTAATATTTATAATTAATAAAATATTTTACTTAATTTTGTTAATTAATCTTAATTACAACATATTTTTTAAATTATACAAGTTTCATCTCAATTTTCAAATTCGCATTTATAATTACCTTATTTATGTATTTTTTCTATATTTAAACCCTCTTATTTAATTTGAAAATGGACCATGATTTTAATTACTCATTATTTCTGCCCATTTATTCAAAAAGAGCCAAATATTTCATCCTATAAGATAATGAGAAAAATACGTAATACATGTTGTTATAGAGTCGCATAATAAAAATAAGGAAGAACCTAAAATCATTCAATTATCATAATAGAACCCCATTTATGTCCTGGAGCAAGATATGCAGTGATTGAAAATAAACAGAAGACGAGGTCACAATTCTGTTTAGCGACGAATCCAGTCACATTAATGAACAACGTATTTCGTGATTGAAAATTAGTTATTGAGCATGAGACATCGACATTTGGTAAGTCTTCCCTGTCTAAAATTCGTTCGTGTGGTCGAGGTCACAGACATTGCACAACATCTGATATTTTATCTCTGTTTAATTAGTGCACATATTTTGTAGTACTATAAATTTACATAATGACACGAATTGTGTGTGTTGTATGCTATGAATGTGTAATGAATTTTGTGGCGTTTGATGTATGTTATCCGAATGTTCGACTGTAAATGTTAGATATTGGGTAGTATCTGGCATGCTTACCAATGAAGTCACAAAACATGTGTTATAGTAAAAATACGTGTTCTCCATGTGTAGTTTGATGAAAGTTATATTTAGTTGTGACCTCACGTGCATTTTCACATGGCGCTGTCCATGCTACAACCCTGTATGAAAAGTAAGACAATATTTTTTTTCACTTCTGTGACCTAATGTTTGAGTACCTAGTAAGCCTTTAGTAATGCTATAATCATTGATTCATTAATGTGTAGGTATAGGGTATGTACACTTTTGTGTGCTTTATGGATCACAGTTTGCCTTGCTAATGTTTGATGAAGGATGCGATTATTTGAAGGTTGTGGACACATTGATGAGCGAGTATGAGTTTGATCGTAACAAGATCGCAGTATCCATGAGTTATGTATTGATTAGTGACATACACCCAATCAGAATAAAAAATAATACTAGTGTAATATCGTATCTGACAATGAAGAAAGTTGATAGGGATCCTTCAAAGTATGCTGTAACTATTGAGGTCACATTGCTGGATAATGTAAAGCAAAAAGGTCATTTTGACTTTATGGAGCCAATTGATGTCATTCAAAGCGGCAATGACAAACAATATTCAATGTATAAAATTGCATTAGACATATGTGCTATAACAAATGAGACATCAAGACTATCGGATGACAATGTGGACACAATCTTAACAAATCCAGACACCAAAGATGTAGATGCTAATAGGGTTTTCAAGAATAAAGATGTATTGAAATTGAGCATGAATTTAATGCGATATAACATATGTTCGAATTCACGGTTCTCATGTCGGACAAGAAGGAGTATGTTGTAAGGTACTCAAATGATACCTGTAATTAGGTGTGTAGGTCATCTAGATTGAGGAAAATAGACCTATTCAAGATTAGATCTATTCACGATGGTCATACCTATGGTTCCAACATAGTGTTAGGGTCACATAGACAAGTTTCCATCGCAGTTGTATCCTCATGTCTAAAGTACAAATTCAACTACAGTCGCTCTACATACACCCCAAATGACATAAGTAACGACATGTTGCATACTTATGGTGTTTCGATGAATTATGTTAAAGCTTGGAGATCAAGGGAGAAGACTTTGAGATTGATAAGGGAAGACCCTTCAGAATCGTTTCAGCACCTACTAGGATTTTTATGCTTGAACGAATAAACCCAGGCTCAGTCACAGGGATAGAGATTGATTCTGGAAATTGGTTCAAATATTGTTACATGGCCCTTTGTGCCTCAATTCGTGGATGGATGCATTGTAGGCATATTATTGTAGTTGATGGAACTTATTTGAATAGACGATACGGTGGTATTCTATTCACAATATGTACTCAGGATGCAAATAATAACATTTTTGTACTTGCATTTTGTATCAGGGATAGTGAGAATGACAGGTCTTAGGAATGGTTTTTTGAGCATTTGAAGAAGGCGTGTGGCACTAGAGAAGGGTTGAGTTTTGTATTGGATCGCCAAGATAGTATTAGAAAGGATATAAAAATTGTCTACCCTAGAACATGTCATGGTATAAGTTCGTATCACATGCTGCAGAACCTCAAGAAGTATTATGGTAAATCAAGTCACAATATCACATAAACCATACAATTAAGTTGTTCGTACGTACATGTTGTCAAATTTTGAGTACCACTTGCTTCAATTGGATGCAATTGACAAATATATTAGGGCTTATTTGGTAAGTATATTCAACTAGTCCATTTTGTGATATTTTGACATGTTCATAGAAAGCTTAAGCTAATGTAATTGTCGTGTGATTTTTTTTTTTTTTTTGACATGGGTTTTGAAAAGTGGTCAAGATTCTACATGCCAGGAAACAGGTATTCCACGACAACGTCGAACATTGTTAAATCAGTTAATGTTGTAACAAAGCCAGCGAAGAATTTTCCTATAGTGTCGTTGCTAGAGTCTTTAAGGCAAACACTACAGAACTGGTTCTATAAAAATAGGGATGGCACACATGGAACTTTCACGAAGCTTTCAAGCATTTGCTGTTGTTAATAATGCAAGTAAAGATAAGGTCGATGACAATGAAAACCCAACAAATTTTACGACTAATGTTTGTATAAGGAAGTTTTTCAACGTTTGTAATACTCTTGAAAACAAAATTATTAGTGTTATTATTATTTAAATTGGAACTTGCTATTGTTACTTTTATTGATTTTTTTCCCATTTTTTCGTGTCAGTACATTATACTTTGTCAATGGAATATATTTGTGTATCGCACACGATTATTGTATAAATTAGTGGGTGGTTTAAAATGAAAGGTTGTGCATTTCAAAATGAGGAATTAAAATTAATACTACCTCTCCCATTTTATTGGGTAAAAATGTCAATTTAATATATTTTTGACACATTAAAATGTTCTATTAATATATAAATATATGATGACTTTCCAAGTTGAAAAAAATAATCAAGGTTTAGTTATGAAGATTTTCGTGCCATGCGTTGCGATGCAATAGGAGGTTGGACTAATGAAGAAGTTGAGTTGTGTTATGTAAGTATATGCAAATGCTACAAATATGCACCAAATTTCTTTGAAATACTAATTTTTATTTAATAACCAAAGCGTTGCTAATGGTGGAAGTAAATAAACGGTCGATGACAATGGAAACCCAACAAATGCCATGACTAATGTTGTGTATATAAGGAAGTTTTCCAACATTTGTAATACTCTTGATAACAAAATTATTATTGTTATTATTATTTAAATTAACACTTGCTGTTGTTACTTTTTATTGATTTTTTCCATTTTTTTGATTTATAAATTATAATGATTACGTTAAAGAATGGAGGTGTACTTACATAAAAATTCTAAGAAAATATTAAACACACAAATAAAAATTTAAATTAATAATTACTTTGCCAGAATTTTAATTTCTAAATTTTATATATTTTTTTAATTTTTCACTTTTTAAAATTTATGTGTGTAAAAAGGATTTTTTTTTTTTAATTCGACAAAAGAAATCAAGAATGACACATTTTTTGGCCCAATTCCCCTGTCCAAAACTCTCTCCATGGACATACACTTCCAACACACAGCAGCGGCGAGGAGTTCTCTCTGGGACGAAACAAACCTACAGCCGCAACTCACCCTCTCTCTCACCTTCAACCTCCACTCAGCAGCATCCATCTCTCCACTCAACCGACAGCAACTCTCACCATCCTCAACTCCCTCTCCATAACACTTGACTCCTCTCTTCAACAACAACACAACCACCGTCCCCACCAAACACACTTGTAGCTGCCAACTTCAACACCAAACAGACATCTCCTTCCCTCTTCTCTTAACTCGCATAGCACTCAGCAACAGCCTCAAAAGGAAGAACAATAACCTGCTGTGGCCTTCCTCTCAGCAGCCGTCCACCAGCTTCCACGCACACAAGGCAGCCTCCATCGTCCAGCCACCATTTCCAGCCTGCAAAACACCACCAGGAGCCCTCGATTTTGGTGAATTGTTCTAGTTTAATTTATTGTTATTTTGTTTAGATTTTCAATTTTTTTGATTGTTTGTTTATATACATTCAGATTATTGATGTTAGTTTGATTTTAGATATATTTTAGTTATTGAAATTTCATTTCCGAATTTGAATTTCATTCGAGTAATGGTAAGTGTTTATTTGATTTTTATTTCGTTTAATTTAATTATGTTCGGCTAAATTATATTTGAGAGGGGTTATTCTCGGATTCAATGGGTAAATGTTAATTTCTTATGTATGAATTCTTATTATTAATAAGAGCTACTAAGTGTTTTAAATTTTCAAATTATTTTACTTGGATTAATGTTGCTGATGTGGTATGTATTGAATATGCACACAACATACTCGACAAAACGTCATAGAATAGATTGATTAATTATCTCACTAATATTTTTACATCTAATTGATCTCAAGAAATTCATACTAATCTTAGTTGCAAGTCCAATTGATAGCCAAAGAATAACTCCACTCAAATTTCTCTTTCATTGCAATTTAATTATATCCTCTTTTCATTCATTTAAACACAATTGAAATAATAGTTTAAGTTTTGAATTTAAAAAATATTATTATACCAATAAAATCTCTAGGAACAATGACCCTGAATGATTGCTAGGCTATAACTTGACCCCTTTATACTTGGAGGGTAGATTTTCCATCGAATTAAGTTTTTGACACCGTCGTCGGGGATTATTTTGGTGTTAACTGATTTTTGCTGAATTCTGTTATTTTTTTTTTATTATTTTCTCTACTACTATTCTTGATATTGTTCTTTTTTTATGTTCGTTTGGTTCTGGGATCATTCTAAGTGATTAGTAAGATCGGAACACCACTAACCAATTTTTAATTCTTTAAAATCAGCATGTAGAAATGGAAGATAATAAAGAACCAAATGAGGTACCAGTCGTTCGAAGTCTTAGAGATTACATTTTTCAAACAATGGCAAGCACTCCGTCATGTATAATAATTCCTGCAAATGCAGCAGCCTTCAACTTTAAACCAGGAATGATAGATCACTTGCCACGCTTCCATGGGATGCCATCTGAGACTCCTTATCACCACATCCAGGAATTCGAAGGGGTTTGTTTCACTTTTCTTGAAAGAAATTGCATAGAGGAAGTCATTCAACTTAGCTTTTCCCTTTTTCACTAAAGGATAAAGCCAAGTCATGGATTAACTCTTTAAGACCTGGTTCAATTACAAATTGGGCAAATATTACGGAAAGAATTCATTAAAAAGTTTTTTCCACCACAAAGAACCATCGCTATCCAGAGACAAATCATAAATTTTTCCCAAAAGAATAATGAAAATTTTTATACTAGTTGGAAAAGATTCTAGGATTTGTTGTTATCTTGTCTCCATCATGATTATGAGCAATTGATGTTAACTAAAGGGCTCAGACCAGAGATGAGGAAATTTGTGCAAAACATGAGTAACGGTGATTTCTTTGCAAAAGACCATAATGAAGTTTTTATATTTTTTGATGATTTAACTGAAAATGCCTAATCTTAGGATAACATTGATGAGTTTGATAGGGGTGTTCCAATAAACATTGAATTGCTAAAGATTGCATCTGGAAATGGAATTCATTCACTTAGAGGAGATGATGACATAAATGCCCGATTGGCTGTCATCACTCGAAAACTTGAAAATATGGAAACTCAAAAAGTGAATGAAGTTCATTCCTCTTCTACTATTTTAGAAAAGTGTTCAATTTTTGAAGATGTACAATATTTAACCTCTGATTGTCCTGCATTTCCCCAACTAAAAGAGATGTATTTTGATCAATCTCTTGATGTCAATATTATTTCCAAATCTTATTCTAATCCATATTCGAGTACTTTTAATCCAGGTTGGAGAAATCATCCAAATTTCAGTTGGAGGAATGATCAAGGAGGAAGCAATAATGTTGGCAACAATGTTGGACCTTCACAGCCAACACCTTATATGCCACCACAAAAAAGAAGTCTGGAGGATCAAATTCAACAATTCATGCAAAGTCAAGTTGCCATCAAAAATTAAAATTCTCAGGCCATTAATGACATCCGATATCAACTTACAAAATTGACTACCCAGGAAAGTGCACCAAAAAAGGGTAAGTTCCCAGCTCAACCAATGCCAAATCCTCAAACTCAATACAATGGTGTCGATGATTCCAATTTGAGACATGTGAAAGCAGTAACTACTTTGAGAAGTGGTAAGCAAATCCAAGTTCCTAAACCTAAAGAGGACTTGGTGGGTAAGCAAGCTGAATCTCCTGTTGATGATACTATGTTAAAATTTCTTTCTGATATTCAGGAACCATCTAGGCCAATAGTAGGCATGCCCCTTGCCCCTTTTCCTCAAAGATTACAACCTGAGAATAAGACCATAAATCAAATAGAAATTAATGAGATTTTTAAGCAAGTTAAGGTAAATATTCCTCTGTTAGATGCAATTCAACAATTCCCTGCCTATGCTAAATTTCTTAAGGATTTGTGTACAATGAAAAGGAAGCTAGCTGTTAAGAATAAGGCATTTTTGACTGAACAAGTGAGTTCTATAATACAATGTCAAACTCCTAAAAAATATAAAGACCCTGGTTCCCCAACCATTGCTTGTATGATAGGAACCACTCGTATTGGTCATGCCTTACTAGGTTCAAGTGTGAATATTTTGCCCTTTAGTGTGAATACACAGCTTGGTTTAGGTGAACTTAAGCCCACTCCCATGATTTTAGTGATGGCAACGGGGCGGGTCTCTCCGACCCGCCACCCGCCCCGCGAAATTTTTTGAAACTCGAACCCGCCATCTACCCCGTGAATTTCGAGGCGGGTCAACCCGTCGCCCCGTTTACCTGCCTCATTTAATTTTTTTTTTTGGTATTTTTTTTCTTATTATTTCTTATTAATTTATTTATTCAGGGCGGGTTCGGGTTGAGATGACCAAACCCGCACCAGCCTCGCGACCCGCCCGGGTAGGGGGAAACTGTCCCATACTGATGTGTTCCGGACCTTCGATAATCGGAGTCATAGCAGGTTTGACGAAAAAATTTAAATATTCAAGCCAAAACAAGAATTCAGCAGGTTCGACAAGCTTTAAAGATCAAACCGTGTCGAAAAGAACCGAAAATTATGCAGAAGGGCTGTCATGGCCGTAACCAACATATGTCACGACCAACATATGTCATGGCCGTAATCTCCACTTGGGTTAAAATGCAGAATTTCAAGATTTTCAATTTACAGTCGTAAATATAAGTGTCACGGCCGTAACCTTAAACAGAAACACACTTACGGCCATAAGTGTCATCTTTACAGCCGTAACTGCTTAACGGATCAGATTTTTCCAGATTTCGCATTATTTTATTTCCTTATCAGTTTTAGCTATTTTAGGTTAGTTAGAACTCTATTTTGAGTCCATTAGCGACTAGGGTTTTATTTTTCTTATTTATACGCTTTTTCCATTAATTGTAATTCAGATTTGATTTTGATATAAACAGTTTTTATTGAGGATTCAATAAAAGTTATAGGTGGATTCCTATGTCTTTCGAACTTATCAAGAATATTTCTTGTGGCGTTCAAATATCGAACTTATCAAATATTTGCTAGAATATTTGTGGCGTTCAAATCAGAGACTTATCAAGGAGATTGGGCAAATCCTTGTGGCGTTTCGAAAGTTGTGGTTCTTTATTCCGCATCGTTGAGCCATCGCGTCGTGAATATCGGGTCATGATTCATCTGTCCAACTACAACCTGAGTTCGAAAATTTCCGGCGTTTCTTCCGCGTTTTGAATCTTATCATCTGGTATCAGAGCTAGACTCTGAATTCAGGTTTTTCTATCCAGTTTGATTTTTATATTTATCATCGAGTCCCATAAAAATTATCCATATCTTGTTGAGTGTTTTGTTTTCAGTTTTTTTTTGCGTTCTTCGTGTTCTTAAGTTTCTTGAGTCTTTAATCCAGAAAATCGTTCCAACAAAATTCAAAAGTGTTTATTTTGTTCGATTCTTATCCAAATCCTGTTCCATTCATTTTTTTGTGCTCGTGTCGAATTTTCGGATTTATTTAAAATTTTTATTTTATTTTATTCCGAAAATTCATCCAAAATTCAAAAAAGAAAAAAGGAGTCCATTCAAGAACCATTTTCTTGAATTTCTTGATCCTTTGTTTATTGTTCTTTTCCATTTCATTCCACATAAATTCTATAATGTCCAATTTTCAAGAAAATTATTCATCTAGAAGGGGGAACGATAATGATAAAGATTGTATGTGGAGATTTTTGAATGATGCTTTAATGAGGTTGGATAAACTAGATGAAAGAGAGGGGAAATTGAAAAAGTGGCGATCTCAAGTAAATTGTAGTGATGAGAGTCAATATAGGCGTGATCATAAGCCTAGGGATGGAATCGGGGTTAAGAGAGGAGCTGAGATTGATCCAAAAGCAATTTTGAAAATTTAAAAAGGAATTTATGAGGAAAGATTGAGGTATGAACGAGAGGTAGAAAGAAAATATTTAGCTAAATTACAAAGGAAGGAGGAGAAACGAAAGGCGGTAATTAGATGGTTAGAAGAGAGTGAAAATCATGTTGAGCCCCGGGATATGAAAGTTGAAAAGAAAGAGGGAGGCTTGAGACATGAATTAGTTGAAGAGACCCTGAACTTTGTGGTAGGAGTTGAAAACGTGGAGTTAGGTGAACAAACTCCAAAATCTGATGAGGAATTGGAAGTTGGGGTAGAAGTTCAACATTTGAACTTTGAATTGAAAAATCCACATTTGGGTAGTGATGAGGTAGTGTGCGAACATGGTGATAAAAATCTGATACTATTGGTCATTCCTCTGGCATGGAAGCAATAATTTTCCGTTTGATCCAGGAGGTGAAGTGAAACAATAGGAACAAAGCTATGATTCGGGACGAATCATCCTAAAGAAGTAGGGTATGATGTGTTCCGGACCCTCGACAATCGGAGTCATAGCAGGCTTGACGAGAAAATCTAAATATTCAAGCCAAAACAAGAATTCAGCAGGTTCGACGAGCTTTGAAGATCAAACTGTGTCGAAAAGAACCGAAAATTATGCAGAAGGGCTGTCACGGCCGTAACCAACATATGTCACGGCCGTAACCTCCCCTCGGGTTAAAATGCATAATTTCAAGATTTTCAATTTATGGCCGTAAGTATAAGTGTCACGGCCGTAAATTTAAATAGAAACACACTTACGGCCATAAGTGTCATCTTTACGACTGTAACTGCTTAACGGATCAGATTTTTCCAGATTTCGCATTATTTTATTTCCTTATCAGTTTTAGCTATTTTAGGTCAGTTAAAACTCTATTTTGAGTCCATTAGCGACTAGGGTTTTATTTTGCTTATTTATACGCTTTTTCCATTAATTGTAATTCAGATTTGATTTTGATATAAACAGTTTTTATTGAGGATTCAATAAAAGTTATAGGTGGATTCCTATGTCTTTCGAACTTATCAAGAATATTTCTTGTGACGTTCAAATATCGAACTTATCAAGGAGATTGGGCGAATCCTTGTGGCGTTTCGAAAGTTGTGGTTCTTTATTCCGCATCGTCGAGCCATCGCGTCGTGAATATCGAGTCATGATTCATCTTTCCAACCACAACCTGAGTTCGGAACTTTTCGGCGTTTCTTCCGCGTTTCGAATCTTATCACATACCCGCCCCGCGGGTAGGCGGGGCGGGTTTTTTTCGCCCCATTAGGGGTTGGTTCGGGTCGGGTTTTTTTTCCATCTCTACATGATTTTACAATTAGCAGATAGATCTATTAAGATGCCTAGAGGGATAATTGAGGATGTTTTGGTTCAAGTTGATAAATTCTATTATCCAGTTGATTTTATTGTTATTGATGTTCAAAATACACCTCAAACTTCCTCTCAAATACCTGTTATTCTTGGTAGACCATTTCTTGCAACTTCAAATGCTTTGATAAACTGTAAGAGCGGTATTTTAAAGTTGACTTTTGGTAACATGACTTTGGAACTTAACATTTTCAATGCTTGTAGGCAACCAAAAGATTTTGATGAAGTGCATGAAGTTAACATGCTAGAGGAGTTGCTAGTTGAGCTAGAAGATCCTGATGAGCAACCTAAGCTAAATTTCGAATTGGACAGCATTGAAGACTCTTCAAAAAGTGCAATAATAGCAGTTGTAAAAGCTTGGCAGCCAAGCATTGAGCCTCTAAATGTCATCCAGACATCCATGTAAACCTCAGCACAGAAGATTCCAACTGTAGAGCTTAAACCTCTTCCATCGGAACTAAAGTATGCATTTTTGGGACCTAATGAATCATACCCTGTGGTAATCTCTTATACTCTTACTTTTGATCAGGAAAATATATTGTTGAAAGTGTTGAATGATCATAAATCTGTAGTTGGTTGGACTATAGCAGATATTAAGGGAATTAGTCCTTAAGTGTGCACTCATAGAATTTTTCTAGAAGAAAATGCTAATCCATCAAGGAAATCTCAAAGAAGGCTAAATCCTAATATGAAAGAGGTTGTTAAAAATGAAGTTTTAAAATTACTTGATGCAGGTATCATTTATCCTATTGCAGACAGCGAGTGGGTAAGTCCTACTCAAGTAGTTCCTAAGAAAACTAGGGTTACTGTTGTTGAAAATGAACAGGGAGAAATGAAGACTAAAAGGGTACCCACTAGTTGGAGAATGTGCATAGATTATAGGAAATTGAATTCCATGACTAGAAAAGACCACTTCCCTTTACCATTTTTAAATCAAGTACTGGAAAGAGTTGCTGGACATTCATTCTATTGTTTCTTGGATAGTTTTTTAGGTTATCATCAAATTGAAATAACATTAGAAGACTAGGAAAAAACTACTTTTACTTGTCCTTTTGGGAAGTTTGCTTTTAAAAGAATGTCTTTTGGTCTTTGTAATGCTCCAGCAACTTCCAAAGATGCATGCTTAGCATATTTAGTGACATGATATAAAATTATTTGGAAGTGTTTATGGATAATTTCTCTGTGTATGGTGATTCATTTGATGATTGTCTAACAAATTTGAAAGCTATTTTGTGCAGGTGTGAGGATAAGCATCTTCTCCTTAATTGGGAGAAATGTTACTTCATGGTTACAAGAGAAATTGTTTTAGGTCACATAATTTCTGCTGAAGGCATGGAAGTAGATAAGGCAAAAGTAGATTCAATTTCTGGGTTGCCTATTCCTTTAACTGTAAAAGATGTTCGATCATTTTTAGGGCATACAGGTTTTTATAGGAGGTTCGTGAAAGATTTTAGTGTTATAGAAAACCTTTGACTACACTTTTAATGCATGATACAAAATTTGTTTGGAGTAATGAATGCACTACAGCTTTTGAACATTTAAAAAAGGCACTCAGCACTGCACCTATAGTTAGATCATCTGATTGGTCTCTTCCTTTTGAATTAATGTGTGATGCAAGTGATATAGCTGTAGGGGCAGTATTTGGCCAGAGGAAAGGTAAGGAACCTTATGTAATCTACTATGCTAGTAGAACTTTGAATCAAGCTCAATTGAATTACACAACTACTGAAAAAGAGCTGCTAGCTATTATTTTTGCAGTGGAAAAATTTCGAACTTATCTTATTGGGACTCGTTACCATCTTTACTGATCACTCTGCTCTTAAATATTTATTCACAAAGAAAGATGCTAAACCTAGACTCATTCGATGGATTTTATTGTTGCAGGAATTTGACATTACAATCAAAGAAAAAAAAAGGGGTGGAAAATGTTGTTGCCGATCATTTGTCTGGATTAAATTCTGAGAATTCAAAAGTTTCTTACCCTTTGAATGATTCATTTCCCGATGAACAATTATTTAGCTTGAATGTTCTTCCTTAGTTTGCTGACTTGGTTAATTATCTGGTTACAGGTCACATGCCTTCAAATTGGATTATCCAAGACAAAGTGAGAATGAAAGCTATTGCAAGGAACTTCTTTTACGATGATCCGTACTTATTCAAATATTGTGCTGATCAGATTATTCGAAGATGAGTTCCTGATGATGAGGTACAACAAATTCTTACCTTTTGTCATTCTCATGCTTGTGGAGGTCATTTCTCTTCACAAAACAGCAGCTAAGGTACTTCAATGTTGTTTTTATTGGTCTAGTTTATTTAAGGATGCTCATGCCTTTTGTAAAAATTGTGAAGCATGTCAGAAACTTGGTAGTCTCAGCCATAGGAATATGATGCCATTATCTCCAATCCTTGTGCTTGAAATTTTTTATTGTTGGGGATTAGATTTTATGGGTCCTTTTCCCACTTCTTTTGGATATCTTTATATATTGGTAGCTATTGATTATGTGTCAAAATGGGTCGAGACTATTCCATGTAGGATATATGACCATAAAGTTGTGCTCAACTTTTTGAAAGAACATATTTTTTCTAGGTTTGGTATGCCTAAGGCCATAATTAGCGATGGAGGAACACATTTTTGTAATAAACCTTTTGAAACCTTGCTAGAGAAATATGGCATTAGGCATAAGATTTCCACTCCCTATCACCCTCAAACTAATGGTCAAACTGAATTATCGAACCGAGAAATTAAAAACATTTTGACAAAAATAGTGAATCCAAATAAAAAAGATTGGGCTATAAAATTGAATAATATTTTATGGGCTTATAGGACTGCTTTTAAAACTGTTCTTAGGATGTCTCCTTATAGAATTGTGTTTGGAAAACCTTGTCATTTACCTGTTGAAATTGAACATAAAGCTTATTGGGCAATCAAAACACTCAACTTTGATTTAGATCAAGCGGATGAATTTAGGAAATTGATATTGAATGAGTTAGATGAATTATGTTTGGAAGCATATGAAAATGCAAAAATTTCAAAAGAGAAAATGAAAGTTTTTCACGATAAGAAAATTTTTAGAAAATCATTTTTTCCTTCTCAAAAAGTATTGCTATATGACTCTAAGCTTCATCTGTTTCCTGGTAAGTTGAGATTTAAATGGATTGGTCTTTACATTGTGCAAACTGTTTACCCTTACGGAGCAGTTGAAATCTTGGATCCAAAACTGGTACTGTTTTTAAAGTTAATGGACAACGTTTGAAACCATTTTTGGATAAATTTTCTATTGAAGTTAATGAACTACCTCTACTGGAACGTAATTCCAGCAGTTGATTTTCTTGGAGCTAAATTATTATTATCTTGTATATATTTTATTTTCTTTTTGAATATTTTATTCTTTGTTCTTTATTTATTTATTTATTTTAGTTTTTCATTCTTGAATAAGTGCTCATGTGCATAGGCCTCCTCTCAGGTGCACTCTTCTCTCCTTCATCTCGATTTAATTTTGAGTCGTGCCTATGAATCACTGTTCATTTTTTCTTCTCTTTGAATCATTGAGGACAATGTCTGATTTTAGTTTGGATGTGTGTGTGTGGGGGGGGGGGGGAGTAACTCAAATGTACTTGCATTGCATTAATTTTTATGATCGTTGAGCATTAAAAATTGAGTACATCTTGAGTCTTGAATTGTATATTTGTTATTCTGTAAAGACCTCCCTCCTAATTTTTTTTTTCTTTTTTTTTTATGCACGAATTTAAGCATTGTGGTAAGATGGATAGTCAACACATACAACTAGAGCTCTCTCAAGTTTAAGTAATTTTATTTGTTCATCATGAGAGTTGAGTGATTGGTGGTTTTCTTATATTGCCCTTATTTGATATTGCTACTTCCATTGGGCATCATTACACGGATTATGGATTGTTGGTGGTTTATACTTAAGAAACGATGAAGATCAATGTCAAATAAAAATTTGATCCTTTGAAGCTAACCTTATCATCTTCTGTTCCCATCACAAATCCCTTCATAGCCACAAATCCCTTTCATCTATTTCACATTAAAGACGACATTGCATCCAGACATTGCTTCCATAAATACATAAGCTTGTTTCTACTTTCAAGTATAAGTGAGGATGATGATTTTTGCTCCATATTTGAGAAACAAATGTTCAGTGCATAAACGAAAGAAAAGTGGAGTTAGAAAGTATTTAACAGTCACTGAGACTACAGGAGAATGTTGAATTATTTGAAATGATTTCAGTTACAAAAAAAAAAAAAAAAAAGGTAGAGAGAAAGAGAAAGGAAAGGGAGACATATTGAAAAGAAAGTAAAGGATGTGAAGAAGAAAGTAAGCTTGAAATGCGATTAAAAGTGAAAATTATTATCCTTGCTTATATTTGGAAGTCCTCAATTTCTATTCATTTCTTTTATTTCCTTATCCTATCCAATACCAAAAAAATTAAAAAATTAAAAAATAAAAAAATAAATTGCTACCATTGTATCTTATACTTCCATTGAAATTTATTGTTCTACTATTATCACTAGAACATGTAAACCTTTTCTTCCACCACTCCTTATCAGTTCCCTTGATAACACCATCATCACCTTTACGTTGACATTGGCATTTTGATCTTAAGTTGGCTTGTGGTAAGAATGGTTGAGTCCCAATGGTTGTGAGCTTTTCATGAGGTCATTATTTGCATTGCTGTCATCCACATATATATATGGCCTTTCTTCAATGCTTGAGTGATCAGTTTTCAAACTCCATGAGGATCCCTAACAGTACAACAACAAAATACACATACCAGTGAGTATATGGAGGTTATGCTTTACTTGAGTGAGTACTCAACATTTTATGTGTTGGGGTTAGTGGTTTGATGGATCGGCTTAAAACACACACACAAAAAATTTTGGGAATGTTTTTATGGATTAATTTGGATATAATGCTTGATCTCTTGATTTTGCGAAGTTGCTATGCTCGACTATCTAAATTCATTCTTGACTTTACAGTTGAAGTTTTTCATAGAGCTAGTCATGTTTCTTTAATTCGCTTGAATTGCTAGAGACTAGCAAAAAGCTAGTTGAGGAGTATGATTATTGTCCAATTTTACTTATTTTAGATAGATAAATGAATAAAAAATTGCGATTTTGGGATATGAATTATATTATTTAGAGCAAAAATCATAAAAGATTCCATTTTAATTCTTAAACTCTAAATTGATTTTATTTGCTAATAATTTCATTTATTTTATTGCAGGGACATATTGAACAATATTTCAAATTGAATTTGAATTTCTTCTCGAAAATCCCTAACCTAATTCGAAAAAAGAAATCAAGAATGACACATTTTTTGGCCCAATTCCCCTGTCCAAAACTCTCTCCATGGACATACACTTCCAACACACAGCAGCGGCGAGGAGTTCTCTCTGGGACGAAACCAACCTACAGCCGCAACTCACCCTCTCTCTCACCTTCAACCTCCACTCAGCAGCATCCATCTCTCCACTCAACCGACAGCAACTCTCACCATCCTCAACTCCCTCTCCATAACACTTGAATCCTCTCTTCAACAACAACACAGCCACCGTCCCCACCAAACACACTTGTAGCTGCCAACTTCAACACCAAACAGACAGCTCCTTCCCTCTTCTCTTAACTCGCATAGCACTCAGCAACAGCCTCAAAGGGAAGAATAATAACCTGCTGTAGCCTTCCTCTCAGCAGCCGTCCACCAGCTTCCACGCACACAAGGCAGCCTCCACCGTCCAGCCACCATTTCCAGCCTACAAAACATCACCAGGAGCCCTAAGTTTTGGTGACTTATTCTAGTTTAACTTATTGTTATTTTGTTTAGATTTTCAATTTTTTAGATTGTTAGTTCATATACATTCAGATTATTGATGTTAGTTTGATTTTAGATATATTTTAGTTATTGAAATTTCATTTCCAAATTTGAATTTCGTTCGAGTAATGGTTAGTGTTTATTTGATTTTTATTTCGTTTAATTTAATTATGTTCGGCTAAATTATATTTGAGATGGGTTATTCTCGGCTTTAATGGGTAAATGTTAATTTCTTATGTATGAATTCTTATTATTTATAAGAGTTAACAAGTGTTTTAAATTTTTAAATTATTTTACTTAGATTAATGTCGCGGATGTGGTATGTATTGAATATGTACACAACATGCTCGACAAAATGTCCTAGATTAGATTGATTAATTATCTCACTAATATTTTTACATCTTATCAATCTCAAAAAATTCATACTAATCTTAGTTGCAAACCCAATTGATAACCAAAGAATAACTCCACTTAAATCTCTCTTTTATTGCAATTTAATTATATCCTCTTTTTATTCATTTAAAAACAGTTGAAATCATAGTTTAAGTTTTGAATTTAGCAAATGTTATTATACCAATAAAATCCTTAGGAAGAATGACCCTGGATTATTGCTAGGCTATAACTTGACCCCTTTATAGTTGGAGGGTAGATTTTCCATCGAATCAAACATTCACGTTTGTCACAGTTGTAGGGAGTCTGGCCACTAGTTTGAAGACTATCCGACGAAACAACGATGCCCAGGATGTGGAAAAGGGTATTTGAAGTGGTTCGAGGTGTACCGAACAAAGAACGTTGGCAAGATGTTCTACAATTGCAATGCAAGCTTTGGGTGCTTCAAGTGGGATAAGGGAACCACAATTGCTGAGACCAATGTTGGGGAATCTAGTGAAGCTTCTGTGAATAAAGAAGAGGCAATTGAAGAGAGTGCCAAGCTCGTATACTGAAAATGTTTGCTAACATCATAGAAAAAAAAAGATGTGACGTTATCGGTTAAATTCACAGTTAGTAAGGGAAAGGGAGTGGGGATGAGAAGGAAAAAGGGAAAGGAAAAATGTAATCCTATTTTCATATGCTGAAATATGTATTAGGTATTCCGAATATTAAATTTGTGTTCTGAGTTGAAATTTGTTAATTTATGGTTGACTCATGGACTTTTGTTATTGTTTGTTGTTTATTATCATGCATTATAGAATTGTCGTTTTGGTTTTGGATGCATTGTCGATGGAATTATTTGCGATGCACATCAATAGGCTTTGATTTTATGTTATAACAGTGCTTATATTTCTTGTCCATAGCCTATTTCTTGGAATTATTTTGGATGCAAATTAGTTCATACTCCTTTCAAATAGCCTAGTGTGTAAAACCGAGTAAGAATAGATGTGAAATGCTAAATTGAAAGGAAAACCGAGTAATAATTAAGGTGTTTGGAGATGAAAAGATAAGAAATAAAATACCATTTCTTACCAAAAAATTTGTGAAATAAAATATAGTTCCATGACAAAAAATAGTACAAAGACAATACAATTTCATAACGTAAAATTTGACAAATAAAATTCAAAGCTTGTTAATGATAGTCTAGTCTTTGTTTGTCACGCGTGTTGGTTGTACGGATATGGCGAAACCATGTTCATTTCGTAATGCGGGTTTGGTTGCACTAATTTTGGATACATAGCCTCCCACTAGGTAGCATCATAATGTGGGTAAGACATTTGAGTGAGAATAGGATAAAGTGGTGCGTCCTGTGAAATGTGAATGATTTGTTGACCAGTTTGCAGTTCCTTCCCCTGGTTGTTCTTCCCTTTCTTTCCTTTTTTTGAGGCTTGTTAATATAACGTAACCAAAATTAGAAACCACACCATTATCGTTTATTTAGAAATACAAAAGAAACGAAGTACATAGCTTACTTTGGAATTCTTAGAAAAAATTTCTAACGGAATTTTCTTACGTAGTATCCTAGGATCTCCCTTCATCCTTGAGCAATTGGGGTCAAGTATTTTCTCGTTGGAATTCTTCTCTGATCTGCCACATTCATTGGTTGGCATAATGTTGCATCGAGTATTCATGTTGCTAGCACTAGATGATAGTGAGTTGGAGATCCCCATCTCTTGCATTTTAAGGTCTAATCAATCCTTAGAGTCCTAGTTCGAACTTCATCTGCTGAAGCCACGTTTTCTATAGATCCAAATTTACGACAAAGTTAATCGTATCTCACCTGTTCAGGGTTGCTTATCCAACCATTGTAATTTATCTTAAACCTAGTATAGTGCCTACTAACATCCAGCATCCATCTCTTTAGGATGTACTTATCTGTAATAGATGTTACATCATTTTGTCTCAGTACAACAATAGAATGCCTACATATTATCCCCCCGAACTCAAACAAGTGGCAACTACACATAAAACTATCCTTCATGTTTTGATCAAAAGTTACCTAAAAGTTTTGTTTCTTTTCTCCATCAAAAAATATTTGTTCCTCAATCAAAAGTTACCGTAAAGTTTTGATCAAAATATTTCTTTTCTCCTCTTTCTCTATAAATGTCATTTCTTCGTATCTTCCAGCCACAACTACAGCTGAGTTATAACTTTTGTGCATTGGAATGCTAGCAATATCGTTTACCTCAAGCCTTCGCTTTACTTGTTCATTGATTTGTTGGTTACATCGATATGACCTTGATTTTGTAGGACTAGTTCAATGGTTATGCTCCAAAACAACTTTTGTCACTAACCACATTCCAGATATTTCAGCCATGGAAGAAAACCTAGCTTGACAACCTAATTGAATAGTTGGTTGAGGCTTAAAACAACCACTCGTCATTCCAGTTCTACAACCTTCTCTAGCACATGTATACAACACATACCTAATCAATCCATCTTTACCTTTTCTCAAACTTCTTTTCCTAACAGGAAAACCCACACGGTAAGCATATTGTTTGTAGAACTCAAAAAATTCCTTCCCATTATTAAACTTCATCCAAAAAGTTGGCACACTCTCCTCGGATTCGTCTAAGACATCTTCATCCACCTCATCACAACCTTCCACTACTACATACCCATCATCATCCACTGCTAAGTCATTCACATTCAAAGTGTCATCATCTGAATAAAGTGTAGACATTCTTATGCACATTTTTGGAATATAGATTAGGAAGTCAAGAACTCGAACAACATGACTACATTTAGAAAAATATCAGAAGCTTTAAGAAAAATTGTAGTGTTTACGTGTGAGAAATTAATCAAATACTTCTATAATCTTGCCACGTTTCCACATTTTTTAACAAAATACAACAATAATTTCATACAAAACTTTAGAGCATCCACATTGGATGTATTAAAGTGTATGTTAGTGTGATATGTTAACTAATAATCAATTTTATCTATGCATAGGATATGTTAACTTGTTGGCTAAAATAATCTTTTTAGCAACAAGTTAACTTTGTTGTTAAATTTGGCTAGCATTTTAACATGTGATATGGCACTTTTATGTTAAAATTCTCCAATAGCATAAATGCATCTCACCCCCAGCCCTAACACTACCCAATCCCTTATTTATTCTTTTTTTTTTTCCTTCTTTCTAGTTTCTTCTTAATTTTTTAAACATCGATATAAACTATAATTTTTTTTGTTGATTTCATATTATATAATTTAATGAGATCTTCAAAATGAGTATCATATTAATATATAAATTTTATTATTTTAAAAGTAAATATTTATCATCTTCTTGGACTTAATTAGAAATTAAGACATCCACTGTGGTAATAATAAGTAGTTAACTTTGACATGTATATTTTCATTTAACATATAATCTTTGGTTTATATCGCTAGCTAAATTTAACACATCAAATGCAGATGCTCTAAATCATCCCACAACAGTGTAATGGAGGAGGCAGATCGTGTTGGAATGGATTTGCTTTACAAAAAAGAAATACGATGAAAATCTGATCTTACTGAGGTGGTCGCCAGCGACTAATGTAGAGCTTCTTCTTCCTGAGCTTCAGTGCAATCCTATGTCAGCGAGGCAAATCTATTAGTGTTCGACCAAGGAGAAAGGCAGTGGAGAAATGGAGAAGACCATCAAAAAATAGAAGCTCAAGATGAAGAACCAAATCTTATTGTCGTGACGCCGACGGTTAGGTTTGAGCTCAATGTGCAGTCGTATGTCTGCGAGGTAGATAAATTCCAAGATCTGAGCTTTGAACCGGGAAATGGGTTTGTAAGCGTTTGGGTTTAGAGAAATGCTTTATGTACAGACCATTGTTCTGTAATATTTTATAGAATGGCTGATGTGGCAATTTTAGTTAATTTATAGCAATAAAATTAGAAATTCTCAAGTCATTTTCCCAACCAATGGAACGGAGGGAAGTCCCCACAATCTGAACCCTTTTTTCCTCCATTTTCACCTGTAGACTCCGAGCAAAAAAATATTCAAATTTTGCTCCTTCTCCAGCTTCACCCATTATTTTTGTCCTCCATTTTCACCAATTTTGACAGTAATAATTTCTCTTCCACCGTTCATCATCTTTGGTGCCGACATTTTGCTCATCCACATTTTGTTCCTTCTTCTCCAGCTTAGTTGATGAAAATGAGCGACCCAGGTAAATGTTTGTGCTCATTTTAATTTTAATGTCTTTGAAGATTTAATTGTTGGATTTATATATCAGCAACTCAAATGGGTGGATTTAGGTGGATTATGTGGCAATGGCTTGGCATGCTTATTTGATGGAGGAAACATGGAGAGAAAAAAAAGATTCTACCAAAAACCAAGTGCCTAACTTGGGTGTAAATTTATTTATTTATTAATTATTTTTTTTCAGTGATCGTAAGGTGTAAAAAAATTTAGATGGAATTGTTTGTTGATCAAATTTTTGTCAAATATTGAAAGTGTGATCCCCAAATTACAAGAGTTCAAACTTGGAGGGCCAACTTATGGCAACCAGTGAAGCTCAAGGACCTCATGTGCACTTTTGGATAAATAAAGTCTTTATTTCTTCATTCCTTGGCAGAAGCTGATTACACACATCTCTCTCTAACGTCTTCTTGCTTTTGGTATTTTGCGCATGATTTTGTCTCTTGTTTTTAGTCCCATTTTCCCCAATAATTTTGTATCTACTTAGATTAGTAATTTGGTTATTGAGTAGATCATCTTGTGGGTATTATTGTGCGCGATTGCTGTGATTTATTGCGAAGAACAGTGGCTGCATAGTTCGGTTCTTGGGGCTAAAATTGTTCGTGATTCTTGTAATCTTTGACAATCTTGGAAGGTTATTTGCTAGTGGAAAAGGGTTCGGTCCTGAGCCCCCCAGATGTAGGTGTTATACACCGAACTGGGTCACCAAATCAAGGTTGTTTCGTTCTTTGATTTTCGATTATTTCGTTTCTTGATTGTTTAATGAATGTTATCCGAATTAGTTACATGAAATAGACTCGATTCTAACCTAACAACTGGTATCAGAGCCACTATTGTAATTTTTGTGTTCTCTGCTAATTTTTAAGGTTCACGAAAATTAGGGATTTTTTTTTCTGTTTTTGGAATTAATTGTGTTTCTGAATTGGTATTGCACTGATTGTGTGATTATTGTGAATTACTTCCAGAAAACTTCAAGTGGCTGAACTTGGACAGTGCAGGCAGTGTTCATTCTTGATTAGTTCTTCTTGTCTTGATTACTGGTGAGATTGTTTCAATTCACCCCTTAAGAATTAAATTCTTAGTATTGGTTGGAATTTGGGCATTTAGTAATTGTGTTTATTTGGCATGCTATAATCTGTTTTTTTTCCTTGATTTGTTCATAAATTGTGAATTGTGATTTGTGAATTGTGCATGTTGTAATTACTTGGCTGCCTTGTTTTGATAAGTGTTGGATTGTTGTTTAAAATTGAAAAATTATTCGTGAATCTTGAAATTTTTCTTTGAAAACCTTTTCTGTTGATTTGTGAATTTGAATTATAAATTCACGAATGGCATCTAGTAGTCATTCCCCATTTGCCGAACCCATTATGGGATCGAGGGTCGAATTGTCACAATTCGATGGTAAGAGTGACTACTCGATATGGAAACAGAAAATGAAGGCCATTTTGGTCCAACAACGAGTAGCGAAAGCTATTGAAGATCCTGATAATTTTTCTGAAGAACTTAAAGCTAAACTGGATCTTATTGCTGATATGAATGAGATTGCTTACAGTTCTATTATCTTGCACTTATCTGATAATATCGTTAGACAAGTAGATGAACATAAGACAGCTAGAGACTTGTGGGAAGCTCTTGACACCATGTTTTTAACGAAGACCTTGCCCAATAAGATCTACCTTCTTGAAAAATTATTCAGTTTTAGAATGGACCCTGGGAAGGAACTAGAATCGAACCTAAGTGACTTTAGCATAATAGTGAAGAGTTTGGCCCATAATGATAAAAAATTTGACGACGAGGACTTAGCGGTGATTTTATTGAATTCGTTACCTGAATCCTATGGTGAAATTAAGAATGCAATAAAATACTCTAGGGAAAAACTGACTCAAACTATTGTAATAGATGCTATAAAGTCAAAAGAATTTGAAATGAAGAAAGAACAAAAAACTAGCCATAGAGTAATGAGCATGTTTGTTAGAGGTAGACCCGACAAAAGAGACAAGAACCCTCACTTTAAGAAAGGTAGAGGTAAGTCTAATAGTAGGTCTAAATCAAGAGAGAGGACCGAGAGGTTTAATGGAAAGTGTTACCATTGTGGAAAAGAAGGACACTTCCGAAAAGATTGCCCATATTTGAAATGAAAGCAACAAAGAGACCAAAGTAGCGAAGAAGCTAGTAATGCTACTGTTGGTCTAGACTTAGACAGTCTACATGTCATGACCGTGACGGGTAATGACATGAGTGAGGAATGGATTCTAGATTCAGGATGCACATTCCATATGTGTCCTGTTAGGTCATGGTTTTACAACTATAAAGAAATTGAACCTAAGAAAGTGTACATGGGGGATAATAATACCCAGACCGTTATCGGCATTGGTGACATTGCTATTAGGATGCATGATGGTATTGTCAGGACCATGCATAATGTCAGATATGTTCCACATCTAAAAAGGAACCTCATTTCATTGTGTGTTCTAGAAGATGAGGGACATGTATTTAAGTCTGACAGGAACACTTTGAAGTGTTGAGAGGTTCAATGGTTGTTATGAAGGGACCTAAGAGAAATGGGCTATACTACCTTGCAGGTGAAGTTGTGTCTTCACAGAACTGTAATTCCTTCACAGTGACTGAGAGTAAGTCTGAGTTGTGGCATAATCGGATGGGACATATAGGAAACAAAGGGTTGAAGTTCTTAAATGAACATAAATTACTTGGTAAAGAAGTAATTGAACCCATAAACTTTTGTGAGACATGTGTTCTCGGCAAATCGCATAGAGTGTCATTTAAAGTTTGTCCCCACAATTCTAAGAGACCCCTGGACTATGTCCATGCAGATTTATGGGGGCTTGAAAAACATCCGACATTCGGTGGGAACAAATATTTTCTATCCTTAGTTGATGACTACTCTAGGAAGGTATGGGTATTCCCATTAAAGGCCAAACATGAAACATTTCTAAAGTTTATAGTCTTGTTGAATGTTGTGGAAAACAAAATGGATAGAAGGTTAAAAACTCTAAGAACGGATAATGGGCTTGAGTTTTGTAACTTTGAATTTGACAACTTTTGTAAGAAAAATGGGATAGAGAGACATAGAACTGTTAAATATACACCGCAACAGAATGGGGGTGGCTGAGAGAATGAATAGAACCTTGATGAATAAGGTTAGGTGTATGTTGATTAGTTTAGGCCTAGCAAAAGGCTTCTGGGCTGAAGCTGTTAGTACTGCAGCTTATCTTATCAATCGATCCCCATCGAGTTCTGTCGATTTTAAGACTCCACAAGAGTTGTGGACCTGTAAACCCCCTGATTTGACCCACATTAGGGTATTTGGATGTGCTGCATATGCACATCAGAACGAGGGTAAGTTAGAGCCAAGGACTACGAAATGTGTGATGTTGGGGTATCCGGACGGGGTAAAAGGGTATAGGCTGTGGATGATTGGAGTTCAGGGTATTAAAATTATTATTAGCCAGGATGTAGTGTTCAATGAATCGGAGATGTCTTGTTTGAAGAAGAATGTTGACTAGGTTGACTGACACCCATAGTGAGACTCCTGAGCCTGTAGTTCCTCCGGTTGGAGAGGAAGAAGTTGCACTTATTGAGCATGTAGGTGATGGGGATGTAGAATCCCATGTTGAGGCTGAACCTGAGATACCTAACCCTACAAATATTGATACTACCATACAAGACTACCAATTGGTTAGGGATAGGGAAAGAAGACAAGTGAGACCTAACCCCAGATATGAAATTCAGAATTTGACGGATTTTGCCTTAGTTTCAGGTGAAGCTATTGAGAATGTAGAGCCGACTTCCTTTAAGGAAGCGATGAGTGGGCCTAAATCTGAAAACTGGTTAGAAGCAATGAGAGAAGAAATGAAATCTCTAAGTGAAAATAAAACTTGGAGTTTGGTCAAGGTACCTGAGAAACAAAAGATAATTCAATGTAAATGGATTTTCAAGTTAAAGGAGGGATTAAGTCCCGGTGATCCTTTGAGATATAAGGCTAGACTAGTAGCCAAAGGATTCACTCAAAGAGAAGGCATTGACTATAACGAGATATTTTCTCCTGTGATCAAGTACAAGACCATTAGATTGGTGCTTGCTTTAGTTGTTCAATTCAATTGGGAATTGGAACAACTGGACGTTAAGACTGCTTTCCTACATGGAGAGTTAGAAGAGGAGATATATATGAGTCAGCCTCAAGGCTTTGAGGTGAAGGGAAGATCGGACTATGTTTACAAACTCAAGAAATCTTTATATGGTTTGAAACAAAGTCCGAGGCAATGATATAAGCGGTTTGATACTTATGCCATAAAGATAGGTTTTAAAAGGAGTGAATATGACTCATGGCTTTACTACAATAATAGCAAATATGGAAGTGAGGTATACCTACTTCTATATGTGGATGTTATGCTATTAGCTAGCCCGAGCAAAGGTGAGATCATGAAGATGAAAAACATTTTGAAATCTGAGTTCGATATGAAGGACCTAGGAAGTGCGAAGAAAATCCCTGGAATGGTCCTTAAGAGGGATAGAACGGAGGACAGACTATCTATTACACAAGAAGGTTACTTGAAGAAAGTAGTAACCAAATTTGGCATGAAAGATGCCAAGTTCGTCTCAGTTCCTATGGCTGCACATATGAATTTGTCATCACTTCAGTCTCCCAAGACTGAAGCTGAGGACAAAGAAATAGAAAACATACCTTATGCTAACGCGATAGGGTCTGTGATGTTTTCCATGATTACCACACGGCCGGACTTGGCCTATGCCACCATAAGTTTCTTAAGAAGATTTATGTCGAACCCAGGGAAACCTCATTGGGCTGGGTTAAAATGGTTGCTGAGGTATATAGCTGGCACTACGAGCGTTGGGTTAGTTTATGAGAGAAGAATAGATAGATTGACTCTTAAAGGATATGTGGATTCTGATTTTGCTGGTGATAAAGACCAGCGAAAGTCTACTACGGCTTACTTTTTCACTTTAGGAGACAATTGTGTTACTTGGAAGTCCCAACTGCAGCCCATTGTTACTCTGTCCAGTACAGAAGCAGAGTATGTGGCGATCACCGAGGCTGTTAAAGTGTGTATATGGTTAACTGGTATTTTAAATGAGCTTAACTTTCTACATGATATTCCTATAATATACACTGATAGTCAAAGTGCACTTCTATTAAGTAAAAATCATGTCTATCATGAGCGTTCTAAACATATAGAAGTTAAGTACCATTTTGTGAAAGAGAAAATAGCCTCGGGTGATTTAAAACTTGAGAAAATTCATACGGATAGAAATCCATCTGATATGGGAACGAAAATAATATCGGCTTGTAAATTTAAATCTTGCTTATCAATGTTAAAGATTGATTATGGCTGAATTCCTTGTGCAGGTACCGGGCGATGATGGTAAAGACCGAGCCTACCCACTTAGCTTATAGAAACCAAGAGCGTTAAAGATTGGAATTTGGCGATCAAGGTGAAGTTTATTGAAAGTGTGATCCCCAAATTACAAGAGTTCAACTTATGGCAACCAGTGAAGCTCAAGGACCTCATGTGCAATTTTGGATAAATAAAGTCTATTTCTTCATTCCTTGGCAGAAGCTGATTACACGCATCTCTCTCTAACATCTTCTTGCTTTTGGTATTTTGCGCATGATTTTGTCTCTTGGTTTTAGTCCCATTTTCCCCAATAATTTTGTATCTACTTAGATTAGTAATTTGGTTATTGAGTAGATCATCTTGTGGGTATTATTGTGCGCGATTGCTGTGATTTATTGCGAAGAACAGTGGCTGCATAGTTCGGTTCTTGGGGCTAAAATTGTTCGTGATTCTTGTAATCTTTGACAATCTTGGAAGGTTATTTGCTAGTGGAAAAGGGTTCGGTCCTGAGCCCCCCAGATGTAGGTGTTATACACCGAACTGGGTCACCAAATCAAGGTTGTTTCGTTCTTTGATTTTCGATTATTTCGTTTCTTGATTGTTTAATGAATGTTATCCGAATTAGTTACATTTAATGAATTGTTTAATCAATGTGACATTTACATGTAGTCGAGAAGGCCGTAGAGGTAGCACTGCTAGAAATTCTTTGAAGCCTCATGTAGCGACCGGGAATTTTCATTTCTTTTTAAATAAAATGTTTTAAAACTTTAAATGCGCGTCGCTACGACTTTTCCAATTTAATTTAAAAGAGTTGTCGTCTAGCCAAATTATAAATGAAATTAAATTAATTTTCATCGTAATTAAATTTCCAAAGTTTATTTAAAATATTCCAATGTCACGATATTTTAATCTTAATTCAAAACTTTAACGATTTTAAAGTCCAAATTAATTTATTCCGATATTTTGATCTTTGTCCAATTTAAATTCCTTTAACTCCCAAATTGAATTATTTTCTTTGGACCAAGCACTTGGGCCCAAACACTCAAACCCAAATTCAAGCTTTAAGCCCAATTTACAATCCTGTTCACGCTTCTCAATGTAGTTTCTACAATCTATTTCATTACAAGTCATCTTTTCATATCCACCTGCTTCAACAAATGTTGAGTTGAAACTTTTGTGCAATGGAATTCCAGCATTATCGTTTATTTCAAGCCTTCGTTTCACTTGTTCACTCAATTGTCAATTGCATCGATAAAGTCGGGACTTCGAAGGGCTTGTTTTATGATTGTGTTCAAGATTGACAGTGTTAATTCGCCAAGATCCACTAGCTTCTAGACACGCTGTCAACCTGGCTTTACAATTAATTTGGTTGGTTGGTTGAGGTGTAACGCCCCGAGTTCCGAGGAGCGCGGGAACGCCACTTTTCTAGATTCTTGAATAAACTTTGTTGCGGAAAATGACTAAATATTAAATATCGCATTTATTGAATTAAAGTTTAGCGATAATTCAAATGGAATAAGTAAATTCGTACAGATTTATAAAAATGACAATTCTTGATAAAATGAAATAATTATTTCAAAGTTCACGACTTTTAAAAAAATATCAATTTGTAATTTGCCGTCTTTGCCCATCACTCGCCACCGTCTCCAAAATCTGCAAAAATTGTTAAAACAACGGGTTGAGCATTTCAAAAATGAAAGCTCAACGGCTAAGACTCGGGGAAGGAGATGCTGCTGCATTACAGGTGTATTTTTCGAAAATGCAATCAATGGATTCTGGTTTTTACTACATTATGAATATGGATGAGGAGTCTCGTATGCATTACAAGGGTTTAATGTATTGTCAAAATCTCACTTTTAAAAAGCCCGTAAGAATATCTCTGTGAGTTATTGAGATATCTTGTATATTTATACACTAGTTTGTAACCCATCGCACGGGTGCGATTACTAATTTAATATAACTATGAAATTAATTAAAGTGGTTAATTGATGCGAAAATCCAATTTGCTAGTTGAGAAGTGGGTAGTCTCTTAATTGCACACTTTGATGGAAAGTGGACAGTTTATAGGCCCATAAGAAACTGCTTAGAGACCCATAGAAGTGAATGTAACTTATCAATTTTATACACGTTCAATGAGAGAGAGAGAGAGAGAGAGAGAGAGAGAGAGAGAGAGAGAGAGAGAGAGAGAGAGAGAGAGAGAGAGAGTAGTTTCTTTTTTCTTTGTTTCATCTTCTTGATTATTCAATGGGTCAAGATATGTTGTCAATTATATTATAGTTTATTATGTGAAAATTAAAGAATTCTAAAGATCTTAGAATTAGGGTTGAATCCTTAACAAACTCAAGATTGTAGAGAAATGGAGAGAACTGAATTAAAATAAACATCTGATCTACTTTATTTTTTCTTGAGCTTTATATTGGATTTAGAAGAATATTTTTATTTCTTATAGCAATTCTCCATGAAGTATGCTTACTATAATTATGTAACAATGATGCAATCATGACTTTCAGGTAAAAGTTGTTTGAAGAACTAAAACATATTGCGTATCTATCAATTGTGTTATAGTATTTCTCATTGTATGTATTGCATTTGGTGAAGGGTTTCTATGAACTTGTTTTTGACATTTTTTGAAGGAATTTGTTTATGTTGCACGTATAGAGGTTTCAAAAAGGTTCATGTTGGGGCTCATTTTTTCTATGTGCTGAGAACTTTTGGCCCATTTGACAACTATACATTGGTGGATCATGGATTGGGGGAGTAGAGAATGAGAAACAATAATAAATGCCATGCAGGTACATGTAACATGTTTATGACTCTATATTATATATTGTTGAGGCTTCGCGTCGTCCCTACCGGTTTGGCCACTGGTCTAGCTTTTGTTTTCCTTTATGTTGTTTTAAGTACCATTTCTTTGCTTGATGCATGGATCTCTATCATCATGGTTTAAAATTTATGTCGTGAGGCCATTTTCAACAAAAAACTCTAAAATGCAGTCAACTTACACTAAAATGTATTTCATTATCTTATAACTAATCTTCAACCCAAAATTTCAAGTTTCACACTAGATCTAGATTACTCGTTGCATATTAGAGCAATTAGTTTCACACCCGCGCAATGCACAAACATATTTTAGTGAAAATTAATATTGATCTGGTACGTAATAATGGCTTAAAGATTAGCATTTTATAACAAAAGCAAGTGAAAATTAACGAACAATGAGCATTATGTTACAAAATGAAAAAATAATAATCATTATGCTATCAAGATTTTTAGAAATTTTGAAAAACCTTCTCATGCACAACATTTGTCGTCAAAGTTGTTGGGTTTCCATCGTCATTGCAAACCAAGCTTGAATCAATCTCACCCCCCCCCCCCCCATTGAAGTAAATGAAAATATTATGTTGTACAATCGAATACTGTTGTTGAAATGTTTGTTTTTGTCATTTTTCCCCTACAAAAGATTTTTGAATATTTGCGGTGATTCATCCATTGGAGGTAGCTTCACCTTCCCAAGCATGCAGTATAGTGAAAATTTAGGTGATTGACGGGTCTTGTAACGCTTGTTTGTTCTCTCCTTAACCTAGAAGCAACTTTGCAGAACTCACATTTGTTAAAAGGATGTCCTAAATTTGTATATTCTCTTGTTAAAATTGTTTCAACATGTAATTTGATTAATAAATATTTTAAACTTCATGTACGATATCAATGTAAATAAATAGATTTTCATTTATTTTTATATTCGTGTGGAATGAAGTATATGTTAGTTCAAGCTAATCGCCCTGAAGGCTGAACAAATTTAAGCTAACATGCAATTTAAATAACATTTTAACAATCTGGAAATAATTATTTTTTATAATTTACTAATTATTTGGATAATTAACATTATGCATCCGGCCTAAACCTTAATGCCTAAACCAGTGAACAATTGATTTGTTTTAAATAAAATAAAGACTTCACTGACACAGTTTTTAATAATATTTACCGTACACTTTTAGATATTGATCTAACAAATAATGATTAACATATGTTAATAACAAAATGAATAAGTTAATTTATTCCAATGAATGTAGGAAATATTATAAAAAGAAATTATCACCAATAGCTAGTTACGTAACATGAAAGATCTTTTAACTAATATGTTTTATTTTTTATTTTTTTTATTTAACATTTTATGAATAAATTATTAGCCTATAAATGTATGTAATCTTGATGATAGATAATAACAGATTTGTGATTGACTGTGAATATTTTTAAGTTATAAATATGTACAAATATTTGTTTGGTGACCTGAATAAAATGTTATGAGTTTATTTGTAATTTATGTAGGTATAAATCTATAACTTAAACAAATGAAACGTATTTTTAGAATAAAATTTTCGATTTTAGTAAATACCCAGTTCTATATAACAATTATACAGAATATTCTTAAAATTTTTGCTAAACATAGGTAATTAGGTAAAATATTACACATATTATTGATATAATACCTATTATGAATAATCAATTAATTCATTGCATTGGAAATGAATTAAATTTGTTGTGACATTTACAAAAAAATGGGAAACATTATTTCAACATACAAATCATAGAATGATATAGTAGTTTCATGAAATGTACTAACCTATTGATATATTTTCTTCAGTGCAAACCTCTGAATCTGGATAAAATTGACCTGCATTTCATTCAATCCAACATCGATTTTTTCAGGTATACTACCATTCATTCTTTAGAGCATAGATTTACAGAATTGTTTTCAAAGCAAACACAATAACACAAAAACAATATTTATAACATAAGAAATTGATTTTAATTCAGAAGAACATACAATGAATTTTGGAAGATTATAATGCATGAAATATCATTTATATAATTGTAGATGCTTTACACTGTAGGATATAAATACTGGGCAGAATTTAAACTATACAAACAACTGGAAATTGAACAAACCTGTTAGGATGGAAAGTCGAATGATTGATTTTAATTTTTTATTCCTCGAATTTCCTTGCATCATTTTTTTTTTTTTTTTTTGAATGATTTATAATTGCAAGCTTAATTTTATTTGTTTAAGAAATAATGGTTTGTAGGTGTTTAATATTGTAGATTTGATTTTTGACTACTGTCTATGCACGAACACAACACTGAACGGAAGCAGGATATTGAATCTGGCAAATTGTTTTCGGTATATTTTACAAATTGTGGAATCTAGTGTAACATACATTTCATTTGTTGATAATGGGTTATTGCTTGTGCAGATGTGGGTAGATATTTACCCATGGGTTCACTGAATTACTTTTCCAGTAAATATATTTATAGATGTGCACCTATAATTGAGGACATTACAACTGTGATGCAATTGTTCATTCAGAACTAGGGGTGAATATGATTTAGTTTGGACAATATGTAGTAAAATTTCAAGTCAAACCATTTAAAATTGTTGAGAAGATTCGTCAACGGATGAGAACTGCACAGAGTAGACAGAAAAGCTATGCAGACAAAAGAAGGAAACCATTGGAATTCGCTACAGGTGATATGATATTCTTGAAGGTCGCTCTTATGAAGGGAGTTATGAGATTCGGGAAGAAGGGAAAGTTAACTACGCAATTTGTTGGTCCCTACGAGATACTTGAAAGGGTGGGTGATCTAGCTTATCGGGTTGCATTGCCACCGGCACTATCTGGGGTTCATAACGTATTTCACGTGTCGATGTTGAGGAAATATATTTCGGATCCTTCTCATAGCCTCAGTTATGAGTCGTTAGATCTTCGGGAGGATCTAACCTACGAGGAATCACCTGTGAGGATCTTACTGAAGGCAGATAAGGAACTTAGGAGAAAGAATGTAGCACTAGTTAAAGTCCTTTGGAGGAACCATGCAGTCGAAGAGGCTACTTGGGAACGCGAGGATGAAATGCGTGCCAAGTATCCACACCTTTTTGGTAAGTTTTAATTTCGAGGACGAAATTTCTTTTAGGGGGTAAGGAATTGTAAGACCGCTTTTCATTTTTCGTGCAATTTTAAATTTCATGTAATATTCTTGTGAATGTTATTATAAATTATAAATTTATGATCCTTAATGTCTATAATTAGAATTATTTTTTTTCAGTGGAAGGACTTGGACGCCGTCTCGATCAATGTACCAATTTGAAAGTTTATATATATAAAAAATAAAAAATAAATAAATTGGTTACGCGCAAATATTTTTGTGATTATTTGTTCTATTGCCTGAGCATGCTAATATCTATTTTTATTTTCTTAAATTGAAACTTGGGGGAAACTTTAGTGGCATTTGGAAAACAAATGGATCTTAGGGGATTAAATATGCAAAGGAGGGGATTTGAGGAACCGATTTGCAAATTTCAAAAGATTAAATTTAAACCTAAACCTCATTATCCCTCTCCCTCACTCACGACTCTCATCTCTCTCTCTCACAACCTCGCTCTCTCTCGGCTCTCTCTTCCCGCAACCTCTCTCTCGCGATCTCCCTCTCATCAACGACGACGCCGACCACCATCACCATCACCACCACCACCGTGCACCTCCATCACGGTAAGCCTTCAAGGATTATACTGTATGCTTTAGGCATCGTATATGTTTAACATTGCAATTGTCAAATTTCTACCACCAAATTTAAGTCGTGAAACTTTACATAGGTAACGATTCCTATATTTCAAATAGATTTTCTCTATTCATATCACCGCAATCCAAAAGTACCAAGATATTAATTATCCTTTTTAATCTCCTTCGTTGGTACTTCAAAGAATACTCCCAACATATCGAGTTGATTATCATACATTTTCATATCACTCATGGTACATCAAAAAGTGCAAGTTAGTAATTAGAGTCAATCATCTTTAAGAATTTACATTTCTAATAATTATATATTTATTGGCATTTATTATTCATTTGTCAGGTAAATAAAATACTGTATCTGTGCCAGATCTTTGAAACATTCGTTGGGCAACAAGTCGTGTATTACGACTATACCTATAGGTATTTTACTTGCTTTACACTTTTAACTGTTTGGACTTCAAGTCCCAAAACTTCAAATTTTGTAGTAAGTTTAATTTATGCTGAATGCATACTTTTGCCAACTATAGATTGATTTTCTTCAACATATTTTCTTTTATTATCCTCGCCATCATTCATATTATAATGCGACTAGCTTCACAGTTTTCTTTTGCATAAGTGCTTTATAAAGTGTGTTGACACAATTATCATCTCAATTCGATTTCTTTCCTCACAAGACATAACTATAAAGATCTCAATTTTTCAAGTACTTGAATCTCTTCTGGAGATTTACAATTAATTATGTCAATAAATACTCTCTCACGAGTATATGCCTTATCAATAAGACCATTATAATCATTTGCTCTATTTTTATTTATTTGGAGATTTTTATTTGAATCAGATATCGCTACGCTTCAGGTGTGCATTACATCAATATAAGATAGGGCCTCTGTAGCTAGTAAATGAGATTTTATTAATCTCTTATGCATCTTGTAATTATGTTATTTATTTAACTTTTCGTTCATATTTTCAATCGAACTTCTGGTTCGTATTATCAATCGCGAGAATATATATATATATATATATATATATATATATATATATATATATAACATAATATGGTAAATTTATTTGATTTTAAGCTACTAATCTTCTCCCTAATGTTGAGAAAATTTTCCAATCAAATTGACAATCATTTTTTCGGTGTTGTAAAATATTACCCATTTGGGATTAATGTTCAAACCACGCATTTTCTCAACATTCTTTATTTTCCATTTCAGTGCATTGTGGTGGATCATTGCACTACTTAAAAATTAGATGGAAAAATTAGGCTCTAACCATAAGCCAATTATAACAGGGAGAACTATGATGTTGACATGATGCATAATAGATTCCCTAAACAAAAAAGGGAAGTATTTTGTTCTCAATTAAATTAATTAGAGGCGTTTAACAAGAAAAAAATGTTAAACCATTTATCGACTTCCCAACTAACACTTATTAAAATGTTAAGATTCATACCCACTAGCATTATCACGATATATTCTTGATTATATAATTTGAAAATTATGCTTATAATTTAAAATTTTAGCAATAATTTAGCAAACTTTAGGTTGCGAACACCATGCAATCATCTAATATATGTATCAAATCTATTATATACAAATAATATTTAGATGATCAATGTAGAGGATGATGGGACCCCATTTATCACCCTAATTAATTTTTAGAAATATAGGAAATTTAATCCCCATTTTAACTAATAATGGTTAATAAAAAAGGTTTTATGAAAGAGAACAAGTATCATATATGATTGAATTAAAGAATTTTCTGGTTCTTCATTGAGTATCCATTCTAATTTTGCATAATTATTAATCTAGTGATGGTCCAACTGGTCATGCAGAATAATAAAAACAAATTGAACTTCTGGTTCAATATAAGATATAATTCAATGATTAAATATTATATAATCATATATCACTTAAATAGTCAAACAAAATCAATATCCTCATAACATTAGTTATATGTTTTCCTTCAGGAATAGACATGAACTTAAATGATATATTCTTGGAAACATGTGCTACTTCGAAAGCACTTTTTATTTTTCATTCAAAATCAATATGCCAATATTTTTATGGAATATTGAAATTGTAATATCATACTCTTCAAGAGAATATAATATTATTTTATAATTATTGTGTTTCTTTGGGAGCAACAACATATTAAACGTATTAAACTTGAATATTCAATGTGAAATAAGATTTTGCTTCTTCAAGAGCAAAAACGAAATATTCTTCTGGAATGTTTTATTAAATAACTCAAATAAGATATTTCTAATACTGCAATATTCTGCTGGAATATCGATTTAGATCAATATTCTTCTGGAATATTGATTTAAACTGTTTCTTTTTTTAGAATAGTGATACAATATTCTTCTTGAATATTGTACTATATTATTGAATGTAAAGCGTACGTTGAAACAAATGTTTATTGTAAGTTGGTATAATCACAACGATATGATAAGATCGAATAACTATACCACTTTATATGGAAATTCAAAGTTAATAGAATACTAACCTTTACTTTGAGCAAAAAAAGATAAATTGAAATATTTATCATAAAATAAAGTTTTTATTCTTTAGGGGTAACAACAAAATATTTTTTCAGAATATCAAATTAATAACATATCTCATAATATTGGGCTCTTCGAGAGCAAATTATATTCCGTTATAATATTAAATATGAGATAAAATTATGATTCTTTAAGAATCATCACAACAATATATTATTCTACATCATAATAATCTTCTGGATTATTAATAAATTCAAAAATCCGAATTTCTTTGAGAAAAAGAATACAATATTTATCACATGAACAACAAACTAATATTCTTCAAGAATATTGAAATGTAGCAATAACGCAATATTCATCTGGAATATTGATTCGAACTCATTCAATTATAACAATAATTAACATCTATTGTACTAGTTAGGAGCAAAAAATGAATTATTTTTCAGAAATAATTATATTTCTAAAATTTCGATTCTTCAAGAATAATAAGTAACATTGACAAATTAAGCTCTCTAGGAACAAATAATATTCTTCTAAAATATTAACATTAACGATTCGTTCTACCTTCTGAACTAACAATATTATTCCTCTACACGAGTGATGATAAAATATTCTTCTATAATATTTATCTAACGTAGGTTGTGTTTTTGTTCACTAATATCTCGCGATGCGAGATATCCCCGCAAGTGTACGGGTCGTGAGAAGTAATAAAGTGGACCTAAGAGTCCGGATTATCGTCCCACGAGGACTGCTATTAAGTACCGAAATGCGTTAGTTCCTAACTCTATTTGAACGGGCGAATTTTTTTGAGATTGTTAACTACAACTAAAGAATTAAACTAAAGAAATAAAATTGCGAAATTGCTTTTGTTTTTAAATACGATTGTAAAGTAGTTGGGAATCCCGATTTCACCTAGCCAATTATATTAATTCCAATTCAAGTTTTATTTCCTAATTATGCATCGAATTCACTAATTTAAATTGAAATTCCTCTCTCGAGTTTAAATCAATTCTAACTAAATAAGTCAGCCATGTATCTCTACAGAGGGTCCGAATATTCCTTATCTAGATGCATAACACACAACAATTCACACACGACCGCAATAATAACACGAGTATATCTCTATCTCTTGTTCAATTACTGGATTTATTACCACGTTCTAAATTATTAACTCACCTCTCGGATTATGGAAATAACTCAATAAATCATGAATTGGTGATCAAGCAATTCAAGCATTAAGAACAATAATAAATCAATACATGCACAAAACATTAAAACAACGGAATTTGGAATTAAAATAATATGACTATGCTACATCGTTCATCCCAACATAGAATTTAGTTACACATCATCAATAAATAACAAAAACAATAAAAATTAACGTTCATTAAAGATAATATAAAGAATGGAAATCTTGCACCAAGTTTTGATTCTTCAGTTATCTTCAATTCACGCGCCTTTGCAATGCTTGATTCTCCAAGAATTTGATGTTGAATTCTCTATTGTGGCTCGTTCTATGGAGAGGCAAAGGTCTGAATTTCGTGCCTCTTATGTTGTATATATAGGTTTTGGAGAAAACCTAGGTCAAAAAGCCCAAAGCCTGTCAAAAATCGCGAGAAAAATCTGATCTGCGGCCCAGTCTCGCGATCGCGCGAGCGTAATGACGACGATCGCGTGGAAGACCCAAAAACTCCCGGGTTATAATTTAAAACCATCTCGCGATCGCTTGCTGTGTAACCAGCGACCGCGACTTCATCTTTCTTCCGGCTGTGCAAGTTAGTCCCTGACTTTTAATTGCACCTTCAGTCCTCAACTTTCAATTGTTGCAATTTAGTCCCCACACTTTATCTTCTTCTCGGTTTGACCATTCAAGCTCTTAATTCATTCAATTAGGTCCTCCAACCTCTGATTTAGTCACTTTGGCACAAAGCATGTTTCCCGGTTGTTGTCACAAACTCCTCACTTGTCCAATTTAGCTCCAATTAACATCCAATCGTATCATTTTTCCATTAATTGCTTCATTCTTCTTCAATTGGGACATTTTCTGAAAAGTAGACAAATAAACATAAATTAAATAGCAGATATTCCCAAACGACAATAATTAATCCTAATTTAGACATACAAATAAGTGTATAAAATACGTTTATCAGTTTCTTCGAGAACACCAACATCATATTCGTTTAAAATATACTTTAAATTATGCTTCTTTAGGAGCATTGAGTCAATATTCTTCTAGAATATTGAAATTTTAATATACTGCTCTTCACCAGCAAGTAATATTTTTCTAGAATATCAATAATGTTGTCCTACTTCGTGAGCAACAACATGATATATTATCAATTTAAAATTTATGAATTAACATCTACAAATATTTAATCAGCTTAAAGAATATTAATTACCATATAAACCTAATATGAATTTATATATAAAAAATAATTACCAAACATACATTAGGAAAAAGAATCTCCATGTATAGAAATCAACAAAATTGACTAAATATTTTATTTGCTAAATCTTTTACCAATATGCAAAAGAAACTAAACATGCACGTGAATTCCATATATAAAAATTAGAGGTATATCTAATATGTGGTAGAATCAAAAGGCATAAATCTAAATAATCTATGTGGGAATTCAAAATAACGTAGTGATTTCCACCGATAGGATTGAAAGAGAAAGAACAAACTTAATGGTACAGGAAAACATAATTAACATAGGCAAAAAGAGACAATGACAAATTTTCAGTACCTTTTAGAATGAAAATTAAAGTACTGGAACAAGACATTTCTTCTTCTGCTAACAAACTTATTTCGATTCTTAAAAACTAATAAATAAATATTCTTCTGAAATATTGCAAATTATAATTTATGCTCTTCATGAGAAAATAACATTCTTCTGGAATATTAATTATAATGTTTAGCTACTTTAGGAGTAACAACAAATTAATTATAATAGATAATTATATGTTTAATATTCTTCTGAAATATTAATTATTCGTTGTGCTACTTCAAGAGTAACAACATAATGAATTATCAATTTAAATCAATAATAACAATAATACTTGTAATTGACGGATCTATAATTAATATTCTTCTGGAATGTTAATATACATATACTGTTATGCTACTTCAAGAGCAACAACACAATAAATCAATAACATCAATAAATTTGTAATGGACAAATTTATGATTAATATTCTTCTGAAATATTAATATACTATTGAGCTACTTCAAGAGCAACAACGTAATATAATAATAAATAAATACGCACACAAAATCTTTTACATCCTCTCGACTGGAATCTGAACAACCGAGACTGTATAAAGGTTCAATGATACTGACAGATTATCTCCTCCAATAATGAGAAACTATTTTTAATCGGAACCACAAAGGTGTTTCTAACTAATATTTTGATACATGAGATTTTGAGAAATTTTTCTAACTCATTTTGGTAGAGACTCGTGCTGATAACATGTTATAAACTAGCTAGAGAGAAAAGAGAGAAGAAATAAAGAGGTCAATAAACTTGTATATTTTATTATGAACTAGAGTCTCATATATATAAGGGAGAATAAAGATATAGAAAGTAATAATGTCTAGGATTATGAGGGTACAATTGTCATTCACCAATACAAGATAATGGTGGGTGTCGAATCCAACAAATAATAATATTTTCTTGCTGTCATAAAAATAAATTGCAATAGTGGTGAGCAAGGTCGAATCCACAAGGACTGGTTAGATTTAATTCTTCGGTAAAATTAAAAGCAATGAAATAAAAATAAGGGGGGTTTTTGAATTTTGAATGTAAAATCAATTTGTAAATAAACGAGTGCGAAATTAAAATTGTTAAAAATATCAAATTAAATAAATATCCAGCCCAAGGTATATTCTCAGTATTGATGCACAGAATTGATCATGGATGCAAGAATAAAATCCTTAAATCATTTCTCTAAATTGATTATGGTCATTGATACGATCTAACAACCTATCTCTCCTTACTTTATCGATAATCAAGAGACGCTCGTTAATTATTTCCCTAATCAATAAGCAATCCTAGATACGATCGTAGGATTTAATTTACCAATAGCATTAATTCCTAGAGAGACGACCAATTCTAACCAACAAATCCACACGCGTGATTCATTTAAATTAGGTTATATGTCTTCATAACATGAGTCAAAAATCAATTTATAATTAACTATGTTATTTTTCACTTATATTAGAAAACCTAAACAATTACGGATTTAGATTCCTAATTGACCGAGCATTATTTTTGACAATTAAAACAACGTGCACTTTGAATTAATCAATCAAAACAACAACTTCAATTCACAATCAAAAGACATATAAATAGAGAATAAATTAAGAAACGAATAAATTTAATTAGATCTCACAATCCTTGGTGAATCAAAACTTCGAATAACCTTGAACTGGAAAAATAAATTTAGCTATCCATAAACATTGTTAATCAAAGAGTTAAATGAATAAAATTAAAAGACAAGAAGGTAAAACTCCCAAATCGAGGCCGATGTCACCGCGTCCCTCCTCCAAAATTCATTCCAGCCTTTTTTCCTCACAAAAACGTGGCTCTCCTTAAATCTGGGAAAAGTCTGAGAGTCCTCTTTTTCCAAAATAAGTCTTTCCTTTTTTTCTAATCACCAAAAACGTGGCTCTCCTTAATTCTGGGAAAAGTCTGAGAGTCCTCTTTTTAGCAATTCTTTTTTTTTTTCTTTTTTCAAGTGTAGTCCAACTTCTCCTCTTCCCATTGGTCCAAAGATTTTCCTAGGGTAGTAGATGGGCCAAAAAATTGTATTGTTGGGCTTTTCAAAGAGTAGTCCAATTTATGTTGCTGCCTTTCAAAATCAATAAGGCGTGCCCACGCCTTATTCAAAGTCCTGATCTGATTGTATACTTTAGAGTTCCAAACTTCTTCTTTCCAATTTGTGATTTGAGTCCAATTTGATCTCAATTCTCCACCTAATCCACAAATCATAAAATATGATTAATATCTACAATTTAAGCATTTAATTTCAATGGAATAAGAGGAAATATCATAAATTAAATAACAAATATGCGCCCTATCAAATCCCCCCACACTTAGACAATGCTTGTCCTCAAGCATAAACTAGCTCAAGTTAATGGAATGTACTCTCATCATCATCCATTCTTCTATCTCTATAATTCAACACCATGCTAGTCACTTCAACAAAATTTTCAAAACCCACAGGTGGTGGGATTTAACACCTCACATTAGATTCACACAATTCACTCAAAGTGTTTAGGGTGTAAAGCATATATGCACTCTCAGGTCAAAGCATAGAAAACTCTTACCATAGGCTTGCTAATATATCACATTGGAGCCACCAATAGTTTTGAATGCAAAGTATGGGTCTTAACACCAGTTGTAATGGGGCTTGGGTAAGGTGGGATAAAAAAGGATACATTTTTGGCGATCTTCATTGAAGGAATTATATGAACTTCTTCGTAAGAACTCACTTAAAATTCATGTATTTCAATTATATCACTCCATACCCCAGTGTAGTTTATATCCTTTCACCTCTCGTGAGTATCCCCTCAACAACTATCAATGAATTACAATATGGGTGTTAATTTCAATCAACTTGAAGGCACGAAATATAGACCAAGCAATTCAAACCACTCATAAACACATGTAATGGGAGTAAACACCCTCACAAGGTATTTCTCTCTTCGCACAAAGTGTATAAGGGTGAGAATTTTCACTCAGCTCACTGCATGGAGAATTCATTGCCATAGACTGCTCAGATGTCAGGACCGGAGCTAACAATAACACAAGTGCAAAGTAAAGGTCTTTATTTGGTTGTAACGGGGCTTCGGGTTAGGTAGGATAAAAGGAAAATATTTAGGCTAAGTTGAGAGGAAGGTTCACAAGCTGATTCAATTCAAAACGATATCTCTTCCTCCACCTTTCAATATGACTTTTCCATAATTTCCTAGCATCCAATCAGTTCAGCCCTTGACTCTTATTATGCATGTGGGGTTTATTCTCTTCACAGGATTTTTTTTTTTTTTTTGAATCTTGACTTCTTTTTTGACCCCATTATCACTTAAACATTGAATAGCACAAAGTGAAAGCTCCCATTTTTCTGAAGCTAAGTCTGTCTCATACTTCTCAATCAATACAAGCTTGTGAAATTCCTCTCTTGTGGGTTCAAGATAGAGGTAACATGAAAGAACGGGAATTCATGGCTTGTAACGTGGCAACAAAATTTCAAAGACAGGCTAAAGCTCAAAGAGGCTTCTATTGGTACATGTATCATGGTAGGCTCTTTAAGAAGGCCAAATTGGGTTTCACCTAATGCCTTTACTATATTTTGCACTTGAGTCAAGAAACTACAACGGCATGTACAAGAGAGCACATCCAAGAACAAACAAACCATGCAGGACACACATCAAAGAATAAGAGCTTAATAGAAAGATAAAAGCAGCTCATAGGCTCAAAAGCTCACGAATTACGGTTTATATGTGTTGCTCCCATCCATTTATGAGATAAAGGTCATTGCTTGGTCCTGGTTTCAAACTCAGATTAATGCTAAAAAAAGGTGGAGTTAGGTAAATCGGAGTGGTGTTACAACACATCAACTTTGGTTTGACTCAATTAGGTATAGATTGTAATTCGACCCCTTTATTCCCCAAACATTTCTTTCACATCACAGGTCTTTGATTTTCAATGTTTATATTCCTTCAATGCAAGGTTCAAGAGAATGGAATATTAGCAAGGAATAGGAGTGCTCATGTCTTGTATTGTGGTTGATTTTCAACAAAAAGGCCATGGCTCAAAAGTGGCTTTCTAGTGGCATATTTCAAGGTAGGCATTTTAAGAAACCTAAATTTGGCTTCACCTAAGCGCCCATACTTATTTAGTGCATTCAATTACCAATAGGCATCTCAACATGCATAACAAAGCAAGTTCTAGAAAGATATCCACTACACTTGACAGTCACACAATCAAAGGATAGAGCGTGTGTAAGATTATATGTAAGTGCTCAAAAGGCTCAAAAACTCACAAAGCAGGGTCAACGCGCATCAAATCCCACACACTCTTCGATCAATCCCCATCAAAAGCAATTATTCCGATGAAATGAACAAGAAATCAATTACTCATACAATTTGTCATTTCATTTTTTTTTTTTTTTTGAAGTAGAGCAAACATGAAAGATAATGAAAGAAAATGGAATTAAAAATAAAACAGAAAGTGTAAATTAAGAAAAAGGCAAAAAACATCTCCCACCCCCACACTTAGTCCAAACATTGTCCTCAATGTTGCCAAAAGAGCAAAAATTGTAAAAATTTACGATAGAGGACTTCCATGAAGATATGTAGCTATGAACTGGATGTTGGCGAAGGCGGGTTGAATCCCATGTGAGCGAAGAATGCATTCTGATTTTTCTCCATCCTCGCGAGCCGACGCTCAATCCTATCAAACCGATCCTCATCACGTCTCGTGCCCGACCCCATGGATGTGGATGCAGAAGCATGAAAGGGGATGATGGCCCTTTCAGGGTTTCTGGCGGTAGGAATCGTGCGGGTAACCCGAGGTGCAATGGGCCCTGGTTCATGGAATTTGTACGTGCTGCCATCCTTCCAAACCAACCCCATGATCTCCAATCAATGCAAGTCCAAAGGTTGCATCTCGCAAGAAACATGAAGATCATTATTAATAGGATCAATCAAATTTTCATGAATAGCTAACCGAGTGATCAAAGATCCTAAAATTAAAGGACGCTTGTTAGTCAGCACATTAGCAAATTGTGAGGCTAGCCAGTAGCCAAGATTCACTTTGATTTTGTTCAACATGCACCACAAGAAATAAAATTCAGATTTTGACAATACAGCTGCCGAGTCTTTCCTACCCGAAAACGTGAATGCAAGAAACCTATGTATGTACTTTAGGGCAGGATCACGAAGGAAAGAATCTTTGGATTTGCTTGGATGATAGAAATTAGAGGTGGACAGTGTTCTGTACAAAGCAACTGGTTCAAAATCATCCCTATAATCACATGCACTATTCAGGTATTCATCGGTTTCAACATAATCCTTGTCGATAAAACCAAATGCTAAATTGAAATCAGTGATTGAAAGTTTGAAATCTTTTCCCATAAGTCTGAATTGAACCACCCTAGGGCTATTCAATATGAAATCATCGGGCTTTTTGAATTCAAATGTGGTGTAAAACTCCCTAACGAGTTCAATGTAGGAAGGAAGTTGAATAGAAAAATAAGAACGCCAACCTATGTTTTCAATGAGCTCAAACACATTCCTATCAATATGCAAAGATTCCATGGTATTCCGATCAATATATTTGCAGGGTATGATGTCTTTATCACAAATTATCCGATAACGTTCTTTGTCCTTTTTCTTAGTGAATTGCAAACACCCATTCAAATTCGAATCAGAGGGTGGAAGAATATGCAAACCTTTACCAATTCGAGCTCGTTTGCGCACAGGGGAGTTGGTCTCAGCAGGGGCTGATCGCGTGTCTGCAGTGGGAGGAGGTCTCACGGCTTTCTTCGAGCTCCCACGGCTGGACTGAGGTGTTTTGTTTCTGCCCATGACACCCAATATGTGTTGTGGTTACTGCAGGGTAAAGTGAAATTTGAATGTGATTGTGGTGATAGAAAGGGAAATGGGCAAGGTGGTCGTGTACTGCAGGGTAGGCTGCTGACTCGAACAAAGATGGAGAGTGTCTAGTTGTTTGTGCCAGGCGGAGAATTTGGGGGAAGTAGAATGTGCAGCGGGTCGAGAGAAAGAGGGCGCGCAGTGGCGTCGCGCAGAAGAGGGGTGAAGGGGGTGTGGTCTCGAAGTAGACGGCGCTGCGATGCGGCGGTAGAGAAGAAATAGAAGACACAGCGGGGTCGGAGCGTGACGGGTTGCGCCGGTTTAGGGGTTGATGATAGCTTAGGAGGCGAGAACCGTCGATGGTGGCTGAAGGGGAAAAAGGGGAAAGGCGGGAGAGCGGTGGTGATATGCGGAAGAATAAGGGAGGCGGGAAATAGGTTGGGGCAACGGGAAGGCTTGGAGACGAGGACTGGTGGTGGTGATTGAAGAAGGAAGAAGGGGAGAGGCGGAAGAGGGTTTGATAGAGAGAGAGAGGTGATGATATAATCAGAATAGGGTTTTTTTTTTTTTTTGGTAAATCCGAGCTGCACATAGGTTAAGGCGTGGGCACGCCTTATTTCATGTTTTGAAAAATGGCCATGTAATCCGAGATGCACATTGATTAAGGCGTGGGCACGCCTTATTCCAACTTGATATCAATGACCTTGTAATCCGAGGTGTACTTTGATTAAGGCGTGGGCACGCCTTATTCCAACTTTTTCTCCACTATTTGAACCTAGTGCTTTCTTCATAGATCGTGCTCACGTCCTAATGAAGATTCATATCTGCCCAAAAATTAAAATAAGGTCAATTTCACTTCAAAAAAAAAAAAAATTACATGGATCATAAAATAAATAATGCTGAATAAATAAATAAAAATGAACAAATAAATGAAAATGAATAAAGGAATAAAAATTGCTTGTTATACTAAGGAAGAGAAATTCGGGTTGCCTCCCGGAAGCGCTTTTCTTTTACGTCTTTAGCTAGACGTTCCCATCGCTCAATTTGTGTAAGTTGGGCATTCTAAATCGAATTGATCAACATTACATACCGGAAAGCCTTCATAAAATGGTTTTAGGCGATGTCCATTGACTTTAAAAATCTTACCCGTATCCAATCCTTGAATTTCAACTGCACCATGAGAATATACATTAGGAACAAGAAAAGGGCCTATCCATCTAGAACGCAACTTACCAGGAAACAATTTCAATTTAGAATGATAAAGTAAAACTTTCTGACCAATAGAAAATGTTTTCCTGGAAATCATCTGATCATGGAAAACTTTTGTCTTTTCCTTGTAGATCCTTGAGTTCTCATAGGCATCATTGCAGATCTCTTCCAACTCTTGCACTTGCAATTTTCTTTGCTCCCCCGACTCATCCATTCTCATATTGCACTGCTTAATGGCCCAGTATGCCATGTGTTCTAATTCTACTGGAAGGTGACAAGGTTTACCAAATACCAAACGGTAAGGAGACATACCTATAGGAGTTTTGTAGGCTGTTCGGTAAGCCCAAAGTGCATCATCAAGCCTTAGACTCCAATCCTTCGTGTCTGGGTTGACAGTCTTTTCAAGTATGGATTTGATTTCTCTGTTGGATACTTCAGCCTGTCCATTAGTTTGCGGGTGGTATGCAGTAGAGACGTGATGGGTAACATTGTATTTCTTCAATAAAGCCTCCATCACTCTATTGAAAAAATGAGTCCCGCGATCACTAATGATAGCTTTAGGCGTCCTGAACCTAACAAAAATATGAGATTTGACAAAATCTGCAACCATTTTAGCATCATCAGTTCGGGTGGCTTTAGCTTCCACCCACTTTGAAACATAATCCACAGCAAGAATTATGTAAACATTACTGTAAGACGAAGGGAAAGGACCCATGAAATCAATACCCCACACATCAAATATTTCACAAAAAGAATAGGGATGAGTGGCATTTGATCTCTACGTCCTATTGTTCCAGTTTTCTGACATTGTTCACAAGATTTGCAAAACATGTATGAATCATGAAATAAAGTAGGCCAAAACAATCCACACTCTAGTACCTTGCGGGCTGTTCGCTTAGGACCAAAATGTCCCCCACAAGCATATGAATGACAAAATTTTAAAATCGAAGGGATTTCTTGTTGAGAGACACACCTACGAATAATTTGGTCAGAACAATGTTTCCACAAATAAGGATCATCCAACACATAATATTTAGCATCACTCTTTATCCTATCTTTTTGAGCTCTAGACAAATCATGTGGTAGCGTCCTAGTAACTAGATAATTAACAATATCAGCATACCAAGGAATTGCTCCTTTAATAGAAAATAGATGCTCATCTGGAAAATTATCCTTTAGTGGTGATGACTCTTCACTTGTGGTTAATCTACTTAAATGATCAGCAACCAAATTCTCTGTGCCCATTTTATCCCGTATCTCTAAGTCAAACTCTTGTAGCAAGAGAATCCATCGAATCAGCCTAGGTTTCGCCTCCTTCTTTGAAAACAAGTACTTGAGAGCTGCATGATCAGAATAAATAATCACTTTAGTACCAAGTAAATATTGACGGAATTTTTCTAAAGCAAAAACAATAGCTAAAAGTTCTTTTTCCGTGGTTGAATAGTTGCTTTGTGCGTTATCAAGTGTTCTGGAAGCATAGTATATGGCATGATGAGCTCTTCCAACTTTTTGTCCAAGCACGGAACCTACTGCATGATTACTTGCATCACACATGATTTCAAATGGGAGGTTCCAATCAGGTGGTTGGATAATTGGGGCTGAGGTGAGCATATCCTTCAATTTATCAAATGCTCCTTTGCACGTCTCGTCAAATTCAAACACCTTATCTTTTTGCAATAATTTACACATGGGCTGTGAGATCTTGGAAAAATCCTTGATAAAGCGCCTGTAAAAACCTGCATGTCCAAGAAAAGAGCGAACTTCCCGAACAGTTGTGGGGTAGGGCAAGGATTAAATAATATCTATCTTAGCCTTATCAACATCAATACCCTTAGAAGACACGATATGACCTAAAATAATTCCTTGATCAACCATAAAATGACATTTTTCGTAGTTCAAAACTAAATTCATTTCTATGCATCTGCCAAGAACTTTTGTAAGGTTAGTTAAACATGAATCGAAAGAATTACCATAGAGTGTAAAATCATCTATGAATACCTCTATGATGTTCTCCACATAATCTGAAAATATACTAACCATACACCTCTGAAATGTAGCAGGGGCATTGCAAAGTCCAAATGGCATCCGTCTATACGCAAAGGTGCCGAACGGGCACGTGAATGTCGTTTTCTCCTGATCTTCCGGTGCAACTGGGATCTCGTGAAAACCTGAATAACCATCAAGACAAAAATAATGAGTACGACCTGCTACATGCTCAAGCATTTGATCAATAAATGGGAGGGGGAAGTGATCTTTTCTAGTTACAGAATTTAACTTCCTATAATCAATACACACCCGCCACCCATTTTCAACACGAGTAGGGATCATCTCACCTTCAGAATTCCTAATAACTGTTATACCTATTTTCTTTGGGACTACCTGAACTGGACTCACCCATTTACTATCAGAAATTGGATAGATCATACCTGCATCAAGAAGTTTTAAAATTTCTTTCTTTACCACTTCCATCATTGGTGGGTTCAGTCTTCGTTGGGCTTCTCTAGAAGGTTTACAATCTTCTTCCAGTAGTATCTTATGCATGCAAGTAGAGGGACTCAATCCCTTAATGTCTGCTATAGTCCATCCGATTGCTTGTTTATACTCCCTAAGCACTCGAGTCAAATTCTCTTCCTCCAAGGGAGAGAGTTTCTTGGAAATAATTACCGGGAGCATTTCTCCTTCTCCTAAGAACACATACTTCAAATGGTCCGGTAGGGGTTTCAATTCCAATTTTGGTGCCTGCTCAATAGAAGAAAGAAGCTTTGTGTGAGAACTAGGAAATTCGATCTGAGATACATTATACCTTATCGGTCCAAGCGACTCAAGTTCATGAATTGCTTCCTGCAAATCAAAATCCAACGCAAAATTCATAGCCTTCTCTAGTCCATCACGAGTGAGGTTCTTGCTAAGAGCAACATTCAATTTATCATCATTGTTAAGATCAAAAATATTTTGTGCTAGAGGGTCAATGACATCCATAACATAAACAGGGGACACATCACTAGGATATCTCATGGCTTCATAAATATTAAATTTAATGATTTCACCATCAAACTCCATTGTGAGTGTTCCAGCATGCACATCAATTTTTGTCCTAGATGTTTTAAGAAATGGTCTTCCTAGTAAAATCGGTGTAGGATTAGAAGAATCATCTTCCTCCATATTAAGTACATAAAAATCAGCAGGAAAAACCAATTCATTTACTTGAACCAAAATATATTCTAAGACTCCCTCAGGGTACACATTGGACCTATCAGCTAGTTGAATAATCACGCTTGTTTCTTTCAATGGACCGGTATTTAAAGATGAGTAAACAGACAAAGGCATGACATTTATTGAAGCTCCTAGATCTAGCATGGCCTTCTCGACTCTAACCTTACCTACTTTACAAGGGATGGTAAACATACCTGGGTCCTTGCATTTAGGAGGTAGTTTTTTCTGGAGAATAGCTGAAACATTTTCTCCAACACTTATCTTTTCATTCCCTTTTAATTTTCTCTTGTTGGTGCACAATTCCTTAAGAAATTTAGCATATCGAGGCACCTGTTTAATTGCATCGAGTAAGGGAATATTTACCTCAATTTTTCGAAATGTTTCCATGATTTCCTTTTATTCTTCCTCTTTCTTGGATTTGTTCAATCTTGTTGGAAACGGAGGAGGTGTCACAAAAATCCTGGGTTGTTCTTTGTCAAGTACTTCAGGTTGGTCAACATGACGTTGTGGGATGACTTCCTTTTCAGTTTCCTCTCCCTTACTACCTGGCTTTGACTTACTAGGATCTTTCAGTTCCTTCCCACTTCTCAGAGTGATTGCACTGGCATTTTGTTTTGGGTTGATAATGGTTTGAGAAGGTAATTTGCCTTGAGATTCCAAGCGGCTTACAGTTGACGCTAATTGACTCATTTGAGTCTCCAAATTCTTCATGCCTGTTCTCGTTTCCTGTTGAAATTTTTGTGTATTAGTTGCAAGTGATTTCACAATTTCTTCTAGAGACATACCTGAGCTCGAAGAAGGTTGTTGCGGTTGAGGTGTAGGCTGTCTAGGTTGGAATTGTTGGTATTGCGGCTTGGTCTGAAAACTAAAGTTGGGATGATCCCTCCATCCTGGGTTATAAGTATTTGAATAAGGATCATACTTCGGTTGAGGTGGGCCTGGAAATCTCCCAACTGCATTAGCTTGCTCAAATGAATCTTCTTGGAGAGTTGGGCATGTGTCCGTTGGATGACTAGTGGCAGCACAAATTTCACATGCCTTAACCTGTTGCATATTTCCTGCAGCCATTTGTTGAACAAGAGAGGTTAGATTTGCTATTTGATTTTCGAGGGAAGATACATTTACCTCGTTCACTCTTTTCACAGGAGTGTCTTGTCTGAATCCAAACTGCTGTGTGTTAGCGGCCATGATGGAGATCAGATCCCTAGCGCCAGTCGGGGTTTTATTCACTATAGCTCCTCCGCTAGCTGCATCCATCATCTTCCTCTCCATTGGGAAAAATCCCTCATAGAAGTATTGAATGAGTAATTGTTCAGAAATTCCATGTTGGGGGCAGCTTGCGCACAACTATTTGAACATTTCCCAATATTCATGCAAGGTTTCAGTATCTCTCTGTTTGATTCCACATACCTCTCTTCTGATGTTTGCAGCTCTTGAGGCTGGGAAAAGTTTGTCAAGAAATAATCTGACCATTCCTGTCCATGTAGCTACAGAACTTGGCGGTAGATAGAACAACCAATCTTTTGCTTTGTCAGTTAGTGAGATTGGAAAAGCCCGCAGCTTGATTTGTTCTTCAGTCACTCCTTGTGGTTTCATACTTGAACACACCATGTGGAATTCCTTCAGATGTTTGTGGGGATCCTCATTCTCGAGCCCATAGAATTTGGGTAGCAAATGGATCAGTCCAGATTTCAATTCAAATCCCACATCTAGGACTGGATACTGAATGCAAAGTGGCTGTTGATTTTCATTTGGTGCAGCCAGTTCCCTTAAGGTTTGTTCCTCATTGGCCATTGCTGTCTCTTGTTCAGTTTCAGAACCACTAGAAGAATCGGTTTTTGAATTTGTCGGGTCAGCTACTAAATTCAATCTGGTTTGTTTGCGCAACTTGGCTTCCTTCCTTAATTTACGAGCTGTCTTCTCAATTTCAGGGTCGTATCGCAACTCACCTGTACGAGAACAACGGGGCATAAAAGAAATAAAGAAATTAGTAAAAGATATAAAAATAAATAAACAAATAAATAGATAACAGTAAATGAAAAATTAAATCTGATTAACACCAGTTCCCGACAACGGCGCCAAAAATTTGGTGGGTGTCGAATCCAACAAATAATATATTTTCTTGCTCTCATAAAAATAAATTGCAATAGTGGTGAGCAAGGTCGAATCCACAGGGACTGGTTAGATTTAATTCTTCGGTAAAATTAAAAGCAATGAAATAAAAATAAGGGGGGTTTTTGAATTTTGAATGTAAAATCAATTTGTAAATAAACGAGTGCGAAATTAAAATTGTTGAAAATATCAAATTAAATAAATATCCAGCCCAAGGTATATTCTCAGTATTGATGCACAGAATTGATCATGGATGGAAGAATAAAATCCTTAAATCATTTCTCTAAATTGGTTATGGTCATTGATACGATCTAACAACCTATCTCTCCTTACTTTATCGATAATCAAGAGACGCTCGTTAATTATTTCCCTAATCAATAAACAATCCTAGATACGATCGTAGGATTTAATTTACCAATAGCATTAATTCCTAGAGAGACGACCAATTCTAACCAACAAATCCACACGCGTGATTCATTTAAATTAGGTTATATGTCTTCATAACATGAGTCAAAAATAAATCTATAATTAACAATGTTATTTGTCACTTATATTAGAAAACCTAAACAATTACGGATTTAGATTCCTAATTGACCAAGTATTATTTTTGACAATTAAAACAACGTGCACTTTGAATTAATCATTCAAAACAACAACTTCAATTCACAATCAAAAGACATATAAATAGAGAATAAATTAAGAAACGAATAAATTTAATTAGATCTCACAATCCTTGGTGAATCAAAACTTCGAATAACCTTGAACTGGAAAAATAAATTTAGCTATCCATAAACATTGTTAATCAAAGAGTTAAATGAATAAAATTAAAAGACAAGAAGGTAAAACTCCCAAATCTAGGCCGGTGTCACCGCGTCCCTCCTCGAAAATTCTGTCCAGCCTTTTTTTCCCCACAAAAACGTGGCTCTCCTTAAATCTGGGAAAAGTCTGAGAGTCCTCTTTTTCCAAAAGAAGTCTTTCCTTTTTTTCTAATCACCAAAAACGTGGCTCTCCTTAATTCTGGGAAAAGTCTGAGAGTCCTCTTTTTAGCAATTCTTTTTTTTTTCTTTTTTCAATTGTAGTCCAACTTCTCCTCTTCCCATTGGTCCAAAGATTTTCCTAGGGTAGTAGATGGGCCAAAAAATTGTATTGTTGGGCTTTTCAAAGAGTAGTCCAATTTATGTTGCTGCCTTTCAAAATCAATAAGGCGTGCCCACGCCTTATTCAAAGTCCTGATCTGATTGTATACTTTAGAGTTCCAAACTTCTTCTTTCCAATTTGTGATTTGAGTCCAATTTGATCTCAAATCTCCACCTAATCCACAAACCATAAAATATGATTAATATCTACAATTTAAGTATTTGATTTCAATGGAAAAAGAGGAAATATCATAAATTAAATAACAAATATGCGCCCTATCAGATAATATTTACAACAATTTTATTTTTTATTTTAGCATCTAAAATAATTATATTCTAATTACAGATTTTTCCAAGCTGAGATCCCATAATCTCAATTTGGTATATAGAATATATATATATAGATTATTGGAAAATAATTAAAGAAATATGTTCTTTCCTTCTGGGAAAGAAGTGAACAATTGCGTGCCAATTATGATAAGCATCCAAGGAAAAATAATCAGTTGTTGTAAATATTATATTATATTAGTGAATGACAGTTGTACCCCTAAAACCCTAGTTATAATTACTTTGTATATCCCTTTCTTCCCCTATATATATGGGGCTCTGGTTCATAATAGGATATACAAGTTTATTGGTGTCTCTACTTTTCTCTCTAGTTTATAACACGTTATCAACACGAGTCTCTATCAAATTGAGTTAGAATTTTCTTTTTCAAAATCTCATTTACCAAAATATTAGTTAGAAGGTAAAATCATGTGCGTCGAAATCAATTTGACAGCATATGAATTTTTTTGTTCCGATCGTGGTTAAATTGTTCCAATTCCAGGAGGTTGCTTCAATTCCAATAATTGTTCCAATTTCATCTACCTCCATACTCCAACCAATAATTTGTGCTCGTGTAACAATTTTGACTTGGATGCAAGTCAAGTTCTGCTCCATACTCCATACATTAACTTTTTTTATGTGTGTTTAATATATGTAATTATTTTGTTGTTTAATTTTTTTAAGTTGATTATTCATTATGTTGTTACTCTTGAAGTAGCACAACAATACATTAATATTCCAGAAGAATATTAATCATAGAATTGATTATTATTTGTTGTTGCTCCTGAAGTAGCACAACGTCATAATTAATATTGCAGAAGAATATTATTTGCTCCTGAAGAACATAAATTAAATTTTCAATATTCCAGAAGAATATTGATCCAATGCTCTTGAAGAAGCATAATTTAAAATATGTTTTAAACGAATATGGTGTTGGTGTTCTCGAATAAACACAACCCACGTTAGATAAATATTCCTGAAGAATATTTTAACGTCACTCGTGTAGAGCACAAATATTGTTGGCTTGAAAGGAAGAATGAATAATTAATATCAATATTTCAGAAGAATATTGACTTATTATTCTTGAAGAATTGCAATTTTAGCAATATAATTATTCCAGAAGAATAATTCGTTATTTTGCTCTTAAATTGCACAATAGATATCAATTATTGTTATAATTGAATGAGATTCGAATCAATATTCCAGAAGAATATTGCGTTATTGCTACATTTCAATATTCTAGAAGAATATTATTTTATTGCTCAAGTGATAAATACTGCATTCTTTTTCGCAAAGAAATTCGAATTTATTAATAGTCCAGAAGATTATTATGATGTAGTCTAATATATAGTTGTGATGATTCCTGAAGAATCATAATTTTATCTCATATGAAATATAATATTGGAATATAATTTGCTCTCGAAGAGCCCAATATTATGAGATATGTTATTAATTTGATATTACAATATTCCGGAAGAATATTGACCTATTGATTTTTGAATGAGTAATAAAACGTGCTTTTCGAAGTAGCATTGTTTCGAAAAATATCTCATTTGAGTTCATGTTTATCCCTAAAGGAAAACATATAACTTATGTCATAAGGACATTGATTAGTTTGACTACTTGAATAATATATGATTATATCTTATATTGAACCAGAAGTTCAATTTAATTTTATTATTTGGCATGACCAGTTGGACCATCACTGGATCAATAATGATGCGAAATTAAAATTGATACTCAATGAAGAACCAGAAGATTCTTCAATTCAATTATATATGATGTTTGTTCTCTTTCATGAAATTTTTCATTATCACTAGCTAAAATAGGGATTAATTTCCCTATATTTCTGAAAATTAATTGGGGTGATAAATGGGGACCCATCATCCTCCACGTTGATCATCTAAATATTATTTGTATCTAATAGATTTGATACATGTACTAGATGATTGAATGGTGTTCGCAACCTGAAGTTTTCGAAATTATTGCTCAAATTATGAATTATGAGCATAATTTTCAAATTATATAATCAAGAATGTGTCTTGATAATGCTAGTGGACACGAATCACAACATTTTAAAAAGTGTTAGTTGGGATGTCGATAAATAGTTTAACATTTTTGTTTGTTAAACCCCTCCAATTAATTTAATTGAGAACAAAATACTTCCCTTTTTGTTTAGGGAATTCTATTACGCATCATGCCAATATCATAGTTCTCCCTATTATAATTGGCTTATGGTTAGAGCCTAATTTTTCCATATAATTTTTTAATAGGGCAATTGATCCACCACAATGCACTGATATGGGAAATAAAGAATGTTGAGAAAAATGCGTTGTTTGAACATATATCCCAAATGGGTGATATTTTACAACGTCGAAAAAAAAAGTTATTGTCAATTTGATTAGACAGTTTTTTCAACATTAGGGGGGAATAGCTTAAAATCAAACAAATGCATCATATTATGTTATATATATCCTCGCGATTAATAATACGAACCAGAAGTTCGATTGAAAATATGAACGAAACATTCAAAGATAACATAATTACAAGATGCATAAGAGATTAATAAAATCTCATGCTCTATCTTATATTGATATGTAGCACGCCTGAAGCGTAGCGATATTTGATTCGAATAAAGATCCCCAAATAAATAAAAATAGAGCAAATGATTATAATGGTCTTATTGAGGAGGCATATACTCATGAGAGAGTATTTATTGACATAATTAATTGTAAATCTCTAGAAGAGGTTCAAGTATTTGAAATATTGAAAATTCAGATCTCTATAGTTATGTCTTGTGGGGAAAGAAATCAAATTGAGATGATAATTGTGTCGACACACTTTTTAAAGCACTTATGCAAAAGCAAATTGCGAAGCTAGCCGCATCATAATTTGAATGATAGCGAGGATAATAAAAGAAAATATGTCGAAAAAAATCGACATAAAAATAGTTGGCAAAAGTATGCATTCAGGCTAAATTAAACTTACTACAAAACCTGAAGTTTTAGGACCTGAAGTCCAAACGCATAAAAGTGTAAAGTCAGTAAAATACCTATAGGTATAGTCGTAATACACGACTTGTTGCGCAACGAATGTTTCAAAGATCTGGCATAGATACAATATTTTATTTGCCTGAAAATGCATAATAAGTGCCTATAAATATATGATTATTAGAAATGTATATAATGAAAAATGATTTACTCTGATTACTAGCTTGCGCTCTTTGATGTACCAATGAGTGATATCAAAATGTATGATCATCAACTCGGTACGTTGGGAGTATTCTTTGAAGTACCAATGAGTGAGATTAAAAAGGGTAATCAATACCTCGATACTTTGGGATTGCGGTGAAATAATTAGAGAAAATCTATTTGAAATATAGGAATCGTTACCTATCTAAAGTTTCACGACTTAAATTTGGTGGTAGCAATTTGATAATTGCAATGTGAAACATATACGATGCTTGAAGCATATAGTATAATCCTTGAAGGATTAAATATATTTGAAATATATAATTCAAGTTTTTAAGAAACTTGTTTGATCAAAGTATACATATACTTTGCGATCTGAATATTTAATATGCCTTGAATAGATTCAATTTCCAATGGAATGTGATTAGATTACATGAAGAATGGTACAAATGACTCTATATGACAAAGTATTGAAATTGAGATGTACCATTACTGTGAATAAAAATCGTGGCAATTGATTTTCAAATTCAAATTCTTGGTTAATTATTCACCTGAAGTGAATAAGTTAATTGTTCAGTGAAGTGAATAATTTTAGAACTGCATTAAATGCATTGATAATATTGATTATAGAATATGGCTCGATGCAGCATGTTCAAATGATTGGAAATATTGAATATATTCAAAGAACAAATAATATCAGATATCAGATATGTGTTATTTATAAATGCTTGATAAACACATTCGATATTGTACCGATTTACAGTTGAAATAATTATGTGCAGTATCAATATAACTGTAATGTTCCCATGAGGGGGAGCTAATATACGCTACACTCTTTTTTCCTTAGCTGAGGTTTTGTCCCACAGGGTTTTCCTGGCAAGGTTTTTAATGAGGTAGCTGTCATCAATATCTATTGATATACTCTCTTATACGAAACTCCTGAAGAGATCAAGATATGAATGATTCAATAGAGATTGAATCAGGGGGAGTAACTATATGGATGATTCAACACATATTGAATCAGGGGGAGTAGCTGTACTCTTTTTCCTTCGTTCAGGTTTTTTCCCACTGGGTTTTTCTGACAAGGTTTTAACGAGGCAGGATCAAAAGACTCCAGAATTTTCAACAAATTCACTCAAGTGACAATGAAGCCGATTTATCTACAAAAGTACTATCAACATCTACATTCAATAAACCAGTTCAAAAGATTGGGATACATCAACTCGATGATTTACAACGATCAACACTAAGGGGGAGTAGTTGTACTCTTTTTCCTTAGCCAATGTTTTGTCCCATTGGGTTTTCCTGGTGAGGTTTTAACGAGGCAGCATTCATCTTAATACTCCAAGAACAACCGTACTCTTTTTTCTTCGTTTGATATTTTTGTCCCATTGGGTTTTATCAAACAAGGTTTTAACGAGGCAGATATTTTGTATTATCATATGTCATTCAAGGGGAGTGTTATAAATATTATATTGTATTAGTGAATGACAGTTGTACTCCTAAAACCCTAGTTATAATTACTTTGTATATCCATTTCTTCCCCTATATATATGTGGCTCTGGTTCATAATAGGATATACAAGTTTATTGGTGTCTCTACTTTTCTCTCTTTTTCTCTCTAGTTTATAACATCAACGTTTTTATTTTTCTTTCTTAACTTAATTTTTATTATTATTTTATTTGAACTATTTTCATTAACTTAATTAGCACTAGTGATCTTATATACATTAATGATAAGATGAGAAATTTATCAAATATATTTAGTTTCGTAATTTAATTTTCAGAATCAGTATATTATTCCCACAAATGTTCAACCAATGTACTTCAAAGTGTAATGTGAGTCTCCTTATCAGTAATGTGGTGCACGGCCAGATTTTTTCTTTATTTTCAAATTTTATGCCAACACATGGCGCATAAAACATATTGCGGAAATATTCATATTTTTCTTTCATAAGTCAGTGACGTAAATGACGTCACTAGACTGAGATTTCAAAATAACTTTACTTTTAAAATAAAGTTCATTCATTTAAAAATTAACGATAAAACATTAAATATAAGATATTGACTCTAAAATCTTTTAGATAAAGAGAAACAATAATGATTCTTGGCAGTTCAAACACAAGACCTTATTCAATGAGTTCATAACTCATAGGTCTTCACCTAGCACAATACTATATGTCTCTCTCCGTCTAAAGATCCATGCCAATCCCTTTTTCATTTCTATTATTATCTAAAATATTAGATATATCGTGGAATGAGTATACATATGCCTAGTGAGTGAAGTATGGGGCACATGTGCTGTTGTACGTAGACAAGTTAACCTCACATATTCAAGATTCGTGCAAGTTTTACTTAGTAAACCAATCAAGTCTTTATTCATGTCTCCTAGTTACGTCATATATTCAGGACAAGGCTTATATTCAAGATCAGACGCAAGTCAAGTTCAAGTGAAATAATTTTAGATTATAGGTATTTCAAATTATATCCAGTCTAGTCATGTCAATTCCATATATTCAAATCAAGTCATTTTTCCATATTCTAGTCAAGTTATACTTCATATATTTAAGATCACATCTTACATATTTTTAAACCAGTAAATTCCAATACTCAAGTCATATAGTTAAGACAAGACAAGTTGAGGCAAGACATTTATTTAAGTTGGGTCAAGATAATATATTCAAGTTCATATGCATTTGCATATTAATCAAATCTAGTCAAGTACATATAATCATAACCAGTACAAATGCATGTCTTTTCAAGAGAACATGAATTTTAATGGAGCCCATATTACAAATCATCTACTATCCCAAGTGTGCAATAGTAGGGAATTTAACCCCTAGTTCAAGCATGGAGTTTATTCCCCGAGTTCTTTTACAAGCGTGGTTCCTATACCACAGGTTTCAAGCAGTGAGTCGAGATCCCTGAAATTTTTTAACAAGCTTAACCACATCGTGATCTAGTTACTGGACTTCATGGCATGTATATCAAGACAAGTGGGATATAGTATGACTATAATACCATACACGAAGTTCATTTTATGCACTGCATAAGGAAAATCATGAAAATCTTTTTAATGCAATGAAATCATGAAGTAGCATTTAAGAGCACATAAAAATCAAGTCAATCCAAATCAAGACAAGTCTATATATTCATAGGTTGCAAATAAAAAGTAAATTCTTATATAATCAAGACTAAATTAATATTAAAGTTACTTTATATTCATCTTCTCAAGTCAAGTCAAACGGATATAATCATGTATTGTGTCAAGTAGATGATATATCAAATTATTATCTTTATCACATTGACGAGTCTAAGATCACGTAAACAAGAACAAAGATTTATTTAAATATCAAAATAATTCTGATTTAGTATCTCACGTATCGATACTTTCGAGAGCAGGAACTTCTTAAAATCCTTGTGTATCGATAAATGATGTTAATCCTTTACAAATAGGATATTGATATCAAGTTAGTGATAATAATCTAGTTAATCTTCTTTTTTATGTTCAACGTGTGGATGTCAATGTAATGTTAATAATATATTCACATATTAAATGAGGAATACTTATAACAAGATTACATAAAAACTTATAATGATATCGAAACTCTAATAATAATAATAATAATAATAATAATAATAATAATAATAATAATAATAATAATAATAATAATAATATTGAACTTACAACGAGATCACGATATGTTACGATAATATTAACAATATCATATTAAATATGAAATTATAATGAGATTACTTAATCAAGTAAACAATTAAACATATTCCACTCACCTCGATCCAGAATGGTCGGAAAGAAGTTCTTTACATTGTAAAGGTATCGATGTTGTCACATGTATTAATACATGCTGTTACATGTATCGATACATGTTGTCTGAGGTATATGCATCGATACATGCTCTCAAAGTATCGATACTTGCAGGAATTTCAGCATTTTTGGACTTATTTTTTGGGTTTTCTTCAAGGTTTTAACTATCTATTCGAACATAATTTCATTTAGGATATCAAGAACATGTTATTAGATTAACATGTCTTAATCTTAACAAAAAATTCAAGCATAATCCTAACTTTGAAATTCTATAATCTTGGAAGAAAACCAATATATATCTCTCACGGTTTTCTTTTTAAGTTTCTTTGTATGAACTCTCTTCAAAGCTCATCTCTATTTATACTAATAGTAGGCTGCACAAGAAGATAAAAGTCTCGGCCATAGTAGAGTTTAGCTTTCAAATTAGTTGGAGGTGGCAAGTTTAATTCATGCAAATCAAGAGGTGGAAGGTTGAAGGCATGCAAGTATGAGGTGGAGGAAAAAATACATCCAAGCTGGAGCTGGAGCCTTGTGGTTGAACGATTCATCAAGGCTATGAAGGAGGTGGTGGCATTAGGCTTGGACACCTCAAGCTTAAATATTTGGAAAAATCAATTTTGCCCAGCCGAGTTTGAGCTCAAATTTGAGGTATCAAAAAAAGTTGAAATCTTGGTTTCTTGGAACCAATTCGAAGTACTTGTGGAGTAATTTAATGTGCAATTTACGGCACAAGAAATGGATTATGGAGGAGAAAGTTATGACCTTCCAAAGTAGGCTACTTAAAACAGTTTTCAGGTTAACCGTTTTTACCTTCTTAACTTTAAAAATTCACCAAGGGCTATCAGTTGGTCAGAATGACAAACTGTTTTCATATTCTCGAAGTTCACTTCAAGAACTTATCTGTACATATATGACATATGAGGCGAGAGTACTAGAAAAAGTCTCAAACAAAGGGACACTTAAATATATTTTTGACGTAACTTTTCTTTATTTAATATTTTCGTTTCTCTTTCGTTTAAACACTTTTTTCTTTCTTTACATTCCAAAATCATTACATAAATTATAAAATATTTTTATTACGTCATAAGGGACAATAAAGGACGTCAAAGTTCTTGGATCGTTACACATAATATGACGATGGCGAGTGAGAAACTCTTGAAAATAGGTATTTTTTTCGTTTACAACCATCTCAACTTGTGGGCTCGATGCTTCTACCAACTTTCAAAATGAGAATTTGCGTAAGTTATGTGCAAGGAAAACGAGGATAGGCTTCAAATTACAAAAAATTAGAGGACTTGAATGCAATCTTCCGAATATTGCTCTTACAATATTATTCTAGTAAAAGATTTGGACTCTATTTTAGATTTGAAACTATGGAGATTTTTTTGAAATGAATAAAAAAGCATCATGATGAAAAGGGGTGAACAATCGAACAAATAACACTAAGATCCAGTAGCTTGATATGATTTTTCTTAGATGATCTTGGAGGATCCAAGATTGATCTACCAGAATATTAGATTATTTTCTTTTATTTAGCTCACGTTATATTTTAATTCCCAATGTTTATGTCGTCGTAGTAAATTGTTATCTTTTATTTTTTCGCGTTGCATTTTGATTTTCAATGTCTATGTCACCTTACTAGTCATGTTATTTTCAAGCTTCTAATTTTATTGCGTTATTTAATTATGATCTATTGATTTATTATAATTTATTATGTGATATAAATAATTATAAACTTAAAAACATAAATAAAATGAAACCCATTAATAAAATGAAATAACCATGTTTCTTTAAAAAAAGGGACAAAAAAGTAAAATTCAGTTTTCGGGTAAAATTGACAAAATCAAAATTTGCCCCATGAATTCCCATATCTATAGTGCAATTGGACGAAAAACTGGTGTAAAATGTCAATTTTCCGTCCCGGTTGAAGATGCCCACATGTATGCAAAAAATGCCTGGCAAGACCAAGTGGACATTGTAAATCCTCAAAAATGCATGTCGAATTATCATCAGCTCACGGAATAGCTAGGACCCTAATGAGCATCTAGACAAAAACAATAAGATTGATGCCCAAGAATTTTAAAGGGTAATACTTGGGAATTGATTTATTTTATACTTGCACGATTCACCAAACTCAGCTAAGGTGAAAGGTGAAACTAAACTCTTGAGACCGTGCACTTTCAAGTCTCTCACTGGGTCAGCACTGTGTGTTTCTGAGCGACAAAGAGTAATACTCCACTTTTTGAGGAGAGCATACTTAATTTCTTGGAATTGTTGTAGAAATATTAGTTGAAATGGAAGGCACTAGAATTTGCTAGATTCAAATTTGTTAGATCTAATTATGAGGTTTATTTTCTATATATGCTGTAGCCTTGTAATCTTCTTTAAGGCGTTGTCCAAGCCATATACACCGTATAAGGCGTTGTCCAAGCCATTAAGAATATAATTCTTGCATAAGAAGTCCGAATGTTTTCATGCATCCAAAGCAATCAAAGATGCCCTATTATTTTCTCCTTCTTGTATGGCGGGAGGATCTTCATTCAAGAATTTCGCCAAGTTGAGGGTTGTGAGATAAAACAACATTTTATGTTGCCACCTTTTGAAATCAACCCCAACAAATTTCTCCGATTTTTCCCCATGTGAAACGGAGTTTGAATGTACGATAGTAGGGGCACCCACAACCGGAGGAATCACATTAGTAGTAGTTGTATTCACAACGGGAGGAATCAACCGGTAGGAACACTTCCTTCAGAAGTTCCCATGTTCGAAGTTTCATTCGAAGTAGTATCGGTATTAAGAACCGTATTCATTTCTGTTTACGTAAAACAGAAGATCAACCAAAACAAAATAGAAATGAAGAAGAAGTTAAACTTAACAAGTTTAACCAAACAAGAATGTCACTATCACAAAATATAAAAGTTTCGACTTAAGATTGTTGGGTGGATTTTGTGAATAGTGACGCCAAATAAATATAATGACGGTTTTGTAAATCCTTGCCGAATATTGGACAGACTAACGGCAAAGAAAAACACAAACAAAAAGAATAAGAGAAGAAGGGACAAAGCCGAGGCAAGAGTTGGACTCTTTGTCCTTAAGTCGAATTTGCCCCGCAACGGTGCCTACGGATTTCGGCAATCGACTCCCAAGATACAACGGCTTCACTTGTGTTTGTAACACTCCAAAACACAAGTACAACGAACAAAATATAGGCTTATGTACTCCAAAAGATGCAATGAAGGAAAATCAAAATAAATGAAATGATTTTGATTTAGGAGAGAAGTGAGGATAAGAGATGTTTTTGCATATCAAAAAATGAGGAATAGGACACCCAAAGGGTCCTATATATAGATCATGAAAGGGTGTGGACGAAGTGGTTGAGGCCTAAACCATGCACCATTTCCAAACAATGCACCTTTATAAAAAGGTACCTTCTGGCCGGACAACCGTGCGGTCGCACGGTTTTACTCAAAAAACCAGATATTAGTTTGACGTGTGATCGCGCGGTTTACTAACCATGCGGTCGTACGGTCAAACATTTGTGCGCCCCGAAGCGGCGAAGTGGCAAACAATTTTGCCTAAACGGATTGAGTCGAGCTTTTGAGTATTAGGCCGAAGTCGACACAAAGTCACTTTAATCGATTTTCAATTCTCGATTTATTAACCAATATCCAACAAAATTTATAGTTTCAAATTCTATTTTTGTTCATGGTATCAGAACAGTTTTGATCTTGGTCTAAATTTCCGATTAAGTCCTGATCTCCAGCGTGCGGCGGCACAACCACTTGTCCGACCAATTTTTTATGTTTTGTTTTGTTTGCCTAAAGTTTCATCGAACCCCATAGCATAGAATCAAGGTCTACATATTCGCTTCACACTCTGCTCTCCTTGTGTTCAGCCCTAAAGGAATTCAAATTTAGATTCATCTCGGTTGCTCTAAAAGCTCACTAAATTGTTGTTCCTGCTTCTAACATGGAGATCTAGGTGGAAAATGGTAATGTCGTGGCTCCATTGTCGAGGAGGAGCGCTAGGTTACAGAAAATGAAGAGTCAAAAGTTGGTTGTTGAGGTACCTGCTAAGAATAACTCTGAGACGAATCGTATGGGGGAGAAGAGTGGCACGTCGAGGAAGAATACATGGTGAGTTTACAAGAAGAGGAAGGTTAAACTCCTCAATGCTATGTGCTGCTCCAAAAATGGAGTAGTCTTGACGCCAAAGAAATATATGAAATTCGTGCCAACAAATAGATGGAATAACGACACGAAAAACAAGAAGAAAGAAGATATGGACAAAGTCGAGACAAGTGTTGACCACTTTGTCCTTAAGTCGAATTTGCCCCGCAAAGGTGTCAACGGGTTATGGCAATCGACTCCCAAGATACAACGACTTCAACTTGTGTTTGTAGCTAGCACTCCAAAACACAAAACACAAGTACAACGAACCAGAATCTCGGTGTATATACTCCAAGATGAAATGAACAAGAAAATCAAAATTATGCAACAAAAATGCAAGAATTTGATTTAGGAAGAGAGAAGAGAGTGAAAGTGATATTTCATATCATTGGTGTGTTTTTGGGACATCCCAAGAGTTCTTTTTATAGACCATGAATGCTTGTGGACGAAGTGGGGGAGTCAAGTCATGCAACCCTTCCAAATTATGCAACTCTTCAAAAAGACATATTTTCCCGGACAACCGTGCGACCGCACGGCTTTACGTCAAATAGAATTTTAATCACTTTTGACGTGTGATCCCATCGCATTAAAATCGTGCGATTGCATGGGCAAAATTTTGACCATATTTTTGTCTTTTTCCATAATTTCTTATTCATCTGATATTGGTTTCGAAATACCAAATATACCCTTTAATGCATGCAGAGAAATCTAAATTCTCTTTCGGGGGCGTTGCCCCCGAGCCCCAACGGGGGGTGCTACCCCCTCGATCCCGTGACTTGACCGGACAGGTCGATCCCCGTTTGTGCGTCCCGAAGCGGCGAAGTGGGAAACAAATTTGCCTAAACGGATTGAGCCGAGTTTGAATATTTGGCCGAAGTCGACACGAAGTCACTTTAGTCAGTTTTCAATACTTAATCAATTTCTTGATTTATCGATTTATTAAACTAATATCCAACAATTACTAATACTGATGGCGCTTTGGTTGGGAAAAGCGCACATTCGAAGCTCGCATAGACTTTGCAGACTTTCAACAAGTTTTACCTTCATTTTATTCAGGAGAGAAGAGCCATCGCTATCTAGTTGGAGCAGAGAGAGAAAATCCATATCCAATCGCCACTAGAGATTAGCTGAAGTAATCTGGACTAACAATGAAAATTCTCCATCTGATGTCAAAAACCAATTTCAAATCGTGATAGAAAGGCTGTAAGAAACAGCAACTGCGTTGATGAAACTGCCAAAAAATTGTTTCCAGTGAACATACCGGACTGGTCGAAGAATGAGTACAAAAATGTAACTTAATCCCATTTTTGCAATTAATTACAATAGCAACTAATAAATTTGCAAAACAATACATATTTAATTTCTAAAATTAATTGAATTAATTAAAAATTATAATTAATTATAATTGTATATCACGAAATTTCATTTTTCTATTAAAATTAATTTAATTAGTTACAAATTGTAATTAATTACTATTGCAATTGAAACTAAGTTTCAATTGTAATTCATTACAATTTTAACTAATTAGATAATATTGTAATTTAATTGTATTACAAGTATCTCGAAATTTCATTTTTCTTTTGAAAATAATTGAACTATTTACAAATTATAATTAATTACAACTGTAACTTAATTATAGTTGCAACTTGAATATTACATTATGTACTGAATTATAATTGAAACTTAATTTCAATTTTGCAATTAATTATAATTATAACCAATTAGTTACTATTGTAACTTGATTATATATTACAAGTTAATCGAAATTTTATTTTTCTTTTGTAACTAATTGAATTAGCTATAAATTGTAATCAATGAAATCATAAACATTAGTGTAATTCGTAATTAATTACATTAGTGTAATTTGTAATTAGTCACCGCCACAACTGCCGCTTTCATCAGGTCACAGCTAAAAAATTCCTATGGGACACTATTTTGTTCTCTTCAACGTAACAAAAACAGATCTGAATTCTATTAGTCGAGATGAGATCTGGTTCGTTGTGGATCTGAGAAAACAGCCACTGATTCATCTTATTCGCCTTTACTGTCCCTGCCATCTAGGATTGAAACCACCAACATCGTTCCGACTTTAACACCTATTACCCAGCTTCTTAATATCATAAACTCTGAAACACCATCAGGTGCGACCAATAAGGTGACTGATGGAGAGAAAAAGGGATTAAATGTTTTGTGCACTACATGACTTTCGTATGCACTGATGATAACGTTTCTATCGACAAATTTCACCGACTTCTATTTTTTTCTAGCAGGTTAGTGTATGTGTAAAGTTGTATGACTTCATCCACTTCTTATGGCTCAATGAAGCGCCTGTGGAAGAGTTGCAGTAAAAATATTATTCTTCAATTGACATGATTCCATATTTGAAATGAAGAATAATATTTTATTCTTTATCCTTTTTAAGTCTTTGGTTTCACATGCTTCAAATGGACAACAAGTTCCTGAAGATCACCAGTTCAAACACGTTCAACAGGATTAGACCTCAGTTGGATTATACTCTGACTTGGCTGCATTGATTGCGAAATAGCAGAAAACAGAAGATGGATATGCACAAGAAGCAGGTAAAGTTACGGCTTTTAAATTCTTAATAATTAATTAAAAATCTGACTTAAAATTATAATAACTGATTAAGAGCATCTCTAATGCATTCCGTGGATTGAGGAAATACACACGACACGTCAGCAAATAGACGGGATATGATAAAAATACCTCTCCAATGTATAACGTGGATTAGGATGTTAGGCTGACCTGCCGCTAAAAAAATAGACATTGTGGGGGTGAAGAGTCTACATCTAGACGCTCCGTGAGACATGCTGACTGAATTTTAACTTTTATTTTTTAATTATTTAATTATTATAAATAAGGACGTTGGCCAACTAAGTTTTATAATACAAGTTATTTCTATTTGGACTTTTTATATAGATATAAATTCTGCAGATAAGGCTCAATTTATGCATAGTAGTAATTAATTTTAATTTTAAATAAAAAATATCACATAATCAATATTATTTAAATTTATAAAGAACCATTAGAGCATTTCCAATGCATTCCATGGATTAGAAAAATACACTTGACACGTAATCAAATAGATGGAATATGGTAAAAATTCCTCTCCAATGCACAACGTGGACTATGATGTTAAGTTGACGTGGGGCTAAAAAAAAAAAGACATTGTGGAGTGTTCCGTTAGACATGCTGACTCATCATTAATTATTATTTTATAATTATTTAATTACTGTAGATAATGACGTGTTCCAATTAAGTTGTATGGTATAAATTAGTTTCATTTTGAACTCTGCAATAAATTAGAGATGATTTCGTAATTAATTTTAATTTTATTATAAAAAAATGCCACATAATCAATATTATTGAAATGTAGAAAGCATCATTGGAGAATAAATTTTGAACTGCTCTGTCTATTTATCCACGTTCTTTAGAAGTCTGTCTATTTTATCGTCACATCAGCCCCAATCCACGTTATGCATTGGAGATGCTCTTAGAGAGTAAATTTTTTACTTCTCCGTCTATTTATCCATGCTCTCCAGAAGTCCGTCTATTTTATTGACATGTCAACCCCAATTCATGAAATACATTGGAGATACTCTAAGAAAAATACTATCAAATTACCTGATTTTAAAAATTTTAAATCTAAACATATGAATGGGCCTAATTACCCTTGCAATATTGGGATAATTGTACATATTACTTACTTTATATAATAAAACTGATTTTTACTACCAAAACAAAAAATTTTGAAAAATACTTCATTGTTACTAAAAAAAATTAAAAAGTATCATAGATATCATACTGTGATACTAACATATTTGAGAAGTATCAAAAGTATCAGATTGTGATACTTCACGTGATTATGAAGTATTTTTCAATTTTTAAGATTTTATTATAAGTAATTTTTAATTTTTATAAAATTCAAGTAAATTTCAATTTGATCCCTAAAAATAGTGTAATTATGTGAATAGCCCTGCAATATTTGTAATTGGGCCTTATGTTTGGTTTCGATTATTGGAATAATTAGATCCTACACTAGTTATTCCTACCATTTTTAGATAAATACCAACTTTTAATACAATTTAAAAATTTACGTGATTTTTTTTTTAAAAATCTCTCTCTCTCTCTCCTCTCTCCCCTTTATTGTTTCCTCTCTCCTCTATCCCCCATTCACGATTTTTTCTCCCCTTTCCTCTCTCCTCTCTCCTCATTTTCTTTCTCTCAAACTCTTAATCAAGTCACAAATCACAAGAGCAACAAACACTAGTACAGAAACAGTCTTTCGCGTCGGTTATTTAAGAGATCAGGCGTCGGTTTTTGTGGCGACGCGTATGAAGTAGACGCGTAAAGTAAAGACTTTACGCGTCGGTTGTAAAACGACGCGTAAATGCTATCTTTACGCGTCGGTTGTTAATAAACCGACGCCTAATTTTTTTTATTTTTTTTTCACGAAATTCATTCGCCTATAGAGTAAAATACAATGACCCAGGCCACTGCAGGCCATGACCTGCATTGGCCTGGACGTCACCTGCAATGACCCAGGCCACTGCAGGTCATGACCTGCAATGACCCAGGCCACTGCAGGTCATGGCCTGCTATGACCTAGATGTCACCTGCAATGACCTGGACGTCACCTGCAATGATCCAGATCACTGCAGGTCGATCATGACCTGCAATCACCTAAACGTGGACTGAACATTTTCCACATGCACTTCATCAAATATGTATATAATCGACATAATTAAAATAATGTTAAATAAATGAGAAATAATTATATTTACAAGATTGTTAATGTCACATGTAATTGAGTAAATAGAAGTTTGAATACACGTCGATTTACACACACCTATCGACGAAGTATTTAGCCCATAAGTTTTGAATTTCAGCAATTTCCTCCGTTGAGTAATACTCTTTAAATGCCTACAAATAATCAAAATGAATTATCAGTTATTTCGTAATAAAATATGAAGGAATAATTAAAAATTATCATGTTCAATAACTTATACCTTTTCCAACGACGGACGCTGAAAGTGTTCAGTGACTATCTCATACATATTTTTCATGACGTAGTAGCCACACTCAGAACCTCCGGGCTGTTGAGGACACTGAAATTTTCACAATGAAAACAAACATTAATAATCACACTAAATAGATTATGAAAATAATTCAAAGATTTGTAATATATTTTAAATATGTGTTTTCATACCTTTATTTTTAACCACGTTGTATTGGCTCTTGTCCTAATGCCTCCTTGTGTCCAGTATAGTTTGAAAGCCCTAAAATTGAATTAAATTATTCGAACCAGTTACAAAATAAATAAATACAAAAACTAAGATTTCTATAAAAAATTTGGCAGAGTCTCCCCTATAAATTGAACTTATCCAACCTGTAAATAGACGCGTTGCTAACTTCTCAACAATCACAACATATATTCATCAAAGTGAAACCACAACTCTACAATCAATTTCACCACAACTCCACAATTATTTCATGAAAATTATCATAACTTACGTATTCAATAGCGGCTTGATATCTAAGTCACGCTTAAATGCACTAGCTGAATCCAATAAGTACACCGTCCTCTTCTGAGGAGAAATCACTAGCAACATCCATTGGTTCCTACGTATTATGAACATGTAAATACAAATTCAAACATGTGCTTTTCAAATTACAAAAAAAAAAAAAAAATTAACTATTAACAAGAGATAATGGTCTTACTCCTGAAAATACGGTGCTAGAATGAATTTATTTGTTTGCATTTCCCTCATGGTCTCGTCCATATAATTTACAACACCATTGGCATTTGTTCTTACCGACACCGACGCAATGTGTGACGGAGACATGAATCCAATTGAATCAATACCGTAATCCTGACATAACTCATGAAGGTACCTAATAATAATGACACCAATAAATAGAGATCGAACAATGATATAAATTGAAGTTGTAATTTGTGATCAGAAGTCTTACAATGCAAATATTTGTAGAATAGATGTATCCAACCATTGCATTTTAAGCAGATCGGTAATGTCTGCGACTGTAACAAAAATACCATCCTCGAACGTACAATTGAAGATGGAGGCATCTACGGGCACCTGATAGAAGTCATCACCAACAGGCAATTGAAGGACCAGGGTGTTTAACATTTTGCATTTATCACTCAGACGTAGTAAAGTCTCATCGTCGACTATCGCAGGTCGCTGGGTAGATGACAATTCAAAACTCTGAGGCCTTTTCCCTTTATTAGATTTTTTTACGATCTTTTTTGGGGCCTCTTCCTGCAATAAGACAATTTTTTTCATTATAACACGTCTGATACAAATTTAAAAGAAATTAATATTGACATAAACTTTTATATAACTCGATTTTATTACCTCTCCAAAAATCACCAACTCCTTAGGCCATTGGAAAAAACTTCCAATAGCTTCCCCCACCGTGGTGTGGTGCTGAGATGGCGCTGGAAGATAGAACGCTTCTGCACCATCTATAACATGGTCAACGGACACCTTCACATGATCAATCCAGAGTGGTTGATGATGCACCACAGTCTCGGGTCCGGACGGATAAACCATCCCGCTGGCCACTATTTGCTTGTCACCATCAACAAATACGACGAGACGACAGGGAATCGGCTTCTATTTTTCAACATATATGTCAGGCCTTTCCATTTAAAAAAAAAAAAGCAATACTAAAAAAACTAAATACTTTATGGGTAAGTACCTGAAGACCATCAAATGGGTCTGGATTCACAGAGTGGCAACTACTTCGAGTTGGTGGTTGGGGCTGTGCAGTTACCTCCACCTCAGCATCAATATTGAGGCCCAAGCGCTGGAGGATGGCATCATATTTACTCTGCATACTATGGTACGCGCTCTGCATACTGTCAAATTTACTTTGCATCTCCGACATGGTTTGATGCCTGACCCGCTCTGTGATGCTATCCTCCATCTCCTTCCTGATGATATCTTTAATGTCGTCTACTGACACGACCCCACACGATCGTCTAAGGTAATCATCGGGCCGGCCGTAAACATCCTGCGTGGTGACATACACGCCATATCCCCTCACCCTACCAGAGTGATCCTCTTTACCAAGGGCTTCACTCAGAATATCATGTTGTCTACTCGACACAAATGTCTCCTGCGTGGCTTGCTCAGCTTTTTCTACCTGTTAAAAAAATTGAAAACTAAATATAAGAATTGAAGTAAGTTTCAATTGAATATATGAGAAATCGATAAGATATACTTACAATTTTATCAAACACCCCCCTCGTTTTCTCGTTGGGGATGTAATACGTTCCATCTTCTTTCTTCTTCGATCTAGCTCGAACCCAATCGAGGCTGCGATCCTCGCTTACAATTGAGGAGCTAATCATGTCACATGAAGAGCTAGAAGATAGCGGGTCACTTACTAGCCAATGTGGCTTCATCCCCACATATCCGGCTGAGCCCAAATAATGAGGATGCTCGTTCCGCATTTGACTATCCCTCGCCTTCTTACTTTTCTCCTGAAATAAATCACAGGTTTTTAGTTTTCACTCAACAAGACACATGCGTACATTTAAATATACCTGAAATGTTTCCGTCTGTCGTTCTTTTTTAAACAACTCCCATTGCTCTTCGGTCAAGAAATCATAAAGCTGGGTAGGAGATGTATATTTTGGGTGGTCATGTGTAATGAAATTATGAACCAGCCTTGTCTTGAAATCTTTCCATCTCATCCCCGCAACCCGCATAACACTTGTTTTTGGACGGTCATCGAGAATGTTGAATTCCCTCTGAAAGACAATGATAACATGTGGTGTTATAAATAAATTACATTCACTATTCAATTATTTACCATGTATCAAGTGATAGTACCTTTATCTCTTCCCACATCATGTCCTTTAGGCCTTGATCGACTTTGTGTCAATCACTGATGTTTATGTCAACATGAATGCGGGCTAAAGATCCGACAAAATGTTTGAAGTTCTTCGTGCCTGGTCCGATCGGCCTATGTTTGTCATCGAACTCAATTATATTCACTTGTTGGTCCGCTTTCTTCATGTTTTTGCACATAGTTGGCCCTCTTGTCCTTTTTTTTTGGGCAGTACTATGATCATCTGAAGAATGTGAAGACTCGGCCATTATATTGGGAAAATTGTCTACGTACCTGCATATATAAATAAATGATTATTAACAACGTATAGAGCATATATAAAAAACACAAGAAAGTTATATGCAAGAATATGTAAATGAACTCACACAATTAATATGAACAACGTATAGAGCATATATAAAGAACAAAAGAGAGTTATATGCATGCGAGAATGTATAAATGAACTCACACAATGAATAATCACGAACGACAGTCAATCCATAATCCTTCTTCATGATCCCAACGCATGTAAGTGGATTCAATGTTATCTTCCTCTAAAGTTGCACTCCCTTGTATACCAATAGAAAATGGAGGAGTTTCATCAAAGTGATCATAATCTTCTTCATCTACTACATCACCAATGCCAACAATGCGTCTCTTTCCTTGAAGGACCACTGACCACTTAGTGTCGGCAGGATCAAGAACATAAAATACCTGCTTGGCTTGTGATGCAAGTATGAATGGCTCGTCAAGATAACCCAACCGTCCAAAATCCACCAAAGTGAAACCTAATTCATCCACCCGAACACCCCGTCGATTATCAACCCATTTACATTGGAAGAGAGGAAACTTGAACTCCCTGTAATCAAGTTCCCAAATTTCTTCAATGACACCATAATAGGACATCGAGGCATCTATTGGCATTGTATCTTTAGCACTTGAAAAATCTCTTGATAGGGCTACTTGTGTCACTCCACTGTTTTGCACCGCACTCTTATCATCTTGACGTTTAGTGTAAAACGTATACCCATTAATGTCATATGCTTCATAAGATCTCACAATCGTGCTAGGACCATACGCTAACCACTTTACCGTTTCAACAATGGTATTCGACGTTTGTGACAACTCTTTCATGACTCTATCTTTGAACTATTTTGCAAATAAACGATTGTGTTGATTAGTTACCCACCTTTCACCTTTAGAAGGATTCTGCTGCCTTAGGATGGACATGTGCTCGTCCAAATACGGATGAACTTGATAAAGGTGTTGTAATACTAGGAGGTGTGCTTTATCTCGCAATTCAACACTAGGGACAATTGATTTGCATCCAATCGTCCCTTTACCTTCGAGTCTTCCCTCGTGACGAGATTTAGGAACACCAATAGTCTCAACGTCGTCAAGGTAGTCAGTACAAAATTCAATAGGTCCTTTGTTCGTATAACCTGACAAGTTACCATATGCGGGAAAATCATTTACGGTGCAAAATATCATAGCACGTATGGTGAAATTCATCAGGCTATGTGCATCAAACACCGATACACCTTCATCCCACATCAGTCTTAAATCTTCAATTAGTGGGGCAAGATAAACATCTATGTCATTCCCCGGTTGTTTAGGCCCTGATATTAACAAAGACAATATGATATATTTGCGCTTCATACATAACCAAGGAGGAAGATTGTAAATCGTTAGAAGAACCGGCCAAGTGCTATGTCGACTACTCATATTACCGTGCGGGTTCATTCCATCTGTACATAGTCTAAGCCTAAGATTCCTATCTTCACCCCCAAAATCAGGAAACAACCTATTAATGTTCCTCCATTGAGGAGAATCGGCCACGTGTCTTAGTTTTCCATCTTGTTTCCTCCCATCAGCATGCCACCGCATGTTCTTCGCATCCTTTGCATTGGCAAACAAACGTTTAAATCTTGGTACTACGGGTAGGTACCACAACACCTTTGCTGGAGGGCTTTTCTTATCCTCAGAATTAGCATTTATGTTCTTTCGCTTATACCGTGATGCCCCACACTTTGGACACAGATGCAAGTCCTTATACTCATTTCGATACAGTATACAATCATTTGGACATGCATGTATCCTCTCGATCTCCATTCCCATTGGACACAACAATTTCTTTGCTTCGTAAATTGAACTAGGAAGCTCGTTATCCTCCGGAAGCATCTCTCGTAAGAGTTCCAGTAATGCCGTGAAACTCTTATCACTCCACCTACTATTTGCTTTCAAGTTATACAATTTCAACACAGCAGACAATTTTGTGAATTTTCTACATCGAGGAAACAAAGTCTTCTCAGAATCATTGAACAAGCTATCGAACACATGAGGCTTTTCAATGAATTCCCCTTGTATATCACGCATAATTTCGTCTATCATATCATTATTGTCATTTTCCACATCATTCTCATCAATATTGCCTAAATTATTCTCCTGCAGTCCACCTTCATCGTCACTAGTGCATGTCCTAGGAAGCATACTCTCACCATACCATATCCATCGTTTATAACCTTCTTTAAACCCACGACGAATCAAATGACTCTTCACTTGCTCAAAACTACGAAACTTTCTCAGATTCTTACAATCACAACAAGGACACAAAATCATTGCTTTAGCTTTCTCTCTCATGTGTTCGTCCGCACATTTCATAAACTCTTCAACTCCTTTCAAATATTCATGTGTATTACGCCTGCCGTACATCCAATCTCGATCCATATCTAATAACTTATATGCGAAGATATAATTAAAAAAATATTACTTTTGAGTGAATATTTGTAATGATAGTTATATACTTGAACCAACTATATATTAATAATTGAAATCACATGCATACGATAATTTATTACGTTGAACACTTCATAATTTTACTTGTATATTTTGTTTAGTTATTTATTTAGTATGGTTAATTCTATGATAGTGAAAATCACCTATAATTACTATTATCTTCATTTTTTATTTGTAAAATCCTACAGTAATTTCAGCAGAGTCTCCCCTATAAGTTGGACTTACCCAACATGTAATCAAAATGCCAATACAACAAAAATGTTCAACCTCCACATATTCACTACTCAAACACAATAAATCAAACTTCAACATCATCAACCACTCCAAAATTAATCCAAAATCAATTCTTAATTCCTAAAATGCTCAAAGTATGATTTCATAACCTAACATTCCATGCATAATTTCAATATAATTCCAATAATTCAAATTATATCAATTAACTATTTGCAATACCAAAATTATAACATATATATATACATATATATATATATATATATATATATATATATATATATATATATATATATATATATATATAATAATTCACATTTTTATACATACAAATATATATATACATATATATATATATAATAATTCACATTTTTATACATCCAAATATATATATACATATATATATAATAATTCACATTTATATATATATATATATATATATATATATATATATATATATATATATATACATACACACGCACGCACACACACACACACATATCACACACACACACATATATATATATATATATACATACACGCACACACACATATAAGAGTAAATTTCTTACGAGATGGAGGCGGGTTCGTGGTGGCGTCGCGGTGTTGGTGGCTTCGTGGTGTTGGTGGAGGCACGGTGGTGGTGATGGCTCGATGTTGAAGTGTTGAGAGAGATATATGCGCGGAATGGAATTAAATTGCGCGAATTTTTGAATTAAATATATTAGGTTTAGGCGTCGGTTCGTCGAGAACCGACACCAAAACCCGGTTCAGGCGTAAAGTTGAACCGTTCGACTTTACGTGTCGGTTCTTGGTGAACCGACGTGTAAACCTCCGGTTCAGGCGTCGGTTCTTCATGAACCGACGCCTGAACCGGGTTTAGGCGTCGGTTCTCGACGAACCGACGCCTAAACCCTTTTTTTTCGCGTTTTTCTACTAGTGAAAGAACCAGCGTCTCCTCTCGAAGGTGAGTTTCTCTCTCTAAAAAAAGCTTACCAATTTATTCATCTTCTTCTATTCTTCGGGCATCAAAATTTCATCTCTAATCTGGGACAGTTTGATTATTCAATTGAAGCAAACGAAAACATGGAGCGAATGATTTTTGACGATGCCCAGATTAAGTGCAAAGAAGGAGACGAAATTGGCCAAGTGGATGGAGTGGTTAAGAGAGGAGAGGAGGAGGTGCTGAAAGGCAAGTGATATGACGCGTGATATTCATATTTGAGGACAAATTTTTACAAGATTGAAAAAATCCATAAGTACACCGACATCCTTATGGAAAATCTTGGTTCAAATAAGTGTTCAAACAAATCAAAGTCCCAGATCCTGATTTCCTTTTTTTTTCTTTTTTTCTTTTTTTTTTTTTTTTTTTTTGAAGTTCCCATATTGATTTAGATACATAGGGTTGCTTTTCCAAATGGAAGGAAGAAAAAAGATGGACTCGAAGTATGTTTAAGGTTTGATTTTTAATGTAAAATAATTTGAATGCCATTGGATTCAAACTGGGGACTGCACAGGATTGACAGATTAAATTTTTCATTCAACAGGGAGCCGATTTTTAGAGCACTTGCAGTGGGTTGTATATTATTGGAAAATTTGAAATAAAAAACAAAGGTTGTAGTATGAAAAGTGGAGACTCCCAAAAATGTATTGGTTTGGTTTGTAATTACTGGTTATTCTTAGTTGAAATTGTAACAAGTCTTTGTATTGAAGTTTTTTATGAACATTGCAAGACATTACAAATTATTATTAAACATTACAACAAAAGTCAGAATATTACACCGAGTGTAATAATTTTTTTTTGTGATTGTAAGCACAATTGTAACGTTATAGTAAATAGAGTTAAACGATATTATATAGACTGTAATGTTACAAAATTACAATTACACAACATTACAATGACTGTAACACTGCTTCAAATTTCAACTGACATGAAGAAAAATATTAGTAATGAATATTGCATAACTGTGGTCGTAAATTACATGTTACATAACATTACAAAACAATAATTATTACGGATCATTACAGGTATAAATTAGTCGAACTTTGAATACAAAGTCATTCATTGCATTACACGTCCGTAATATATGTAACTATTACACGATGATTGAAATATGTAACATTACATGATAGTGGATTGATGAAGATGATTATTTAACCTGTAATGGCCGCCGAAAATATACCGATCGGAGATGTTGAAAATTACAGACTGCCAAGAGATAGAAATTGCGTTGGGAGATTTTTTGGAATATTGTAACTGCCTAAATTAATCCCTACACAAATGGTAACTACTTACTAATTAATAGCTTCCATATCTATTTAAAGAATCAAATAATTTACACACTCTCTCATATATTCTGGTTTTTTCTAAAGTTATGACAAGAAATTTAGTAATATTACGAATAGTTTGAAAACCTGGTATTTTTCAAATACAGGACGTTACACCTAGGTAGTTACGTAATTTACCCTTTGATTATTTCTGTTGTTTTTGATATTTTGGGTTTGATTTTGGGGTCTCGTTTAAGTGGGCCTATTTGATGAAGTGGGTTGCAATGGTTGCAGCTGAATATATTTGAGATTTTTCCCATAGTATATGTTTGATGATTTGAGCCTATTTTGGTTCATCTAAAATCTGAAAGTGTTTCAGTAATCTAGAAATTAAAATTTTGCTCTAAATTGGAGTTGATGCAATTAATCCGCAGTTGGAAAATTGTTCTAGCTCAATTTGGAATTGATACAAAAGTTTGCATTTGGCTGAGTTCAAGATGTTTGAACAATGAAGGAAATGTATTCGAATTTGCTCTGGCATCAAAGTTGGAATTGATACAAAAATTTGCATTTGGCTGAGTTCAAGATGTTTGGACAATGAAGAAAATGTATTTGAATTTGCTCTATGAAAAGCATCAAAGTTCCTTGTGGATGTCACTAAGCAAGGGAAGAAACTGATTTTTAAATGAAGGAAATTATAATTCCTTGGAGAGAAGAAAAGAATGATCAATGCTGAAAGATCGGCATGATTTTTTTTTTGATACTTGAATCCCTTGATTTTCAAGTTGGGCTTGACCGATCTTCACCAAGCTCCAACTTTTTGGGGGGGCGTGGGGGGTGGGAGTAATATTAGTTGAAATGGAAGGCACTGGAATGTGCTAGAATTAAGTTTGTTAGATTCAAGTTTGTTAGATGTAGTTATGAGGTTTATTTTCTATATATATGCTTTAGCCTTGTAATCTTCTTCAAGCTTTGTGAATAAAAATTTATAATTTCAAGTTCGTGATACCACAGGAAGGGGGAGTTGAAGATATACATATCCAAAATTCATGATGGTTTATGAATGAGCATCTCTTGTCAAATCATTTTTTGTCCACACATTACATGAAACTTACATGCACTATTCATTTATGCATAGGGATGTCAAATGGGTCGAGCCGCTCGTCGACTCTTAGTGGCTCGGTCCACGAGCTGCTTTTGACCATCTCGCGCCCTAGTCAAGCCATGAGCCAAATGAGCTGATGAGTCATGAGTCACATTTTGAGAAAGTGATCATTTGGTCACTTTTGTTAGTGTTGTGATCATTGTTTCAACAGTCACAAAACTTTCAACGTGACCATTGGGGTCCCCAACGATCACAAACAAATTTTTTTTCTTTCATCTATAAATACAACATTTTTTTATTCCAATTTCACATAACTTTAAAGTTATCACTCTCTACTCTTTTCTATTATATTCTAATTCAATTCTCAATTTACATATTTTAATTCCATTCAATTTTCAGTTACTAATTTACAACACAATACACATCTCATCTTTAAATACTACAATTATATATTTCATCGTTTATTATTTCATACTACAATTGCATTTTTTTTTTCAAGTTTCAACCTATAAAAAAAATTGATACTTGCCAATTTGTTGAGAATTTGTTCGATGGGGAATCACCAATAACACTACAATTTTGCTTTCATGATGAATTTGCGTGTCTCACTAGTGTGCCCATTCTCGAAGATTTTAATGAGGTAGGAGATATTCAACCAATTGATTTGGATGACATTGAGGAAGATGTTGAAGTTACCAAAGTTTTACATGATATTCCCGATGTAAGAGGGAAGCGAAAGGATAAAAAACTGCAAAGTGCCAACGAGAACCAAGATTATAAAGTAGTATGCAAATACTATGTACAACATTTTAGGACGAAAAGGGTATAGGTACTACCCACCTCGACCGTCACAATTGCAAATGTTTGATCAAACATGGTCTTGATGAAGGAAACCAAACTGAATTTCAATTTGGTACGTCCGTACTAGTTCTACAACTACACTAAGTAGCTGGATGTATACTGAGAAAGAATCTAGTGTTGAAATGGTGAAGTTCTTTATCAGGACGGAGTTGTTGCTAAGCATAATACGCAACTAGCACTTCACAACATACGCTAAAGAATATCTACAATTGAGGTGCATTGAAATTAGTAGAAATACTTTTCGTTATGACACAATAGAATATATCATTAGGGCTAAGAGAAATTAATATCCGACTTACATAAATATGGTGGTATTATTTCCCTTACTTCTGATCTATGGGAAGGAACTAATAAAAAAAGTTATATAGCTGCAACTGCATGCTACATAGACCTACTTTGGATTATGCATTAAGAAATTATTACTTTAGGATCATAGAGTATCCTCACAATGCAAACATATTCAATGCTATATTAAATATTTTTAGAGAATATAGATGTGGAGGGAAAATTCGTTCTTTTACATTCGATAATGCTAGGGTAAATAAACATGTTGTTTATAAATTATGTAGGATTCTTAATCTTGAATTTGGAGAATTCTTTTCATGTTAGATGTATATGTCATATTTTAAATTTAATGTCCAAGATGGAATGAATATATTTAAAAAATGGTGAGAATTAGGGATACACTAATTTACATTAAAATTTCACCAAGTAGGAAACAAGGTTTTGAAGACTTATGTTTACAATTTGACCAAGATGCTAAAGAAATTTGTCACCGTAGGACATAGATGGAGCTCTACGTATTTAATACTTAAATCTTGTAAAGACCATGAACACTTAATCACCGAATATTATAATGGTAGAACTGTTAGAAATGATAATGCATATGTTAACATTTTAAATGATTGGGAATTTGCTTTTAAAGTCAAAAGACTTTTGACAAGTTTTTACGATTCAATCAACATATTATCTGGGATATACTACCCTACTAATTCAAGAGTTCTTGAAAGTCTTTTTATTATTGCAAGAACTTTCAATTAATACAGAAATGATCCATTTAGAAATTGTTGGAAAGATCTACTAACTCTTCCAGTAACCATGGTAGCTTTAGAGTCTGCTTTCAATGCTGATAAACGAACTTTGTTTGAAGTAAGGAGTCGAATAAAAAAAGATATTCTGGAAGTATTAATGTGCGTCAAAGATTGGCATGTTGTTCATTTTCGTATACAAAATAAGTATGCCGAAATTGCAAGTAGTCAGGTAAATGATCTTTAGTTTTAATTTTGTTATATAATTAACTTCTTGTAATTTTTATATTTTCTCAATATTGTTTTTATTTCAAAAAATTGGACACGTAACGAGTTATTCGATTACAATTTTAAATCTGCATACTAGAAAATTAAATTAAGTAGTCGGTCTAAAGCCCGAAAAAAGAAGGTGAATTTAAACTAGTTGTTTTTGCTGTTTAAATTATTTATTTATTTTGTTTTATTTTAAAAGAGGCCCACGAGCCACAAGCTCAAGGTCCAAGTCAATTTTTTCCCTTGAGCAATGAGTCGAGCTTAAGCTCGACTCATACCTTGGACGAAGTTGAGCATGTGCTAATAGGGTCGAGTCGGCTTGACTCAGCCCATTATCATCCGTATTTATGCACCAGTCATTTCTTTTTATAAATACAATTGTTTATAAATCTTTACCAAACATGTAATAGGTTATTAGTTTACTTAGTTTTTTTAGTTCCACTTTTCTTAAAAACATTAATTTTTGCTAATGCACTAATTAGATTCTCGTATAATATGCTAAGAGCATCTTCTACACGATAGAGTGTATATTTAAATTTAAAGAGCGAATTTTTTGATCCACTCTAACAAACTCTTTGTTTTTAGTTCTTTATTTTACTTTTTCAAAAAAGTATTTATTATCATACTTCATTTTTAGTTAATATATAGATATATTTTTAAAATTCAATGGCCAATGAAATCAAATATTTAATAAATAAAGTTTGGAGCGTCAAATTCACTCTCTAAATAAAAATGTTAAATTAAAGAGTTCATTGGAGTGAAACTTTAAGGGTTAACTTTCTAAATTACATAGTATTTTACGTTTAAAGAGCTTGTTAGAGATGCTCTAAGTTATGAATATTTTTAAAATCATGAAAGGCGTTATTATTTGTCATTGATGTAATATTGTCATATATTAATATGCTTGAAAGCAAACATGGATATAATTAATACTATGCTCGTCAGTCTAAATTTGTTTATAAAGAAAGAATGTATTATTTTAAGGTAAAATATGTGGTTAAAAATTACTTTGAAAAATGTACGTGGTTAAAAGCAGTTTTGGGAAATGTTAATAAAAAACAACTATAAATTAATATTTAATCTTCTACTAACGACTTTCCATTAAGTCCCAATTTGATGAGAATTAAAATTAGACTTTTAGTAAATTTTGAGAAAAGTTGTTGAAATATGTGATTGAAAAGTTATGGAACCCACAAAATATGTGGTTAAAATTAATTTTTGACTTTGACTTAATTTAAAATATAAATTTTAATCACAAAATCTAAGATTTTAATCACAACCAAACATGGGATAAACTCTTTTGACTCGTGTCTTTTTCTCTATATATTCAATAGGGTCGAGGTTGAAAAATATTGTAAATGGTAAGTGGATGTTGGACTTGACTTAATTTAAAATCTAAATTTTAATCACAAAATCTAAGATTTTAATCACAACCAAACATGGGATAAACCTTTTTGGCTCGTGTCTTTTTCTCTATATATTCAATAGGGCCGAGGTTGAAAAATATTGGTAAATGGCAAGTGGGTGTTGGACTTGTACTTTCGGGTGATGTGAGGGGGAATATAAACAGACAATAAACAAATATTTCAATGTCATCCCACAATGATCCTCGTTTGGAAACCTTTTCTCTTTTCTGCTTTTCCCACCAGCCACTGGAAAATCATGTGCTTTCTCTAAAACATTACATTTCCTCCACCACACCCCACCCATTCCATCCCATCCCCGCTCCATTTCTTCTCTTTATATATGTTGGATCAATTTGAACAATAGAACAAAAATAATCAAAATATAAATGCAAGAACACTAAAATTTTTTGGTCCGAAAATCTCGTAGGTTCGTTAATTCAAGAATCACCTACTCTCCCGTTGAGCAATCCATTAAACTTGAATTTACGCTCAAATTCCACTAGGTACATCAAGAAGTTCATCGCATTACAAGATTGATATCAAGAACACCTAAAATATTCCTAAAAACAAATCCTACACCATACCCAACAATCAATCGGATTTTACCAAGAATAAACTCCATTTTCTATGTTTTACACATATTGTAAAACTACTCTAATCACCAAGAAAAGAGATACCCTAATCACCAAGAAAAGAGATAACAAAGGGAGAATTACAATTAGACCTCACCAAAAAGTCTTAAACCCTTAACCTTAAATTGCCCCACCATAATGAGAGCAACGAAGAGGAGAGTCTGATCCTATTGTTTTGGAGAGAAAATGGAATGTCTCATTGACATTTTCTTGTGTCCCATTAATTCCATCTTCATCCCATGAATATCAAATGCAAGTAGTGTGTATATATAGAGAAGTGTCTAAGTAGTGTGGGTCAAATACCATTTTAGGCCCAAAGTGCTAAAAACGTGTTTTGACCCTTGAAAGTGAGTAGCACATTTCCAACATTTTTCACCTTCCAATGAACTTGAGTGTACCAATAATGAATTTGAACAACCAACTTAATATCATCTTGCTCCAACACACCTGAAAACAAGTAATGACTTTAGTATCATATCCGAGGAAATGATTGATAGAAACATTTATATAGGCTTTATTCATCTTGTAACACATTTCAAATAAATTTCATATTTATTCAAAATTTCCTTCACATGTGACACCTTAAACAAAATACATTAAATTTTTTCCATGTATAGTGCAATCGTGAAAAACTGAATTTTTCAGAAAATGTATAACATGCTAACAGTCAAAATAAATAATCGTATCACCAACAAAACCACAATGTTTATTTAAAAGACATTAAATATCAAAAAGATCATTTAATGACTTATAATGTGCCAGTATACTCAGATTCGATCATGGATAAAAGAACTATGTGTAAAAAATCTATGATTTACAACTCACATAATCATTACACGAGGTGAAAACATATAGGAGGAAAACAAAATTCCAATTATCAATATCCCCTGCATATAGCGTTGGCAACGGGGCGGATCGGACCTCGATCCGCCCCGCCCCGAATTCATTTTGCCCGATCCGGATCCGCCCCGCGATCCGTCAAATTTCGGGTCGGGTCGGGGCGGATCCGTGGACCGATCCGCTAGAATTTTTTTTTTAATTTTTTTTAAATATATTTTAAATTAAATCTTTTATAAAAAATTTAGAAATTTTATTTTTTTTATTAAATTTTATTTATTTTATTGAAACGAGACGTATAGAGGCCGATTCGCCGATTTAACGGATCGAGTTTTTTTGCCATCACTTATTGGAATTCTTTCTTCAAATGAAGAGCATGAAAAATGTGTTTTCTTTAAAATGCAAAGATTGCAGCTTATTCCCAGAAATTAAAGTTTGCTACAAAATTTACATATTAAATTTTTATACATGATAAAAAAAATTATATTAAAAAAATGTCGGATCGCGGACCGGGGCGGATCGATCCAAATCCGCTCCGTGAATTTTCGGATCGGGGCAGATCACATAAATTTCGATCATAGAACTCCTCAACCAAAGGCGTGGCAGATGGATGTAATTCTGCCCCCTTTGTCATGCCACCCTGAGTTGACTCGGTACTAGAAAAATCTGATTGAAGGAGCAAATAAACGACCCCTTCTATCAACATCTCCTTCTCAAACAAAGCCTGAGTCAGAAGGTTATTACTGGCCCCGGACGAAGGAGTCGAGGTGACGTCCTTCGTAGGTAGTAATACGACCTTCGTTCCATGAAACGTGAAACTGTAGGTATTTAGCCGTCCATCATGATAGACCTGCCTATCAAATTTCCAAGGCCTCCCAAGTAGTATATGACACGCATCCATCAGAATAATATCACACCACACACTATCCTTATACACTGTGCCAATGGAAAGGGTAACCAAAACACGATGACTTACAGTGATATCGTTGCCCCTTTTAAGCCATGCAAGAGAATAAGGATAAGGATTCGGTTCCGGCATGATCCCCAATTTAGCAACTGCCTCCTCCGAGATTACATTCTCGCAACTGCCCGAATCAATGATAAATTTACATACCCGACCACCCACAGTACATGAAGACTGAAATATGTTGTTGCGCTACCAATCATTCGAAGAAGTCCTGGGAGTTAGGAAAGAACACCGGACGACCAATAAAGGGCCTGTATCCCCTTCTAAAATTGCTTCTTGAACAACCATGTTATCGGGATTCGTCGGCATTACGTCTGGCTGCACATCAGCAGCCACGAACCCATCAGCCAACAATCCGGGACGCGGCCTGCCCCTACCAGCTGATGGACATTCAGCCTACCTATGACCCACGACCCCACAAGAGTAACAACACAGGCCACCACTACCTCGTCCCAAAGAAGACCCACTGCCCGTGTTAAATCCCTCATTCACTGTGTTTCGAGTCCCTCCCGAAGCAGGGCTGTTTGAAGGGGAGGAGGACTGCCCTCGACCTCCAGTAACCCCTCCCGAATTATTCCACTGAGTTGATCGCCTATTCAACTGCTTCTCGAGCTGTAAGGCTCGCTGATGTGCTTCAGAAATCGAAACTGGCGCAAACATATTAAAAGTATCCTGAAAGGGCAGACGCAGTCCTCCTATAAACCGAGCAACCAACTGGTCTTCTGATTCATCAAGATCATTACGAGTAATTAATTGAAAAAATTCTATCGCATAGTCACTTACATTCCTCGATCCCTGCCTCAAATTCTGTAAGCGTTGGTATAATGAACGAGAGTAATTAAAGGGAAGGAAGGCCTCCCTCATATGTTTCTTCAATTTGTTCCAGTCCCTTATTTTAGCCTTTCCCCGCCTCTCACGGGTCGCTTTAATTTGCTGCCACCACGCCGCGGCGAGACCAAGGAAACTTGTCGCCACCAAAGACACTCTCTTATCTTCAGGCACTTCCTTAAACTCAAAAATCTCATCCACTGAACACAACCAATCCAATAATTCATCCGCATCAAGACTCCCATTAAACTCTGGAATTTCAACTCGAAAACCGGCCTCCCAATGCTGTGACTCTTCTGCAACTCCCTGCCTGTGCCGTCGAAGGTGGTGTGGAATCAATGGATTCAGATCTGCAACATGGTTAACCTCGAAAACATAAAAAAATCACTTTTTAATCACACATTTTCTCTCAACAATATTTAACTACATATTTAACCTCGAAAACATAAAAAAATCTTCTCTCTCCTCATTAATCTGCTGCCGAACAGAGGCAACTAGAAGTCCAAAATCCGTAAATTGAACCAATTTCCATGCAAACTCCAAATGACAGCGAGTATCGCTCTAAACCAAATCAAATCCCAAAAATCGAAAATTTCTCAAATAGTAAATCATCCCACAAATAAGCATTATTAAACACACATATCTTGATATCCGCACCATATTTTTCCATCAACGATTTGAGAATCCAATCTTGCTGAAATCGAAATTCTTTTAAGTAAGGATTTTGCTACAATTACTATTTACCTTACACACTGGGTTACTTACAAGTAGGGGTGAACATGGTTTGGTTTGGTTTGGTTTTGGTTCCATTGGAACTAAACCGAACCATGAACCGATGGTTTTTTTACCAATGGAACCAATTGATTTTTATAAAGATATGGAACTAAATCGGAACCAAACTGCTCGGTTTTGGTTTGGTTTGGTTTGGTTTGGTTTCTAATACATTACTTGAATTTTAAAATATAAAAGCAAATTATCATCACATACCATATCAACGACCATAAGTTAGTACTTAGTAATAATTAACGAAATTCATTTACCAACTTCTAACTAATACACAAATATCAAGTCACATCTCTATACAAAATATTGTCTAATAACAATGATTTAAAAATGTAGACGAATGAGTCATTGATAGAGATTAATTATATCAAGTTACTTGACTAAGTCTTCATACTTACCTAGAAACTATTAGCATAAAACAAACAAAATTAATGCACGAAACACAAGATGATGCCTATAATCTCATAATACCTCTTTGAACTACAAGTATCATATTTTAGGACGAGTTAACAAATGTCCAGATTTCATAAAAAAGGTAAGGGATATGTAATGCATGAAATCTTCCACCGAGTAAAAGGAGACGTGAGAGCCACATTGAAATATTTTCAGTTACATAGTAATCAAAACCTCTTGCAAGTTACATACCAAAAACGGAAAAGGAAAAATAAGAGAGGATTAAAAAAAAAAAATTAGATTTCTGACAGCAGAAACAAGCTAAGACTTAGATTACCAAAAGATTAGATAAAGTTAATTTTTAACTTTTAAGACTGACTAAAAAAAAATTGATCTAAAAGTGGGCTTGGGCTTCGATTCTCTGTTCTAGAACAAGAACCGGAACCGGAACCGGAACCGGAACCAAAACCGTTTGATTCTCCATACTAAGAAACAAATCGTTAGTTTTTTTTTTTGGTAAAATCGAACCGAACCGCTCAGTTTGGTTTAGTTCGATCCGATCATTTTGTCCACCTCTACTTACAAGGTGACGTGACATTTTTTATTCTTTAAAAATTGAACCTTTTACTCTCCCAATTGACCACTTAAAAACCGGCTCTTATAGTTATTTCCCATTTTTCGGTCCAGGCAATTAAACCACACTCATTTTGAAATTTTCATCAGAAACTCTCGTCCAAGCAATTTTCGTCGAAAACTCAAATCCCTCGCATGAAGTCCTCACTCTGATTATTGAAGCTCGGAGCTTTCAGCCCACATCTCATCAGCGAAAATATTTCAAGCTTTTGCGAGATTGTCGAGGCAAACTAAATCACTAAGATATTACAAGTGTAAGTGTTTGTGGTTAGGGTTCTTGAGCTATTGGGAGATTTTTTGGTTTATGTGTTGTTAAGCAATTTGGGGCTTTTAATTTGAGCTTTTTTTATGTGTGTTTTGAGTATGTGATATTAATTTCCATTTTGGCTTGATTAATTTATGAGTTCTAGAGCAGTTAGGCTTATAGAGCATTTTGTTTTTCAGCTTCAGTAACTTGTTCATTGTGTTTGGGTTGTGATATTAATTGTCAATCAAATTTAGTAATGTTCTAGTACAAGATACACAATGGTCATTTACTGATATTTTTGTGAATCTGGACTTTGAATTTTATAGTGTTATGGGAAGGAATCACGGGATCTGTCGTAGCTGCACAACTTGGAAAATGGAGTTTTGACGATCACGATGAAGGGAAGAGCCTAGCATGAATGAAGTTCATAATCGAAAACTCCAGCTGTAGTAGACTTAGCTGTGTAATTGATAAATTTCTATCAATGTAGGAAGAAACTTGAGAACTATAGATATATTAGTAGATGAAATGGTGTAATTTCTGTCAATTTGGAACAATTTAGGAAGGATTTTGGAATATAAGAACTCTAGCTATTTTATTTATATCATTTTGGAACAATTTCTTTCATTTTGGAACAATATAAGACCGAGGGTTGTTTGCTTTTCCAGTAAATGCTACGTGGCAAAAGAAGCAGTACACAAGATGATCATATCCGGTATAAACTTGATATTAAGTTAGAGCACAAATAAACATTATTGAGATTGAAATTGAACACAAAGATATATATTAGCTTATACCAGAATATCACATGGAAACCTGGACAACACAAGAATCGGGAATGACAGCTATGTACATTAAAAACCTACTCAAATAGATCACATGGAAATAAACATATAACAGTATTGCACTCCCAAAAATCTACTCAAATACATCACAGACTTCAAGTCTTCAACAGAATTCAGAATGGACCTCAATATAGTTGATACACTTCCATTAATATCTTAGTTCATCTAAAAACTTATCTCCAAAAAAGAAAAAGAAAAAAACTTTGAAATACTTCACAAATTGGCAGCAACCTAGTTTCTCCAAACAATCTTAAAGTGTGCTCCACTGCTCATGGCCCCGTGCCATCTTTCTGTTGTACATACGAACTGTAGTAGTGTATGTCATTGCCTAATGAGGAACAATAAAATTTATCAACCCTTTATGTTTATACTAAATAGATATTACAAAGACGTGATATAGCTTTACCTTTTTCATTGAAGTTAACATTCGCCAAGGATGGAGGCATGAAAGTAGTTGACAGTAAGTCTTGGACGTTAGGCACAGGCTGCATACATGTATGGAATCCGTCCTCACCCTACATATAATATTTTTAGACATATAACATACATAGAGAATATACTAGCATCGAGTAAATTTACCTACCAGTAGGAGCTATGAGGACGAGAACGGAGTAGACATTGTATATGGTAGTATCTTCGACGCATCACCAACAAGTGCTTCCTTGGATACATTTTTTTGTGTCGATCTTTTTCCTGTATTTGATTTAGAAGTTTTCTGTATGACAACGAAATTTTTTTTAAACATATTCCAATTTTAACGACAATAAACTACTAGCTAAACATATCTTTGTTTTCTTAGTGCTTGACTCCAGTGGGCCCTTTTTCCGAAGTTTCCTAGGTGCTCCTTTACGTCGTACGTACTTCGGATCAAGTGCTTTATCGTCTGCTACACTATCTGAAGCTCCAACATTAGCAACATTACTTCCATTGCTAGACCTCATAATGCATAGCTCTTGTTTCTGAACAACAATCCACTCCATAATCAATCGCGTTCTTCCTTCATCGTGTACTGCAAGGTCTGCCACTTCTGAAAAGTCTTTGCACATCTTGTCATATCTCAACTGCTCAGGTGTATTTATCCAACCATCATAGTTGACTGGTACCCTTGAGTGTGCTCTGCTAACATCTTGTCTCCATCTCCTCAATATATACCTATCCGATATTGTTGTTATATCATCGTGGATTAATACTGAGATCGTATGCCTGCATATTATTCCCCGAAACTCGAATAAATGACAAGAGCAACAGTACTCTAATTCCTCTCTCTTCATGGGAAGATATAACCTCACAATAAACTTTTCCCATGAACTCATCTTGAAATTCTATAAACTTAGAAATTGTATAAACAATTTGAAATTGCCTCTCCATTCCATAATTAGTTGCGTATGGAACCATTTGTGAGAACGACTTGAAATCAACTTGAAACTCTTTCTCAACCTTAATTCTCAACGCTTGCTCATATTGTTCTACGAATTGCTTCAACGAGGTCTTCGAATGAACATATCCATCAAAGAATGCATTAATACCCTCACTACGTTGGGTCGTTGACATCTCTGCCCAGAATGAGGTTTTCAAAAAACAAGGAACCCAACGCCCTCTGTGCTCATACAATCCCGACAACCATTCATTGTTATGCAATTCAAACTTAGCTATCATTGCTTCCCAATTCATGTATAACTAAAAATATAGAACCCTTATCCACATGGTAGCCAAACTTCTCAGGCAACTTCTTCAATATATGCCATAGACACCATCTATGTCTAGTATTTGGAAATACTATTTGAATTGCATTTTGCACGGCCCTGTCTTAGTCTGTAATTATTCCAATAGGAGCTTGACTATGCATGCATTCTAGCCATGTCCTAAATAGCCAAATAAATGTTTCTATGTCTTCATTGGAAACAAGGCCACATCCAATGAGTATAGATTGTCCGTGATGATTGACTCCAACAAATGGGGGCTAAAGGCATGTCGTACTTATTAGTGAGGTACGTGGTATAAACCTGACAACATCCCCAAACTCCTTATAAGCTTGCCTACACCTATTGTCTGCCTAAAACACATTCGTTAGACAAGATTCTTCATCTAAATTCATACTAAAGAAAAACCCAAGACACTGTGCTTGCATTTTTGAGAAGTAGGATTGTATTGCAGCCGCATCCCCTTCGCCAAGTCTTAGTCTCCTTACTTTCTCAACGTAATTTCTACAGTCTTTTTCCACAAATTTCATATTTTTGCACCCACTTGCTTCAACAACTGTACAATTATTACTTTTGTGTAAGGGAATACCAGCCAGATCATTCACCTCAAGCCTCCATCTCACATGAGCACTCAGTTCTCGGTTACATCGATACAATCTAGACTTAGAAGGACTGATTGCATGATTATGTTCAAGATGGACTGAATTAATTCGCCATGTTCCGTTAATATCGGATGATGCTGTGAGCTTAGCTTTGCAACCCATTTACATGGTTGGTTGTGGCTTCAAAGAAGTGCTGGAATTAGTAGGTCTTCAGCCTTCTCGACTATATGTGAATGACACATACTGAACAACACCGTCATTTCCCTTTTTCGAACTTCTTTTCCTCACTGGAAAACCTAGCTTGTAGGCATATCTTTTGTAAAACACAAAAACTTCATTTTCATCCTTAAATTTCATCCCAACCTTAGGCACAATTTCACCATCTTCTTCTAATGTTCCACCATCTACTAGTTCTACATTATCATCCAACTTTATCTCAGATTCTTCCAAAATTCCATTATCCACATCTTCAAAAATATTAATTTCTATATAAAAAAGAGTATACTTAACCACAGACAAAACAAAAAATGCTCAATATTGTTGAATATAATGGTCACTTTGTTGGGAACCCGGGTTGCTCTAATCACAAAAATTGATTTCTTGTGATAGATCATCCCGTTACAGGATTTTCTGTTCTATGTATTTAACTTGGAATAAATAATTTTGCACACAAAAATGATTTTGAGAAGATTACCTTTGTAGCGTGCTTTACAATAATCTTCATCAACTGCTTCTTGATTCCACCAAGCTTCAAACCCTCAAGCTTTCCCCGGTGTTCTCCAATGGCAGTTGTGCAGGTGTGTGGTCACCTTTCTCAAGATCTAGGTTAAACTAGGATTAGGGTTTCTTTGTAAAGAAGAAACACACACTACACACTTTAGTGTGTGTCTCGCCACTTTTCCAATTAGGTTAAGAAAAATAGTCTTAGGAGACTATTTGTAACCTCTTTACACTCCAAAACCCTACCAGGCCTAGTACCATAACCCAGGCTCATTTCTGCACAACCCAATACAGTTAATAAGCCTGTATAAACCCATTTTAGTGAAGCCACCGAGGGAACCTGATCGGACCCAATTAAACTTAGCTCCAATATATTAATTATGACCCGATCAACTCTTGATCAGTCAAAATTAATTTATTAATCACGTTCTATTCCACTAAAAGAACGAGATTGCACTCTTAGTAAAATTGAAATTACTGAAACAATTAATCAATAATTATATCCTCTGACTTATCGTTCTTACATGTTACCCCCGTCGATCAACTCGAATATTCGGAGTAAGTTAAAATGACCAAAATGCCCTTCTCCGAATATTCATAAATTCTCAACTCTCATCTTCTATCTGACAGTTCGATGTGATCCCATCACATCATAGAATTCAACAGTCACTGTCGAATTACTGAGCTCAGATTCAACTGTCCACTAGAAGAACCAGTGAGATTATGATCATACCTAAAAGGTGACGGATTCCATAATACGAATATATGTTCCTCGTTATTTCACTTTAATTCCCAAAGTACCGAGATATTAATCAGCAATTTGATCTCACCCATTGATACCTCAAAGAACTTCAAGTTAGTAATCGAAGTCCATTATCCTATTAGGATTAAGGTCCCACGTACAATAATCAAGTGAAATTAAATTTGTATGGTCAATGTCACAAATTAATTTCACGTGGTCCCGTCCAATACATTCCAAACGTACTCTCAATTTTATTACCAAAGTCAAAGACAGACTTTAATAAAATCGAGACGATCTTATCAAAATAAATTGTCCATATTTATTTACTGATCGTGAACGTTAATTTTAGATCGAATCACAAATTGAATCTTTCTGTGTTTAACAACTTAAACACTCAATTTGTAATATCAAATCGACCGGTGGACAAACACAACATCATATTAATACAATCAATTAATATTTTACTTTTAAATATCGTGAATTATACTCTATGGGCATATATAATTCCAACAATCTCCCACTTGCCCTTAGAGTATACATGAAACATCGAATCATTCATCTTGTCAACATCATCATTACATTAATGATTATGTTCTCAACAAAGATGATAACTCCTTTCGATGTAAGTCACGGTTGTATAACAAACAATCCAAGATTGTGTTATTCCCAACCAATTAACCACAATATCTCCTAGTTATATTCCAATTTTGACGACTCTCGAGAATCCTAGTCAAATCAGATCTTAATTAGTTTTATTCCATCAGATCACCAACTAAATAGATAAGCAAATATTTACTCGTTTTTCGAAAACGCTTCAGTATATGCTGTACCTCTATTCAATGATCTGATCCTGGATCAAACTAATAATCACCAACAATATTCCCAGCATAAGATATGACCTATCTAGTGCAAAGTAAGGCTTCCTATAGCCGGAGCATAAGGAACCTTTTCTATCTTACCATGAGTATTAGGAAAATACTCATAAGATAGATGAAGTCCACAAAGAACATTATTCCTTTCAAGACTTCAATATTGCAAATGTAGATAGTATCTTATTATTACATGAAACTTGAGACTATTCTATTCCATTTTTCTCCCACTCCGAAAAGTACGGATGCCTAGAAAAATAGACAGTCATCTACAAGTCCTTCAAGTCTAATTGCTGGTACCAACTACTATTTAATGAAAATACTCTCACACATAAGTAGAGTGTCATTCAAATAAATAGTCGCGAAAACTGTCTCATCTTTCTGTATACACGAGTATACTTAAGATATATCAAGATTTTGATCAAGAACATGTATCACAATGGTTCTATCAAATTCTATATTCCATATCTTGAACAATTACCCAAATCCAAAGCTGGAAACTTGTAAGTCATGAATTTTACTTTCATGGTCTTTAATATGAACTCATTAGATTACACTTTGTAAATGATTTCCTCAAGATGCATTCAAGAAACAACATCTTGATATCAATTTGTCGTACCTCATTTTCACAATGAACGACAATGGATAAAAGATCCAGGTAAACTTTTGCATGGCTATTGGCGAGAAGGGTTTCACAAACCCACAACCATAAGCCTTGCACTAAAGGTATCAACCTTTCCATCTACCATTCTTTTATCATCTTAAAAATCATCACACCCTATAGGTTTGACCCCATTGGGTGCGTCTACAAATATCCAAACTTGTTGGATTACTAGGAATCTAATTCCGAGTTCACATTCACCTTCCATGATTTCAAGTCTATAACTTCTACCACTTCCCTAAATGAGGGGTTCTTCTCTTATTTCAGCAGAGACTGTCTAAAAAGACTCTCCGTAGAATAAGAGTCAAGAAGGTGGTCTCACAACCCTCCCAATCCAATTAGTTGCTGGAAGTGTATTTCCATTATGTCCAAACAGAGTTACTTCCTCTCCTCCCACTACTTGGTTATATCCCTAATTGGGATCAACCTCTCCACTACCTCTTTATGAACATAAAGAAGAGGCAGAACAGTGAGAACAACTTCGACTACTACCTTTGGTTTTTCCCTGTCCACTGGGTTCACCAGGCAAAATTAGTGGTTGAACCACTTGCCTATTTCTCCCACTAGGATCAGCAACCATCGGTTCCATAGGAAGTCCCAAATCATCAAGATTAATTCTATGCGGAAACCTGGAATCAAATTGTTTGAACCACGTTCTAACATCTTATCCAATAGAATTTTACTTGTGGATTTGTATTCTTCTATATGCCTTATCCTCTAAGAAAGTTACATTTGTACTGAACAAATACTTTCTTGACCAGAGGACTATAGAAGAAATAATTTCTAGTTTCGCTGCATACCTTATAATCAAACCTTCATTGTTGCCTCCATCTCGTCAATCCTGGCTTTCAGCTTGTGTGCCAAAAGTCCCCAAATCTGAATGTGGTGTAAACTGAGCTTGCACCCATGCCACAACTCTAGGGGTATTTCAGGAAACGAATCAATGGTACTAGGCTATGAAGGAACCTGACTATCTCCGGTATACATTCCCAAATGAAACTAGTAACGAGGATAACTCATCATTGATTTGGTATTACCTTGTTCTCCTTTTCCGATAAATGGTTCCTAAACTCATATGAGAGATACACAAACCTCGATCAAATCGAAGTATTTCGATTCTCTTAATTACTTCTCAACTTCTATCCAAAATTCTAGAATTTCTTCAACATTTCAGATTAATGAGATATTAAGTATATAATCGAGATCTGGAGTGATCATCAATAAAAGTGATGAATTACTCGTACTCTCTCGTATCTTGAGCACAAAAGAATCCATTCATATCGAAGTGTATTAATCCTCAAACTCTTAAGTCCATATAATGTATAAGGACTCTTGGTTATATAATCCTCTAAACAAGATTCAGAAAAATGGTATAGATTTCACCTCAGATCCTTTTGAGGTCCATCCCTTACTAGTATTAGAATCGAGTTTCGGATAAGTGTAACCAAGCCTAAAATCTTAATCATTTTACCCTCTAAATAAAATTCAAAAGCCCACATAGATTCCACCTCCAAAATACTTAGAGGTTATCTTTACTAGTCTTTCAATCTTATTTAGATAAATATGATTATCTTAAGACCTTATCAAAGAGTTCATTAATACAAGGAATCATCTATCCCTTATCATTTGTAGTAATATTACACTTAGAACCATTTACAAGGCTTTGAGATTGTTAATCATTTGTCTCGCAATAATAAGAGCATTATTTAACTTAATTCCAACTAATAACTGGAGATTAAGTGCTAAATAATTCCGCTCAAATAATAAAGAGACAAAATAACAATCAAATTATTTCGCAAACATAAAAGCCCAACGGCTCTTTCCATATTTCCGTACCTGTGCTTATCCTTATAGTATACTCTATCTCATTGTGTCATTTGGTCACCTAGGACCATATTGCAACAACTTGCAATAGTGATTAGTTACTCTAGAATCTATAATCAAGATAGACTCAATTACTAACCATAACACAATGAATAGAGTCTTACTCCATTATAGAGTTTTCAGGAAAGGCTACTTCCTCATTAATCCTATCTTTGCTCAAAAGCAAAAAGGTTAGAGGGCCTACCATACTATCCGTTGCTTTAAAATAATCTATTCTCTATGAATAGCTTACATTGAACCTTTCAGTGACACGTTCATCCTGGTGAATATAGTCCACACTGAACCGCAAGAGATCATCTTAAAAGATTTCTCAAGCATTATGTCACATGAATCAATGTTTGCAAGTGGAACCTCCACCACGTTAAAGTGACCAATCATGTTTTACCAAATGGTCTCTTGCAAAAACGTGATCGGTTCATAAGTAGAGATATATATTATAGCTTGATAGCATATTTTGTATAATTAAATTGTTCAAATTATCATAAATACCCTTCCATCGAGAAAATAAATATGGTATCCCATTTTGATGTTTTTATTGCGAAGTACTTGACATGAGAATCAAAACTATGCAATAAACCATCTCATCAAAATAAAACCATTTTCATTGGAAGATTCATAATTATTTTGAACAAGGATCTTCTAGCACGAACAAATGTCATAAGTGGAAAGAATTATAACGAGACATGTTACAGTTTTCGCAAATTAGTTGGTGATGTCTAAATATATAACTAGTTGTGGAAATACGACATTCAAATAAAATAAATGTATTAAACACGAGTTGCATAAATGAGGAATACTTTCATATATGATGCATGAATAAAAAATTATGCACAAGTAGACCCAAAACTATTATAATATGACGATGACCTAAAACCCCAAAATCTTAAACACATTTCTCTATAGGAGAAATAAATGTGATTTATGGCTAGGTTGGGACCCTCCCACTAAATTAAATATATCTAGCATCTCATGCAATATTTAATTTATAGTCGTTAAAATTTGGCCATCATTGACATCGTTTGGATATTCTATAGGAAGTCCCCACGATGTCATTGATTTAAGTGTTTAACCCCTATATTAATAATATTTCAAGTACCAAATTAATTATGTCACCTATAGGGTAATCATGATTAATTCACACTTAAAAAATCATCACCTAATTGGGCCCAATCCAGTAACCAAAACAGTGTAGCCCTCCTATAGGGAGACTAATTAGATTAGCACGAGGCATACACAAATTTTTTACTAATGGGCTAATAGGGGAGGCCGTGGGTTCAAAAATTGCACCCCCGCTCACTTAATATTTTGAACTCTTGGGTTTTAATTAATAATTACCCAATCAATTTTAACTCTTAAAATCAATTTAATTATTAATAAATATATTTATTTTCTGATCTAACATTTAGAAAAGAAAATATAATATAAAACAATGCATGACAGTATAGTACCTAGAGCGGTGTTTATGCGATCTACATGACATGTTATCTAATGACATTCATTCACAATTTAATTAAAGCATAAAATAAATGCGATAATAAAATAAATATGAACATAATTTATGGCCAAACCTAGACACAAAAATTACAAATTAATTAAAGATTCAATTGAGCCACAAGCCGACCCAATTCTTCAATTCCCATTTGCAAGTGTCCAGCCCATTACTTGAACTCTTCAAATAATATTTCTCAGCCCATTACCAAACTGGTCCAATCTGTAAAGCTTCAATCTTCAGCCCAAATGTCAAATACCAACATGAAGTGATCCAATTAAATATTCCAGTCCTTTGTAAAATTCAGTTCACATTGCATTGGCCCGGCTAAACAATTTAGCCCACATTGCAATTAATCAAAATGGACCAATTTTACAATTTCAAGACCATATTTAATTTCATCCATTTCTGGCCCAAGTTTAATTAATCCCATAAAACCGGCCCAATTGAATAATACCACAAAATAAGCCCAATTGGAATTAATGGCCCAACACTGTGAAACCCTTCTCCTTTCTCTGATCTGCACGTTGAATATATACAATATATATACACAGTATGGAAATGAAGCCGCCGCCGGAAGTGCCATCGCCGGAAAACGTTCTTGGAAGAAACAACCATCCAGACACCAGAGCAATGCCTGTGTGCCCCGCCCACTGTTGCCATCAAGGTGGTATGGACCACCAATCGCGGCAGTGGCAGCACCATGGTGCCACTGCTCATCACCCGCAGTCGGGCTCGCCTCAATCGTCGGAGGAAGATTCAGAGGAATGATCACCCAGTGGTGCCATCGCTACTGCCAAAAACCATGACGGCAGTACTCAAAACACCATCCCACGCGCACACATGGCAGCAGCGACACCACCTGGTGTCGCGCCTTCTGGCTCAGCCTGTGGTACCGCTGCAGCCACAGTCAAGGCCAAAAAACGGACCGCAACGGCAGCACTCACAGATGCTGCTGGCCACTGCGAATGTCCTTCAATAATTTTCCCAAATTTACAAATTAGGTCCTCAAACAATGAAGATGGTGAACTTCAGTCCAGACATTGAAAATTGAAGCTCAAGTCCTTTATTTTAAAACTGCAGATCTAGTCCTCCGAATTTTGCAAAAGAAGTCCTTCAATATGGAAACTGCAGATCTGGTCCTCTGATTTTACAATTACAATAGAAATAATACAAACCCTAATTCTATTGCAAAAATCAAAAATCAAAAGGGAAAAACATGGAGTCGTAATCCACCCCTTTTGTTACAAGACTCGATAATACAAATACAAGATTTCACGACAAAATCTAAGGCCATAAATTTGTTCAATAAAAAATATCATTCATCCAATAACAATCAAATCACATAAAATCTAACACCGCTCAACTAACACATGCATAGACAAAAATATTTATTCCTAAATATACAAAACAGTATCAAAAACCTGACGCTCTGATACCAATTGTTGGGAACCCGGGTTGCTCTAATCACAAAAATTGATTTCTTGTGATAGATCATCCCGTTACAGGATTTTCTGTTCTATGTATTTAACTTGGAATAAATAATTTTGCACACAAAAATGATTTTGAGAAGATTACCTTTGTAGCGTGCTTTACAATAATCTTCATCAACTGCTTCTTGATTCCACCAAGCTTCAAACCCTCAAGCTTTCCCCGGTGTTCTCCAATGGCAGTTGTGCAGGTGTGTGGTCACCTTTCTCAAGATCTAGGTTAAACTAGGATTAGGGTTTCTTTGTAAAGAAGAAACACACACTACACACTTTAGTGTGTGTCTCGCCACTTTTCCAATTAGGTTAAGAAAAATAGTCTTAGGAGACTATTTGTAACCTCTTTACACTCCAAAACCCTACCAGGCCTAGTACCATAACCCAGGCTCATTTCTGCACAACCCAATACAGTTAATAAGCCTGTATAAACCCATTTTAGTGAAGCCACCGAGGGAACCTGATCGGACCCAATTAAACTTAGCTCCAATATATTAATTATGACCCGATCAACTCTTGATCAGTCAAAATTAATTTATTAATCACGTTCTATTCCACTAAAAGAACGAGATTGCACTCTTAGTAAAATTGAAATTACTGAAACAATTAATCAATAATTATATCCTCTGACTTATCGTTCTTACATGTTACCCCCGTCGATCAACTCGAATATTCGGAGTAAGTTAAAATGACCAAAATGCCCTTCTCCGAATATTCATAAATTCTCAACTCTCATCTTCTATCTGACAGTTCGATGTGATCCCATCACATCATAGAATTCAACAGTCACTGTCGAATTACTGAGCTCAGATTCAACTGTCCACTAGAAGAACCAGTGAGATTATGATCATACCTAAAAGGTGACGGATTCCATAATACGAATATATGTTCCTCGTTATTTCACTTTAATTCCCAAAGTACCGAGATATTAATCAGCAATTTGATCTCACCCATTGATACCTCAAAGAACTTCAAGTTAGTAATCGAAGTCCATTATCCTATTAGGATTAAGGTCCCACGTACAATAATCAAGTGAAATTAAATTTGTATGGTCAATGTCACAAATTAATTTCACGTGGTCCCGTCCAATACATTCCAAACGTACTCTCAATTTTATTACCAAAGTCAAAGACAGACTTTAATAAAATCGAGACGATCTTATCAAAATAAATTGTCCATATTTATTTACTGATCGTGAACGTTAATTTTAGATCGAATCACAAATTGAATCTTTCTGTGTTTAACAACTTAAACACTCAATTTGTAATATCAAATCGACCGGTGGACAAACACAACATCATATTAATACAATCAATTAATATTTTACTTTTAAATATCGTGAATTATACTCTATGGGCATATATAATTCCAACACACTTTTATAATCACATTTTCACAACAAGATGTAATCAATACCCATTACTAATTGCTTGCTAATATTCGATCTAACTATCATAAAACACTAAAATTTAACCTACAATAGTTCAATCGTAAAAGAAAATTTTTTGTAGCTCACGTTCGTAAAAAATCAAGAATCTGGTAGATATTTGTTTACATACAAAATGCTAGATCCACCAATGAACAAAGAATGAGATAAAGACAGATGCTTACCAGTATCATTCATGTCCTCGATCTTAAAGCTTGAGGGAAAATGAGGAATGTAGTTCGTGTTGTTGGAGGGGTTGGAGCGGGAAAACATGATTTATGTCTCTCTCTCAGTTGAACCGAAAGGGGTACTAAAATGTGGAAGTAATATTGGGCCGGTTTATTTGTAAAGGTCAAAGATAAAGATATTAGTAAAATGTTCAATTTTTAAAGAATAAAAAATGCCACGTCACCTTGTAAGTCACCCAGTGTGTAAGGTAGAGTAATTGTAGCAAAATCCTTTGAGTAATTACAAATATCCGTATGGAGTGGTAGATCAACATATATTGAAGCAAGTTTTGCACTAGTATTTGGAAGATTTCAAACAATATAGTAGTTTCTCAGTTAAAATATGGCGTCACCTAGTAGGCGGACAATGATTAGACACGAAAACACTATTATATCAATCGAAGACTCGCTAATAATGGGCATTACCAACCAAACTCTACCGATGGTTCAATATATGTCCAACGACCAGATGTTTTGAGTAACAACCCACTCCCAGAAGGAGACTGGCATTGGCTTGTAAAGAGGGTTCTTTCAAAGGAGATGCTTCAAAATCGATGTAGATCGTGTAGCAAAAGAGTGAAATTACACATACCCCTACTCGTCAAATCACACGCTCATTAACCATACTATCAGATACAAAGGACAGAGAATCACCATCTAATAAAGAAGCGGTGAAGGGGAAAGCACGAATGAATGTAAGAGGGAAGAGGCTGATTGAAAAATTAGAGGGTGATTTATCATCAAAGAAGAAGAAACTGGTGATGTATCCTGACCCTCACACAACCATTCGGCACCTCAGACACCATCAACGTATGACTAGGTTATTTACTAGTTATCCTACGTTCATGTCTTAGGGTGTCAGAATTAATCCCCTGTTTCATTACACTTTCCTATGAAAAATTATTCACTTCCGGTATTACACATCCCAATAAATACTACATAAAATTAGGAGTAATATATTTACACACCTTATTAATAAAATTTTCATTAAACATCACGTGAAGGTTGATTGGTGTGCTTTTATGTTCTTTAAGGTTATTGTATGGAGTGTGGACTGCTCATTCATATAAAATCTTTTTTCTGCATTATTGTCGGATATCACGTAACACATACTATGTAGATTTCATATTTGTTTGATGGGGAATTTTCTGTTCCCCACAATCGAGGTTCCCAATTGTGAGGGGTGTGGGTGGCCCCACCATACAGGTGGGGCCCACACCCCTCACAATTGGTTCAGGAACAGAAAAATGCCCTTGTTTGATTGTAGTAGGTGATTACATTCGAATGTACATCGTCTTAGATGTTTATGAAGAAACACAACATGGAACATTGCATTGAAGGACTATAAGATTCTTATATTTTTCATCTTAACTTGTGATAAAGAAAAAATACAATGAAAGAGAGCATGTAATTTACTTATGGAGGTCATTTCCAAAATAATAAAAAAAAAAAAAAAAAAAAAAAGCAGAATGCACTTTTGTATTATGTGGAACCCTTTATACACATTGCACATCCAATACTTTTTTACAAAGCTTTGAATACAGTCACCCTATTTGCAATAATAAAACAATATTATGTTTTATCCTCTTTCAAGAAAAAATAAGAAATAAGCACCTACCATGTATTTGTTATGTGCGCATATATATTGATCTTTTTCTGGCACAGTATATCACATTTCCATCCTATCTAGTATTGATTTTATGAGCTAGACCACAATCATTAGTATTTTTATGTTTAACGCTAAACATCATGTCTCATTAGTCCGTCAGTCACCTTAATGCATTGTTTGTCAACTCTACTTTCTGTTCATGACCATTTTTTTGTCCGACCACTAAACATGCTTATAATTTCATCATCCATCCAAAGGACCAAACCAGTGGCATCATCAATGTGTTCTACAAAAATGAGCTTATATCAAACTTGAACGCAAAGCTAACTAAAATGCAAATGAGTTATTTCGAAGTACGTGGTTTGGTCATTTCCTCTAGATGAGTGACATCCTATCACATAATACATTTATTATCCTACGAACAAGGAATGACTACATATATCAATAAATATATAATACCTTCATTTTCAAATTTGATAAGTGCATTTTATATACTTATTTCTATCATAAAAGTAGGATTTTATATGTTCATTTGAAAATATTTGCTACTAATTTTGCTATTAATTGTTTATATTTCGGAAATGTTCCAAAGTCGAGAAATCAAAGGAATTGGAAAAACAAGTCAATTAGATGATAAAAGAACCAAATTGTGCAAATGAAGGGTTGATGAAGTTAATCAAGGTGCCAAGTTGAAGAAGAAATCAGAAGTTCAGGGACTCAATTGCATCAATCGGAAGTTGAAGGACCAGGGCTGCAATAAACTCTTGATGACCAACTTATAGCACTTCAAAAGATGAAATTGACTAATACTCAGAAAATTGTGCAGTCGCATGGAGCCAAGCTGGGCGGTCGCATGACCATCTCTGTAGAAAAATGAGGCTAAACATATAAAGGTGTGTGGCTGCATGATGTCATACTGCGCTGTCATGCGGTCAAATTATGGGGCAACTGGTGGGTTTTTGCGCAATTTTCAGTAGCCTTTTCATCTTTTTGACCTAGCCTTTGACCAAATCTATAAATATTAGACATGAGGCAAGTTTTAGAGGATTCCCAACTTCTGAGATTCATGTCAAAACGTTGTCGAATTGCCAAAGGATCCATACAAGGCCAAGACCACGATTGAAGATATATTTGCAAGAAGATGAACACGGTGACATCCTTTTATTATTCTTGTTATTTATTTCCAATTATGTTTCTAGCCTAAGTTTTTAGTGTTAGGATTGTGATGAAGTTTTAACTATTTAATTCCATATTTTTTTTACTTATTGTTTAATTTACGCAATTTATGGGTTTGATTCAATAAATTGTGCTTCATTATTATGCAATCTTTTTGCCAACTTTTGTGTGATTTTCATGATGTTTTCTTATGTTCGAAAGAGCAGGAATTTATTAGATGTGATTTAATTGCCACAAAATCCTATAAGGAATAGAAATATACCAATATACTTTGTGTTATCCTGGAAAGTGTTCACAAACCTTTTAATTCTTTTCTATATGTTTTAATTGTCATAGAAATAAAGTCAATTTGTATGTAGGAAAATGTTTTTCTGCATCACTGGAAAGAGGATTTAAATAACTTTAGAAAACACGGATTTCAAAACCCATGAATTGTGCTCAAATGATGTGGTCAAAATATGAATGACGTAGTTAAAATGGATTCATAATTTTAACGCGGTCGTTTTTCATATTTTTAAATCAAATTTTCTCGTCATTTTTAGTTTAATTATTAGATTAGCTTTCATTCAAAAATTCTCAAATCAAAGCATTTTCTAGTTCAGGTTAAGGTTCGTAGTCTAAAATACAATTTACACAATCCCTTTGGGAACAATATTCGGACTCACAATCCACTTTATTACTTGTGCGATCTGTACACTTGCGGTTAGTAACAATTTTTTAGCGCCGTTACTGAAGATTGTAGTTTAAATTTATTTTTAGATTACTTTCACTAATTCGGATTTTTTACCGCTTTAATTTTATTTTATTTTAGGATTTTATTTTTAGTTTTAGTTTGTCATTATTTCTTTCGATTTTCTCATAGTTGTGTATGCTACGTTCAAAAAAGGGGAATCTTTTCAAAGTTGACCCTGAAATAGAATATACTCTACACCGTAGGTTAAGAGAAGATAGGAAATTAGGCTTGTAGGAGACTTTATGACCCCACAAATTGTCCAAAACTAGTCAAGTATAGTCTACCCACCCTTTAGTCTTGCAAACATCCAGTTAAAGACCAATGTGAAAAATATGTCTCAAAATGGAAAATAATTGTATCGCAAACCTAATGAAAATCCACATGCACATGTGTCTAAATTTTTGGATGTGTAAACACTTTAAATATCAGGGAATCTCAGATGACGTCATGAGGCTTAGGTTGTTTCCATACACTTTGAGAGACATGGCTATATATTGGTTAGATTCCCATCCACCTGTAAGTATCACAACTTGGAATGACTTGACCCAAAATTTTTGCACAAAATTCATATCCCCAGTCAAAGTTGCTAAGCTTAGACATGATATAACAATTTTCCAACAAGAATCTGAATCATTTGATGAGGCATGGAACAGGTTTAAAAACATGCTTAGGAAATGCCCTCAACATGTACTCCCTAAAAATGATCAAGTGAGGTACTTTTACACTGGCTTGCTACCTCAATACAAGATTTTTTTTTTGAAATGAATAATACAAGAGTATTGTTGACTCTTCATCTAATGGTTCAATAACTACCCAAACTATTGATGGAGCACTTGAATTATTTGAGAGAATAGTCAATACCAGTGCAATGTGGACATTTGAGAGAACAATCCAAAAGAAACCAACAGGAGTTTATGAAGTGGATAGTATGTCAGCATTGTCCGCTGAAATAGACTCCCTGGTAAATTTCATACAGACCAACCATATAGTGAAAAGTACGATAACTAGATGCGAGGAATGTGAGGGCTAATCACAACACATAAGAGTGTCCGATTTTGGAAAATCAAGCTAAGAAAGTAGACTTTGTGCAATGGGGATACCGCCAACATAATCAAAACATCATAGGTCAGCACACACGTCTAAATCGAACAAAAGAAAAGAAGTCTTAGCTTGAGGAGATGCTCATAAAACAGATGGACAAGACTGAGTGATACATGAGCAAAAATGACCAATTCATGAGAAGGACTGAAACTACACTACAGAATCATTAGGCCTCAATCTAAAACTTGGAGACTCAGGTTGGACAGATAGCTCAAGTATTGACAAACATATCTCCAGGCAGACTGAGGTTAATCCTAAGTAGCAGGTGATGGCCATCAAAACTCTAGAAAAAGATGCATATTTCGTTCCAAGAAGGCTCACTTTCGTCCCATGTGATAGGGTGTATGAACCACCTACTCCGTTTTCCCAAAGATTGAAAGGCTGGACAAAGAAACAAGGAGTAAATGCAACAACTACACACAGTGGAGTTCAATTTCCTGAGGTTCATGTTAAACATCCGGTTGAATAGGAGAGAGAACGGACTGCGGTATCCGGGACTTCATCAGATGAAAAGGAAGATGGACATAAGGTGAAATCGACAATTAAGCCTAATGATCCACCTATCCCATTTTCACAAAGGTTGAAACAAGCAAAGGAGGATCGATAGTTTAATAAATGTCTGAACATGCTCAGAAAGATGCACATATACATTCCTTTCTTAGAAGACATCAGCAAAATTCCTAGCTATACCAAGTTTCTTATAAAGATGATGTCAAGTAAAAGAAAACTTGAGGAATTTGAAGAGGAACTTGCAACAGAAGCTACCACCTAAGCTAAAGGATCTAGGGATTTTTTCAATTTCTTGCATTATTGGTGACTTCAAATTTAATAAAGTTTTATGTAACCTTGGTACAAGCATAAATTTAATGCCTCTTTCAGTTTGTAGGAAGTTAGGATTAAGGGAACCAAAATCATGCCTAATCATATTGCAGCTAGCTGACCGCTCCATTCGATACCCATATGGAGTCAATGAGGATGTGTTGGTTAAAGTAGATAAATTCATATTCCTTGCTGACTTCGTGATTCTAGATATGGAAGAAGATAACAAAATATCATTGATCTTGGGTAGACCCTTTCTAGCTACCGCAAGAGCTTTAGTTGATGTGAAAAAGGGGAAGGTCATATTTCGAGTGGAGGATGAGCAGGTAACATTCGACATGGTTCAATTGGAGACTCAAAATTCACTTCTTGAAAATTGCTCCAAAATTGAGGTAGAGCAGCAAATTCGATACTGGAAACAATTTGAGTATATGGGCAAAGCAGATGATAGAGTTTCAACTTCATGTTTCATGCCACCTTGATGAAGTTTACCAAAGAGTCTAGCTCTAGACTATAAATGAAGTGCTTGTTGGGAGGCAACCCAATCTCTCAAACCCTTTTTTATTTAGTTATTTTGTTCATTGCTTTTGAGTTATTTTATTGCTTAGCTATTTTACTTTGCATTTTAGGATCATTAACATGTTCAGAATTCACATTTTGACATGTTAGTTACATTGAATATTTCATTGCTCCTATGTTACATGATTTAGCATTCTTAGAATTTACTTGCATTTTACTTGTTTTGTTGCTTACCATCACAATTTCAACATGAGGACCTAGCTTAGAACATATAGACATAGTTTAGAAGTTGGTTGCATGCATTATAAGACATTTAGGGGTCCAAAACAGAGTCCAAAACTAAAAAAATGGAAAAATTTAGGTTACTGTCATAAACTACTGCTCGATCGTACGGTAGTATAACTACGTGATTGCACAGTTAAAACCTGTAGTAACCCAGCAGTTGGTTATATTTTGCACAAACTTTCATTTTAACCACTTCTAACCCTTTTTCTTCCCCCCAAATCACCCATGATTGAGTCCCCAACCATTCCCCAATGTTTACACATCATATGGACTCAAATTCATGTCTTGCATCACATCAAAATCATTCAAAAGGTATGAATTTCTCACAATTTAATAGAATTATGCAATATTCTTGAGTTCTTCATATTCTTTTTGAGATTGAATTTTGTGAATGATTTGTGATGGGTTTAGGATAGGATTGGAGTACTTTGAATTGTGTTTCTTAGGTGAAAAGTTTTGGTTTGATTCAAGTCTCCAAATCTATATTTTCTTTTAATTTCTTCACATGCATACAAGGTGTTTGATAAAATGTCACATTGAGTTTTTTGTTGAGTTTTTGCAAATCTTTTTAGATGATCACCCTTAACATATGTTATACATTATTTGTGCATCATTCATTCATAGTTTACACTGATTTAAGGCATAGAACTCAACATGAACATCATTGCATTTCATTGCACCTCATCGCAAGGTCACTACAGGCACCACTACACAGCACCTGATTTCAACTTCATGTCACCTATTTCACCGTGCACTGAATTTTTGATACGTTGTAGTCCAGATGCACTGAATTTTTGATACGTTGTAGTCCAGATCATGTACTTCCATATGCTCGCAACATGTCTCAGGAAATTTTCACTTTTTCGAGGTGATGTCAAGGGATTAATATCAATGGTCAACCATGTTCCAAATATTCAAAATTTTGATATATCCTAGTTTGGGAGTGTTGTGTTGATTTGTTTCAATTTCTACACGATAATTATGCTTCTAATGAAAATTATATCTTGTTTGTAAGAAATACATCTTCGTAGGACACTTCAAGTCAAACCTGGAGAAAGAAAGAAATGTCAATTCATCCAACAAACATCGAATTCAAAGTTTCAGCATGGTGACACCACCTCTTCAAACCTGGGAAGTACCTAACCTCTCTTTGCTATTTTGTGTTTATTTGACTTATTTACTTTGAATACATTAAGGGCAATGTATAATTCTAGTTTGGGGGTGGGAATCTCATTCATGTTATTTTGCTTACACATTCATTCGATTTTGAATACATTGAGGACAATTTATAGTTCTAGTTTGGGGATGTGAATCTCATTCGTATTATTTTGTTTACACATTCATTCGATTTGGGGTAGAAAGTTCATAAAAATTTGAAAATTTTTGTTAACTGATTTGTTGCTTACCACATGATTTAGGTTAACTTTTGTACTTTAATTAGAAAAATGGACAATGAACTTGATCTTTATTAACATTCATCCATGTAAGACTTTATTAACACTTACGCACATAGTCGAAGTCAAATAATTACTTGTATAGGGAGATGTTTGATACATGTGATGTGAACTTACGCAATTTGACCATAGGAGATTGAAATATTCCAAACCTTAAGAATTTAGATCCTCACCTGAAATTTAGAACCAAACTATTTAAGAAATAGTTTAGGGATGGAAATGTTAGTAAACGTAGACACTGATAGGCTGAGGGCCTAATATTCTTGGTTTTGCACCTTTCATTGAAAGGGGTTTTGGTCAATAGGTATAATTCATCACTAGCATACACTAGTACAAAATAGTCTAAAAAAAAGAAGCTATTCGCGTCGTTTTTTTCAAAAAACGACGCCTATAAAAATGCGGTGGCAAAATTGTAAATAAGAGTTATCTAAAACGCGTCGGTTGTTATAAAACAACCGACGCGGGTGCCACCGCCGCAGAATGGGCGTCGGTTCTAGGTAAAGAACCGACGCCTATGTTCCTATTATAGGCGTCGGTTCTTACGTTGAACCGACGCCTTTAAATAATGGGCTTCGGTTCAACGTAAGAACCGACGCGTTTAACTGATTTTAAATTCCCCAGCTAGGTTTATTCTTCAGTACAAATTTCATCTTCTTCCTACCCGCGCGCCATTCTTCCTCCTACCCAAACTCCGTCGCCACCTTCGCCACCCTCCGCGAGCCAACCCACCCCCGCTCCACTATTATTTTCTTGTCACGCCCGTCAGCTTCAGCTAGTCGTAGCCCTACGAGTTCTCTCTTTCCGGTTAAGTGGAACTCCTCTCTTTACCCACCTCTCTTCCCTCCGCCCGCCCCCGTCTCCGTTTGCCACCAAGCCGCCGCCGCCCAGCTGCCACCACCCTCACCGACGCCGCACAGCCGCCGCCGCCTCCACCCCCTCGCTGCGTCCACCGACTGCGGTTAGTAGTTTTCATTTTTTTTTTCTTGTTTTTCGTTTTTTTTTTCGTTTTTTCGTTTTTTTTTTGTTGTGGTGTATTTATTAAAAACATATTTTAAATGTGGTGTATTAATTAAAATGTAGTGGCAATAAAATTGCCGTTTATGTAATGCATGTTCTATATACAAGCTTTTTCATGATTTTTCATCAAATGTGTATATACAAGCTTCAATACATACAACCCACACATTTTCATATTTTAAGTTTAAACTAGTTTCTTCATTTCTTTAGGTTATAATTGAATTTATTATTTATGATTTAATATGTTGATTGATTTAAATGAATTTATTACTCTAGTTTGAATGTTAATGTAGATTATTGATTTTGAGTAAGTAGATGTATAAATTCAATTTTTCAATTATTAGAGTTTTATTGAAATTGTAGAATGTTAAAAAATTTTATTTGATTTTCGAAGTTACGGATAAGTAATGATTGTGAGGTATTTACAAATGAATTATTTGAAATGTTTTGTACTTGTTGGATGTTTTGGTGAGTTGAGATGATTATGTTGTAATGATTTGGAGATATGAGCATATATAGTGAATAATTAAGAGGCTAAAAATGTTTGAGTTTTTAACATGTTGAGGTTGAATATTTTAGAATAGATGATAATGTTGAAGTTTGATTGGGAGTTTTTTTTGAGTTTTGAATATGTTGAAGTTGACTATTTTAGTTTTATTATGGTATTTTGATTCCCCTTACAGGATGGCTAAGTCCAATTTATAGGGGAGATTCTGTCAAAATTTATGTAGGAATTTATAAATAAATATGAAAATAATAAATTATGGCGATTTCATTTGTTTTAACACGTTGTGAATATCTCTATATATAGGTTTATTAGATATGGATCGGGGTTGGATGTATGGGAGACGTAATACAAATGAATATGTGAAAGGAGTTGAAGAATTTATGAAACGTGCTGAGGAAAACAAAATAAAAGAAGGTGAAGAAATGCTTTTATGTCCTTGTTTTGATTGTAAGAATCTGAGAAAATTTCGTAGCTCTGAGCAAGTGAAGAGTCATTTGATTCGTCGTGGGTTTAAGGAAGGTTATACACGGTGGATATGGCACGGTGAGAGTATACTTCCTAGGACGAGCACCGGTGATGATAAGGTTGATCAGGAGGAGAATAATGTGGATAATGATGAGAATGATATGGATAATGATCGGATAGATGAAATGTTGCGTGACATACAAGAGGATTTCATCGAAAAGCCTCATATTTTCGATAGCTTGTTTAATGATTCTGAAAAATCTTTATTTCCTGGTTGTAAGAAATTCACAAAATTGTCTGCTGTGTTCAAGTTGTATAACTTGAAAGCGAAGAATAGGTGGACTGATAGGAGTTTCACGGCTTTATTGGAACTTTTACGAGAGATGCTTCCGGAGGATAACGAGCTTCCTTGTTCAATTTACGAGGCAAAGAAAATGTTGTGCCCGATGGGTATGGAGATCGAGAGGATACATGCATGCCCAAATGATTGTGTATTATATCGGAATGAGTATAAGGACTTGCACCTGTGTCCAAAATGTGGGGCATCGAGGTATAAGCGAAAGGAAGCAAATGATAATTGGGAGGATAAGAAAGGATCTCCAGCAAAGGTGTTATGGTATCTACCCGTAATACCAAGATTTAAACGCTTGTTTGCCAATGCAAAGGATGCAAAGAACATGCGGTGGCATGCCGAAGGGAGGAAAGAAGATGGAAAGCTAAGACACCCGGGGGATTCTCCTCAATGGAGGACCATTAATAGGATGTTTCCTGAATTTGGTGGGGAAGATAGGAATCTTAGGCTTGGACTATGTACAGACGGGATGAACCCGCACGGTAGCATGAGTAGTCGACATAGTACTTGGCCGGTTCTTTTGGTGAATTACAATCTTCCTCCTTGGTTATGTATGAAGCGCAAGTACATCATGTTGTCGTTGCTAATTTCAGGGCCTAAACAACCGGGAAATGACATAGATGTTTACCTAGCGCCCCTAATTGAAGATTTAAGACTGTTGTGGAATGAAGGTGTGTTGGCATTTGATGCACATAGAAAAATGAATTTCACATTACGTGCTATGATATTTTGCACCATAAATGATTTTCCAGCTTATGGTAACTTGTCGGGTTATACTAACAAAGGAGCTAAAGCATGTCCTATTTGTGAAGAAGATACAGTTGATTTTTGGTTGAAAAACTGTAAGAAAAATGTGTATATGAGTCATCGCATATTTCTCCCTGTTCATCACCCTTATCGAAAGAAGAAAAAGCCCTTCAATGGAAAAGTCGAGACTCGAGTTTCCCGCTTACCGTTAACAGGAAAAGAGGTTTATGAACGAGTTAAAAATATTGATGTCGTGTTTGGAAAACCTTTTAAACCTCCTCAGAAGAGTCTTTGGAAGAAGAGATCCATATTTTGGGATCTACCCTACTGGGAACACTTACAGGTAAGGCATTGTCTTGATGTAATGCATGTGGAGAAAAATGTATGTGATAGTGTCATCGGGACATTATTGAACATTCAAGGAAAAACAAAAGATGGTATCAAAGTTAGAAAAGACATGGTAGAAATGGGAATACGAGATAAGTTAGCACCCCAAGAGTTGGAAAAGCGTACCTATTTACCTCCAGCTTGTTACACTTTGTCTAGAAAGGAGAAAACAAGTTTTTGTGAGTGCCTAAATTCTGTTAAGGTTCCATCTGGATACTCATCGAACATAAAAAGTCTTGTGTCGATGAAGGACTTGAAATTGGTTGGTATGAAGTCTCATGACTGTCATGTCTTAATGCAACACTTGTTACCAGTTGTAGTTCGTGGCATACTCCCAAAACATGTTAGAAATGTCATTATAAAACTTTGCTTTTTTTTCAATGCAATTTGTAGTAAAGTTGTTGATCCAGAGGCATTGGATGATTTGTAAGCTGATATTGTTATCACTCTATGTCAATTTGAAATGTATTTTCCTCCATCATTTTTTGACATTATGGTGCACTTACTTGTTCACTTGGTGGGAGAAATTAAGATTTGTGGTCCAGTTTTCTTGAGGTATATGTATCCATTTGAGAGATACATGGGTATATTAAAAGGATATGTGAGAAATAGATTTCGACCAGAAGGCAGTATGATTGAAGGTTATGCTGCTGAGGAGGTTATTGAATTTTGTACTGATTACTTGGATGATATTGATGCTATCGGTATTCCTAAATCTTTTCACGAGGGAAGACTGAAAGGTAAAGGTACTATTGGATGCCAAACAATTGTGCCCAGTGTTGAATTGCGAGACAAAGCACACCTCCTTTTCTTGCAACACGTTACTGAGGTTCATCCATATTTGGACGAGCACATGTCCATTTTAAGGCGGCAGAATCCTTCAAAAGTTGAAAGGTGGGTTACTAATCAACATAATCGCTCATTTGCCAAATGGTTCAAAGATAGAGTGATGCAAGAATTATCACAAATGCCGAATAAAATTTCTGAAACTATAAAGTGGTTAGCGTACGACCCTGGCATGCTTGTGAGGTCTTATGAAGCATATGACATTAATGGGTATACATTTTATACAAAACGTCAAGATGATAAGAGCACGATGCAAAATAGTGAAGTAACTCAAGTAGCAATGTCAAAAGATTTTTCCAGTGCCAAAGATACTAGCCCAATAGAAGCTGTAATGTCTTAGTATGGTGTCATTGAAGATATTTGGGAACTTGATTACAGGGAGTTCAAGTTTCCTCTCTTTCGATGTAAATGGGTTGATAATCGACGGGGTGTTCGGGTGGATGAATTAGGCTTCACTTTGGTGGATTTTGGTCGGTTGGGTTATCTTGATGAGCCATTCATACTAGCATCACAAGCAAAACAGATATTTTACGTTCTTGATCCTGCCAATACTAAGTGGTCAGTTGTCCTTCAGGGCAAGAGACATATTGTTGGCATTGGTGATGTGGTGGATGAAGAAGAGTACGATCATTTTGACGAAACTCCTCCATTTTCAGTTGGTATACAACCAGATGCGATTATAGGGGAAGATAATCTTGACACAAATTACATGCGTGAGGATCATGAAGAAGGATTGTGGGTTGACCGTCGCTCGTGATTAATTAATTGTGTAAGATTGTTTACTTTCATACTTAGTACTTTTTAACTTTATTCATATGTGCTCTACTCATTGTTAATATTCTTTATATATGCTTTATTTATTCTTACTAACTTGTTTATATATTTTTGTTTATTTATATACGCAGATACGTGCACAGTCCCGTGAAAGTCATGGCTGATTCTACTAGTTCATCTGATAATCAGAGTATTAGTCAACCGAGAAAGACTAGAGGACCAACAACGTGCAGAAAGATGAGGAGGAAGGGGGATGAAGTAAAGGTTATTGAGTTTGATGATCGCAATAGGCCGATCGGACCCCATAAGAAGAAGTTCAGGTTTTATATAGGGTCTGTGGTCCGTATTCATGTGGATATAAATATTAGTGATTGGCATAATGTCCCTGAAGGCCTTAAAGATATGATTTGGGAAGACATAAAGGTATTAGATCACTTCAAACATATTAAAATTAATCAATCTTGTATATTTTTTTTTTTAGCGTGGTATAACATCCCATATTATTGTTGTATTTTAGAAGGAGTTCAGCATACCCGATGACGAAAGGAAACAAATTATTTTAAAAGTGACGGGGATGCGATGGAAAGATTTTAAGACTAGGTTGGTGCATAATTTCATTAACAATACGCACCCAAAATATGCATCACCTACTCTGCTATATGATTACGTGACCGAAGAGAAATGGGAGCAGTTCAAGAAAGAGCGTGAAACTGAGACTTTCAAGGTATATTTAATTGTAGTGTGATGATTCTTATTAATTTCTTATCATTGAGTTGAAAACTAATGAATGTAATGCTTTATTTTTTCAAGGAAAAAAGCAAAAAGGCCAGGGAAAGCCAGTCGCACAACGAGCATCCACATTTTCTAGGCTCCGCTGGTTATGCCGGGATGAGGCCACAGTGGATTTTATCAGACCCACTGTCTTCGGCCTCTTCGTGTGGGACAATTAGTTCGTCCATATTAAGTGATGATCGTAGCTTAGATTGGGTGCGTGCTAGATCAAAGAAGAAAAAAGATGGATCTTATTACATCCCCAATGAAAAAACAAGGGAGGTTTACGCAAAAATTGTAAGCATAGCCTCCCAATTTTGTTCGTAATATGAATTAAATTTCACTTCAGTACCTATATTTAGTTTTCATTTTTTTTTGAAAACAGATTGAAAAATCTGAGGAAGCAACTCAAGGGACCTTTGTCCCTAAGAGACACCACGACGTCTTATCTGAAGCCCTTGGAAAACAGGATCATCCTGGTCGGGTTAGGGGATATGGTGTCTACGTCACGGTGAGGGATGTATATGGAAAACCTGATGCGGCCAGCAAACGATCGAGTGGACTTGTGTCTGTAGATGATATTAAGGATATTATCATGAAGGAGGTGGAGGTTGGTATTACCGAGCGGGTCAGAAAAGAGTATGCAGCAGAGGTACAGAGTAAGATCGACAGTATGCAGCAGAAATACGAAGCTCTCCTCCAACGCATGGGCTTAAATGTTGATGCTGAAATGGACATAACTCCACATCCCCGACCACCAACTATCAGTAGTTGCTACTCAGTTAATCCAGATCCATTTGACGAGCTTGAGGTATTTAATGTTAAATTATTTTTGAATATTATCGATTATATTCCAATTATTAGGGGTAACATTTACTTTCAATCATGTTGAACAATAGAAGCCGATCCATTGTCGTCTCGCCGTAAGTTGTAATGGTGAGAATCAAATAGTGGCTAGGGGAATGGTTTTTCTATCCGGACCAGAGATTGTTGTGCACCATCAACAACTAGTTGATCATGTTAAAGTGTCAGTTGATGATGTTGTACAAGGTGCCGAAGAGTCCCTTCTTCCAGTGCCATCTCCATACTTCAATAGGGTGGGGCAAGCTATTGGAAGCTTCTGTCAATGGCCTAAAAATTTGGTGATTTTAGGAGAGGTAATAATAATTTTTATTTACATGACGTTTCTTTCGAATTTTACTCACATTTAAAATTATATTAGACGTGTTATGATGATAAAAATTCTGTAATTGTAGGAAGAGTTGACAAAAAAAGTAAAAAAAATTGGAAAATGTAAAAATACCCAGAGTTTTGATCTATCATCTACCCGACGACTCCCGCTCGTTGATGATGCAACGTTACAACGTCTGGGTGATAGTTGCAAGCGGCTACACACTCTGATCCTTACATTGCCTGTTGGTACAGACTACATCCAATTGCCTTTAGATGCATCTGTGCTTCATCACAAGGACGATGAAAGTCTTTATGTTACAATCGACGACATCACCGACTTGCTTTCAATGAGATGGCTGAATATATCTATCTTGCAAGTATTCATAATGTAAGACTGTTTAATGCATATATATATATATATATATATATATATATATATATATCTCATTTAAATTTTCATTTCATTTTATTCATTGATTATTATTTTTAGGTTCCTTCATGGGTTGTGTGAGGAAATCGGTGTTCAGGCAGTTGGATTTATGTGTCCGTCAAAGATTGCGTCAATCAGAGTAAAAACACAAGAAGATAGTGTTGTGAGTTACATGGTTGAAGCAATGACAGCACTGAGATCTAAGAAATTCATTTTAGCGCCGTACTTCCAGGAGTAAGATCATTTTTACTTAAAATTTGAACCATTAGACATTTCAATCTGTATTTACACGTTCATAATACGTAGGAATCATTGGATGTTGCTTGTGATATGTTGCGAAGCCAACAAGGTGTACTTCATAGATTCAGCTCAATCTGTTAAGCGTACCATAGAAATCAAGCCTTCATTGAATATGTAAGTAATTATTGCATTTTTCATGGTTTTTAGTTTAGTGCAAGGTTGATATATAAGTTGGGCTAGTTTCATAGAATAATCGTGGAGAATTTGATGTGTATATGTTGTGATTATGATAGTTGTTAGGATAGTTTTCAATAATAGGTCTCTTTACAGGTTGGATAAGTTCAATTTTTAGGGGAGACTCTGTCAAATTTTTTTTAGGATTTTTGCGTTTCATTATTATCTCTATAACTTATTCATGATATCCATCGATATTTTAGGGCCTTCCGAGCATTTTGGACATTAGAAGGCCAGAGGACACATTCCAATGTAAATTGGAAAAAAATCTCGGTATGAAAACTAGCTAAGCTTTCCAAGTTTTTACAAATCTTTGAATTATATATATATATATATTCACTTTCATTAGATATTAATTTTAAAGGTTCAAATTTCAGTGTCCTCAACAACCTGGAGGAGATGAGTGTGGCTACTATGTTATGAGAAACATGTTGGAGATAGTCACGGCTCATTCTCAACTTACTTCTCTAGACAAGGTATAAGTTATTTATACGATTTCTATTTTATAAACATAATAATTATTAATTCTTTTTAATTGTTTTTAGGCATTTCAGGAATTTTACTCAATGGAGGAAATCGACGAGGTTCGAAATTTATGGGCTCAATACTTTGTCAAAAACTGTGTATAATTTTGATTTTTAATGTTATGTATGAACAAATTTGTTGACAAATTAATTTAAAATTCTATTTGTTGAGTTATTTAATTTTGTTATGCATTTCTATATATATATATTGATTGATGATTGTTGATTATTGATGGGATGTACAATGCGGACAAAATATAATATACAGTTGCGTGCGTGCGTGCGCGCGTGTATAGGAGGTTTAGCGGGGTTAGATCAATAAAAGGCGTCGGTTGTGTCCTTAAACCGATGCAATAGAATGCACTCATGGGCGTCGGTTTTAGGGGCACAATCGACGCCCACGATGCTACTATGCGCGTCGGTTGTAGGGGCACAACCGACGCCCATAGTTATATTTTAGGCGTCGGTTGTGCCCCTACAACCGACGCCTTTTGGTATGTTTTAGGCGTCGGTTGTGCACCTACAACCGACGCCTTTTTTTGTTTTACGCGTCGGTTCACAACCGACGCCTAAACTCTGAACATTGTGCGTCGCTTCCATAGGCGTCGCTGCTACAACCGACGCGAATATCCCTTTACAACCGACGCGAATAGCCGTTTCTGTACTAGTGATAAAAACAAATTGTCTTATTCCTCTTTTCGTAACCTTTTTTACTCAAGCAAGTAATCTTTAAGGGTTTTCAAAACCTGGTACCCTAAATTCAACTGAATTAGGAGCTATCAGCCTAAAGCTCATTGCATGGGTCAATTAGAAAGCTTAAGGTTTTGACCTGTGGTTAACTTAACCTTATTGTTTTGATCATAACAAACAAGATTATATTGTGTTATTAACAAGTGTGCTTCAAGTGTTTCATGTAATGATAATGTTCAAAGCATTCAAAGTACAAATCATCTCTCGAAGATAAAAGATCAAAAACACAAGATGCGATGTTCAAGACATGAAGCATGATAGTATGAAGATCGAGTAATGAAACTTACAAAGAAATTGAGCATTTACAAATCGCTTCTCAACATATGTAAGGTTAATGCTTTAATAGTTGGAAATGCACTTCATAAACTCAAGTAACATTTTTAGAGTCATTAAAATATCATTTTCAAAATCAACTTTGACCAAAACATTTGAAAAAATCATATTTTGGAAATGCTGTCAAGTGAGGTCGACCGCATCTCAAGAGTGGTCGACCGCATGTAACTTTGAGGTCGACTGCAAGAAAAGACAAGTCGGCCACATTGTTCAACTTTGAACTCCAACGGCTATTTTCTCGCAACGGCTATACTGAGGTCGACTGCATGGCTGAATAGGTCGACTGCAAAAGACAGTATGTACGAAATTTTCTCTATAAATAGCCTTCTTTCTTGTATTCATTTTGAACAATTAAGAAGAGATTTTAGAGAAGTTTTCTTGTGAAAAATCATTGTTCTTACTTGGTTTATATTCATCTATTTTTATTAGAAAACTTTGATTGATCTAAACTTTGTTTTATCAATTTCATTAAAGTTTTTGGAAGAAAGTTTTGTGGAGATTCTTGGTTTTATATTGTTTAAACTTCTTCAACCTCTTCACATTATATATTGGAATAGAAGTGTAAGTCTCTCTTTGTTCTAAACTTGTTTTAATCTTTTAAAGAGAGAATTTCTATTGAAGAACTTTGATAATTTGTGTTATAATTTTCATTTTCATCTGATTTATTAAAGTTCCATTTTGTGTACACTTTGAGCTTAACTTATTGTTAATTATTCAAGTGTTGACATCTCTTGGTACTTAACTTGATCTATTGAATATTTATTCATCTATCTCATCAAAGATTCCAAGTGGGTAAAAAAACTTTTCTAGCTTTATTATTACCGTTTTTACTTACAAAAGTTCTTCTTTACCAAGAACTTTTATTGAAGTGAAAATTACTCTTCGTACTTAACTTGTATTACTTGTTAAGAGAGATTATTTGGTTGAAAGCTTTGATTCAAAGATCCTACATATTTCACATCATATTTGTAAAAGACTTTTCAACAAAACACTTGAGCTAAATTCATTTTCATCTATCGAAGTTTTATCCAAAACTCTCTATATACTTGATTTGATTATATCATTTGTTTAAGAGAGTTTTCCACAATTGTAAACTTATCATTTGTCATCTTACAGTTTCGAGAACCTTGTGAAAACTCGATTGCTATTAAGGATAGGTGCTCCTTATTGTAAGTCACCTAAGGATAAGTGCTCCTTGTGGTAAGTCACTTAAGGATATGTACTCCTTGTTGTAAGTCACCTAAGGATAAGTGCTCCTTATTGTAAGTCACTTAAGGATTTGATACTCCTTGTTGTAAGTTACCATTATAGTGGATTTGGCCTTGCTCGTGACGGAGAGCTGGGTAACAGAAGAAGTAGATCACGTTGGTTGATTGAACCTCTATAAATAGTGTTTGCATCCGCTTATCCCTTTTACTTACCTACATTGCACTTACTCTATTCTTTCAATTTATATTGTGCCACACTATTTCTAACTGCTATACTTGCTTTATCAATCAAATTTACACATTTATAGCACACTACATTGATAGTTAAGTTACTTGCAACACTAAGTGCTCATACTTTTACTTATTGGTTTTAAGATTGAGATTATTTATCGAAAAAGTTTTATAAACCAATTCACCCCCCTCTTGGTTAGTTACTCTTGGGCTAACAATTGGTATCAGAGCTTAGGTGCTCATTTTTATAAGATTTTACAATCTTGAGTTAACGGCCATAATCTTGAGGGGCATTCTACAAATCGTCCTCCTCTCTTTGATGGTAAACATTATAACTATTGAAAGACTAGAATGATGATTTTTGTTCAATCAATAGATTATGATATTTGGGAAGTCATTGAAGAAGGTCCTCATAAGCTTACTAAAGTTATTAAGGTTGATGGAAAACCGGATCAAACTATTTCAAAACCTAGAGAGGAATATGATGATGATGATAGGAGAAAATTGACTTTAAATGCTAGAGCCAAAAATATACTTTATTGTGGTTTGGATAAGAATGAATTTAATCGTATTTGCACATGTGATTTCCCATTTGATATTTGGCATACATTAGAAATCACACAATGGGAACAAGCAAAGTGAAAGGACCTAAGACAAATCTTTTATTTAAAGATTTTGAAAATTTCTTTATGAAGCAAGATGAGCCCATTACTTGTATGATTACTTGTTTTACCGATATTGTTAATGGCCTTAAAGGTTTTGATCATAAATTTACTAACGGTGAACTTGTAAGTAAAATACTTAGGTCTCTCTCCCGAGATTGGAATTCATTGAGGATGTTGATCGAAAACACAAACGACAACAACACATATCCATTAGAGGAGCTTTATGGAAAATTGATGACTTATGAGCTCAACAATGCCGAAACAAAGGAGAAGACAAGAAAAGGAAAAGAAGAGGCTAGGCGAGAAATTGCTTTCAAATCGTCTCATGGTCACAAAAGTACTAAGTGCCGAAATAAGAAGAGATTCATCAAAAAGAAAGCACTCCAAGCCAATTGGGATGAAAGTGATGAAAGTCAAGATGAAGTGACCAACATGTGCTTCATGGCAATTGGAGATGAGGTAGACTCTATTGATAAACCTTCATATGATGAATTATCTACCTCTTATGATGAAATTATTGTTGAATTTGAAAAACTTATTTTCAAGCACTCTACTCTCCTTGAAATGCACAAATTATTGAAAAATGAAGTAGAAGACCTTCGATTCTTCAAAATGATTTTGAGAAAGAAAAGATTGATCATGATTCCTTGATTGAAGAAAATTTTTATTTAAAAGAAAAAATTTTAGACTTGACAAACATTGTTTACAAATTCACACAAGGAAAGAAATTTTTTTATTTAATGCTTGGTAAACAAAAATGTGTTTTCAACAAGGAAGGAACTGGATTTAAACCACATTTAAAGTAAAAGTTTATCAAATGCTTCCTTGATAAAACATCAAATTCTCACACCCCAACTATATGTGGTTTTTGCAACAAAGATGGACATATAGCTTCAAATTGCTTTATTAAAAAGAGGATACACTTTACAAACAATCAAAGAAGGATTCAAAATTCCACTCACACTAACCACCAAGGATCCAAATTCATGTGGGTACCAAAGAACAAAATCTAGACTATCTTTTGTAGGTAACAAAGAAGATAGAGTGATATTTCTTGGATTGTGGATGATTAATGATCGTAGATCTATTATTCAATATTTTCATGATCAAAAGTCAAAACCTCTAGCACTTCATAAAGAATTTTTCATATTGAAAAGAGGTATGAGTATGATATCGTAGATCCATTATTCAATATTTTCATGATCAAAAGTCAAAACCTCTAGCACTTCATAAAGAATTTTTCATATTGAAAAGAGGTATGAGTATGAATATGACACATGGTGCTAATTTTTTTTATATGCATGATATTATGTTGTATGCATGAACTTATATTTCTCATGATTATTTCTTTGTACTCATTAAGGTGAAGTTATGCTTATGTGTTATGCATCTTATGTTTTGGAATGATATGATTATGTATTAATATGATGTTATGTTGATAATAAAGCATGTGATTAAATGTTTGTGACAAGATAGCATTCTTATCGGTTTGAATAAGTTAAGGGAAATCCATGCCAAATTTTTATTAATAAGAAATAATATTTGAATATGTGGGAAAAGTGAAAAGTGATCTTATCGATATACATGTTTATTCTAAAATAGATCATTTTCTTATACATGTCAAATGATTTTTTTTTTTTCAAAATCCCATTTAGTTGACAATATGGATAAACAATCACATACATTGAAATGACTTATGTACTTTTTTATACACCTTGAACTCATTTCATGAAATAAGTGTTTTACTAAGGGGGAATATGATATTTTATTTGTGCATCATTATTATGATTATCACACCTATGCTCATGATTAAGGAATATATGTCACCTTTTTGCTTATGCCAAAAGGGGGAATGATGTGATCCGAAGTAGGAGACCAAAGGAGAAGTCGACCTATCGACAATGCGACAGTGATCTACGCGAGAAACGGCACAAGTTTCATGTTGGAAGCGAGCCGAGGAGACAAAGGGATCGAGCCGAATCAAAAGGGTTAAGGTTTGGTGACCAAGAGCACATTCACGGCCGTAAAACCAGTGTTCACGGCCGTAACAGCTACATTCACGGCCGTAACTTTGCTATCGCACAGCCGTAACAACCAATTCATGGCCGTAACGGAGTTAGGCAGTTTTCATTCAGAAGGTGTCTTACGGCCGTAAGAACCAATGTCACGGCCGTAAGAGTTAAAATCAGTTTTGGACCCGAGGGTCAATTACGGCCGTAAGGTAGATTTTCACGGCCGTAAAAATGCGTCGCGTCTTATTTTTGGTATATTGCGGCTAGGGTTATTTTGGACGCGTTTTTGGACTATATTAGCTTTTCTTTGTCATTGTAAAAGAACAACTTTGATTTATTGAATGAATGTGAGAATTTTCTCTCTCGAAAAGGAGGATTCCTTTTTTCTTGTTCTTGAAGAACAATTTATAGAACTTATCAAATATTTTTTCTGAATGTTTGTGGCGTTCCAATCAGAAACTTATCAAGGAGTTTGGCATCCCTTGTGGCGTTTCGAAAACCTCGGTTCTTCAATCCACATCGTCAATTTATTGCGTCGTGATTGTTGGGTCCAGGTCCTATCGTCAATCTTAATTTTAATCTCCATCTATTTATTCGTGTTCTTGTTATTTTTTTGTGTCAGATCTGATTTAGATATTTCCTAGGGTTTTAAATTTCGTTATTCCGCGTTTTCGACGAGATTCCCCTCCCGGGATCTCATCAGGGAAAATATGGTGATGATTTGTTTAGCATAACCATGGATAATCTATATGCATAAGAATGAATTATGACATATGCTAGATTATGCCACTATTGTGCCTTGAAAGAATAATCGTTGGTTTGTATAAGATAGGGGGAATATATGCTAAAATTGAACTTATCAATTATTCTCATTTCCCTGTGCTTTAATTATGTGCTTTAATTGCTTATATTGTCTTTACAAATCATCTTGTTTGTCATAATCAAAAAGGGGGAAATTGTTGACCTGTGGTTAACTTAACCTTATTGTTTTGATCATAACAAACGAGATTATATTGTGATATTAACAAGTGTGCTTCAATTGTTTCATGTAATGATAATCTTCAAAGCATTCAAAGTACAAATCATCTCTCGAAGATAAAAGATCAAAAACACAAGATGCAATATTCAAGATATGAAGCATGATAGTATGAAGATCGAGGAATGAAACTTGCAAAGAAATTGAGCATTTACAAATCGCTTCTCAACATATGTAAGGTTAATGCATTAATAGTTGGAAATGCACTTCATAAGCTCAAGTAACATTTTTCAGAGTCATTAAAATATCATTTTTCAAAATCAACTTTAATCAAAACATTTGAAAAATCATATTTTGGAAATGCTGTCAAGTGAGGTCGACCGCATCTTAAGAGAGGTCGACCGCATGTAGCTTTGAGGTCGACCACAAGAAAAGACAGGCCGATCGCATTTTTCTATTTTGAACTCCAACGGCTATTTTCTCGCAACGGCTATAGTGAAGTCGACCGCATGGCTGAATAGGTCGACCGCAAAAGATAGTGCGTGCGAAATTTGCTCTATAAATAGCCTTCTCTCTTGTGTTCATTTTGAACAATTAAGAAGAGATTTTAGAGAAGTTTTCTTGTGAAAATTCATTGTTCTTACTTGGTTTATATTCATCCATTTTTATTAGAAAACTTTGATTGATCTAAACTTTGTTTTATCAATTTCATCAAAGTTTTTGGAAGAAAGTTTTGAGAAGATTCTTGGTTTTATATTGTTTAAAATTCTTCAACATCTTCACATTATATATTGGAATAGAAGTGTAAGTCTCTCTTTGTTCTAAACTTGTTTTAATCTTTTAAAGAGAGAATTTCTATTGAAGAACTTTGATAATTTGTGTTATAATTTTCATTTTCATTTGATTTATTAAAGTTCCATTTTGTATACACTTTGAGCTTAACTTATTGTTAATTATTCAAGTGTTGACATCTCTTGGTACTTAACTTGATCTATTGAATATTTATTCATCTATCTCATCAAAGATTCCAAGTGGGTAAGAAAACTTTTCTAGCTTGATTATTATCATTTTTACTTACAAAAGTTCTTCTTTACCAAGAACTTTTATTGAAATGAAAATCACTCTTCGTACTTAACTTGTATTACTTGTTAAGAGAGATTATTTGGTTGAAAGTTTTGATTCAAAGATCCTACATATTTCACATCATATTTATCAAAGACTTTTCAACAAAACACTTGATCTAAATTCATTGTCATCTATCGAAGTTTTATCCAAAACTCTCTATATACTTGATTCGATTATATCATTTGTTTAAGAGAGTTTTCCAAAATTGTAAACTTATCATTTTGCTATCTTATGGTTTTGAGAGCCTTGCGAAAACTCGATTGTTGTTAAGGATAAGTGCTCCTTGTTGTAAGTCACTGTTGTAAGTCACTTAAGGATATGTGCTCCTTGTTGTAAGTCACCTAAGGATAAGTTCTTCTTATTGTAAGTCACTTAAGGATTTGGTACTCCTTATTGTAAGTTACCATTATTGTGGATTTGACCTTGCTCATGATGGAGAGCTCGGTAACAGAGGACGTAGATCACGTTGGTTGATTGAATCTCTATAAATAGCGTTTACATCCGCTTATCCCTTTTACTTACCTACATTGCACTTACTCTATTCTATCAATTTATATTGTGCAACACTATATCTAAGTGCTATACTTGATTTATCAATTAAGTTTACACATTTATAGCACACTACATTGATAGTTAAGTTACTTGCAATACTAAGTGCTCATACTTGTACTTATTGGTTTTAAGATTGAGATTATTTATCGAAAAAGGTTTATAAACCAATTGGCCCCCCTCTTGGTTAGTTACTCTTGGGCTAACATAGGTGAGGGAGGACTTACACATAAGACGCTAAAATATCTTTAACTTTTCTTTGTCTCCTTTATAACTCGGGTAATTAAGTTCGAGGGATTTTTTGAAACCTGGTGTTCTAAAGTCATCTAGCTTGGGAGTCACTGACCTAAAGCTTGATACATGTGTCATATAGAAAGCAAATAAGAAAATTATTGCACAAAGATGGTAAAATATAATGACATAAAGAAAAAAGTCGTCCAACTGAAAGAAAAAAATGAAATAAAGTACATGGTATAAGCCTAGTTGATTGTGGTTTCTGATACTGGGGTATGAGATTGGGGATGGATTACCTTTGATCTATTGTGCATCCTGACTGCCTCATGTGGAAAAATGCAACATAAATGTTTAGAAATCACATAAATAGCAAAAACCTCGAAATATGAAAGAAAAACAGTACGATTGTGATTATCCATGAGAGTTGTAAGGAAAATAAAAGAAAATTGTTGCTTGACCACATGGATTCAGGCTTATTTATGCATGATTAATCACGCAGTGTTAAGTGTTTTTTTTACACGAGTTTGCATTTGATTTTTGGCTATTCACACACACACAATAAAGTCGAGCATCGGATGAATGCAAATATTTTTATGTTGTTCATGTTTCTATTCTTAGATGAAATGTTAATCTAAACTGTTGAAGCTTGATAAGTATATTTTATACACTTACCTGTATCACTAAATTAGAAGAAATTATTGTCGTTTTAGAATATATGCTCTTTAATTTGTGTTTAATTGTTACTTTGCAGAAAATATCCCAAAAGATGAAGAATGAAGCAATTAAGGGAAATATTGCACAATTGGAGGACATTTGGAGCTTAATTGAGCAATTCGAGAAGAATATAAAGTTTGGGGACTAAATCGCAACAACTGAAAGTGGAGGACTAAGGCTGAAATTAAAAGTCAGGGACCAACTTACACGGTCGAGAAAAGATGGAAATCGCGATCGATGGATACATACCACGAGATCGTATGAAGGTGCAAAAATGTAACCCAAGCCTAAACCGTCGTTCCACGCAATCCCTAGGGTTTATACCAAGCGATCGCATGGTTGTCCGCTGGGCCGCGACTTGGGCTTTTTCTGCGAATTTTATCTGATTTTCTTCTCGTGTGCCCTAGATCAGTCCAATACCTACATATAGAATATAAGAGGCACGAAATCAAGACCTTTGCCTCTCCATAGACGAGCCACAATAGTGAATTCAACATCAAATTCTTGGAGAACCAAGCATCGCAAAGGGGCTTGAATTGAAGATAATTGAAGAATTGAGACTTGGTGCATGCTTTCCTTTTTTCTTATTTTTTTCAATGAACATTCTATTTTATTGTTTTTTCTTTTTAATCATGATGTGTAACTAAATTTAATGTTGGGATGAACGATGTAGCCTAGTTGATTATTTTAATTCCATATTTCTTTGTTTTAGTAATTCATTGCATGCTTTGATTTATTATTGTTCTTAATGTGTGAATGAATTGGCCACTTATTCATGATTTATTGAGTTATTTCCATAATCCGAGAGGTGAGTTAATAACTTAGAACGTGGTAATAAATCCGATAATTGAACAAGAGATAGAGATATACTTTTGTTGTTACTGCGGTCATGTGTGAATTCTTGTGTGTTATGTATCTAGATAAGGAATATTCAGACCCTCTTTAGAGATACACGGTTGACTTATTTAGGTAGAATTGATTTAAACTCGAGAGAGGAATTTCAATATATATTAGTGAATTCGACCGAATGCATATTTAGGAAATAAAACTGGAATTGGAGTTAATTTAATTGGTTTGGTGAAATCAGGATTCCCAACTACTTTATAATCATCCTTAAAACCAATACAAATTTTGAAAATTTAATTATTTAATTGATTTTCTTAGTTTTAGATTTCCAACATCAACACAAATTCATCTATTCAAATAAGGTCTAGAACTAAAATATTTCAGTACTTAATAGCAGTCTCCTTGGGACGATAATTCGGACTCTTAGGTCCACTTTATTACTTCTAACGACCCGTACACTTGCGGAGATATTTCGCATCGTGAGATATCGGTGAACAAGTTTTTGATGCCGTTGCCGGGGACTATTTTTATATTAATATCGATACTCATTAGTTCTTACTTTACTTTGAATTTTATTTTGCTTATTTTTATTTTTAGTTTTATTTTTGTTTACTTTATTTTCTGTTAAGAAGGACTAAGTCAATTGATTTACTTCCTTTTGATACAAAAATTGAACACACCTTTCGACAGAGGCGTAGGCAACAGTTGGAAGGGAATCAACAAATAGACTTAGCCATGGCAGATGATAGAATTCAGGGTAATCAGGGAAATCAACAAAATTTGCCAGCAGCTGTGAACGGACAACAACAAAATCATGGAAGGCGCATATTAAGAGACTACATGGTTCCTCCTGTGGGGAACATTGGAACCTGAATAGTACCTCCTGCAATCCAAGCCAACAAATTTGAGATCATAACCTCTTTGATCTCACTGATCCAAAACTCATGTGTTTTTCATGGATTTCCGTCTGAAGATCCTCATGCACATCTTCGATCCTTTTTGGAATTGTGTGAAATGCAGCGTATGAATGGAGTTTCAGATGATGCTGTGAAATTGAAGTTATTTTCATTCTCTTTGGCAGACAAAGCTAAAGCTTGGTTCTACACTTTGCCCCTACGCACAATCACTACATTTGAAGTTATGAGCCAGAAGTTCGTTGATAAATTATTCCCACCTGGTCGAATGTCTAAGCTCAGATGTGAAATTCTGTCCTTTAGTCAACAACCGGGGGAATCCATTTTTGAAGCTTGGGAAAGGCTCAATAAGCTTATCAGACAGTGTCCTACCCATGGAATCGCAGATTGGATTTTAGTTCTGACATTCTACAATGGGTTGATAAATGAAAATAAGAAGCACACTGACTCAGCAGCCTGGGGATCAGTAATGGACATGACCTATGAAGAAGCATCTGAGATCTTTGAGAAGATGGCTTCAAACAGTTACCAATGGTATTCAGAGAGGTCTGTACCTAAGTCTGGGGGAGTTATTGCCGTTAATGAAATTACATCATTAAGTGCTAAACTGGATGCGTTGACAAAGAAAATCGACAGTATGGGTGTACAGACAGTCAATTCAGTTCAAACAACGTTGTGTGATTTTTGTTTTGAAAATCACACTATAAATTTCTGTCCCATGCAACATAGTCAATCAAATCTAGAACAAGTCAATTTCGTGGGAAACAGGTAACAGGGTGGTCCTTATTCACAATCCTACAACCCAGAATGGAAAAACCACCCCAACTTCTTCTGATTTAATAATCAGAATGTTCAGCGTCCACCTGGTTTTCAACAACAGCAGCAACAACAATCTCAGAAAATCATGGCAGAAAACATGGAGATGTTAATTCAGCTAGTCAAAAGTCAGAATGGTGAGATCATTATTCAAGTAGCTGAGATAAAGAATTTGAAGAGACAAATGGGAGAGTTGGCAGCTAGCAGTGCAACAAGGTAGCCAGGGCAATTACCCAGTAATACTGAAATGAACCCTCAGGAACATGTGAATGCCATAACAACAAAGAGCTGGGTTCAGCTATCTGAAGTGACTATAGAGGAATATGAAAAGCAGAAGAACCAGAAGAAAAATGTGGTGGAAGATCAGAAAGGTGAAAAAGAACATGGGCCAACTTCAGAAACTCAATAAAAACTGGAAGAAGAAATTTGAGTTCGACCTCTAGTCAAGGCATATGTACCTCTAGTTCCATATCCACAAAGACTGAGAAAGCACAATCTGGAACAGCAATTTGGGAAATTTTTGGAGATTTTCAAGAAATTACATATAAACATCGCTTTTGCCAAAGCTTTAGCCCAAATGGCCCTCTACTTGAAATTCATGAAAGAGATGCTGTTAAACAAAAGGAAACTGGTTGATCATGAAACAATAGCTCTTAGTGAAGAATTCAGCGCCATACTTCAAAAGAAATTACCACAAAAATTGACTGATCCAGGGTGTTTATCTATCCCTTGTACTATTGTTAATTTTAGCTTTGATAATGTTCTGTGTGACTTAGGGGCTAGTGTTAATTTAATACCTCTTTCTGTGTACAGGAAACTTAGGTTGGGAGAGCCTAAGCCAACGAATATCACTTTAAAGATGGTAAACAAATCAACCCAATACCCATATGGGGTAGTGGAGAATGTGATAGTTAAGGTTGAAATTTTTTTCTTCCCAGTCGGCTTTGTGATCCTGGATATGGAAGAGGACACTCAAATGCCTCTCATCTTTGGAAGGTCATTCTTAGCTACTGGAAAAGCCCTAATAGACATTGAAAATGGAGAAATCATCTTTAGGGTTGAGAAGGAACAGGTAATTTTCAGCATCAAGCCAAGACTGGATCGTAAAGTTCATAATGAAAGCTGCTTTAAAGTGGAGGAAGTGGTCCAAAAACAAGCAGGAAAATTGAAGCATGGGATTAAAATAGAGTAGGCTCCAAACGCAAATCATGAGTTCGTGGAGGCTAAGAAAGAGAAGAAAAATTTGAATGAGGAAAAGCCTAATTTTCCTCAACAAACAGTGGAAAAGGAGGCCTTAGACTTCAAGAAAGTGAGGAAACGGATTGAGAAGTGTAAGGCAGGTAATTGCAAGATGTGCAGGGGTTCAAGAGGATCATTCATGCCTCCATGATAAAGAAGTGCAAAAAGTCGAGCTTTAGACTTAAACGGGGCGCTTGTTGGGAGGAAACCCAACCTTTCTTCCCTTTTATTTACTATGCTTTAAGTATTAATTTATTTACTTGTTTTAGATATATGCATGTTGTTTAACTAGTGGGAGTATTTAGCATGTAAACATGTTAAGACACTTTTGCTAGGTGCACCATTTTTGTATGCATGACGCATTTTTAATTTTTGCATATTTTTTTGTTAAACTAGGTTCTTAATTGTCATCCCAACTCACACACACACACACACACACACACACTAGTTTGGATCATGAAGTTAATATTTGGAAAATCATTGGATAGATCATGAAGTGATGAGGGGGCTAAAAACGATTTTGAAAATCAAAAATAGGAGAAATTTTCATTACTGTCGGGAACTACGCGATCGCGTGCCAATAGGCTCTAGCAATCGTGAATGTGCATTTAAAGTTCAACAGGTTTTAAAACCTTGAACCACGCGATCGCTGGCACTCAAGCCAGGCGATCGCTTGGCTGTTCTAGGACCAAATTCGGCAGGTTAAGTGCTTTTCCTCATTCTTTCAACTTCAAACATTATAAACTCGGTTTCTCTCCTCTAATCACCTCATATTTGATCTTACATATAGCGTACATGTCATCAAAACTTTGTTGTATCAAATATCATTGCTTATATCACTTCAAAATCAAACATAAGGTATGATGACTTCACTTAATCATTGATTTCATTAGATGTGTGAAGTTTTTTTTTTTTTTTTTTGATACATGAAATTCATGTTATTGAGACATGGAGTCTGGGCTTAAGTTAGTTGTTGGAGAATGTGATTGGTACTTTAATAGGTAGAATTTTTGGGTCAATTCATGTATCCAAATTTATGAACATTCTTTGATTTTTGCAATGCATACAAAGTGTTTGAAGATATGCCACAAAGACATTTACGTTCAAATTTGACAAAATCTCTCGAGCATTTATCTTCATGACATGTGTATCTATGATTTTTTGTGTGTAGTTCATGAGTTAGTTCACGACATCACATTAAAATTACGAAAACCATTTGTGCATCATGGCAGCCCCATTGCAAGGTCACTGCAGGCCATTGCACCTGAGAACTAACTCACGTCACCTACTTTGCCACATTGTTTCATGACCCTATTGATCTTCAAATGAGCTGAATTTTTAATATATTTTCGACCATGCTGTGAACTTTAACATATCAAAAGATGGCTTGGGAAAACTTGTGTTTTTATAGGCGATATCGGGGCATGAACATGTGTAGTCGACCAATTTTGAAAATTCAAAATTATGCTTTAACTTTAGTTTGGGGGTGTGGTACTGAAATTCCACTATTTCTTATTGGTATTTATGACTTCTAATGTTACTTATCTCTTATTCGTAAGGTAAACGTCAATCAAGACACATCCAATCAAGTGAGCAATACAAGGAAATGGTCAACTTCATCCAAAGTGTCATCCAATAGAGACCCCAAAACAATGAGGCATCTCCTCTACACTTGGGAAGTTCTCGTTCTCTTTCTTTTGTCAAGTTTTGAATATTCTTATTTATGTGGCAAACATTGAGGACAATGTTCATTTCAAGTTTGGGGGTCAATAATCTCATTATTTCCAATTTATTTCTTGTCATTTTATGTTTTCATTCTATTTTATTGGGATAAAATAAATAAATAAATTTAGAAAACTTTGTTGACATGTTTATTGCCTAGGATATAGTATGAATCAATTTATGCTTAGGCTTGAAAATTGGACAACATGAAAGCATGAACTTATTTTGAACTAGTTATGCTTTGCTTGATTCCATATTCATTGCGCACATAGCCAGTGTTGGATAATTGCTTGTGTAGAGGATTTTGTTTAATACATGTGGGGAAAGTTTTATGCAACTTGAACTAAGAAATGACTTGAAAATCCCTGAACTTAGATCATTAGACATCACATCCCTAAATTAGAACCAATCATGCTAAAAGGAAAGTTTGGGGGTAGAATGGTTGGAATTTATATGTATTGATGGGTTGGAGGTATGTGGTTCTTGGTTTTGCACTTTAGTCACTGCACTTTGGTCAACAGGTATAAACTGTTTCCAGCATAAAAACAGAAAAATGCTGAAGGTCTTATTCTGCTCTTCAAATGCCTTTTTGACTCGAGTAAGTCCGAGGGGTCTTTCAAACCTGGTTCCCTAATGCCAACTGGCTTGGGAGTCATCGACCTAAAGCTCGCTACAGGGGTCAATTAGAAAGCAAGTACGGAGAGTGGACTTACACACAAGACATTAAAACATCTTTAACTTTTCTGTTTATGCCTTTATGACTCGGGCAAGTACGTCTTAGGGGTTCTTTAAACCTGGTACCCTAAAGTCGTCTTGCTTGGGAGTCACCGACCTAAAGCTCGCTACAGAGGTCATATAGAAATCAAGTATGAAAAGTTCTGTACAAAGATGGTAAAAGACAGGGACATTTAAAAGAAAAAGTCGTCCATAAAAAAAATGCATGGTATAAGCTTAGTTGACTGAACTGTGGTGGTTGAGGTTGTAGAATTGGGGACTGCTCTCTTTTGATTTTTTGTGCATGTATATTTCTGATTCTGACTGCATCGTGTGGAAAAAGCAATGAAAAATTTTGAGAACCAGCATAGATAAAAACTCAGGATGTGAGAGAAAAGCAGAAAGTGGTGATCATCCATGAGTGGTGAAAGGAATTTCATTAGAAATCATAGATTGATCACATGGGATCTGGGCTTGATTATGCATAACAAGCCACACAGTATTGAGTATATCTTTTGCATAAGCATGCATTTGACATTGGTTATTCACACACACACACACACACACACACTTGAAATCTGGCATGATATAACTAGAAATTAATTTGCATTGTTGTTCATAACTCTTGCTTAAAGCTTGAACTGATTTGGACTATGGAGGCATATGGTAAACATGTTGACACCACAAAAATATTTGCTCTTTTATTTCTTTGATTTTTGTAGTTTATTTTTCATTGTTCGAGGACGAACAATAATTCTAGTTTGGGGGTATTTAATAAGTGTATTTTATACACTTATCTGTATGACTAAATTAGAAGAAATTATTGTCATTTTAGAATATATGCTCTTTAATTTGTGTTTAATTGTTACTTTGCAGAAAATATCCCAAAAGATGAATAATGAAGCAATGAAGGGAAATTTTGCACAATTGGAGGACATTTGGAGCTTAATTGAGCAATTCGAGAAGAATATAAAGTTTGGGGGACTAAATCGCGACAATTGAAATTGGAGGACTAAGGTTGAAATTAAAAGTCAGGGACCAACTTAAACAGCCGAGAAAAGATGGAAATCGCGATCGCTGGATACATACCACGCGATCGCATGAAGGTGCACGAGATCTCTCCAATACCTATATATAGAATATAAGAGGCACGAAATCAGGACCTTTGCCTCTCAATAGAACGAGCCACAATAGTGAATTCAATATCAAATTCTTGGAGAATCAAGCATCGCAACAGGGCGTGAATTGAAGATAATTGAAGAATTGAGACTTGGTGCATGCTTTCCTTTCTTCTTATTGTTTTCAATGAACGTTTTATTTTATTGTTTTTGCTTTTTAATCATGATGTGTAACTAAATTTAATGTTGGGATGAACTATGTAGCATAGTTGATTATTTTAATTCCATGTTTCTTTGTTTTAGTAATTCGTTTCATGTTTTGATTTATTATTGTTCTTAAAGCGTGAATGAATTGACCACTTATTCATGATTTATTGAGTTATTTCCATAGTTCGAGAGGTGAGTTTAATAACTTAGAACATGGTAATAAATCCGGTAATTGAACAAGAGATAGATATATATTTTTGTTGTTACCGTGGTCCTGTGTGAATTCTTGTGTGTTATTCATCTAGATAAGGAATATTCGGACCCTCTGTAGAGATACACGATTGACTTATTTAGGTATAATTGATTTAAACTTGAGAGAGGAATTTCAATAAATATTAGTGAATTCGATCGAATGCATATTTAGGAAATAAAACTGGAATTGGAGTTAATTTAATTGAATAGGTGAAATCTGGATTCCCAACTACTTTATAATCATCTTTAAAAAGAAAACAAAATTCGAAATTTTAATTCTTTAACTGATTTTCTTAGTTTTAGATTTCCAACATATGCACAAATTCTTCTGTTCAAATAAGGTCTAGAACTAAAATATTTCAATACTTAATAGCAGTCTCCGTGGGACGATAATCCGGACTTTTAGGTCCACTTTATTACTTCTCATGACCCATACACTTGCGGAGATATTTTGCATCCCGAGATATCGGTGAACAAAGCTCTTGGTAGATAAGTCGTCATAACAAGAATATATGTTGTTTGCTTTTTTATTTTATAGTTTAGTTTTAGTTTTAGTTTGTTCGAGGACAAACAATAGTTCTAGATTGAGAGTGTTGATAAGTGTATTTTATACACTTAATTATATCCTAAAAAGTAGGATTTTATATGTTAGTTTTAGAATAGTTGCTACTCACTTTGCTGTTAATTGTTTATATTTCACAAATGTCCCAAAGTCGAGAAATCAATAGAATTGGAGCAAAAACAAGTCAATTGGATGATAAAAGAACCAAATTGTATAAATGAAGAGTTGATGAAATTAATCAAGGTGCCAAGTTAAAGAAAAGTAGAAGAAGAAATCAAATTTGGAAGAAATTAGAAGTTCAGGGACTCAATTGCATCAATCGAAAGTTGATGGACCAGAGGTGCAATAAAATATTGAGGACCAATTTATAGCACTTCAAAAGATGAAATTACCTAATACTAAAAAAACTACGCAGTCGAATGACCATCTCTGTAGCAAACTAAGGCAAAAAATATAAAGGCGCGCGACCGCAAGATGTTATACTGCGCAGTCGCAGGGGCAAATTCTTGGCCGACTGGTGAGCTTTTTGCGTGATTTTCAGTAGCTTTCTCATCTTTTTGACCTAGCCTTTGATTGAATCTATAAAACCTGACATGATGCACGTTTTAGAGGGTTCCTAACTTGTGAAATTCATGTCAAAACACTGTTGAATTACTGAGAAATCCATGCAAGGCCAAGACCACGATTGAAGATACAATTGCAAGAAGATGAACGGGGTTACATCCTTTTATTATTATTGTTATTTATTTCCAATTATGTTTCTATGCTAAGTTTTTAGTATTAGGATTGTGATGAAGTTTTAACTATTTGATTCCATATTTTTGACTAATCATTTAATTTATGCAATTTATGGGTTTGATGCAATTAAATTGTGTTTCTATTATTATGCAACTGTTTGGCCCACTTTTGTGTGATTTTCATGATGTTTTCTTATGTTTGAAAAAGTATGAATTCGTTAGCTGTGATTTAATTGCCACAAAGTTTGATAGGGAATAGAAATATACCCCTATACTTTGTGTTATCCTTGAAAGTGTTCACAAACCTTTTAATGCTTTTCTATATGTTTTAATTGTCATATAAATATAGTCAATTTGTATGTAGGAAAATGTTTTTATGCATCGATCAAAAGAGGACTTAAATAACTTTAGGAACACGGATTTTCAAAACCTATGAATTGTGTTCAAATGATGTGGTCATATTAATATGGATGATATAATTAAAATGAATTCATAATTCTAACGTTCTTTCTTTTTCATAGTTTTAAATCAATTTTTCTCATCATTTTTAGTTTAATCATTAGTTTAGTTTTCATTCCAAAATTCTCAAATCAAACCAGTTTCTAGTTCCGGTTATGGTTTGTGGTCTAAAATACAATTTACACAATCCCCGTAGGAATGATATTCGGACTCAAAATCCACTCTATTACTTGTGTGATCCGTACACTTACGGTTTGCAGCAAAAGACTTCTTAGCATTTGCTATCAAAAAAGATTTTAGCCTTTTGATGTCAGCTGTGTGAAGGTTACTTGTGCAAGAGTTTTGTTCTTGACAGTGTTCTTGGTAAACCATGTTTGTACTATTTTCCATTGCGATTCAACCAAGTAATCAATCGGGCAATGCTTGACAGATTTCATGATCGCATTAATTGTCTCGACGATGTTCATAGCAAAAATATATATTAATAGGTGAATACGATCTTGCCAATTAAGCATTACGTTTCGTGGGAATCATGCAATAATGCACCATAAGGTACAAATCCATTCAATTATATTCATTCAACCCATGGTGTAAATCGTGATGATGGTTCATACTAGTGTTGATTTTATACCAGATAATAAATTTTGAATCACACCAAGTCTCTTCTCATTCCAATATTAATTTGGTCAAGTTGTTTCATATGGTACTCCAACTCATGCTTTTTGTATGCCATCACAACTGCATTAAAAGGTCTAGCAATACCCCTACCAGAATTATGCTACCCGGTTCTCAGATTATAGTAGCATACAATGTAAGCGTTTCCTTCAAAAACTTCTTATCTCGGTAAATCTATTAAACTCTTGTAGTACATAAGCCGTTAAACTAGCCTCCTCTCTTTTCAACTCCATGTAGAAGTGTAAAGAGATATCATTCGTAATCCTCACCGGGGCCTTGTCTCCACCAACATCATCGTCTATTCTCACACATGAAACTCTACTATCGAATTCATCTCTTCAGCTATCATATTGACTAGATCCATGTGCCTGCATCCAGTTGATAAGAGGAGTCCAAACGTATCGGTGTTCAATTTGAAAAATAAATTGACGCAGTCCATCACCTGCATCTATTACAATAATCGTAAATTAAACATAATCAACTGCAATAATTATTATGAAAAAAATGATGTATCAAATTTGATATCAAGAGACACATTAGAAGAATTAACCATATAACATTAGTCAACTAATTTCAAAGGGGACAATGTCATCAATCTTTCAATTGTACTAAGTAACACTCAGATATGAAAATAACAGTATGCATGTGAACATATAAACAACTTCAATAAAAAAAGGGTATTAGCGATAAAGAAATATTAGATATTGATATCGGGAAAATTTTAAACAAATGAAAACATATAGATGTAACCACATTATGTGCATTAATAGTACAAAGATGGCGTTGATGTAGACATGTTTATTGAGATAACACATGAAGTCATCCAACAAGTTGAATGAAAGGGTGGAGATGCTAATATAGTTAGAGCGGTTGATGAGAATCATGACAGGCTTGATAGAAAGATCAATAATTCAAGCCAAAAAAGACTTCAAGCATATTTGAAGAGCTCCAAAAATTAAGCATGGCATGTGGTAAGAAGATTGAAGGCAAAAATTATGGTCAAATAAGACCTGGGACGCAATTAGAAATTGAGAACCCGCAAGGATTATGATTTAGATTTTTAGTCAAATGTGGAAACTCCATTTTCTTATAGAAAACATTCGAATTTGGAAATTACTATTATGGAATAATTGAATCCCTTCGAGTCTTATTTCCAATACACTTTGAATCATTGTTATCAGATATCGGTAGAGAACGATATGATCAAAATACCAAGAGAACGCGTGGTAGAAAATATTGTAACCACGCTGATAAGTGCATTTTATGCACTTATTTACGTGCTTAAATTAGGATTTTATATAGTCATTTGAGAATAATTGCTACTAATTTATCTATCATTTGTACATATTTCAGTTTTATCTCGAAATCAAGAGAATGGAGAAATTAGAGAAAACAATGAGCAAAAGGGAAGGAAATTGAACCAAAATTGAGCAAAGCAAGAGTGCTGGATGCAGAACATGGATAAAGAAGGAAAATCATGAAAAAAAGATGAAACCGAAGATTTTTGGAAGTATAAGGATCAACTTGTTTCAATCAGAAGATGGGGACTTGAGGAGAAATAAAGTATGAGGACCAAGTTGCAGAAATTAAAAGATAAAACAATTGCAGTCACATTTACAATCGTGCGGCCACACGGTTGACTACGGCGTGCGGTCGCACGAGCAGGAAAAAAGGCGACTGAAGGGCAGGTTTTAGAGGCTGTGACCGCAACAAATTCTATCATGCGGCCACATGGTAATCCCGACTGGGCCACTAGTGGGCTTTTCACGCGAATTCTAATTTAATTCATCCCTTTTTGCCTAGGTCAGAGGGGGGCATATATATAGAATGTGACACACTAATTTTGACATTCTCTCTTGACCTAAGACAAAAAACAGCATATCAAAGTTTTGGAGAGCAGCTTTATGGAAGATTCATCACCAAATTCTTGAATTTTTTATATTATACGTGATGGAGTTCCTTTATATTTGTGATTTGCTCTTAACAATGTATCTAGGTTAATTTTCTATAGTGCTGGGATTATGATGAAGTCTTAGATACTTATTTCATGCTTTGGTTTATTTAATCTTATGACAATTGGTATTTTGAGTAATTGATTCGTACTTAGTTTCATATATAATTTTGATGCATAAATTATATGATGTTTGTGGTGAATTTCAATGATCGAAAGAGTGGAATTTCGCTAGACTTGAATCAATGGCCATAGGGTTCGATAGGGATAGAAATATACCACTATGCCCTATGTGATTTTTTCATGTTCATGTTTGTTTAATGCTTTTCTAAATATTAGCATTCATCATAGAAATATAGGTGGATCGTAATTAGGAAAAAGCTTAATTCTTGTTCGAAAGAGAGTTTTAGGCATTATAGGAACATTGATCGTCAATAATATACCTTGTCATGGATTATTTAAATCATAGTGTGAAATATCAATACTAAGATGGATTCTAAATCCTAGCACTTCATTCACATATATTTTTTAAACAAACCTTGCAATTTCCATTTAGTTGTTTCTTTGATCAATAATTTTAGATTTATTTGGCACTTTAGTCTAATCATTTAGGATCCTTTATAAACCATTTTACATTCATTTGTTTCGGTTAAGGTTAATAATCTAAGAAAATAGATATACTCAATCCTTGTGTAAACGACATTCGGACTCAATTCCATTTTATTACTTGTTCGATACCGTACACTTGCGGTAAGAGTAAAATTTAATCGTAACAAGTTTTTGGGTAGTCTAGATTTATTTCTAGGTTATTTTCACTAATTCGAACTTTTAGCTTTATTTAATTTTTTTTTCTTTATTTCAGTTCATACATTTTCTTTCATTTGTTTCTCGCAGATTTCGTGCATGCGAAGTTCGAGACACGGAGATTATCTAGAAGTTGACCCGGAAATCGAACGCACTTTTCATCGCAAGCTAAGAGAGGCAAAATTAGCAGAAAAACAACAAAAACAGCAAGATATGGCAAACAACTTGGGAAATCAAGAATTGCAAGTGCAAGATGAAGGGACCATGCTAGTTGGGGACTTTATGACTCCACAAATAATTCAAAATCAGTCAAGTATTGTCTACCCTCCATTTGTTCATCCAAACTTCCAGTTAAAAACAAATGTTATCCATTTATTTCAAAATGGAAATCAATTTTATGGAAGAGCCGACGAGAATCCGCACACCCATGTATCGAGGTTTTTAGAGCCTTGCGAACACTTCAAGTTTCAAGGGATATCAGATGATGCCATCAGACTTCATCTTTTTCCACATACTCTGAGAGATAGATCTTTAGAATGGTTAGATTCTCGACCTACAGTTAGCATAACAACATAGAATGATCTGGCTCAGAAGTTCTGTACAAAGTTCTTCCCACCAGTCAAAATTGCAAAGCTCAAACACGACATATCAGTATTTCAACAACAGGATGCAGAGTCATTTGATGAGGCATGGAACGGATTTAAAAACATGCTCAGGAAGTGTCCTCATCATGGGATTTCGAGGGGAGTGCAAGTACAATATTTCTAAGCTGGGTTGCTTCCTCAATTCAAAAGTCTAGTAGACTCATCATCTAATGGGTCACTTTCTACTAAGACTATTAATGAAGCATTGGAGTTATTTGAAAGAATTGCTAACACAAATGCAATGTGGGCCTTGGACCGAGTACTCCAAAAGAGACCTGTGGGAGTTTATGAGGTGGATAATTATACAGCTTTATCTGCAAAAATAGACTCTTTGGTAAGGAAGGTGGAAAGCATAGTAATGGCTGAAAATCCAATGAAGAATGCAAGAACACTTTGCGAAGAATGTGGTGCAGACCATAACACTTCAGATTGTTCTATTTTAGCTCAACTACCAGAGCAAGTTGATTTTGTTCAAGGAGGCGGTCGTCCACAGAATAATCCCTATTCAAATACAAACAATCCAGGGTGGCGAAATCATCCTAACTTCGGATGGGGGGACAATCAAAATACAGGAAGACCACAACAACCTATGCACCAGCAAGAGGAGAAGAAGTCTTCAATTGAAGATCTACTTGGAAAATTTATCGAGAAAACCGAGCAGTATAAGAGTAAAAATTAATCGTAACAAGTTTTTGGTTTTTGTTGATTTGTTTGCTGTCTGTGATGTAGTTCAGTTTATTTGTATATTTTAGTTGAGACTTGGGACATCATGAAACTCTACATTTTTTTTTTATTTTACTTATTTCATGCTAAAATTTGTTAAACTTGAGCACATAGCCGAAGTCAAATAATTGCTTGTGTAGGGGGATGCTTGACACATGTGGGGTAAACTTGTGCACTCGGGACATAGAATTGACTGAAAAATGCCAAACCTTAAGAAATTTAGATCTCGACCTGAAATGTAGAACCAAATTGTTCAAGTAACAGTTTGGGGGTGGAAAATTTAGTATGGGGAAATAAGTTTTGAATACTAATTGAAGTTACATAGTTCCTGCCAGTTTAAAATGGTTTGATGTAAACTAGCTTAGTGCAACACTAGATGAAACGAGAATGATAACTAACATGTTCAAGAAAAAGACACCCATTCTTAAACACAGATCACATAATCACAAAGGGAGGTAAACACGAAGTTGACCCACGGGTAGAAGAACCTTATCTCTGTCAAGAATTGGAAATCTGAAATATTGAATGTGAGTTAGAAGAAGATGAAAAGTAGGAGCGGGTTCGAGGTGTGCAGTGGTGAACTTGTGCGTAAGCATAAATGGATTTCTTTATCCAGATTAACATTATGCTATGAAGAGTTGGTTAATGCAGTGCGTGAACTTGTGCGTAAGCGTAAATGGATTTCTATATCCAAAATAACATTCTACTGTGAAGAGGTGGTTAATACAGTGCGTGAACTCGTGTGTAAGCGTAAATGGATTTCCATATCGAGATTGACATTTCCCTGTGAAGAAGTAGTTAATGCAGTACGTGATATGGGGAATTAAATGAATTTCAACGACAATTTCATTTTTTAGGAAAGTTATGATGTTAGTGTTTAGAGCATCTCTAATGCACACCGTCAATTAGGAAAAAAAAAAGACTTGATACGTCAGCAAATTGATGGAATGAGTTAAAAACATCTCTCCAATGCATAATTTCAATTACAATGTTAAGTTGACGTGGGTGGAAAAAAAATTGACAATGTCAAATGCTCCGTCTATATCTTGACGCTCCGTCTGACATGATGAGTCAACATTTATTTTTATTTTATAATTACTTTAACAACTAAATAAAGGAATGTTATATATAAATATATACATACATCATCTCTCTCTCTCTCTCTCTCTCTCTCTCTCTCTCTCTCTCTATATATATATATATATATATTACTATTTTTAATTTTTTTAAAAATATCTATATAATCAATAATATTTAAATGTAGACGGATCCATTAGAGATGAAATTTTATACTTCTTTGTCAATTTATCCACGTCCTCTAGATGTCCATCAATTTCATTGCCATGTCGCCTCAATCCACGAAGTGCATTGTAGATGTTCTTATAATGTTATTTCATGGAAATCTCAATATTGTATGAAATTTCCCAATTAATATTTCATGTGTATTTTACGTTTTTTTCCCAATAATAAATTAACTCCAATTGTTGCACCAAGTGAATAGTATTTACATTATTTAGTATACATATCTTTACGGTTAATTTATCATTTCATATTTAATTAAAAATGAAATCACTACTATAATTTTTAAATTAAAAAATATATCTAATGAACTAAAATATTTTATTAAATAATTATTAAATTAAAAATCTGAAAAAACGTTGTCGTGGTGTTAATTTCTTCTTAGTTTCTAATTACCAAATTTAATAAGCAATTTGAATTTTATGTATTCACCATTTATTTCTTATTATTTAATTATATTTACAAATTGACATTAATTAAAATTCTATACTTATATTTTAAAGTGAGAAAATGTTGACCAGTCGTTGACCCATTTTTCCCGCCCACATTCTTATGTATTGTTTGAGATTTCATAATTTTATGATTATTATTTTCCACCAATTATTACTTACCTTTGAGATACTAGTTTAATATGGAATTCAGGGGAGTTTTCTGTTTTTATAATTAGTATGATTTTTTTTCCGTCGATTATTACTTACCTTTGCTGTCTCCGACATCAATCTCAATAATTAGTATGATTTTTTTTTATTTATTTTCCGTCAATTATTATTTTTCAGTTGTCTCCGATTATTGTTTTCCGTCTATTATTACTTACCTTTGAGAGACCAGTTTTATATATACTATACAAATATATATGCATATCACCAAGAAACAAAACATTGATATGGAAAAATCCGAGATATATGTAATAATTTCGGATTTCTCAGTTTTCAAACAATGTGTTCTTAAACGGCCGCAAAACAATGAGTCGTACTTCTCGGAAACATGCATCCAACACACAGCAGCAACACAAGGCAGCGCAACCGCAAACAAGTTTTTAAAAGGAAATCTCGCAAATCACAATTTTAACTCGATAGAAAGTCCCATGAATGCTAACAAAATATACTATGAAATTCGAACTTGAACCCAATTTACATTAGAATTAGTTATTGTTTATTGTTTATTTATTTTATAAATCAATTTATTCTTTTTCTTTTTTATAACTTTACAAAAACAAATTGTGCATATTCTCATATTTAGGAGATTTGCATAAATAAATATCACAGTCAAGAGAGAATTTAAGATTAGTTATTATATATTATATATATTTAAATATCAAAGAAGGTAAAGAATAATAATCACATACTAATTTGGAAACAAGAAATATTTAACTCAAGAAAGAGAAAATTCATGTATATTACAATATTATTATATAATAATACATTCTATGGAATTAAAATCAAACCATTGTTGATATTAGGACTAATTATTTCTATTTCATTGGTTCTTATTTTTTAATTTACACCTAGCCTAGCCTATTCTTATAATTTTCACATAAAAACATATATATACATTTTCACATCTATGACGATGATTTTCTAATACAAAATTTGACACTGCCAAGATGAAATTTCTTATAATTAAGTTTTGTACTTAGACTCAAAGAATGGTAAAAAATAAATTTTGGGTTTCACTACATAAATGAAAGAGTATATATACAATACATGGATTATTTTGAAAATCAAATAATATGGTCTAATAATTAAGAATTTGATTTTTTATGAAATGTTCATTCAGATTAGTTAAGTACTATAACATTTTATAAATTATTCACAATATCATTGACAAAATTCCAATTAATTAGTTATTATTCAGGGGAGTCTTCCATTTTTATAATTAATATGATTTTTTTTTAATTTTTATTTTCCTTCGATTATTACTTACTTTTGAGAGACCAGTTATATATATATATATATATATATATATATATATATATATATATATATATATATATATATATATATATATCACCACTTCATTGCTTCTCTCACATTTTTCTGCATAATAACAACATAGTATCCCTACTGCGTGTTCGTGTAAGTTTGTATGTGCTGTATTTCATGTTTGTTTTTATTTCTCCATGTCAATTGTTTGAAAACTAATCCATCTATCTATTTTCATTTTGTTTTCATGTTCTGAATTGCTTGTTGTGTATGAAGAGATAGCATATAAGAGATGTACACTCCTTTGGACAAAATATCTGCATCAAGATTGACTGGAATGTTAAAGTTCATGTTATTCGTGCCTACCAGACCACTATACGTGAAGATCCTGTTGATATATTTAGCCTCGAGTATGTGTTCCATGATTCTCAGGTAAGTGTGTTCATTTTTTTTTTGAGTAGTAGTTTATTTGTAATGAATCAATCGTGTAGATCTCTTCATTTTGTTCAGTTTGATACCTCTAATTCCATTATTTTGATTTCAGTAGTTAAAAAAAAAAAAACCCAGCAAAATTAAGACAGTGCATAATTTTCTCTGCCTACCATAATGCATGAAAGTTTATTTTGACTCCAAACCTACACTTAACTTGATTTTGCCACCATTTAATGAAAATGGTCACTTTCATACCTCTGTGTGTAAAAACAAAGCCAGGTAATTGATGAAACTAAAATTTCTAAAGCATGTATTTGGCATTAAAGTTGACAAAACTGGGTAAATGAATAAGGTTTATGTCATTATACTTTGAAGCATAAAGAATCACAGCATTCCCGCCTGTAAGAATTTCATCCATCTATATGGCACTTTTAGGAAAGGACGCATAGAAAGAAAGTCCAATCTCATAACCATACATAGTCGATATTTTTAAGTTGTAAGCACCAGAACTTTTTAACAGACAGTAGACTAGGTTAGATAGAGTAATTGGAAAATTCTCTTGAACAAGAATTTTTCTTCAAACTGAGAGAAAATGTATTTGGAAACTTTTTAACAAGCAGTAGACTAGGTTAGAATAGAATAATTGATTTTCTGATAATTCATTGAACTGTTCTTTAGTTGCTTCAACAAACCTAACAATTTTTTTTTTCTATTTTTATTACCACACACTCAATTATTGTTACGTCAAACACATTTCCATTTTTTAAAAAAAATAAAAAATCAAGGAAATCGATTGCATGCTACTGTTAATCGAGCAAATGTCAAGCAATTCAATGGTTCCATAGTAGAAGGACGTACATATTCTATTCGGAATTTCATTGTTGCAAAGAACAAAATGTCGTTCAGAACTATTGATAGCAAGCACAAAATTTTTTTTTGCCACAAGAAAATTGTGGTTGAATCGTTGAAGGATGTCTTGCTTAAGTTCATCCACAAGTTCAAGACTTTCAGTGACAGCGTCGAAACCTAATAATGGAGGACCAATTGAATTGTTTGGTACATATCACTACATATTACTTTCTATTGGTCAAGTTTGAATGAATGCTCTTTTTGTTGATTATTTTCTCTTTCTCTCTGTATTCGCTAAAAAAGATTATATCGAAGAGGTTGTAGGCTATGATCTTAAATTTAAATTACTAAAGGGAAATGAGACAAGTATGCTTGACATTGGGTTGCAGGAAACCGATTGAGCTTCCTTTTTCTCCTCTTTGTTTGTGCACTGTCTTTTTTTTTCTGCTTAAAATCAACTTTTTTGTTAGGAAAAATATTATTCTATGTACATTATGGGAGGGTATGCTTAGCAAATTAATGCTATATTTCAGTCTGAGTATTCAAAACCACTTGTGATGATACTCCATTTTTGTCGTGCTACCAATTTCAATGTGTAAGAGTCTCGACAGCGTATGACATTACGAAGCTTATTGTCAATGAGCATATAGATGAGATCATTGAATTTAAAGCTAGGTATACTTTATCTAACATTTCAATGCAATTGCAACTATTACACATGCTAGATGTTGTTTTTACCATAACTTCTCAATTAAAATTTTGTAGACTTGGTGATGGGACCGATGAAGGATCAAGAAGGATTAGTTTAATCTCTACGTCTACGAAGAGTGTTACTGGTGACATTGCAAGTGGAAAGGTTGAAGTTCGAAATCTCTCTCAATTGTGTGAGAACAATGAGGTGGTAGTTCTACTCTATATTCCTAGCTTCATCAACGTAAGTACACAAATATAATTGATTTGTTGTATTTGTTATTTTGTATTTTGTATTTTATTTAGTTGGTTAGGTTGGAAGTTTCTATATATGTGCTATAATTGTCACAGTTGAGAGTATATTTGAATGGTTTTATCTAGCATGTCCAAAGTGTTTGAAGAAGGTGAATAATGTTGGAGAGCATTATTATTGTGATAAGTATGACCATTTTGACAAATCTGCCCAAGCAATGTTGGTCTAAATATCCCTCGCAACATACAACTCAATATGTTTGTTTTTTAATATTTGGGTGGGCATTGTATGTTAAAAATAAGTGTGATGTTTACAGGTACAAACTTCAGGTAAGGGTGGTAGATGGGACCCATAATTCAAGTTTTCTGCTATGGGACTGCGAGTGTGTGCAACTTATTGGGAAAACTGTCTCTGTGTTGAAGGAGGATATTGAGCAGGTTCATATATGTTTATTTCTATTTACTCAACATGTTACATGTCTAAGGTTCAAGTAAAGAATCCACTCATTCAATACTTCGCTTTCTTTTTCCATGTAGTTGTGTGTTGTAGGAGATTTCCTTGTTGAATTTGAGTCTTTGATAGATAGAGATATACTATTTAAGGTTCAGGGCAAGATTGAAAATGTCAAGAAAAATAGTGGACCTTATACTGTGTTGCAATTGGTAGACGATGCTACTTTGGTATCCAAATATAAAAAATGCCCCGAGGCTCCTCATGTTAGAACTTTTAAGCAATCTCTCCACTGTATCATTTATGGGGTGCTTTTTGATTTATTAATTAATTAGTTGTGAAACACTAAACTTATATAATATCTTATATTGTAGGATTCAGACATTTACTCTAAGATGTCAAAGATTAACATGGATAGTGGAAAAGATTCGATGTTTAGTAATGAAGTTTCTACTCCTATAAAGTCTGCGGATCACACATCTCCGAAAAATGAAGGACATTATACTTGCACTTTAAAAAGGGAGCTTTTGAGTGATCTTTCGTCCACTTCACCTAACAAGAAATTGCGCATCTTTATTAAGAAGGAAGGATGATGCATAAATAGCTTATCATTTATTGGTGTGCAACGTGATCACTACAAAAAAACGCGTCGTCACCGACGGTTAATTTCCGACGGTGGTCGCTACCGTCGGAAAACACCGACGAATTATTACCCGTCGGAATTTTTTTCAATTTCCGACGGAATAACATTCCGTAGGAAATATTTACAATTTCCGACGGAAATAGTAACCGTCGGAAACGTTTCCGACGGAATTTAAATTCCGTCGGAAATATTCTTTTGTTCCGACGAAATTTCCGAAGGAATATTCTTTCCGTCGGAAATATTCTTTTATAATTACCAGATCTGAAAATCTGAGGCATACGAGAACTTTACCAAAAAACTTCATTTCCAAATTCCCTCTTCCATTTCACATAATTTCTTACTAAACAAGTTAATATTTGATTCAAAAGGCTTGGAAGTGGTTTCTTGATTTCATTAGCCGAAGGTAACTCCGAACCTTTTTTTTAACCATACTACAAGTTTAATAATTGAAAATTTGATTTTATCATTAAATAGTTCTATTTATACATTATGTGTAAAATCTATTGAAATGTCCACTTAAAAGTTTAAGTATATGTGTGTTTGTGTGTGTGTGAAAGTTAGATTTAGTATATTTATGCATTTTAAATTTGGTATTTGAATATGTATTTATATTATATTTATTATTTACTAATAATATGTATAATAATACCTTGTGAATGTTAATTTATATTTTACTGTTGTCTTTATATATATACATGCATTTTTTATTAAAAATTTATAATAAAATAAATTTCTAGTTTAGGTTGAATATGTATTGTAGATTAATTTGGTTTCTTAATTTTGTGTGTGTGTGTCTATATATATATATCAATTGTAAGTATATTTGATTAAGTATTAATATGTAGATATTATGTATGTATGTATGTATGTATGTATGTATGTATGTATGTATGTATACATTCCTCATTTTTTATTGACATTGTATTATAAAATAAATATCAAGTTTAGGTTGAACATATATTATACATTAATTTAGTTTATTAATTGTATATATATATATATAATAATTAATATATATATATATATATATATATATATATATATATATGTGTGTGTGTGTGTGTGTGTGTGTGTGTGTGTGTGTGTGTGTGAGAAAGTAAAGTATTAATATGTATTTTAGATTGTGTAGTACTCATATACAAGTATGATTTTCATAAATTAATTGATTATACTAATTTATTGCATAAAAGTGGTCACTCTATACTACGTATTGGTTAAAAAATTGTGGGTTTGACATTTTTGGATGATTGAGATTGATTACTATAGAAAAATATGATTTTTATGAAAAAAAAAGGAACATCAAACAAGGGCTAAATATGATAAGATGTATCTCAATTGACAGTGTGCAGTATGTCAATCGATCGTAGTTGGATGTATGCACGATTAGTTGAAGGATTTCTTTCAGAAATATTTATTGCTGGTGTTGATATATTTGTTGAATATGCATTCTCACGCTCGGATGTCGTCGATAAAGTTAAGTGCCCGTGCACTAGATGTGGCAATACAAGGTTTTTGAAGCGAGATGATATTAAAATGCATTTGTACAAACATGGATTTATTGGTGGATATACTAAATGGATTCAACACGTTGAAGAATATAATGACAGTTATTTACATTTGGGTGAATCATCATTGACACAAGACAAAGGAGAATATCACTCTATGGTAATGGATGCAATGGGTCCTCACATTTACAATTCATTTTCCAATCCCAATCAGGGTGAGACAGATGAACAGGTCCCGAATGCTGAAGCGACGAATTTTTTTACACTATTACAAGAAGCTGACACGCCATTGTGGCCCGGTTGTAATAAGCATACCAAATTATCTGCAATGTCACAACTTTTGAATTGTAAGTCTGAATATAATATGCCTGTAGCTTGTTACGATCGTATGATGTCCATTGTAAAGGATATGTTGCCAGAAGATAACCAGTTAGAGAACATGTTCAACAAGACAAAGAAGATGCTTTCCAGTTTGGGACTTGGTGTTGTGAAGATTGATGCATGTGTTAATGATTGTATGTTATATTATCGAGAGACGGAGAATTTGGTACAATGCCCTACATGCAATGGTCCGCGTTATAAAGATGCAATATCTCGTTCTGGGCGCAAGGTAGCTCACAAGGTGTTGAGGTATCTACCTCTAACTCCCAGACTTCAGAGATTATACATGTCTAGACGCACAGCAGGACACATGATCTGGCATGCAAATAATGCATATACGCATGGAGAAATGTCACATCCCGTGCATGGGGAGGCTTGGAAGCATTTCGATAGAACATATCCTAATTTTTTTATTGAGCCTCGAAATGTACGTCTTGGTCTTTGCACAGATGGATTTAACCCATTCAACATGAATGCAAGTAATTATTCATGTTGGCCGGTGATAACTACGGTATACAATCTTCCACCTGGGTTGTGTATGCGTAAAGACAACTTATTTTTGACTCTGGTTATACCTGGACCTAAAAGCCCAGGTAAGAATATTGATATTTATTTGCGTCCGCTAATAAATGAACTTAAAATGTTGTGGGAAGACGGAGTTGACACTTATGACATATACAAGAGGCAAAATTTTAATATGAGAGTTGCATTAATGTGGACTATTAGTGATTTTCCAGGGTTAGCCATGTTTTCTGGGTGGAGTACACACGGTCCATATTGTTGTCCCTACTGCATGGGTCAGAGTAAATCATTTTGGTTAAAAAATGGACAAAAATCTTGCTTCTTTGATTACCATCTTCGATTTCTACCGCGCAACCATCCATTTAGAAGACAGCGAGATAAGTTCATCAACGGGAGAATTGAGAAGGATGTTCATCAACTAAGTCCCCCACTTGCAGGTGAACAAATGCGCCAGATTTTTGACAGTCTTCCTCTTTTCGTAAATGGAAAAACCATTAGAAGACATGAAATTGAAGGATTTGGAAGTACTCACAATTGGACAAGACGCAGTATTTTTTGGGATTTGCCTTACTGGCATACGAATCTAATAAGACACAACTTAGATGTCATGCATATTGAGAAAAATGTATTTGAAAATGTATTCAATACAATTATGGACATTAAAGGAAAAATCAAAGACAATAACAAGGCAAGAAAAGATTTGAAACTTTACTGTTGTCGTCCAGAACTTCACATAATTGAGCAGAGAGGGAGATTTTATAAGATGAACGCTTCTTATAGCTTGACAAAGGAACAAAAAAAAGTTGTGTTTGACTGGATTAGAACATTAAGAATGCCAGATGGATATGCCTCCAACATTGCACGATGTGTAAAGGACAATTCAGCGTTTTATGGAATGAAAAGTCATGATTGTCACATTTTCATGCAGAGATTAATACCAATAGCATTTAAAGATATATTACCAAAACCAATTTGGGAAGCATTAACGGAGTTGAGTTATTTTTTTAGAGATTTGTGCTCTACCATCATAAAGGTTGAAGATATGAAATGCTTGGAGAAAAATATCGTTGTAACAATTTGTAAACTTGAGAAAATATTTCCACCTTCATTTTTTGATTCAATGGAGCATTTTCCAGTTCACTTGCCATATGAAGCTAGAGTTGGTGGTCCGGTACAATTTCGATGGATGTATCCCTTCGAAAGGTACTACATCATTGAATCATCTATAACACATTTTATTTAACGCAGTGTGTGTGTGTGTGTGTGTGTGTGTGTGGAGGGATCTATCGTTGAATCATTTGTATCACATTTTGCAGATTCCTTAATCATCTAAAGAGGAAGGTGAAAAATCGTGCTTCCGTGGAAGGATCTATCGTCGAATCATATCTAGTAGAAGAAACATCATCTTTTTGCTCATTATATTTTGAAGACGATGTCCAAACAAGAATAAATCGTCCTCCAAGAAATGACGATGGAGGGTTGGTTGATCCATTAGGACGATTGTCGATCTTTACATATCTTGACCGACCTCTTGGAAAGAAAATGGGAAATTTCATGCATCTAGATGACGAGGAATTTAGAGCCGTTTCAAGATACGTGCTCTTCAATTGTGAAGAAATCACCCCCTTCATAGCGTAAGTTATAATTGTTTTATATCAAAAATAAATTTTACAAAAAGTCACATGATTAATTTATTGTTTATCATTGCATTATGTAGGGAGTTCGAGAGGCAAATGAGAATTAATTACCCTCGAGTGTCAGATTTAGAAGTGGATCAAATGCGTGATGAAGGTTTTGGAGACTGGCTACGAAATACTGTAAGAACTTTTTAATTTCTGTTTTCCACATTGACTTATATTTGATATTAACTTATTGCAAAATATTAGGTACGTAATGATGAAACTGTTGATCATCGCATTAAACTGTTGGCTGAGGGACCACTTCGTCGGTTTAATTGTTATAATGGTTATTTTGTTAACGGGTTCAAATTCCACACCTTGAAATACGGTCAACATAAAAAGACAATGAATAGTGGTGTTTGTGTGTTGGAAAGTTGTTACAATGACTTTGACCATGACTATTATGGTTTGATCACCGAGATTATTGAGTTGCAATATTTTGGGTCGGGAAATGCGGTTACTTTATTTAAATGCGATTGGTGTGACAACGAACGTGGTGTTCGTGTGGATCAACAATTCAACTTGGTTGAGGTCAATTTTAAAAAGAAATTAGTTTCTTCTGACAGCTTCATACTAGCTCAACAAGCTCAGCAGGTATACTACACCAATCTTCCTTCACGGCGTAGAGAATCACTTGACTGGTGGGCAGTTGTGAAGACAAAAGCTAGACATCTCACAAAAGTGGATGGATTTATATCCACGGATCAAGAAATCAACTTTTGTATAGATCTTGCGTTTCAAGAGGACTGTCCTCTAAATGCTCTACAACCCGTTGATAATGGTTCGGAACTAGATGTGCAATCGTTAGTACAAAACAATGTCTACCCCGAAGAAGTAGACATACTTGAAATTACAAAAGTGGGGATTATCGACAATGAAGAGTTAGGACACGAAGAAGATGGAGAAAGTGACACACATGAATATGTACAATATACTGATGCAGATGAAACCGAGGAGGTTGTATATTTTATTTTAGGTGTTTGTTTCCTTATTGGAGGTCTCATGTTTAACTCTTTTTCTCAGTGCTTTAATTGACAATATAATTTTTTTTTATTGATTGTAGGATGATTAGTGCTCGATGGACATGGAGAAATGGAGGTAGTATCCAAAATAGTGAAAAAAGGTATATTTCGTACATTCCATGAAGTGTTTTGTATTTCTGGATATACATTAAGTAGTGTACGTTTTGAAGTATATTAACAAAAGCATATTATTATTTTTTGTTTATAAATTAGTTTATTTATGATTTTGATATAAGTTGGTTTATTTTATGTTTATAAATTTGTTTATTTATGATTTTTAGGTAATTTGGTATAACCTTGGTTTATTTTGTATTTGGATGTTTGGTTTAGTTTTGGTTTATAAATTGATGGAAAAATTAGCCTCCGTTTGGTAGCACTATTTGACTTATAAACATGTTTATTTATGATTTTGAGATAAAAAGTAGTGGTTGAAAATTAACGAGAAATTGTGCGTGTTTAAAAAGTGGTTTGAGAAAATGTGTATAAATCAAATTTTTATGGTTACAGCACATACACTTAGGCCCTGTTTGATTTCCAATTATGTTCCATGGAAAACTGATTTTCCATGGATAATTCAACAAATTTGTTGTTTCACTGCCAAATTTTTGGCTGTAAAAATTTTTCCAGCACGTGATGCTTTTTCTCAATTTGGAGGAAAACTTTTTCTTCCCTATTACATGGTTTTTTGTTTTCCACCTTGGGTGTATGATGTAGGCTCGCCTACGATAATTTTCACGATTCAAACAATTGCCAAATTTCTCAAGAAAAGGATTGCAATTCATAAAAACCCCAAACTTTTATTTGAATTCAACCAAGAAACCTAGAACAATGAAGGAAACATTTAAATAGAGAAAATCTAATGGGTTTTATCCAACAATGGGCTGGACTCGCCGAAAACAAGTAAAACGAACAAAATAGTGATAAAAAAAGGATAAAACACAGTCTTGTAGGGCTCGTCGAGACGATTCCGGAAAGTACTTATGAGCCCAAAACAGACACCGTATGACAAAGTTATGACCATTTAAAGTAGCGAAGCCCAACACCTCACGTTTGGCGATCCCAACGGTCCATAAATGCGAGGGCCTGGTCCTGTATGCCATCAGTGTAAAACCTGTTTCGGCCCTTTTTCTACATTTTTGCTTTTTTTTTTTTTTTTTTTTATTTTTTATTTTTAAGACATAGTTTGTACAAATAAATGTTGTGTTAAAATTTTGTTTGACTAAAATAACTCAAGTTTACCAAATTTTCTATGGAAATTAATGTCAATCAAACAACACAACTTGGAAAATTCTCCACTTTTTACACTGAAAATTAAGCCAATCAAACACTTTCAATTGATTTTCCATGAAAATAATTTCCAAGCAAAATCATTTACAGTTATCAAACGGAGGTGGACCCAATTTTTGTCCAATTATCAACTAAATTTTAGGAGCCAAACATGTGTAGACCGAAATTGGAGCGCCAAAAAATGTATGTATTGGCGGTGTATTTGATATTTTTCAGCCAAAACCTGTTGTCAAATTCCCAAATCTTCCAAACGTCCTCTCACTTCCTCTCCTACCAGCTACTCTCACAGGCCAACAATGGAAATGAACTGTCCAGAAATCAAAACTTCTTGCTGAATATTCATAAATCGAAGCCCAGATTATATCATACATAGCTGAAATCGTCCCTTTCCTCTTCCTCTCTCCCAAAATCCAAACCTATATACATTACAAACCTCCCATCCGTCCTCTATATTACCGTCTCTCATCTATGTGCCAAAGTAACGGTTCGATAAGGCAAGAACAGCAGAAGAATCAGCACAGAAAAGTTATTGAAGGAGTATTCAAGTTGTTAAAAGTTCAAATTCCATGTATGCCGTTCTGTAATTTCAATTGCCGTGCCCTCAAATTTTGAACCCTACATTTCGGGTCGATGAAGCCACTCTTCTTCCCCAAGAACTTAGAATTTTTTTATGCTATTATATGTGATGTGATTCTCTTAGATGTTAGTTCTACTAATTAGTTATGAATCACTGGTGTTTGACTGTTGTAATCTTGCAAATATGTTATACTCTAAGATGATTACTGTCATTTGGATATAAAATATTTCGATGATTACTGTCATTTGGATATAAAATGTTTCGATGTACCATAAAATGTAGTCTCATTAGCTGGTCATTAAGATACATTGCTTCATTTATTCTATGCCACTGTTGGAATCTTCTACATTTCTGGTGGAAAATTTTTTTCCTCTGTTACAGTCAAGAGTTTGCAATTTGAGGGAGGCTGTCATTTTTGGGATCATTATTCAGAATATTTCCATTACTCCTCTTCATTCCAGGTATCATGTCCTTTCTACTAACCTTCATTCTCCTGCTACACAGAGAAAAGCTTCCCTAATATGAGTTTAGAATGACAATGCCCCTTCCAATCTCCCTCTTCTGGATTGGCATCTTTTAATTTGATTTAAAAAAAAATCATGTTACAAGTTAATTGTTTTTGCTCTACCATTCCCTGCAACTATCCTAGTGTGCTTTTCATGATAGGATTTGCCCTTTTCAAATATTCATTACACATTTTCAATCCCAAGACTGATTATTAGCATGCTTTGCCTTAATTGCTCTCTGCCTGATAAACTCCTTTGCCATCACTCTTAACTTGCCAGGAATCCTGTAGATTGTTAATAGTCTTAATGGCCAATAATTTTTCTTGTGCTCTTTTTCATGTGTGTACCATAAAATTTCTTTCCAATTAAATAATTAAGAATCAAGATTCAACTCACCACCAAAGATCATGCTATGTGGTTAAAAATAAACAATGTGGTTGTTAGCCCTTAAGACCAGGTAGTACTAAGTATGGAGACAGAATAGCAGGTTTTTGATGATGTCTATTTTTCTTCTGCCTTTTGTTATGTCGTATTTTGTTGTATACTATGCATTTTCAAGAAAATGGATAATCAGTGTTGCTATGCGGTTAGGGAAACATATTTGATGTGGCTATATATAGGATTTTGTTGGATGCTTTGTGTGACAATGGAGAGGTCCACGAGGCTGTGGAAATACTTGGTACAGTCTAGAGAGGAAAGGGCCATTTAAGTAAAATTATTTTGTAATATTTACAAATTTATCGTTGAATTATTATTATTTTTTTGGCTTGAAAAAAAATTTCGGGGGCGGTATCCTTCCACCGCCATATTTTTCCTAGCGCACCACTTTTATATATCCTGGTTCTGCCACTCACAACCTCTCATCTTCCACGTTGCCGACGACACCTACCAAAGATGCATGCATTTTCTGGCAGAATGTAATGATATGTGCAATATTGTTTATTGATTTCTGTGTAGGGAAGAAGAAAAATGGGGATGAAAATATATTAATAGATGGAATTAGGAAATGGGAAGGAAATGAAATATGGTCAAGGCTCCAAAGCGATGCCAAAAATAGCTTGATCTAAGCCAAATAAATCATGAATGTGAAGCAAGTATCAGTAATGCAAAGGCATTTATTACTAAGGCTTTGATCAAAGGTACAGTTCCCAGTCGGGATGCTTACAGCTCATTGCTTAGTAGGTCTGGTGAGAGTGCATGTATGCTTAATGAGATAGATTATGCTTCCTCCCTTTAACTCCTCTCATTTGTTTAATTCCTACTTATACCCACTTTTGCTCCCAAAAGGTAACCATTTCTAGTCTGCCTGCCTATTGTACACTTCCATTATTAGTGGTTAATTATAGAGGATAAGCAGTTCTTTTCTTAAGCATCTTATAGGCTGAAAAACAAAGAGATGAAACTAATATTTCATTTACTTGATAGTTTAATAATTTCTCATGTGCTACTTTCAAATTTTCAGCCCTTGTTTCCTTGTCGAGATGACTGGCTACCGACCAACTAGGGGTCGTGGTAGGAATTCTAGATCAAGAGGAAGACCCTCGGGTAGTACTAGAGACGAGGCACCAAATGAAGATGAAATAAGAAGTGGAGAAGAAATTGACATTGAAGATGAAGTAATTGGACTAAACAATAGCCTCGATATGAATGAAGAGGAGGAAACTACTACAGAACAAAATGAGAGGAGGAAGAAAAAGCGGGGTCCAAACCGTGGTACTCGTCTCCCTAATTCTCTCAAGGAGCGTCCAAGTATCATCATCAAAACATCACAAGGGTAATTAATAGTTTCTTTTATTTGATTTTGTTTTTTTTTTCTTTTTCTTTGTAGAGAATGTTTGTCATGAGATTATAAGTTTATCAAGTTAGTAATCCATAGAGGAAGATAGAAAATAAAGTGGCAATAACGAAAAAATAGAGGTAGTACAATCATCTTAAATTTTTACTTATATCTTGTAACTTGTCTGTTTCACAACATTAGATTTGACAAACCAAAGACCACAAGAGAAATTACTATCATCGTGCAAGGTTTTACGTGCGGTCAGTTCATGCATTATTCTCTTGTGCCTCGTGAGCTTCACGAGAATATGTTCCAGGCTTTCAAGGTAATTGCACTACAAATTTTAGCTTCTAGTTTTAACAATGATTTTTTTACTAATAATGTTTATGAAATAGTAGAATAATTATTTTACTTGTTTTAGGAAAAATTTCAATGGGAGAATCATACTGACAATGAAGTAAAGAAGGTATTTCACAATATAGCCACCAGACGGCTACGAGATAACTTCCGTTACTTAAGAAAAAAGGCAAAAGAAAACTCAAATTCAAATAACCCCTTAGATTGGAGGCAATCAAAGCCAAAATGGATTGATGATGGTGATTGGGTAAAGTTGTTGGAAGAGTGGGCTTCTTTGGAGTGGCAACGTATCTCTCGTATAAATTCAAATAACAAAGGTTCAACAGCCAATGGTAAACAACCAAAACACACTGGTGGTTCGGTGTCATTTGCTGTACATGAGGATCGTTTGGTATGTTTTATAACAATTGTTTATTCGTTTTTTTTAATTAAATATTCAATATTTATTTCATTACTAAAATCTTTTTCTTTATAGGCTGAAGAACAAAATCGTCCTCCAACTCCTTTGGAACTTTTTATTCACACACATTGTAATGCATCTGGAGATTTCATAGATGAGATATCAAAGGCTACACTCGTAAGTTCAAATACACTATTATTTACAATCTCTAAGTGTTTAAGAAGTTTCACTTGAAAATTATATTTGATGTGTTATTTTATGGTATTTTTATGTATAGGAAAAATATCATGATATTGTTGAGGAGAGGTGGCCAGATCCGACTGAGCGTCCAGAGTTCGATCCAAATGCATGGATTGAGTCGACAAATGGGATACAAAAATGTCGTGTATATGGCCTCGGAAGTTCACAATCTGCCATGGAAGTAATAAGAAATTCTGGACGTTCAAGATTGCGCTCGTATATGTCTGAAATCGAGGAACTAAAAAAGCAGTTGGCAGAGTCGGAGGAGAAGAGACGGAAAGAGATGGAAGATTTTAGAGACTCGCTTCAAGCAACAGTGCAGGCACAAATCAGAGAATTGCTAAGAGAATTGAATTTACCAAATTCAAAATTCCCTTCAGGATCTGGAACTAAGTAGTTCAAAGCATGACAATTATTTTGTTAGCTACTTTTGTATTTCAACCTTAACATATTAGCTACTTTTGTATTTCAACCTTAAATATGCTATTTAGCTGTTCTCTACTTTTTTATTCAACCTTAATATATTAGAAATGAAATTAGTTATTTTAAAAAGTTTGTTTGTATGCAAAATGTGTATTAAAAAATGAACATTACAAATTTGAAATCATTGTTGAAAATAGAATGTTGGAAACTTTGAATTTGTGGGAGAAATTGTCGACATAAATAAAGTCGTCGTTAAGTTCATGAACAACTCGCAACAATTCAATCGAAATTCCGTTGGTACTTGTTTAGAAGACAACCTAATATTCGTTGAAAAATTTAAGAGCTTTCCGATGGATTTATCGACGGAGTCCACCGTCGGAAATATTTCCGACGTAATATATGCCATCGGAAGAAAAATCCGTCGGAACTATTTCCGCGGAAAAATACCAACGGAACCTATTTCCTACGGATAAAAGTCTGTCGGAGAATCCGTCGGAACCTATTTCCTACGGAAAACAGTCTGTCGGAAACACTTTCCTATGGACTAATATCCGTCGGAAAATTTTGGCAGTACCGACGGATTTTAGGCTGTCGAAAATATTTCCGACGGCATAAAATCCATCGAAAATTTCAGACGGAAAATGATTTATCGGTCGGGAAAATTTACCGACGGATTTTCATCGTTTACAGACGGACTATTCCGTCGGTAATAGGTCTTTTTTTTGTAGTGGATGTCACTTAGATTAATTGATTAACTTTTGTAGTGCTATTAATGTTTTGTTGATCAAACAAGTGATATAACATATGATGATTGATATATGTTTTGTCTTTGTTGTTTTTTGAAACTGTTGAACTTATTCTTCTAAGTAGCCTTTCTATTTTGTATTAAATGATATTTTGGTGTTAGTATTTTATTTATTTATTTATTTATTTTAAGGTTGATCTTCTCATTCGTAGACATAATTTATGAAACAGGTTGAATAATATTGAATTTGTATTCTATATTGTTGTTACTGTCGTAAAATTCAAATACTTTCGCAATTTGTTATGCTAATTCATGAATAGTTCCATAGACATTTAAGTTTAGTACGCTAAGATTACAAAAAGTGCCAAAAAAAAATAGACATGAGAATTGGAAAATGTTAAATACTATAGGCAAATGCAAAAAATGTAAATATTATGATTAATAATGAATCATATTTTTTAATCATTCTTAATTTTAATAGTTGCGTAAAAAATGGTTAATACAAATATTCAAGGGTTTAAGTTAAGCACGCATTTATAATTATTTTAATTTATATTTTTGAATGAGAATTGGAAAACTTAAATATGAGGGGAGAATGGAAAAATATTGAGAAATATATTGATCTATTCCACAAAATTAATATTGTACTCATAATATTACATCAAACATGATATACAATTAAATAAACTACTAAATTTGCATTTTCTTTGAAATTAATAATTACTCATAAAAATTGTTGAAATTAACAATCTTGTATTACTTAAATATATAAATTGACTTACTATTCGAAGAAGGTATTATAATTTGAATTAGTTATATTATTTATTAAATTTAATTAGGTATTGTGATATAATATTATTTTTCATGCATTTTGGATTTGTTTTAATTATATATAAACATTAAAGTTTTTAAAATACTTATCAAAATTAATATTTTTGAATAAATGTCGTGCATCGCACGGGAGAAATACTAGTAGTAAATAATAATCACATACAAATAAAAAAATAATCTAAATTATTAAATATTCAACAATAGAAAATGGATATAAAGGAATTAGAACTTGTTTTAATTTAATATAAAGGGCAAAAAGGAAAATGATGAATTACACCAAATTTTGTATAAATGAATAGCGTTACACCAAATTTGGTGTAATATTATTCATTGCACCAAATTTTGATGCCACATTTGATTGACTAGTTTTTGGCATATGCTAAAGACATACCTTAAATACAGTTGTAATAGACTTTCAGTTTAAATTTGATCATGTAAGTAGTTAAGTTGATGAGGATTATTGGCTTAAAGATCAATATCGTTGTAGTAAAAATTAATATGAACCCAAATGTTCTTTTGAGTCGTTGACAAGAGGTTTCAACTTGCTAATTTGATTATTTTTTCTTCATTTTCGTAAGTATATACACCCCTTGTAAAAATTTGTGTTTAAGAGATATTATTTAGTTGCTTGTGGCCTTAAAGTTCTCCGGCCTCGAGACATATATCATACTTACTAAAGCTTGTGAACTCGAGGTTGAATTTTCCTTATATATAGACCCATAATGTATAATATTGAGTGGTTGAGTGGGGAAAGATGAGCATACATGATTGAAAATAAGAAAACAAACTTAGAAAGGAACTAATGGACATCTTTGTACACGTGTGTCCTGCTGCATCTTAATCAAACTTTAATATCTTTTATGTCCTTTTCGAACAACCATTTTTCCCATTATTAAACTACTGGACACAATTTTATATCCAAAAATCGTACCAAATTTTCATCACTGATAAATGATAATTAAACAATCACTTCTTGTATTGCATGCAAAATATACATTTGATATATTAGTACAGGACCATCATTACATACGCCTCCTATTCATTTATTAGGAATCATGGGGGAAAAAAAAAGATCAGTAGAACAATCCCACCGATATTAGTCAAGAAAATATTCGATAATCACATTGCAATTTTTTGTGACTTATGAACTGTCATATTATGGATGGCAATGGCCGAGTGGAGTCGGCTCATCCCTTGAGTTCACGAGCTTGTCTCGTCTCTTGTTTTCGGCTCATACTTGTGGGCCGAGTTGTAAACTCATGAGCTCTGTCCACACCCACCCACTCTCTCTCTCTTAATAAAAAAAAAATGCCCACGATGGGCTCGACCCACGAGCTGTTAGACTTGCCCCAAAATTTTGCCACTCAACAATGGTTCGAGCTCTTCTTTAGACGAGCATGAGCAGTCTATGGGCTGAGTCGACAAATTGCTCGACTGAATTGCCATCAAAACGTATTAGTAAGTAAAGCTTGGAACAGCATATTCTTCTTACCTAATTCAATTTAAAATTTGGGTTTTGAAAATCTAATGGTTAAAAAGTGGTTTGAAAAATAAAAAATTGTGGGCTTGACTTTTTTGCATGATTGAGATTGATTACCGTAGAAAAAATTTGTAAAAAAAAGGAGAAATAATGAAGCTCAAACAAGGGCCTAAATTTATTAAGTCAGGAAAAACAGTTGAAGTTTCTGTTTAATAAAAAAATGATTCATGGTAGGTTCAATATGTTCTTTCTAGACAATGAATAATTTGTATTTGCATTTTATATACAAATAAAATAATGCAAAATATCAAATCGTATCTTATCATGAGGATAATAATTCACGGGTGGAGATTTTGTTTTTGGAGTAAATTCTTTAAATTTTATAGTTATGGAGAGGAGTGTATTTGCCTTAATGTTTATATATTTTATAAATTGTTTTGACGTTGTTCTTACATTAAGAAAATAATAATTCTAAGGAGACATTTTTTGAATACACTTTTAAATGACATTGTGACATGTCACACATTCATTGGGTGGTGAAAAAATAAGTGGTGAGATATTTATTTTCATCATTCAATGAATGTGTGACGTGCCACAATATACTTAAAAATATCCTAAAAAATGTCTCCCATAAATATTCTTAAGAAAATTGTCTTTTTACGATGAAATTTTAATAACGGTGGTATATATCTTCAAAATTAGATAAATTGCACTAATTAAAGTGTTGGAGGCTCTTGTCTCCATGTTGATCCATGTCATTAACGATTGTGGCACTTTCTAAGATTGCAATCTACTTGAAAAAACAATCAAAATTCATCTTCCAAAGTACTTTCGTGCGCAGAAAGGGAGGCATCAGGCATGAACACTGTATATGAAGGTGAATCATTTACTTTAAATAAACTATTTTTAAAATCCAAGATTCTTTTAAATTGGTTCCTAAGTACACTTGCCGAGGGAATCGCTTTAGTGAAACAAACATTAGGACTGAGGTTCCGTGTTCGAGTCCTCTTACCAGCAGGGTGGAACTGTGTTCGAGTCCTCTTTCCCTAGTGGTTAAGAGTGAGGTATTGCTGGCTGAGGTTCCGTGTTCGAGTCCTCTTACCAGCAGGGTGGAACTGTGCCTCTCCAAAAAAATCTCTCATACGCGTAGGGCCAAGCGGTGTATACTAACCCGTAGGGCCAGGCCGGAGGGAGGTTTTCTGGAGTATGGGGCCGCAGTGCGGTGGGGCCGGTCACCTGTATAAAAAGTTTACCCAACACAGTTTTACCAAAGTCCTCTTTCCCTAGTGGTTAAGACTGAGGTATTGCTGGCTGAGGTTCCGTGTTCGAGTCCTCTTACCAGCAGGGTGGAACTGTGCCTCTCCAAAAAATCTCTCATACGCGTAGGGCCAAGCGGTGTATACTAACCCGTAGGGCCAGGCCGGAGGGGGTTTCTGGAGTATGGGGCCGCAGTGCGGTGGGGCCAGTCACCTTTATAAAAAGTTTACCCAACACAGTTTTACCAAAGTCCTCTTTCCCTAGTGGTTAAGACTGAGGTATTGCTGGCTGAGGTTCCGTGTTCGAGTCCTCTTACCAGCAGGGTGGAACTGTGCCTCTCCAAAAAAATCTCTCATACGCGTAGGGCCAAGCGGTGTATACTAACCCGTAGGGCCAGGCCGGAGGGAGGTTTTCTGGAGTATGGGGCCGCAGTGCGGTGGGGCCGGTCACCTGTATAAAAAGTTTACCCAACACAGTTTTACCAAAGTCCTCTTTCCCTAGTGGTTAAGACTGAGGTATTGCTGGCTGAGGTTCCGTGTTCGAGTCCTCTTACCAGCAGGGTGGAACTGTGCCTCTCCAAAAAAATCTCTCATACGCGTAGGGCCAAGCGGTGTATACTAACCCGTAGGGCCAGGCCGGAGGGAGGTTTTCTGGAGTATGGGGCCGCAATGCGGTGGGGCCAGTCACCTGTATAAAAAGTTTACCCAACACAGTTTTTACCAAAGTCCTCTTTCCCTAGTGGTTAAGACTGAGGTATTGCTGGCTGAGGTTCCGTGTTCGAGTCCTCTTACCAGCAGGGTGGAACTGTGCCTCTCCAAAAAAATCTCTCATACGCGTAGGGCCAAGCGGTGTATACTAACCCGTAGGGCCAGGCCGGAGGGGGGTTTTCTGGAGTATGGGGCCGCAGTGCGGTGGGGCCGGTCACCTGTATAAAAAGTTTACCCAACACAGTTTACCAAAGTCCTCTTTCCCTAGTGGTTAAGACTGAGGTATTGCTGGCTGAGGTTCCGTGTTCGAGTCCTCTTACCAGCAGGGTGGAACTGTGCCTCTCCAAAAAAATCTCTCATACGCGTAGGGCCAAGCGGTGTATACTAACCCGTAGGGCCAGGCCGGAGGGGGGTTTTCTGGAGTATGGGGCCGCAGTGCGGTGGGGCCGGTCACCTGTATAAAAAGTTTACCCAACACAGTTTTAACCAAAGTCCTCTTTCCCTAGTGGTTAAGACTGAGGTATTGCTGGCTGAGGTTCCGTGTTCGAGTCCTCTTACCAGCAGGGTGGAACTGTGCCTCTCCAAAAAAATCTCTCATACGCGTAGGGCCAAGCGGTGTATACTAACCCGTAGGGCCAGGCCGGAGGGAGGTTTTCTGGAGTATGGGGCCGCAATGCGGTGGGGCCAGTCACCTGTATAAAAAGTTTACCCAACACAGTTTTACCAAAGTCCTCTTTCCCTAGTGGTTAAGACTGAGGTATTGCTGGCTGAGGTTCCGTGTTCGAGTCCTCTTACCAGCAGGGTGGAACTGTGCCTCTCCAAAAAAATCTCTCATACGCGTAGGGCCAAGCGGTGTATACTAACCCGTAGGGCCAGGCCGGAGGGGGGTTTTCTGGAGTATGGGGCCGCAGTGCGGTGGGGCCGGTCACCTGTATAAAAAGTTTACCCAACACAGTTTTACCAAAGTCCTCTTTCCCTAGTGGTTAAGACTGAGGTATTGCTGGCTGAGGTTCCGTGTTCGAGTCCTCTTACCAGCAGGGTGGAACTGTGCCTCTCCAAAAAAATCTCTCATACGCGTAGGGCCAAGCGGTGTATACTAACCCGTAGGGCCAGGCCGGAGGGAGGTTTTCTGGAGTATGGGGCCGCAGTGCGGTGGGGCCGGTCACCTGTATAAAAAGTTTACCCAACACAGTTTTACCAAAGTCCTCTTTCCCTAGTGGTTAAGACTGAGGTATTGCTGGCTGAGGTTCCGTGTTCGAGTCCTCTTACCAGCAGGGTGGAATTGTGCCTCTCCAAAAAAATCTCTCATACGCGTAGGGCCAAGCGGTGTATACTAACCCGTAGGGCCAGGCCGGAGGGAGGTTTTCTGGAGTATGGGGCCGCAATGCGGTGGGGCCAGTCACCTGTATAAAAAGTTTACCCAACACAGTTTTACCAAAGTCCTCTTTCCCTAGTGGTTAAGACTGAGGTATTGCTGGCTGAGGTTCCGTGTTCGAGTCCTCTTACCAGCAGGGTGGAACTGTGCCTCTCCAAAAAAATCTCTCATACGCGTAGGGCCAAGCGGTGTATACTAACCCGTAGGGCCAGGCCGGAGGGAGGTTTTCTGGAGTATGGGGCCGCAATGCGGTGGGGCCAGTCACCTGTATAAAAAGTTTACCCAACACAGTTTTACCAAAGTCCTCTTTCCCTAGTGGTTAAGACTGAGGTATTGCTGGCTGAGGTTCCGTGTTCGAGTCCTCTTACCAGCAGGGTGGAACTGTGCCTCTCCAAAAAAATCTCTCATACGCGTAGGGCCAAGCGGTGTATACTAACCCGTAGGGCCAGGCCGGAGGGGGGTTTTCTGGAGTATGGGGCCGCAGTGCGGTGGGGCCGGTCACCTGTATAAAAAGTTTACCCAACACAGTTTTAACTAAAGTCCTCTTTCCCTAGTGGTTAAGACTGAGGTATTGCTGGCTGAGGTTCCGTGTTCGAGTCCTCTTACCAGCAGGGTGGAACTGTGCCTCTCCAAAAAAATCTCTCATACGCGTAGGGCCAAGCGGTGTATACTAACCCGTAGGGCCAGGCCGGAGGGGGGTTTTCTGGAGTATGGGGCCGCAGTGCGGTGGGGCCGGTCACCTGTATAAAAAGTTTACCCAACACAGTTTTAAGAAAAGCCAGCAATCAAAGTTGATAACGAGTTAGAGAGAGGTGCTCTCGCCAGACGATTTTTCTTCCAAAATCACGCTGGTGCTCGTTTCACCTGGGTTCTTCATCAGTTCATCATTATTTCTACAGATTTTGGTATTTTTTCTACATTTAAGGCTGGGCAAACACTATTCCTACCTTATTTTGTAGTTATTTCAGCATTTGATTCACTTTCCTGCCCAAAATCGCGACGTCAAAAACTCGGGTTACTGTTCATCCGAGAATACAATTTGATTTTGGGTAACGATTAGTGTTTCTCGTGGGATCTTTTGTACTGGGCTTTCTTCCCCCAGCTGGAATTCATCTTTATCCATGATTATTACATAGTTTTGGATGGGTTTATGAAGATTTTCAGCTCATAATGCACGGTTTTGCTGGAAAAAGTTGCTGAGTGCGATTTTTCACAGATTTTTCTTTGGTTTGCTGAAATTTCAAGCTTATTTCTACTGGGCTTTGTACTTGGCACTTTGAGGAAGCTTTTTGGGTGTATTCTTGACTGCCCAAACATTGTTGCTGTCCATTTCTGCAAAAATCACTGTTCATACGAGATAAGGACAGATTTTGCAGCTGGTTTTCGTGGCCTGCAGGTGGTGGAGACTTGGTTTTCACTCCACTAATCTTGCAAGGCAGCTCCCCCAAGTAAGTGTGGCTAACTTGTGGCCTTGCCGGCCTTATTTTTGCAGCCTTGTCGGCATTTACTTTCAGTTGCCTTGTCGGCATTTGCATTATATTTGTGTAAATTGTTGGTTGGGTGTTGGGTTTGTTGTGTATCTGTTGGAGTGGTCTGCGGTTTGGGGGTGATTGTTGGGAGTGTTGGTTTGTCTATGACTCTTGCTGATCATGGTGAAGAAGAAGAATAAACAAACATTCAGTCCCTTGAATCTTAATCAGACTTCGGCCAGCCACCCTGATGAGGGTTCGGTTCTTTCACCTGCTGGGAATCTTTTGTTTAAGGTGGATAAGGATACTAGCACAACTGGTGAAACTACAGTCTTGCCGGAAAACTCCGAGGAGAGCTCCCGGACTCTTGGAGACGTTGACAGTGAAACGGAGGATTCTCTTGATGGGGGGAATATGCACAATACTGGCCAGAATGTTACTCCTAAGAAAGGGGCAGATTTTGAACGGAATAATGCTGATACCTCCTCTTGGAGGAACCTCTTCAGGGACAATAGAGTTCAAAACAAAGGAATTTCATTGCGCCGGGTTGATTTTCAAACAACAGATTATTGCATTAAGAGTGAGGATGTGAGCAATCTTAATGACTGGGGATTCTGCTTAATTGGTTATTTTGCTGCCAAGTTTCCGGGGAAGAATGCTCTTATTCAAATTTGTAAGAGTTGGGAAGTTAAATATGAACTCACTTTGCATGAAAGTGGATGGCTTGTTTTCAAATTTAACTCACATGCGGATAGGGAGAAGGTTTTGGAGGAAGGGCCATATTTTGTGTTCGGTAGGCAACTTATGCTTAAAATCATGCCGGATTTATTTAGGTTTGACAACCATGAATTTTCCATTATGCCAATCTGGATTAACCTGCATGGATTACCGCTTGAATGTTGGAATTCTACTGTGCTAAGCGGCATAGCATCCCGTGTGGGCACTCCTATTTGTACCGATAAACTAACAGCTACTAGGGAGAGGATTTCTTATGCACGAGTTTTAGTTGAAGTTGATGTTTCGGTTGAATTGACTAGAGAAATCAAGGTTACATTGCCGAATGGGAAAAGTTTTGCTCAAAGCATTGTCTATGAATATGAACCAAAATTTTGCTCAGATTGTAAAGTTTTTGGGCACACAGCAAAAGGTTGTAAGTTCATGGAGCCACTTAATAACAAGGGCAGCACTAAGGAGAAAAATAAAACAGAACTTGAGCAAGGTGGGAAAGACAAAAGGGCTGGGCAGAAACCGGAAAATAGGACAGATGCAACTACAAAGGAACGGCCAGACTCAAGCATCCCTACTATGCGAGCAGTGGGTCAAGAGGTGAGTGATATAATCAGTGATCCCTCTAACAGTCAGACTGCAGGCCTTTCAGGCGTTAATACAATGCAGTCGGGCGCTGCCCAGGAAAAAATGGAGCCTGTTACGCAGCCTCAATTGAAAACGGCTACTGAAGAAGATCCTGAGCAGCCTTTCACAGTTGTGGGACGAAGGGGTAAGGCTAAAGTAGTGGAAGGGGACGCTCAAAGTGGGGGCCCCAGAAGGATTACACCAATGCCAATATTGGGGGGCACTAACTCGAAAGAAAAGCCAAGACCAGCTCCTAAGAAGTCGCGGGTTTCTAAAACAGTTAAGGGGCAAGCACCCCTAGGCAAGCCTTTTACATGAAGGTTGCCTGTTGGAATATTAGGGGCTTCCATATGGCCCTTAAACAAAATGGGATTAAGAATATGATGCTTAAGAATTCGATCGATATTTTTGGTATTTTGGAGACGAAGCTTTGTGAATGGAAACTGACCCGGATCATGAATAATAAATTTCAGGATTGGGAATGCATTCACAATTTTGATACTCACGAGGCTGGGAGAATCCTTGTCCTTTGGAAACCTTCCAAAGTTGATGTGGAGAGCTTGGGCATCAGTGAGCAAGTTATTCATCTGAGAGTCACTTGCAAAATTTCTAATTTTGTTTTTCATTTGAGTTTTGCTTATGGACTTCATTCAATTGTTAGCCGAAGGCCCCTTTGGAATAGCATAATGGATTTCAGTCAAGTTCACGCCTCCCCTTGGTTGTTGATGGGTGATTTTAACAGCATTCTTCGAGAGGAGGAAAGACAGAATGGGGTCTCGAACTGCACCACATATGAACTCAATGACTTTTGGGAATGTTGTGTCAACTCGGGACTATCGGATTTAAACTCTATTGGATGTCAATATACATGGTATAGAAATGGAGTCTGGACTAAACTTGATAGAGCCATGGTTAACTACTCTTGGGCAGACTGTGGTCTATTTGGGCTTGCTAACTTCTTGCATCCGGGATGCCTCTCGGACCACTCCCCATGCATAGTTACTTTGTTCCAGCCTGATGAGAACAAACATAAACCGTTTAAGTTCTTCAACATGTGGGCATCTCATGAAGAATTTATTAATGTTGTACAGCAGTCTTGGTTTTCCCAGCACTATGGAACAGCCCAGTTTAGGCTTTGTAAGAAGCTGAAGGAACTGAAGCGCCCTCTTCGAAGCCTTAATAAGAAGCACTTCTCTCATATCTCCTCAAGGGCAGAAATGGCCAGAGAGAACCTGAAGGCAGCCCAGCTGCGCCTCCACGATGACCCTGCTAATATTGAACTTCAAGTTCATACAGCCGAACTCAAAAAGGCAGCAGCAAGTTTAAGTGAATCTGAAAGGAGTTTCTATTTTCAGCAAGCTAAGTGTGCATACTTAAAGAATTGTGACAAGGGGACTAAATTCTTTTACTCTATTGTCAAGCGGAACATGAAACGCAACCACATTGCAACAGTTGTGAAATCTGATGGAAGTAATACTTGCTCGCAGGAAGAAGTTGCGGCTGAGTTCCTTTCATTTTACCGAAACTTGCTGGGCACAAAAGTGTGCTGCCGGCAACTGGACCTCTCAGTCCTACAGCATGGCTCGGTCATTTCAGATGAGCAGTCGAATGGGGTACTGAGGCCTGTTTCTGCAGAGGAAATCAGGGATGCCGTCTTTGATATTGGGGATGATCGGTCCCCAGGCCCGGATGGTTTTTCTTCTTGTTTCTTCAAGAAGGCTTGGCACGTGATTGGGGATGATTTTTGCAGAGCAATCATGGAGTTTTTTGAGTCTGGCTCGTTGCTTAAGCAACTTAACCATTCGGTCATTGCACTGGTGCCAAAATCAAATCACACTCCCTCAGTCAGCGATTTCAGACCGATCTCTTGCTGCAATGTGGTGTATAAGGTTATCTCCAAAATTCTAGCTTCTCGGCTTGCTCCCACATTATGTTCCATTGTTGATAAAGCCCAGTCAGCGTTTGTTGAAGGCAGAAGTATGACAGAAAATATACATTTAGCGCAAGAGCTTCTCAAGCAGTATAATAGAAAGAGAATTTCACCGAGATGCATATTCAAAATTGATCTTAAAAAAGCTTTTGACACCATTTGTTGGGATTTCTTGAGGGACGTCCTCACGGGGTTAGGTTACCCCCCCACTTTTATTGGATGGATTATGGAATGTGTCACCTCCCCAACATATTCTATACGTTTGAATGGGCAGTTACATGGTTTCTTCAGAGGCGAGCGGGGCATCAGGCAGGGAGACCCTCTTTCTCCATTTTTGTTTGTTCTTTGCCTTGAATATCTTTCAAGGTCTCTGAATTTGGCTACGGCAGGCAGCGATTTCAATTATCATCCGAAATGTGGTCCCCTTCGGATCACCCATCTGGCTTTCGCGGATGATCTACTACTTCTTGCAAGGGGTGACACCCCTTCTATTCAGATTCTTCTTGATTGCTTACAGGATTTTGGGGATATCTCGGGGCTTAAGATGAATGTTTTGAAGTCCTCTGTTTTCACAGCAGGAATAGATGAGGATACTTTGACTGACATCCTCTCTCTGACGTGTATTCCGAAAGGTACTATGCCTTTCAGGTACCTTGGTATTCCTCTTATAGCCGAAAGGCTTCGGGTCACCCACTATGCTCCTTTCGTTGATAAAGTTGCAGATTCTATTAAAGCATGGCCAAAGAATTCTCTTACTCATGCTGGAAGAGCTGAATTGATAAGGAGCGTTGTTCAAGGAATTGAAAGCTTTTGGCTCTCTATCCTCCCTATTCCTTCCACAGTTTTCGACAAGATTATAAAGCTCTGTAGAAATTTCCTGTGGAATGGAGGTAAGCCGCTGGTAGCCTGGAAGAATATTTGTTCGCCCAAATCTGAGGGGGGGTTGGATTTCAAGGATCTTAAAGGTTGGAACGCGTCATTATTGGCAAAAGTCCTTTGGAATTTTCATGCCGAGAAAGACTCTTTGTGGATTCGTTGGATACATCAAGTTTACCTACGGGGCATTTCCATCTGGGAAGTTCAAGCCCGAAAGGACGATTCAGCACTCTTTAAGAGAATCCTTGGTATTCGAGACACTATTATTCGCCTTGAGGGTAATAAGGATGCTGCTGTCCGCAAACTTAATAGCTGGAAAGTTGGGGATAAATTCCAGAATAATGCAGCATATAATTATTTTAGAGAAAAGGGCAGTGATAAAGTTTGGGCGAAAACAGTTTGGAGAACTGGAATTATGCCCAAAATGGCGTTCCACCTCTGGTTAGTTGTCTTGGGGAAAATCCACACCAAGGACAAACTAACCTTTCTTGATATTGATCTTAAGTGTGAGTTTTGTGATCATCCGATGGAAACACAGCAGCATATCTATTTTCAGTGCACGTTTACTGCAGGTATTTGGGACAGAATCAGAAGATGGATTGGAATTACACGTGCCATGACCACGGCACCAAGTGCGGTCAAGTGGTTAAAGAAGGAAGCAAGGGGCACCAGTTTGTTATCGAGAGCCAAACATTTTGCTTTGGCGGCCACTATCTACCACATTTGGATTGCTCGCAATCGATTGCGGTTTGAGGATCTTAAGCCGAGCGAGGATAGCATTGTCCACAGAATCAAAACACATGTATACAAAGCTATTTTTGATTTGTATCCTCATGTTTTGAATCTTTACGAATCTTCTACCACTGAATGAGTTGTAGTTATCCATCATTTGCCCGGGTATGCCCGGTGTATTTTGTAACTAATTGATACTTCTTTTGTTTTGCCGGGTATGCCCGCGCTTGCAGTAGGCTGATTTGGCATGTTGGCCACGGTCTATCCCAGGAATGCCTGGCGATTTTGTAATCATTTTTGATCTATTAATTTTTACATTTCCGATCAAAAAAAAAAACATTAGGACAAAACTTGTACATTCAATCTTTCTGTGTAGGGGCCGGTAGGGTTAATTTTTAGAATGCATACTAAGTACATTGTATCTAGGAATACAAAACTTGGGTTTTGTATACATTGTTATTTCCAAAATCAGTATCTTATGGCAGTAGATTTGATTCATATGATTCTATCCCATTATTCATTGTTCTTAAATTAGACAGTGAATGGTCTTTTAGATAGGTTGCGTGGAAATACCAATGAGTTATATAAATACGTAAATTAGTAAGACACTGAACAATGAATATTCATTCATAAGAAAAATGTAAATTTGTATTATAATCATCGATAGTGTCATTGACCAAAAATCCTAATTATATGTTAATATTTTTTTAAAGCCTAGTAATTAAGGTTATCGTCATCAAAATCTATGCGGGACCGACAATTGTTATCGGAGAATTTCCATTTTCGAAACCTTGTCAAGAAGTTTCCCATCTTCAAGCAGATGTTTGATTTAACTAAAAAATTGATAAAAATCGAAGTATAAATCAATAATTGACTTTAATAATATATTTATGCAACTTTTATTAATTTTTATCATTATCTACTAAAATTCTTATTTTTTAGTCTCTATTTCTTGGAGATTAAATTAAAGAGGCTTTTCTTATAGTATTTTTATTTATTTAGATTTTGATAAAAATTGATGAGATATATAATTGAAAAGGTGGGGATCCAAAAAAAATATTTATTTGAGATTTTTTGTTGACTTTGACAAAGCTCTGTTCTTTTATAATGTAGCAATTATAAATTGATTTATTTATTTTTTTAGGTAAAATATGTGGTTAAAAATTGGGAAGAGAAAATAAGTGTAGTAAAATGCGGTTTGAAAAATTGTGTTGTTTAGGTTTATAAATTATAATGATTACGTTATAGAACATGGACTAATTATATTAAAATTTAGGGTGTGTTTGATTTGTTTAGAAAAAGTTTTTTTTTTTTTTTGGGGGGGGGGGGTTTGATAATAATTTTTAGGAGAATGTATGATTAAAAAGTAGGGAATCTTTTATGGAATTTGTGTAACATTATTTTATTGATAAATGCATGATTGAAACGAAGGAGAAAACAAAGGTTTTGAAATAATGAAAACTAGGTTTTATCCCATACAATGCTGCGATGCACGGAAGTTGTTATTCAAAATTATCGATTTCGATAAGTACTTGTAAAAAGTTAATGCTTACATATAATTAACACAAATTCAAAATATATGAAAAATAATATTATATTACAAAAACTATTAAAATTCAATAAAAAAATATAACTAATTCAAATTATAATAACTTCTTTGAATATTAAAAGTCAATTTATATAGTTAAGTAATAAATGAATGTTAATTTCAATAATTTTTATGAGTTACCATTAACTTCAAAGAAAATACAAATTTAGTTTTTTATTTAATGGTATATGATAAATGTATTTAATGTACTTATTTATATGTCAAAATCAGGATAAAATATTTTCATTTTAGTAGAAATGCTATTGATTTGTTTGTTTACATATTAAAAAAGGTCCCAAAAGATAGAGAACGAAGTAATTGATGAAAATGATGCGCAATTGGATGATAAATGAAGTTAAAATGCACATTAGGTAGCTGTTGAGGTCAACTGGGAAACATATACGATGCTAAAGTGAAGAAATCAAGATTTGGAAGACTCAATTGGAAAAGTTGAGAGTTCAAACAAGCTAATTGAGAAGATTCTAAAGTATGGTGATCAAAATGCTCTAATTGGAAGTGGAAGGACTTGAGAGTGCAAATAAAGGTTGGGGGATCTACTTAACTGATTTAAAGTTGGAAATTGTACTGGAAGTTATAACTGTGCGGTTGCAAGAGTTTGTATGCGACCCTGCACGGTGTCTCCTAGAATGATCACAACAAAATTAGTATGCCTACGAGCCCTTACGAATTTTGCCTGTGAGCCCGCACAGGCTTTCGACTAGGCCATGGGTTGGACTTTTTACGCTATTTTCAACAGGTTTTCCTCTTTGATCAGCTAGGTTTTCCTAAAACCTATATATACATCTTAAGGGTACGAAATTATGACCTTTGGACAGCCTCTAAATATCATAATTCATTGTTCTATCATCTAATTATTGGATGCGGAAATTAAGACAAAGGCGAGGGAATGAAAGGGAGCGAGTTCTTGGTGCAAGACTTCATTTCTTTTGTTAATTTGATAAATTTTATATAAGTAATTCTTATTTTTGCGTTTTTATTTCTTTATTAAAGAACAACTAATCTTTTAGCTTGAACAACGATGTAACTTAGTTTTATGCTTTTAATTCTATAATTCAAGTTTTGTGTATATGTTGCATGTGTTGATTTAGATATTATATATGTTCAATGCTTGAATTACTTGATTAATAAGCCCACACAGGCTTTCGACTAGGCCATGGGTTGGACTTTTTATGCTATTTTCAACAGGTTTTCCTCTTTGATCAGCTAGGTTTTCCTAAAATCTATATATACATCTTAAGGGTACGAAATTATGACCTTTGCATTCATTGTTCTATCATCTAATTATTGAATGCGGAAATTAAGACAAAGGCGAGGGAATGAAAGGGAGCGAATTCTTGGTGCAAGACTTCATTTCTTTTGTTAATTTGATAAATTCTACATACGTAATTCTTATTTTTGCGTTTTTATTTCTTTATTAAAGAACAACTAATCTTTTAGCTGGAACAACGATGTAGCTTAGTTTTATACTTTTAATTCTATAATTCAAGTTTTGTGTATATGTTGCATGTGTTGATTTAGATATTATATATGTTCAATGCTTGAATTACTTGATTAATAATTCATAGTTTTTGTGGTTTATTTTCATAATCTGAGAGTTGGGTTAATTGACTAGACCATAGTAATAAATCTGGCAATTTTAACAAAATAATAGAAATATGAATTTGTGGTTGCATGCGATCAATTCGGAATTCCTAGGAGATTTCATGCATTTGGTTAAGGATTAATTCAGACCCTCTATAGAGATATATGATTGATTTTCTTAGAATTGATTTAAACTAGATAGAGGAATTTTAATAAACATTAGTGAATTCAATCGAACAAATATATAGGAATAAAACTTGAATATTGAAATTAAATATATTGATTATTGTGAAATTGTGAGTCCCAACACTTTCAAACATCTATTTAGAAAATACAAATTTTTAATCTTTTTTTTTTTTTTTTTTGAAGATAGAGGTTGTATTCTTATTCAGTTAAGTCACCCAAAACAAGAGGCGCAATAAAGTATGGAATACAATCAATCCATTTAATAGATTAACTAAAGAAATAACAGTAGAAGCTAATTTTTGGGTTACCCTATGCCCTTCGCGTGGAATTAGCAAGAGCCACAGCCAACTTCATCCATTAGCGCTCGAATATCAAAGAAGGCGACAATTAACATATTTCGGTACTTAATTACAATCATCGTGGGACGATAACTCGAACTCAAAAAATTCACTTTATTACTTAATTGCGATATTGTGCACTTGCAATTAAAATCCATATTAATCATGTTTGATGTAATATTATGGATACAATATTGATTTTGTGAAAAGTATCAAAATCTTTCCTATGAATTATGCATTTTCCTATCATCTATTTAAGTTTTCCCGATTTTCTTTCAAAAATATCAATCACTATAATTATATATGCGTACTTAATCTTAAACCCACAAATATTTGTATTTAACAAATAAAATTATATTTATACTTGTAGAAAACGTGCAATTTCTCAACAATTAAAATTAATTTTATAATCTCAATATTATATACACATATTTAAATACGATATTTATCTACACAAATTCAAAATAAGAATACTTATACGGGATCAACTATTTAATTTTAATCATACTAAATAATATACTTAAATAGAAATATTACTTGTATTCAAAAAAATATTAATTAATAATATAATAGATAAATATGAATTTCAAGAAAACCATAATTTTCAATTTTAAAAACAATAAAATTATATAGAAAGTTTAACAAAACAACTCGTTATGTTTCAAAGTATAGAAAAAGTATAATTTCTTAATAAATAAAAGTAATTTTATAATTTCAATATTTTCTACATATATTTAAATACGACATTAATCTACAAGAATTCAAAAAAATAATATACTTAAATCGAAATATTATTTGTATTCAAAAAAATATTGATAATATAATAGATAAATATGAATTCCAAGAGAGCAATAATTTAACAATATAAAAAAAAAATTATATAAAAAGTTTAACTGAACAACTAATTTAATATAAAAATAATTAGTTTTATAATCTCAATATTATCTACATGAATTTTCGATAAGACATTAATTTACACAAATTCAAGTGACAATTGCCTTAATCAATACGTGCACTTAAATACAATATTTAATAATATACGGATTTTTATTTAATTTTATTTTAATTTCCAAAAACGGCAAGTACATATGGAAAACTGTGTTGTTTAAAATGGTGATAGTTATCTTATTATTATACTACTTCCATCCTACAAAGATAGACTCTTTTTCTTTTTTATTTGTTCCAAATTATATGTCACTTTCCTTATTAAGAATATATTAATATCTTCATTTTCTAATATACTCCTATTTAATATATATTATTATCAACAAATATGAACAACTCATTATTTAATGTATGGTTATATTACGTAGAATGTAGGTAAATTTATAGTTCCAACGTATATTAATTATGTTTTCTTAATTCGTATGAAAATAGAATTGAGCCTATCTTTGTTGAATGGAAGGAGTATATACGTTCCAATTATATAGACTGACTTTCTTTTTTCGTTTGTCCCAATTATTATATAGACTTATTTCTTTATTGAAAAGTATTTATTTTGTTTGTTTACTAATGTATCTCTATTTATTACTTCAAATATAATAATTTTGATATTAAATAAAGGTAAATTAGAAAATTTTCTTTACAAAAATTACTTTTTAAATGACATTAAATATATTTTTTAATCTGTGTGAAAAGTCAAACCAACCTATATAATTGGGATGGACGGACTATATAAATTAAAGAGGGGCTTTGATTTTAACGGAATTGATCTAGTGCCCACATTAGACAAATTTTATAGCGCCCACTATGAGTGTGATGTTACCATGTGTCTCAAAAAGTATATAATGGGATATGTGATAACATCACAATCACAGTGAGTATATTTTATGACACTCAGTGTGGACATTAGATCGGGATCGTTGATCGGAATTTATATACCAAACAAGGCAACACGGGCTAGTGTCCGGACATTGTAATAACTTACGAATGAAATCCTACTCTCCCCCAACCCTATCTCTACCCCTACCCTTACCCTTACCCTTGCCCTTAAATCCCCCCAAATACACACAAACTCCAATCCTTCCAAACAAGTAACATCCTTATCTTCTCATATATCCTCACATTTCTAATCAGAGAACAATAGATCAAGGCAAGTCCAAGAACACCTCTGATTAGACATATCTTTTAGAATTGAATCATAGACAGTTATCATCATCATAGGATGATAGAGAAACATGAAGAGAAATTGCAGAAAGAGAATAATCTGCTACAACCAATTGCTGCAGCCTTACCAGCATCAGCTTCTTCATCTCCTTCTCATGAATTCTCCTTCACCATTTCTCTTCATCCTTCAGCACCTGCAAAAACCCTAGAGAAAACTAAAATCCCTTCTTCATTTGCCATAGATTTATCTCCAGCAGATGATATATTTTTCCACGGCCATTTGCTTCCTCTCCAACTCCTCTCCCAGCTTCCGGTGTCACCTCGTTCTTCGACCAACTCTCTGGACAGTTCTACCATACCCATAAAAGAATTAGAATCCATTCTGGAAATCGGCAGTAATACTGATAGCAATATTGATCACAACGTTGATGCAAAAGGAAGAACAAAACCCAAGTCTTTTTCTTTGTTCAGTCTATCAAAATGGAAAAAAGAAGAAAAGGACGAGAAAGAAAGGAAGAAAAAGAAGTTAAAATTCGAAGTAAGTCAGGTTTTGAAGAGATACGCGAGAATGGTTCGACCCCTTCTGTCCTTCAGAAGAGGGAACAATTTTCACAACCACAGGCATTCCTATTCATTTTCTGGTAATTTACACGTTAAAGGGAAGCGAGAGTTGAGAGGAAGAAGAGGGGAGTTTTCAGCACCAGCTTCAATGAGAACATCTCCAACAAACAGTGGTCTATTAGTAGCGAAAGGAAATCTTACTCCTACTACTGCAAGTGACAGTACTATGGAAGAGTTGCAGAGTGCGATTCAGGCAGCAATTGCTCATTGCAAGGAATCCATTGCTGTGGACGAGAAAATGAAATCCCTTGAATAAGTTCGGTGATTCATCTTTGTAGAAATTCTTTAGTTTACCTTTATGAACATGCTTGGTATACTGCATTTCACATTATAAGTTTATCTCATATAAGTGATCAATATAAGAAAGTGAGCCCGTTTAATTTAAGTCAAAGTCAACCATCAACCTCAATCACAAATTTCGTGAGATCTACAATTTTTCTATCAAATCTCATCAACTTTTATCAAAATTTATTAAAAATCTGATTTTAATCTTCATCAAACAACAAACCTTTCTGAGGTGAAATAATATGTTGCAAGTTAAGGTTTTTCCGCTCGATCACACTGAGTGCATTGGACCATCCACCCCGATGAATCCCGTGCCCACACGTGTTCTATGGGAACGGCTTATGGTTCCCATGGTATGGAAGATATCGGCTCTCCATCTATAGTTCAATATTTTATTTCATCAATTCATTCTAGACGGAAATGATGTTAATTCAATTGGACTCTGGCACCCCCTAAGATAATTGCTCTTCAGTGGGATTATATGAACAAATGTATGAACCAAAATAAGTTAATTTTTCTTATTTATTTATTTTTATTTATTATTTCTTTCTTACTGCATAGAGCCAAGCCACCAAGCGTATACTTTCGTGTTTCTTTCCTTTTGGGTATGACAAGTGCAATCCAAATGGTGTATGGAGTGCATTTAAATAGGTTTTTTCTTCTTAATTTTTTGGTCTCAAGATTTATATGCATTGGATGTTGAAAATTTTGCATATCGAAACTATAATTTGTTAGAAAATAATTATAGAGTAATTTTAAAAATTATTTTACCTTTCAGCTTACGGTTTCACATTTCACAAACATGAACTGTTGGGAATTAGGACGCAACTAATCCCGCCCAGGATCGATGTGACACAAATAAATTGGACTGAGAAAATATAAATACGCAAAAATAAAATGCAAATACGAAACACAAAGATTTACGTGGTTCAGCAATTTGCCTACGTCCACGGACCCACACCAATATATTTCACTAACTCGAAAAATGAGGAGTACAAAAATACTACACTGTATTTTTATCTGCCTATGCAAAGGCTATTCTCTCCAACTCACTTTTCTCCCTATTTTGTGAAATGCCTCTCTTGTGTTGCTCTCTACACAAGATCACTCTTTGTTGTGGTGGTGTATTTTTCATTGAGGTTTTGCCCTCTATTTATAGGGAAAGTTTGGACAAAGAATCAACAATTGAATGAATAAAATAGGTGTGAACATATGAGGATTGTAGGCTAATGGTGTCTTACCAAATAGGTGTGAACATGGACTATTAATGGTGGCTTGCCAATTTCAACAAAGTTGGCTTTATTTTCCACATTTAGCTCCATTTTTCAACAATCTCCCACTTGGGGATAAATGTGGCTTCCCCTGAGATATCTCCTTCTTACAACTCTTTGTGAAATATGGTGTGAGTCATTTCCTTTGTCTTCACTTCAGAAGACCAATTGAAGCTGAGCACAGCTCCAATTTTTCCTTTGTTACTGTCTTGGTCATCATGTCGGCTGGGTTCTTGCTACCCTGGATCTTCTCTAGTGTTAATACTTCATCCTCTAGAAGAGACCTGATGAAGTGATAACGGAGTCCAATGTGCTTGGTTCTAGAATGAAATGCTGAATTCTTTGCCAGATGTATCGCACTCTGACTATCACTGTGCAAAACATTCTTCTCCTGACTGAATCCCAATTCTGCCAACAAACCCTGTAACCAGATCATTTCTTTGCTAGCCTCGGTTACTGCCACGTACTCTGCTTCTGTAGTGGATAGAGCAACAATCTTCTGTATCTGCGAAATCCAGCTAACTGCAGTAGTACCTACTGTGAAAACATAACCAGTAGTGCTCCTTCTGTGATCTACCTCACCAGCAAAATCTGCATCTACAAAACCTTGTAGAGCCACCTCGCCTCGTCCAAAGCATAAGCATCTATCAGTAGTTCCCCGTAGATATCTTAATATCCACTTTACTACTTCCCAATGCTGCTTTCCTGGATTTGCCATAAACCTGCTCACAACTCCCACTGCATGAGCAATATCTGGTCTGGTACAAACCATGGCATACATCAAACTTCCAATGGCTGAGGCATATGGTATTTTAGCCATGAAGTTTATCTCGTCCTCTGTCTTAGGACTCTGATCACTAGATAGACGGAAGTGATTAGCTAGTGGCGTGCTGACAGCCTTCGCACTGCACATGTTAAATCTCTGCAGGACTTGACTAATGTACTTGGCCTGAGATAACTGCAAGATACCCTTCTGCTTATCTCTGAAAATCCTCATTCCGAGAATCTGCTTTGCTGCACCCAAGTCCTTCATTTCGAATTCTGCTGACAGCTGCATCTTTAACTTCTTGATTTCGTCCATATCTGAGCCTGCTACTAACATATCATCGACATAAAGTAGCAAAATTATATAACTGGACTCGAATCTCCTGAAGTAGCAACAATGGTCAGCATTACATTTGAAGTAGCCATTTTTCTGCATAAATCCGTACAACTTCTTGTACCACTGTCTCGGGGCTTGCTTTAAGCCATACAGGCTCTTCTTCAATTTGCAAACGAGCTTCTCCTTTCCTTTGACTGAGAAGCCTTCTGGCTGCTGCATATATATTTCCTCCTCAAGGTCACCATGGAGGAAAGCAGTTTTTACATCTAACTGCTCCAAGTGCAAACCCTCTGCTGCAACAATACTCAAGACTGATCTGATTGTTGTCAGCTTCACAACTGGCGAAAATATTTCCGTGTAGTCAATTCCTTCTTTCTGCTGGAAACCTTTGACCACCAACCTCGCCTTGTATCTCTTTGATCCATCATGTTCCTCCTTGATTCTGTACACCCACTTATTGTGTAGAGCTCTCTTTCCTGTAGGTAACTCGGCTAGTTCCCACGTCTGGTTAGAGATGAGAGACTTTATCTCATCTTTCATTGCAAGCTCCCACTTGCCAGAATCACCGACCTGACATGCCTCATGATAGCATTCAGGTTCACCTGCATCAGTAAGTAACATGTAGCTCATGTACTTTCTATTTGGAACATGAGGTCTGGTTGACCTTCTAAGAACAGGACTGGAGACTGTGATGCATCAGTCTCTAGAACAGGCTCCTGTAACTGCAGATCCTCCTCTGTCTGCTGCGACGTACTACTTTCTGGAGCATCCAACTCAACATATGTTGGATCATCATGTACTGTGTCATCGGACTGCACTGCATTTCTGTCCTTGTACATAACCTTCTCGTTGAATATGACATCCCTGCTTCTGATGACCTTTCTGTTCTGGTCATCCCATAAGCGGTAGCCGAACTCATCTCCTCCATATCCAATGAATGTGCACTTTAGTGATTTGGGGTCTAACTTGCCCCTTGCCTGGTCACTAATATGTGCATATGCGACACATCCAAAAACTTTCAAGTGGGAAAGTTTTATTTCTTTTCTGCTCCATACTTCCTCCGGTATCCTGTACTCCAACGGTACCGAGGGTCCTCGATTGATCAAGTACACTTCTGTGTTGACTGCTTCTGCCCAAAACTGTTTGGGCAAGCCTGCATGTAACCTCATGCTTCTGGCTCTCTCCGTTAATGTCCGGTTCATACGTTCTGCAACTCCATTTTGCTGTGGAGTCCCTGGCAACGTCCTCTCCATTTTGATGCCATTCTGGTAACAGAACTTCTTGAACGCCATATCCGTATATTCTCCTCCGTTGTCGGACCTCAGCTTCTTTACTCGCAATCCTGTTTCATTTTCCACCATGGCTTTCCATTTCTTGAACACATCGAATACTTCGGACTTGTGTCTCAAGAAATAAACCCACACTTTTCTCGAGTGGTCATCAATGAAAGTCACAAAGTATGACTTTCCACCAATAGATGAAACTGCGGTTGGTCCCCAAACGTCTGTGTGGACTAACTCAAGTTTCTCTTGCTTCCGAGTTCTGCCACTAGTGTTGAAACTCACCCTGGTCTGCTTCCCAAAGATGCAACTCTCGCATAAGTCTATATCAGTAGACTGAAGCTCTGGTAGTTTCCCCTTTGCATGCATATACTTGAGTCCCTTCTGACTCATATGCCCAAGTCTCTGGTGCCACAAGTTTGGGCCCTCCTTACTTTCAGCAACTGCAATTGTTACACAAGCATCCGCCGTTGTGTAGAGGGTGCCAGTATCCTTGCCTCGAGCGATAATCATGGCGCCCTTGGTGATCTTCCAGTTATCACCAGAGAAGGTGGTGACATGTCCTTCTCCCGACAATTGCTTGACGGAGATCAAGCTCTTCCTCAATTCTGGAATATGTCTCACGTCCTTCAGCTTCCACACAGATCCATTGATCTTGATCTGTACATCACCCTTTCCGACCACGTCACACGGTTGATCATTACCGAGATAGACTCTACCAAAATCACCCCGCGTATAGTTTACAAAAAACTCCTTGTTTGAGGTAGCATGAAAAGATGCTCCGGAATCAATCACCCAGTATTCCGTTTTTCTCTCCAAAGAGCATATCAAAGCATCGTCCGCTTCCTCTTCCACAACATTGACTTCTGTCCTGTCCTCCTTTTCTTTTGGAGGTGCTGTGCACTGATTTTTGTAATGACCGGTCTTGCCACACTTCCAACATTCCAAAACCTTTGTCTTGTTGGAATTGTTTGGATTTCTAGACCTCGATCTGCCACTTCTGAATTTGCCGTTGCCCCGCCCATTTCCTCTGTTAGAATTTCTGCCTCTACTTTCCACGTTCAACGCCGATCCTGAAGTTGAGGCACCTTCTGATTGTCGTCTGATCTCCTCCGTTAAGATCATGCTTACGACATCATCGAACTTCAATTTTGACTTTCCGGCAGAGCCACTAATTGCTGTGACTGTACCATTCCAGCTGTCAGGCAACTGCCCAAGAATTAACAGAGCTCGAACTTCATCACTAAAAGTGATTTCGACTGTGTTTAGCTGGTCCGTCACTTCATTGAATTCATTTAGGTGCTCCCCAAATCTTCCGCCTTCGGCCATCTTCATATTGAACAGCTTTTTAATTAAGTGGACTTTATTTGCTGCAGATGGCTGTTCGTACATGCTAGAAAGGGCTGCCATGAGAGACTCTGTCGTCTTCTCATTTTTTATGTTGAAGGCCACTGACTTTGACAACGTCAGCCTGATTGTGCCGAGTGCTTTTCGATCAAGCAACTCCCAATCCCCCTGGCTTATATCTTCTGGCTTTTCTTTTAGTGGCTTGTATAGATCTTTCTGGTACAGATAGTCCTCCATTTGCATTTTCCAAAATCCAAAATTTGAACCATCAAATTTGTCAATTTTGGATATTTTCTCATCTGTCGACATTGTTCACACTCAATCACAAAACAGTCTAAAGAAATCTTTTCTGATGTGGAAGATCAGTCAAAGCTGCAACCACAGAGCATACTAAGAATTTCAAAAGATCTCAATGAGCCAAAGCTCTGATACCAATTGTTGGGAATTAGGACGCAACTAATCCCGCCCAGGATCGATGTGACACAAATAAATTGGACTGAGAAAATATAAATACGCAAAAATAAAATGCAAATACGAAACACAAAGATTTACGTGGTTCAGCAATTTGCCTACGTCCACGGACCCACACCAATATATTTCACTAACTCGAAAAATGAGGAGTACAAAAATACTACACTGTATTTTTATCTGCCTATGCAAAGGCTATTCTCTCCAACTCACTTTTCTCCCTATTTTGTGAAATGCCTCTCTTGTGTTGCTCTCTACACAAGATCACTCTTTGTTGTGGTGGTGTATTTTTCATTGAGGTTTTGCCCTCTATTTATAGGGAAAGTTTGGACAAAGAATCAACAATTGAATGAATAAAATAGGTGTGAACATATGAGGATTGTAGGCTAATGGTGTCTTACCAAATAGGTGTGAACATGGACTATTAATGGTGGCTTGCCAATTTCAACAAAGTTGGCTTTATTTTCCACATTTAGCTCCATTTTTCAACATGAACAACCTCGTGAACCTTAAATTATGAAACTTGGGACCATCTCTAGACCCATCTACAAAAGAAGTGATGGAAAAACATGTCGAGCATGGGATAGAGTGTGTCCACACGCAAAACTAACTTAATCTTCTTATTTTATGTGTGGACAGGGTGTGCAACTCGAGTTGAGTTGGATTACGTGCCTTCTAGAGACCATTTTAAGTTAATTAAAACAAATTCTAATTCGGTTCTGGATTAAAAAAAAAAAATTATCATTTTTTTTTTTTTTCACCACCTAAGACATATCAATTTAAACCTGATTCCTTCCTATTAGGTCACCACTGGTACTCTCTTACAGAATTCCTAAGTTAATTAATTATCTTTCTCCAGTATTAAAGGATTTTCAAAGGCTCACTCCGGTCAACAATCCTTACAACTCTGGGTCACTCAAGATTAACCTAGAAACAGTATGACTTCTAAAAATCAAGTTATGCTTTTATGATATGCATAGGATGTAATGAATTTTATCAGATAATTTACAACATATAAACTACTGAATTTAAAAACATGAATACAAAAATGTAAAACATAAATGAAGATAAATTTTTGGAAATTTATTAAAACATCTTAAAGATAATACAACTAAGGATTTTCCTTTCGGGAAGTCCCCTAAAAGATTTAAATAAAACTTGGGAAGAAAAAGCACCTCAAGGATATTCACAGTTTACTATACAAAGGTTTTTGGTTTGAGAATTTTTCTGGATAAGGAAGTTTTAAAGGATTAGAGCAAGGAATACACAGGCTGTAAACTCTTGCCTTCATCAAATGAAAACGTCTTCCTTATATAGAGACATTTTAGGGAGCAAGTTTACAAAAAAGTCCCTAAAGGAATCTGGAAAAGTAAAGATTATCCTAAAAAGTCTTCACGCTTCTTTCTTTTGTCTATTCTTCTTTACAGCTGTCCGTCCTTTTATGACACGCGTTTCAACGAGAAACTTCTGGTCAAAAAGGATTGTCCAATCTTGATCCACGGCATCTTTCTTTATTAAAGTTTTTTGTCTTCTTGTGTCGGCAGCATCTTCTGTCTTTCTACGTGTTTAGATTATGTTCGGCAATGGAGGAAAATGACATCCCACTGTCTGAATTATTATATCCGTCTCTTTCATGTTCTTCAAAGTCATCACTGTTACCTTGGCTAGAATTATCTGGTTCTGGTAAATTTTCTTTTTGAGGGCATTCTTGAATCTCTTTTTCTTTTGTTATTTTGTCTTTTGCAAAAATTTCTATCAAAAATTTTTTTAACTGCTTCATCCATTTTTTCTTTAATGTCTTTTTTTTTCTTTTTCTTAATAGTAAGTTTCTTTTTTCTTCTTGATGATTCTTCACTACTTCCTGTGGACTTTTGGAGTTTCTGAATTTGAGAGAGTAAACGATTAATGGAAATAACATCATCATCTGTGTCTTGAGCGTCTTGGAGAATTTCCTTTCCTTTGTCTTTACTAATATTCTGACTGGATCCTTCTTGGGCTGGGCTTGTGACTGGTTCTTGAGAATATCTTACTAAGTAATCAAATTTTTCACTGGGCTGGCCTAATGTATCCCATTCACTCTTATTTTGAGTCTGTGCAAAATTTTCTTGTTGGGTCTGAAAAGTAGGGAAATCAACAGTTCCTTGAGTCTGTTGGACTTTTGGCAAGTTCATAGCCAAAAACGGGCTTGATAAGTCTTTACCAGTTGCCGTTTGAACTGGACTAGCTACCGACTTCTTTGGCTCAGTAGTACCTTTGCTAAAACTTAACTTAAGACTAATGATTTCTTTCTCAAGTTCTGTGATTTTCTTTTGTAGAGAGGTTCTTTCCGAAAGGAGGTTCTGGTTGGACTATTGATGATTCTAAAATTATTTTGCAAACACTCACAATGGCTACAGAAAATATTCTGGTCTCTGTTTGGCGAAAAATCAAGTGGAGGGTCTTGGTAATTTTTTAGAGATGGTGAAACATAAATATTAATCCCTATGTGTTGTCTGGCTGATTCAAGAGCTTCTTGTAGATTTGTAAAACCTTTGTAAAGAGGATCTTTAAAATCTCTAATGCTATCCAAAACTTCTAACCATGTATGGAAAACTCCTAATTTTTTGCCTTTAATTACCATATAAAACTTAAACCTTGTTCTGGTCTGATTAAAATGTTCTGACAATGCATTCATGGATGCAAGAAAATACTTCTGATCTTTTGGATTTTTGTTGTAAGAAATCCATAAATTATCTAAAATACATTTTTCTTCTTTTGAAAGTGAAACGTGTGCAAGTGCTTTAAATGAAATATTACTACTAGGAAAACATATAAGTTCTTGTGCACCAAATCTCATACGTTCTTGATAATATGGTATGTTCTGACTAGATGAAGTCTGGAATGATGCTGTAGATGCATAAGAATTCCCTGGAGGAATTCCTGGTCTTGGTGGAGGTCTAGACATCTGTAAACAGTAGATTTAAACTGAGTCAAGATTTAATAAATTCTTCCTTTCTACCATTCTACTTAAGATGTCTGCTGCTTTATTATCTACTCCTTTGATATGCTCAAATTCTACATTTATTCCAGTGTTTGTAATTCTATCAATAAAATTTAACCATCTCCTTCTACTAATCTTTTTTGAATCTATCTTGAGTTTATTAAGAAAAGAAACTATTGCAACACAATCTGTTCTTATCATTATTTCTTTTTTAGATATGATAAATAATTCAAAGCTATCTAAAGCATAATTTACAGCTAACAATTCTGCATCTATGCTACTTAAATTTCCTTTTTCCTTATAACTACCACTATTATATCTACAGATTCTTTCAGTATTTTTATCTGCATATTTGTTGGGTTTACAATTCAAAATAGCTCCCCATCCTAATATGCTTCCATCTGTTTCTATAATTAAGTAATCCGTATCTAATGGCATTGCTAACTTTGGTAATTTCTTATTTTATTTTTAATTTCTTGGACTAATTTTATATCTTCTTGATTAAAATATCTTTGTCCTGTTGGTGAAGTCTTTGAATATAAAGGTCCTGCAATTTTTCTCAAATCTTTAATAAATGGTCTTGCATAGTTTACTAGTCCTAAAAAATTTTGGATTTGTTTTAAATCTTCAAGTTTGTCTGGGAATTCTAAAGCTTTCTGAGCTATATGTGGTTGTAATTTAATTTCTCCATGTCCTATATTTACTCCTAAAATATCTATATATTCTTTGAATAGTACCATTTTCTTTTTGCTAATAATTAATCTATGTTTAATAAATTCTAAAAAAACAATCTGCAAATGTCCTCTATGTCCCCTTCTGTTTTTACTAAAATATCATATATGTATGCTACTATAAATTTACTATGTTTATTAAATATACTTTCCTTTTTTCTTTGGAAAATACTTGGTGCATTTTTTAAACCAAATGACATTACTAGTCATTCATAATGTCCTTCTGGGCAAGTGAATGCTGTCCATTTTATACTATATGGGTGCATTTTGATTTGCCAAAATCCTGATTTTAAATCAAACTTACTGAAAATCTTACAGTCTTGTATTTTGTTTATTAATACTGTCTTATCTGGTATTTTATAAGCATCATCTATGGTGTTATCATTTAGTCTTTTGTAATTTATGACCATTCTACTTTTTCCTCTAACTATTTCTGAATGTTTTCTAACTATAAAGGCTGCTGATCTATGTGGACTATCAGATTTTCTAATTACTCCTAACTTTAATAATTCTTCTATGTCCATCTTGAAATCTTCTAAGTCTAGATTAGTAGCTTCAATATTTTTTGTTCTAATAATGTATTCTGGGTTTTTGATTTTTAGTTCACAAAAAACTTTATCTTTTTCCCAATATTTTAAAACATTTTCTCCTAATATTTCCATCTTTTCTAATTTACTAATTAAATTTTCTATTTCTTGTTCTGTGATTAATGTATTATAGATTTTTTCATTGTCAATAAGTTCTATTGGTCCAAAGTTCTGTTCTTCTATTTCATCTTCATTTTCTAAAATTTTTTCTGTTTCCATTTCATCTTTTAATGGTTCTTTTTCAATAAGTTGACATTCTCTTTCTTTATTACAGGGGCAAATTTTTTCTTTAGGGCTTCCACCACGCTTCTCAGCGCACTCTGATGGATAATGTATGGTTTGTATAGGGGTGAATGATTATTGTCCAATTTTGGGTATTTTAGATAGGCAAATAAATGAAAAAAATACAATTTTGGGATATAAATTTTGTCATTTAAAGTGAAACTTATAAAAGATTCAATTTTATTTGTGAAACTCTAAATTGATTTTATTTACTAATAATTTCATTTATTTAATTGCAGGTACATTTTCGACAATTTCAACTCAAAGATTCATAATTTAATTGACATGAAAAAGCCCAAAATGGATAAAAAAATCAAAAACCCAGCCCAAAAAGATTGTCTCTTTCTCTATAACCTACAACCCTTTTCAGCTGGCCCTATCCTCTCTCTCTGCATTTTTTTGTTACTTCCAGCCGCATGGTCTGTCTTCTTCTAACTCAACCAGCCGCAAGCCATGGATTCCCTCACAAAAACCAGCAACCTTCAACCTTACTTCAGCCATTTTTTCTTCCCCACAAAATCAGCCTAATTCATCCTCCACTCACCAGCCAACTTCTTCTCTTCCTTAACCCATACAGCCGTCTCCCTCTAACCTCTGTCTTCTCCCACCTTCAGTCGCCAACCTTCTCTTCCACCATAACCAACCAGTCATCTTCCTCAGCCGCACAAACCTTCAGCACTCCAGCCGCTAGTAATCCCCCTCTCATCTCCCTCACCCTCAATACCCAGCAGCTGCACGTCTCTCACCATCTCTCCCTCTCGCTGACTTCTTCTTCGTTCCCGTCAACCACCAGCCTCAAGCAGCCATTCACGTAAACAACACAGCCACTTCTCTTCCTCTAACCCACAGCACGCATTCTGTCTCTGTCTCTACAAAAAAAAAAAAAAAAAAAAAAACCAGCCGCAGCAGCTAGCATATCTCTTCCCTCAACTCTGCACTTCAGCCGCTCCTGAACCTCTGTCATCACCCTCGGTCCACCTCACGCCCAGTAGCAGCCCCGCCAATAGCAGCTCCCTCGAACCAGTGACTACAGCACATGCCCAGCAGCTCTCGGTTTCGGTTGATTCTTTCCAGTTTTGACTCTTAGTTTGCTTTGATTTTTATTGTTTCATTTGTTAGTTTATATAAATTCATATTCTTACATTAGTTTAGTTTGAGTTATAATGTTGGTTATAAAATTTTCAGATTGTTGGCATTGATTTGGTTTTAGATATATTTAGTATTGTAATTTCATTTCCGAATCTGAATTTCGTTTGATTAATGGTTAGTGTTTATTTGAATTTTATTCCGATTAATTTTATGATGTCCGGCTAAGTTATTTTTGAGGGGAGTTATTCTTAGCTTCAATGGGCGTGTTTTAATTTCTCATGGGCGAATTGTTGTTATTGATAAGGGAGTTTTCAAATTATTTTACTTGGATTAGTGTCGCTGATGTGGTATGTATTGAAAATGCACACAACATGCTCGACAAAACGCGGTAGAATAAATTGAGTAATTTTCTCACTAATATTTTTAAATCTTACCGATCTCAAGAAATTCATACTAAATTTATTTGCAAAGCCCAATTGATAGGGAAAGAATAACTCCACTCAAATTTCCCTTTCATTGCAATTTAATTATATTCTCTCCAATTTCATTTTAGCACAATTGAAATCATAGTTTAGGTTTCGAATTTAGCAAATATTACGATACCAATAAAATCCCTAGGAAGAATGACCCTGGATTATTGCTAGGCTATAATTTGACCCCTTTATACTTGGAGGGTAGATTTTACATCGAGTCAAGTTTTTGGCGCCGTTGCCGGGGATTATTTTGGTGTTAACTGATTTTTGCTGAATTCTTTTTATTTTATTATTATTTATTTATTCTCGTATCTACTACTATTTTTTGATATTGTTCTTTGTTTATATCCGTTTGGTTCCGAGATAATACTAAACGATTAGTAAGATCGGAATCCACTAACCAATTTTTAATTCTTGAAAACCAGCAGGTAGTAATGGCAAAAATTGCAGATCCAAATGAGGCGCCAGTCGTTCGAAGTCTTAGAGATTATATATTTCCAACAATGGCAAGCACTCCATCATGCATTGTAGTTCCTGCAAATGCAGCGGTCTTCAACTTCAAACCGGGAATGATTGATCATCTACCACGCTTCCATGGGATGCCATCAGAGAGTCCATATCACCACATCCAGGAATTCGAAGGGGTTTGTTTTACTTTTCTTGAAAGAAATTGTACTGAGGAAGTCATTCGACTTAAGCTTTTCCCTTTTTCATTAAAGGATAAAGCTAAGTCATGGCTTAACTCTTTGAGGCCTAGTTCAATTACAAATTGGGCGAATATGCGGAAAGAGTTCATTAAAAAGTTTTTTCCACCACAAAGAACCACCGCTATTCAAAGACAAATCATGAATTTTTCTCAAAAGAATAATGAAAATTTTTACACTAGTTGGGAAAGATTCAAAGATTTGTTGTTATCTTGCCCCCATCATGGTTATGAAAAATGGATGTTAACGAAATTTTTTTATGAAGGGCTCAGACCAGAAATGAGACAATTTGTGCAAACCATGAGTAATGGTGATTTCTTTGCAAAAGACCCAAATGAAGTTTTTACATTTTTTGATGATTTAGCTGAAAATGCCCAATCTTGGGATAACATTGATGAGTTTGATAGGGGTGTTGCAATAAAAACTGAATTTCCAAAAATTGCATCTGGAAATGGAATTCATTCACTTAGAGCAGATGATGACATAAATGCCCGATTGGCTGTCATTACTCGAAAACTTGAAAACTTGAAAACTCAAAAAGTGAACGAAGTCAATTCCTCTTCTACTATTTTAGAAAAATGTTCAATTTGTGATGATGCACAACATTTAACCTCTGATTGTCCTGCACTTCCCCAACTAAAAGAAATGTATTTTGATCAATCTGTTGCTGTTAATATGATTTCCAAACCTTATTCTAACCCATATTCGAGTACTTATAATCCAGGTTGGAGAAATCATCCAAATTTCAGTTGGAGGAATGATCGAGGAGGAAGCAATAATGTTGGAAACAATGCTGGACCTTCACAACCAACACCATATATGCCACCGCAGAAGAGAAGTCTGGAAGACCAAATCCAACAATTCATGCAAAGTCAAGCTGCTATCAACAATCAAAACTCTCATGCCATTAATGATATCCGATCTCAGCTTACAAAGCTGACTACTCAGGAAAGTGCATCAGAAAAAGGTAAGTTTCCAGCTCAACCAATGCCTAATCCTCAAACTCAATACAATGGGGTCGATGAATCCAATCTGAGACATGTGAAAGCAGTAACTACCTTGAGAAACGGTAAGCAAATCCAAGTTCCTGAACCTAAAGAGAACTTGGTGGGTAAGCAAGCTAAACCTTCTGTTGATGATACTGTATTAAAATCTCTATCTGATGTTCAGGAACCACCTAGGCCAATAGTAGGTGCACCCCCTGCCCCTTTTCCTAAAAGATTACAACCTGGTAATAAGACCAAAAATCAAACAGAAATTCATGAGATTTTTAAGCAAGTTAGGGTAAATATTCCTCTGTTAGATGCAATTCAACAAGTCCCTGCCTATGCTAAATTTCTTAAGGATTTGTGTACAGTGAAGAGGAAGTTAGCTGTTAAGAACAAAGCCTTTTTAACTGAACAAGTGAGTTCTATCATACAATGCCAAACCCCTAAAAAATTTAAAGATCCTGGTTCTCCAACGATTGCTTGTATGATAGGAACCACTCGTATTGGTCATGCCTTGCTAGATTTAGGTTCGAGTGTGAATCTTTTGCCCTTTAGTGTGTACACACAGCTTGGTTTAGGTGAACTTAAGTCCACTCCCATGATTTTACAATTAGCAGATAGATCTGTTAAGATGCCTAGAGGGATAATAGAGGATGTTTTGGTTCAAGTCGATAAATTCTATTACCCAGTTGATTTTGTTGTTATTGATGTTCAAAGTACACCTAAAACTTCTCCTCAAATCCCTGTTATTCTTGGTAGACCATTTCTTGCAACTTCAAATGCTTTGATAAATTGTAGGAGTGGTATTTTAAAGTTGACTTTTGGAAATATGTCTTTGGAACTTAACATTTTCAATGCTTGTAGACAACCAAAAGATTTTGATGAAGTACAGGAAGTTAATATGCTGGAAGAGCTGCTAGTTGAGTTAGAAGATCCTAATGAGCAACTTGAGCAAAATCTCGAATTGGACAGCATTCAAGATTCTTCAAAAAGTATAACAACAGCAGTTGTAAGATCTTGGCAGCCAAACATTGAGCCTCTAAATGTTAGCCAGACACTCATGCAAACATCAGCAGAGAAGATGCCAACTCTAGAGCTTAAACCTCTTCCATCGGAACTAAAGTATGCATTCTTGGGACCTAATGAATCATACCCTGTGGTAATCTCTTCTACTCTTACTTGTGATCAGGAAAATATGTTGCTGAAAGTGTTGAATGATCATAGATCTGCAATAGGTTGGACTATAGCTGATATTAAGGGAATTAGTTCTTTAGTGTGCACCCATAGAATTTTTCTAGAAGAAAATGCTAATCCCTCTAGGGAATCTCAAAGAAGGCTAAACCCTAACATGAAAGAAGTTGTTAAAAATGAAGTTTTAAAATTACTTGATGCAGGTATTATTTATCCTATTGCAGACAGCAAGTGGGTAAGTCCTACTCACGTAGTACCTAAGAAAACTGGGGTTACTGTTGTTGAAAATGAACAGGGAGAAATGATAACTAAAAGAGTACCTACTAGTTGGAAAATGTGCATAGATTATAGGAAATTGAATTCCATGACCAGAAAAGACAATTTCCCTTTACCATTCTTAGATCAAGTGTTAGAAAGAGTTGCTGGACATTCATTCTATTGTTTCTTGGATGGTTTTTCAGGCTATCATCAAATTGAAATAGCATTAGAAAACCAAGAAAAAACTACTTTTACTTGCCCTTTTGGGACGTTTGCTTTTAAAAGAATGTCTTTTGGTCTTTGTAATGCCCCAGCAACCTTTCAAAGATGCATGCTTAGCATATTCAATGACATGATAGAAAACTTTTTGGAAGTTTTTATGGATGATTTCTCTGTGTATGGTAATTCATTTGATGATTGCCTAACAAATTTGAAAGCTGTTTTATGCAGGTGTGAAGATAAGAAACTTCTCCTTAATTGGGAGAAATTTCATTTCATGGTAACACGAGGAATTGTTTTAGGTCATATAATTTCTGCTAAAGGCATGGAAGTAGATAAGGCAAAAGTAGATTCAATTTCTAGGTTACCCATTCCTTCATCTGTAAAAGATGTTCGATCATTTTTAGGTCATGCAGGTTTTTATAGGAGGTTCATAAAATATTTTAGTATCATAGCAAAACCTTTGACTACACTTTTGATGCATGATACAAAATTTGTTTGGACTAATGAATGCACTGCAGCTTTTGAACATTTAAAAAAGGCACTCACCACTGCACCCATAGTTAGATCACCTGATTGGTCCCTTCCTTTTGAATTAATGTGTGATGCAAGTGATATAGCTGTGCTTGGCCAGAGGAAAGGTAAGGAACCTTATGTAATCTACTATGCTAGCAGAACTTTGAATCAAGCTCAATTAAATTATACAACTACTGAAAAAGAGCTGCTAGCTATAGTTTTTGCACTGGAAAAATTTAGAACTTATCTTATTGGGACTCCTGTTATCATCTTTACCGATCATTCTGCTCTTAAATATTTGTTCACAAAGAAAGATGCTAAACCTAGACTCATTCGATGGATTTTGTTACTGCAGGAATTTGACATCACAATTAAGGATAAAAAAGGGGTGGAAAATGTTGTCGCTGATAATTTATCCATATTAAATTCTGAAAATTCAAAAGTTTCTCACCCTTTAAATGAGTCATTTCCCGATGAACAGTTATTTAGCTTGAATATTGTTCCATGGTTTGCTGACTTGGTTAATTATCTTGTTACAGGTCATATGCCCTCAAATTGGAGTGTCCAAGACAAAATGAGGATGAAAGCTATTGCAAGGAACTTCTTCTATGATGATCCATACTTATTCAAATATTGTGCTGATCAGATCATCCGAAGATGTGTTCCTGATGACGAGGTACACCAAGTTCTTAATTTCTGTCATTCTCATGCTTGCGGAGGCCATTTCTCTTCGCAGAAAACATCTGCTAAGGTACTTCAATGTGGTTTCTATTGGCCTAGTTTATTTAAGGATGCTCATACCTTTTGTAAAATTGTGAAGCATGTCAGAAACTTGGTAGTATCAGCCATAGGAATATGATGCCATTAGCTCCAATCCTTGTTCTTGAAATTTTTGATTGTTGGGGATTAGATTTTATGGGCCCTTTTCCCCCTTCTTTTGGATATCTATATATATTGGTTGCTGTTGATTATGTGTCAAAATGGGTAGAGGCTATTCCATGTAGAACAAATGACCATAAAGTTGTGCTCAAATTTTTGAAAGAACATATTTTTTCTAGGTTTGGTATGCCTAAGGCCATAATTAGCGATGGAGGAACACATTTTTGTAATAAACCTTTTGAAACCTTGTTAAAGAAATATGGCATTAGGCATAAGATTTCCACTCCCTATCACCCTCAAACTAATGGTCAAACTGAATTAGCCAACCGGGAAATAAAAGGCATTTTGACAAAAACAGTGAATCCAAATAGAAAAGATTGGGCTATAAAATTGGATGATGCTTTATGGGCCTATAGGACTGCTTTTAAAACTGTTCTTGGAATGTCTCCTTATAGAATTATATTTGGAAAACCTTGTCACTTGCCGGTTGAAATCGAACATAAAGCCTATTGGGCAAACAAGACACTCAACTTTGATCTAGATCAAGCTGGTGAGTTTAGGAAATTAAAATTGAATGAGTTAGATGAATTGCATTTGGAAGCATATGAGAATGCAAAAATTTCAAAAGAGAAAATGAAAGTTTTTCACGATAAGAAAATTTTTAGAAAATCATTTTTTCCTTCTCAAAAAGTATTGCTATATGACTCTAAACTTCATCTGTTTCCTGGTAAGTTGAGAACTAAATGGATTGGTCCTTACATTGTGCAAACTGTTTACCCTTATGGAGCAGTTGAAATCTTGGATCCAAAAACTGGTACTGTCTTTAAAGTTAATGGACAACGTCTGAAACCATTTTTGAAAAATTTTTCTGCTGATATTAATGAACTACCTCTGCTGGACCCTGCTTCCAGCGGCTGATTTTCTTGGAACTAACTTTTATTATTATGTATATATTTTATTTTCTTTTTGCAGACTTCATTCTTTTCTTCATTTTTTTAGTTTTTCATTCTTGAATAATTGCTCATGTGCATAAGCCTCCTCTCAGGTACACTCTTCTCCTTTAGCTTGATTTAATTTTGAGTCGTGTTTATTATTCACCGTTCATTTTTCTTCTCTTTGAGTCATTGAGGACAATGTCTGATTTTAGTTGGGGGGAGAGTGACTCAAATGTACTTGTTTTGCATAAATTCTTTTGTGATAGTGGAGCATTAAAATTGAGTACATCTTGAGTCTTGAGTTAAATCTTTGTTATTCTGTAAAGACCTCCCTCCTAAAAAAAAATTTTATGCACGAATTTAAGCCTTGTGGTAAGATGGATAGTCAACACATACAACTAGAGCTCTCTCAAGTTAAGTAATTTTATTTGTTCATCATGAGAGTTGAGTGATTGGTGGTTTTCTTATATTGCCCTTGTTTGATATTGCTACTTCCATTGGGCATCATTACACGGACTGTGGATTGTTGGTGGTTTACACTTAAGAAACGATGAAGGTCAATGTCAAATAAAAATTTGATCCTTTGAAGCTAATATTATCATATTCTCTTCCCATCACAAATCCCTTCATATCCACAAAATTCCTTCATAACCACAAAGCCCTTTCATCTATTTCACATTAAAAATGACATTACATCCAGACATTGCTTCCATAAATACATAACCTTGTTTCTACTTTCAAGTATAAGTGAGGATGATTATTTTTGCTCCATATTTGAGAAACAAACGTTCAGTGCATGAAAAAGAAAGAAAAGTGGAGTTGGAAAGTACTTGACAGTCATTGAGACTAGAGGAAAATGTTGAAAAATTATTTGAGAGGATTCCGATTAAAAAAAAAAAGGAAGGGAGACGTATTGAAGAGAAAGTAAAGGATGTGAAGAAGAAAGCAAGCTTGAAGTGTGATTAAAAGTGAAAATTATTATCCTTGCTTATATTTTGGAAGTCCTCAATTTCTACTCACTTCTTTTATTTTCTTATCCTATACAAAAAAAAAAAAATGCTACATTGCCTCTTGTACTTCCATTGGAATTTCTTGTTCTACTATTATCACTGGAACACGTAAATCTTTTCTTCCACCCCTCCTTATCAGTTCCTTTGATAACACAAGCGTCACCTTTACATTGACATTGACATTTTGATCTTAAGTAGGCTTGTGGTAAGAATGGTTGAGTCCCAATGGTTGTGAGTTTTTCATGAGGTCAATATTTGCATTACTGTCATCCATATATATATGGCCTTTATTGAACGCTTGAGTGATCAATTTTCAAACTCCATGAGTGACCCCCTAACCAATCCAGAAACAAAATACACATACCCGTGAGTATATGGAGTTTATACTTGGCTTGAGTGAATACTTGACACTGTATGTGTTGGGGTTAGTGGTATGATGGATCGGCTTAAAACACACACACACAAAATTTTGGGAATGTTTTTATGGATTAATTTGGGATATAATGCTTGATCTCTTGACTTTGCGAAGTTGATGTGCTCGACTATCTAAACTCATTCTTGACTTTACAATCAAAGTTTTTCATTGAGCTAATCATATTTTAATTCGCTTGAATTGCTAGAGACTAGCAAAAAGCTAGTTGGGGAGTGTGATTATTGTCCAATTTTGCGTATTTTAGATAGGCAAATAAATGAAAAAAATACAATTTTGGGATATAAATTTTGTCATTTAAAGTGAAACTTATAAAAGATTCAATTTTATTTGTTAAACTCTAAATTGATTTTATTTGCTAATAATTTCATTTATTTAATTGCAGGTACATTTTCGACAATTTCAACTCAAAGATTCATAATTTAATTGACATGAAAAAGCCCAAAATGGATAAAAAAATCAAAAACCCAGCCCAAAAAGATTGTCTCTTTCTCTATAACCTACAACCCTTTTCAGCTGGCCCTATCCTCTCTCTCTGCATTTTTTTGTTACTTCCAGCCGCATGGTCTGTCTTCTTCTAACTCAACCAGCCGCAAGCCATGGATTCCCTCACAAAAATCAGCAACCTTCAACCTTACTTCAACCATTTTTTCTTCCCCACAAAATCAGCCTAATTCTTCCTCCACTCACCAGCCAACTTCTTCTCTTCCTCAACCCATACAGCCGTCTCCCTCTAACCTCTGTCTTCTCCCACCTTCAGCCGCCAACCTTCTCTTCCACCATAACCAACCAGTCATCTTCCTCAGCCGCACAAACCTTCAGCACTCCAGCCGCTAGTAATCCCCCTCTCATCTCCCTCACCCTCAATACCCAGCAACCGCACGTCTCTCACCATCTCTCCCTCTCGCTGACTTCTTCTTCGTTCCCGTCAACCACCAGCCTCAAGCAGCCATTCACGCAGACAACACAGCCACTTCTCTTCCTCTAACCCACAGCACGCATTCTGTCTCTGTCTCTACAAAAAAAAAACCAGCCACAGCAGCTAGCATATCTCTTCCCTCAACTCTGCACTTCAGCCGCTCCTGAACCTCTGTCATCACCCTCGGTCCACCTCACGCCCAGCAGCAGCCCCGCCACCAGCAGCTCCCTCGAACCAGTGACTACAGCACATGCCCAGCAGTTCTCAGTTTCGGTTGATTCTTTCCAGTTTTGATTCTTAGTTTGCTTTGATTTTTATTGTTTCATTTGTTAGTTTATATAAATTCATTTTCTTACATTAGTTTAGTTTGAGTTATAATGTTGGTTATAGAATTTTCAGATTGTTGGCATTGATTTGGTTTTAGATATATTTAGTATTGTAATTTCATTTCCGAATCTGAATTTTGTTTGATTAATGGTTAGTGTTTATTTGAATTTTATTCCGATTAATTTTATAATGTCCGGCTAAGTTATTTTTGAGGGGAGTTATTCTTAGCTTCAATGGGCGTGTTTTAATTTCTCATGGGCGAATTGTTGTTATTGATAAGGGTTTATAAATTGTTTTAAGTTTTCAAATTATTTTACTTGGATTAGTGTCGCTGATGTGGTATGTATTGAAAATGCACACAACATGCTCGACAAAACGCGGTAGAATAAATTGAGTAATTTTCTCACTAATATTTTTAAATCTTACCGATCTCAAGAATTTCATACTAAATTTATTTGCAAAGCCCAATTGATAGCGAAAGAATAACTCCACTCAAATTTCCCTTTCATTGCAATTTAATTATATTCTCTCCAATTTCATTTTAGCACAATTGAAATCATAGTTTAGATTTCGAATTTAGAAAATATTACGATACCAATAAAATCCCTAGGAAGAATGACTCTAGATTATTGCTAGGCTATAATTTGACCCCTTTATACTTGGAGGGTAGATTTTACGTAGAGTCAGTGAATAATGTATGTTTTTGGAAATGTATAAAATCTTTTGTAATTGTAACGCTACCATTGTCTTTTAATAAAAAAACTTAGTCCTATAATTGTAATACTACCATTGCCTTTTAAAGGTCTGATCCATGTAGAATCTCTAGGTAATGTATATTCTATACTTAACCCACAATTAGTTTCAAAACTGATTTTACTGTTTGGTCTTAATAATTCTGTGTATGTGTATAAATCTCCATCCATGTGTTGTGCCTCTATTGGATTCTTGGATTCTATTATGTATTTGTCTGGAATTAGTTTTTTATTTATTATGCAATTACTACATCCTGAGTCTATTAACCCTAAACACTTAATAATGTAGTCTCCAATTCTTATTTGACATTTTGCCTTAATACTTTTAAGTTTTTCTGAGTTACATACTACCTGGACATAATTTATTTGTAAACATTCTAAATTTTTTTCTGGTTCTTCAATCATGATTCCTTTACCTTTATTATTGTTTTCTAAGATTTATATTCTTTTTATTATTAATTTTTGCATTTCTTCTAGATTTTCAATTCTTCTTCTTAGAATTCTTATTTCAGAAATTTCTATTTGTTCTTTAGTAATTTCTAATTTTCCTTCTTCTTTTTCAATTATCCCATTATTTTCTAAACATTTAATACATGCTTCTTTATAACATTCTAAACATTTTGCTCTAAGCTTTCTAGTTGGATACCAATTACAAATAAAACATGCTATATTATCTGTTCCTATGTTTTTCTGTCAGTTATGTATATAGGTTTCTATTAATGTTTCTACTAAATTAACTTCTTCTTCAGATTCTGAACTTTCATTTATTTTTAAATTTGAAAATTCATCTAAAATTTCATAATCAGATTCTTCTTGTTCTAATTCTAATTTGTCTTCTATTGAGATTATGATGTAAATTGATTCTTTATCATAAATATATTCATCTAATTGTATGAGATCTTCATTTGTGCATTCAATAATAGTACTTTTTCTATCATAACTATTTATCCTTTTTGGGCAAGTTCTTGCTAAATGTTCATTACTATTACAAACGAAGCAACTAAGTTTATTTTTATAAGTTCTCTCTGGTTTAAATTTTCTTACATGCCTTTTTTCATTTAAATAAGGTTTCCTTTTATTTGACTTTCTTAAGAAGTACCTTTTCTTAATTGGCCTTTTATAATTTTTCTTAAATTTTTTCTTATAAGGTTTGGAGCTTGAGGCTCCATAAGTTTGTGGAGTAAAAATGTCTTTACAAAACTTATAATTTATCTTTTTTAGTTGTGTTTGGATTTGTAATTCTACACATTTGCCTTCTAAACACCTAATTACATGTTGGATTCTGTGTCCTATGCTCCATTTCTTTTCTGGTTGTTCTCTTACTGACATTAAATTATTCCATGATTCTGTTATTTCTAATCCTAATGGTCCTGGTAGTTTATGAAACAATTTATTTCCTATTTCTTGATTAAATGTATTTCCTGAAATTGAAGTTAAATAATAATATTCATTTAAAAATTTCTTAACATATTTTCCTTTAGTCCATTTATATAAATTAAGTTGTTCTAAGTCTCTCATGGCCTTTCTTTGTATACTCATGTGTCCTGAATTTGGGTCTGCTCCAGTAATTAATATCTGTATTTTATTAACAAAATTATAAGGATTACTTCCTAGGTTAACAAGCTGATCAAATTCTTCTTTTCTTTCTATTTTATAAGCTTCCCACATTACTTTGGTACTTTCTCCTAAAAATGTTTCTAAGTATCTATACATATCTAATGGTTCCATTTCTTGACTTTTTCTAGTTAAACCCTTTATCCCTATAACAATTAATCCTAAATGAATAAATCTATAATTTCTTTTTCTGAGTTCTTTTTTAGAATCTTCTGATATTAAGTTTAATTTTACAACTTGGTTACCTATGCATTGTATTGATATCTCTCTATGATGTCTAAAAAACTGTGTTCTTGATTCAAAATTTTTCTCTATTATATAAAACATCAGGATTAAGTATTCTTAAAACATGTGTTTGGAATCTCGCATAATCTTGTTGTGGATCTATAATTTCTTCTATACTTTGGTTATGCTATTCTACTCTTCTCATAATTCTGTCTAACAAATTTCTGTTAATTCCTGATGTACTAGGTCTGGATGTTCCTTCGCTAATTGTTCTAGATCTTCCTAAGAATGGTGTTGATAAATTCATCTTGGAAATTTCAATTCTCTTGGTAGTCTTCTTGTAATTTTTTCTTTTCTTGTCTTTTCAAGATTTAAACTGCTTAATTTTCTTGTTATGGATCTTAAATCACTTTCTATATCTGATGTAGAATTTGTTACCTTCCTTTTATCTAAAGAGTCAATTTTCTTATGTAAAGATACTAAGAGTGTAATTATCAAGTTATTCTATTTAATTTAAACTGCTTCTGTTGCTTTTGAAGAGTCAAGATTTGTAATTCCTTGTGGTTCCTTGTGGAAAGATAAAAAATAATTTAAGGCTTCAAGATAATTTCTATCTACTTGAATACTTTCGTTCATTAACTAAGAATTAGCTTTTTAAATTCTTTAACAGATTCTTCTGTTTTAATGATTATCTTTTTTATTTCTAATTCAATTTCTTTAGGTTTATTAAAATCTAAAATTTTTGTTATTTCTGAAAAATCAAATTTTCCTGATATCTTTTCTTGCTTAGATATTTTTTCCAAAATAACACAATTTTGAATTTTAATAAAATCTAGATTTTCTTTGATATTTCTTAATTCTATACTTTTTGTTTTAAAATGATCTAAAACTATTTCTAAAGTTTTAATGAATCTTTTATTTTGTTGTTCTAAATTTCTGGAGAAATTTATGATCAAATCTATAATAAGATTCTGGCTTGGATTTTCCGAAAACAAACTATGTAATTTATGTTTTGTTTCTAAATTACAGTTAATTATGTTGTTATCTACTGTCTTTGTTTTCCTATTATTACTACAAAGTTCTAGATCTAAATATTCTAAGTGTTTCTTATTATCTATGGCTCTGATACCAAAATGAGGGGGGGTATACCTAAAAGATAAACTCAGTCACTGGCGTAAAGGGGTCTATCTTAAAGTTGATTGCAGAGGTCGGCTTAGGTGCGGAATTTTTACTGATCTAAAAGACTTTCACAGTCTTATTTATAATATCCTGTAACTATTCTATATTGCTCCAAATAGAAAGGGTAATATTGACTATCTATTTTTATAGTCTTAGTTTTTAAAATCTCTTCAAGTTCTTCTACCCTTTTATGTAACTCCCAAATTCTTTTATTTTCACTAATTAAATTCTGTCTGAAATGATAAAGATTTTGATGAGGAGTTCTTAATTTGATTGCAAGATCAAGTATTTTATAATCGTGTTCTAAAATTCTGTTTGTAAATCTTACTTCTCGTTTTATTTCTAAAAGCAAATATTCAAAGTCTAATAAAATTGTTGGAAAACTTTTTTCAACATCGATTTCGTTTGAATTTGAATTTGAAGGGCTTGAAGATGAAGGGTTCATAAATTTTTTTTGTTTTTTCAAATTGTACTTTTATCCTACTGGTACTTTCCTTAGCTTTCTGTATATCTTTAAAGTATTCTAACAAATTTCCTTTTTTTTATATAATAATTATAAATTATAAATCTCCTTTATTATAAATTATTATATTAATTTATAATTTATAAATTATATAATAATTATAAATTATAAATTTATAAATTTAATAATATATAAATTTATTAATAATTATTAATTTATAAATTTATTATAATAATTATAATTATAATTATTAATTTATAAATTTATTATAATAATTATAAATTATAATTATTATAATAATTTATAAATAATAATATAATTTATAATTTATTATAATATAAATTTATAATAATTTATAATTTATAAATAAAAATTATAATTATAAATATATTTAATAAATATATAAATTATAAATTATAAATTAATAATTTATAAATTATATTTATATAATAAATTTATAAATAAATTTATAATTATATAAATTAATATTTAATAATTAAATTTATTAAATAAAATTATAATTTATAAATAATTATTATAAATATATTTAGTAATTTATAAATATTTATGTAAAATTACAATTTATAAATTATAATTAATTTTATAAATAATTTAATTTATAAATAATTATTATTTATAATTTAATAATTATAAATTTATATAATTAATTATAAATTATAAATTATAATTATAATTATATATTTATAAATTTATAATTTATATAATTATAATTATATATTTATTATAAATTTATAATAATTATAAATTTATAAATATAAATTTATAAATTAATTTATAATTATAATTATAATTATAATTAATAATTTATAAATTTATAAATTAATATATTAATTAATAATTATAATTTATAATTATAATTTAATTTATAATAATTAATTTAATTATTAATATTTATATAAATTATTAATAAATAAATTTATAAATTTATATATAAATTTGTAATTAATAATTATAATTTATAAATTATAATTTATATAATTGATTTATTATAATATAATTAATATTATAATATAATTAATATTATAAATTTATAATTTATAATAATATTTATAAATTAATAATTTAATTTATAATTATTAAATTAATTATAATTATTAAATTATAATTTATAATTATTAATTATATAAATTTATATAAATTATATAATTTATAATTATATAATTTAATAATATATAATTTATAATTTATAATTTATAAATTATAATTTATAATTTATATATTATAATTATAATTAATAAATATATAAATTATAAATTATATAATTATAAATTATAAAAATTATAAAAATCATAAATATTAAATTATATAAATAAAAAAAAAAAAAAAACTCAGTGCTCGATTAACAGAATTATATTTAGACTAAGAACCTTATTTTTCTAACATAAAATGAGTTTCACCAAAGCAAATCCCCTAAAAACTTGCGGTTTAGAGAAAACTCTATTTAGTGGTTAAACTCTATGCATCTAGTAGATTTAGCGTAGGAAAGATATATTCTGAACAGTTCGAATGGGATCCTCTAGGGTCGATTGAAACTTGGATTTATTCGAATAAATTTGAGCCTCTGATCAGTTTTTGCCTAATCTCAATATTCTTTTTTAATCAACGAATTTTGATGCTTATAAACTAACAATCTTACAAATAAATAGAAAGTTGGAAATGACGCGAATGTTATTTGGTCATATGAAATTTCAGTTTCCAGCAACATGGAGACATTATTATCTTCTGTTTCCCCTTCAAACTCCACGAGGGTAATCGCGTAGCAGGTAATAAATTAAAGAGAAGTCAGACGATGTATAAGGAACAATAACCTCTTGAGATAAAGTTCCAACGAGGGGTGTGTATATCAAAGAATACAAAAGCAGAAAACGAAGCAAGGCCTCTAAGAGGCGCAAGCATACGAACTAGACTAAGTTTTGATAGGAAAGTAAAGATAAAAGAAAATTAAATATCTCTGCTCGAAAGTTGATTGATTGGTCCCTCTAAATGTCTAAAGTTCTACTATATATACAACTATCTACAACTGCCTTCTAGCATGTGAACTTTTGATTGCCGCCTTAACTTGTAATTTGCTTGGAACAACTGCTATCCACCATGTCGCATAATTGTCACCAATTTCCTTGTGTAACCGAAGTCTACCACTTTGTGTCAAATAACTTCCATGATCTCCTGCTGCTACCCAGAACGTGGACACTGCTAATGAATGACCGGATGGGTCGTGGGATGATTCTCCAAAACTGCTTCTTCAACCTTATTCAATGTTGTCGCCCAATTGCCCTTGCCATCGTCCTATCGCCCAAGTGCCTTAGTGATTGCCCAGTCACCCAGCTCCCTCTACATCACCCTTCCGTCCGTAATGGACTATCATGTTTTAGGCCTTTTGTGCTGAGCCAATTGGATATTTTTGGATATCAACAATTACTCCCCAATATGGTTGAACTAATATGTACCTATTAATTCTTTCATATTCAAACGTATTCATTCATTACAAGACTTTTGGCATTTCGAATTCTCTCTTTTCCAAGGTTTAGACCTTCAAGTTTTCCACACATGTATCTGGCCACTTGTATTTCGTCCCCTTACCTTCTGTCTCCCTATAAAATCACAGATCCTGTTGTACCTCCGTATCTCTCATTTTCTATTCTCACTCAACTCACATGGCATCTTCATCCAGAGTACGAATGATTGATCTTCTATGTCCAGAAGATCACTTTTTTTCCTTTCTTCCTGGAAATGAACTGCTTAATCTTCTTTTTGTTTTACCGTCTGTCTTGATTCTTTCTTTGGTATGGGAGATGTAGGAAATATTTTTTGGCCGATGAAGGTCTTCTCAGTGCCTTTTCCCCTTGTGATCCCTAGTAGGGGTCATTAATGTGGAGGAATGGCCTGGTGAGAGTGCTTCAATGGCCATTTATTGCCTGATGGCTAATAAAGGTCTTCTCGGTGTCCCTTCCATTTATGGTCTCCAGTGGGGGGTTTTTGGTGCAATCTTACTCTGATTGACTGCATATTAATCTCCATAGGTAGTACTGCCTCTTGACCATAAGTAAGCAGGAAAGGAGTTACTTTGGTACTTGATCGTGGTGACGTCCTATAAGCCAATATAGTTTTGTTCAGACATTCATGCCAATTTCTGGCATTTTCATCTATCATTTTCCTAATGGTATTCTTCAGGATCTTATTAGAAGATTCTGTTTGTCCATTAGATTGAGCGTAATAGGGTGTGGAGTTCACTAATTTGATTCCAAATTCGCTCAAAAATTCCTTCACTTGATCTCCATTCAAAGAGGTTCCATTATCCACCATTAAAGTCTGAGGTATTCCAAATCTATAGATAATATGATCATGAACAAATTCTATGATATTCTTTTGAGAGATCTCTTTTAAAGTCACTGCTTCCACCCATTTAATGAAGAAATCTGTTACAACTATTATGAATGTATGCTGCTTGGATGATGGGGGGTAAATCTTCTCAATGAGATCTATCGCCCAACCTTTGAATGGTCAAGGCTTAATAACAGGTGATATTTCTCTTGCTAGCACTCTTTGGATTAGGCCATGCTTTTGATAGGCTAAACAGCTTTTAGCATACTATACACATGACTCGCCCATTTTGGGCCAAAAGTATCCATTCCTAATGATTAACCATCTCATTCTTTGGCCTGCCTAATGGGCTTAACATATTCCTTCATGTGCCTTAGCCATTACTGTTTTGGCATCCTTTAAACTTATACATTTCAATAGTACTTCATCTGAGCGTTTCTTGTATAACTCTTCACCTATCAGCACGTAATTCAGAGAATGCAACTTCATTTTTCTGTTATTCTCTTGGTCAGATTTCTTCAAAAACCTTTTTATCTCTTCCCTTCAATCTATTGCATCTTCATCTTGTATGCAATGAATGTTGATCATCTTTGCCCTTCTTTGTATTACGGGAAATATCACGCCGTATGCCGTATTTGCAAGTAGAACCTAAGTTCATTATTTTTGAATAACTCATGGCCATTTGGGCTAATTCGTTTGCTAAATCATTATACATTCTGTTAACATACTGTAATTCTTCTTGATCAAATTCCTCCAACAGCTCTTGGGCGATTTCGTATTGTATTATCACGAGAATTATTTTGGCATTTAAAGTCGCCAATCAATTGATAAATTACCAATTGAGAATTGCCCTTACTATTACATTCCTTACTTCCAACTCTTCTAATAACTCCAAACCTAAGATCAATGCCTCGTATTCAGCTTGATTGTTGGTGCATATTCTATCCAGAGTGAAAGAAATTTATAACACAATCCCAATGGGTTTATTAAAACTATTCCGACCCTGGCACCTCTAGATTTTTTTGATCCATTGAAGTATAAAACCCAAGGTTTTAATTCAAATGAATCGACTTCCAATTCAACTTATTTAGGTATGTCAAGGCATGGATGATCAGCCAAGAAGTTGTCTAATGCTTGGTTTTTAACTGTCTCTTAGGGTACATATTGTATTTCGAATTCTGACAATTCCAAGGTCCAAATACCTATCATTTGATGCAAAACAGGGCGAGAAAACATATACTTGACCAAATTTACTTTAGAAATGAAATAAACAGTTACGGGCCACACATAGGCCCTTAATTTCGTACATGTGAAATACAAAGCCAAACAAAGTTTTTCAATGGCCGAATAATTACATTCACATTTGGTTAACTATCTACATAAATAATAGATCGCCCTTTCATAGCCAAACTGGTCTTCCTGTGCGACCATTCCAGCTATGGATTCTTGTTCAGCCGATATGTATACTTTCGTTGGCCGTCCTTGGATAGGTGACACTAACACAGGTGGACTTGACAAGTAAATCTTCTTTCCAAATGAATTTGTCCTAATTCTTCAGCTTTAATAGAGGCGAAAAAATATTTGTACGCCCTGCACATTTAGAAATAAAACGCCTCAAAAAGTTGATTTGGCCATGAAATCTTTGTAATTATTTCTTGTGAATAGGTGGTTTGGCCTCCAAAATGGCCTTCGAATTATTTTTATCAAGCTCAATCCCTCTTTTGTAGACTAAAAACCCAAGGAAATTTCCTATGTTTACTCCAAACGCATATTTCAAGGGATTCAATTTTAGCTTATATTGCCTCATTCCCTCAAATGAGCGCTTTAACTGTTCAAAATGGCCTTCTTGTTTGGGAGACTTGACCACTATATCTACACAAACTTCAAAAAATTTTCCTATCATATCATGAAAAATCAAGTTCATTACCCTTTGATAAGTGACCCCTTATTTTTTAGGCCAAAAGGCATGACTACTCACTCAAAACATCCTAAGGCTCCAGGACATCTAAATGCAGTTTTATGTATATCTTATTCAGCTATGTAGATTTAGTTATATCATGAATATCCATCCATAAAGGAATACATTACATGTCCGACAGTTGAATCCACCAAAGAGTCCACCGTAGGCATTGGATATTCATCTTTGGGCGTTGCTAATTCAAGTTCCTGAAATCTATGCACACCCTAACACTACCATTCTTTTTTAACACAGGCACTTTATTAGATAACCATTCAACATAGCTGGTTGTTCTAATAAAATCGGCATTTAACAGTCGTTCTATCTCTTTCTTTACTTTAGGCAATACGTTTGGGGCAAAGAGCCTAGGAGGTTGCTTATGGGGCTTAAAATTTGGCTTAGTTGGTAATCTATGTTCTAACAAAATCTTATCCAAACTAGGCATGTGTTCATCCTCCCAGCAAATCAATCTTTGTACTCTTTTAACAAAGCGATTAATTTATCACTTACCTCTTAACCAAGTATTTGGCTATCAAATATTGTGCAGTCTTCCCCCTCGTCACCAATGTTCACCCTCCTCAGTGGGTCTTGTGATTGAGCATGACCAGGCTTGACGATCCTCATTACTTCATCGTCCAAGTATTTTACTAGCATTTCCTCTTCCAAGCCATTTACCTAATTAATCTCTCAGCTAGTATGCTGTTCCACTTCGAGTACTGCTAATTTGTCCTTCAGTGACTTCAATGCCTCTTCTGCTTTTGTTTCACATTCCTTATTGAAAGCCATTATTTTAGCTTTGAAAGCCTGGACCTCAGCCAGGTCTTTCTGCTGCAGACGACTCATTTCAGAGTCCTTCGATTATTTTCTTGCCAATTACTGGGTCTTTGAAGGTCACTATGTTTGGTCTCATTTGATTTAACATTTCAGCGAGTGCGCCTATTGGAAATGGTTCTTTGCTCTTTGCAACAATCTGAGTTTTTTTTCCATCTTGAATTATTCTGAAAAGTCCATAATTTCCTTCATACATGAACCTTTCCACTGAGTTTGCTTCTACTACAAGGGGCCTGTGATCTACCTGTACTACCTTTTCTTCGCCTTTATCATTCCAGAAACTAGGCATTGGTGGAGTGACGATGGTATGCAGTGACTCCCGTGGATCCAGTCTCTCCCTAGTAGCACATTGTAGCTGGTGGGACCATCTGTCACGAAGAAGACTGTGGTCCTAGTAGTTTCTCCTATAGTTATATCCAGTGGCAGTACCCCTTTAGCTTATGTTGCCCCTCCATTGAAGCTTGTAAGAATAACCTCTGTTGGAATCATATCGCTCTCTATCTTAGCAAATCTCCTTATCATCCTGGAAGGGGTAGTATTTATAGCTGCCCCATTGTCAATGAGCACCTTTGACATAGGTATACCATTGATTAAAGCCTTCACATACAACGGCCTTAAATGCTTGGTTAATTTCGCAGATGGCTTTCTAAAAGTGACCTTCTCCGCTGCATCTATTTCTACCTCTTGTTTATCTTCCACTACACGAACTTTGTGCAGTAACTCACCGTGCTCTTTTGCAAGTTGTTTCCTTTTGCTTTCTTCTTGCAAACTCTTCATCCATTAATCAACCTGTGGGGGGAGGAAATATTCTAGGAGGTGACCCATATTTTTCAGAGCAAGGCACACTTACCCTTCTCTTAGGAGTCCCATATAGCATGTAATAGTCGAAGGAACGACCTGATGGTTTTCCCAGTAGATCCACCTCACATACACCTTCTGGTATAACTGCTTTAACAAGGTGTTGCGCAACACTCTTTTTCTTCTTTCCGCCTCTAAATCAATCTCTTCATCTATGTTAGTCATGTCATCGTCCTCTCCATAGACTTCTAGGGACGTTTGACCTTCTTCAAATTCCAGCACACATGTCTCCTCTTCATCATTCTCTCTTCCTTCATCTGTAATCTCTTTACTCCGGAATTCCTTGGCTAACAAGTAGTTATTAGCCATAATAGGAGTCAATGTCCCAAATTGAATGGTGAGGGATTGCTCTGGATCTTCCACATTGTCATCTTTCTGACTGTGCTCAAACTTTGACTTCCCTGAAGAATTCTCCGGTATCTTTTCCATGGATTCTCCTATGCTGGCTTCCTTACTGTCGTTGAAGATGTTTCTATTTTCCACCTTAAGTGGTTTAGGTGGTTTAGGACGTGGAAATTCTTGTTGCTACCTCATCATTCTCCCGTAGTTTCTTTGGAAATGCCTTTGCAGCGTTCTAGTCATCTCATTAAATGACAACATCCTTCATGCATTGTCCTGGAATCAATGCCATACATTCAGCTGAAGAGGCTATGGTCTGAATGTCCTCCCACTATTCATCCGCCTAAATTGCCTTTCAAAAAGCGATTTTCTATGGGAAGGCCTTTCCCGTCCTCTATCGGGCTAGAAATTGGGAACATGTCTTGGATGATCGTAACGTCCCCACGTATCCTGCTCCTCCACATGTTGGCTTATTTTTCCCTTGCATTTGGCATAGAAAATGCTTTCATCACTCTTAGGTTCTTTTCCTTTGAGTCGTTCAAAATCACTGCGATGTGGCCCAGGATCTTCTTCCCCATCATCTATGACTAACTTGAATTTTTGCAACCTACCTTTGATGTTAGTCGACATTGTATTCACCCCAAGTGGCTATGGGAAAGGATTCTCATCTACTGTCATCTTCCTTTTGGCCCCAAACATGATTCTTCCAGACTCAATGGCATCCTGTAACACATGACGGAAGACCAAGCAATTGTTAGTCATATGAGACCATGCATTGTATCATTTGCAATATTTTTTACCCTTGATTTGTTAAGAGTTTGGAAACTTATACTTATCGCTTAGCTTTATTTACTTGTCCTTATATAGTTTATCAAATACAAGGTCAGCTTTGGTCACGTCAAATGAGAATATTCTAGCCTTTTTGTTTTTATCTCCAATAGGCTCATTTTTTACCGTTGAGTTTGATTCGACCGCTAAAGGGCAGGCATATGTGTCCTCCCACTACTAATTATGCCAGACATACTTCGATCTGATCATGGTAATCATCATCAACATGGTGAACGTTAAATTTAGGGACTTTATAATAAGTCCCTTTACAAGAATTTTTCATTTGCTCTTCCTCTCTAATTAGTCGTTCATACCTGACTACATTCGGTCTCAATTGGAAAAGGTCACGAAACTCCCTGTCTTGGAATTTCTTTTTTAGATCGAAGCTTAGGCAACTTTGAGGGATCTTAACGAATTCCTTTTCAGGAAAATGTACAAAACACTTGCTTCTAATTGTTTTGAACCTTTGGAGGAAATCTTCTGCCCATTCGTTTGGCATTTGGCATAGATTCGCCAGATCAGCCAGAGTAACCTCGGATTCTGACTTGTAAAATTGGGCATGGAACAATTGTTCTAAATGTTGCCATGTCTGAACAAAATTTGCTGGAAAATTAATGAACTAGGAGAAGGCTACCCCTATTAAAGAGCTAGGGAATAATCTCATCTTATGGTATTCATTTACCTCGCCATATTGCAACGTAAAACGCCCTATGTGTTCTAAAGCTGAGACTTCTCCAAGGCCAGTGAACAGTGAGAATTCAGGTACTTTGTATCCTCTTGGCCATGGATATGCTTGATCTACCCAATCAGGATATGGCTTAGTGTAAGTAGACCTAATGTAAGGACATATTCCTACAGCCATTTGGTCCCAAACTATTTCAGTAATTTGATCTCTCAACAAGACTGTATGATCATAAGGGACTCATACATGTTGATTTCATGGTGGTATCACTTATGGCCTAATATTTGGTAACGGGTTAACAGCAAAGGTGCCATTGTTTAGACATTGTTACCGTTAGCCTGAGTATTCCCCCCCTCATTAATGCGCGGGGTGTTCTGTCAATACTATTACCCAAGTTAGCCATACCACTACCCCCCAAGTTAGAAGTAGAAGGTAGATGGTTATATCCCTTGATTTAGACCTACAATCATGGTATTGTTCCCACAATTGTTTTGGCTTGCAAGTGGTGACCAGTATTTGGAAAAGTGGACTGATAAATTTGGCATGTTAACCTATTCATCGTATCGTGTAAGGTTCTTAGTTGTCTAGCCATGTTGTCATAGTGTTCTCTTTCACTTTGAATAAACTTTTCCATATTATGAACATATTGTAAATTTACCTGTTCAACCACATCCTGTGTGAGACCGCCAAGTAGTGAATGCATAGTCCGAGGACTTAATTCCGCCATTGGCTCATAGTGGCACTGACTTTGTCAATCTGTTCCCAGAGTGCTTTGCTGCTCCTCATATCTCTCGATCAAAGATTGGACGCGGTGGCTTGCTGGTTCCTTATCAGAATTTTTATGAGGCATCTTTCTTTACCTTTGTATCTTCAAACATCAAATGTTGTCCCACTGGGCATGCAAAACTTGTTTCCCCTTCAAACTCAGTACGGATAATCGCGTAGCATGTAATAAATTAAAGAGAAATCAAATGATGTGTATGGAATAACAACCTCTTGAGACAAAGTCCCAATGAGGGGTGTGTTGATGTGATCTAGACCACAGATACAAGCCCACACAAAGATCCGTTGAAGATCAAAGGAGGACCGATGACTCGATTGTAAACAAAGAGGGTCAACGAAGCAATGGACAAGCTAGTTCAAGGAACAATGGCCAAAACAATGCTCGTGTCATCAAAAGAAGCAAGTTCCATGTTGGGACCGAGCCAAAACGACGAGTGGATCAACCTCATTCAATGCGTCGAAGAAAATTGTGAAATTTCAATGTTACGGCCGTAACATATATTTCCTCACGGCCGTAACCAACTCACTGCTGAAATTGATTTTACGAGACATTAGGGATTACGGCCGTAAAGGTTGAGTATCACGGCCGTAATGGAGTCAGTGCTTAAAACTGGAATTTGGATGTTTTTGGGCTTACGGACGTAAGGGAGGTAGTCACGGCCGTAAGAGTCTATACGCGTAATTTTAGGGTTTTAATTATTTCCTTATTTTTAGTTATTTGTTTCCTAATTTAATTAAAACTTTTAACCTAGTTTTTGACCATATTTATAGGGATTTAATTTTCATTATTCATGGACAACTTTGATATTATTATTGAGAGGCAATTTGCTTTCATACTTTATTTTTTATTGAATAAAATTCGAACTTGCTAGTTTAATTCTTGTTTGTTCAAATCTTGGGTGAGATTTATTTTCATTGTGATCAAGAGGTCAGCATATTTATTGATTGTGTTGGTTGCTTGGTTCAATTAATTTGAATCAATCTCGAAATCGTGATTCTTTGGCGTTCTTGGGTCGATTCCAATAATTTGTGGGTTGCGTAGCTACAATTGCTACGTGGTTTGAATCATCTGGTATCAGAGCTGAGGCTCCAAAAATCAAGGTTATATCTTTGTTTTGTTTTCTTAAGTTTTCTTTAATCTTGTTCTTCGTGTTCTTCCAGTTCTTGAGTCTTTAATCAAAAAAGTGTCACAAAAAAATTCAATAGTCGTTATTTCCTTCGTTTGTTATCCAAATTAAATTTCGTTTTTTTCGTCTTTCTCGAAGTTGAATTTTCGAGAAATCTAAAAAAAAAAACGAAAATTCCAAGTCCAAGAAAAAAAAATAGCTGTTATTTGATTTCAAGAAATATATTCTTGACTCAATCTTAGTTTCCATAAAAAGTGTCAAGTTCTATATCGAGTCAAATTCCATTCTCTAAAGGTCTTCTTCAAGTTTTCCAAACAGTTCATAAAATTCTCACTCTTACTCGATTTGAATCATTCGAGCTTAAACTTGTTTGAGTCCGGGTTCGTTCTTTGAAGCAATTGGGGTGAAAGTCATTTAGTGGAAAAAGGCAGAGAGGTGAGATCAATAGAAGGTAAAATCCAAATTTGAGTGATACACGAGCGAAATACACGTGAGGCATATAATATTTAGTTTTAGGATATCTGAACAATCTTCTACTACAAAAAACAACGATCGAGTCAACATGACGGAAGAGATGGTACAACGGTTTGAGCGGTTGTTTGGGGATGTGTTAGGTAGGTTAGAAAGGCTTGAGCAACCTCGGGAAGTGCCTAATGCCCGTAGGTAAGGTGGGCAAGGTCGTAGAATAGAGGGGATCGATGAGAATGACGAAGGTAGTGATTTTGACGATAGAGCAATTCTGGATAGAGGAATTAGGCATGGAAGAATGGATAGATATCTTGGTGGCGATAGAATGGATGGTAGTATGAGCAACATCAAAATGACAATTCCATCATTCAAGGGTAGGAGTGACTTGGAAGCATACCTAGAATGGGAAAAGAAGATAGAATTAATTTTCAATTGCTACACTTATTCGGAAGAGAAAAAGGTTAAGGTAGCTGTACTTGAATTCTCCGATTACACTATTACTTGGTGGGATCAATTGGTGACTTCTAGGAGGAGGAATCGCGAGAGGTCCGTTAGTACTTGGGATGAGTTAAAAACTATCATGAGAAAGAGGTTCATTCCTAGTCATTACCACCGGGAGCTTCATTAAAAATTACAAAGTCTATACCAAGGATCAAAGAGTGTGGAGGATTATCATAAGGAGATTATTTGGAGATGGAAGATATGTTGCACATGGCTATAAAGGTGGAGAAGCAAATAAAGAAAAAGGGAACAGCAAGGTATCAATCTGGTTCTAATTCTTCTTGGAAGCCGAAGTGGGAAAGTAAAGAAGATGGGGCTGTTTCTAAAGGGAAGTTTGAAGCACCAAAAGGGAAGTTTGAGACACCAAAAGGGAAGGAGGAACAAGCTAATAAACTCGTACCTAAAGGGGAACCTCAACCATCTAGGAGTAGAGACATTCAATGCTTCAAATGTTTGGGGAGAGGACATGTGGCATCTCAATGTCCTAATAGGCGAGTGATACTTGTGCGGAAGGATGGAGCCATGGAGAGTGATAGTGAGGAAGAGGATTATAGCGATATGCCAGCATTGGAGGAAATATGTGATGATGAGGATATATTATCCGGGGAGCATGGCGAGTTATTAGTGGCAAGGCGAGCTCTTAGTGCTCAAATCAACACGGATGATTTGGAACAACAATGGGAGAACATATTCCATACACAATGTCGCATTAATAACAAGGTATGTAGTATGATTATTGATGGTGGTAGTTGCACTAACGTCGCGAGTACTATACTTGTTGAAAAATTAGGATTACCTTTGTTAAAACATCCTAAACCTTATAGGCTTCAATGGTTAAATGATAGTGGAGAAATTAAGGTGAATAGGAGGGTGTTGGTGAGTTTTTCTATTGGTAGCTATGTGGATGATGTTATGTGTGATGTGGTTCCTATGCATGCCGGACACATTTTGTTGGGTAGACCTGGGCAATATGATAGGAAGGTAACGCATGATGGCTATAAAAATAGGTATAGCTTTACCAAAGGGGGAAAAACCATTACACTTGCACCATTGACACCGTCACAAGTGTATGAAGATCAAATAAAATTGAAAAATGATGAAGAAAAAAGCGTGAAGGAAAATGAGAGAAAGAGAGTTGAGGCCACGACCTCAGAAAAAGGAGAGGAAAAGAGAGTTGGAGCCACGACTCCAGAAAAAGGAGAGGCGAGAGAAAAAATGAGTGTTGGGGTACATACCTCAGAAAAAGGAGAGGGAGCGAAGAGTGCCAGAAAAGAAAGAAAAATGAGTTTCTACGCAAAAAGGAGTAAAATCAAGAAAGCATTCATGGAAGAACGACCAATGGTCCTTCTTCTATACAAGGAATCATTCCTTGCATTTGATGAAACTAACAAATCCCTCCCTAGTTTGGCTATTTCTCTCTTGCAGGAATTTGACGATGTATTTCCCGATGACATACCTAGTGGGTTACCACCCATTCGAGGTATTGAACATCAAATTGATTTTGTACCTGGAGCAGTCATTCCAAACCGCCCCGCTTATCGAAGTAAGCCCGAGGAGACGAAGGAGCTCCAAAGGCAAGTGGAGGACTTGATGAGCAAAGGGTATATAAGGGAAAGTATGAGTCCATGTGCCGTCCCCGTGTTACTTGTACCTAAGAAGGACGGGACTTGGAGAATGTGTGTCGATTGTAGGGCCATCAACAACATAACGGTAAAGTATCGTCATCCTATTCCTAGGTTAGATGATATGTTGGATGAATTGCATGGCTCTAGCATATTTAGTAAAATTGACCTTAAGAGTGGTTATCATCAAATTCGAATGAAAGAAGGAGATGAGTGGAAAACTGCTTTTAAAACTAAGTATGGCCTGTATGAATGGTTAGTAATGCCTTTTGGACTTACTAATGCACCTAGCACATTTATGCATTTAATGAATCATGTTTTACGTGCATTTATAGGTAAATTCGTTGTAGTTTACTTCGATGATATCTTGATATATAGTAAAACTTTGAATGAGCATCTGGAGCATGTTAGGTGTGTGCTTGTGGTTTTAAGACAAGAGCAACTTTTTGCTAATTTTAAAAAGTGTGATTTTTGCATGGAAAAAGTTGTGTTTCTTGGCTATGTGGTTATTGCTAAAGGAATAGAAGTAGATGAAGAAAAAGTCAAAGCTATTAAAGAATGGCTAACACCTAAAAGTATAACTGAGATTAGGAGTTTTCATGGCTTGGCTAGTTTTTATAGGCGCTTTGTTAAAAATTTTAGCACGATTGCCGCACCACTCACAGAAATTGTCAAAAAAAGTTTAGGTTTTAAATGGGGAGTAGAACAGGAACATGCATTTGAAACAATAAAAAATATGCTGTGTAAAGCACCGGTTTTATCACTTCCTAACTTTGACAAGGCTTTTGAGATTGAATGTGATGCCTCAGGGCTAGGCATTGGAGCTGTTTTAATGCAAGATCAAAGGTCAATCGCCTATTTTAGTGAAAAACTAAAAGGGGCTGCACTTAATTACCCCACATATGACAAGGAGTTATACTCCCTTGTGCGCGCTTTGGAGACATGGCAACATTACTTGTGGCCACGGGAGTTCGTGATACACACTGATCATGAATCCTTGAAGCATTTGAGGGGTCAAGCTAAGCTGAGTAAGAGACATGCAAGGTGGGTAGAATTCATCGAAACATTTCCCTATGTCAGCCGATACAAATAAGGTAAGGAAAATGTGGTGGCAGATGCATTGTCTCGAAGGTATGTTCTTTTAAATTCTTTAAATTCTAAATTACTTGGATTTGAATACATTAAGGACATGTATGCTAGTGATCTGGACTTTTCTAATATTTATGAATTATGTGGTAAAGGGGCTGTGGATAGGTTCTTTAAACATGATGATTATTTATTTCGAGAAAATAAATTGTGTGTCTCTAGGTGTTCAATGAGGGAGTTACTTGTGAGAGAGGCCCATAGTGGAGGTTTAATGGGTCATTTTGGGGTTAAAAAGACCATTGAAATCCTAAGTGAACATTTCTATTGGCCTAAGATGAAGATTGATGTGGTTCGAGTTTGTAATAGATGCATTACTTGTAAGAAGGCTAAATCTAGGATTAAACCCCATGGATTATATATGCCTTTACCCGTCCCTAGTGAACCTTGGGGCGATATCTCTATGGATTTTGTTTTGGGACTACCTAGGACTAAGAAGGGAAGAGATTCAATTTTTGTGGTAGTATATCGCTTTAGCAAAATGGCACATTTCATACCATGCCACAAAACTGATGATGCTACTAACATAGCTGAAATTTTCTTTCGGGAAGTCGTGCGCTTACATGGGGTTCCTAAAAGTATTGTCTCGGATAGGGATGTTAAATTCCTTAGTCATTTTTGGAGAGTCTTGTGGAACAAATTAGGAACAAAACTACTTTTTTCTACAACTTGTCACCCACAGACCGAGGTAGTAAATAGGACAATGATTCAATTGTTGCGCACCATAATCAATAAAAAATTGAAAAATTGGGAAGAGTGTTTACCATTTATTGAATTTGCATATAATAGGGCTATACATTCTACTACTTCTTGTTCACCATTTGAAATTGTTTATGGTTTTAATCCGCTAACACCATTGGATTTAATTCCTTTACCTGTGAATGAACGTAGTAGCTTAGATGGAAAGGAAAAGGCTGAAATGGTTAAATCACTCCACGACAAGGTGAGGTTGGCGACTGAAAAGAAAAATGAACATTATGCTTCGTAGGCTAACAAAGGGAGAAAGGGCGTTATATTTGAACTCGGTGATTGGGTTTGGTTACACTTGAGGAAGGAGCGGTTTCCCGAACAACGCAAGTCAAAGTTACAACCGCGAGGGGATGGTCCATTCCAAGTGATTGAAAGGATCAACAACAATGCCTATAAAATAGATCTTCCTGGTGAGTATAGTGTTTCAGCTTCATTTAATGTTTCTAATCTATCTCCGTTTGATGCAGGTACAGATTCGAGGTCGAATCCTTTCGAAGAGGGAGGGGATGATGTGATCCAGACCACGGATACAAGCCCGCACAAAGATCCGTTGAAGATTAAAGGAGGACCGATGACTCGATTGCAAACAAAGAGGGCCAATGAAGAAATGGACAAGCTAGTTCAAGGAACAATGGCCAAAACAATGTTCGTGTCCTCAAAAGAAGCAAGTTCCATGTTGGGACCGAGCCAAAACGACGAGTGGATCAACCTCATTCAATGCGTCGAAGAAAATTGTGAAATTTCAATGTTACGGCCGTAACATATATTTCTTCACGGCCGTAACCAACTCACTGCTGAAATTAATTTTTCGAGACATTAGGGATTACGGCCGTAAATGTTGAGTATCACGGCCGTAATGGAGTCACTGCTTAAAAATGGAATTTGAACGTTTTTGGGCTTACGGCCGTAAGTCATATTGTCACGGCCGTAAGAGTGGATCAGTAACAAGGTTACGACCGTAAGGGAGGTAGTCATGGCTGTAAGAGTCTATACGCGTAATTTTAGAGTTTTAATTATTTCCTTATTTTTAGTTATTTGTTTCCTAGTTTAATTAAAACTCTTAACCTAGTTTTTGACCCTATTTATAGGGATATAATTTTCATTATTCATGGAAAACTTTGATATTATTATTGAGAGGCAATTTGCTTTCATACTTTATTCTTTATTGAATAAAATCCGAACTTGCGAGTTTAATTCTTGTTTGTTCAAATCTTGGGTGAGATTTATTTTCATTGTGATCAAGAGGTCAGCATATCTATTGATTTTGTTGGTTGCTTGGTTCAATTAATTTGAATCAATCTCGAAATCGTGATTCTTTGGCGTTCTTGGGTCGATTCCAATAATTTGTGGGTTGCGTAGCTACAATTGCTACGTGGTTTGCATCATGTGTATTTAGAAGAATACAAAAGCCAAAATGAAGCAAGGCCTCTAGGGGGCACAAGCACAGGAACTAGACTAAGTTCTGATAAGGAAAGTAAAGAAAAAGAAAATTACATATCTCTGTTCGAGAGTTAATTGACTGGTCCCTCTAAATGTCTAAAAGTTCTACTATATATACAACTATCTAGAACTGCCTTCTAGCATTTGAACTTTTGATTGCCGCCTTAACTAGTAATTTTCTTGGAATAATTGTTGTCCACCATGTCGCATAACTATCGCTCATGTCCTTCCGTAGCCGAAGTCTACCGCTTTGTGTCAAATAACTTCCACGATCTCCTTCAACTGCCTAGAACGTGGACACTACTAATGAATGACTGGATGAATAGTGGGATGATTCCCAAAAACTGCTTCTTCAACCTTATCCAATGTTGTCGCCTAATTGCCCTTGCCATCGTCCATGGGCTATCATGTTTTGGGCCTTTTGTGATGGGCCTCTAAATTGGATATTTTTGGGTATCAACATGTTCCATTTTTAATTAGAGGAATTAGCTTCATTTTCTTCAGCCTTTCAAACTTTTTGCACATCTATCCTAATCCTTATTTTCTTGGTGGAAATTGTTGAAATAATATTGGTATGTTGAAGTATTAGTTTGAAGCAGTTATTAAACCTAGATCGGATTGACTGGTTCAACCCAGGTTACCCGCGACTCAATTCCAAAATCGGGTCACAAAATGTGCAAAAACAAGATTTTAAAAATCCGGTGAAAACCTGACAGACGACCTGGCTGGCCCTCTAAATCGGGAAAACGTCAAGGTTTTACCTTCTTTTATCATTTTATTTTTTTAAAAAAAAAAAAATTATACTTATTGAGGTAGCTGAGAGTAGCCACCAACCTGAAAGGAAAGATTGCAAACAACATTATTATATAGTGGCTATCTCTCCACCCAGCTTTTGAGGCTTTGATGTGGGACAAAATCATTAGGCCTTTTTTTTTTTTTTTCCTTTGTGATAAATGCCATCTAGGCATTTCCATCTAAGTAATAATTGTAAAAATAGAAAATACTAAATAGTAGATGGTAAATACCACACTTCCATTTTCATTTAATTAATTGTAAATAGCAAATACTAAATGCCTCTCTTTTCAAACAACCTCCTCCATTTTGAAAATTTTCTTTTCTTTTCATCCTCTTTTATTTATTTATTTAATTAATTATCCAATTACAAGCATTTCATTTTTAATATAATAATTTAGAATCACTTTTATGGGTTAAAATACTTTTAATTTTTGAAGTTTAGAAATACGTTATAGTATAATAACATAATTAACAACAACAATTAATCTTTATGTAAAATCTAGCTTTATATAAAAATTTATTTAATGTCTTAAAAATAATTAAAAAATCGAAAATAAAAAATATTATCACTCTCTATTCCTACTGTCTTTTTTTTTTTTTTTGATAATTTTATTAAATGTATCGAGTTGATCCCGGGTCGACCCACTAACCCTTGACCCTTTCCTTTTTCCGGGTCGATTCCCGAGTTGAGCTTTAAAACATTGGTTTGAAGTTAGAATATTCTAGAATGTGGTAGAATAAGTTTGTTAGATTCAAGTTTGTTAGAGTTAGCTAGGTAGTTAGATTTCTATATATATGGCTTTAGCATTGAAATTTTTATCAAGCATTTTGAATAATAAAATTCCATTTTTAGTTTTATATTTGTTCATAATATCAGAGCAAGTTCTATCCTAGGGTTAGATTCTAAAAAGATTTCCCATCATCGGCGAACGACAGCGTCGTTGCTCGTCTGGCGAAGTTATTATTATTATTATTATTTTTTGGCCTATATTTTCCATGACCACAGCCGCATAGTGTAGAGCAGATTTTATACCTTTCTTTTAGATTTGAGTTTATGTTTTTGTCATTCATCTTCTCTCAAAAAATATCTGTAGAGTTTAATTTTCGAAACTGCTAGGAAATTGTTGCCGGTGAACATATCAGATTAGTCAAAGAATGAGTACAAAAATCACGGCGGAGACTACAAGGAGGATGTTGCTGAAGAGTGAGATTGTAGTTTTCCGTGGTAAAATAGAAATTCGAGAGAGGAAAAATTAGAAGTGAAAATAAGAGGAGATCGATCTACATGGTTGTCGATTGATCAAATATTGGAGTTCGGAGAGGAATAGAGAGTGGCGGCAGAAACACTGATGACCAGTGGCGATGAAGTTGCAATCTGTCGGGGTGATGTTTTGAATAACAGAGATAGGCAGTGGTTTCTTTTCAGAATTAGATTGACTGCATAGTCATAATAAGAAGTTGACTGCTTAATCTGCATAGGTTAAAGTCATCTTCGATGTAATCATCGTCAACCTCGCAGAAAAACTCATTCCCAAAAAGATTGCAAAGCCATGATATCTGATGCAGAATGAATTTCCTGATCTTCTCCACTGTCTAATCTTGACTACGTGAACCTGAAAAATGCGGGGCCTAACCCCTATTTTAACTTTGGCGTGATAATCAGTGTATGGATTGAGAGAAAAATTATCAATATGTAGTCACGAATAAATTATATAATACCTAAAAGCCTTAAGAGGGGATGTATTTATAGGGGGGTTTCCTTGCGGAGTAAATCACTCCACTAAATCCAGAGTAACTTATTTAGGTTGGAATCCCTGAAATTAGGGGATCATGATTATCCCTCTCCAGGTTATATCCACGTTTTAAGGTGAAACTTTCGTCTAATGGTAACAGTAGATCGTGTCTCATTGATCATATATTTGCCCCTCATAATTCGACCAAGTGCATTCGTAATCATAGGTGAGATATAGGGATTGTTCAATGCAGTATCTAGTGCTCATGTATCAATAGTCCCATCAGACGATCGGGATTCTCAATTTTGATGGATCGTGATTGTTTGAAAACATATGACTTGTCAACTTTTTAAATATCCTTGGGAAGTGGTTTATGTATTAAATGGTGGTACTTATGTGTCTCCTAATCATTTATCTCTAGTCCCTATGTGTTATGTCTGCCCTGGCAGCAGCGCCCCGTTTCAATCAATAAGTCGTCATTTCAATCCCCTAAAAAGACGGGAATGCGTAAGGTTTTCTTGGAAATGAAAACCCTAATATATATACATTATGATGTTGGACTTCAAAACCTTTTGCAAACATAAGTATTCATATCTTCATCAAGACAGTTCACTACACCCGTCGCTTCTCTGTCCGTTCTTCTGATATTTTTTCCAGCGACCAGAGCATCCAGATTCCAGAAGGTACTTCTACTTCTTCTACCCATTATTTCTATGATCTGAGGGTTATTTGAGTTCTTGTTCAAGGAGGGTACTTTTTCTTTTTTAGGGAGCATTTTTCATTCACATTTTTTCTTGACCTGTCCATTTCGGAACTTTTCTTCTCCCAAAATGGAACTCATACTCATCATAGATAATGATGATGAAGGGACTAGGGTTTATCTACAAATAAGTAGAGTTAATACCAACTCTTCCTCTTCTCCTTTTGTTAATGTTTCTCTGAATTACGCATCGAGCCAACGTCCATCGTCTCCTACTTCCATTTCTTCTGATCATACCATTTCTGACAATTCTCCTATTTCGACTCAAATGCAGCAACATATGGCTCGTGTATGACCATTTCGTCAACCATGTGACACCTTGGTCATCCCTGATTATAAGATATGTCTTAACGAAATATGGTTGATCGAAGCTCTTAACCTTTTTATCCTTTTTTCCAACCACACTTATCGTACAGCCTATGATGGCGAACGCTTGGAAAATGGTGAGGAGGGGGAAGCGACCGTCTTCCTAGATTAGATTAAGGGTGGCCTGAGGTTCCCCATTCATCCCTTGTTTCCCTCCTTTGTTTTGCCAACCTTAACCCTGCTAAGTTGGCTCCTAATTCATGGAGAATCTTGGTGTATTTCCTTCTAGTTTGTTTGAAGAATGATATACTCCCTTCACTTAACCTCCTTCGATCGGTTCTCGATATGAGGCCTCATCGCGATTATAACAGTTTAGTCATTTCTAATACAAAAATGATTTCAAAACCCCTTCTTGTCCTTCATCTCAACCTGGTTGGAAGATCAAGTTCTTCTTTGTCAAGAGATATAATGGCCCGTTTCGTTTCCCTATGGTCTGGAGCCATCCAGACTTCGAATCCTTCAATAGACCTGTCACTCTTTCTGAAGTTGAGGAGGAGGCCGTCACCATTTTACAAAGTATCGACCCTTTGGGTTACCATATGAGGGACATATTAGGGATGATATCTTGATCAAATATCATATCAACCATCCAGAGGGTAATATTCTTTTTATGTTTTAACTTTTTGCCTCGTAGTCTTATTTTTCAATATCTGATAGATTTTTCTTTTTCAGACCACATGAGTTTCAGCGCTGACAAAGTTGACGCTCCTACGAGGTCGAAGGCCGACAAGGGAAAAAAAGGCTGATGACCAGAACCCCCCGGTTGATCGATCCATCTGTCCTGTCGATTCTACAATGCTTCCTATTGTTCGTACTATGAGCATTCCTCGTGGAGAGGGGCAGGAGTCCTTTGTTCGATCTATGTCTAATGTTGACGAAGATGTCAAGGAGATTGCTAATGCGATCGATCAAATGTTGTCCAATGAGATACAAAAAAGGAGCACGATGCAACTCCATCGTGCTTTTTCTGTTGAAATGAGAAGAGTAAATTTGTCGTTAGATTTAACAGTGGTCTTTTGATCAAACGTTGATCGTATACTTATTCTACGATTATATCAAGTGTTGGCTACGGAGAAGGCTTTGGTGGAGTCTACGGAGTCCACGTCAAAAATAAATTCTAAGTTATTGAAGTTAGTTTCCGATTTTAAGAGGGAGAATGATGAGATGACGAAGTCCCTCTCAGCAAAGGAAACTGCATTGTCTTCGATGCACGAGGAGTATGAGCTTAGGGTCAATGATCGTGGTCATGAAGCTATTGAGGCCTTCAAGACTTTGTCTAAATTTGATGAAATCGTAGGAATGTTTGGGGCTAAGTCCATGATCCATGCGTACAAAAAGGTTAAGGCCTGGCTTTCGAACGATCATCCTGAGATTGATATGAGCGAATTCGAGGGCTTTGCTAAAGCTGAAGCATTGGATGATGATGACGTTGGGACATTGTACCATTCTCCTTGTGATGACAACCATTGAAGCTTTTTCTTTGTTGAACTTTTGTAATGTCCTTGTTACGATCGTTGTAAACAATGAACTTTATTTTGAAATCAACTGAACTTTTATTTTCCATCTATTATTTTCTTCATTCGATTTAATATATCGTTGGTTTATAAACTTAATGAATGTCTCAAAAACACCATTGAATAGAATCATTGTCTCGATGTACTTCATCGATCTTTTTTCTAGCGATATAATGCTTCGCACGTTACGAAGTCTTTTTGTTCGATCATTTTTTAGTGATCTAATGCTTCGCGTGTAACGAAGTTTTTTGTTTGATTGGTTTTAGCGATCTAATGCTTTGCGCGAGACGTAGTCCTTTTGTTCGATCGTTTTTTAGTGATCTAATGCTTCTCGCGGGACAAAATCTTTTGTTCGATCGTTTTTTAGCAATCTAATGCTTCGAGCTGGACGAAGTCTTCTGTTAGATCATTTTTCAGCGATCTAATGCTTCACGCGGGACAAAGGCTTTATGCAAATATCCAAGAATTGAAATGCTTTTATTGATCACGGAACAAAATAAATTAAAAAAAAAAGAAATAATATCTCCTTGCATAGCCATTTCTTCCCATAATCACTGATAATTTTTTTTCAAATGATCGATGTTCCAAAGTCATGCTAGCTTCACACCATCAATGGTTTTTAACATGTATGCTCCATTTCCCAATACCTCATCGACCTAAAACAGTCCTTCCCACTTAGCTCCCAGCTTTGTATGATGATGTCCGGCTACACTATCTATTCGAAGCACGAGGTCGTCCTTTTCAAAATTCTTGGGTTTTACTCTCCTTTCATGAGCTCATTGTGATCTTCTCTTTAACAGATATATTCTTTTTTCTGATTCATCCCTTTTCTGGCCGATTGTATCCAGCTGAAATTTTTGATATCCAAAATCGATGGGGTCAACAGAAATTCTTGAAGATGGAACAACAATCTCATGTGGCACTACTGCTTCTAGTCCAAAGCACATTTTGAACGATGTTGCCAATGTGGATTCCCTTGGTGTCGTATTGTTTGCCCATAGATATTAGGTAGCTCATCAGCTCATTCTCCACAGTTTCTATTCAGTCTTGTTTTAAGATCCAAAAGTATGCTTCTATTCATAACCTCGACCTGTCCGTTTGTTTGGGGATGTGACACTGATGTTAGTTGTAGTTCTATGTTGTAGCTTGTACAAAAGCTTTTAAAACGAAAGCCTGGACTTTATGGGAAGATATAATGTGAAGGGCTTCGGCTTCGACCCGCTTAGTGAAAGAGTTGAATGGGAGTAGCAAGAATTTCTTCTGACCTCTTGCAATGGGGAGAGGGCCCACTATGTCATGTCTCCATTGATAAAACGGTTGAACCCCGAATATTGCATGTTGGGCTTCCTCAGGGACATGGATCAAATTTTCGTGTTTCTGGCAAGCTTCACATCATTTCACCAGTTCTCTAGCATCCTTCTTGAGAGTAAGCCAACAATAACCTTGCCTCAAAGTTTTGAAGCCCAACATGTTTCCACCTAAGTGGTTTTCGCATGCTCCTGAGTGAATTTCCTCCAATACCTGATGACCTTCCTCTTCTGTAATGCACTTTAAGTAAGGCATCGAAATTTCTTTCTTGTATAATTTTCCTTCGATCAAGCAAAAGTTGGCTGCTTGTAATTGTAATTTCCTCACTTCTATTCGATCATCAGGTATCCATCCATGAAGGATATTTTCTATGATCGGATCCATCCATGTCCTATTCTCCAGGTTCATTACCTCGATAAACAATATGCTTGGCTACGATAAGGCTCGAACATTTATACTCGTGGGCAGCGATTCCAAGTTTGAAAATTTTGACAGTTGGATCTGGATGCACATTCGACTCTTTCGGGATTTTTCCAATTTGACATTGCTGAAATATCCTCTAAAGATCCGTTACTTTCATGACATATTCTAGTATTCGAACAGTTTTAATCTCGAATTTCCCTGACACTTTCCCAACAACGAGTTGCAAATCGCTGTACACGATCACTGATAAGGCTCCCAGTCTGACGACCATCTCCAAACCCATGATTATGGCTTCATTTTTGGCCTCATTGTTCATGGTCGTGAAAAGCAATCATACTGCATACTCAAACTGAATTCCATTCAGAGATATCAGCAGTACTCCCACTCCAGCTCCTTTTCCAACTAGATGATCATCAACAAACACTTTTCAATGTTTTGTTATACTCTTCCCTTCCCCTCTTGGTGTTAATTCTACTAAAAATTCTGCCATGAATTATGCCTTTATTTTCGGTCTTGGCTTATACTCAATGTCGTGTTCTCCCAATTCAACTGCCTATTTCATCAGTCATCCAGATGTCTCAAGACGATGGAGGATCTGCTTCAATGGTTGATTCGACTTCACTGTGATCGAATGTGACTGGAAATACGGCCGTAACTTTCTTGCAGCGATTACCACAGCCAATGCCAACTGCTCGGCCAAGGAGTAGTGTTGTTCAGTTACTTTCATCATATGACACATAATAAATTGGCCTTTCTACTCCATTTTGTTCTTTGATCAACACTGCACTAACCGCATGTGTAGAAACTGCTAGATATAGTCAAAGACGATCACTTACAATTGGTCATACTAAGACTGGTGGGGTTTGCAATACTTTTTCAAATTATTCAAACTGTTGTTGCACTCTTCATTCTAGCCAAAACTGTACCCTTTCGTATGGCTCGAAAAATGGGGAACAATGGTTCGTTTCCCGTGACGTGAACCTGTTAAGGGCTCCTATCCTTCCGATTAATCGATGCACGTCTTTCACATTTTGAGGCTTTTCCATCTCTAAAATAGCTTTAATTTTGTCAGGATTTGCTTCAATCCCGCTCTGTGAAACCATGAATCCTAAGAACTTTCCTCCACTCGCACCAAACACACGTTTCTCCGAGTTAAAACGTACTCTCTGAGCTATCGCCATATTGAAGATATATCTGAGATCATTCAGATTGTTCTCTCCCTTTTCACTACAAACGACCATGTCATCTACGTAAGCTTCGATCAAATTTATAAGGCATCTATACGAGGTAATTTGATTCAAATCTGAGTAATTAATACACATCCTCCATTTGTCATTGGATTTCTTCACCAATACCACATTTGCCAACCAGATTGGATACTCGACTTCTCTAATAAACTTTGCTTTCAGTAGCTTCCATATTTCCTCCTTTTTAATCTATTATCATTCTGGTGTAAAGTGTTGCTTCCTTTGTTTTACTGGCTTTGATTCAGGAAACACATTCAAATAGTGCAGTGAGATCTCCCTATGAATTCCTTCAATTTCTTCATCTATCCATGTAAAAGCTTTTTCCTTTTCATGAACTAAGTCTTTGATTTGTTTTGACTCTTCGTCGGTCAATGTTCCACTGATTCGAATCACCTTGTTTGGTTCGATCTCCCTTTCAACGATTTGATCCGTTGGTTCAAAATGAGGCATAATTCTCGATTTCAAATCCTCGATTGTCATCATACCCATACTTTCCAAGTAACACCTCAGTGAATCATGCTGGTTTCCTTTAATCTCTCTGACCCCTCTTGTCGTGGGGAACTTAATCTTTTGGTAATACGTCGATGTTATTCCCTCTATGGTGTGCAAAAGTGGTCGACCATATATGGCATTGTAAGCCATCTTCACGTTAAAAATCAAAAACTCAGTTTGGATTGTTTTAGTCGTAGGGTACGAACCAACACACACTGTTAGGCGAATCGATCCTTCCACCTTTACTGTTGCTGCTCCAAATCAGTGCAACGCTGTGGCTATTGATCGTAGATCAACTATTTACAGATTTAAAGCCTTGAAAACTTCAAGTGTCATAACATTCCCAGCGCCCCGTTGTCCACGAGGACCCTCTTCACATCATAATTTGCTATATCACCCACTATGACTAATGTGTCATTGTGGGGGTAGGTCACACCCTTTTTATCACATTCTCCAAAGACGATATCCATCGAGTGATATGATCGTGTATTGATCCCATTGACATCGATTGATCGAGCATATCCTTTTCTCGAATTCTTCGAGTCTCCTCCCGAAGTTGGTCCCCTTAAAATCATATTGATCACTCTAGCACGGAACCTTTCTCCTTCAGTATGGGCACGGGCTTTTCTTCACCTCCTTGGTTCTGCACATAGTTTTACAACAACCCACGTTGAATCAATCTTTGAATCTCATCTCTAAAAATCTTATAATGTTAGGTGTGATGTCCATGATCTTTGTGAAATTCACAAAACTTTGACTTGTCTCGCAAATGTTGCGGCGTGGTCATTGGTCGTGGCCAATACAAATCCTTTTGATTTTTGATCTCCATTAACTGTTTTGCCCGTGGCACATTCAAGGGAGTGTAATCATTTGAAATCGAGGCCATGTTCGTATTTGGCCTAAAATTGTAATCTCTTCTTCTCTTCGGACTTGTCTCCCTAGGCTCCTTCACCTTATCACCCTTCCGCTTTGAACTTTCTGAAACATGATCTTTGAAGCCCTTCATGACATTTAGTGTCTCTTCGCAGTCAATATATTTTTCACTTCTCTGAAGCTCTATCATTTCAAGAGCTCGTTTTGACAATGAGGTCCTGAACCCATGGTTCCTCAATCCATTGATCATTGCTGTTATCACCTACTGCAAATTATTTACCCCCAGAGCTGCTCGATTAAATTGAGTAACATAATCCCTTAGTGACTCCTCTTTATGCTGGACGATTTACATTAAACCAATTGTGCTTTTATTTTTATCGAGAACTACTCACAAAGAAAGCGGCAAATTTGGTAGCAAAGTCTAAGAATGATTTGATGGATCTTGGAGGCAAAGTGTCACCCCAGTTCTTAGCTTCTTACTCAACGTAGGGGGAATGCATGACACGCTATGGCATCTGGTATTCCGTGAAAGTGCATCATAACTTCGAATGTACGTAAATGATCGATTGGATCGGTCGTGCCGTCGTATTTTTCAATTTGAGGAGACTTGAAAGATTCCGGAAGTGGAAAGAACGAAGGGATCTTCGCTAATCAATATTGTCGAGGGGTGGCTTTCTTCTTCAAAGCCTCGTCTAATTTTTTATCTAAGGCATCAAGCCTTGCTTCCAACACAATGTCATTCATCTGAGTGCTAGTACGTTGAGAATACTGCGCTGCTTGCGAAGTGCACACTAGCAGCTTGATCGTGTTGATCATCTGCCTGAGGTAGGTTTTGTAGGTTATGTCCTTAGGGAATGTTCTGTGGCTGCGGCATATTCTACTGTTGGCCATTCACCTGGATATGATCTACCAGCATTTTAATCTGAGTTTGCAAGTTTTGGAACTGTTCCTGAGTCACAAAAGGAATGTTTGGAACCCGTTCCTCTGGTACTATCTGCTCTGGCTCCCTTAAATTGCGATGAGTATTCCTCTGAGACATGGTAGAATGCTAGATGAGTTTAGGAAAAATTAAAATCATTCCCACAGACTACGCCAATTGATGAGGAATGAATTTCTTGATCTTCTCAAAGGTCTGAACTTAACTGCATGAACCTGAAAAATGTAGGGCTTTACCCCCGTTTTAACTCCGCCGTGATAATCAGTATATGGATTGAGATAAAAATTGGCAATATGTAGTCACAAATAAATTATATCATACCTGTAAGCCTTGAGGGGGGTTTATTTATAGGGGGTTTTCCTTGTTTTTAGGAGTAAATCTCTCAACTAAGTTCAAAGTTATAACTTATTTAGGTTGCCCCAAAATTAGGGTATCATGATTATCCCTCTTGAGGTTATATCCATGTTTTAAGGTTCATCTAACGGTAACAGTATATCGTGTCTCGTTGATCAAATATTTGCCCCTCATAATTCGACCAAGTGCATCCACGATCGTATGTGAGATCTAGGGATTGTTCGAGGCTGTATCGAGTACTCACGTATCATTATCCAACAAGTGTCATCCCCATCAGATCCACTTACATCTGATTCCTCAATGTCTGCCTCAGATAATCAGAGCATTTCGCCATATTATCCGGGGTAGATGGTTTCAAGGCCGCGCGGGGATCCTTGCAGCTGATTCCTCCCTTCTCAAAGATAGTAGATGATGAGGAATTAGGAAGGACAAAATCAAATAGCCAACAGGTAGTGATTGGTGGAAAGTGGAGCACATCGAACAAGCGGGGGTTCAGTCAGATCTGGAGTGTTGGAGAAGAAGAAAAAAAGGCAGCGGGTATGCACGAACTGCCGCTGTAACGTGGCTGGCGACTGGATCTCCAGCTGTAATAGATAGATTTTTGCTCAGTTTTGTGCCGACGAAATGGCTGGAGTTGCGAAGAAGAAGACCGACACTAATTTTTGATTTAAGATCTGGAGCAATCGAAAATTCTTTTGAAGAATGGACTCGGATTTGATTTCGTGATGATGAGAAGAACCTTCTTATGTGTGCCATAATTTTTTTGGTAATCGGACGGAGACCGGAGGTGGCTACAGCTGACGACGATTGAAAGTCGTCGACGGTTGAATTTGAATTTGATTTTGATTCAACACCAAGCTGGGGGTAGGTGAAATACATTTAAAACAAATTTCAAAAAATTGCATAACAGGCCCCTGATGATTTTGGACTTGTTTAAGTTGATCCTTATAGTTTTGATTTTGTGAAAAATGGACCCCTGTCAGTTTATTTGCTAAAGTTGGTCCCTGAATGTTTGGAGTTGGTACAAAGTAGCCCCAGAACTGAAAAAATGCAAATTGGTCCCAAAGTTTCTGGGTCATTGATTTTAACCCCAAATTTCTGAAATAGGATTTTGGGATGAATTTTTTAGACTTTTGGAAATTATACCCAAAATGGGTATTTGATGGATTGGGCCTTTTGGCTCTTTGAAGAATTTATCCATGGTGGTTTGCTTGATATTGCTCACATGTGAAGTGTGCTTGATTCATGATTGAATCAAGATGGAATGTAGATGAATAAATTCATCTAAAAATTGAATTGTTCTAATAATCTGGAATTTGAAAATTTTGCTTCAAATTGGAATTGATGCAGTAATCTGCAATTGAAAGAAAATTATTCCAGGAAAATCTGGATTTGATACAAGTTTTTGCATTTGACTGAGTTCAAAATGTTTGGACAATGAAGGAAATGTATTTGAAGAATTGAAGATTGATGATTCCGCTTGAGGACTTAAGAGAAATTTATGAGAAATTTACATTTGTATTTTTTTTATTTTTTTATTTTTTACTTTTACCTTCAAGTTGGAGTTATATTTCATATAACTTCAAACTTGAGGGGGGATGTTGAAATATTATTTTCAAGTTAGAATATTCTAGAATGTGGTAGGATAAGTTGTCAGATTCAAGTTTATTTGAGATAGCTATGTAGTTAGATATATATATATGTAATTTTCATCAAGCATTTCAAGTAACTTAAAAGATTCCAAGGAACGGCACTTACTTTCCTTTAGACTTTATTTGTCCCACCAAATAGTGCCTCACAAACATTGGTTTTTTAGATGATGGCATAATGATCATTTTATATGTTGGTATTTTTCGATTAGATTAGATTAGATAGAGTGACGAGATTAGTGTTTCTAATTGGTCTGTTATTTCTATTGATTGGATTAATGGTGGTTAATAACTTGATTAAATACAAGTTTTCAACGAAATAGCTGAATAAGTTATAAGATAGGTCTAAGGCTTAATCACTCGCAACATGAAATAAGTCTCTCTCTCTCTCTCTCTCTCTCTCTCTCTCTCTCTCTCTCTCTCTCTCTCTCTCTCTCTCTCTCTCACTCAAGGTTTTGGTATAACCAAAATATGATTAATCTTACTTGAAATAGTAGTGAGATTAGGGAGAGTGTTCTTGACTTATTTGATCCATGTGATATCTGATACAAGTGTATTGCCCGTTACGTCGATTCTCTTTTGGAAAGCTATGTGTCAAGTGTATTTTATACACTTATTTATGTGCCAAAAGTAGGATTTTATGTATTTGTTTAAGAATATTCTCTATTCATTTGGTTTATATTTGTTTATGATTCAGAATACAACCCAAAATTGAGTGATGAACGCAAATGAGGCAAATATGGAAGAATTGGAGAGGTTTTGGAGCTAAATTATGAACACGAAGAGGTGCAAGGAGCTAATTGAGAAGAACAAGGAAGAAAAGAGAATAAATCAGAAGTACAGGGGCCAAAATGTCATAATTGAAAGTTGAAGGACCGGGGGTGCAAATAAAAGATGGGGACCTACTTATATACTTTTGAAAGTTAAAGTTGCACTCCACCAGTGAACCACGTGGCCTTTAACTCTTCTACTACGCGATCGTACGAGTAATTCGAGATTTACAGAACCTGATTTGAGACAACTACGCTGATACGATTTGAGATGTGCGGAATTAATGCCGAAAAGTTTCAAACTCAGGTTATAGATGGACGGTGGAATCTTGACCCAATATTCATGATGCAAAGATCGACGATGCGGAATAAAGAATCAAGACTTTCGAAACGCCACAAGGATCTGTCCAGCTTCCTTGATAAGTTTTTGGTTTTGAAAGCCACAACTATTCTCGCGAATATTTAATAAGTTCGGGATGAACACCACAAAGAATCACTCTTTGATAAGTTCGAAGAAATATAGGAAATACACCTATAATTTTATTGAATTCTCAATAAACTGTTTATCATCATCAAAGTTTTATTGTTACAATGAAAGAAAAGGATATAAATAATGTAAAAACAAACTAAAACTAGGTCTAGCCGCAATATGAACACAAAAAAAACCCTAAAATAAGTAAAAATGGAATTAAACCTAAAATGCACAGAAATTAAGCAAAAATTAAGTTACGAACGCAATTATTGAGGTTACGGCCGTAATGGCCCGACTGCATAATTTCTTCACTTTCCTCAGCAGCATGCTCTCATGGTATTTTGGTCATAACATTCTCTCCCGATGTCCAATTATGCTGATTCAGAGTGTTTCGGAAAGAAGAATCAAAGATCTATAATTATTCTAGAAATATCTGTTCCCAAATTTGGGTGTATTCTATACGAAAACCGATCTTCAATCTCCTATTAAAAATATGGCCAATTTCAACGGGTTTTTGATTGCCAATTTCATCTCAAATCTTCTTTGACCATAATTTTTGCCTCCAATCTTCCTCCCACATGACATTATTGAATTGGAGCCCTTTGAACATTCCCTTAAAGGAAGCCCATGCATAAACCAAGATTCTGGCCAGAAGAGGGAGAAAAAAGAAACAAAAAGGGAAACTGGCTATTAGCCGGATGATCATCATTCCAAAAGTTTCCAAAATGGGAAAGAATCAAGAATCATGATTGGTGACTGACTGTAGCTGTGCAAGATGGTAGCACAGGCAACAGCGACTGTAGGGAGAAGAAGGTCTTACTAGAATTTCCAAAAAGAAAGGAAACTGAAGCTGAAATTTCAAGATTCTGGCCAAATCGTTTCTTTGATCCACAAACGGTGAGCACTGGTGTGTTAGTGAGGCCAAGGTGGAGCTTCTTCCTGTGGAGAGTTACTATTTCAGGCGACTGCAACGGTGATTTTTGGCCGGAGAAGAAAGCTGGCCAAAAGTCCAAAACTAGATTTCAGCCAAACAGAGACTCCAATAAAAAAGGGACACCACAGCTGGGTTCGCAATGTAAAGGAGCATCTTCGACTATTTTATTGAGATTTTTCGGCGAAACTCCGATGGTGGCTCCAGCGACACTTTTGGATAGTTTCATGTACTGGTCCACTGAGTCCATTTTTTAAGCTGTTTTGCATAATTTCATTTGCATCTCTCTGGTATACGAAGAGGCATTGTTCGCTCAATGATATCTCTAAACCTTAACAATTTTCTGCTTTACGAATAGTTATCTTGCCAGTAGCAAACTGCTTGGTTGCTTTTTTGTATTCAGATTAGCTACTTTTTCGGTAGTAACTTGTTTAGGTTAATTATTATTTGAGAATAGCCACTTTTCCTGTGGCAACTTGTTATGTTGAGTTGTGTTCGATATTGATCTGTTATAATTGCTTCTTGGACCTGTTATTTGTTGATTTTGGTTGGTAAAATTGGATAATTCCTCGTGTGTTGTTGTTGATCACTTTACTAAAACTCGTAGCTTAAAAGAATCCGAATTAGACCTACCTAGTATATAGTGACCTAAAATTAAGGAATAACATTTTCTTTTGTGATTTTAGTTTGTTTCTTGATTTAGGTTTTATGTGATTGTGTGTTTGTGTCATAATCAATGTTATTAATTGGAAACTTGGTTGGATCGTTACTTGGTGTATTTGTGGTGTTAAGCTATGTTTTAAATATACTACAAATTGCGTTGATTTGGGGGGTTTCGATGGAAATGATAATCTTTCAATTTGGCAACAAAAGGTGAGGTATATTTTATTTCAACAAAATAATATTTTGGATGACATAGATTGTTATTTTTCCGAAAATATGGCTGAGGATCAAAAGAATTTTTTTTGATGAATTTGATTTTTCTTCTATTATTTTACCTTTCTGACACTGTTTTGAGGAAGGAAAAATTAGATAATTTGATTCTGCTATAGAACTTTGGAAATATTTGGAGGTTTTTTATTTGTTGAAAACGACTCCAAATAAGCTTTTCTCATTTGAAAGATCAATAAAGAAAAGGGGTATAGATTTCCACATGGGGAGATATGTGTCTCAATATAAGTTCGAAGGGATCATGATAATCAAAACAGTAGTGAGTCGAGATGTAGTGGTACTACAAGGAGGGGTAATGGTAGATCCTAATCAGTGGTAAAAGGTAAGAAATGCTATGGTTGTCATAAAATTGGTCACTTTATAAAAGATTTTTATAAAGAGAAGCATGAACAAATAGAGGGAAGAGAGATGAGGTGAATGTGGCATCTTGTTCTAATTTTGACCCAGGTGAAGATTATGTGTTATTAAATCTTGTTGACTCCATTGATTTAAATTTAAATGTGAAATTTCACATGCATGAATGGATACTTGATTTAGTGCACTTTTCCCTGTTAAATCCCATAGTAATTTGTTCAACAACTTACATGGATATGATTTAGATAACATTGTTTTGGGTAATGATATTGCATGTAAAGTTAGTGAGATATGTGATATTTCTGTTAAATTTGATACGGGCTATTTGCTCACTTTGAGAGGAGTTAGATATATTCCTGAGATAACTAGGAATTCGATATCTATGGGTCAATTAGAAGAGTTGGGGCTGACTGGTAGAATTGAGCATGAGATCATGAAAATAATTAAGGGTGTTCTTCTAACTTGTAAGGGAGTTATAAGAAATGGTGTATATGTTACCACTTCTCATGTGATTAGAGGTGTTGATTCCTATATTTATTTTACAACAAAAATGACGAGTTTCACACTATAGGTGCACATGTGAATGATAAGGAGCTTGAGCTTCTTGGTGATACAGATGTTGTAGGAGACCATGAGTCTTATGTACCTTTCTGTGATAAATGTGGATTATATGTAGATTGTATGTCTTGTTGTGTGTTTAGTAAGTTTCATAGAAGCATTCTTGGAAAATACTATATTTCTATTTTGCTTTTATGTGATCATCGTGTGCTTGGTAAGCATCTTCGTGTTTCTTTTTCTTTAGATATTTGTGATACTACTCATGATAGATTGCATGATAAAAGTGTTGATCATTTTATGCTTTAAATCTTTTGGTTGTGCTTATATTTCACCATTTGAGAATAGGGGGGAAATGATGAACATATTTCTAGATAATGAGTTTCTAGAATATCCTTTGGGGATTGATGATTATAGGTTATCTTTTAGAAGTCAAAAGGGTGTTTAGATCATGGCGTAGTGTGATCAAGATTAATGAGGCTAATATGTCATGTTTAGGACGTGATTTTTGGTGCAATTGAGAGAAAAACAACCAAGGAGTGCTAGTTATCAATTGCAGATGGAGGTAGATATAGTGAGAGTACTATTCTCGGGCCTGAGGTGCCCCGAGTGTGGCGGAGACTCCAATAGTCAGCATCCTGAAGTTAAAAGATAGTGACGATAGAGTGGTATAAATACACCCGTCATATCATATTCTTGTGTTGACTAGTAGTTTAGTAGTGGTAGTGTAATACCCCGACTAAGAAAGCTTAAAAGAAATGATAGGTACTACTCATACCAACAAGGTGCACCTTCTTTTTTGGAAGTCCATCGTTAGAAACTCCACAGTTAAGCGTGTTTGGCTTGGAGAAATTCTGGGATGGGTGACCTCCTGGGAAGTTTTCTCGGGGACCGTGCGAGTGAGGACAAAGCATGCTGAAAAGACTCGTGTTGGTACACTGAGGACAATACGCCGTCATCTAACGGTCGGGACAGCCCGTTAAGGGGACCCGAGTCGTTACAGGTAGAGTGATGAGACTGTGAGAATGAACAATCGATAGAGTGGATGAAGCAATCAGTGGAGATATGAGTTCTCTTGTTATGAATCAAAAGAGGATACCACTAGGAATGAACATTTTAGATTTCTAGAAACATGGGTACAAACATAGAAGGACGTGTTGATTATATGAAAACTTTTGTTGGTTGTTAAGTTGGTCATGCTTGCTTTGATTGTATATTTTTTTACTAGTAACTTGAACAACTTGATGTGAAATTACATTTTTTATAAAAGTTTTTATATTTCAACCTCTAGGTTTTTTTTAGAGACAAATAAAAACCTTTGCATGTGTGTTTCTAGTCTTAAAGGGTTCTGGTATGGCTTAAAAGTTTCCTTGGTTGTGGTATTAATGATTGGTTCATTTGATCTTAGTATTGGCTTTTTTGAAGCAATAAATTTGATCATTGCTTGTATATCATCATGATGAAATAAAAGTGACTTGGTGTTCTTGTTATTATACATTGATGATATTGCTCTTGATTGGTTCATTGATGATACTTATAAATGAGAAGTATGAAATATGTACGTTGGATCTGAGAGGATCTTCTGATATGGGTCTTATGTTTATGTGCTATACATAAAGTGGTATTATGAGGATTTGTATATGTATGCAACGCTGGGGATATTGGTATTGATTTCCTACGATATGTTTCACCTTGTATGATGGTTATGTATGTTGAAAATCACAGTTTTTTGCGCATAGTTCTACCATCCATGATCAAATCCAAGTATATTGACACCATAGAAGTCATTAAAGGATCTTTGATATTTAATGGTCTTCTAAATAAACTTCGTTGTTTTGTTGGTAATATGATTATATACTTTAATTGTTAGCATGTTATACATTTTATGGAACGATCCAGTTTTTCATGGTTGCACTATACATATAGAAAATTTGATGTATTTTATTTGAAGTGTCACAAGATGAAGGAAATCTTGAATAAATGCGCATTTTATTAGAGATATGTCACATGGTGGAGTAAAGACTGAATAAATGTTTTTATCACATTTCCTCGGTTATGGTACTAAAGTCATAACATGGTAAAATTCAAGAATTGTTTAGATCTCTTGAACATTGGTAAATGTATACTACAACAAAAGTGACCTTTTACGACATGTATTTATGGCGTGCATATTAGGCATGCCGTAAAATTAGATTATTTTTGCACGCCCTAAAAACAGGAGATATACGGCGTGCATAAGGAGCACGTCGTAAAAAGTCATAAAAAAGGAAATTAATGGCATTCAATCGCACGCCGTAACTCGGAGAGATTAATGGTGTTCGGATGAACACCATAAAAAGGACAGAAGTATTTATGGCCTGCTTTGTTGTAGGCCATAAAAGGTCTGTGCAACAGTTTTTATGGCGAGCGGTTTTCGCACACCGTAAAAACTCTAACAAATTAGGGCACGATTTTTCCCAATATTTAAAATGCGGGGTCATTTCTCCCACATTACATTCATCCTCCTCACCTAGCAACTAGCAGAATAAAGTTTTCCAAGCTTTCAACCCAATAATACCCAAATCGAGCTCAAACATAGCAGTTGTAACTCCTTGTCTCTAAAATTATACTCAAAGAAATCATTATGGTGAAATCTCTCTCTCTCTCTCTCTCTCTCTCTCTCTCTCTCTCTCTCTCTCTCAATGTTATGCCATCGGCAGTCCTCCGAAAGTAAACATACTAAGTTCGTTTCCAAGGGTGTCCAAGAGATTAGGTTGGGAAACGATGTCATGTGATATAGTTATTGGGTTTGAAGATGAAGCAACGTTAACACGGGACAGGTGGTGAGAGCTTCTTGGAATTGGAGTTGGAACGCGTAGGAGAGATCTGACTCAAGGTTCATCGCAACTTCGTAGCTTTAGCCGCGTCCAACAGGGTGGGGATGTCTTCATCTAATTCCATTTTTGCGCCAAAAAATTCTTTAGTACTTATGTGATTTCAATAATTTTTTCACCTTACTTCCACTTTTTTCCTCTAGTAATTTTTGAGGGATTTTAGTAGTGGTTAATGTTAGTTTAAGTTTTTACACAGACTACACAGATGTTCCCCTTGCTATTCATCCCTCAGTCTCACACCTCCCCTCTATAGTTTCTAAAGCAACAAATGAACAATATGGAATATGTGATAAAATGTTTCAAGATTGAAGGTTATGGCTGATAAAAGTTTCTAGATGCAAATAAAAATATGGAATGGGTGCAGAACAAATATACCAGACAAAGAAGATTTGAGATTATTTTAGTTTTATTTAATTTATGCCAAGTTTGAAAACTTAGAAGTTATTTTAGTTGTATTTAATTTATGACAAGGTATATACAACTTTGAAAACTTAGAAGTTGGATTAATTTTTTTCTCATCTACACATTTATTAGTGCTCAAAATTTCTTTAGGGAGTTGTTGATGCAGAAAATAAAAATTGTGTATCTTCTCTTGAAAGAATTTGATATTAGCTAGACAGATCTCAAATTATACTTTATCATGTTTATTCTCTTATTTCCAAGAATTGCATGCCTTGAGCAATGAGGTTGAGCTGGAAACTAATTATTTCCTCCCTAAGTTGAGTCTGTAGAAGCTAGTGAGGAGTGGATTGACTTTTTGCTTGTATTGGCATTGTCCCAGTACTTCCTCTTTCCATTGCTGGAGTGAGATCAAGTGAAAGCCAGTTATTTGCTCTCTTGCTAAGCTCTTCCTGGGGAAGGAAGTTCTCCTTTTTAAACCTGGGAGCTCTAGCCTCGAAGGATTTAAAGCTAGATTTCTGTCTTTCAAGACATTTCCTTTATAATGAGGTTGATAACATTCTACAATCTTTGACGGCATTTTCAAACCTCAAGAAACTCTACTTCCGAAACAATACTTTAGAGGGAATGCTTGTAACTAATGGTAATCTAGAGTTTTTATTAATCATCTTATGATGAACAATGACTCCAATGTCAAGTACATTATACTGATTTTTATGTTGTTGTCGTAGCAATGGGAAATTTAAGCCAGTTGGAGAGATTTTACTTGGACTATTCTTCCTTGGATGCAAACTTTCTTCAAAGCATTAGAGTAATGACTTCTTTGAAATTTTAACTTTTTCCAAATGTGAACTCAATGGCACCCTTCCCACCTAAGGTAAACTTCTCATGCCCTTAGAGTTCCTCTTGTCCCTATAACAGGGACATTCAACCTTGTGCCCGTATGTCCTAGAAGGCACGCATTTGCACTCCTCACGGAAAATCTCACAGTAATGCAGGCCCTTGTCCTTCACTTCAACTTTTGAACACCTCACTGCACATTTATTATCGCAAAAACCTTGTAAAAACCACCACGTCATGAACAAAATCAACTTGTATAATAAAAAAGAATCATATTTTAATTTACAATACCCATAATGCCAAAAAAAGAAAAAAAAGCTTTACTTGAAGCCATTTTGGTGTGTGTGATTGAAGAACTGATGAGAAGGGCTACAAGAAGAAGAGCTATAAAGAAGAATTTCTTAATGTTTTTTAAGTCTTTAGACTCTAGTGGAATGCAAGTGTTTTCGAGGTGAATAAGAATGAGAATCTGATGTGAAATCTTGTCCTTTATTCCAAAACCTCCCTTCTAAATGGTGTCTCTAGGAGTGGATTTTTGAGCCATGCCATTAAACTATACCTTTGCTATGAGTGACATCCCCTATTTTTCCGTATTAATCAGTTTCTAAAGCTTCTAGATTGAGATTTCTATATGGTGCTAAATTTTTATCTTTTTTTTGCTCCATCAATTTCTCATGATGCTACTATTTTAATAAATCTCAGGAGAAATTGAAAAGTGGTGATGTTAGTGGGACACAGTTGTTTGAACTTGGAGCAGTAATGTTGAGAAGAAAGTTCTACCCAGCCACTACAAGAAAGAGCATCAAAAGGGACGACATCAACAAGGACGACTTAAATGTCGTCCCTATTTCCTTACAATATAGGGATGACATAGAGACGTTCGTCCCTATAAACATATAGGAATTGGCTGTATTTTTACTGCCCATATTTTCATAAATAATGTCGTCCCTATAACATGGAGAAGTAATAGGAACAACTTATAGCCGCCCCTATTATATCGTTAACCAATAGGGACGACAAGATGTCGTCCCTATAAGAAATAGGGATGACATTTCATCGTCCCTATTGTTGACCTATGGTTAACTTAACCTTATTGTTTTGATCATAACAAACAAGAATATATTGTGTTATTAACAAGTGTGCTTCAAGTGTTTCAAGTAATGATAAATATAAAAAGCACTATATGTTCAAATCGTCTCTCAAAGATATAAATCAAAACTATGTGATCAAGCACATGAGACGTAAAGAAGATCATGAAAGAATTGAAGATATTCAAAGATCAAAATTGAAGTTGAAAAGTATGACATGAAGATCAAGAATTCAAGCATACAAGATTAGAGTTCAAGTTCAAGAGTTGATTTAACCTATGTAAAGGTATAACACTCTCAATCTTTAGCGATGAAATTCAACGAGCTCGAAAATGATTTTTATGCATCAAGAAACTTACTTGAAAATTCATCATTTGCATAAAATATTTTTATCTAAGTCAATATTGCTTTTCATATGTTAGTTGATCTTAAATCATGATTATACTATGTTAAACCACTTTGAAAAACAAGTTAGAAACCTAAAAATCGTACATTTTCATGTTTTTCAAAAGTCAATTTTTGGTCAACCAAAAGTCAACTTTCGGTCAACCAAAATTGGTCAACCGAAAGTTCAACGGTTGAAAATGTGTAACGGCTATATGCATGTTTCGGTCGACCGAAACTCCAGAAATGGTCAACCAAAAGTTGCTGAATTTGAATATTTTGGTCTATAAATAGCCATCCCATTTACATTCATTTTTAACAACATAGAAAAGATTTTATAGAAACTTTCTTGTGAAAATTCATTGTTCTTACTTGGTTTATATTCATCTGTTATTATTATAAAACTTTGATTGATCTAAACTTTGTTTTATCAAATCATCAAAGTTTTTGGAAGAAAGTTTTGTGAAGATTCTTGGTTTTATATTGTTTAAACTTCTTCAACATCTTCACACTATATTAGAATTGAAGTGTAAGTCTCTCTTTGTTCTAAACTTGTTTTAATCTTTTAAAAGGGAGAAATTCCAATTAAGGAACTTTGATTATTTGTGCTACATTTTTCATTATCATTTGATTCATCAAAGTTCCATTACCTAAACACTTTGAGCTTAACTCATTGTTAATTATTTAAGTGTGGCATCTCTTGGTAATTAATTTGATTCAATATTTTAACAAGAGATTATTTGAAAAACTTTGTTTGATTGCATTGAACTTTTCATTATCATTTGCATCAAAGTTTTTTTCCTAACACTCGAGCTTAATTCATTGTTATCTATTGAAGTGTTAGCATAACTCTCTCGGTACTTAATTTGAGTATATCATTTGTCAAGAGAGTTATTTCAATTGTAAATTCAATTCATTATATCTTGTGGTTTCGAGAGCCTTGTGAAAACTCGATTGTTGGTTAAGGGTAGTGCTCCTTGTTGTAAGTCGCCTAAGGATTTGGTACTCCTTGTTGTAAGTTACCAATATAGTGGATTTGGCCTTGCTCGTGACGGAGAGCTCGGTAACGGGGGAAGTAGATCACGTTGGTTGATTGAACCTCCATAAATCAAGTTTACATTCTCTTATCACTTTTACTTACTTACATTGCACTTACTTTATTCTATCAATTTATATTGTGCAACACTATATCTAAGTGCTATACTTGCTTTATCAATTAAGTTTACACATTTATAGCACACTACATTGATAGTTAAGTTACTTACAACACTAAATGTTCATACTTGTACACATTGATTTTTAAGTTTGAGATTATTTATCGAAAAAGTTTTATAAACCAATTCACCCCCCTCTTGGTTAGTTTACTCTTGGGCTAACACCTATTACTCCAAGTAGTTTTAGGGATGACAAAAGTCGTCCCTATTAATTACATAGTACTTGGAACCAACTTTTGGCGCCCATTATTCTCCTGCCACATATATAGGGACGAAATGATAGCTCTCTAAGACGACTTATGTAGTCCCAATAGGCTTTTTTTTTCTTTTTTTTTTAAACTATTTACAGTAGCTTTACGAAATCAGTAAGTGTTTAGAATTTAGACTCCTCCCTTATTCTCTCAAGTTGAGATTCATATCTATTTAAGGCGTATTTGAAGATTTTTGGTATGTCTTTTTTCCATATTATTATGTTATTCAACGTCTATTACTCGTGTAGTTTATTCTGTACACATCATTGCACTTTCATAAAACTTAGAAAACCGTTTGGAGATAATTTCGTAGATCACACAGGTCCTCATGTTGGGCAGTTTTTGATTTATAAATAATCTTCGAATTGTCCCATTTTTGGATAATTTGACATTGATTTGTGAGTGACGAATTGTGTTATTATAATTATTTCTTGTTGTAGCATCTCTGGATTCGCGTGTAGATTTCTGTAGTATCTCCCTTTAGCTCAACCTACCCTTATGATACATTTCAAAACATTTCTACCTTTGGGATTAATTTAAATGTTTGCAATCACTCATTTAATGTACTTTATTCATTGAACCTAAGAGTTTGATGTTTTAAGTGTTAGGTCAAGGTTCCATTATTGATGAGTTTGAATGGGCCACAATCTCATTCCCTTTGACGTTTTTGAAACTAAATCCCTTGCAAGGATTTCGTCAAAGGATCTGCCAAGTTTTGACTTGACTTCACCTAATCCACGATAATGACTCCATTCAAAATCAATTGTCTAACCGAGCTATGTCTTAAACAATTATGTCTTGATTTTCCATTATAAATTTGACTATATGCTCTAGACAACGTAGCCTCACTATCACAATGTATAAATACTGGAGGCATAGGTTTACGCCAAATAGGTTTAGTCTAATAGTAGATAAAATAGTCTTTGTGTGATCGATAATATAGACTCAAAATGCCTATTTTACTACTTGTTTGACAATTGTTCACTTGCAATGATTGTCACGCCAATTACCCTCATGACAATATCATTTGAGTCATATGTTTCATGCACAAAATCCTTCATGTATAGTACTATGAAAGTCACATCAGATGAGTTGTCTATATTCACATTTACTTTATGTATATCAAATTTCATGCATTTTCAAACTAACAAATGGAGACTTGTGATTGCATCCACAACATGATAATTTATCTATACATACAAGAATTTGAGAAACTTGTTATTTTAATAGTAGTGCATCACATATTATGACTTCATTTTTTAACTTTCTTTTTGCATTAGTATACACTTTTAGGTGTTCAAACTGAACGTCCAGAAACCTTAAATTTCTCTATTAAATTTAATTTTTATGATTTCACCCTTTATTTAATCAATTATTTTTTCAATAACGTCGTTATTCGTATTATGAAGCAATACATCATGTACACAAGCATTGTCTACAACTTTTTCTGTTCTATTTTTTTTTATTTTTCATAATGACATAAAGATATCTCAATATTCAATTTTTTTTATATATTCAAACCTCTTCTGGGGTTTTATAAATGGTTATTTCTACGTACTCTCTAAGAGTATATGCCTCCTAAACATGAATGTCTTCATTATTTGCTCCATTTTCTTTTGGTGATTTTTGTCTTGGAATCCAATGTAATCACGTTTTAGACGTGCCATACATTTATCAAATTTAGTTTTAATAAATTCTATCCCATGACACCAATTCGACTTGGAGCATATAAAGTTGGTGTGTGGGAAGCTGTTAAAAATCATGAAATCAACATTATATAATATCACCTATTAGGGCTTGAGAAATTTCTTAAAGTGTTCAAACTGGACACTCAATATTCTTTAATGTACATCTCAGTACATTGTGGTAGATCAATTGTACATATGTTGTACTATAAAAAATATTATATGAAAATATTAGGCTCTGAATATAAGCAAAATATAGTGTGGGGGTAAACCTTGATGTTGACACAATGCTATAACTTTTGCTACATATGAAATAAATCTCGACATAAAGGAGAATCAACTTGTTCTCAATATTAATTATATATAAATTAATTGGAGGAATTTAATAAATAACAGGAAATTAATCGGAGGCGTTCAATGAATAATAGTATTAAACCATTTATCGTCATTTCTACTAACTCTTTCATAACGTTTGGGATGTAGATTAACTAGTATTGAGAAGATACACTGTCTTGATGGTATAATCTGAAAATTAAGACCACAATTTAAAATTTGAGCAACTAATCCTTCAAACTTCAAGTTGCGAATATCATGTCATCATCTAATAAATGTATATATATTAAATCTGAATCATATCTAGATGGTCAACATGGAATGGTGACACGACACCATATGTCACCCTGTCCAATTTTCAAAATCATAAGGGTTAAGTCCAACCTTTAGTTAGTGATGGTCAATGATAATTTTTTTTAATAAATAGGACAAGTATCATATAGAAATTCATTGGATTGAAAAATATTCCTGATCTTTAATTAATATCTATTCGTATTTCTAATAATTTTTTGCATTGTTGTTGGTCTTTTGATGGTTTTACCGGCCATGCTTAATAATAAAATATTATATATATAGTTACTTAACTTATGATTCAATGTATTGTTTGCTTCAACTTAGTAGTATTAGAAATAGCATTGAGCTTTTTCTTGTTTTGTTTCAGGGAATTCATGAAAATTTCAATGAAGTGTTTCTTCACAGCATCGACATTATTCTTATGAAATATTAGTATACTCAACTTTTACTTCTTCAGGAAGAATAATAATTAAAATCACGATTCTTTAATAACAATACAAAATTCATCTAGAATACACACACACACACACACACAGTTGCAATTCTACATAAACAGTGTCATTTTCTTTCAGAATATTGATATTACGATGTTATACTTCTTCATTAGCAATAATACCACTTTTGAAACATTAATAAAAAAATAAAAAAAGTAGTTCTTTCAAAATGATCAAATATTCTTCTGAAATAATGGATTTTTGTATATAGGTTACGCTTTTCAAGAACATTAACGTGTTCATTTAATTTATACTTGTATAAAGTCAGTTCTCAAAACTAACTCAATATTCTTCTAAAATACTAATTTGTATAAGATTTTTGATTTCTTCCGGATTAACAAAATAATTTAGTTTGAGTTTTGTTTCTTCAGGAGCACAATAAAAGATTATTCGAAAATATAAATATATTAGACTTGTGATTTTTCATGAGTAATAACTCATATTTTAGTAGAATATAATATTTTGATAAGTTATGCTCTAGGACCCAGTAATATTTTAATAGAATATTTATATAACACAAATATCTGCTTCCAGACCAACAACATATAATATAAATTTTGTTGTAAAACTACCAAAGTATTAAAGAGAACAAGACTACCAAAATATTAGAGAGAGAATATAGAGATAGAGAGAGAATTCATTGTATTCCAATTGTATTAAATGAAGGAGTGAAGTACCCTATTTATAGGGGTAGATAATGGTACAATTGTAATAATATAAACTTTGTAAGTGTATAATGGGTCATTCACACCCAAGATATTTATAACACTTCCCCATGAATGACCTAATATTCAATGTCTGCCCGTTAAAAACCTTGCTAAGAAAATCCAATGGGATAAAACTTAAGCTAAGGAAAAGAGTACAGTCATTGTGAAGTATAAAAATAAATGCTGCCTCATTAAAACCTTGCTAGGAAAATCCAGTGAGATAAAACCTAGACGAAGGAAAAAGAGTACAACTACTCCCCCTGATATTAGTCATCGTAAATCGCTGAGCCGACGCATCCCTATCTCGTGTATCAATTTCTTGAGTGTAGATGTCGGTAATGCTTTAATGAATAAGTCTGCCAAATTATCACTTGATCGAATTTGTTGAACATCGATATCACCTGCTTTCTGAAGCTCATGTGTATAGAAGAATTTTGGAGAAATGTGCTTTGTTCTATCTCCTTTGAAATAGCCTCCTTTAAGTTATGCAATACAAGCTGCATTATCTTCATACAATATCATTGGACTATCTTTTGTCGAAACTAATCCACATGATGATTGGATATGATGAGTCATGTTTCTCAACCATATACATTCTCGACTTGTTTCATGGATTGCAATAATTTCTGAATTATTTGAAGATGTTGTTGTCAAAGTTTGCTTCACGGATCTCCATGATATAGTCGTCCCACCGCGTGTCAACACATATCCTGTTTGCGATTTTGCTTGATGTGGATCAAACAGATAACCTGCATCTGCATATCCCACTAAAGAAGATCCCAAATTGTGAGATTAAAATAATCCCACATCAACAGTACCTTTTAGGTAACAAAGAATGTGTTTAACACCATTCCAATGCCTTTGAGTTGGTGCAGAACTATATCTTGCGAGTAGATTTACAGAAAAAGCTATATCAGGTCTAGTGCAATTTGCAAGATATGATAATGCTCCAATTGCACTTAGATATGGTACTTCTCGACCAAGAACATTTTCTCCATCTTCAAGTGGGCGAAATGGATCATTTTTTGGATCAAGTGATCAAACGACCATTGGTGATGTCAATAGATGTGCTGTATCCATATAAAATCCCTTCAAAACCTTTTCTATATATGAAGATTGATGAACAAATAGTCCTTTTGAAAAATGTTCAATTTGCAACCCAAGGAAAAATTTGGTTTTTCCTAAATCTTTCATCTCAAATTCATTTTTCAAGTAATCAGCAGTTTTGTTGAGCTCTTCTGGAGTTCCAATAAGATTTAAATCATCAACATAAACTGCCACTATTGCAAATCCAATATTTGTTTTCTTTATGAAAACACATGGGCATATATCATCATTTTTGTAACCCTCATTCAACAAGTATTCGCTGAGGCGATTATACCACATACGTCCAAATTGTTTCAATCCATATAATGATCTTTGCAGTTTGATTGAAAACATACTTTTCGAGTATGGATTATTTATTTCTGGCACTTTAAGTCCTTCAGGGACTTTCATGTATATGTCACTGTCAAGTGAGCCATATAGATAGGCAGTTACTACATCCATAAGGTGCATATCGAGCCTTTCTGACACAGCCAAACTAATTAAAAATCTAAATGTGATGGGGTCCATGGCGGGAGAATATGTTTCCTCATAATCAATACCAGGTCTTTGTGAGAAACCTTGAGCTACAAGCCGGGCTTTGTACCTTGTAACTTCATTATTTTCATTTCTTTTCCTTACAAAGACCCATTTGTATCCTACAGGGATTACATTTTCAGGTGTTCGAACTACTGGTCCGAACACCTTTCATTTTTCTAAGGAATTCAATTCCGTCTACATAGCTTCCTTCTATTTTGGCCAATCCTCTCTCTGTTGGCATTCTTTAACAGACAGTGGCTCAGGATAATTATTCTGAATTATTTCAAGAGCCATTTGGAAGGTAAAAATATCATCTATAACAACATTCTCCCTTTCCCATAATTTATGAGATAACAAATAATTTATTGAAATCTCATTATTCTCGGACATCTGTGATTCTGGAGGAATCATGTCATCACTATTAAATTATTTCATTGAAATCTGTGGTTCTGCGGGAACCATGTAACCACTATTAGATTGATCAATCTTTTCTATTATTACTCGTCCAGGAGTATTTGGTTGGTTTAATTTCCTCTTACGAGGTATGATGTCTTTTGAACCAACTGGTCGACCACGCTTCTGGTGTTTATGAGATTCACTTGCTATAGCAGTTTGTCCTACAGGGACATCAATCTTTGCCGGAGTGTTGTCTGCTGGTATATATGACTTTGTCACTTTTCTTGTATCAACAAATTCATCAGGTAATTGATTTGCAATTCTTTGCAAATGAATAATTTTCTCAACCTCTTGCTCACATTGATTACTTCGGGGATCAAAGTGAGATAGAGTTGTTTCATTCCAAGAAATTTTATCTTGATTTTCAGGATGCAACTTACTCCTCCTAAAGTTGGGAAGTTCATTTCATCAAAATGACAATCTGCAAAACGTGCAGTAAACAAATCACCCGTTAAGGGTTCAAGGTACCTAATGATGGAAGGTGAATCAAAACCAACATAAATCCCAAGTCTACGTTGGGGACCCATTTTGGTACGTTGTGGGGGAGAGATTGGTACATTGACAGCACAACCAAAAACCCTTAGGTGAGAAATATTAGGTTCATGACCAGATGCAAATTGCAGAGGTGAGTATTGATAATAAGCAGTTGGTCTTATGCAAATCAATGATGCAGCATGTAATATGGCATGACCCCAAACAGAAGCTGTGAGTTTTGTTTTCATGAGTAGTGGTCTAGCAATTAATTATAGACGTTTAATAAATGACTCTGCTAACCCATTTTATGTATGGACATGAGCAGCTGAATGTTCTATTGCAATCCCAATGGACATGCAATACTCATTGAATCTCTATGATCTAAACGCACCACCGTTATCAAGACGAATTGTCTTGATTGAGTAATCGGGAAATTGAGCTCGTAATTTTATTATTTGAGCAAGTAGCCTAGCAAATACTACATTTCTTGTGGACAGTAAACATACATGCGACCATCTAGTAGAAGAATCAACTAGTACCATAAAATAACGAAATGGTCCACATGGTGGGTGTTCGGCCCACATATATCTCCATGAATCCTTTCTAAGAAAGTTGGAGATTCAAAATTGACCTTTGTAGTGGAAATTCTAATGACCAATTTCCCTTGCGAGCAAGCAACACATGAATAATCATTAGGTGAAAGAATCTTCTGGTTCTTTAAAGGATGTCCATGTAAGTTGCTAATTATTCGACGCATCATTATCGCTCCTGGATGTCCAAGTCGATCATGTCAAAGTATAAAAAATTTTAAGTCCACGAACTTCGGGTTCGTGACGTTGTTTGATTCGACTTCTTTTATGGATGTATGATACATTCCAGAAGGAAGTGTCGGAAGTTTTTCTTTTATCTGCTTCTGGCCAGATACAAAAGAAGTAATGTAAAGATATTCAATGTTATTTTCTTACATCGTTTCAATGTGATATCCATTGCAGAGGATATCCTTAAAACTGAGTAAATTTCTTCTGGATTTGCTTGAGTATAGTGCATCGTTAATACATAGTTGTGTATTATTTGATAAAATAATATAGGCTTTATCGGAGCCTTCAACGATCTTCGATGTGCCGCATATTGTATTAACATTATTTTCCGCTAATGTTAAGTTCATAAAATACTTTTTCTTCCGGAGAATAGTATCTGTTGTTGCATTATCAACAAGACATGTATCTTGGCAATTCATCTAAAATATAATCAAATAGATATTTTAGAAAAGTGAATTTATGATAAAAAGAAGTTAAACATAATTTAACATCAAACGGATAATACATATTAAGATTTCAAAATAACAACATCGTGACTTTCTGATAAAGCAAACTAGTCTATATTTTCCATATCACCAGTATAAAAATCAGAGACATCTAAGTGTGTCCTATTAACTAGACAATCAGCTAAATTTGTCTCTATTTTTTCTTTTCCTTTAATAGACTGTTGGTAATGGTCCACGAGGTGTTTTGTCGTACGACAGGTACGTGACCAATGCCCTTTCATGCCACATCGAAAGCAACTTTCTTCGTGTTGCCGTTTGATTATGTTATTCTCATTTGCCTTGTGCCTTTTAACTATGTGGCCATGTTGTTGATGATTTTGTCCAAAATTCCTTCCAGGACGACGTCCCTGTTCATGTCCGTGTCCAAGCCTACGTTCGTACCCACGGGGCCACGTTTGTATCCATGTCTATTTCTTCACATAGCATTTGCTTCAGGAAATGCAGTACCACTTGCTTCAGGAAATGGTACAGAACCGGTTGGACGTAATCCGTGATTTTTCATCAACAACTCATTATTTTGTTCGGCTACCAAAAGGCAAGATATGAGTTCTGAGTACCTTTTAAAACCACGCTCACCATATTGCTGCTGCAGGGTCACATTTGAGGCGTGAAAGGTGGAGAATGTTTTTCTAGCATATCTACTTCAGTGATCTTTTCTCCACATAAATTCAATTTTGAACATATTCTGAGTAGTTCAGAATTGTACTCACTCACAGTTTTAAAATCTTGCAAATGAAGATGCATCCATTCATAACGGGCTTTTGGGAGGACTACAGTCCTCTGATGGTCAAATCTGTTTTTTAAGTTTTTCCAGAGTTCTTGTGGATCCTTCACTGTGAGATATTCTATTTTCAATCCATCATGAAGATGGTGACGAAGGAAAATAAGTACTTTTGCACGATCCTGCAGAGATTCTTTGTTTCCTTCTTTGATTGTTTCTCCAAGCCCTTCTGAAATAAGATGGATCTCGGCATCTAGGATTCATGATAGATAATTTTTTTCTGGATAAATCTAGTGCAATGAACTCGAGTTTTGTGATGTTTGCCATTAGGATAACTATTCAATCAAACATGAGACATAATTAATTTCTTGAAAAATCTCAGTAAAGAATTAATGACATGATTTCTATATCGAGTTTTTATTCTTTTGGAATATTAATTATAATTCTAAGTTGTTGTAGCAATAAAACAAAATTTTGAAATTGCTATATGCAAATCTAAGTTGTGGTGTCAATTAATCAAGATAATAATTATCAAGAATAAATTAACAAATGATTAATACGTATAATGAGAGTGACATTAACAAAAGATTTTTCAGAAATTGCATTTCAAGAATTATGCGGTATATATGTAACTATGTTTCATAAAGTGATGTTTAATCATTACATCTTTTAAAATTGTGATTTTAATTTTCAAAAAGAAAAATAACTTTTGCTTTTGTAGGTACACTTTATTGGAATGATGAATTGATTATATTATAAATTTATCTTTTTAGAAAATACATAAAATGTGATTTCATTTAAACCATATATTTAAAGGAACCCAGTAGAACCAACGATAATAAAACTGGTAGAACCAATTATATAAGTGGTAGTAAACCAACCACGTAGGTGGTAGCATGATATAATTAAAACTGGTAAAACCAACCATGTAGGTGGTAGTATAATATAATTAAAACCAGTAAAACCAACCATTTGGTGGTAGCATGATATAATTAAAACTGATAAAACCAACCATGTAGGTGGTAGCATAATATATAAAAGATATTTAAAATTATTACCTTCTTGATACAGATTGAACCTTTGTTAACTCGGTTGGCTAGAATCTCGTGCTGATAACGTGTTGTAAAACTACCAAAGTATTAGAGAGAACAAGACTACCAAAATATTAGAGAGGGAATATAGAGATAGAGAGAGAATTCTTTGTATTCCAATTGTATTAAAAGAAGGAGTGAAGTACCCTATTTATAGGGGCAAATAATGGTACAATTGTAATAATATAAATTTTACAAGGGTATAATGGGTCATTCACACTCAAGATATTTATAACAAATTTATGCTTTTTCAAAAGTATTGAAATAGTAGAATAATATACCATCAAAAGATTCCACAAATATGATATATAATTACAATAAAGAAGGGGGAAATAGACTTTTAGAGAATAGACTTGGTTTTAATGGATCAAAAACACTTTATGAATGTGATAGAAAATTCGAAACCAATATTAGAGAACTCTGAATAATTGTATATTCTTCAATGATGCAAACTTGAAAAAAAATCTGTAATACTTTAAACATTCTCTATTGATCATTTAGATATATATCTCGCCAAAGATTAGTTGAGATTTTAAATGTCGTTATATAATGAGAAAGAATCAGAATACTTATTTATTCTATTCATTTTTGAAACTTCGCTAAAAAAGTGAGAATTTGAGCCTAAACTACACCAGCATTTAATGTAAGAATGAGATTTGGCCATTTTTAGTGCCGATAAAATAATTGCATACTATACCCCACAAGCACAATGTTAAAGCATGAACTGTTTAGGAATAAAAAGATTACTGTTAGTTAGACCAAAAAAAAAAAAAAAAAAACCTTAAACATAACAATCGACCTACCAAGCATGCCATCACGAGATAATATTTACTTGAAAATTTGACCATCTGCCTAATATGTGAAAACAAGAACAAATTTATTGATTCTTAATAAATTTTAAGTACAACTGGTGCTAGATGGTGCTGTTGTCTAACTTGTAAGCCTTTTTAACAACCTTTTCTGTTACATTATTTAAGAATACGCGACACAATTGAATCGTCACTTCTACACCTTCCACATGAATTGAACCTCAAATTGCTCCACGATTATGTGGGTAGATGAGAAAACCATTAACCACGCAGGATTCGACAAGATCAAATGCCACTTATATAATGAAACATGGCTTGGAATCGCCTTGCAGGAAGAGAGAATTACGATACCTGCAGAGAGCAAAAGGATGGACAAAGTACAAGTCAAAGGCTTATATAATGGAAAAAAGAAACAGTGAGTTGTGAACTTGCTTTCCAAATTTCATGACCTAAGATGTCAACATTTCATCATATAGCTGCACAGACAACCCAATGTTTTGCTAATTTTTTGTATTGTTGATCTCGATCGGATCTTTTTTCTATTCTGGTAGAGCTCCTTCATGCTGATAACATGATATAAAATTAAAGGATCAATAGAAAAAAATTATAAGAGATGAAATAAAGAGGCAAAATTTCTAGTGTATAATATTATACATCATGATCTCTCTTGTAACAAGAGCAATCCATAGAAATTAAAATAAAGGTTCAATTAAAATAAGTCAAAGTAATAATTAAATATTAAATATTTAAACACACGTATATGGGACTAACAAATTTCCAACCACACATTCCACCCCTATAATCAAAATGTAATAAAAATTTGATTTTCATTCCACCAAATAAGGGCAAAGTAAAAAAATCAGAGAGAAACAATATCTTGTCTATATTCTTTATCGCCAGTGAGAAACTTTCGTATGGCTATCATTTTCTCTTCTTTGAATGCTCCTCTCAAAATTATCTTCTATCCATAGTCAGATTCCAATATCGATTCTTTAAGAACACAACAATTTCAACACATACAATAACAAAATTGTAGCTTTCTCTCTATTGATTTCCTTCTCTCAGTTGATTTACATGCTTCTTCACAAAAAAGGGGGGAAAAAAAAGGAACGTAACACGTTACAAATATATAATTTAACAAGCATAAATATATTCCTTACAATATTATTTTGCATGTGAACTTACTTTCCAATATTCCGTTTGAATAGATGCTAGGTAACCAAAAAGATAGTTGCATATGAGTAAAGGCGAAAACTTCTCTGAAAACTTTTCGGAAATCCATATCCATATACTTTTAAAATAAAATACGTATAGCGATGCTTTTCTCCAAATTTTTTTTTTTTTTTAACGAAGTATTATGCTATCACTCTTAACGCAAATGACACACTCGTGCTAGCAACTAGCAGAATAAATTAGGAAAAGGCTATACACCCCGCGAGGTGTACCGCGGGGTACCACCCCTCACATGGGGGGTGGGATCCACACGCCCGGAGGTTGTGGTTGAAAATAAGTTTGAGAAAAATGATGTCCTAAATAATGAGTACCATTAAATAATATTTTTATTGTAATTTGTATATTTTGATTATGATTATGAGATACAAATAACGGTCATTTATTATTTAAATATATGTAAATTGACTTTTACTATTTAAAGAAGGTATTATAATTTGAATTGATTATATTGTTTGTAAAATTTTAATAGTTATTATAATATAATATTATTTTTATATCTAATATTGTGCATCTCACAGGTAATAGAACTAGTTCCATTGAATAGATGCTGGTAACATGGTGTCACGTTGACTATTTTCTATATATGTTGGAAAATTAATATTGATGAAATATTTTTACGATATTTATTTATTATCTCACTTAATTCCTTAATTATTTTTTAATGGTCGAATTATTGAATTGGAAGGAAAGTTACATCTACTAATGATGTATGGTAAGAACTTAGTTATGGAAAGAACTGAGAATGAGAAATTCGGTATAGAACTTGAAATTGTAAGTTCTGTATGAACTGGTTATGGTAAGTCCATGCGCTGAGTATTGGAGATTTCAGTTAAAGTTGCAATACATATATCACTATATACTTCCTTGTATTATTTATTACAACTCAAAATTTCTTTACATGCTAGATATTTTCAGATTAGTTAAATATGTTATAACAATGTAAGAATATTTACATATTAGCTTGCCTTGGTTATAACCTTAACTAATCTGGGAAATATTCGAGTTATTACCAAAATCCGACTTACCGTGGTCCGTGTTTATTGCAAAATCTTTAGGTAAGAAAATATTCCTTTCGTGCAATGAACGAAAGGTATAAGATTTATTATCATTGCATGATCGGGATTTAATGCTTTTGAAAATATATATTTCTAACGTTCTTAGTGCGGAGAGTTAACAGCTTAATGTCAACCAATTGCTACCAGTTATCATCTCCGGTTGACTGCTTACAGCTAGGTAGAGATGGTGCTTTAAAGAAATCTTTCGAAGCAAATATTTTCTTTGACTCATTGAAGAATACAAAATACTTGTGTTTAGTGAACAATCCATAAATTGACCAAAGTGTATTGGCGTGAAATTAAGATCGGGGATTCTTAATCCAATGAGTAGTTGCGGCCAAGTACAATAGGGAAGTGTTGATGAAGTCAAGACTGGGGCATTTGACTAGTACAAAATGGCATAAAGAAAATGAGTAAAAAACGTCGATTTTTCAAAAAATTGACGCATAAAATAGGACGGTGGCATTTTCGTAATTAAAATTTAGAAACAAGCGTCGGTTTCTATTTTAAACCGACGCGCAAAGTCGGACCGACCGAATTTGCGCGTCGGTTTTTGGAAAAACCGACGCGACGTTTCTCGCGTCGGTTCATGGAGAACCGACGCGCAAAGTCGGACCGGCCGGCTTTGCGCGTCGGTTTACCTTGAACCGACGCGAGAAACCGGCGTTTCTCGCGTCGGTTTTTCCAAAAAAACCGACACGCTATCTCATAAATTTTTCTCGGTATTTTCATATATACACACTCTCGCGCCTCTTTCTCTCTTTTAGTACACTTCTCTCTATACACTCACGCCTCTCTCTCTCACAATTCACTCTCACAATTTCTCTCTACTCTCATGCCTCTCCCTCTCCCTCTCTTGTGACGTCGCCCGCCTCCACCGCCCTCACTCTTCTACCGCCTCCTCCACCGCCCGGTATACTTCTACCGCCGCCTCCACCTACATTGTAAGACCCGATTCTCATTTTTGTTTATAAGTATGTATATGTATTTGTGTATATATATTTATGTGTATATATATGTGTCTGCGTGTATATATATATATATATATTTGTGTGTGTGTGTGTGTGTATATATGACTGTGTATATATTTGTGTGTGTATATATATATATATATATATATATATATATAGATATGTATGTATGTGTGTCTATATATATATATATATATAATCTATATAAATATGTATATAATTAGCCTCTGTGTATGTGTGTATATATATATATATATATATATATATATATATATATATATATATATATATATATATATTTGTTATTATATAAATATGATAATTACATGTTAATATGTATAAATGTGTTAATTAAATTTTAATATATATAAATTTGGGTGTTAAATTTATATTGTTTATTTTAAGTTAGTAGATAGATAAATTTTAATATTTTAATTATTGGAGTTGAAATTATGAGATATTAAGTCATGAAATCTTAGCTTCACTTTTTAGGAATTGAGAATGGATTTCGAATTAAACTTGGAGTAGTTGATGATGTTGAAGTTTGATTTGAGTTGTATTAGATTTTTGAATATGTCGATCATGAACATTTTGGTTTATTGTGATATGTTGATTATTCCTATAGGTTGGTTAAGTCCAATTTTTAGGGGAGGTTGTGTCAAAAGTTTTGTAAAATTTTGTAAATAAAAAATGAGAATTATAGTTTAAAGTGATTTTCACTATTACAGAATTGACCATACTAAATAAATATTTACTCAAAACTAATAAAAAATTTTAATTATATCTTCACATATAGGTCATTGACATGGATCGGGGTTGGATGTGTGGCAGACGTAATAGACATGAATATGTAAAAGGTGTTGAAGAGTTTATGAAATGTGCGGATGAAAACAAGAGAAAGAAAGGTGAAATAATGATTTTGTGTCCTTGTTACGATTGTAAGAATTTGATAAAGTTTCGTAGTTTTGATCAAGTGAAGAGTCATTTGATTCGTCGTGGGTTTAAAGAAGGTTATACACGATGGATATGGCATGGTGAGAGTATGCTTCCCAGGACGAGCACTGGTGACGATGTTGGTGATCAGCATAAGAATAATTCAAGCAATATTTGTGAGAATGATTTGGAAAATGACGAGAATGATATGATAGACGATATGATGCGTGATATACAAGGGGAATACATTGAAAAACCTCATGTATTAGATAACTTGTTCAACGAGTATGAGAAGCCTTTGTTTTCTGGTTGTAATAAATTCACTAAATTGTCTGCGGTACTAAAATTGTATAACTTGAAAGCAAGCAATAGGTGGAGTGATAAAAGTTTCACGGCATTATTGGGACTGTTACGAGAGATGCTTCCGGAAGATAACGAACTTCCTAGTTCAATTTACAAGGCAAAGAAATTGTTGTGCCCGATGGGTATGGAGATTGAGAGGATACATGCATGTCCAAATGATTGTATACTGTATCGAAATGATTACAAGGACTTGCGTCTATGTCCAAAGTGTGGGGTATCACGATGTAAACGGAAGAACGTGAATGATAATTGTGGTGATAAGAAAAGCCCTCCGGCAAAGGTGTTATGGTATTTACCTGTAATACCAAGATTTAAACGTTTGTTTGCCAATGCAAAGGATGCAAAGAACTTGCGGTGGCATGCCGACGGGAGAAAAGAAGATGGAAAACTAAGACACGTGGCTGATTCTTAGGCTGGGACTATGTACAGATGGGATGAACCCACACGGTAATATGAGTAGTCGACATAGCACTTGGCCGGTTCTTTTGACTATTTACAATCTTCCTCCTTGGTTATGTATGAAGCGCAAGTATATCATGTTATCTTTGTTAATATCAGGGCCCAAACAACCGGGTAATGACATAGATGTTTATCTAGCCCCACTAATTGAAGATTTAAAACTATTGTGGGATGAAGGCGTGTCTGTGTTTAATGCATATACCCAGATGAATTTCACCTTACGTGCTATGATATTTTGCACCGTAAATGATTTTCCAGCTTATGGTAACTTGTCAGGTTATATTAACAAAGGACCTAAAGCATGTCCCATTTGTGAAGAAGACATGATTGATCTTTGGTTGAAAAACTGCAAGAAAAATGTCTTCATGAGTCATAGAATATTTCTCCCTATTGACCACCCTTATCGCAAGAAGAAAAAGTCATTCAATGGAAAAATCGAGGCTCAAACAGCTCGCTTACCATTAACAGGAGGTGAGGTATATGAACGAGTTAAAAATTTTGATGTTTCGTTTGGAAAAACTTTTAAGCCTCCTCAGAAGAGTCTTTGGAAGAAAAGGTCCATATTCTGGGATCTACCTTATTGACAACACTTATCTGTAAGGAATTGTCTTGATGTAATGCACGTGGAGAAAAATGTTTGTGATAGCATCATTGGGACATTGTTGAACATTCCAGGAAAGACGAAAGATGGTATTAAAGTCAGGAAGGACATGGTAGAAATGGGGATAAGGGATCAATTAGCACCGCAAGAGTCGGAAAAGCGTACTTATTTACCCCCAGCTTGCTATACTTTGTCGAGAAAAGAGAAAACAAGTTTTTGTGAGTGCCTGCATACTATTAAGGTTCCATCTGGGTACTCATCAAACATTAATAGTCTTGTCTCGATGAAGGACTTAAAATTGGTTGGTATGAAGTCTCATGATTGTCATGTCGTAATGCAACAATTGTTACCAGTTGCAATTCGAGGCATTCTCCCAAAACATGTTAGACAAGTCATTATAAAACTTTGTTTTTTCTTCAATGCAATTTGCAGCAAAGTTATTGATCCAGAGGAGTTGGATGATTTGCAGGCCGATATTGTTATCACTCTATGTCAATTTGAAATGTATTTTCCACCATCATTTTTTGACGTTATGGTGCACTTACTTGTTCACTTGGTGAGAGAAATTAAGATTTGTGGTCCAGTATTCTTGAGGTATATGTATCCATTTGAGAGATACATGGGTATATTGAAAGGATATGTGAGAAATCGATTTCGACCTGAAGGTAGTATCATTGAAGGTTATGCTGGTGAGGAGGCTATTGAATTTTGTACTGATTACTTGGATGACGTTGAGACTATTGGTGTTCCTAAATCTCGGCATGATGGAAGACTTGAAGGTAAAGGTACTATTGGATGCAAGTCAATCGTCCCCAATGTTGAATTGCGATATAAAGCACACCTCCTTGTATTACAACACCTTCCTGAAGTTCATCCATATTTGGACGAGCATATGTCCATCATAAGGCAGCAGAATCCTTCAAAAGTTGAAAGGTGGGTAACTAATGAACATAATCGTTCATTTGCAAAATGGTTCAAAGATAAAGTCATGAAAGAATTGTCACAAACACCGAATACCATTGTTGAAACGGTAAAGTGGTTAGCTTATGGTCCTACCACGATTGTGAGGTCATATGAAGCATATGACATTAATGGGTATACGTTTTACACTAAACGTCAAGATGATAAGAGTGCAGTGCAAAACAGTGGAGTGACACAAGTAGCACTATCAAGAGATTTTTCAAATGCTAAAGATACCATGCCAGTAAATGCCTCGGTGTCCTATTATGGTATCATTGAAGATATTTGGGAACTTGATTATAGGGAGTTCAAGTTTCCTCTCTTCCAATGTAAATGGGTTGATAACCGACGGGGTGTTCGGGTGGATGAATTAGGATTCACTATGGTGGATTTCGGCCGGTTGGGTTATCTAGACGAGTCATTCATACTTACATCACAAGCCAAACAGGTATTTTATGTTCTTGATCCTGCCGATACTAAGTGGTCAGCCGTCCTTCAAGGAAAGAGACGCATTGTTGGGATTGGTGATGTAGTAGATGAAGAAGATTATGATCACTTTGATGAAACCCCTCCATTTTCTATCGGTATACAACGGAGTGCAACTTTAGGGGAAGATAACATTGAATCAAATTATATGCGTTGGGATCATGAAGAAGGATTATGGATTGACCGTCGTTCCTGATTATTAATTGTATGAGTTTATTTACACGGTCTTTGCTTTTAACTTTCTTTTATTTTTCATATATGCTCTATACATTGTTAACAATTTCTTTTGTCGTTTTGATAACAATAATTTATTAATACGTTGTTATATGTGCAGGTACGTTAAAAGTAGTCTCAATATAATGGCCAAGTCTTCATCATCTTCAGATGATCATCGTGCTACCAGTACCAAAAGGACTAGAGGGCCAACAATGTGTAAGAACATGAAGAAGGCCGGTGAAGTGAATGTCATCGAGTTCGATGACAAACATAGGCCAATCGGACCAGGCAAGGGAAACTTCAAACACTATGTCGGGTGTTTGGCCCGTATTCACGTTGACATTAACATCAGTGATTGGCACAAGGTTGATCCCGGCCTTAAGGACTTGATGTGGGAAGAAATAAAGGTACTATCACTACATACATGGTTAATTGATAACGTTTCGTAATTTTTTTCTTATAACATCGCATATTATATTCGTCTTTCAGAGGGAGTTCAACATCCCCGATGACGCAGCAAAAAAAAGGGTGTTGAAAGTTGCGGGGATGCGATGGAAAGATTTCAAGACTCGGCTGGTTCATGATTATATCACACATGACCACCCGAAATACACATCTCCTACGCAACTTTACTCTTTTATAACTGAAGAGCAATGGGACTCGTTTAAGAAAGAACGCCAGACTGATAAATTTAAGGTATATATATTTAATTGTACGCATGTGATTTATTTAGTTGGAAATTAAATACTTGATGTGACAATTTCAGGAAAAAAGTAAGAAAGCCAGGGATGCTCAATTGCGAAACGAGCATCCACATTATATTGGCTCAGCTAGTTATGCGGGGATGAAGCCACAGTGGGTAGTCAGTGACCCACTGTCTTCAAGTTCTTCTTGCGACATGATTAGCTCGTCGATTGTAAGTGAGGATCGAAGTTTAGGTTGGATTCGAGCTAGATCGAAGAAGAAAGAAGATGGAAGTTATTACATCCCCAACGAGAAAACGAGGGGGTGTTTGATAAAATTGTAAGTATATCATGATTATTTTTTCATAATTTAAATTCAAATTTACTTAAATTTATACTTATATTTATGTTTCATTTTTCTGTTAATAGGTTGAAAAAGCTGAGCAGTCCACGCAGGGGACATTTGTGGCAAGTAGACAGCACGATATTTTAAGTGAAGCCCTTGGTAAGCCGGATCACCCTGGTAGGGTGAGGGGGTATGGCGTCTATGTGACCACGAGGAATGTTTACGGAAAGCCTGATGATTACATTAGACGTTCCTGTGGGGTCGTCTCAGTAGACGATATTAAGGAGATGATCAGGTCAGAGATGGAGGATAGTATTGCCGAGCGGGTCAGGCATCAGACCATGTCGGAGATGCAGAGTAAATTCGATACTATGCAGAGGGACTACCATAGTATGCAGACTAAATACGATGCTATCCTCTAGCGCCTGGGCTTAAATGTTGAGGCCGAGGTGGACGTAACTCCACAGCCCCGACCACCAACTCGCAGCAGTTGCCACTCCGTGGATCCAGATCCATTTCATGGACTTCAGGTATTTAATGTTATGTTATTTAGAATTTTTTAACATTATTAATGTTATTTCAACTGGAAGTTGCTAACATATATGTTCAATGATGTTATACAATAGAAGCCGTCTCCTTGTCGTCTCTCAATTAGTCTTAATGGTGAGAAACAAATTGCAGCGAGCGGGATGGTTTATCCAGCCGGACCCGACACGGTGGTGCATCATCAACCTCTTTGGCCTGATCATGCTAAGGTGTCCATTGACCACATTGTCGATGGTGCAGAAGCGTATTGTATTCCAGTGTCATCTCAATACCACACCACAGTAGGGGAAGCTATTGGAAGCTTCTTGCAATGGCCCAAGGAGTTGGTGATTTTTGGAGAGGTACAAACATTTAGTTATATAAAAGATTCTGTCAATATTAATTTCTTTTAAATTTGTATAACTGAAGATGATAAAAATTATCTTGTTGCAGGAAGAGGCACCACAACAGGCAAAAAAATTTAACGAAGGAAAAACACCCCAGAGTTTCGAAATGTCATCCACTCAGCGACCTGCGATTGTTGACGATGAGACGTTGCAACGTCTGGGTGATGATTGTAAAATGTTACACACTCTGGTCATTCAATTGCCTGTTGGTGATGACTTCTACCAGGTACCCGTTGATGCCGCCGTGTTCAACTTTGCATTCGATGATGGTTTTTATGTTACAGTCGGAGACATCACCGACTTGCTTACGATGCAATGGTTGGATACATCAATCTTACAAGTGTTTTCATTGTAAGACTTCTGATCAAAAAGAAAAACTTCAATTTAAATCATTAATTTATTTCTATTATTGGCATTATTATTTTTTAGGTACCTCCATGAGCTGTGTCAGGAATACGGTATTGAATCGATTGGATTCATGTCTCCGACACACATTGCATCGATTTCAGTAAGAACAAATGCAAATGGTGTTATAAATTACTTGGCCAGCAACATGAAGGCAATGAAAACTAAGAAATTCATTCTAGCACCGTATTTTCAGGAGTAAGATCGTTGATATTCTCTAATTTTTAACCTAATTTGAATGATATGATATGATATTTAAAGTTGTATTTACACGTTCATAATACGTAGGAATCACTGGATGTTGCTAGTTATTTCTCCTGAGAAGAATACGGTGTACTTCTTAGATTCAGCTGCTGCATCTAAGCGTGACTTGGATATCAAGCCGATATTGAACACGTAAGTTAGGAAACTTTTAATGAAATAATTGTGGAGTTGTGGTGAAATTTATTGTGGAGCTGTGATTGTTGAGAAGTTGATAGTTTTGAATAGCAGGGTCCCCCTACAGGTTGGATAAGTTCAATTTATGGGGGAAACTCTGCCAAAATTTTTGTAGGATGTTTGAGTCTTAATTTTTTTGTAACTTGTTGATATAATTTATTGAAATTTTAGGGCTTTCAAAACGTATTGACAGTTGGAGGCATGAGGACAAAATCCAATACAACGTGAAAAAACGTAAAAGTATGAAAACAGGGATTTAAACTTTATTAAAAATCTTTGAATTATTTCTATATTTTATTTAGTTTGATTATTAATATTGTTATTTTTCAATGTGAATATTTCAGTGTCCTCAACAACCTGGAGGGTCTGAGTGTGGCTACTACGTTATGAGAAATATGTATGATGTAGTCACAGAACACTTTCAACTTACTTCGTTAGAAAATGTATAAGTCATTGAAAATGAGAATTTTAATAATGACTTTATATTTTATGAAAAAATAACTAATAATTCATTTTGATTGTATGTAGGCATTTAAAGAATATTATTCAACGGAGGAAGTAATCGAGATTCAAAACTTATGGGCAAAATACTTCGTTCATAGGTTTGTGTAAATCAAAGCGTAATCAAAACTTGCACTTACATATATATATTTAATTTGTATCATAAATTAACAATTTGTAAGTATAATTGTTGTTAATTTAATTTTATTACGTATATATCGATTATATATATTTATTTGGTGATGCGCATGTTCAGGTTATCGCAGACCACGTCCTAGTCACTGCAGGTCACGATCTGCAGTAGCCTGGGTCATTGCAAGTCACGTCCAGGTGATTGCAGGCCACGACGTGCAGTGACTTGGGTCATTGCAGGCCACGACGTGCAGTGGCCTGAGTCATTGCTGCAGGTCACGACATGCAGTGGTCTGGGTCATTGCAGGCTACGTCCAGGTTACTGCAGGTCACGACGTGCAGTGGCCTGGGTCATTGCAGGCTACGTCCAGGTCACTGCAGGCCACGACGTGCAGTGACCTGGGTCATTGCAGGCCACGTCCAGGTCATATAATATATATTAAAAAAAAAAAAAGTTAAGGTGTCGGTTCTAAAGATAAAACCGACGCCTAAAGTCCAAAAAAAAAAAAAAAAAACTTTGGGCGTCGGTTTCTGGATAAAATCGACGCCCAAAGCTGTTTTGGGCGTCGGTTCAAAAATTAAAACCGACGCCCAAAGTGTATATTTTTTTTTTGACTTTAGGCGTCGGTTTTAAACTAGAACCGACTCCCAAAGCTGACTTTGCGCGTCGGTTTACAACCGACGCCTAAAGTCAAGGTTTTACGCGTCTGTGTCATATGCGTCGCCGCTACAACCGACGCGTATTCCGTTTTCCAACCGACGCGATTTCCTATTTCTGTACTGGCACTTTATCAACAAGTCTGAAGGAGAAGAAAATCAAGGAATGTTCTTAGATCTTTTGATTTTTTTTTTTTTTTTTTTAATCTCGAAAAATTACAGAAAGGATACTATTGTATTTTTGGCCATGGATGTTTCCCTTATGGGTTTACTATGTTATATCTTGTGTTCTAGTTTATTGCTCTTCGTTAATTTTCGCAATCGTTTAACAATTGTCATAAATAAAGACCTAACCTGCATGAACTAGTAAAAATTGTTAAAAAAAAAAAAAAAGTTATAGCCTATACTCAATTTTTGGTATAATTACTGAAATAAACACAAATAACATAAAATCAGTAGTCTTAAACGACAATAAAATTCTCTTGTTTCACTATTTAAATAAGTGTATAAAATACTTATCAACCAACTTGGCCGCTATTTGGCCCCCAGTTTTTTAAAACCAAGTTTTTAAAATATTCAATCTCAACCATCCATTTTAGTCAACCCCACAATATTTGATTTTTCAAACAATTTTTAACCACACATTCTCTAAAAATACTATTCCAAACCACAATTTTCCCCAAGAACTGGAGCCAAATAGGGGCTTGATTAAATTTGTAATTATCGACCTTCTCTTTTATGTGCGACCATCAAAACTGCATTCGACTAAGTCAACAGTCTCGAAGCAAACCAAACACTATTGACAATCAACAAGTTAATCATCAATTAATCTATATCTATCTATACTACTTCTAAAAGTCCATTAAAGGGAGAAACTTTTTTTGAACGATAATACCCTCAACAATAATTTACAATTTCTTATTTGTCCTTTTAATTAATTAATTTTATTTTATTATTGTATATTATAAAATGCAATATTTTCTAATTTAATGATGGTCGTTGTCTCTTTAAATTTCATTGATCTATATTTAAGTCTATACTACTTTTAAAATATCTTGAATGGAGAAATATTTTGGATCATAATACTCTCGAAAATAATTTATAATTTCTTATTTATCCTTCAATTAGTTTTATTTTAATTATAGCATTTTATAATTAAAAATAAATTTTCTAATTTAATGACGTGTGTTGTATTTTCAAATCTCATTTATCTATATTTATATCCATTCTACTAAAATAATTTTAATAGAGAAATATTTTGGATAATTTATAATTTCTTATTTATCCTTTTAATCATAGAATTTTATAATTAAAAATAAATTTCACATTTATTTACGTACATAATGGTCTTGTTATATAAAGAAAATGACGTTACTAATAAATTTGACCATCAAATATTTTACTAATATGTCACTGTATAAATGTGATGTCATTTTGTAATTTATTATTAATTTCTTCCAAATTCTTTTAAAATTAAAATGGAACAATCTACATATTCATGTTTAGTGATTTTTTAAGACACGTTGAGACTCGTGATATTTTTTTATTAGTATATATCACTACTAGAATTTTATATTCCGCATACAAAATAAATTTTTAGGGAAAGCTTCTTATTCGTGCGTAAAAACCTTTCCAAACAAAAATAATTTGTAGGGAGGTTTGTATGGTAAATATCGAGGGGATAGACATAAGCCGACAAAATTGGTATCTTTGTCTGTGGAGGTATGTGCCTATGAACCATTTCGCTACAAAAATCATTCATCGTCTAAGATCTTTCCCAACAAAATTATTTGTATGCTAATGTTTATTTTACTTACGAAATATATTTCATTGACTGAAGTTTGAGCCGACAAATCTTTTAGAGACAAATATTATTTGTCATCTAATTTCTATCTCAACACAATTGTTCGTATTCTAATGGTTAGTTGGCCTAGGAAATATGTTTGTAGGTATAGAGTACGAATAATGTTGTAGGCTAAATCGTTATTTTACCTACAAATAATTGTTTGCATGGAAAACGCTTTGTAAGTTAATTTCTTGTCTACACCTTTTTTTCCATTTTTTTATTTGAAGAAAGCTTATTTTTTCGAAAAATTAAATCATTTTTTATTTTATATTTATATTTAGTATTAATGATTGTTTTTTTATGCAAAATTATAACAATATACAGAAAAATAAATTAAATTAGAATTTCTAATATAAATCAATATATTACTAACTACAAATATTGTATTAAACTACAACTAAAAAATATTGTCACTGAAAATGATTTTAAACTTAAAAATAGTTTAGCAAACATGCTCTTTAGTTATCCATATCTATATAATGATAATAATAACATATCTATCCTCATAAATGATTCAGAAGCAGAAGCAGAAGTCGTTCTTGAGTAATTACTACTGGTAACAGATGTTAAAAACTTGTCCTCGGAGAGAGATCCTTGAGCAGATGCAATGATAGCACCAAATACACCAGACTCTTAAATCTTGGATGATTGTCTGAAACACGAACAAGATAAAATGCCTTTTAAATTGAAGTCCTTTTTTTCGGACCAAATTGATGTGTGTAAGTAAATGCTTACCATGGAAGCATATGTGCAAGTTAAAATCCCCTTCCTCGGCAATTTCAAATAGAGGGTTCTATTAGTCCAGGCAACATGCTCTTGATACCTGTTGCAGAAAAAAATAATTTAGATCCATTTGCTCATCACAGAGACTTTGAAAAAACTCAACTGGACAGTCTGATTGAAGTTATGGAAATAGATTTTCACTAACGGTCCAAAAATACTCACTAAGGATAAATAGCTGTCCTTAATGTTACATTATCTAAAATCTAACTAAACCAACAAAAAAAAATGCAAATCCAAAGTACTCACAGCTCTATCAAATTCCAACATAAAGCATCGCTTGACATCCTCCTTTGTAGGCTTACAACCACATCGATCTCGTCTCGAAGTCAAGTCGGAAGACTTTTCCAAGTGTAATGTAAAACAACCTCCTCTTCCAATTTGATCTCACTGTCAAAACATCATGTATAAACATATGTAAAAGCCTATTTAACAGAATACAGTTGTGTGGTCAATTCCAACTTGGTGCAACATGAAAACAGAATGATGGTAGAGCATACGTGGATCATCTACTACAACAATGAAACATATCCAATGCTTTAAAGAAATGCATACATCTGTGTGATAAAAAGATCGACTTACTTTGGAAGTTTCATGTAATTGTGCCATCTTTGTGCACCATTGGGACGAAGATGGTCTTAGACTCGAGCAGCTGATTTACCATTTCCATAGGTCAAAAAGTAATTTGGATTGCCACGGATTGATTCCTTATACATGCCAAAATAAGTGTCCTTTGTTAAATGATCATAGTTCTTCTTAAATGTTGTATAATTCTGCAGGTTACCAGTGCAAGAAATCAAGTAAATCTAGAAACTAGAAGTGCAAAAATTACATTTGTGAAAGGTTCCCTAAAAAGGGGAAAAGATGGTGAAACATGAGAAGATCACTGACATGTCTCTTTTCTTTTCCTATTTGTTTTTGTAAGTTAAGCTTGATAGTTTCAATTGTGTCGAGCATAGATAACAGAGAAGTTTATATATCTCTCCCATGCCGAAACAAAGAGATGCCAAATTACTTACATAGTTGTGAAAGATGACCATGTCCACATTCCCAGGCATGTCAAGAAGCAATTTCCTTGAAGAATACTCCCGAGCACCAGCTGGATGTAACAATTCATCAGTGTCTACATGAATTATCCAGCCAACATCCAAGAATTATAATACACAAAATATTTGATTAACTCTCCAATAAATAAATAAATAAACAAAATAAAAATATGGTACATTTCTACTACACTTGTAATATTCCATACCCTTTCCATGACAATTGCCATCTCCATGTTGAGAGATTGCTTCACAAAAAGTTCATAATTGCAAGGCTTGTAGAAGAAACTTGACAGCCATGTTTCATTCCAGATCCGACTGAAGCATCATGGACAAATAGTGTAAGAGAATCATAATAACTGCAAATATTTCATATGAAGATTGCTACAACTTTAGATACCAAGGTACTAATTCCAGAGAGCTTATTGTAAGATTCAAGATGAAAGATAATTGTTTGTTTAGGATTCAAAAATGTAAAAATGTATCCAATGGACCATTAGTTCATTTTTTCTATCTCATATAAGTTATCTAAGCTGCCAAGCAAATTCCATAGGTATATCAGAAGTGACTAACCTCTTAGCTTGTTGCTCTTGCAGCTCTTTGGTTTGGTACATTACTTTCACTCCCTGCAAAGATAAACTAAGTCATTAACCTATTTATTTTAAATGATAACATCATATGGTTAACATAACGTAATAATCAGATTGATGTGATACCAAACACGAATCCTGAAAAGATTGTGAAGGACAATGTTTAGACCTTGTTTCTTTAAGGCTTCTATGGATTATTTTTTATCACTATAAACCTGTTAATAAGTTTTCTTCTTATCACATATAAGTAGTTAATAAAATCATCACCAAATGAGGTAAAAGGAAAACAGGAAAACCCATAGAAATGAAGAGCAGGTAGGCAACTTGGTGATGAATTGCATGAATAGGTTTTGCTGTATGAAGGCCCAATATTAATATAAATTGAAGGCCATTTTAAGCCTTTAACATATATAAATTCCAGCAACTATATCCTCTCCAAAACTCTGTACGAATCAAGTTCATAACAGCCACCTAAATCAAGTATATAACCTAGCCTAGATAAAGAAAAAAAATCAAAGCCTTATCATTTTTCAGAAAGTGAATGTGGTCCAATTCTTATGGACACTTATCAATTATATAGTATCAAGCATCCACTGTTCAAATCTCTGAAAATTTAGTATGCTAATCAGAAATCCTACTTTTATTTCTTTTAAGTAGAGATATTATTACTCAACTTCAACTACAATAGGGCTTTCATTGGTTCATTTTAAACTTAAGAAAGTCCTAAATTGCAAGATCTCTCACGCTATTTTCTTAAAGGCGTAAATTTCATTTACATGTTATTTAATTTTGTACAGGAGGCAGAAACCCAAGTTTAGAAGAGGATGCAGAAACCCAAGTTTCAAAATAGCAATAAGCAATTCAAAATCTAGGAACCAAGATGCAGAAACCCGAGTTTGGAAACTCACCTTCAAATCGATTGCTGACTGCGAGCACCTGGACAATGGAAGTAGCGACGATCCACGGACGGGAGAGTCTCTTCGGTAAATCGATTATAAGAGTGAATCGATTATCAGATCTGGAGTTTGAACATTGAGTTTGGACGGGGAGAGTGACTGGAGCTTGGACGGAGAAGGTGACTCTGAAGTCTTAACGAGAAAGGCGAATCGGGAGAAGGGACGGTGAAGTCGACTGGAGTGTGGAATGAAGTTATCTTGGGCCTTTAGTTTGAGCACAATCCATCTCAATTTGAAAATTTTGGAACCAAATCACATTCCTACGAAAAAGTTTTTGTAAAAAAAAAAAAAAAAAACTCCGTCTACAAAATTAGTTTTATAGGCGAAGAACTTGTAAGTTAAGTATAAATATTTTTGGAGCCAAATTCTTTTTCCTACAAAAACTCGTTTGGTAGGAAAAAATAGACTTCGCATACAAATTTAATTTGTATGCGGAAAATTTGTAGTTTAAGTATAAATATTTTTTAAACCAAGTTCTTATCTCCACAAAAACTCGTTTCGTAGGAACAAGTAGACTTCGCATACAAATTTCATTTTGTATGAGAAAATTTCGTAGGATAATCGTAATTTTCTTGTAGTGTATAACTTATGGTTTTTGCAGCTAAGAGAGCGACATGTATGCTTTTAAGTGATTCAATATTTTTTCAAAGCTATTATGTTTTTGTACTCAAGTATCGACTTCAATTATTTATAAAAATCGCATGCAACAAGTATTTGAAGAAGTACTAATACATTAAAAGAACTATTTAGTTGACAATAGTTTTGAAAAAATAAACATGTTAAAGCTATATATTTGACATATATCTTGTTTCACCTTAAAGGAAGCTCGAGCTTTAAACAAAACCATCTTCAATTTAGTGAAATTAAGTCAATCAACTTTAATTTGTTAGCAAGTTTGATCTCTTTTTCAGTTGCTGTCTTGACGAAAATACTAACTTAATATTAATATAATAGATAATAATCAATATGTAAATTCGTGCTTTTAAAAAATATATATTAAAAATAGTTGGTGTGTATTAAGAAGAGATATTCAATGCAAGACATTTAAATATATTTCATAATATAAAATATGCAGAACATAACGCAATTAATTTATCTGGCCATAGTCACTTATATTTTAATTCCCCCCCCCCCCCCCCCCCCCCCCAAAGGGAATCTTTAGAGAGCAAAATATTGAAATCAATCATAGTATCAACTTGAAGTGACACTGACTATATATCCATTTCCATTATAAGATAAGCATGAATAATTAGGCCGTCCACAAAAGTTGGAATAATAAAAACTTTGTATGAGAAGATACTGACTAGTCTTAATATGCTAAAGAGCTGATAGTATTAATAAAAATAGATATTCATCATACTATTCAATTATCTTTAGTGTTATGTGTCAATTTTAGCATTAGAGCATTTTTCAGGCATCATTTTATTTCTGGTCACGCCATATTTTCTGTTTTATCTCGGTGCAACCTAGCCCGCGTGTATAAATACACATAAACCTCAGTAAATCTCCTAGTGCAAGCCAAAATATATCTTACCGCAGATAACATGGTGCTACATCTCCACAATAATGCTAGGAAATTAGAAGTTGCTCTTCTTGAAGAGCAGTTGCTTGGCCTTTTTCGAAGTCATGACAAAAATCGTGACGGTCGTCTTGACAGACATGAATTGAAAAACGCTTTCGAGGAGCTTGGTTCCTCCCATCCCAGATGGAGAGGTTTCCTGGCTTTCTGGAAAGTTGATAAGGATGGAGATGGATACATCAAAGACGATGAGATGAATGCCCTCGCCAAATATGCTGTTCGGTTTGGATATTCAATCAAGTAGAGTTGTGTGATATCGGTTTGTTTAGTAAAGTATGTATACCCACAGTCCATGCTATTTCATAATATTGTATACTAAACATGTTTAGTACTGGACACATATGTTGGGAACTTGTTTGTAACTTTAAGGTTGCTAGCAGAATTGGAAAATAAGGGTTTATTTCCTCGCTTGTTTATATATATGTGTGTGTGTGTGCACTAAGTCTTTTGTGACCTCTTTTGGTCTTTGAAAATACAGTGGTGTCTTATGATGATGCATATCTGGATTTCTTGTCATGCGATAGCGCCAGCCACGCCACTATTTCAAGTATTACGATTCACATTTAGTACGCGCGTTTCTTCACCTTTAAAAAGAAGAAGAATTATTCAGCTTTCTCGTTTTCATTTTGACACCAGTAGTATTTTCGGGGGGGGGGGGGGGGGGGGGGGGGGGTTTGTTCTCCCATTTGATCCTTTTCACTTGTTGTGTATCATTTTTCCTGCCTGCTTCCTTTTCCAAATTCTGTTTATCATTCATGTGCATGCCAGAAAATATCATGTTAACACGTACTTAGTCTTTTTTTTTTTTTTTTTTAGAATCTTTATTCTTCAATAGTAACAACTGCGTGATTCATCTGGAAGAAGACTTCAGTCTATCTTGTTGCATACTCTCTACTATGGTATTATGTTTTAAGTTTATTTAGTTATAATATGTTTTCGTTTTCAGATTGGCTTAGAGGATCAGGTAGTTCTAGAAATAAGACAAGTAATTTTTCGAGCAATTTTCAAAATGATGAGGAAAATAATCAAACTACTAATGAAGCTTTTCAAAATAATTGTAACTCAAATGAACTTCAAATTGCTCAAATTGAATAACTGAACTATTCCGAAGGTAGAGAAAAGTGATATTTACGAAATAGGTCGTTTTGATTTTACTCAAAATTATGTTATCAAAACCTTTGAGCAAACTCTTGCTATTTGTTGACGACCTGTAGCCATGCCTCTGGGGTGCTTATAGGTTGTCAACACTATTAATGATCAAAATATCGAAATCACTTTGTTTTAAAAAAAAATATATACAAGAATATCGTAAGAAATTTTAATTCTTGCATATTGGTCTTGTTCAAGTTTCTCTTAAACCATTTTTTAGACTTGATTTAAATATTCCAATCTTACTTATTCTTCATGATCAAAGGCATACTAATTTTGAACTTTCATTACTCACTATTCTAAAATGAAATCTAGAAAGTGGTCCCCTTTTTTCAAATTGTTATCCTAGTTCAGTTAGCCTTTTTAATAAAGATATTCTTAAACTTTTGAAACATTATATTCAAACTAAGAACCTTAGTTTGGATGAATCAAAATCTTTTGTTGTAACATACATGGAATATTATAAGCTCCTAAATACAGCTCTCAATATCCGTGCACTTTGCTCATCTCCCATAAATGAATCACTTCTCATAGAAGTGAATTCTCTTCATTTAAACACCATGGTTCCAAAAGAAATTCATTGGGATCTCCAAACCAGAAGTTTGGAATGGGATATTCTTAAAGCGAATAAACCAGACCCAACTCCTGTTAATGATACTCCTAATCAAGTTTTCAAAAATTCTCTAGATCTTCTTCTTCTAGATCTTACAGTAAGGGTTGATCAGAAATTACTTTTCAACCGAGAAGGTTCTCAACATCTTCTAAGAAACTAAAAGATGTTAATTTTGAATCCATAATCCCAAAACCTCAATATACTAATGATAAAGAAGAATCTGAACCAAGTTCTCCTACACCATCAGATATGCAACCTCCTTCAAAAGATTTTCTTCCTCTTAGAAGATTGTCTAAACAACTCAGTGTTATTTCTTCATTTATTGATAGAAGAGTGGAATTTAAAAATGATCAAACTCTTTCTATCAAAATTTTAAGAAAAAATCTTCGTCAAATGCTTTCAAAAGAAGAACTTGAACCTTATTACGATAAATTCTTTGCTCATCTTGAAGATTCAAGTTTTTATGAATGGATAATTTCAAAGTTTTTGGTAAAGATTTCAAAATCTAAGTCTATTCAGACAAATCATTCGGAAAGGACTTGGAAAACTTATTCAAATGAAACTTCTCAATCTGAATATCCACCTCTTAAAGAAATTGTTTTTCCTCATAGTTCAACACAAGTTTTAGCATCCCCTTCAAACAAATTCCAAAAGATAGGATTGAAAATGGTAGTACTAAAACTGTTGATATCTAAAATATTCAAGCTCGAAACAATTATGCCAATATTTAATTTGTTCTCCATTCAATGTGCTCTTAGTTAACTAGAATTGAATCTAATTCTGAATCTGAGACTCTTTCAAAAAATGTATCTTCTACTACTTATTCAACATATAGAGATACATCCACTACAAAATCTAATTCAAAATCCGAAGGTAAAAGGCCTTTGATTTTTAAGCCTATTGAGTCAAATCTTTCTCCTAAATTAGGGAAAAGCTCTTTGTCCTCTAAATTTGAAGTTCTCAAAGAACTTACAAAATAATTTTCAAAATTAAGTGCATCAAAAAATGTCAATACTATTGATGTTTTAGATGAACTTGAAAAATAATTTATTGAAGAAGAACCTCTTCATATCAATAAATTGAAAATTTTCAATTCTTCAAAACTTCCAACTTATTTTCCTCTACCTTCTCATCCTGATTTACTTTTAGAAGAAACCTCTTTTAAAAGAAAAATCACTTATACATATTCAGGAGATGAAGTTGTTGAATGGAGTATAGATGGAATAAATGGAGTTCAAATCATTCAAGTTATTGAAAAAATGTCAGTCAGCTTTGCTGCCTACAAATGTAGACTACAAATGTAGAAATGTTGAAGAATCTACTGCTTGCATCAATATTGTTATTAGCCTTACAGGTGAATTAAAAGGTTGGTGGGGGAAACTATTTTTGAGAAACTGAATTACAAGAAATAAGAATTGTCAATGATACTATTGCCAATGACAGTTTTCATACTCTTGTTTATTCTATTATCAAATATTTTATTGGAACTCCTAATCTTCTTCATGATATATTATTAGAAATTCTGATGAGTATTACTTGTCCAAAATTACATGACTTTAGATGGTATAAGGATATTATTATCCTTGCTTCGAGAAGATAGTAATAATGAATTTTGGAAAGAAAGATTTATTTCTAAACTTTCAAAACTCTTTGCGGAATAAGTTCATAATTCAACAAAATCTAGATATCATTCCATATTCTGATTTCACGTATGGTGAAATTATTAGTTTCATCATCAGAGAAAGTCTTTCCCTTTACAATGATATTAAGCTTAAAGCTAAACTTAAATCTAAACAATATGGGAATAGAAATGAGCTAGGATCTTCTTGCGAACAATATGGTTTCAAAAAAATTATTCCTCAATCCTAAAATGCACAAAAAATCTTTTCCTTCCTTAAGGAAAAGAAATTTTCAAAATAAAACAGGTTTACTCCTAGTTCTCCTCCTCAATTTCAAAAAACTACTCAAAAAAAATTTTCAAAGAAATTTTCGTTCAAAACCAAAGAAATTTCAAAATTCAACCTAGGTCACTTGTTACAAGTGTCGTCAAATTGCTCGTTATTCTAACAAATGTCCTATTAAGGGAAATATTAATATTCTTCAAATTGATGAAGATGTTAAACTTGAACTTCTCAATTTATTAAATTCCAGTTCTGATGAAGATTCAAATTCTTAGTTACAACAAATTTATCACCTATAAGTGTATTTTGTAAACTTATTTATTTCTCAAAATTAGAATATACTATTGTAGTTTTAGAATAAATTATATTTAATTCATGTTTATTTGTTTACATTATAGGAAATATCCCAAAAGATGAATAATAAAACAATTAATGGGAAAAATGCACAATTGAATAATAATTGGAGCTTAATTGGGCATTTGAGGAGTTGATGACGTCAACAGAGAAGCATGCATGTTTTCCAAAGAGAGCAAATCAGAAGTAGGAGGACCTAATTGAAGGAGTTGAGGTCTGAAACGAGCAAATTGAGAAGATTCCAAAGTTTAGGGGCCCAATTGCAACAATTGGAAGTTGAGGACTGAAGGTGCAATTGAAAGTCAGGGACTAACTTAAACAGCCAGGAAAAGATGAAAATTGTGTCAACAGCACAAACCACGCGATCACCAGCATCAATATCTCATGATCACGTGATACCTCTTTTTTCTCACCCGAGAGTTTTTTCCTCAACTACATGATCGCGGGCTTTTTAACCGCGCGATCGCGAGGTTATCCGACTGGGCCGAAATCGGGCTTGTTGAGCACGCATTCAGCATCTTTTCCTCTTCTTTGACCTAGGTTTCTCCAATACCTATAAATACAACATGAGAGGCATGAATTCTGTACCTTTACCTCTCCTAAGAACAAGCCACAATTGAGAATTCAACATCAAATTTTTGGGGAATCAAGCATTACAAAGAGGCGTGAATTGAAGAGAATTGAAGAATCAATACTTGGTGCAAGCGTTCTTTTCTTTATATTATTTTCAATGAACGTTTATTATTGTTATTTTTTCTCTTTAATTATGTTGTGTAACTCAACTCGATGTTGGGATGATACAATTAGCCTAATTTTACTATTTTAATTCCAAATTTGACGTTTTAATAATTTTGTTGCGTGTATTGATTTATTATTGTTCTTAATGCATGAATGAACTAGCCACTTATTCATGATTACATGAGTTATTTACATAATCTGAGAGATGAGTTAATAACTTAGATCTTGATAATAAATCCAATAATTGAACAAGAGATAGAGATGAGATATACTCATATTATTATTACTGTCGTGTGTGAATTATTGTGTGCTATGCATCTAGATAAGGAATATTCGGACCCTCTGTAGAGATACATGGTTGACTTATTTAGGTAGAATTGATTTAAACTCGAGAGAAGAATTTCAATATACATTAGTAAATTCGACCGAATACATTATTAGGAAATAAAACTTGAATTGGAGTTAATTTAATTGGTTATGTGAATTCGTAAATCCCAACTACTTTACGATTCATTTTTGAAAATGAAAGCAAATTCCCATTGTAATTCTTTAGTTTAATTTTATTAGTTTTAGTTTAAAACAACAAACTCATTCGTTTGTTCAAATAAGGATAGGAAATAAAATATTTCGGTACTTAGTAGAAATCTCCGTGAGACAATAATTCGAACTCTAAGGTCCACTTTATTACTCCTCACGACTTGTACATTTGCGAGTGTATCTCGCATCGCGAGATATCTGTGAACAAGTTTTTGGCGCCGTTGTCGGGGACTGTTTTATTAATATCGATATCTATTAGCTCTTATTTTACTTTTAGCTTTATTTGCTTTATTTTTAGTTTAGTTTTATTTTTACTTTTGTTTAATTTAATTTACGTTAAGAAGGTCTAAATATTTTGATTTTCTTCCTCTTGATGCAGAAATCGAACACACCTTTCTATAGAGGCACAGACAACAGTTGGAAGCAGCTCAACAAACAGATTTAGCCATGGCAGATAACAAAAATCAGAATAATTAGAATAATCTTCCAAAAGTTGCTAATGAACAACAAGCTAATCATGGAAGGTGTGTGTTGAGAGAATACATGGTGCCCTCGGTGGGGAATATTAGGACATGTGTCGTGCCTCCTGCAATCCCGGCCAACAATTTTGAGATCAAAACCTCCTTGATTTCATCAATAGGTAACATATTTTAAGTGTTTTGCATGTTTGATTATTAAGACAATTTTTCTTGATTGCATTATTTTTGGATGTTTAGGTATGTTTTTAATTTTGCATATCTTGTTTAGATTAGGCTTTACTCCGTCATCCCAAACTCTCTCTCTCTCTCACACACACACACACTAGTTTAAGACTTGAAGATTATGTTTGTTGGATCATGGCACATATCATGAAGTAATTAGGGGGTTGAATTTCAAAAGTGGAAAATCCTCAGTTCTGTTGGGAACACCGTGCGATCACGCGACATCAAATTCTTGGGAAATTAAGCATTGCAAAGGCGTGTGAATTGAAAATAATTGAAGAATCGATACTTGGTGCAAGCATTCTTTTCTTTATATTATTTTCAATAAACGTTTATTATTGTTGTTTTTTCTATTTAATTATGATATGGGTGACTATTGAAGAATATGAAAAGAAGAATCAGAGGTAGAATGTGCTGGAAGAACAGCAAAGTGAAAAAGAACAAGGGCCTACTTCAGAAGTTCAAGAAAAAGTTGAAGAAGAAGTGGGAGTTCGACCTCCAACCAAGGCTTATGTTCCTCACATCCCATATCCACAAAAGGCAGAGGAAGCATCAACTGGAACAGATGTTTTGTAAATTCTTGGAAATTTTTAAGAATCAGCACATAAATATCCCGTTTGCTGAAGCTTTAGCCCAAATGCCACTTTACTTGAAATTCATGAAGGAAATGTTTTCAAACAAAAGAATGTTAGTAGACTTTGAAATAGTAGTTCTAAATGAGGAATGTAGTGCCATTCTTCAAAAGAAGTTAACACAAAATTTAAAAGATCTAGGGAGTTTCTCTATCCCTTGTACAATTGATAATTTCAGTTTTGATAATGCTTTATGTGATTTAGGGGTCAGTGTGATGTGATCCGAAGTATACATTGAAAGTGGGAATCGACCCATTGGCGATACGACAGTGATTTATGTGAGAAACGGAGCAAGCTTCGTGTTTGGCCCAAACCAAGATTCAAACCGGGTCACGTTGTTTCAAAAAGAATAAAAAAAAGGGGGCTCGCGGTAGTGCGATGATATCAAAATTCCACCCGAGAGATTTAGGCGACTCCACGTGATCTTTACAGGCTTGCCTGCGCGATCGTGCGGTTGTGACAGAAGCAGATTTTCATGATTTTTAATTTAATTTCCGTTTTTATTTATTATTAATTATGTTTGTGAACCCTAATGCGGCTAGGGTTAGGTCTAGGTCGTTTTCCATTATATTATTGACAATTTCATTATTGTAAAATAGTTTTGATGATTATTGACTAAATTGAGAGATTTTCTCTTTGAAAAGGTCGAGGATTCCCTTTTTGTGTTCTTCAAAGAATAACCAATTGAACTTATCAAATATTGTGAGATATTTGTGGCGTTCCCATCAGAAACTTATCAAGGAAATTGACAAGTCCTTGTGGTGCTTCGAAAACCTTGGATCTTCAATCCGCATTGTCGAATCTTCGCGTCGTGATTGTCGGGTCAAGGTTCTATCGTCAATTTTATCTTTTCCAGTTAATTTATTTTCTTGTTTCTTGTGTTTGTTACTGAGTCTAGATCTTTCCTAGGTTGTTATTTTTGTTATTCCATGTTTTCGTCGTGTTCCCCGATTGGGATCACGTCACAGTGTTAATTTAATGCCTCTTTCTGTGTACAGGAAACTTGGCTTGGGGGAGCCTAAACCAACAAATATCACTCTAAAACTGGAAAACATGTCAATCCAATAGCCAAATGGGATAGTTGAGAATGTCATAGTGAAGGTTGACAAATTCTTCTTCCTAGTTGACTTTGTAATACTAGACATGGAGGAAGACACACAGATGCTCCTCATCATAGGAAGACCATTCCTTGCTACAGGAAGAGCCCTAATTGATATTGAAAAGGGTGAAATCATTCTTAAGGTCAAAAACGAACAAGTCCTTTTCAGCATCAAGCCAAGACAAGATCTTGAAGTTCGAAATGAAAGTTGCTTCAAAATGGAGGAAGTGGTCCAGAAACCAGAAGGAAAGTTGAAGTATGGGATTAAGTTGGAGGAGGCCCCAAGCACAAAATATGAGTTCATAGAGGCTAAAAAGGATGGAAATCACTTGAAGAAGGAGGACAAGCCTAATATTCCTAAACACACAGTGGAAAAGGAAGCCTTGCAATTCAAGAAAGTGAGAAAACGAGTGAAAAAATGCAAGGCAGGTAATTGCAAGTTATACAGGTTTCAAGTGGATCATTCATGTCTCCATGATGAAGAAGTGTAAAAAGTCGGACTTTAAACTCTAAACAGAGCGCTCATTCGGAGGTAACCCAATTTCTTACCTTTTTATTTATTATGCTTTAAGTATTTATTTTATTAATTTTTTTTAGATTGATGCATGATAGGTAACATGTTTTAAGTGTTTTGCATGTTTGCATGTTAAGAAAGTTTTGCTCGATTGCATTATTTTTGCATGTTTAGGTATGTTTTTAATTTCTCATGTCTTGTTTAGATTAGGCTTTACTTCGTCATCACACACACACACACACACAAACTAGTTTAAGACATGAAGATTATGTTTGGTGGATCATGGCACAGATCATGACGTGATTAGGGGGTTGAAAACAAGGTTGAATTTCAAAAGTGGAAAATTTTTAGATCTATTCGGAACAACACGCATTCACGCAATAGTACTATTGCACGATCATGCATAACTTTGTGCACAACTTCATTCTTTTAAATGCATAACTTCATTCTTTCACTTTTTAACCTCCCAAACTCGTTTTTTTCTCTCCCCAAATCACTTCAAATATGATCTCCTATCATTTGTGCACATCATCAACATGTTGTTGCATCAAATTCATTCCTCACTTCACATCAAAATCAATTCAAAGGTATGAATTCCTTTTCTCTTTCAAAGTTTGTGCAAAATTATGAACCTCTCAATAAATTTGTGATTTTTGAATTAAAGAGGATTGGAGTATGGGCTTAGGTTAGCATTTGGAATATGTGGATGGTGATTAATTATATAAAATTTTTGGGTCAAACCAAGTTCTCAATTCTATGCATATTCTTGGATTTTGATAATGCCCACTAAGTGTTCGGTGGAATGCTACAAAGATATTTTTGTTCAGATTTGAAAGAATCTTCCAAGCATTTATCTTCATGACATGTTTATCATTGATTGTGTGTGTTTAGTTCATGAGTTGGTTCACTACATCACATGAAAATCATGAAAACCACTTGTGCATCATGGACACCCCATTGCAAGGCCACTGCAAGCCATTAAACCTGAAAACTGACTCACGTCACATACTTCTTCATAAATTTTTATGACCCTATTGTTCTCAAAATGACTTGAATTTTTAATATATTGTAGAACATGATGTGAAATTTAACATATCAAAACATGGCTAGGGAGAATTTGTGTTTTTATAGGCGATGTTGGGTCATGAATATGTGTGATCGACCATCTTTGAAAATTCAAGATTTTGCCTTATCTTTAGTTTAGGGGTGTTGGTTTGAGTTTACATTGTTTCTAATTTGTGTTTATGACTTCTAATGTTATTTATCTTTTGTTTGCAAGGAAAACACCAATTAAAACACCTCGAACCAAGTCGGGCAATACAAAACAATGGTCAAATTCATCCAAAAGTGCTATCAAAAAGAAGTTTCAAAGCAATGAGACATCTCCTCTACACTTGGGAAGTTCTCATTTTCTCTCGTTTGTCTTATTTTGTATATTTTTATCTATGTGACAAACATTGAGGACAATGTTTCCTTATAGTTTGGGGGAGGAAGATCTCGTTACCTTCATATTCTTGCTATTCATTCTTTGTGTTCATTCGATTTTATTGGGATTTAAAAAAAAAAAAACTTGTTGACATGTTTATTGCCGGATATAGTTTGGATCAAATTGTGCATTAGCTTAAATAATTGGACAACATGGAAACATGAATTTTATGAACTAGTTATCACTTACTAGGTTTCATCTCCATTGCGCACATAGCCATTGTTGGATAAATACATGTGTAGGGATTTGTTTAACACATGTGGGGCAAGTTTCATGCACCTTGAACTTAGAAATGACTTGAAAATCCCTAAACTTAGATCAATAGACATCCCGTCCCTAAAATTAGAACCAAACATAGCTTGAAAAGCAAATTTGGAGGTAAAATGGTTAGAATATGCATGTATTGATAGGTTGGAGGTCTGTGGTTCTTGATTTTGCACTTTAGTCAAAGTAGTTTGGTCAACGGGTATAAACCATAACCAAAATAAAAATAGAAAAATACTGAAGGACTTATTCTACTCTTCAAATACCTTTTTAACTCGAGTAATTAAGTATGAGGAGTTTTTCAAACCTTGTACCCTAAAGTCGTCTGACTTGGGAGTCATCGACCTAAAGCTCGCTACAGGGGTCAATTAGAAAGCAAGTACGGAGAGTTGATTTACACATAAGAAAATAAAACATTTTTAACTTTTCGATAAAGATTGTGTGACTCGAGCAATAAAGTCTGAGGGGTCTTTCAAAACTAGTGCCCTAAAGTTGTATGGTTTGGGAGTCATCGACCCAAAGCTCGCTACAGTGGTCACATAGAAAGAAAATAAGAAAAGTATTGCACAAAGATGGTAAGAGATAAGGACATGAAAGAAAATTAACAAAAAAATCGTCCATAAAAAAATAATAAAAAACATAAAATCGTTTGGTATGAGCTTTGTTGACTATAATGGAAGAGATGAAGGGTGTAGAGTTGGTGATTGCTTACTTTTGATTTGTTGTACATGCATGTTTCTAATTTTGACTATCTTGTTTGGAAAAAAAGTAAAGAATATATTTAGAAACTTATAGATAAACAAGGAATGTGAGAGAAAAGCAACAAGTCGTGATCATCCATGAGCACTACAAGGAAAATCATTAGATTCATTAGGGTGACCACATGGGATTCGAGCTTGATTGTGCATAACAAGCTACAAAGTGTTAAGTGTATCATTTGCATGAGTAGGAGTTTGACTTTGGTTATCCACACACACACTTGAAAATTTGGCATGAGATAACTAGAAAATATTTTACTATATTGTTCATGACTCTTGATGAAATACGAATTGATTTGGATTATTGAGAGATATGGTATACATGTTGATAAAACAAAAATAATTGCTTTCTGTTATTTTAATTTTTTTTTTTTAGTTTTTATCATTCGATGACAAACAATAGTTCTAGTTTGGGGTATTTGATAAAGTGTATTTTGTACATTTATTTATATGTCAAAATTAGAATATACTATTATCGTTTTAGAATAAATGCTATTTAATTCGTGTTTATTTGTTTACATTACAGAAAATATTCCTAAAGATGAAGAATGAAGCAATTAATGGGAAAAATGCATAATTGGATAATAATTGGAGCTTAATTGAGCATTTGAGGAGTTGATGACATCAACCGGGAAGCATGCATGTTTCCAAAGAGAGCAAATCAGAAGTAGGAGGACCTAATTGAATGAGTTGAGAGCTGAAACTAGCAAATTGAGAAGATTCCAAAGTTTAGAGACTCAAATCGCAACAGTTGGAAGTTGAGGACTGAAGGTACAATTAAAAGTCGGGACTAACTTAAACAGCTAGGAAAAGATGAAAATTGCGTCAACATCCCAAACTGTGTGATCGCGCAATACCTCTTTTTCTCACCAGAGAGTTTTTGCCTCAACTGCACGATCGCCAGCTTTTTAACCGCGGATCACACGGTTATCCGACTGGGTCGAAATCGGGCTTGTTGCGCGCGGATTCGACAGCGTTTTTTCTTCTTTGACATAGGTTTCTCCAATACCTATAAATACAACATTAAAGGCACGAATTCTGTAACCTTTGCCTCTCCTAAGATCAAGTCACAATTGAGAATTCAACATCAAATTCTTCGAAAATCAAGCATTGCAAAGGGGCGTGAATTGAAGAGAATTGAAGAATTGATACTTGGTGCAAGCGTTCTTTTCTTTATATTATTTTCAATGAACTTTTATTATTGTTGTTTTTACTCTTTAATTATGATGTGTAACTAAACTCTATGTTGGGATGAACGATGTAGCCTAATTTTACTATTTTAATTCAAAATTCCATGTTTTAACGATTTTGTTGCATGTATTGATTTATTATTTTTCTTAATGTGTGAATGACTTATTCATGATTACATGAGTTATTTCCATAATTCGAGATATGAGTTAATAACTTTGATCTTGGTAATAAATTCGGTAATTGAATAAGAGATAGAGATATACTCTTGTTATTATTGCAGTCGTGTGTGAATTCTTGTGTGATATGCATCTAAATAAAGAATATTCAAACCTTCTGTAAAGATACATGGTTGACTTATTTAGGTAGAATTGATTTAAACTCAAGAGATGAATTTCAATATACATTAGTGAATTCGACCGAATACGTTATTAGGAAATAAAACTAGAATTTGAGTTAATTTAATTGACTAGATGAAATCGTAAATCTCAACTACTTTACAATCGTTTTTTTAAAACAAAGGAAAATTTGCATTTTAATTCTTTAGTTTAATTTTATTAGTTTTAGTTTAAAACAACAAACTTAATCATTTGTTCAAATAGGGATATGAACTAAAATATTTCGATACTTAGTAGCAGTTTCCTTGGGACAATAATTAGGACTCTAAGGTCCACTTTATTACTCCTTACGACCAGTACACTTGCGGTTGTATCTCGCGTCGCGAAATATCAATGAACAATCACTATCAAGAAGATTCTGATACCTAGTCTAATTTTTCTCTCTCCTCTCGATGCAGTCGACATAAAGAAGTTTGTGGTTGCAAAACGAACAGTTGTTCTCACCAAAGAAGAAGAACATATTCAAAAAATAATTTAGAAAAATGATAATCCTCATTTAAAGAAAAAGTTTTCTCAACTCCTTCCTACTAATTCTAATCCTATTTCTACGCCATTTAATATGAAATATATATTAAATAGGTTTTGTAGCGCCCCAAGTTCTAAATATCCGGTTCACCACGTCATTGTCTGATCTAACTTTACAAATAATATTTTTGCGGAAGAAATAACTAAAATTCATTTTTGGCAACATTAAATAAACTGTAATGGTCGATAAAATTAAAACATTTATGAAACAATTCGAAATAATAAATCGGGCCATTAATATTGTAAAGCAATTGTCAAAGTAATAATTTCTCAAATAACTGAAATTCTCAAAATTATCCAATATTTGAAAATACGGAAATCATTAAAATAAGGCTTTCAACTTATTTAACGTCTATTGCCACAATCATCCATCACTTGCCACCCTCTCCGAAATCTGCAAATGTTGTTAAAAATAGACATGAGCATTTCATAAAAATACTCAGTAGACTCATCGCCAATTAATTAATTTACAATATAATTGAACACATAAATGCAGGCTCTTTACAAATCATAGGGTGTGGGTTGCTCTTCTCGTGCATTAAAGCACATGGCTTCTTCTTGAAAATCATAGGCTCTTTAGAAATCATAAGGTGTGGGTTGCTCTTCTCATGCATTAAAGCACATGGCTTCTCTTTGAAAATCATAGGCTCTTTAAAATCATAGGGTATGAGTTGCTCTTTCTTCTCGTGCATATAAGGCACATAAGTTATGCATAACATCATCATTTATCTTGCAAGATATTCTCTTCTTTCTTTCTCATGCACAAAAGCATATAAGTTATGACAAGCATAACAACATAAATATTTTCGAAGAAATAATTCTCGTATCTTTTCATAAAAATGACTTTCACATAAGTCACATAACATACACATTCACATGCAATCATAATTTAAATCAATTAATAGAGGCGAGTCTACCTTAAACTTGACGAGTGTAAAGTTGAGCGGAAACGACTTTAATTCTCCGTACATTTCGTCTAGCCAATTAGAAAATAAGTTAAATTATTCTTTAGAAATTTATAGTTTAAAAATGATAAATTACAATTTGGGGACTGAAATAAAATAACTTTAAAAGTTGAAAGGACTGAAATAAAACATTTTTAAAACATAGGGACTAAAGTGCAAATTCTGGGAAAATCAAAATATATAATATTTCATATTCATCTATCTCTTTCTCCTATCGTGCGAAGAGAGAGAGAGAGAGAGAGAGAGAGAGAGAGAGAGAGAGAGAGAGAGAGAGAGAGAGAGAGAGGAGCAGCGGAGCTCCTGTCCGCGCCAGCTAGGGCTGGTCTCCAGCCGGCGATTTCACGGCGGTATCACCGCTGTCGTGTGGCGTTGATAAGGAGGAAGAGGTGGTGGCAAAAAGTTATTGAGGCTGATTTGTGCGAAATACCGAGGCAAAATCGCGGCTTGGAGCTGAGTTTTCCGGCGATAAATCCAGCAATCGAGGTAGGTAGGTATTTGGGTACTCTATTTCTTGGGTTTTTGGGTTTTGATTTGGATTTGATTTGTGACTAGGGTTGATGGGAATGTTGTGGCTGAGATGGTGGTTTGGCCGTGATGTGTTGGCGGCAGTTGGTGGTCCAAGTGATGAAGGTGGAGGTGGCGGTCAGTGATGATGATATAGGCGATGCTGCAGGTGGTTGCAGTGAGTGTGTGTTGAGATCGATTTTTGGTTATGGCAGTGGTTCGGCTGTGAGTTGCAGAGGGTGGTGATGGCTGTGGTCCTGTGGTGGTTCGGACTGTGATTGTGTGTGTGGATTGATGATAATGGCTGAGGTGATTGTTGGCGACTGGTGGTGATGAAGTTGGTGATGAATGGAGGTGGTTATGGTGCAGATTGTGGAAACGGGGTTGAAATGGAATTGGTTGTGGCAGTGCTGGTTGGTGATTATGCTGAGGCTGATGAAGGGGTTGGTGATGATGATGATGATGGTTTGGAGTTGAATGGAGCTCAAGCAACCAAGGTAACCTGGCTGGAAAATTAGTGTTGGGGTGTAGGTTGTGAGAGAAGTCAGATAATGTATAGGGAGTGTGAGGATGAACTATGAAGTTGGTGGAGTTGTGATGTATAATGGAGTGGGTAGAAGTAGGGGATGGATGTGATTGATGGATGGGAGTTGGTTGTGTAAAAACATAGACAAGCATTGAACGTAGTTCGAGAAGAATTCGTGCGCGAAATCAATTGGGTCGGAAGAATGAAACTGATAAAATGAGGTTGATGAAATTTTGGAATTTAAAATGATTTTTAAGAATAATAATTTAAATAAATAAATAAAGTAATAAAATTTTGGAAATTCAGAATTTAATTTAAAATTGAATTAACTCGATATTTCTCGACTTGGCTAGATGAACGCGTCGTGACGTTAGCTTAAAAATGGGTGAGATCGCAGCGGCACGATTTTCGAAACTTTGATATAATTATTAAATTGCGTAAAAATTCTTGGTCACTACAGGTTTCGCCAAGAGTCATCTTCAAAATCATAGTTCTGAACTGTGACCCTGTGTGACCAAAATGTAACTTTATGTGACTGAACTGTGACCTGATCGAATTGAAATCCTATGTAACCAATTGTGACTCTGCAGGTGAAGTGTGGTAGGACATAGTGTGGGGTGTGGTGAATTTTGCAACAAAAATCGTAATTGTAATCGAACTGTGAATTTGTGTGACTAACTGTGACTTTGTTTGTGGGATAGGGTGGGGAGAAATTTGCGAAATTTGTAATTTTGACTCAAATGTGATTTAGTGTGACCAACTGTAACTTTGCAGGTGGGGGGCGAGTGAGGTGTGAGCTGGGTGGAATTTGTGATCGAACTATGGTTTCGTGTGACCAACTGTTACTTTTGCTCATGATTGTGAAGTTTGCGACTGAAATTGTAATTATGAGTAAAATTTGACTTTATGTGACCCACTATGACTTTGTATGTGGTGTGGTGTAGGGAGAGGCGAGGCGAAATTTATTACTAAATTTGTAATTGTAACCAAATTATGATTTTGTGTGACCAATTGTAACTTGGTAAGGGTAGAGTAGGGTGGGGTAGGATAGGGTAGGGACGCAGGTGAGGGAGGTTGTGGGACAGACACAACATGTACTGTTTGATTTTTTTTTTTTAATTTAATATTATATTAGTTTTAATTTAATATATAAATGATAATTATTTTTTTATTGTATATAATATTTTATTTATTATTTACTATTTAACACTTGAATTAAATAAATAAATAAATAAATAAACAACTTAAATTAGTTAATTTCAAAAAATTAAATTAAAATTTAGGAGTTAAGTACTCTTCCCTAATACTAATAAATTTATCAAAATATCTGAATATATATGAATAGAAAATGATTTGTAAACACGTGCCAATCCAACCCCATAGTGTCGTCCTTGTCTTTGTTGACTTCTTGTGTTCGTATAGGAATAATTGCACCACCACACACTTTTAATATTGTAAAATTGCAATTAAGATCCACACTGAATGAGTACAGTAGCAATTGGGTCTTCAACTTTTGATTCGTGGTATTTGAATCTATGGTCTTTACATGTAGTAGTGTGGAGTCCATTGGATGAAGTCCTTCACTTGATCATTATTGTTAAAAAAATAAGCTTCAATTTGGTAATCAAAATAAATTAATTTATAAATCAGTTTATAAACTATATAATTACTCAAACTACTTTTTAACCACACATTTCTCTATCTCTAATTTTTAGCCATTATTTTTTACCTCAAAATCATAAATAAACCAAATATTGTTACCAAATAAAGGCTTAGGTCAAAAGGATATTTTATTACATCGTCAATTCTCCTAATCCGTTGTCAAATTGCCTTTACCAATAGAAATGAAGGGCAAAACTAAGAATTCAAATGATTTAGGATGCAACTCATAAGGGATTTGGAGGTCAAAATCAAGCACCAAGTTCGTAACAAAAGTTGACGGTGAATTTGGAGTTCGGGTGGAGATGCATATTTTTCCACTCCATCCTTCAATATAGAGATGGCAAAAGAATCGAGCTGCTCGTTGACTTGGCTTGTCAAAACACTCTCCACGAGTGGCTCGACTAGGCTCATTTTGCTCACGAGCCAAGTAAAGAAACATAAAAATGAGCCTAGTCATGTTCGGCTCATGAAAAGAATGATGACTCGTGGCAACGAGCCCAGCTCATGGGCTCATGATTTTTTTTCCCTAAAAATCCATTTTTGGAAGAAAAATGTATATGAAAAATAATGGCTCGTGGGCCCAGCTCGGCTCGGCCCACGACCCGCGAGCCCTTGAGGGACGACTTAAACGAGCCACGACTCGACTCGTCCCTTGGACGAGTCAAGCAGTGGGCTCAAAGGGTCGAGCTGAGCCTCCAACAATACTTCAATATAGTGTTTTACATACGTTGCACGAAATTCTGAACAATGAAGAGGAGAATTCACTCGTAGAAATCTAACTGACTACAAAGTTGAATGGTCGATATTTTTTTTTTTAGAAAAATAAATTAGCCTCTATTTGGTAACTTGTTTATAATGTTTGGTAAATTGTTTATAAACATATTTTTTCCAATTAATTTTTTTAACCATACATATTTTCAAGATCAATTTTCAACCACACGTTGTAACTCGAAAAAAATAACATTCTTTATACTTTGTTTTTGAACAAAAAATATTTTATCAAAGAGAGGAATTACTTGTCCTCACAATAATAAGCTCCTGTTTGATGTTGATTTTATAAAGTTTATTTGAATTAATTTTTTAAATGGTGATTTTTAGAAGGATGTATGACTAAAAAGTAAAAAATATTTTATTAATTTATTTTTAATATTATTTTATTGATAAATATGTGATAAAAAAAGTATTTTATTTTTAATGATGACCAATCATGGGATAAGTCTAAACCACAACCTCTAATAGTCAAATACCGTTTTTGATAAAATAAAATAAAAAGTACATATCACGTTCTGCAAATAGTGCGTAATAAAGGTTGGGCCGCTCCTTTTGCTAACATGGACGGTGACTTCAGATTTTCATTTTTAAATAGAGAGAATGACACAATAGATACAGACTGAGGGAGCGAAAACACATTTAGCATTAGAGAAGGAAATGGATCGGGTTTATTAAACTCGTATCTTATTCATTAGAGATTTACAATATTCATATCTTATTTATTACTCATTTAAAAATGGTGGATTGGGGTGTTCGTTTCTATACCCATTTCAAATTCGTTACCTATTTTTTATTTTTTTTAATGTACGTGTTGGTGTGACAAACTCTAAGACTATATATAGAGGTGTCAAGACGGACGGGCCGACCAGACCCGTGAAAACCGGTCCGGATTGACCCGGGACCGCGGGCCGACCCATGACCCGTGCGGGCGATTCACGGGTCAAGAAGTTGTGAACCGCGGGTTTTGCAGGTCAAACCTTCGTGGGCCGCGGTTAACCCGCTAGCCCGTAAAAAAAAAAAAAAAAAAAACTTCTTATTTTTTTCTCCCTAATAGCTAAAAAAATAATATTTTTTGACAATAGTAATTAGAAATATATTTATAATTTAATTGTTATTTGTTTATATTTTATTTAAATTTGAAAATTTAGAAGTAATTCATATAACATAAACTATAATTTTAAATTCTATTTAAATATTTTATGGTATAAATATGAATTTATCATTTTAATCATTTTGTATTTAGAAACTTGACAAAAAATTTGCTATAAATATGAAAAAATCTATATTTTTATTCATACTGGCCAAATAAGAACAAACCGCGACCCGCATGGGCTCGACCCGGATGGGCCAGCGGGCGAGCCTGGGTTGTAGTTCAAAATTTGCGAGCTGACCCGTAACCCGCAGCGGGCGGGCTTTTTTTCAAGCGGGCCGTTACCGGGTTTTTTATTGACGGGTCGACCAGGCCCGGACCACCCGAATTGACACTTTTAACTATATATATACTTCCATGATTCACTTTGATATAGAGATTAAAAAATGAATTTTTGACTCTTTTTCACATGTAATAACTACTGTTGATTAAAAAATATAATATTTTATTATAAAAGAAATCAAAATATGATAGAAATTAGTTAAAAATTCACCACCAGACACGACATATTGAAGATTAGAGAAATTGATCTTATCTATAACACACTTGTACTTTTTTTTTTAACGATTTTACTATTTCAAAAAATTACTTCCCAGTGACAATATATGATCATATCTCTCCCTTATTTTTTTAACGATTTTTTTTTCCACACGATTACTTTTATTTTAAATTTTATAATTCTTTAAGGAAATTAGTGGGTATGCGGGTCGATATGAGTTTTGTAGTAAAATTTACACTCTACCCATATTCATGCTAGATTTTAACATTTATCTCCATATCTTACCCACAAACCTATTTAGTCGGGTAATCTCTGTCTGTTTATATCTGTTTCCGCAGCCTTTACAATCTTAAAAAAAAAATATTTTTGTAATAATATTTATAAAATAATATTCGATTAAAAATATTTTTTTTATTTATGTATAAATTATTTTACTATAAAACGGATATTTAAAAATGAATTTGAAAACTTTCAAAAAAAAAAAAAAAATGAATTTGAAATAAAATAAGTCTGAAAAATGAAGCTCAGACAGGGCTCATTCGATCGAACCACAGTTATTTCGTGCAGGCAGAAAAATAAAATCATTATTACAAGTCACAAAAATGAAATATATATACTTATACCAGTGGATAACACAAAAGTAGGCTCCACCCACCTGGAATATATATTTTTTCACTTTTATTTTCTGCGGAAAAAAAAAGGTGATTTTCAATTGAATTTTGATTATCTATATTTGGGAAGTAGCTGTTGAGAATTATTAGAAGAGACAATCAAGATTTGTGACTATTAATACATTCAGAGATCCTTCGTAGCTTCAAATTTGTTTTGACTTTTCTGTCCTTGCGTTTGGTTGTTTGATTCCTGGTACGCTCCTCTTTCTCTCTCTACTTTTTTGGTTTTATCTCTCTTTCGGGTGTTCGATTATTGTGATTAATTATTTGTTAATCTGTAATTAAATCTTAGTTGAGCTTTTAGCTTTTTTGGGTTTCAATCTGTTTGAGTTCTCGTGTTTATTTGATTGATCATTTCTTAATATTCATTTAGCTGCAAAGGGTTGAAAAGCTTTTAATTTGTTTAATCTGTGATTTATTTTAATTAAGATTTTAGCTTTTGGGTTTCAATCTTTTTGAGTTCATTTGATGGATCAATTTTATTTAGGTCTAATAAATTCAAGGCTTTTACCATATATATACGTTGAGCTGGGTTAGGAGATGGGAATTCACCAATAGAAAGTGCACAGTCTTGGTTCCGCCCATGCTTCAAAATAATTGCTTAAGTTCAATATCCACCCTTTTTGGATCAGAAGTATTTCAGTAGAGTTTAATTTGCTGACTGCTGTGGCAATTGAAAACTTGACACTGTTAAAATATTGATTTATCAAGGAAAATACCTGTCTGTATCTGGAATTTTTAGGGAAAGGCTGAACTGCTTGAGTTATCAAACAGAATTTTCTCTTTCCAGTTTTATAAGATGATGATTGAATTACGCAAAAAAAAAAAAAAAATGCAATACAAGTTCTTTTAAAACAGTTGTCGTGTTGTTATTAATCATATAATCCTCTCATGCTATTTGTTCGTGGAATCATAAATTACATTTTTTTTCAATAATGAACATTTTCATCTTATGTTTTAGCAAGAATATGCTAAAAACAGGCATTCTTGCTTCGTTTGAGGAAACAGGCATTCTCCTTGTCACTTTGTAAAGGCAAAAATATTATGTCCTTGTTGGCTTAGATAACAGTCATATTTTTAGTAGATTTGGTAAAATATTATGGAATGCGTGGTTGAAAAAATGATAAAAGTTATGAGTCCCATAAAATGTGTGATCGAAAATGAGTTTTAGAAAATGGGGCCAAGCATGGCCAGATGGCTATATCTGTGCTCGTCCTTCACAATAAGAAGAGATAGAATGGATTAACCGTTTTGCATGGCGTACGTTGGAAAGAATGAGAAAAGACAGGAAAAATTACACGATCACGTATTCTTGCTGAGAGTGCACCTGCATAGAAAATTATCCTGCGTTTATATCTCAAATTTAGTATATCATTATGTTAGCTTATTGTTAACATTTTCTGACTGTTAATACAAATGAAAGAGACCTAATGATTTAGGTTTGATTATTAATGAGGAATTCTAGAGGAAGTAATGCATATGATTAGAATGGATTGGATAAAGTGGAGAAATGCTGCAGGAATTATGTGTGATACGAAGATTTGCTCGAGGTTAAAAGACGGAGTATTCTATGCTTTATGGTTGTGAGTCTTCAGCTCTTAGAATACAAAATATCCATAAGAACTTTCGGAGATGAAGATGCTAAGGTGGTCATACAAAATTGTTAAAATAAGAAATGAGGATATATGACCACAATCAACGTAAGACCAATTCAGGGATAAATTAAGAGAAGGATGTCTTAGGAGGTTGTGATATGTTCTGTTGAAACATATAGAGTTGTCTTATAAGAGTTGCACAGTATCAGTAGAACACATCATAAGAGAAAGGGGTGGATCAAAATTAACATGGCTTATTGTAGCTGTTAAGGATTTCGCTGCTTTAGATCTTCCCATAGATGGAGTTATGCACTAAACGGAGTGGCAATGCTGGCTTATTTTGTAGTTATTGTTGGCCAATGTTTCCACATCAGTTCTCAATGCCGGATACATGTCAGACATGCTCAATAGGGTCCAGATTCCAAGATTTTATAAAAAATAATAGATACTATATATTTTTTGACTTTGTTGACGTGACCAGGAAAAAAGAAGTTGTCTTTGAGGATACTTCGGTTATCCAAATTTCTTTTTTATTAGGTACATTTTCTCCTTGTGATATTCCACCTCTTGCAAAAATAAGATTGAGAGGTGAGCACTTCACATTTGTGTTGACATTTTATCTTCTATGTTGACCATTAAACAAGTGCTGCAGCGCACATTGGGGAGACTGAACAAAGTACACTACTAATTATTGACATTCTCTACAAGAAAGTGGCTAGCTTCATATTTATTAACTAAAATCCTTCATGCTTATGGGTTCTGTCACGATAAGGAAATTCATCCACATGATGCATGCTTATTATTCATGAAACTATGTAATCATTAATAAAAAAATAAGCACGTGCTTGATTAATGATTGTTATTAAATCTAATTGCTGGTCCTCGCACTGTACATTTGTAATTAGGTTATTATTGATAAATTTGTAGCAAGTCATACTTATTTTTGTTCGCACTTCCTTAATGAGGTATCACAAGAGTGTTTCATTTATACTTCACATGCTAGAAAGAGCCCGCCTCCATATCCATTTTTGAATTTTATTATAATTGGTTTGGCTGTATAATCTGCATTACGTAGCTTTAAATTCATCATAGCTACTCCATGACTTCGAAGAAGGAAAACTTGTTCTTCTTCCATCAATTTTAACCTTCAACATTTGATTCTTTGGCTGGGAATTCAATCATAAGTGTGCTGTCAATTACCAATATGTAATATGTTTACACACGAACACAACATGAGGAGAGGAAAACGGGGGGTTACTTATTTTCTTTTGCTTTATTTTTTGGGGGGACGGGGCTGTGAGGGATCCAGAATCTGAAAATGATTACTTAAGTGATAGGTTTTGCTGTCAGAGTTCAATGGACAACTCATGTAAGAATAATGATATTCTTACGTACAAAATGAGTTTACCCAACAAACAGAATAAATTGAGGGTGCAGAGCTAATTCTGAGTCTGGGAGACATGTAGGGATCACGTATCTAAATATCCAAAAGTAAAGAGAGAATTGCATTAGATTTATAGCATTCGTAAAAGTTAAAACTTCTCTCTATCCAAAAGACATAAGAAGAAAAGCTAATTTTGCTTTTTACTCTGATTCTGAATTTTATAGGCTAAATCTCTCGAATTTAAAGTCGCTACTGGTTGTACAAAGATAACTTCTGTTATACTTTGTATTATAGTACCAACAAAATAAGCATATATATGAACCAGAAAGTGCATAAGGTGGATATACAGATAATTCGATGAAAAGTTTGTACAATCTTCGTCACGTTATTTAGACATGTTTACACAAATATTTAAATAATAAACATTTATCTAATATGTTTCTCTCACATTTTTCAGGCATGTTTAAAGAAATTATTTAATAAGTAACAAAATTTATAACTTCATATCTAAAATTTACAAAATGGAGCTTGTCGTGTCTCTCGCATTTCAGTATTAGAAAATAGATCATCCCATGTGGCATGACAGACACCTGTCCCTAGCGTGTGAGAAACTAAAAAATATATACAAAAATGAGAAAGTGACATGACATGTCAGAGAAAATCTTGGGTTAACATGTCAGAGAAAATCTTGGGTTAAGGTTCTCATTAATGGACCTCAGAAGAATTTATTTTGTTCAATCCTTGAAATGGGAAGTGTCCAATACATGCACTCAACCCTAGGAAGAGTATCCTTGCTTCATAGATCTGAAACAATCTCCAAAGTAGTTGCAAAACCTAATCTTGCCACTCATGTAGGACTTAATTTTTAGCAGCTTTTGGTTTTAAAATATTTAAGAGACTCCTAAGGCTACAGATCATTAGGTAAAAAAAAAAAAAAAAAAAAAAAATTCATAATAATCCCTTATCTGACAATAATGACCTAAAGTTTGTGCTTGCATGGCTTCATTGTGTCTCCTAGCTATCTCCAAATTTATTGATGTGTATCGGACATTGCTGTCATGTACAGTGGCGGACGCAGACGTTTTGTAGTAATGGGGCACACAGATGGACATGTGTTTTTCGTGTTGGACTTCCTATAATTTTATTAGACATTTCCTATTTAGAATATGTTTATTTACTAGATTTTCTAGGGTTTTATTAGATGTTTCCTACTTAGAATGGGTTCTTTCAAATCATTTATAAAGGGGATTTATGCATTGTAATACTTAGGCTTTGAGATTGAATAAATCCCTCTAAAATTCTCTCTTGTTCTCTCCATCTTCTTTTCTTTCTCCTCTCTCTTCCTCTTTCTTTATAAATGCCGTTCTTGTTTGATTGTGTTCTACGTTACTTCCCCAAGCATCTATTAGTAGTCTTTTTTGCAATTAAAGATGAAGAAGACTTATCAAACTTAAATTCCTAAAATTGGTTTAAAGAATTCTTATAGGGCATATTTGGTACAGACTACTAGAAAGGAATCAACTTTATAGCAGATAATATTTTAGCTTATTTTTCTTTCTTAACACTTTCGAATACTATCCAATTCAATTTACTAAACACAACAATATTGATTTTGTAAGTTTCATTGGATCGTAGCTTAATGAATTAATGAAATAATTTGGATATTTTCGACAGCCATCTTTAGGTTACTTTTAAGAAAGTTAATTTTTACCTTAGCCTTTTTGGTTCCTGAATGCCAGGAAAGCACTCTCTTTTGGCTTATATAGAATGGAGGATGCTAAAGATTTAAAGGAAAATGGTTCTCAGGAATCTTTAGCTTCCATTCCAGTCAAAGATCAATCGGCTAGTGATGATCCGACCATCCAAAATACCAATGGAAAAGTGGATTCTGACCATCGGGGATCAATGGAGGATGTTTCCAAGTTAGCACCATTAAAAGATGGATTTGTCGCTGCCAATCTTGAAGAGAGTCGAAATCTCGGGAATTCTGTTCCAACTTCTCCAGGTACAGCTGATGAATTAGGAGTTTCGGAAGAAGCAAAACTCACAGTAGAAGATAATATGGAGCCAGAGGCGGTTGAGTCTCAGAAAGACAAAAGTTCCATGATTCATCCACAATTCATTTCGTCAAGTGAATTGGAAGCAAATCCTAATAATGCTTCTACACAATCTTTAGAGAGTCGATCAGCAGATAATACTTTTGATGCACCTGCAGTTGAGCAGGAAACCTCAGACGTTGACACACTTAAGCCTCAGAAAGAAGAAAAAGTGGAACCAAATGTCATTAATCAGTCATCTCGAGAAGATGATTCCTTTGGTGACACCCATATTCGTGAAGATAAACTCTCTGTTTCCTCCCATCAAGCAAGCAACGGTAGTGTTTCTCACATAGTTCCTGAAGTTTCTTCAGATTCTGATACTACACCGAAATCCACTGAACGCTCTATACAGCACATGGACATGGATGTAAATAGAGGTAAGATTGACACAGCAGCACCTATTGAATCTGTTAAAGCAGCTGTTTCAAAGTTTGGAGGAATAGTTGACTGGAAAGCCCATCGAGCACACACTGTGGAGGTATAATCTTCTCCAACTCCCTAATACTTAATTAGGTGTAGTCTTACTTTTGACAATGAGATGTTTTTGGCTTCAATACAGGTAAATTACTTGCTTCACATATGATCTGTATTCCAGGTTATCAAGAAATAGGGATTGGTTCATGTTTTAATTTTGTATACATATTGTATTTAAATCATCCTCTACATGTATGATACATTTCATGAAAATAATATATCATGCTTTCTTTTGTCATTAGGAGTATGTTTGACTAAGCTTAAAAGGAAGTAGAAGTTACTTTTGTTTCCAAGTATGTTGAAATTGTATTTAGAAGTAAATTAAAAATGCAAATTAAACAAACTTCATACTTGTAACTAAAATTTTAAGCTTAGCCAAGCATGCTTAAAATATGTAATAGTTTATGGCCTCCTAAAAATGTGGTAATATTTTCTCACTCGCATTGTTCATGCAGAGACGAAAGTTCATAGAGCAAGAACTGGAGAATGCGCAGGTGGAAATTCCTATGTATAAGAAACAATCGGAGGCTGCTGAAGAGGCAAAATTACAAGTTTTAAAAGTGCTTGAAAGCACCAAGAGACGTATCGAAGAGTTGAAATTGAATCTCGAGCGAGCACAGACAGAAGAACAACAAGCGAAACAGGATTCCGAACTTGCAAAGCTCAGAGTCGAAGAGATGGAGCAAGGGATTGCCGATGAGGCGAGCATTGCTGCCAAGGCTCAACTTGAGGTTGCTCGAGCCCGGCAAGCATCTGCGGTTTCAGAGCTTAAAAATGTCAAAGATGAATTGGAACAGCTTCGGAAAGATTATGATTTATTGGTGGCCGAGAAAAATGCCGAAATGCAAAAGGCGGAAGAAGCCATTTCTAAGTTGAAAGAAGTCGAGAAGTCGGTTGAGGATTTAACAATTGAGCTCATTACTGCAAAGGAGTTGTTGGAATCTGCACATGCTGCACATTTGGAGGCGGAGGAGCACAGAATTGGAGCAATTATGGCCAAAGAACAAGACACTCTGAACTGGGATAAGGAATTGAAGCAGGCAGAAGAGGAACTAGAGAAATTAAATGAGCAAATATTGTCTGCAAAGGATCTTAAATCAAAGTTAGATACCGCATCGGTCTTATTACGGGAATTAAAATCCGAATTGGCAGCGTACATGGAATCAACAGTCGATCAGGAAACTTATGAAGAAGGCAAATTGAGGAATATATTGGAGGAACCAGAGAAAAAAACTCACGGTGAGATTCAAGCAGCTGTTACTGCAGCCCAGAAGGAAATTGAAGAAGTGAAGCTCAATAGCGAGAAAGCAACAACCGAAGTGAACTACTTGAAAGTGGCGGTCATTTCATTGAAGTCAGAACTGGAGAAAGAAAAATCAGAACTCAGCGCAATTCAACAAAGAGAAGGAATGGCTTCGATTGCAGTTGCTTCTCTTGAAGCTGTGCTAAACAGGACGAAGTCGGAGATTGCTGTTATTCAGATGAAGGAGAAAGAAGAAAGAGAGAAGGTGGTAGAGCTACCAAAGAAACTACAAGAGGCTGCTCAAGAGGCAGATCAAGCAAAGGAATACGCTCAAACGGCTCGTGAAGAACTTCGGAAGGTGAAGGAGGAAGCTGAACAAGCAAAAGCTGGAGCAAGTACAGTGGAGAGTCGGTTACGTGCAGCCCAAAAGGAAATAGAAGCAACAAAGGCTTCTGAGAAGTTAGCACTAGCAGCTATCAGTGCATTGCAAGAGAGTGAATCAGCTCAAAGTACCAAAGAAGAGGATTCACCAACTGGAGTAACCCTTTCTTTAGAAGAATATTATGAGCTTAGTAAGCGAGCCCATGAAGCCGAAGAGCAGGCTAACACGAGGGTGGTTGCTGCCATCACCCAAATTGAAGTAGCCAAGCAGTCCGAGTCTAGAAGCTTGACAAAGCTCGAGGAAGCCAACCGGGAGATGGCTGAAAGAAAAGATTCTCTAGAAATTGCATTGGAGAAGGCTGAGAAAGCTAAGGAAGGGAAGTTAGGCGTAGAACAGGAGTTAAGAAAGTGGAGGGCTGAGCACGAGCGAAGACGGAAAGCAGGTGAATCTGTTCCAGCAGTCGTGAATCCAAATAAAAGTCCAAGAGGAAGCTTTGAGGGGAGAGAAGAATCGAAAAGTTTTCTCACACCTGATCCTTCTACACTTCAATATAGGCCGAGTCCAAAGACATACTCCAGCAACATAGAAACCGAGTCCTTCCCAGAAACAAGAGTCACGAAGAAAAAGAAGAAATCGTTCTTCCCACGAATCTTCATGTTCTTGGTCAAAAAGAAGGCACACACATCTAAATCATCATAATCCTCTGTTCATACACTAGCAATGTAAGTGATTTTATATTCACTGTGGTGTTCAGTTCGGCTTCACATTGTTGATTGGTGTTCCTGAATGAACGGGTAAGTGCAAGTTAACAAAATCTCTATATCTGTACATGCTGAGTTTTGTTTATATAGAATAATATCGTCAAATTGATTTATGCTCACGCAGATTAAACCATCGATGGATTTGAAAGGATATAATAATTGATATTTGGTGTGGTTGATAGAATAATATGATGGTTCTTGTGAAGTATACGAGTTTATTAGAATTTGAATGAGATAATGATTTCCCTATCATCTAGTGCCTTACACCGCAAACGTGGTGGATAGCACCATTTGTGCCCACGACCCCGGTCCCACCGGGGTCGGCCCTCGCATCTCGCGACGTAGCATTGGGCGCATTAGAGGCGCACCTCGCATCATCGCGAGGAGCAGTAAGAAGCCTTAAAGTTTTCAAAAATTGAATCGCTACTTGCTGATATGGCATTAGGATGGTTCGATGAGTTGGCACACATGATGGTGACAAGACGACAATTGTGTACGGTGTCTGCATGGCATAATAGATATTAGAATTGGTGAATGTGCATGATGAATAAACACATTCTTTACAAGATTTAATCTGGTCGATCAGATCACGATGCAACGAGATTGATGCATCCATTCAGAATAAGTACACTCATTCCAAAGGACGCTAAAAAACTTGTAAATAAGGAACCTCAAATTCAATTTTTTCACACCAAATCAATTCTAATATTTCTTCTCTCAAAATTCTATTTTATAAATTAGAATCTGGACACGTAATTTCTAGAATTCTCTAAAAGCTCATTTCATTTTATCTTAGAAGAATACAAGACATACTCTGCTTTGACTAACAAGGTGAGTATAATAATCTTGGAATGTAAACGTCCTTCAATCCTGTTAGCACCTTTTGTAAGAGATGAAAATTTATTAAGGAGATTTGTCTTGTCATACCTTGCTTCGTCGCTCTTCCTGCTTTTTTGTTCTATTTTTACTCGATCGTTCAAGTCAACTTTTGATAAAATCAATAACAAAACAAGCAAGGCAAGACAAGAGGCATAAAAAGTTTAATGCAGAACACATCCGAATTTTTTGTAACCATAAACATTTAATTTTCAACGTTATTACAACAATAAGAATGCTAGGTCCAAGCAAATAAGCTTCATACTATCGTGAGATAACAAAAGACCGTTCCCAGCATTTTTAGGCAATAATCCTAAGATGAAACAGAAGTGAAGAAAAGGACTTTCTTCTTTACATGCGCAACCTGCTAGATATGCTGAAGGAGCTTACCTTCATGGGGGTTGCAACCACCAGTGGTGCCTCGGGGGAGTCGCTTACTGCAAATTTCTCGTGCATGAAACGACTATCGACAATAGAATCATCTTTCAGAACTATCTTGTAGCAGTAGCAGCTTTTCAATCCTACTTGATTCAGATAACATTCATGAGAACTGTTCTTCACCTGTTGGAAGTTCCATATAACACTGAACTTGCCCACGGTGGCAACCAGGTGGCGCTCCTGTCTACCATTTTCGGTAACCTAAGCAATTTAAGAAAAATTCCCAAAATTAGTAACATTGCTGCATGCATCAAGGGAAATTCTTTCAGCTAATTCTATTTGTCAGGCGGAAACAAGCGCAGGGAGAGTCCACAGCTGCAGTTTATGTGATGCCAGAAGTTTGAAAAGAGAAAACCTGATCTACTTACTGAATGATAACAAAGACGAAAATTGGTGTACTTATTTGGCTAATTTTTAGAATCAATTTCCAGAAGAACGATGTACTAGACATTACATACTGTCCACCAACGTAGTCAGCAAAAAACTTTTATCAGTCTCCTCATCAACCTGTGGCGTCGTGAAATTGGGAGGAAAAGACATTTTACAAGTTACCTTTTTCGGGATTTAGTTCAAAAACTCAAGTTTTTATGTTGCGATTTAATCGCAAAACACAAAGAGAAAATTAGTTAAATCGAAATATATAAAAAATAGTGAATATAAAAGTATTAAGCAAAAGAGAAATCATTTATCCAATAGGCTCCGTTTTGTGTGTTTATAAGGCCTCAGTTAATAGCCGTCTCCACGAATGTAACACCACAAATTAGACTAGAAACCAAATTCATGACGAGCCACAACTTATTTCACCAAGAAGATAGTCTAGAGACTTCACAAAGAACACGAGGGTCGAACGAGAGCCAAAAAATGAGGCACTAAGGGACAAGATGTTGGTTGCCTAAATCTTCTACTAAGGAGCCATCTTTGTTCCACTAATTTGCCAATTTCAACACAAAGACTAAAGCCTTTGGTCACTTTAATTTAATTCCCAATTAGATGCTCTAACTAACTCCACAAAAGGAGGCTACTGCTTGGTTTCTCTATTCTAGGAGGTAGCCGAGATTTCATCAAGGAAAGAAGCTCAAGTTAATTTCACAACCCTAACAAAACTTTGACACCACTTGGGCTATTAGTAACTAGCCCAATGAGTAACTAGATAAAGTCCATTATTTTCTCGAATTAGGCTATTAAAGTTTCTAGCCTATCTTTGTAATTGGGCTACCAATCCGTGGAGACGAACTACATAGATAAAATTCCATCTTTGGCTACAAAAGCCTATTGATTATAGTCCCACCCAATTAACATCATAGTGTCTAATTGATATCCATGGTCCCCAAAATTGGTATCAAAGCAAGGTTGATCAAAATCATGGAAGGAATAAGCAGAAATCGGATGGAACAAGAGGAAGGTGTTGTTTCAAATTAATTCCACCGAACCAAATCTAAAAATAATTTTTTCAGGGAAATCCGAAGACCTACCATACGAACTCAGAATGTCGAGATGGAGCCCTCAAAGCAACGTGTTGACCGTCTGAGCATGCGACGCGTGAAGACCACTCTCAAGGACGGTGGTGGGACGTGAGGGCGCATGCAACGGAATTTGGCAACGGTGTACATCGGCAGTATCTTTATTTTGTGATATCTGACAATTTGGTCCTTTCATTTTTCTACATGCAATTATAATTGGATTTAAATTTCTTTGTGAGATTTATGTGCTAATTTCTTCGTGAAATTATGTGTTTAATTTTTTAGTGAAATTTTTATTTAATTTCTTTGTGAAATTATTTGTTTTCTTTGTTCTATCAATGTTGGAATTAAATTTCATGATTAGTGTGCTTTAAGTTTGCTCTTGGTATATCGTTGATATTAAAATCATTTTTTTCTTCAAAATTATTACCACGGACCTTTGTGATCTATTACGTGACTTTATTTGATACTTTGTGTATCTTGTTTATCTGCAATACTTTTCTTTATCTGAAAATGTGATTTCTTGGGGTCAATAATGTCTATTTAGTGTCTCGTGCATTTCTTTGTGAAAGTGACAACATTTCAGTTTTGGGGGTCTTTATTTATGAAAAATTGGGACTTTTGGTAGGGAAACGAAAGTTTGGAAAATATGTTTATCTTGGTTGGAAAGCATACTTATTTTTCGGGGGCAAAGTTTTTAAAGTAGTTGTTTACATTTTTCTTAAAATTCTAATTGTTATTTTTGTTGTACTTTTACACTATGTTGCTCGGACTCGAATACAGGTACGGGTATGTATCTAAGTGTCGGATTCTTTTATTTTCAAAACCTAGGATACGGGGACACGGTTAAAAAGACTCAAAATTTTAACATAAATGCATGAATATGTCTTATAAACTTCAAATTACTTTAGAAATTTATGTATTAGTAATAATAGATGTATTTTTTTGAGAGATGAATGATTATTTTTTTACTTAAATGACATAAAATATAATTTTTTGACTCAAAGGATCCGAGAAGGATTCCATACCCATGTCTCATACTCTAGTGTCTGACAAAGGTACTTCTTCAAAAGTGAAGAGTCCAAGTAACATACCTTTTACAGCTGGCCATGTATCTCATTCTTGCATGTATGATTACTTGATTCTAGTGGGTGGTTTTTTGTTGAATATTTGCTTGAATTTGAAAGTAATCATATTATTACATGTTACATGCATGGTGGTTAGGATTGGTAGTGTGAGGTTTGAAACTTGGTGTATTCTCACCCTTTAGATGGCATTTGATGTGTTCTTTTGTGGGTTGGGTATACAGTAGGTGATTTAGAATGTTGAGACTAGTTGCTTAAGGGTGTATTGGTGACATACTAGGGGATGTGTGGTTTGACATGTAGATCACGAGAGGTGAGGTTGTCAAATGTTTTTGTTAAACTCTTTTTGTGAGGATATCGATTAGGTGGAGAACGCTTCTATCATCTCTAGGTGAGGTGGAGACTTAAAGTTTACCTTCTTTGGGAGAGAAGTGATAAAAGGTATATTTGTTATCTCAAAATCTTTAGTAGTTTATCAATTAGGCATGATGATTGAGTAATCTAGTGAGCATTGATGGAAATAAGAGCTATATTTTTTTTTATTTTTTTTGAAAATAGTGATTGTCATTATATCTTTTCTTTGGGTCATTTTACATTTGTTGCATGTGTTGACTGTTTGATTAACTTGGTGTTAATTTGAAATTCTTTATGTGAACTTGTTGAAAAGATTTATGTTGTTTGCCCTGTGATGTGCTCTCCTCATATGTGTGGAGTTACATATAACTTCATGTTATTATATGCTCTTGATTGACTCATGTATGAATGTGTGTTTACATTGTCTTTAGAAAACATGCGTTGTTTTGTCTAAAGTGGTGTTACTTACTAATGTGATATAAATGCATATAGTTTGGCTCGCTATGATTTAGTTTGTACTTAGGTTTGACATTGACCCTTGGTGAGTACTATTAGCAGTTATGAGATATGCTTCAAAGTTAAAACATTGGTATGTTGAGTTCAAATTTGTTTGGAATTGTTTTGTGCAAGTAATAAACTTTGTGTTTTGGTATTGCAAGTTTACTTGGAACCAAGGTGGAGGTTTGTTGGGATTTTTTGTCACAATCAAACCGGGGGCTATGATGTTAATCGGATGGGATTATAATCCATAGGTTTTTGTAGCCAGAGATGAAATGTTATTTATATAGTTCATCTCCATGGATTAGTAGCTCATTTATAAAGATATACTAGAAATTTTAATAGCCTAATTGGAGAAAATAATGGGCTTTGCCTAGTTACTCATTGAGCTAGTTTAAGACGACCCACTTGCTTGTTTACCCTAACCTATATTGTTACCTATTTAAGTGGTGTCAAAGCTTTTTTAGAGTTGTAGAATAAACTTTTGAAACTTGGGACTCCTTCCTTGGTGAAATCTCAACTGCCTATTAGAATAGAGAAACCAAGCATTAACCTCTTTTGTGGAACTGGTTAGAGCATCCAATTAGAAATTAAATTAAAGTGACCAAAGACTTTAGTCTTCGTGTTGAAACCGGTAGATTAGTGGAACAAAGATGGTAGCAACTCCTTAGTGGAAGATTTAGGCAGCCACCGGCTTCTCCTTTAGTGACTCGTTTTTTGGCTCTCGTTCGACCCTTGCGTTCTTCTTTGTGAAGTCCTTAAGGTATCTCCTTGGTGGAATACGTTCGGGGTCATCTTGGATTTGGTTTCTAATCCAATTTGTGGTGTTGCCATCATGGTGACGACTATTAACTGACCCCCTAAACACACCAAACGGAGCCAATTGGTTTATTCCATATTACCATATGGATCATACAAAAAAGAGGTTTAAGTTTTTTATTTAGTCATAAACTTGTAATAATCACTGAATAATCAAAATCAACCTTGATGGTGGGTTTGGGATCCACCATCTGGCATCCATCATTGACATACAACACATTTCAAGCTTGCGATATGCACACATACCCACGAGTACCAATAAAATTAAGCAAATGAACAGAATTATTATGTATCATATTAGAAAACATGATAAATGCAATATGCAGACATACCCACGAAAACTGAGCATTGCGAAACTTATTATTTGCTCCAGCCATTTGTGAATCTAGAGGATTCAGTTTCAACAATCTTGGAGCTGAGATCCTATTCCCCATACGACCAGAGAAACCAGTCTTTGTCTTCCCATCCTTGTCCGTGAACAGAGTGCATATAAGAATCAAATAAGTATCAGTAGTCCCCAAAATCCATTTCCCATCATACGTAACATCCACATGAGTAACAGGTGAACCAAGTCCAGGGAATGCAGTCTTGGCCTGCCTCATAGAACTGCTTGAATACAACCTAATCTTCCCATCAATTGATCCAACCACAATTGATCCATCCCCTGTTGTTGCAAAGCACTCGAAGCCGGTTCCCCTAGAAAACTGGTGTCCCTGTGTCCAATTCAACACAGGAGTGCTCTCATTTGCAATATTCTGAACCATGCCATTGCGATCGCGCATATCCCACCTACACAACCTATTATCATCCAGCCCTAAGAAAGTAGACCCTGAGGGATCCATCTGAGCTCCTTTACTTTCATTCGTAATATCCCTCATGGTAATATCAGTTCCATCCTTCTCAAATTTCCACTCACTCACAATTTTCCCTGTTTCAATATCAAACTGATGCAAACCCCTAGAATGTGGCATCCCACCATTCATTGGACTCATGAGAAGCATATTAGTCTCAGCCCTCATCAACAAAGCCTTCCTCGGAGTTGAATAGTTGGCATTGACACTCTTCCTACCACTCAACCTCTCGTCATCAAAATTAACATAGATACCCTTCCCTTGAATACCATGGCTGTAATTCCTAACAACTTGAATCCCTGAATCACTAACCAGAAAACTGTTGTCCAAAGCACCTAATGCCAAGCTCTGAATCGCCCCGCCATTTGCTGCAGCCTCCTCAAACTCCTCCTTCAAATCATGGCTTTCTTTCATGGGAGTTTTAGTTGGAGTCTTAAATAAACTCTCCTCTGCGTCTTCCCACATCGAATCATCTGCCTCCTCTGGTTTCGCCCACCCCAGAAAATCCTTCCCGTAAACCTTCACTTTATTCGCATCGTTTGCTTCGTAACCATAAGTATTCTCAAACAAACACTCCTGATATTTCCCAACAAAACTCTCATAGTCTTCCGTGCTAAAGAACTTAATTGCCCAAACCCCATTTGCCACGAAATCAACACGCCTCTGGTCTTTAAACGCCTTAAACTGTAAATCCTGATCCACTTTCACCCTGACTTTCGCCCCGATTTTCAAGACCCAGCAAGAATTCAGTTCGGTGTCTTCATTTTCTTCATCCTCTTCGTCATCTTTCAAGCTAGATTTGACGAAAGAGTAAGAAGTGACTTTTTCAGAAACGATCCATTTAGATATGGGCGTGTTTCCACCGACGTGGTGGTAAAGCTTGACAGAATTCTTGGCATAATTACTTTGGGCGTGGTTATTGTACTTGATTTTCAGAGCCTTGAGTCTCGATTCAACTTCTTCTAAAGACGACGGCGTTTTGAGTTTTTGGTGGTCCGAGGAATAGGATGACGGTGTACCGTATTTTTCTTCCTCGTCGTCGGATTCCTTGTCACGGGTGCTTTCTTCCGATTCGGATTCAGTTTCCGATTCAAGCTCAAGATCTTCCCGGCTGTGGTTGGCTCCCATCCTCAGAATTCAAATTCGGATTCGGATTTTTTGGGTATCAGAAATGGATAGCAGAGGGAGGGGGGCGGGTGAAGAGAAGTGTGAGGAGCGGGATTTTGAAATTTTGAATTTTGTCCGTTTGGTAAAAAAATATACAGGTTTATAAAATCATTGCAGAATTTTTCAAATCATTTTAATCATACACATTTTCCCATTTCAATTTCAAATCATTACTTTTTATCTCAAAAATATAAATAAATTAATTTATAAATCAAATAAAGACTGAGTTAAATGTTTCAATGACCACACAATTTCACCAACCGGCTACCGACCAACTTCCCATTGACCTCCCACCTTTGCACCATCTCTCCCCCATCATCCACCGAGAACTTCTCTTCCTATGTGAACGGCGAAAAAACTACGTGGCCATCAAAATAAATGAGATATAGGTGTGTTCGGTTAGATATTAAATTGAAATGATTACAAAAATTTAATTTACACAATTTTTCATATCATTTTTTAATCATTCACATTTATTCTCATTAATTTTTAACCATTTATCTTATCTAAAAAATACAAATAAATTAATAAATAATTTCAATTCCTTAATTTGACACAAAACATTTCATATTAACTCTAAAAGAACACACCAATAGAATTCCAAGTGGATGCCGCATAACCCATAGCAAACACTAACTCATGCCTTACGTGTAATCGAGGCTTCCTTATTCTAAAAGCTGAAAATGATATGAACCCTAACCCCAAATCGAGTTTCCCAAACTCATGCGTCCTCATCATTAGACGGCAACGTGGTGTGGTCGCCCACATTAGATGGATGGTTTGACTAAAGGTAAATTCTATACCCACTTTTTTTACATTTACTGCAAGCCCGAAATCCAATACTTGTTAAGTGTTTCGCCTTGTTTTGTGAATGTATCGAGAGTTATTTACTGAGTGATGTCGAGCAATGAAACTTAATTTATGACATCATTTAATCTTATTAGTTACAAAGTCGTCCCCTATGCCCTTTTGATGTATGTTTATTATTGTCGAGGTCTGCAAAAAAAAAAAAAAAAAAAACAGCTAAAATGAAGTGTTTTATTCTTCATTAAATTATGGTCGAGGTTGCCTGTGTTTGGCATCTTGCTTGGTATTGAGAGCCAACAAATTAAAGTTATCTTGAGTTTTTATTTTATGTACACATATTTTTTTAGGCTGGAAAATTACCATTTGGTTAATAAAATGTATAAGAACTGGTGAATCTATTACCTAATTTGGTTTATGCTTGTGAACATGTAATTAGCGGTAAGCTAAGACTCTGTAATTTGTATGCTTCTGCTCAGAGACATTTCAATTAAATTTGGACAGATTTGTACATCCTCTTAAATTACACATGTCAATTCTTAGATTTTTGGATTGTGCACTCTCATTCTTAACGAATTTTTGTGCAGAGTATGACAAGGATCTTGATATCAAAGATTCTGAGAATGGGTTGGCGACATACTGTATTATCAGAACATAACTGATGGGATTGAAGGAAGATTAGATGGTCGTGATTGTGTAGTTGAGGATGCACATGAAATGTGTAGGTAGAGGAATTGAATTATCCTTCATCTGAGATCTTTATGTAGTAATGAATTTATGGCTTTTTTTTAGACCATTATGTACTATAATGATTAGAATGGAAACCAGCATGTTGGTTTGCTTCTTTCTCAATGAAGTTAGCATATTATCGTCGTTATTTTCAATTTTACTGGTTCATCTTAATATGAAAAATCCACAATAAGAGGGGAAATTGGACGTCCACATTAAAACACAATAAATTTTACATACTGAGGACTCTCCGTCAATCACTACAAATTCATTGTACATCCACTAAACTTTGACACAACATAGACAAATGGTACAACACAAGGGAAATTGGACTTGCTGGAGATGAAGAAATTCAAGCAGTCAATTATGCACCGGCTCTTTCCCCTTCTCATTTGGTTTTCCCATTCCCGAACAAGATTCACGCTTTAATCGCGACATCTCCAGCAAACCAACAATGTAACTCTGAATTTTAACATATGCTGTGGCCGACCACGTTGTCATTGACTGATGAGAACGCTTGGGTTTGGGAAACTCAATTTGGGGGTAGGGTTCAAATAATTTTTTTAGCTTTTATTTTGAACAAGGAAGCCCCAATTTTTAGGTAAGGCGTGAGTTATAAATGGTAGAATCTTGTTTGGCAATGGCTTATGTGGCATCCACGTGGCATTATGTATCTCATTTAGGATATTTTAACAGTTCCGTCTACGTAGGAAGAAAAGTTCACGGTGGCTATTCGGTGGGTGATGGGGAGAGACGGTGTAAAGGTGGGTGGTCAATGAAAAACATAATGAAATTTGGTGGTTAAACTGTGACAGTATGTGAAGTTGAGTGACTATTGAAATATTTAACTCGGAATAGCTCTATTTAACCATAGAGGGTGCCACAAAATGTATCACACCCTTCACATGAAGAACTTGTAGGGGCTGGACTCATAATGAGTGGCCAACCCCCATCTGAGGGGCATGACAATTGGTGTAGCACACCCTAAATTCAAATAGTATGGTCCTAAAGTTTATTAGTATGAGTTGGTGGGGTTTATTAGTGTGAGGTGGTCTACTGTTTTCAAGTCACTTTTAGTCTTTGCCTGGGTGCTCTAAAATAAGGAAAATATTGATTCTCATCCAAATTCAGTGGTTCAACATCTGAAATAAACTGTATCTTTACCAAAAAAAAGGCATGTGTTCCCTCCACTAAGCAGTTACTTTACCCTTTTGCCCTCCCAAATTGTACAGTTGCCTCTGTTAACTTAATTGACCAATTGCAATGAATTCAAATGAAAAATTCAACAATTACCTGTCTAGTGTATAAGAACATTCATTTTTTTGATGCCTTCATCCGATTACACAAAATTTTAAATTAGAAGATTTTATTCATAATAAAAATATTGATTCTCATCAAGATTCAGTGGTCCCCAACATCTGAGATGAACTGTATCTTTACCAAAAAAAAGAGGCATGTGTTCCCTCCACTAAGCAGTTACTTTACCCTTTTGCCCTCCCAAATTGTACAGTTGCTTGTGTTAACTTAATTGACCAATTGCAATGAATTCAAATGAAAAATTCAACAATTACCTGTCTAGTGTATCAAGACATTCATTTTTGGGATGCCTTCGTTAGATTACACAAAATTTTAAATTAGAAGATTTTATTCATAATAAATTCCACTTACGTCTTAATCTTAATATCTTAATCTTAATCTTAATATTAATCTTAATTTTAATATATATATATATATATAAAATAACAGGATAGTTGGCCACGTTTTCCCTCCAAAACTGCTGACCTCATTTTTTTCTGGTCAAAATATGACATTTATTTGTTTGACTTAAGATCATTAAATATCAACTACATCAGCACCAATGCATTGGTACTCATTCCCCACTACACGAGGATCAGTACATTGGTACTAACAAATTGTTTAATCAATTCTATAATGCATTGATTCATTAGTTGGATCATTTTTATATGAATTTCAAGGGCAAATTATATAACATTCAAGAATGTAAAAAAAAAAAAAAAGAATCCGTTTGTGAAATAGAAATTGTTTTTTTTATCATTATTATATTTTGACATTACTAAAAATATCTACAAAAATATTATTTGTAACATTGAGCAACATTAACGCAAGAAATAAAAAACATTGTTATTTTCAATTAATAAATTTAATACACGTGCAATTCCTTTTCATGTATTGATTGATGTTCTGCACAATCAAATTGGAAAGTTTTAATATCCTAAATTTTAAGGATTGATATAATAAAATCCAATAAAGAAATTGTGTCTATTCATTCTTTGGAAAAATATTTTTTTACTACGATCATTCTTTGATTTATGTTTGGCATTCATTAATTCACATCTCATTTTTTAAAACTTGTTTTTAACTATATTTTATCAATGAGGTATTCTATACATGATATAAAAAAAATATCTACTTTTTAACCATATATTTTCCTATAATATACATTTCTATACCACATTTCTTTTTAATTGTATTTATACAATGACCATGAATCGTAATTGTTTAAAAATCATGAACCGCAAATATTATTTTTAAAGAAGTGTTTTGTAATTTATATTGAATTTTTCTATTGAATACTTTTTTGTTTCTTCATATTATTTCCCATAATATATGAATTTAATTGTTTTTGTTATTTATTTCTCACATTTTCATTAATTATTGAATATATTTAGTTAGTTAGTTATTCATTAATTAATAATTATTATTTTTTTGTTCCGTGCAACGCACGGGTGCGAATACTAGTTTAAGTTAAAAGGAATATAGTTTTTAAAGCAAAAGCCTTTATTCAATTACGTACATAAATTTCAGCACGTGACATTTTCCGAACAAGTGATATACTAATAATGATTTGACGGAACTACTAGGACGTCAATTTTGTTGCACCATATAATCCCGTAACTGGTCCCATGAGAATCGGGCCATTTCCGGTGCATTCATTTCTGTCGCAATCTCTTCATCTTTGCTTGGTATGTCCACCTCCATGGCACTTAGGTCCGTTTCAACCTCGTCCAGTATTCTTGCACATCGAAGAAAGTTTTGGATACCCATTGTCGCAACAACAACGGTCGTCCGTGCTCTAAACGAATAGCAAGGCCATATGATCAATAATTTTCCATCTTTGTTTCCAAACACCAAAGGCGTGTTCAATAACATTTCTGCATGACGAGTGATAGTAGTTGAAGCATTCACGAGGATTCCGAAATCTATGCCTTCGACCAATTGTTTCATCTCTAAACGGCTAGAAATGGTATAGTATATCGAATCCGTTATACTGTGCCATGTACCCAAGTCGATGAGTGAATCCCAAATCAACAAGTTAATATTTACCCGGTCCAGGTATTGGGAAATGTATTTCTAGATTAAGTATAGCTCATGCCAAAATACGTGCATCGTGGGCGTTCTCGGTTTTCCTTGGGAGCATGAAAGTGAAACATAGATTATACTTGATACAACTGTATTTTTCATACATCTCATGGTGACAACATCAATGAAAACCATAAAAAAAGTCCAAGGGGGGTATATTACATGACGTTCAAGGCCTTCAAGAAAGGCTTCATTTAGTGTAATTGTTGTAATTATACTCAATACAACCGTATTTTTCATCCAAGTTTTCGATCGACGTAAACATCTCCCTATCCCATTTGTGCGCTAAGAACGTCAGGGAAAAGTAGTACAGCTTACTACTCTTCTCCAATCTACCAGTCAATAGTAACTGATACGTGTATTTTACACACTTATTTCTATCCTAAAAGTAGGATTTTAATTGTTTGTTGAAGAATATTTGCTATTTATTTTATGTTACTTGTTTATATTTCAGGAATAACCCCAAAGTCGTGAAAACAAAGGAATTGGAGCAAAAGCAAGCATATTGGATGATAAAAATGTCAAAGTAAGTAAATCAAAAGTTGATGGAGTTAATCAAAGGGCCAATTGGAAGAAAATTGAAGAAGAAATCAGAAGTTTAGGGGCTAAATTGCAATAATCGATAGTTGGAGGACTTGCTGTGCAATTAAAAGATAGGGACCAACTTGTAGCACTTCAAAAGATAAAAATTGCATCCAATCAAGAAAATGCGCGGTCGCATGACCTTAAAAATTGGAGATTGAAGCTAACATGCAGAGGCGTGCGATCACAACATTTTGAACCGCACGGTAGAAATTTTGGTCCGCAGCTGGGTTTTTGGGCGGAATTCAGCATTCTTTCTCCCCATGTAACCTAATTTTCGTGAATATCTATATATACCAGACTTGGGGCACGAAATTAGGGGTTTCCAACTTGCTCAATTCATTCCAAAACACTGTCCAATTGCTGGGGATTCCATTGAATGCCACATTCAAGATTGAAGAATAAGGGTCAAGGAGATGAATAGGGTGACATCTATCCATTATTCTTGTGAATTTTCTTTAACTATGTTTTTAGGCTAAATTTCTTGTGTGAGGATTGTAATGAAGTTTTAATCATTAATTCCATGTTTTGTCCTATTATTTAATATATGCAGTTTATGGGTTTGATACAATTGAATAAGTAATTTTATTATTATGCAATTGTTTGGCTAGCTTTTGTGTGATTGTCTTTATGATTTTCTATGTTCGAAAGAGTAGGATTTCATTAGAAGCTATTTAATTGCCACAAAGTCTGTAGGGGATAGAAATATACCCCTATACTTTGTGTTATCCTATATAGCGTTCATTGATCTTTAATGCTTTCTTACACATTCAGATTCGACATAGAAATATAGTTCGGTCGTTCGTAGGAATAGGTGTTAATGCTTGTCCGAAAGGGAATTTTAACAACATTTGGAACATGGATATTCAAAAACCCCGTGAATTATATTTAAAAGATTTAGTCAAACACATGGATGATTTGGTTAAAATGGATTCATAATTCTAACGCGCTTTTTTTCATAAGTTTAAATTCAAATTTTTATTGTTTCTTTAGTTTAATTTTTAATTTGTTTTTCAAAATCAAAATTCTCAAACTCAAAGTCTTTCTAGTTCCGTTAAGGTAGTAGTCTAAAATACAATTTAAAACAATCTCTGTGGGATCGATACTTGAACTCACGCCCATTATATTACTTGCACGACCAGTGCACTTGCGGAGCGAACAAGTTTTTGGCGCCATTGCCGGGGATTGTAGTTTAAATTTATTTTTATATTATTTTCACCAATTCGGACTTTTACTTGTTTTATTTTTATTTTAATCTTAGGAGTTTTAATTTTAATTTTAGCTTAGTTACTAGTTTCTTTACTTTTCTTGTAGTTGTGCATGTTACGTTCGAAAAACGGGAATCTTTTCGAAGCTGATTCGGAAATAGAACGTAAGTTTCACCATAGATTAAGAGAGGTTAGAGAACTAGATAAATCAAAAAATCAAAAAAAAAATCAAATGGCACACACCAACAATTTTCTACCTCATGTTGATCCAATAAATGAAGATGACATGTTGGTTGGTGACTTCATGACACCTCAGGTGGTTCAAAGTCAGTCTAGCATAGTCTATCCACCATTTGGGTAGGCAAACTTCCAACTTAAAACCAATGTCATCAGCATGTTCCAAAATGGACAACAATTTCATGAGAGATCTGATGAAATCTCACACACACATGTTTCCAAATTTTTAGACATATGCCAACACTTTCAATATCAGGGTGTGCCTGATGATACTATCAGACTCAGGTTATTCCCTTACACTCTAAAAGATAGAGCTGTTGACTAGTTAGATTCTCGCCCTGCTGCGAGTATAACAACCTGGAACGACTTGGTTCAGAAGTTTTGCACTAAATTCATGCCTCCAGCAAAGGTTGCCAAACTGAGACATGACATCACAATGTTCCAACAACATGATGCTGAATCTTTTGATGATGCGTGGAACAGATTTAAGGGCATGCTGAGGAAGTGTCCAAATCATGGGATCGCTAGAGGTGATCAAGTGCAGTTTTTCTATGAAGGATTACTTCCGAATTTTAAAAACATGGTTGACTCCTCATCAAATGGTGCTTTGGGAACAAAGACCATTGGACATGCATTGGAGCTCTTTGAGAGGATAGCAAATACAAATATCATGTGGGGATCGGACATGGTGGTTCCAAAGAAGACCTCGGGAGTCTATGAAGTGGATGCTTACACTGTCATATCAGCAAAAATTGACTCCTTGGCTGCGAAAGTGGAGGGCATAGTACTGGTGAGTCATTCATCTAAAAGTGCTAAAGTGACTTGTGAAGAGTGTGGTGCAAACCACGCCACTACAAATTACCCTATTCTGGCTTGTCCAATTGAGCGAGTTGACTATGTACAAGGGGGTCAATGCCAAAATAATCCATAATCAAATACCTATAACCCAGGGTGGCGCAATCATCCTATTTTTTCTTGAAAAGATCACTCAAATGGACACATTGCGCCTCAATTCAATACTGAAGAAAATAAGCCTGCATTAGAAGAGCTAATTGGTAAGTTTGTGGAGAGAACAGAACAATTCATGGCTTAAACAGATCAATTTATGAGAAAAACTGAAACCACATTCCAAAATCAGTAGGCATCGATCAAAAACCTGGAACACCAAGTGGGGCAGATAGCACAGCTTAACACAACCAGAGCTCCGGCTACATTACCTGCAAGCACTGAGGTAAACCCAAAGGAACAGCTGATGGCTATAAGTGTAGTACAAAATGAGATAAATGCAATCACTACGCGTAGTGGTGTACAGCTTCCTAAAATTGAAGCCAAAAAGCCAACTGAAGTTCCTAAACAGATTGTGGAAAGTAGTGAGAAAATGGCTGAGAAGGAAGATAGCCATGAGGTGAAATCAACAATTAAGCCTCATGAGTCTCGTATTCCATTTCCACAAAGCCTGAAGAAAACAAGAGAGGATAAGCAGTTTAGCAAGTTTGTGAATATACTTAGAAAACTGCACATCAATATTCTTTTCTTGGAAGCCATTATACAGATCCCAAGTTATGCCAAGCTGCTAAAGAAGATGATGTCTAGCAAGAAAAAGCTTGAAGAAAATGAGGAGGTCACTTTGAATGAAGAATGCAGCGCAATCCTGCGAAACAAGCTGCCACCTAAGCTCAATGACCCAGAAAGCTTTTCTATACCTTGCATTATATGTGATTTACAATTCAACAAGGTCTTATGTAACCTAGGTGCAAGTATAAATTTGATGCCCCTTTCTGTGTATAAGAAGTTGGGATTGGGTGAACCGAAGGGTAGCAATATCATCTTACAATTGGCAGATAGATCAATTTGTTACCCTTATGGAGTTGTGGAGGATGTGCTAGTTAAAACTCACAAGTTCATATTTCCAGTTGATTTTGTCATCTTAGACATGGAGGAAGATGAAAAAGTTCCCCTGATACTTGGCAGACCATTCCTAGCCACTGCATGAGGACTAATTGATGTAGAGAAGGGAGATGTAGTGCTTCGTGCTGAAAATCAGGAAGTGACCTTCACAATGATGCAGTTCAACACCCAGGATCCACAACTTGAAAATTGTTCCAGGATTGATGTAGAAATGACTATTAGATGCTGGGAGAGGAATGAATACAAGGTAAGGGAAGATGATGAGGCTACACCATCCAATCTAAATCCACTTTGAAGATTTTTGCCAAAAAGTCTAGCTCTAGACTTTAAATGAAGCGCTTGTTGGGAGGCAACCCAACCTTTCAAACATTTTCTTTAGTTGCTTTACTTAGTTGCTTTTGAGTTATTTATTTTATATTTGTTTTAGTGCTTAAAATTGCATTTTAGGAGCGCTCGCATGTTTAGAATGCATATATTGATTTGTTATGTGTTTTAAATCATTCTAGTATTCCAATTTGCATGTTTTAGCATTTTAGGATTTACTTGTTTTCTATTTGTTTTGTTGCTTTTCATCACAATCTTCAACTTGATCATCTAGCTTAGGACATTTACATATAGTTTAGAAGTTGATCACATGCATTGGAAGGCGTTTAGGGGTCCAAAACTCAAAAATGAAAATGCACATACCACTGTCCATTAACACCATGCGACCGCACGGTCTTTTCCTGGACAGAACCGGCAAAATGTTACGTATAGCATATTTCTTCCATTTTAACCACTTTACACTCATTTTTCCTCCCCCAAATCATCCAACATTGAGTCCCCAACTAGTCCCCTGTGTTTGTGCATCATCTCAACTCAAATTCATGCCTTACATTGCATCTAAAACATTTAAAAGGTAAAGATTTCTACACATTTTCACAAAATCTTGCATAATTTGATGTTCATCATATTTTTATGTGACTTGTGAATTGTGAATAAATGGAGATGGATTTAGGATAGTTGATGGGAGTATTGAATTGTGTTAATTAGGTGAAATTTTTTGGCTTAATTCAAGTCTCTAATTCTATGAAATTTCTTGATTTCTTAATATGCATGCAAGGTGTTTGATAAAATGTTTCAATGAGGTTTTTGTTGAGTTTTTAAAATTCTTTTTGGATGATCACCTTCATTACATGTTATACATCATTTGTGCATCATTCAATCATTATTTACACAGATTTAAGACATAGAACTCTACATGAACATATTTGCACTTCAATGCACCTCATTGCAAGGCATCATAGCACCACTTCACCAATTCAGTTTCGTGTCACCTACTTTGTCACATCCTTTCATGGCTCATATGAACTTCAAATTTGCTTAATTTTTGATATGTTGTAGATCAAGTTATATACTTTCATATGCCCGGGCATATCTTAGGAAATTTGTACTTTCTCAAGGCGATGTCAAGGGCTGAAAGTCAGTGACCGACCATTTTTCAAACATTTCAAAATTTTTCTAAGTCCTAGTTTTGGTGTGTTGATTTGAATTGTTTTAGTTTTCATGCAATTTTTATACATTCTAATGTTGTTTATCATTATTTTGCATGAAATATGAGGAGAAAACACCTTGGACCAAACATGAGAAAGCTAAGAACGGGTTATCTCATCCAACAAACTTTGAATTCCATGCTTAAAAAATGGGAACACTAAGGCCCCGTTCTCTTTGCTGTTTTCGGCCCGTTTTGAGTTTTCGATTTTTTGAAATATCGAAAACGCGTTCACTTTGCACATTTTCAAAAATGCGTTTTCCAAAACACCAAAAAAAAAAAAAAATACAAATGAAACTCAAAACGAGTTTATTGCGTTTTGGATATTTTGTATTAAAATTCCAAAACGACCAAAACGTGCGTTTTGGATTTTTTTTTTTTTAAATGTGAGACACTTCCTTCACTTGAAGTTCTTATATTATTTTGTCATTATATATAGATCCATGTTAAGATTTTTTTTTTCGTAATTTTTTATTTTTATTTTTTATTATTATTATTATTATTATTATTATTATTATTATTATTATTATTATTATTATTATTAGTTTTAAATATGAGACACTTCTTATGTTATTTTGTCATTATATATAGATCCATGTTAAGATTTTTTTTTTTTTTTGTAAATTATTATTATTATTATTATTATTATTATTATTATTATTATTATTATTATTATTATTATTATTATTTGTGTAAAAGTAAGATACTTCCTTCATTTGAAGTTCTTATGTTATTTTGTCATTATATATAGATCCATTTTAAGATTTTTTTTTTGTATATATATATATATATATATATATATTGTAAAAATGAGGCACTTCATTCACTTGAAGTTCTTATATTATTTTTCCATTATATATAGATCAATTTTAAGATTTTTTTTTTTGTAAAATTTATTATTATTATTATTTTATTTTTTTGGTAAAAGTGAGACATTTCATTCACTTGAAGTTCTTATGTTATTTTTCCATTATATAGATCCATGTTAAGATTTTTTTTTTTTTTTGTAATTTTTTATTTTTTCTTATTATTATTTTTGGGTAAATGTGAGACACTTCCTTCACTTGAAATTCTTATATTATTTTGCCATTATATATAAATCCATGTTAAGATTTTATAGGTATGAGGTTAAATTTTTGTTTAGCTGAAACAATATTAATGATGAATTTATTGATATAGAGAACTAACTAATTTATTAACATTAAAATTAATGTAATTCAACAAGTCAACCATTTTTTACATATAAAATATCACAAAATAAATATATCAAAAAATTACAAAGTAAACGCATTTTTCAGTTTTCTATTTTTGAAAACAGTTTTCCAAAATCACAAAGAGAACATGTTTTCAGCAATCCCAAAACAAACAAACAAAATTCAAAATTCAAAACAAAATCCAAAATCGAAACACAAAGAGAACGGCCTCTAACTCTCCAAACCCAAGAAGTTCATTAACCCTCTTTATTATTTTTTGTTTATTTTCTTTATTTGTTTTGAATACATTGAGGACAATGCGTATTTCTAGTTTGGGGGTGAGAATCTCATTCATGTCCTTTTATTTAATTGACTTCAAAACATTGAAAGTGACTTGTTCATCTTGCACCACCAGAATCAATTGCCCTTCTTGCACATCAATAAGCGCTCTCCCGGTTGCTAGAAATGGCCTTCCCAAAATGATTGGAATGTCATGGTCTTCCTCCATATCAAGAATAATGAAATCCGCCGGGAAGATAAATTTATACACCTTCACAAGAACATCCTCAATGATACCCCGAGGATATTTGATGGACATATCCGCCAATTGTAGGGACACGGTGGTTTCTTTAGCTTCCCCCAATTCCAATTTTCTGAAAATAGACAAAGACATCAAATTAATGCTAGCACCAAAAGATCACATAAAGCTTTACTAAAATTAACATCACCAATAGAGCATGGAATAGTAAAACTCCCTAGATCTTTAATTTTTGGAGGAAGCTTGTTTTGAATGATTGTACTACATTCCTCAGTTAGCATCACCGTCTCAAGCCTTCTTTTGTTGGATAGAATATCCTTCATGAACTTGGCATAGCTTGGCATTTGAGCTAATGCATCGGAAAAAGGAATGTTGATGTGTAGCTTCTTGAACACTTCCAAAAATTTTCCAAATTTACTATCAAGTTTTTGCTTTTGCAACCTTTGAGGAAAGGAGATAGGAGGCACATAAGCTTTGATCAGTGTTGGGGCCTTTGATGTGGATGCTTACGGCTCAACCTCTTTGGACATTTCAAAAACCTTTTTGGGTGCTTGAATAGTCTCATTATCTTCCATGGGAGTCTTGTTTGATTGAGTTGTTGGTTGTGAGGCCGTGATCTCGGGCAATTGTACTCCACTCCTTGTTGTAATAGCTTGAAAATTCTCCCTAGGATTTGTCTCGGTGTTGCCTTTCCGAGAGAAATATTTCTATTTGACCCACTTGATTCTCCAAATTTTTCAAAGAGGCATCATTGCGTTCTTGATATTGCAATTGATGATTTGCTAGCTTGGTGATAGCCTCTTCCCATCCCTCTTTCTTTTCTTGTGGCTTTGGATTCAACACATTGTAATTGTTGCCATAAGATAGATTTGGATGACTCCTCCAACCGGGATTGTAAGTGGGAGCATATGGATTTCACCCTTGACGTTGGAAATTTTGAGCATAACCACCTGCTCGGTAGATGAAGAACCACTTGCCACCAATGGACACATAGAGCTTTGATGATTAGCCCCACATATATCACATACCGGAGGAACTTGAACCATGTTGACGACCCTAGAGGTTGAAGTAGATAACCCTTCCACTTTCTTGGCTACGGAATCAATCTTTGACAAGACAAGTGCATAATCATCACCCCCACGTGCACCACTAGAACTCGTTGGTGTACTTCTATCTGGACACATTGCACTTTGTTCACTCATGATCTCAAACAAGCCATAAGCCTCCCGAATGCTCTTTGTTTTGATGGACCCATTAGAAGATGAATCCACATTTGAACGGCAAGGAGGAGTTAACCCGGCATAGAAGTGGTTGACTTGTTGCCCCAATGTAATCCCATGATTCAGGCACTTCGTAAGCATATCCTTGAATCACTCCCAAGCTTCATGAAAGCTCTCCATCTTGAGTTGTTGAAATGTAGTAATATCATGTTTGAGTTTAGCAACTCTAGATGGTGGGAAAAATTTTGTAGTGAATCTTTGGACAAACTCTACCCAAGTAGTGATGCTCCCCGGAGGTAAATTATCAAGCCATTCTCTTGCTTTGTCTTTCAAAGTGTGTACAAATAACCTCATCCGGATTGCCTCCACAGTTACACCCTCATAGTTGAAGTTACTAAAATCTCTAGGAAACGTACTACATGGGCGTGTGGATTTTCATCTGTCCTCCCACAAAATAAGATAGTGTTAGAGAACAAATTGATGACATCCGGTCGAAGTTGAAAATTTGGATGATTGTAGGAGGGATAGACAATGCTTGATTGATTCTCGACAATAGGAGGATTCATGAAGTCTCCAAAAAGCATGTCTTCTTCATTAATAACGGGCTCTTGAACTCTAGCCGCTTTAGGGTCAAAATCGGGTGGTGTAGCGACCAAGAATTTTCGTGACTAATTTAAATAAACATTTTTTTATATGTGTCGCTACGACTTTATCCATTTATTTTTAAAACGTGATCGTCTAAACTAGTGAAGTGAAATTTAATTTTATTTTAAATTTTATCATATTCCAATTTCCAAATTTTATTAAATGATGTCCCAAGTCCATTATTATTTTCCGATTTTCAAATATTGGATTCAAATTATTTAAGTCCAAAATGTTTTTTAAATTTGAACTCCTAAAATTAGTATTATTCCTTTTCATTTCAGATTTCTATCAAAACCAATTCGCTAGCAATTTCCCATTTCCCTCAATCTCTTCCCTCTATCCAGTCATTCTACAATCAACCCAAATTACCATTTTATATACCATACATCAATCACAATCAACCCCAGACATTCTCCCCTCCCATTTTTTTACACGTTGCATAACTCCAGCCTCTAAATTATCCCTAATCAGCTAGCAAATCAGCCACAATTCCTAAATCTCAGCAAGATTTCATCCAATTTTCCTAAAGTTCTTCCCCAAACTTCCATTTTTCATATTCAGCACATTTCTTTCCTTCCCCATGATCACTCTTCAATCCCTCTCAATCAACCTCAATTCCCTTCTTGCAAATACACCACAATTCTGCACGTTTTGTTTACCTCCTTCCCAGAAATTCATTATTCCAAGTCTCAAGCTCTGTCAATGCTTATTTCCCAAAATTTTCCCCCTTCACACGCCATCCGCACCAGTTTAACCCTCCTTCAGCTCCCTCAATCAACCGTTATACTCTTATCAATCCCTGTAATCTTTCTCAAACCAAATCCTGTCATAATTTACCAAAAATTTCCACTCTACCAGCAGTATATATATACCTCACTTCACTCACGTTCAAACACAATCATCATCATCATCATCATCATCATCATCATCATCATCATCATCATCACCACCACCACCACCACCACCACCTCCATCTCCAGCCACCAACAATCACCCAGCACTGCCCCTTCCATCAAGCCACGACAGCTTTCAAATCTTCACCTTCGAGAATCAAACCAACACCTCCCGCTACCAATAGAGCCACTACCTAATGCCAATTCAACAACAAGCAACCAAACTTCAATCCCCAATCTGCAAATCAAACCACCACCACCACCAAACAAGCCTCTAATTACAGTTTCAACAATCTGCATCAATCACTCAAAACACCAACTGCCCAGCCACCGTAATCACCAACTCCTACCGCCACTAATCAACTTCAAAACACCATTTCCACCTACATCACTCCAAATTGGACATCACTGCACAACCACGTCACCCTCACGCACACTGCAACCACACACCCAAACCAAATCCAAAACCAAGAATATATACTTACCCAAGACACTTACCACATCCACCGCCAACCACCGCAGCATTCACCTGCAACTTCCAACCACTTCCGACTGCCCTCTTCATCCCTACTCCAGAATCGACACCCAAATCAAAATCCAAAACCAAGAATAAACCCTCCAAATACCTTACCTTCGACCGCTGCCTCGTATGGACCGGAGTATCTCCGGAGGGTATCACCCCTAGCTCGAAATTGAGCCTCGGTTCCAGCCCCAAATCGCCCAAAAGCCATCCCTTTTCCTCACACTCGCACCACACCCATCGCCGCCATGCTCCGGCGGCGCCATCGCCGGCTGAAACGCCGGCACCGTCTTCGGCGATCGCCCGCTCTCCTCTGTTGATCTTCGATGGAGAGAGAGAGAGAGAGATAGAGAGAGAGAGAGAGAATAACGTGAGAGAGAGAAATGGTGAGGGAGAGAGAGAAAAGTGATTTGTTTTAATATTTTATTTTTCGGAAATTGCAGCTTAGTCCCCCAAGTTTTAAAAATGTTTCAAATCAGTCTTTATAGTTTTAAACTTATAATTTCAGCCTCTTAAGTTTGTAAATGATTTTAATCAGTCCCTTCATTTTGAAAATCTATTATTTCAGCCCTATAGTTTAATATTCGTTTTGAGTTTCAACCCAGAGTTTTACAAGTATTCATTTTAGTCCCTCAACTTTCAAAGTATTCATGTTAGTCCCTTAGTTTCAAATTATTTGTTTCAGCCCTTATTTTAAAAGAGTTTTTATTAATTAGCCCCCATATTTTCAAAGTATTTTAATTCATCTCAAGTTTAAAAATATTTTAATTCAACCCCTAAACTTTTATTTCTTCTTTTAAAACTCTTTCAATTGAAACGTTTGATTTCCAAATACCACTTTAAGGTTTATTCATTATTGGCTAGACGAGGCGCTTGGACACTTAGAAGAACAACGTGAACTTTCTTGCTCAACTTTCAAACTCGTGATTTGAGGTAGACTCCCCCCCACTAATTAGTTTAAATTATAATTGCATGTCTTATGTGAGATTACGTGATTTACATGCTTTGATGCATGAGACGAGAAAAGAATATCTCTTATGAGATAAGATGAGAAATGATGATGTTATGCATAACTTATGTGCCTTAAGTGCACGAGACTAGACTACCCATACCCTATGATTTTAACAGCTTTGATTTTGAAAATACAAGAGCCCAAGAATATGATGATGATGTCACTGTATGATTGCATAATTATGTGTTCAATTATTCTGTAAATTAATTATTGGCGATGAGTCTACTGAGTATTTTTCAAAATACTCATTCCATTATTTAAACATTTTTTGCAGATAAGGCGGCGAATGAAATGACAGCGGTGACAAATTTAATAAATGATGAAAATTTTTAGTCAATTTTACGAATATTACTGATTGGATTATTTATTGTTAATTTTATTTAAACAATTGAGACCTAAGTTTTATGTATTGTTCTATATTTAAATTAATTAAGTATCTGTTGATGTTTCAAATAATGAATGTAAGGTTTTGAATTAAATTGATTTTTCGCAATAAAATCAGATTTAAAGGACGACGTGGCGTCCCGGGCTTCGCGAAATTCGGGGCGTTACAGGTTGGATTCCACCCCTAGAGGAATTGCAGCTGGAGCATTAAGCTCGATGTTAACTCTTTCTCCTTCCATCCCAGTAAGAAGTTGTCTCCTAGCTTCCCATTGTTCCCTTAACCTACGTCGAAAAGTCCCTCGATATCCGAATCTATTTCAACTAGATCAAGACTCCTACTTCGACACATGCACAATTAACAACCTAAAACAAAAAAAGAAATTAGAAGATTTCTTACACAAAACAAAACAAAACAAAATAAAATTTGTACAAGAAATAAAAGTAACTATGTAACGCCCCAAATTCCGTGAAGCTCGGGACGTCACTTCTCCTTTAAATCTAATTTTATTGTGAAAAATAATTGAATTCTAAACATCATATTTATGAGAAAAATTTCAACAGTAAATAAATTAAATTTGATAAATGCATAAAAACGTTGAAATCTTAACTTTCAAAGAAAGTAACGACAAATAATTGAATTGACGATGTTCATGACTTTAAATATCATATTTAAACTAACGACATATAAATAAATTCACACAATTCATGAATCGTGACTTTAAAAATATACCTTCATTATTATTTGCCACCACTGCCCTTTCATTCGCCACCATCTCCGAAATCTGCAATTTGTAAGTTAAAAAAATAGGAGTGAGCATTTCAAAAGAAATACTCAGTAGGTTTAGCGCAAATTAAATAAACTGTACAGTAAATAATACATATAATCATGCAACTTAATTCATAAATTTTCATTCTCATGCAATAAGCAAGTGGATCTCATACATCATAAATTTTCATGCCCGAAGACATGTGGATCTGGGCCCAAAGGCAACTAGTCCATGCCCGAAGACATGTGGATCTAGGCCCGAAGGCAAGTGGTCCATGCCCGAAGACATGTGGATCTGGCCCCGAAGGCAATTAATTCTCATAAATTACGTAATCACATGCATAAATTTACAATACGGGTTTACTTAATATTGCGCATTTAAGATAAAAGATTTTTTGAAGTAATGAACCTACCTTAAGATATTTCTGAACTTGCTTAAAAAATGAATCTAGCTTTCTTGAAAATCCCGTGCCTCGTCTAGCCTTAAAATAAATAATTTCTATTAGAAACTTTAAATTAAAGTTTTGTAAATGAAAGTAAACTTGAGGGTCGAATTGAAATAATTTAAAAGTGTAAAGCTCAGACTAAAATGGTAAAGTGTAAAGATTTGGGACTTTGTGCAAATAATTGAAATTAAGGACTAAATTGATAAACCCGAAAAGTTCCTGACCAAATTATATTTTAGTCAAAACTCAGGGTCATAATATACTCAATTGAAAACTTGGGACTAAAGATAAATATTTTAAAACAAAAGGACTGAAGTAACTTAATTAAAAAGAATAGGGACTGAAATAATTACTTTTAAACTAACAAGGATTAAAATAAATAACTTTTAAAACTTGTAGGACTAAAGGGAAAAAGTTGGAAATCATGTTTTAAAATAACAAAACATTACATTCTCTCTCTCAGTTGAAGCCGAGAGAGAGAGAGATACGACGGAAGAGGGCCTCTTCCGTCACGGCCGGTCTCCGGCTAATACACCGGCGATGGCACCGCCGGAACCTGGCGGTGATGAGTGTGGGATGGGTGTGCGAAGATTTATGAAGTGGGGCTCGATTTGGGTGCAAGAAACCGAGACGGGAAGTTTGGGTTTTCGAAGTTTTCCGGTGATTTTTCAGACAATAATCCCCCATCCAAGACCTGTTGATGCAAACCACGTAGCAATTGTAGCTACGCAACCCACAAAATATTGAAATCGACCCAAGAACGCCAAGAACCACGATTTATGGATCCAATTAAAATTAATTGAATCAAGCAACCAATACAATCACTGGGATATATTGACCTCTTGATCACAAGGAATAATAATTCTCACCGAGATTTGAACAAACAAGAATAACTCGCAAGTTCGGATTTTATTCAATAAAGAATAAGGTTTTGAAAGCAAATTGCCTCTCAATAATAATATCAAAGTTGGGTCCTGAATAATGAAAATTACATCCCTATAAATAGGGTCAAAACTAGGTTTAAGTGTTCTAATTAAACAAGGAAACAACTACCTAAAAATAAGGAAATAAATAAAACATAAAATTCACGCGTATAGGGTTTTACGGCCGTGATTACTATCCTTACGGCTGTAACCTTGTTACTGTTCCATATTTACGGCTGTGATATATTTTCTTACGGCCGTAAGCCAAAAACAATTCAAATTCTGATTTTGTGCAGTGACTCCTTTACGGCCGTGAACCTTAACTCTTACGGCCGTAATGCTTTGTTTTTCGAATTATCAATTTTAACAGTGAGCTGGTTACGGCCGTGAGGAATTAATTGTTACAGCCGTAACATTGAATTTTCTTTAATTTTCTTCGACGGCTTGAATGAGGTTGATCCACCCGTCGGTTTGGCTCGACCCCAACATGGAACTTGCTTCTTTTGATGACACGAACATTGTTTTGGCCATTGTTCCTTGAACTAGCTTGTCCATTGCCTCGTTGGCCCTCTTTGTTTGCAATCGAGTCATCGGTCCTCCTTTGATCTTCAACGGATCTTTTTGCGGGCTTGTATCCGCGATTCCGACGTGGTTGGCGACAGCCAGGTGGTACTAATTTGGCAGCGATATTGCTTCAGGTGTGGTCGATAGTTTCGGGCTTGTGGATTACACGGTGGTGGTGAAGAAGGCAGAGGATAGGCGAGCGGCTTAGGTGGTGGTTGATTTGAGTGTCGACCGTTTGGAGCAGAGTTTGTTTGAAAGTGGAGTTGCTTCGGTTTCATGTTTGAGTCTGTGATGTCAATGGAGTTGTGGTTGTGAAATTGGATCGGTCATTTTGTAGTGGTTCCAATGGTGCAGCCGATGGTGTTTTGAGTTTGTAGCTCAGTGATTGCGTGTTGGTGCTGGTCGTGGGAACATTTGTTTGGGCTTGAAGGTGGTTTGTAGTCTATGTAGTGAAGATGGCTGCTGGTGGTGCTTTGGGTTTGGCCGTACTGCGAGGTTGAACTCGTGTGTGTACAGTTTAAGGTTTGGGTATGGTGTTGTGCTCTGAATTTTCACTTGACGGTAGCTGGAATTGGTTCTAGCATGCCTGTGTTGGATCAAGGTTGAGAGGGGAATACCTTGCTGAAAGTTCAGTGCGTGTGTTGTGGGCAATGAGGTGAGGGATCTATTTAATAGATGATTTAGGTGTTAAACATGGTAGTTTAGGTTAAATCTTGATTTCTGGAAAATTGTGAGAATTTTGGAAATGAGTATCAATCGTGTAAGGAAAAACTTGGGGAGGAAGAAGATGTTGAATTGGTTGGGCCAAGAGATGACTTATTGGGTTTGTTAAAAGGGCTTGAATGATCGGTAAAACATTTGGGCTCGAGATGTTGGATTGGATTAAAACAGTTAAAATTTGGACTTAATATAATTAAAGCTTGGGCTTTTGAAAATAAACTGTGATATTGAAATATTTTTGATAAAAATTGAAATTTGACTAAGTATTTAAATAAGTTTAATTTCACTTAATTGGCTAGACGAACACGCGTTTAAAATAAATGAAAGAATGAGCAAAGTCGAAGCGACACGTTTTTGAAATAAAAATATTTATTTGAATAAAATCACGAAAATTCTCGGTCGCTACAAACTAATAGTCAAAACTAATATCAACTAAAATGTAATTTAAATAGAAATAATCCCCGGCAACGGCGCCAAAAACTTGTTCACTAGAAACACACCGCAAGTGCACGTATCGCATACAAGTGATAGTAGACTAAATGAGTCCGGTTTATTGATCCCACAAGAATTGTCTATTTCAATTACACCCTAGTTTAATCAATTTTAACAAGAAACACACACAATAAAGTTTGGATTGGAAAGTTCTAGTACTAGAATTAAAATCACAATTATAAATAAATACTAGAAAAATGGTGATAATTTGATGATAAATGAGTGTTGGGATTCTTGATTCCACTTGACCATTACTTAATTGAATTCTCAACAAGCAAATAGAAATGCAATTCATTAATCATGTTAGACCCGATTTTCCAAACTTAGCCAATTACCTCTCTCGAGTGAAATTAACCCTAATTAGTGGAATTAACCTACTATATCTCTATGTCGATTAAAAAAAACCAATTGCATTAAACCTTTGTGAAAATAACTCAATGGATCATCTAGGGTTTTAGGTATATCTCTATCCTAAACAAGAACCTAGAGAAAATATTGTATTGATCTAGAATACACAACAATTTCTCAATAATTACACATCCCATGAATTCCAAGCATAAATGTGGCCACAATAAATGCAAGTCAATAAATACAACAATAAATACGCAAGATAATAAATAGCCTAAATTCTTAATACAAGCATTAAAATCAACTAAGCTAAGTCAAGCTTCATCAATCATCCCAACACAAAATAGTTTAGCCGATTATGAAATAACAATAAAATTCAAGAATTAAATACATCATTTCAACAATGGATTAAAGTAAATAGAGAAATATAAGGATTAAGCAATAACTACTTCCCTTAACCAATGATTCTTGCTTCAAAATGTCAATATTCTTCCACAATGGCATGGGTATTTCTCCCTTCAATCAACATTCATCGACTATACTAACTAATTATAAGAGAAAATGACAAGAGATTAGCAAGAAAATGAAGAACAAAATGAGAGAAAATGAGTTTTGGGGTGAAAAATGGAGTAAAAGTTTTTCAAACCCTAGCCAAATCACTCCCAAAATAGCCAAAAATAGCGTAGATCCGCGTCCTACAACTTTTGGGATGAACCGGGTCGCACCGAGTCGGCCCAAAATATTTTTCAAAATTATGACCACGCGATCGCGTGGTTGAATGCCTCGCGATCGCGTGGTTGGGTATTTGGCCTAGTATGCGAACGCGACCTGTTAGAGCCACAAGATCGCGTGGTTCACCTGGGCGCGATTTTGCAGCTCTGTCCTTCATTGATTTGCAATTGGGATCCTCCAACTTTCAATGTAGATCAACTTGGTTCCCAAAGTTTTCGATTTCTTTCAATTGAGCCCTTCCAAAAGTGCATATGAGTCCGTCAAATTTGGAAACTTGCAATTAAGTCTTTTGATCAATTGCACAAGCGATCCACAACTTTTCGAAAGTAACAATTTGGTCTCCAAGCTTTGACTCTTTGAAGGATTTGACTCTTTTCTCCTCAGTTTCTTCAATTATTCTTCCATTTAGCTCCTTTCTTGTGCTTTCTCCATGTATTTGAATGTTGAACCTATTTAACCACAAAATATGCACAATTCAGTAGGTATTTGTCCAAATTACTCAAAAAGTACCACAAAAAATATATGAAATATGCATGTAAAATGCACTCAACAGTATATTCCAAGATCATGGATTCAACAACAATACAAGAATAACAAACTCAAAATGCAATTAAAGAGAACAAGATTTAAAATGAAGAATTTTACCTCCAAGTCTTCAAACACAATAAGCTTCAAAGTCGGCCTAGGGTTTGGTTGGAGATTGGATATTTATAGTACAAAACAAATGGAAAAATAAACAAAATTCGAAAATTACATTTAAAATCCCGCACAAGACTTTTGGTCGACCAGCTAAAAGGGCTACAATTCTTCAAGAAGTAGTGAATTTCAAATTCGGATGTTATCTCTATCAGAACTTTAATTGAATCTCAAACTCGTAGGAAGTTGATCAATTTAGATCATTTCCCGACCCATTCTCGTTTGGAATTGAAGGTATCTTCTATTTGAGCTTGATTCCATACTTTGTAAATGAGTCTCACAATAACTCTTGGACCTCCTTGGCCTTCAATCTCATCATGGGTCCCTTTGGCACGCACATCGAAGTTTGACTTTCTTGAATCTTATCAATTTGCTAGAATGTACATTTGATTCCCTACTTTATTTTCTTAGGTTTATTAATTTTTTTACGTTTATTAATTTTTTAAATTAAATTGTAAATTTAATTTTTGTTGTAGCACTTTTCTGAATGTATATTTTTAAATTTATTTTCCCATTTTTATATAAATACAAATAAAACTTATTTCAAATCATTCTTCATTTCCTTGGAATAGTTGGGGATAGCAATGTGACGGGGAATCCCCGAACTCGACGGGGAGCTTCCCCGAACGGTGCAGAGAATCCCCAAAAATGATAGGATGCGGCGGGGATGGAGATGAAAAGCATCCCCGACCAGGGATGGGGATTGCTGTCAAATCCACATCCCCGCCCCAAACTCATCCCGAAACCATCCCAATCAATAAGTTCAATTAAAAAAAAATACAAAAAAATTAAAAGTGTCATAAATCACCAAACGCCCAAATGATATAATTTCAAAATCGGGCACTACATTTCAACTCTATACTACTCTTCATCTCTCACTCTCAAGTTCCATCTCATTCTCTCCAAACATACTTCTTAACACAATTAAACTTTAATGTTCTATAAAAGATATTATGAGTTTTTTTTATTAATATTAATCATTCTCTAGAGCTGTTAAATGAAAATTTTGTAAAATAATCATACTTTAAGAGAAGAATTTGTATAACTAAATATTCCCATTGTGGGCACCATATCTTACCAATCACTTTTATTTCATTTTCTTTAATCGTGAATAGATGTCAAATTGAAAAATTAGTTGTACTCTTATGCATTATCGTCATTTGATAATCATAAAATATCTCTACTAATTTGCTTGGTTTTGTGGTGCACCTGCAAACTTTTTGATCTTGTCAAGAAGTGATGTGCTAAGAGGAATTTCATTAGATAATCATTATAAAAAGACACTAATAGACAAAAATATATCTAATAATAAATGGGGATATAAACAGGGATTATGGCATCCCCACCCACTCCCTGTCTAAGTGGGGATGGGGCAGGGATAACTAGTACAGAGAGACTCATTTGAGTTGACTGTAAACACAATACGCGTCGGTTGTAGAGGCGATATATATGACGCAAATGTGTAAAGTATTGACTTTAGATGTCGATTATAAATTTACAACCGACGCCTTTTATTTATTTATTTATTTTTCCTATTTCGTCCAGGCCGTTGCAGGTCATGACCTGTAATCAGCTGAACGTGTCATGCGGTGACCTGAACATTCTCCACATGCACATCACCAAATCTATCGTCAATGAATATATATAATTAACATATACGTAATAAAATTAAATAAAAAATATTTATATTTACAAAATTGTTAATTTGTTATACAAATATATAAATGCAAGTTTGAATGAAAAAGATTTACATACACACATCAACGAAGTATTTTTCCCATAAATTTTGAATTTAGACGATTTCCTCCGTTGAGTAGTATTCTTTAAATGCCTACAAACAATTAAAACAAAATATTTGTTATTTGTTAACAAAATATAAAGTCATAATTATAAATTCTCATTCTTCAATAACTTATACCTTTTGTAAAGAAACAAGTTGAAAATATTCTGTGACTATTTCATACATATTTCTCATTACGTAGTAGCGACATTCCAAACCTCCAGGTTGTTGAGGACACTGAAATTTTCACTTTCAAAACTAACATTAGTAATCAAACTAAATAAAATGCGAAAATAATTCAAACATGTGTAATAAATTTTAAATCTGTGTTTTCCATACCTTTACATTTTGCTACATTGTATTTCCTTTCATCCTAAAGCCTCCACATGCCCAATATGTTTTGGAAGCCCTAAAGTTTCAATAAATTATATGAACAGGTTACAAAATAATAATAAAACTTAAATTTCCTTCAGAAAATTTGGCAGAGTCTCCCCTATAAATTGAACTTATTTAACTAGTAGAGAGACCCTGTTATTGAAAACTATCACAACTTCTCAACAATTACAACATGAATGCATCAATTTCACCACAACTCCACAACCATTTTATGAAAATTATCCTAACTTATCCACTTATAAACAAAAAAGCACAACCAAGGAAATAATTACTTACGTGTTCAATATCGGCTTGATATCTACATCACACTGAAATGTAGAATCTGAATCCAAGAAGTACACCGTATTCTTCTGAGGAGAAATCACTAGCAATATCCAGTGATTCCTACGTATTATGAACGTGTAAATACAACTTTAATCATCATATGATTCAAATTAGGTAAGAGAGAGAGAGAGAGAGAGAGAGAGAGAGAGAGTATAAGTGGTCTTTCTCCTGAAAATGCGATGCTGGAATGAATTTCTTAGTTTGCATTGCCTTCATGGTGTCAGTTAAATAAGTTATAACACCATCTGCATTTGTTCTTACCGAAACCGAAGCAATGTGTGTTGGAGACTTGAATCCAATCGATTCAATATCATATTGCCACACAAACCATGAAGGTACCTAAAAATAAATAAACCAATAAATAGAAATAAAATAATAATTTAAATTGAAGTTATAATTTGTGGTCAGAAGTCTTACATTGAAAATACTTAGAGGATAGGTGTATCCAACCATTGTATCGTAAGCAAATTGGTGATGTCTCCGACCGTAATAAAAATACCATCGTCGATCGTACATTGAACACAGAGGAATCTACGGGCGCTTGATAGAAGTCACTACCAATAAGAAATCAAAGGACCATAGTGTGTAACACTTTGCATTTATCACCTAGACATTGTAACATGTCATCGTTAACAATTGTAGGTCGCTGGATAGACGAAAATTCAAAAATCTAAGGCGTTTTCCGTTCGTTAGTTCTTTTTACCTATTTTGGTGCCTCTACCCGCAAAAGATAATTTTTACCATCATAACACGTATAATATAAATTTAAAAGAAATTAATATTGAAAGAAACTTCTATATAACTAAACGTTATTACCTCTCCAAGAATCACTAAGTCCTTAGGAATTTTGAAAGAAGCTTCCAATAGCTTCCCCCACTGTTTTGTGGTGTTGAGATGACACTGGAAGAAAGAACCCGTCTGCACCATCTATAACATGGTCAACAGACACCTTAACATGATCGGCCCAGAGTGGTTGGTGATGCACCACAGTCTAGGATCCTAATGGATAAACCATCCCACTGTCCACTATTTGTTTCTCACCATCAAGACTTACGGTGAGATGATAAGGAATCGACTTCTATTTTTCAACATATATGATTGAACATATATGTTAGCCCTTTCCAGTTGAAATAAAATAAGTAATATTAAAAAATGAAATAATTTAACATTGAATACCTGAAGCACATCAAATGGATCTGGATTCACAGAGTGGCAACTGCTTCAAGTTGGTATTTGAGGCTGTGGAGTTACTTCTCCCTCGGCATCAATATTTAAGCCCAAGCGCTGGAGGATAGCATCGTATTTATTCTGCATACTACGGCACGCACTCTGCATACTATAAAAATTAGTCTGCATCTCCGACATGGTCTATGCCTGACCCACTCGGTAATACTATCTTCCATCTCCGTCTTGATCATCTCTTTAATATCGTCTACTGACATGACCCCACAAAATTGTTTAATTTAATCATCGGGCCTGCCGTAAACATCCCTCGTCGTGACATAGATGCCATAACCCCTCACCCTACCAGGATGATCCTCCTTACCAAGGGCTTCACTTAGGACATCATGATGTCTACTTGACACAAATGTCCCCTAAGTGGCCTGCTCAGCTTTTCAACTTGTTCCAAAAAACCACAGTACTAAATATAAGTACTTAAGTAAATTTTAATTGAAAATATGAAAAATTAGGAGGATACACTTACAATTTTTTCAAACACCCCCCTCGTTTTCTCATTGGGGATGTAATAAGTTCCATCTTCTTTCTTTTTTATCTAGCTTGAACCCAATCTAAGCTGCGATTCTCGCTTACAATAGACGAGCTAATCATGTCACATGAAGAGCTAGAAGATAGTGGATCACTTACTAGCCATTGTGGCTTCATCCTAATCAAAACAAACTGAGCCCAAATAATGTAGATGCTCATTTTGCAATTGACTTTCCCTGGCCTTGTTACTTATAGCCTAAAAAAATCACATTCTTACATGTTTTTAGTTTTCAACTCAATAAATCACATTCTGACATTCAACTATACCTTAAATTTCTCTGTCGGCGTTGTTTCTTGAACGATTCACATTGCTCTTCAATTATGAAATCATAAAGTTGTGTAGGAGATTTATATTTCCGGTGCTCATGTGTAATGAAATTATAACCAACCGCATTTTGAAATCTTTCCACCGCATCCCCGCAACTCTCAAAAGCTCATTTTGAACTGTCATCGGGGATGTTAAACTACTTCTGAAAGACAAGGATAATATCTGATGTTATAAAAAGAAATTATGATCACTTATCAATTCACTATGTATGAAGTGATATTACCTTTATTTCTTCCCACATCATGTCCTTCAGGCCTTGATCAACTTTGTGTCAATCACTGATTTTTATGTCAACTTGAATGCGGACCAAAGACCCCACAAAAGCTTTGAAGTTCTTCTTGCCTAGTCTGATCGGCCTATTAAGCTCATCGAACTCAATGAACTTCACTTCTTGCTCCGCCTTCTTTGTTTTCTTGTACATAGTTGACCCTCTTGTCCTTTTTGTTTAGATGATGATCATCTAAAGAGCTTGAAGACTCGGCCATTATATTGAGAAAATTATGCACATACCCGTATTTATATCCATAATCCTTCTTCATGATCTCAACGCATGTAATTTGATTCAATGTTATCTTCCCCTAAAGTTGCACTCCCTTGTATACCATTAGAAAATGGAAGGGTTTCGTCAAAGTGGTCATAATCTTCTTCATATAACACATCATCAATGCCAACAATGCGTCTCTTACCTTGAAGGACGACTGACCACTTAGTATCGGCATGATCAAGAACATAAAACACATGTTTCACATGTGATGCAAGTATAAATGGCTCATCAAGATAACTCAGTCGTCCAAAATCCACTAAAGTGAAACCTAATTCATCGATCCAAACACCCCGTCGGTTATCGACCCTTTTACATTTGAAGAGAGGAAACTTGAACTCCCTATAATCAAGTTCTCAAATATCTTCAATTACACCATAATAGGACATCAAGACATCTATTGGCATGGTATTGTTGGGACTGGAAAATTCTCTTGATAGTACTACTTGTGTCACTCTACTGTTTTGCACCGCACTCTTATCATCTTGACGTTTAGTGTAAAATGTATACCCATTAATATCATTTGCTTCATACGAACTCACAATCATGCTAGGACCGTACACTAACCACTTTATCGTTTCAACAATGGTATTTGGCATTTGTGAAAACTCTTCATCACTCTATCTTTGAACCATTTTGCAAATGAACGATTTGTTGATTAGTTACCCACCTTTTAACTTTTGAAGGATTCTGCTGTCTTAAGATGGACATGTGCTCGTCCAAATATGAATAAACTTCAGTAAGGTGTTGTAATACAAGTAGGTGTTCTTTGTCTCACAATTCAACATTGGGGACGATTGATTTGCATCCAATTGTACCTTTACCTTCAAGTCTTCCCTCGTGAGAGATTAAGGAACACCAATAGTCTCAATGTCATCTAGGTAATCAGTACAAAACTCAATAGCCTCCTCAACAACATAACCTTTACTGCCTTCAGTTCTTAATTGATTTCTCACATGTCCTTTCATTATACTCATGTATCTCTCAAATGGATACATATACCTCAAGAACAGCAGACCACAGATCTTAATTTCTCTTACCAAGTGAACAAGTAAGTGCGCCTGATGCAAACCCCCTTGGTATATTGATCTAGAATTCCCACAACTATCTAATACCAAACCCAAGAAAGCTAAAGTGGTAAATTAAGCGATAAAATACCTTAACCCAATTTTAAATCTAACCCAAAACTCAAGGATTAACTAACCCTAGCCCAATGGGTATCAACTAAACAAATCTCAAGGTGGCAAAAATAAACAACAATACAAGAATAATAATACTCAAGTAAAGTTGATTAACTTCCAAGAATAATATAAGATTAAGGAGGTTTTTACCTTACATGAAAAGGAGTCTTTCAAGACTAAGCTCTCAAAAGCATTTCATATGAACAACCAATATATGGGTTTGAAATGAAAAATGTGTATGTATTGTACAAAAATGGGTAAAAGATGTAAATTCGAAAATTGCAAGAAAAATCCCGTTTATCTGAAACTGGGTGTTGGTTGACCGAAATTATTTTAGTCGATCGAAATGGAACTTTCGATCGACCAAGCCTCAGCCGAATGCGACTGAGGTTGCCTTCAAAATTCTCTGCAGACTTTCGGTCGACCGAAATTGGCTAAGTCCAATTTCTCCTTTTTTTTAGCTCCAACTTGATTCTTGACTTGTTTTTCTTGATTTTAATTACTTGTTTAGCCTCGAATATTGAACCTCTTCGGGGTCAGATCTTGTCATGGGTCTCACGAGCACGCACATCGAGGTTTGACTTTCTCGGTTCTCATCATTCCCTCTCTCTTGAAAAGGATTCGATCTCAGATCTTGCTTGAATGCACTGTCGTAAAAATCCTTGAACTCTGATCTTGCAATATCGTGGGTCACAGGTTCATGCAATGAAGTTGGACCTTCACGATTCTCATCATCTCCTCCATCTTGAAATAGATTCGACCACGAATCGACACCTACAATAAAAACAGGAAATTCAGACACAATAAAAGTAACTGAAATTTCATACTCACCGTGCAAAATCAATTTGTAGGTGTTTCCAAGAGCTTGGGATGTGCCAACACCGCAGAGTAGCAATTTGGATTTCATTTGATCGGGGGGTCGCTCCTTCCACAAATGGGAACACATCCGGCTGCCCGGATCAAACGAAATATGCTTCCCACCATGGTTGGCATTGGAGACACATTGCATATCAATTCCCCCAAATGGAAGCTCGAGCTTCCTACAAAGAGGCTAAATCAAAAGTGCATTCTCGTGCCCACCTAAACCAACTCTTTCTTCAATAAACATATGCATAAAGTTCAACAGAGTTAATAGGATAAATTCACAAGCAACTTTAAGTGGAGAAAACATGCTAATATGATGAGCAATTAAATTGCAAGCAAATTTAACAATCACAAAATTAGCACCAACTTTGTGCAAATGCACGACTTTCCGAAAGAAAAGATTAGCTATGTTGATGACCTTGTTGGTTTCATGGCATGCAATCAAATGTGACATTTTAATACTCCTACCAACAATTACTACAATAGCAACATTTTCTTTTTTTTGTTCCAAGTAAACCCACTATAAAATTCATAAAATTAGTAATCCAAGGTTTACTTATAATGGGAAAATATGTATGGAATTCTTGGGGCAAAAACTTGAGTTTAGCCGTTTTGCAAGTTAGGCATTTACGACAAGTGCAAACATGTTCAACACCAATATTCAAATTAGGCTAATTGATCACATAATACCCCTAAGATCCAGTTGATTTTAAATCGCTCCATCAAACAACCATCATGTGCCTCCCCCACTAGCAATTCACGCATGACACATTTAAAAAGAAACGATCCAATTTTTCAAAACAAATAGTTATCATGCCCATAGAATCTATCAAGGTATGGGTCACAACATGATTCATAAATATTTAACAAATTTGAATTATTAACATGCATGGCCTTAACATGTTCAATACAAAATGAGGGAGCATCTAGAAATGTAAGAAGCGATGTCCTTTTATAATCAAGACATCCCAATAAAGTTCTCTCATGGACTCCCCTAACTAGAAATTCCTTTAGAGGGCAAATAGGCACATCAAGCATATTTTCACAAAATAAGAATTTATCATGCCCATGAAATTTACTAAATGCAACATTCTCACAAAAGGATTTGGTACTTATGCAATTTGGCACATGCAAAAAGCTGCATTTACAAATTAAGCACTCATCATGCCAATGATCCTTACCATATGTTACATTTTCACAAGTCAACAGCACACTTGTCAAATCTACATCAAGATCATACAACCCTCTAATATATTCAAGACACAATAACCTTGCATTCAAAAAAATGTTAGGAGCATACCTCCTAGATGTTGCATCGGTTATGTCATTTTCTTTATCTCGATTGTACTCGTTGTTGTAAGAAAATATTTTCATGAACTTCTTCCAATCGGCATGCATTTGGAGCTCCTTGTTGCTTTGATAAGTATGCTTAGCGATCCCTTGCAACAAAGAAGTAACCAAGCTAGGGGGGAAATGTTAGAGTATTCAAGAGTAAAGAACATTTTTGTGTGATATTTGCTCTCAATTTTCTTGGTAGCACTCATCACTTCCTCACCTTTTCTGAGGTAAAATCCTCAACCCTCGGTTCTTCTCTCACCTCTCCTTTTTCTGGAGTCGTGGCTCCAACTCTCATTGCCTCTCCTTTTTCTAGGGACGTAGCCCAACTCTCATGCTCTCATTTTTATTTTCTTCAATTTTTTCAATTGAATTTTCTTTTTCTTTTTTCTTCTCCTTTTCTTTAAAATTCCTTCTTGAGCTTCATTTGGTCTTTGCATACTTCTTCCGGGCTCAAAGATAGGATCACAACTTTTTTCCTTAATTTTGAAGCTACACCGGTTCTTCCTCTTATCATGTGTCACACTCCTATCACTTTGCCAAGGTCTCCCCAAAATTATGTGTGTAGTGTGCATGGGAACTACGTCACATATCACTTGGTCACAATAGGTTCCAATGTTGAAGACGAGAAGAACTTGTTCACTCACTCTCACTCCCCCAGCGTCACCCAATCTTTACAATACATAGGGATTATGATGCTTCATAACTGGTAACCCCAATTTCTCAACTCTACTAGAACTCACCAAATTAGTAACAGTCTCCCCATCTATCAGGAGACTACATGGTTTATCACTCACTAGACACCTAGTGTAGAAATTATCCTCCCCATGTTCCTCATCTCATTAGTATGGGCCAAAGATTGTAGTGGCCTAGCATTCATCTCCTTCACTACTCTTTTACTTTCACTACCTCCCCTCCTATGGAATGATGGAGTCTTCATTTTCTCAATATTAACCTTCTCATCCATTCCATCTTCATTCCTATCTACCCATTCTCTTCTTCTTCTACCCATTATCCAATCTCTTTCAACTTCCTCTTCATTATCCTAAACATCCTCTCTAATTTTCCTATTCAAACTCCCATTTTGTTCACCATCCCCCTCATTTCTCCAAACATCCCCACATTTACCCCTAACTTCTTTCCTATTCTTCCTTCCCATTCTCCCATCATCCACCAAAACATCTCCACATTTATTTCGCATTCTTCTATTATCTCTTCCCTCTCCTCCATTATGAGTTGATGTACTCTCCCATTTTGTTGCTAACCTTTCTAATCCTCCCTCAATCTCCTCCATTTTCCTAGTCGTGGTGATTGAAAAAGTTTGCAACAATCCATTCAAGTCTTGAGTTTGAATATTGGAATTTGACATGGTGTGCAAGTGTGAAAGTGTTCTCACAAGAATATTTTTCACTCGTGTTTCACTCAATTTAGGATTTTATCCTCTAATGAGCTCACCACTCTTGCCTTTTTCCACTCAAAATCTAATTTCTCAAGTTCTGCAAGGAAGGTAATCAACTAAACCACAAAGTATAATTCTTGTGAAGTCAAAGAAATCACAAACAAAGGAAGAAAGAATTTATCACAAGTAGATACAATGGCAAGTGGAAATTATGTGCTTGTTATACCCAAAAGGAACAAATGTTATGTGGGATAAGATGCTAGGAACACAATTTCAACAATGTGATTGAATAACCACAAGTAATAGACAAGGTATAGATATAGAGCAATAAGCACAAAGAGTGTAATTTTCAATGAGGCAATTTATCAAACACTTTGTACTCAATCTTGAAGTGGCCTTGAATGTGGATAATGTGGATATATGAAAACCCCCAACAACTCAAATTTTGACAAGGAAGGAATGATCAACAATACCCAATGTAAGGAATAAATGATATATGGGATAAAATGTTGATAAAACAATGTCAATAATGGGAATTGGATAGCCCCAAGTAATTAGCAATATATGGGCATTGAACAACAAAGCCCTAATGGAGTATTTTTCTTTGGGACAATTTATCAAACACTTAGTACACAATTTGGAAAGTGTAGGTTTTGTAGTAAATAAATAATGGAATTCCCCCAACAAACTCACAATCAATATACCCAATACATGGAATCAACAAATACACATGGACATATAAATTTTCCAATTTTCGTTTTTTTTTTTTATAACAACAACAACAAGAAGAAAGTAAAGATAGATTTACCAAATTAGAGTCAAGGTCTGATATCAAATGATGAAAACTCCCTTGGTATATTGACCAAGAATTCCCACAACTATCTAATACCAAATCCAAGAAAGCTAAAGTGGTAAATTAAGCGATAAAATACCTTAACTCAAATTTAAATCTAACCCAAAATTCAAGGATTAACTAACCCTATCCCAATGGGTATCAACTAAACAAATTTCAAGGTGGCGAAAATAAACAACAACACAAGAAAAATAATACTCAAGTAAAATTGATTAACTTTCAAGAATAATACAAGATCAAGGAGGTTTTTACCTTACCTCAAAATGAGTCTTTCAAGACTAAGCTCTCAAGAGCATTTCATATGAACAACCAATTTATGGGTTTGAAATGAAAAATGAATATATATTGTACAAAAATGGGTAAAAGATGTAAATTCGAAAATTGCAAGAAAATTCCCGTTTTTCTGAAACAGGGTGTTTCAAACAGGGTGTTTCGGTCGACCGAACTGGTTGACCAAAATTATTTCGGTCGATCACATGGTCGACCGAAATGGAACTTTCGATCGACCAAGCCTCAGCCGAACGCGACTGAGGCTGCCTTCAAAATTCTCTGCAGACTTTCAGTCGACCGAAATTGGCTGAGTCCAATTTCTCCTTATTTTTGGCTCCAACTTGATTCTTGGCTTGTTTTTCTTGACTTTAATTACTTGTTTAGCCTCGAATCTTGAATGCCTTCGGGGTCGGATCTTGTCATGGGTCTCATGGGCACGCGCATTGAGGTTTGACTTTCTCGGTTCTCATCATCCCCTCCCTCTTGAATAGGATTCGACCTCGAATCTTGCTTGAATGCACTGTCGTGAAATTCCTTGAACTCTGATCTTGCAACATTGTGGGTCACAGGTTCGTGCAATGAAGTTGGAATTTCGCGATTCTCATCAGCATCATAACGTTAAAAAATGATAGCAAAAAATGCATTTAAAATTGAATAGAGTGATAAAAATATCGGCCTGCAAATCATCCAACGCCTCCGGGTCAACAAATTTATTGCAAATTGCGCTGAAGAAAAAACAAAGTTTTATAATGACTTGTCTATCATGTTTTGGGAGTATGCCTCGAATTGCAACTGGTAACAAGTGTTGCATTAAGACATGACAATAATGAGACTTCATACCAACCAATTTCAAATCCTTCATCGACACAAGAGTTTTGATGTTTGATGAGTATCCTTAATAGCATGCAGGCACCCACAAAAAACTTGTTTTCTCTTTTCTGGACAAAGTATAACAAGCTAGGGGTAAATAAGTACGCTTTTCCGACTCTTGTCGTGTTAACTGATCCTATATCCCAATTTCCAAAATGTTATTTCGACTTTGATACCATCTTTCGTCTTTCCTTGAATGTTCAATAATGTCCCAATGATGCTATCACAACATTTTTTCTCCACGTGCATTACATCAAGATAATACCTTATTGATAAATGTTGCCAATAGGGTAGAACCCAAAATATGGACCTCTTCTTCCAAAGATTCTTCTGAGGAGGCTTAAAAGCTTTTCCAAATAAAACATCAATATTTTTAACTCGTTCATATACTTCACCTCCTATTAACAACAAGCGAGCTGCTCGAGTCTCGATTTTTCCATTGAAGGCCTTTTTCTTCTTTTGATAAGGGTGGTCAGCAGGGAGCAATCTTATATGACACATAAAGACATTTTTCTTACAATTTTTTAACCAAAGATCAACTGTGTCTTCTTCACAAATGGGACATGCTTTAGTTCCTTTGTTAGTATAACACGACAAGTTACCATAAGATAGAAAACCATTTACGGTGCAAAATATCATAGCACGTAAGGTGAAATTCATCTGGCTATGTGCATCAAACACTACACACCTTCATCCCACAACAATCTTAAATCTTCAATTAGTACGCTAGGTAAACGTCTATGTCATTCCCCGGTTGTTTGGGCCTTGATATTAACAAAAAGACAATATGATATACTTACGCTTCATACATAACCAAGGAGGAAGATTGTAAATTGTCAAAAGAGCTGGCCAAGTGCTATGTCGACTACTCATGTTACCGTGTGGGTTTATCACATCTGTACATAGTCGAAGCCTAAAATTTCTATCTTCGCCCCCAAATTTAGGAAACAACTATTAATGTTCCTCTATTGAGGAGAATCGGCCACATGTCTTAATTTTTCATCTTATTTCCTCCCATCATCATGCCACCGCATGTTCTTTACGTCCTTTGCATTTCCAAACAAAACGTTTAAATATTGGTATTACGGGTAGGTACCATAACACCTTTGCCGAAGTGCTTTTCTTATTCTTACAATTCACGTTCTTTCGCTTATATCGTGATGCCCCACACTCTGGACACATATGCAATCCTTATACTAATTTCGATACAATATACAATCACTTGGAAATGCATGTATCCTCTCGATATCCATACCCATAGGTCATAATAATTTCTTTGCCACGTAGATTGAACTAGGAAACTTGTTATCCTCCGGAAGCATCTCTCGTAAACATTCTCTTATCACTAAACCTATTGTTTGTTTTTAAGTTATACAATTTCAGTACAGCAGACAATTTTGTAAATTTATTACAACAAGAAAACAAAGACTTCTTAGAATCATTGAACAAGCTATCGAATATATGATGCTTTTCAATGAATTCCCCTTGTATATCACGCATCATTTCGTCTATCATATCATTCTCGTCATTTTCCACATCATTCTCACCAATATTGCTCAAATTATTCTCCTGCTGGTCACCAACATCATCACCAGTGCTCATCCTGGGAAGTATACTCTCACCATTCCATATACATCGTGTATAACCTTCCTTAAACCCACAAAGAATTCAATGGCTCTTCACTTGCTCAAAACTACGAAACTTTCTCAGATTCTTACAATCATAATAATGACACAAAATCATTGCTTCACCTTTCTTTCTCCTGTGTTCGTCCGCACATTTTATAAACTCTTCAACCCCTTTTACATGTTCACGTATATTATGTCTACCATACATCCAATACCGATCCATATCTAATGACCTATATGTGAAGATATAATTAAAAATGAAATATTAGTTTTGAGTTAATGTTTTTCATGATATAACCTTAAACCAACTACATATTAATAATTGAAATCAAATACGATAATTTGTTAAGTTCGAAACTTTATAATTTTATTAGGATGATTATATTCTATGTAGTTATTTATTTAGTATGGTTAATTTTGTACTAGTGAAAATCTTATTAAATTATAATTTTTTTTTTTTTACAAAATCTTACAAAAATTTCGGTAGAATCTCTCCTATAAATTGGACTTAGTCAACCTGTAGGAGGAATCAAAATGCCACAATAAAATCAAAATGTTCGACATCGACATATTCAAAACTCAAATACAACTCTAGTCAAACTTCAACATCATCAACTACTCCAAAATTAATCCAAAATTCATTCCCAATTCCTAAAAACTCAAATTAAGATTTCATAACTTAACATCCCATATTTTCAATAGAACTCCAATAATTCAAATATTACAATATATCCTTCTACTAACTCAAAATCAACAATATAAAATTAACATCCAAACTAAACTAATAAAAAATTCATTTAAACTAATTAGCATATAAAATCATAAATTCAATCACAAACTAACAAATTAAATCAATTAACTATTTGAAATACCAAAATACACACACACACACACACACACACACACACACACACACATACAAAGCAAGAGGAGGTTGGTTCTTACAGAGTGGGAGGGAGGGGGCGGGTCTCTCAAGGCCGAGGGAGGAGCGATGGTGGCGGGGGATGCACGGTGGAGGCGCAGTGTGGTGGAGGGGTTTTGTGTTTTTGTGAGAGAAAGAGATAAAGAGGGGGGGGGGAATGTGGTTGTGGTAATGCCCGCGAAATGGTGGTGGCAGCGGAGAGGGAGGGCAGCATTGCGGTGTGTTGAAGTCGAGAGAGATAGAGGCGCGAAGAGACTGAAGAAATATGAAAGAGAGTGCGCGGAAGTAGTAAATAGAAAGAGTTTTAGGCGTCGGTTCTAAAACCTCCCAAACACATTGTACTTGCAATTCAAATTCAATTTCAATTGCGTCTAAAGTTCGAGTTGAGCAATTTGATCTAAATTATCTAATTAACTATATAAAAAATTTAATGCTTCAATAAAATATTATATGAAATTGTGTAGTTCTCACATATGATTATATTTCAGATACTTTATTTATCATTTTTTTTATTATTCAAATGTTAGATGATAATAATATTTCTATAATTTCTACTTTTTATATAACGAATGAATTAAAAAAAAAAAATTAAATGATCTTCAATTACCTGAGTTATTATTTTTCATTTAAACGCTATGCATTAGTTGATAATTGGTTAAATTATCATTTTCTTTTTCCAAACTACAATATCATTTTATTACTTTCCTATTTATTCCATCATACACATGTTTGACATATAATCATAAATTCTTTGAAAATATTAAAGTTGCAATTATATGTTTCGACATATATAATGTCGTGCATTTCACGGGTGAAACACTAATATGTTTAAAATTAAATTAATAGTTTAATGTGAACACAATATGGTTAACTATTTGTTTGATATTTACTAGTTGTATACCCGTGCGTTGCACAAACATATTTCTTTTTTAAATAGATTATACATTAACAAATGAAGATCAAAAAAAGAATATAAAACAAAGAAAGAAAAAGTAATGTTACAGGCACCAATTAAAAAATATATATATTCTTATGTTGATAAATTTACAAATTCTGAATAACTTCTTTATACACAACATTTGTTTTTTCTTTTGTTGGCTTCCCGTCACTATCACATTAAAAGCTTGATCGAAAATGGAACAATGCTAATCATTAAAAGCTTGATCATCATGTTCTAGAAGGTAAAATTTTGTCTATAAATAAAACTGGGGACAATGTCAAACAACAAAGTATTTATCCCAAGAACGTCATTGACTCCATATGATGTAAGGTTGTCTTTCAAGTTCTAGAGAAGACAATTTCCATTAGTAGTGTCGAATGCTATGACTATCAACAAAAGTTAAGGTCAATCGTTGTCGAATGCAGGACTCTTCTTGAAGAAGCCAGCATTCAGTCATGGACGTATATATAGAAAATATTTTCCTTCCAAAAATTGAAAAATTCATTTGCCATGAAAAGCGGGAAAATGAGACATTGTTAATTAAAGTTGGAAAATATTTTCCAAGGAAAATTTTAGTAATCAAACATGGTAAAGTTGGAAAATGTTCAAAAATTTGCCATCTCGGTTTATTTGACTTTTTTTATTTTTTTAAGATAAGATGTGTGGTTAAAAATCGAATGGAGAAAATGTGTGTGGTTAAAAGTGGTTTGAGAAATAATGTAAATTATAATTTGTTATTATTACCAAAAAAGGGAAATAAAAATGCAGTTGAAAAAAAAAAAGTGGTTTGCGTTTAATTGCATTGGAGATTATTGAAAAATGTGCAAAATACGTGTGAAAATATTTTCCTTCCAAAAGTTGAAGAATTCAATTGCCGTGAAAAGAGGGAAAATGAGGCACTGTTCATTAAAAATGGAAAATATTATCCAAAGAAAATTTTTGCAATCAAATATGGCAAAGTTGGAAAATGTTAAAAAAATTGCAATCTTCCTTGAAAAATGTGCAAAATAAGTGTTAAATTAAGGATTTGTTCGGCGGCCAGACCAATTTATAATCTTGGTTTATATGACTTTTTTTTATTTTTTTAAGGTAAGACGCGTGGTTAAAAATTGAACAGAGAAAATATGTGTGGTTAAAAGTGATTTGAGAAACTCTGTAAATTATAATTTGTAATCATTTCCGAAAATGAAAAAAAAAATGCAGTTGAAAAAAATGTTGTTTGCGTTTAATTGCATTGGAGATTTTGAAAAAAAAGTACAAAATAAGTGTGAAAATATTTTCATTCCAAAAGTTAAAGAATTCATTTGCCATGAAAAGAGAGAAAATGAGACACTGTTAAAGTTGGAAAATATTTTCCAAGGAAATTTTTTCAATCAAATATGGCAAAATTGAAAATTGTTAAAAAATTTGCCATCTTCCTTGAAAAATGTGCAAAATTAGTGTTAAATTAAGGCTTTATTTGGTGGCCAGACCAAATTATAATCTTGGTTTATTTGATTTTTTTTTTAATTTTTAAGGTAAGATGTGTTGTTAAAAATTGGACAGAGAAAATGTGGGGTTAAAAATGAAAAAAAAAACGCAGTTGCAAAAAAAATGATTTGCATTTAATTGCATTGGAGATTATTTGAAAACAATGAAAATACGTGTGAAATTAATCAAAATCAGAAATCAATTTTAAAAAAAGGTTAACATGAAAGTTGGCAGTTGACTATGGACCATGATGTAGATTCTCAAGTAGGCAAGTATTAATTATGTGTTTGACTATTTCACATGGATAAAAATCTATTCCAAAAATCTATATAAAAAGGATAAAAAGCAGATTTTTATTTAGGCAGGAAAAAGTGAGCCCCAAGCTCAGTTGACATTTTATAAGTAATAGATTTGGTTAATTAATGCATATTTGACTACAATATAGTTATTATTTATTCATTTGGTTAATGCGCATTTCACTATTTAAGTTTGCACTGGATTATATTCGAATACTAGTATATTTACCTAGGTTGATTAAATTTTTTAAGTTTTTATTTGTTAATTATTTATTTTCTAAATTAAATAGTTAATGTAATTTTTATTGCAAGAATTTTCTGGATATATATTTTAAAATTTGTATTCCACTTTTTTATAAATATGAACAAAAATTATTTCCAAACTTACTATGTAATTGGTTAAATCTTTATCTTATTTTAACTAACAATATTTTCCACTTAAATGTTCTATTTGATATTTTTATATTCTTTTTGACTATTGTTTGTACTTTGTATTCAAACCTTGACATTTTAGTTTTGAACGAATTATGAATTCATGTACGACTATTGAATCTAGATTATATTACATGTTGTTAAGACTGTACATTTGATCCCCCTACTATATTTGTCTATGTTTGTTAAATTTTTATGTTTATTAATTTTTTATTATTTATTTTTTAAATTAAATTGTTAATGTAATTTTTGTTGCAACGATTTTCTGAATGTATATTTTTAAATTTATCTCCCTCTTCTGTTTTTTTTTTCCTTTCTAAATGCAAACAAAATTTATTTCAAATCATTCTTCATTTCCTTGGAATAATGGCTTGTTTATTATTTCTTATTTATTCGTTTCATTATTTTAATGCCTAAATACTTAAGTTTTCAATGTATTATGATCAATTACGTGAGACTCTTTGGGATTCCTTATTTCAATGATTAGTCTTATTATTAGCTTAATTAATTAATTTAGTTACATCTATTTCTTGCAATTTCAACTTGATTAAATAAATCAACAATATCCGCGATAAATATTTATTTATACTAGGTAATTTTTAAGTCTTTTCACGTCTACTGAGAAAATAATAAAAAAGAATGCAAATAGCCATTTTTTTAGAGTTGTACACCTTAATTTGAGGGCTATGATTCATGTAAAACAAGAAACTAAACAATCAAATAAATATTATAGCACTCAAAACTAACAGCTCGGGCACACTGTAATTTGAAATATAATTCAATTTCAATTGTAATCAATTACATGGGACTCTTTGGATTCTTTATTTTAATAATTAGAATCTTCTTATTATTAGGTTAATTAATTAATTTAGTTATATCTATATATTTCTTGAAATTTCAACTAGATTAAATAAACCAACAATATTTGTAATAATAATATTTTTATAATTTTTACTATTCAAATGTTAGATGATAATAATTTTTTTATAATTTATACTTTTTTTTATACAACTAATGAACTAAAATAAAATTTTAAATGATTTTCAATTATCTGTGTTATTATTTTTCATTTAAATATTATGCTTTAGTTGATTATTGTTTAAATTATTATTTTGTTTTTCCAAATTATAGTATCATTTTATTATTTTCCCATTTATTTCTTCATACACATGTTTGACAAATAATCAAAAAAACTTAGAAAATATTGAAGCTGCAATTATATATTTCTACATGATATTGTGCATCGCACGAGTAAAACATTAGTTTAGTTGATAGGAAGGAATTTGCTTTGCTCCAATTGTTGGCAAAATATTTCATAAATAAACTTTTAGAAGGTTTTCTACCTGTGTTAACTGACAGTAGCATGTGAATTAATCACGATCATTTGTTGATATGGATGCTCAAGTGCTCTGTGAACTAGGAATTTGCTTCATTTCGTTTTTTAGTTCAATTTGTAAAGAGTTTCTTTTGAAGGATTGCAAAATGCTTCACATGATACTAAATTTCAGGGAATCAGAACCAAATAAATGGGATGACACGATGAAGGATGAACTAGATCAGAGAAAATATCCACGGATGCCATGGCATGATGTGCACTTGGGACCAACTTGTCGTGATATATCCAGGCACTTTTTGAAGCGTTGGAACTATGCATATATAGTTTGATACTTATGTTGTAACTTATGAGTTGTGAACCTATGAATATCATGCGATTTAACACTGTTACTCAATTTTCTAGAGAAATAAAGCTCCCAATGACACGCAATTCCATTACTTATATGGGAAAAAGTAGAGAGGTAGAGGTTGAAAAAATGGGAATCGTGAAGACATGAAAAGACACGATTCTTTTTCCTCTTGATAAACATTTAAGAATGTACCTTTACTTATTCCGTAAGAGGCAGATGGGCCAGATGTGATGAGAGATAAATCTATATGGGTTTAATAATGAAACATTATCTTCATGTTCAGCCAAGCAGGGTCAGTAGATGCCATTTCTCTTTCTACAAACCCAAAATTGGAACAATAATTTCAGAGATGCCAATGAGAGGTTTTGTTGATGATTTTGACACTTCGTATTTCCAGAGGGAGTTATCTCCCCATGTAACACAGCCTGGCTCAAAAGGTTCAGAGAAAGAATGGTCGAAAATGCAGGAACAGCTTGATCAAGTTGTTTCTCCAGATGAAATTGGACGCGTTGGCCCTCGTGTTGCCTGTTGCAGCCTGGGAAGCTTGAGTTCTTGCACTGCATAATTGTCTTTCTGTATTGATGGCAATGGGGCAAATCAATGTCAACCCAAATTCTCCTCGCAAGATTTCAGATCGGATCAAACAGTAAAAATTTCAGATTGGGTCGGTTTCAGATCATATCAAAAATTAAGATTTTTCGTTATCAAGTTTCGTTAACGACAAACAAGTCAATACATAATTCATAAAACAAATAATATAATATTCAATTAACAAAACAAAACAATACAATACATATATAAAGAATTAGAAATTTTGTACCAAATTCAATAAAATATTAATCTTAACTATACATTTCACAAGTTTCACAACTTTTCAACCACACATCTCATTAACTTTTATCAAAATTTATTAAGAATCTGATATATATATATATATATATATCGGAATTGATCTAGTGCCATGACACTCACTATGGGTGTGATGTTGCGATGCATTTCAAAAAATATATATATGAACACGTGGCTACATCACAATCATAGTGGACATGTGTGTGATCTCGACCCGACAAATATTTATATCTAACCAATTAAATTATAATTTATTTACAAAATCAAGTAGTTAAAATAATAATTATGAAAAATTTACAATCTTATCTTTCTTATTACTATATTAAAGGAGCAAAGTGTCAAGATCTTAGGTGGAAACGTGACTCGGAAGGTAGATAAAAGACCACTTATTTTTTTATTTTTTATTTTTTTTTTCCAGCCGCAATTTCTTTAATTTTTTCCCTTCCTTTTAGTATTTGTTGCAGATAATTGAAAAGAGAAAATTTGTGTAATTAAAAAGTTGTTTATGAAAATATGTTTATAAATCCCACAGAAAAAAAAAACTAGCCGAACACATTGTAATTTTTTTTTTTTGTTTAAAAATAAAGGATGTGATGTTTTCGAGATAAAATATGTTGTTAAAATTAATGGAGAGAGAAACTATGTATAGTTAAAAACTTAAAATAGTTTGTGAAAATGTGTTGTTTATAACATGTTTAATTTTAAAAAATAATGTAAAGAACTAATTTGAAAAGTGTTATTGGGGAAATGTGTTGATGAAATGTGATTTTTTTCCTTAATAATGATATTGTAACTAATTTGAAAAAAAAAATTATTACATTTTTTAAGGAATATAAAATTATATTATAAAATGTGTTGAAAAATATTTAACTGACCCGAAAATGTTTTAGTCTAAATAACTTACGAATATTTATTTATTTTTTTTTTGGTGTTTTCATCAATTTTCCACTTAGATTATAAGACTATTTTTTTTATTATTAACGGTAATATTAATTAATCCAATCAATATTTATAGCTATCATTATTAAAATTATAATTTAATTAGACAATTTATTTATTTGTTGTTCTTAATATTATAAGTCATATGCGTAGTTGTTAGTATTAAAATTATGTTTTGATTATTCTCATTGTTATCTTTTATATCATAAATCATATTTTCTGAATTATATATCATATATATTATTATTGTGATTGGTGTTTTACATCAATATATTTTAATGCGGGTTCAGAACTAAATTGAAAAGTGTTATTGGGAAAATGTGTTGTTGAAAAGTTTTTTTTCTTAAACATGAATCATATTTATATCATAAATCATATTTTTATATCATAAAATATGATTTATATCATAAATCATATTTTTAGAAGAATCACTATAAATGGTGAATTCCATATTTCATTGTGGAATTGTCAATACTAGAGTAGTTGTCAATTTCTTCTTTAATTCTTGAAAACATTTATCGCATTCTTTTGACCATTTGAATTGTACATTTTTTCAAGTTAACCTGGTCAATGTGGTAGCTATATTTTGAAAGGTCTTGAACAAATCTCCGATAATAACCAACTAATCCAAGAAAACTTCGAGCTTCGGTAGGTGTAGTAGGTTTAGGCCAACTTGATACTGCTTCAGTTTTACTTGGATCAGCTTCAATCCCCTCTTTGGATATTACATGCCCCAAGAAGACTACTTGTTCTAACCATAATTCACATTTAGAGAACTTAGCGTAAAGCTTTTGTTCTTATAAGATCTATAGAACTATTCTAAAATGTTCTTCACGTTGCTACCAATTCCTTGAATAAATTAGGATATCATTAATGACAACAATGAAAATTTTGTCTAGATAATCCTGAAGACACTATTAATTAAGTCCATGAACACTGCAGGGGCGTTTGTTAGTCCAAAGACATGACAAGAAATTCAAAGTGTCCATATCAAGTCCGAAAAGAAGATTTTAAAACATCTTCAGATTTAATTCGATGATACTCTGATTTCATATCGATCTTTGAAAAGATAGTCGAACCTTGTTATTGATCCAGTAAATCATCAATTTTGGGAAGATGATACTTATTCTTGATAGTAACCTTGTTTAGTTTCCAATAATCGATACATAATTGTGTTGTTCCATCTTTCTTCTTTACAAATAATACTGGGGCACCCCATGGAGATGTACTAGGACGAATGAATTCTTTTTCCAATATTTCATGCAATTGGGCTAACAATTCTTTTCAATTATGTAGGAACAATCATGTATGGGGATTTTTGATATTGGATGCGTATTTGAGATAACTTCAATACAAAACTCAATCTCCCTATCTCAAGGTAGGCCAGGTAACTCCTTTGGGAAAACATCAGAAATTTCTTGTACAACTTGCATTGTTGCCAATTCAGGGTGTTCAATAGTAACATGATGTAGGCTCACCAAGTATCCTATGTGTCCTTGGTAAGTAGTTTGATAGCTTTGGTTGCAAAAATAATTATTTTTGAGGTTTTTAGGAGGTGAAAATGAGACAGGCTCTTTCTTAGGGATATGAAGAATCTTGGTTTTATAGTTCATTATGACTCTATGATTGGATAGCCAATGAATACCTAAATAATATCAAACTATTTAATGTCGAATACTATCAATTCAGCTGGGTATTCTTTTTTTTTTACTCAGATCTGGGCATCTGATATGATGGTTTGGATGTGATAAATTCTTCCACGGGTAAAGAAATTTCACATAAACTAGGTAACAACTTAATAGGTAGGTTATGATAGTGTACAAAATAAGTAGAGACGAATGAGTGGGTAGCACAAGAATCAATAAAGTGCATGCAGGTTTAGTATAAAGGTATGTCGTACAAGTAATCACTTTATTAATATTTGTCACTTCGGGTTGGACCACATCGTATACTCAGTTGACTTGGGGGGGGGGGTTTGTCTGAATGGCTTCTTTTGGGGGAAATCCTTAATTAAATTCCCTTCTTGTCCACAACTATGACACAAGCTAAGTTCTGGTAAAAAAGGGCCTCCATGCAGTTTTCCACATAACTTGTTAGTGGGTGGTGCAATTCTCGCAGGTCTATCATCAGTTTTTCAAATTTTTTGGCTGTGGTTTAAGTGGCTTAGCCAGTTGATTATGATTACCTCTATTTTCCTTAGAATTACATAGGTTGCTTTGCCGCTGGAAATTTTGATTTCTAATTTCCCGAGTCCTTATAATCTTAGCTTCGACCTGTTCAGAAATCAACACTTTTCGACTACACTTGAAAATGTAGCCGAGCTAATAGAGGTCATTAACACATCCCTTCTCAATTCAGGCTTTAGGCCCTCAATAAAACTGTCAATCTTATGTTTGGTTAGCTGTCCACATGTTCCGCGAATTGAGATAATTCTTCAAACTTCATAACATATTCTATAAATGTCAAAAATCCTTGTTTAAGCTGAATAAACTCATTGAGTTTTTTGTTCTTCATAGAGGTCAAGAAATGCTTATCTTAAAATTTCTCGCAGAATTTTTCCCAATTAATACAACTATTTCTAAGTGGGATATAGTATCCCACCAATATCCATCGCTTCCTCACAACATAAAATATTGTGAAATTCACCTTTTCCTCTTCAAGAATATGTGCATATAAAGAACATTCGTTTGATTGTTAGAAACCCAATTCGATGCCTCAATCAAATCTTTTATATCTTCAAAAATGGTGGTTTCAAACTTCGAAATTTTTTTGTAGTTGGCCCATAGTAACTTGGTTGATGGTTTTCCCCGTTATGATTTATCAGTTGGTCAATTTGTCAAGCTTGAAGTCGGACAAGCTGAGTTAAGCGATCCATAGACGAATTTAACTTCAAGGGTTGGGATGAACTTACACGAGACATGTTTTATCATATCCATTGGTTCACACTTGAAAATATTTAAAAGAAGCTGATGTGAACCCCCTTGGTGTTTAAACCAAAAATTCCCACAATAATTTTGTATCAACTCAAAAAAGCTAAAAATGGTAATAAATGGATAATCTTGACCCAAGTTTAACCCAATCAAAATTCTAATGAAAAATGAAACCTAGCCCAATGGAAAGATTAAGACAAATACCAAGATTTTGTGGAATAAATAACAACAAATACACAAGAAAAATTCTCAATATATCAGTTGAAGAAGATTCCAAAGATAGTTACAAGTGAAGAAAGGATGTTACCTCTCTAAATGCTCTCCAAGGAGTGTTCTTAATGCCAAGACTACGTTAGGGTTTGAAGCAATTTACAATATGTATTACAAAAGTGAAAGTAAAAAGTTTGAAAAATTGCACAAAAAATCCCGCGTTTTGAATTCAGGAACTTTCGGTCGACCGGTTCTATTTCGGTCGTACACCTGGTCAACTGAAATGGCATTTTCGATCGTACGACGCTCATCCAAACCTGACTAAGGCTACCTCTAAAATCTCTTCAGAGTTTCGGTCGACCGAAGTGACTTTCAGTTGATCGAAATTTCCTGAGCTTCCAAAATTAAGCAATTGACCTCAATCTTGCTCTCTTTCATGTGGACTTGATTTCGGAGCATGAAAATGAGTCCCGCATCGAATCTTGGACCTCTTTGGCCTTGAATCTTGTCATAGGCCCCTCCGGTATTCTTATCGAGTGTTGACTTGTTTGACTTTAACTTGGTCGACTCCCTTGATTCTCATCATCCCCTCCCTCTTGGAAAGGATTCGACCTCAAATCTTCACCTGCATCAAAAGGGGATAAGTCAGTAACATTAAAAGAAGATGATACATTGTACTCACCTGGGAGGTCAAGCTTGTAGGCATTGTCATTAATCTTCTCGATGATTTGAAAAGGGCCATCACCACGTGGTTGCATTTTTTATTTTCTTTTATTTAGGAACCACTTCTTCCTCAAATGTAGCCATACCCAATTACCGACCTCGAATGACACTCGCTTTCTACCTTTGTTGGCACTGGAGGCATACTATTCATTCTTCTTCTCGATTTGGAGTTTGACCTTCTCGTTGAGAGATTTGACTAACTCCCACTTCCTCTTCCCATCTAAACTACCTCTTTCATCAATAGGAAACAAAATCAAATCCAAAGGAGTTAATGGGTTAAAATCATAAGCAATTTCAAATGGAGAAAAAGAAGTAGTAGAATGAACACTTCGATTATACACAAATTCAACAAAAGGTAGACACTCTTCCCAATTCTTTAGATTGTCCTTCAGGATAGTGCAAAAATGTTGTGTTAATGTTCTATTAACCATTTCGGTTTGGCCATCGGTTTGAGGGTGACACGTCGTAAAGTTTAGTCCCCAATTTTTCCCAGAAAACTTTTCAAAAGTGGCTAAGAAATTTGACATCTCTATCCGACACAATGCTCCTAGGGATCCTGTAGAATCTCACTACTTCCTTAAAGAATAGGTCGGCTATGTGAGTGTCATCATCGGTTTTATGACAAGCAAGGAAGTGTACATTTTACTAAATCGATCAATTACCACAAAGATGGAATCGCTTCCCTTCTTAGACCTAGGTAGACCTAAAATAAAGTCCATAGAGATGTCGGTCCACGATTCACTAGGAATAGGTAGGGGTGTATATAATTCGTGTGGTGCTACCTTGGACTTGGCCTTCCTACAAATTATGCACCTAGAACAAACTCTCCCAACATCCCTCCTCATTTTAAGCCAAAATAAATGTTCTTGCAAGATTTTCAAGGTCCTCATCACCCCAAAGTGACCCATCAAACCTCCCCCATGGGCCTCCCTCACCATCAACTCTCTCAAGGAGCAATTTGGTACACAAAGCTTACCTTCACAAAATAAAAACCCCTGATGCTTATAATATTTATTACATGAAACCCTTTCACATGAAACAAATATACTTGTAAAATCCACATCATACACATACAAGTCTTTAATACTCTCAAAAACCCAACAACTTTGCACTCAAGGTAGTAATAAGAGCACACCTTCTAGAAAGGGCGTCGGCTACCACATTCTCCTTACCTTGTTTGTATTTGATGACGTATGGAAATGTTTCCACATACTCCACCCATTTGGCATTCCTCTTGCTCAACTTCCCTTGTCCCTTCAAGTGCCTCAACGATTCATGGTCGGTGTGGACGACGAACTTCCTAGGCCACAAGTAGTGGTGCCATGTCTCTAATGCTCTTACCAACGCATAGAGCTCCTTGTCATTAGTAGAGTAGTTCAAGGCGTCTCCATTGAGTTTCTCGCTAAAGTAGGCAACCGACCTTTTTTCCTGCATCAAAACTGTCCCAATACCTGTGTCTGAAGCATCACATTCAATCTCAAAGGTTTTGTCAAAGTTAGGCAAAGATAAAATCGGAGCGGTGCACAATCTCATGCTTTCACACACATATCCTTTGCTCATCAACTCCTCGACTTGCTTTTGGAGTTCCTTGGTCTCTTCGGGTTGCTTCGGTATGCCGGTCTATTTGGGATGAAGACTCCGTGAATGAAATCAATCTGATGCTCGATACCCCTAATGGGTGGAAGTCCACTAGGCATCTCCTTTGGGAAGACATCTTCAAACTCCTGCAACAATGAAGTAGCTAAAGTGGGGAGGGAAATGCGAGATTCATCAAATGTAAGGAGAGACTCCTTATACACCATCAAAAGGATGTGATATTTTTCTTTTAACGCTTTCTCCATATCTCCCTCACTAGCATAAAAATTCATTTTTTTCTCAACATCTTATGCTCTCTTTCTTTTTTCTTTCATCCCCTCATTTTTTTCATCACTTTTCTCCCCCTTTTTTTCATTCTCTTGTTGTGCTCCACTCAACTCCATCTTTTTTATTTTTCCTCTTCCTCCTCCCTTTTGAGTTTCAATTGGTTTTTATACACTTCTTCCGGACTCAAAGGTAGTAGTGTTACGGGCTTCTCATTCATTTGGAAGCTATACCTATTTTTCCTCCCATCATGCAACACTCTCCTATCATATTTCCATGGCCTACCCAATAATATATGTGTAGCTTGCATGGGAACCACATCACAAAGTACTTGATCTTCATATGTCCCAATGTTGAAAGTAAGAAGTACTTGCTTGCTTACCTTCAACTCACCATAATCACTCAACCATTGTAACTTATAAGGATTAGAATGTGGCATTAAGGGTAACCCCAACCTCTCTACCATACTAGTGCTAGCTACATTAGTGCAACTTCCCCCATCAATGATGAGACTACAAGCTTTGTCCCTCACAAGACACCTAGTGTGGAAAATATTTTCTCTTTGCTTAGCCGTTTCATCCACCTTGGTTTGGGTGTTGAGAGATCTAATTGTGACCAAGGACTTGGATGGACTAACAAGTCCCTCCACCTCTTCTTCCTCACCATCACTATCATCCCCAAGTTGCACTCTCTCTTCGTCCTCTTCATCTTCCGAGTACCATTGCCCATTTTTAATAAACATCACCCTATTGTTAGGGCACTCTTGAGAATAATGCCCCCGTACTCTACATTTGAAGCATTCAATATCCCGATTCCTAAAAGCGGTAGGAACAACCTTGGGCTTATCCTTGATGAAGTCAACTTCCTTCCCCTTGGAGGTTTCAATGTTATCTTTAAGTGGCGCTTTATCCACCTTATCACTCCCCCACTTAGACTTCCAAGTGGAACTAGGACCCCCCAAAAACTTTTCTTGTCCCTTTCTTTTAAATTGCTCCTTTTCAATTGAGCCTACACTTTGACAGCCATGTGCACCAACTCCTCCATCTCCACATAATGGTGTAACTCCACCACATTGGCTATGTCCCTATTCAAACCACTCATAAATCGACCCATGATGGCTTCTCTATCCTCCTCTATATTAGCCCTCATCAAGGCCTTCTTTAACTCCTTGTAATAATCTTCAACCCCCCTAGATCCTTGAGTAAGAGTTTGTAGTCTTTAATAGAGCCTCCTATAGTAGTGGCTAGGTACAAAATCTTCTCCTCATAAGACTTTTCAATTCATCCCAAGTATCCACACTACCTTCTAAATTCCTTCTCCTAGTGAGCAATAAATTATCCCACCAAGCTGAGGCATTGTCGGAAAACTCCACTACTGCTAACTTAACCTTCTTATCCTCGAAGTACCTTTGGCATTCAAAAATCAATTCCATTTTCCTTTCCCATTATAAGTAGGCATCCGGATCACTCTTCCCATGAAAAGAAGGAATTTTCATCTTTATGCTCCCAAGATTACCATCCATTCCATCCCTACCCTTAGGGTTCCTCCCATGATCTCGAACAACTCCCCTCACATTCCTACCTCCTCTATTCCTACCCATGTTCCAATTTTGGTCACTACCTCCTTCACTCTCCAATTCATCATCATCAACATCAACATCAACATCATCATCCTCATACTCATCTCTAGCCCTTCTCCTATCACCCCTCCTATCATTATCATCTCTTGGATGTGGAACTTTCCTCCTAGTCTCCAACCTCGCTAATCTCCCCTCAAATCTTCCTCCCATGTCCTCCATGGTAACCGTGAGAGCTTGTATCATATCCCTCAACTATTGAGTTTGTGCATTGGAATCTTGTCCAATTGAAGTATGTGTATTAGCCATGGAGTGTAAATGTGAAACTGTCCTCATAAAATATTTTCGCTCATGTTTCACTCAATTAGGCTTTTCCCTCTAATGAGCTCACCACTCTTGCCTTTTACCACTCCCAACTTTCTTACCCAAACTCTCCAAGGAACGTAATTCAACTAAATTGAGAATTCAGTTCTAGTGTAGCACAAATTTCACAAACAACAAGGAAGCAAATGAAGGATTGACACAATAGCAAGTAGAATTTATTTGCTTGCTATTATACAAGAAAGTAAGGAATTGAACTTGATTAACAAGGTTTTCAAGGATATAGTCACAATAAGCTTGATATAAGACACAAGGAATTCAACTAAAAACGTGTTTGGTAAATGAAAGGTATGATTCAATATGGAAACACTCTTTTAGACAGTTTGTCAAACATTTATGTTGCAAATTTGAATAGTTTATGATTTTCAAGTGTTTGTTCAAATGTAACCCCCAAAAACTTTTCAAATTGATAGTAACAATAATGCCCAATATGTAGAAATCAAGAAATATTCATGGGCTTCGAAATTTCTACAATTGTTTTGGGATTTTCGTTTTATCATTTTATTTTTTGTTATGGAGAATAACAAGAACAACAAGAATTTAAAGATAGAACTATCAATTTTTAGAGCTAGGCTCTGATATCAAATGATGTGAACCCCCTTTGTGTTTAAACAAAAAATTCTCACAATAATTTTGTATCAACCCAAGAAAGCATAAAATGGTAATAAATGAATAATCTTGACCCAAGTTTAACCCAACCAAAATTCTAAGGAAAAATGAACCCTAGCCCAATGGAAAGATTAAGACAAATACCAAGATTTTGTGGAATAAACAACAACAAATACACAAGACAAATTCTTAATATATAAGTTGAAGAAAATTTCAAAGATAGTTACAAGTGAAGAAATGATGTTACCTCTCTAAATGCTCTCCAAGGAGTGTTCTTAATGCCAAGACTACGTTAGGGTTTGAAGCAATTTACAGTATGTATTACAAAAATGAAAGTAAAAAGTTTGAAAAATTGCACAAAAAATCTCGTTTTTTGAATCCGGAAACTTTCGGTCGACCGAACCGGTCAATCGAAACTATTTTGATCGTACACTTGGTCGATCGAAATGACACTTTCGGTCGTACGACGCTCAGCCGAACCCGACTGAGGCTACCTTTAAAATCTCTGCAGAGTTTCGGTCGACCAAAAATTTCTGAGCTTCCAAAATTAAGCAATTGACGTCAATCTTGCTCTCTTCCACGTGAACTTGATTTCGGAGCTTGAAAATGAGTCCCGCCATCGACTCTTGGATCTCTTTGGCCTTGGATCTTGTCATAGGCCCCACCGATATTCTTATCAAGGATTGACTTGTTCGACTTTGACTTGGTTGGTTGACTCCATTGATTCTAATCAGAAGTACATAAGTAAATGATTTAAAAAGTAAAAAATTATATTTGAAATTGATGGTATCGATTAACTTACAATGTATCGATACACAGAAGGAAGCATAAACTTTTTAATCCTTTATATACCCATGTATCAATACGTGTTACGCAATTTAAAACCCCAGAACCTTCATTTTTACTCATTTAACGCATTTTAAACCTTCTTCCTCTTCCTAGGTCTTCCCCAATTTTACTCTAACTTCATTTCACTCAATCATTTCAACAATTTCATCGAAAATATATTAAAAAAGGACTTGTCCTACCCATGTAATACGAAATACTTTGGAGAGTTCTACCGAGGAAGATACAACACAAAATAATTCAGGAAATTTTACAAAGGAAGACAGTCCTTGAAAAAAGGGAGGCAAGAGAAATGAAATCAAAGCGTAGGGAGTATCCCAATCCAGACCTAAAGGGCTGATAGTTGAGGACGGGGAAAGGGGGGGGGGGGGTTCAAGTGGTGATTAGTTCGAGGAAATGGTGACTTTCCCAAATGCTTTCTTTCTTAGTGCCGACGCTAGGTTTTTGGAGGTTAGGAAAATGCCGATTGTACTGGGTCGGCTATTGAAACATTCCTTTCTTCGTTCTATTAATTTTCCTTTTCTACGTTATTTTCATGATTTTAGTTGGAATAATTTTATTGAAAACCATGAGAAAATTGGTGATCGCATAGTCCATTTCCGTGTTCTTCATTTGATGTTTACCCATCTGACTAAGCCTCGAGGTTATAAGCATTCAACTCTACAGGCTAACAATTTATGGTTTCTGAGGATAGTGTTGTTGGGGGAGGCATGTAGATTAGGGGAACCTCATTTTTTTGGTGGAGAGTAAAGGATTGAAGAGCAATAGGCCCCTTTATGATCGGATATGTCCATCCGAACCAAATATTGAGTGTTGTGACATTGGGTGAAATGGGATATGTTGAGAGTTGTCCCAGGAGTGAGGACTAGGTACAGAAGGTGGCGACAATTGGGAGACAAGTACAAGATATTGGTTTTGCACCGTAGTTGGGTTTATACCACCCCCTCAGGTCCCGTCATCACATACTCAAGACTAGACATCATTTATGACTTACTCGAGGATGACTTGGGACACGATTTTCTAGAACCAGACTATCATGTTGTAAAATCAGGTGGCTATGCTTCAAGTTATTCAAGATTTTAGCTACGCGAGTTGGAGCACTCGAGGGCCGTTTATGATGATCCTACAACACCTGACTCTTAGTTATTATTCCCTTTTTTCCCACATGGGTATCCGTTCATTGTCTTGTATATATTTTGGATCACATCTATGAAATATATATATATATATTTTTTTAAAAAAAAATAAAAAGTGTTTATTATTTACTTTTCTTCCCATATACTATTTACATATCAAAGTATGCATTTCATTTACATATCAAAGCATGCATGCAATTTAAAGCGCACCTTCAATCGAGTGGAGGAAGACATCGCATTATATGTGTATATTTGTAGCCTGCAGAATCTTCAAAACTGAGGCTATGGTACCATACTTGTGACGCACGATTCTCAAGGTAATTTTTTTTCAAATAAAAAATATGCAACGGAAGAATTAATTAGGTTGTGTTTGGTAAACATATTTTTAAACATGTTTTTTTCTACACAATTTCTTAAATCACTTTTTAACCACACAAATTTTCTCTCTCTATTTTTCAACCACACATTTTACATATAAAACATAAAAAAATATGTTTTTAAACAAAAAAAATTTAACAAACAAATTTTTAAAGTAATCAATATAAAATTAGTAAAAACACTAAAACTATAATTTGAGCATTATAAAAAGTTGATACATATACTGCCATTTATACAAAAGAGAGCTTGAAATTGTACAAGAGGAAAATAATTCCAAAAACCCGGACTTGAGTACATGAGAGTTGTTAACAATTTGTAAAGGTACAACTATCTGAATATAAATATTCGTAAATATCCGCATGATAGTAATCGGTACGGACACATGTATATTCATAACGGTACAAAGTAGAATATAATGGTAGATAACTCCAAACTTCTGTTTCTACTGTATACATATAATGTTGAATATTTTCTGAGAGCTGCCATGCAATTTAGGTCTCTTTAAACACTTGCCTTTCCAACATTTACAAGTTGGAAAACATAGAAAATATGAATACAACGTATTCAGTGAGTAACATGCACAATTTTCGAGAAAATTATATTTTTACAGCCCCTATTACAATCTCCATTTCTATCCTGAGTGCTCTTTTACAAGCTAGGATTTTCAAATCCCACAAGCTTCATTTTTTACAAGCTTGAAATCAAATCCCACAAGTCGTGTGTCCATGTTATAGTGACACATATAACGAGGCAAGCATTTAACTTGTATTTTAATAGGGGGATAGAAATTTGATAGTAATAATATGCAAAAAAATTGATTAGCCAGCATAGTAATCGGAATTAATAAGAAGTGGCATTTAAAAGCACATAAGATCAAATCAAGTGTTATTCACTATTTGAGGTGCCTAAAAAATAACAAAAGAATTGAAATCATAATACTATTCTGAAAACAAATACTTAATGTATCGATATATGATGAACTTGTATCGTTACATGTTCTTGCAGGATTGTAGGTATCGATATATCGATCTTGTCCATTCTGTAATCAAATTCTTTCTTAATTTTTGTAGAGTTTCTTCATATTCAAATGATGCAGAATCTCTAAAGATGCTTAATGAAGTTTTTATCAAAGCCTTGTTATCTCATTAACATGTCTTGATTGAAATTTGAAAAGGAAACTAAATTCTTCCTTAACCTTTAATCTTTAAGTTTTTTTACAGAATAAGTGTGGTCTCCGTTGATTTGAATTGCTGGCTTCTATAGGGTGAAATTAGAAAGAAATAATCATTGCTAAAATAGGCTATGGATGGCTAATGTCATGTTTTGGTATATCAAGCTTGAGGATGTCATTTCTTTGGAAGTAAGACATGTCAATTTGCATGCAATCCGGGTTTCTGACTCAACAAGATGGTAGATTCTGATTGGATAGTATTTTGGTTGATTATTATCTCAAGGTTAAGCTAAATCAGGCTTTATCCTTTAAGTAACCGTCTTTATGTATCGATACATGAGTTTAGGATTTTTAAACTTCCAAAATTGGAGAAAAAAATGTGGGTTATTACAGTAGAAATCATAAATGTCGAATTTCACAATACCATTACCAATAAGAAACCACATCTCCTATTCATTTGGTCGATATTGAAAATTTAAGGTTGACTAAATTTTATAAACAGACTGTCACAGACAAATCTGGACGGTAACCAGTTAACAGTAAATCGTTAAGTTTTGTTTAGCGCAATACCAGATGAATCTTGCTCAGGCAGATTCGTCTGGATAGTAAAACGTAAACAATCAGAATAAATTTTGCGGAATAGTAAATAGACAAGAACACAATAATTTGAGCTTAACGTGGGAAAAACCCTAACAGGGAAAAGCCACGGTTCGCATCCTGCGAACAAAAACCAATCACTATATAAGGAAAGAGTTTATACAGATCAATCTAAACTACAGAATAAATCTACGCATTGACTTTATCAAACATCCAAGAAATAGATTACTCCCTGATCCTTCTATGGCATGTAATGTGAGTTGGCGTCCCACCACTCTTTAGTAGTTTTCTTTGAATCTGCAACACTTTTCAGCAACACGAACTCCCGTTCAATCTTGATCCAAACCTCCCGTTTGATCTTCACGCTGAAAATATTTCCTTCTCTAAGTGATTAAATCCTCCTCCCGGAGTATTGAAGTCACAACACAAATGAAGCTTTAATTATTTGCACCATACGAAAAATATAGCTTCAAGACTTCTTTAAAGTGGACTTGTATTTTTGTAAGTACCACAAGGATTTTTGACTCTACACGTCACGAAATAACATCCCATTTTCTCTTCTCTTTATAGTGCAATTAGGTTTCTTGATTCCAAAGTTTCCTTATTGCACAAGATCTCTACTACCTGCAAAACATGGTAGAGAAATTAGTAAAATGTAAGATAGTTATCCTTAAATAAATCTTACCATGAATAATGATAATGATAAATCATAGAAGATCTTACCATTTATCAATCAAGTGATAAACCTTGATATTTATCACCATATTTTCAGCCTTATCAAAATTTTCATGATCAAGATTTTCGACCAAGATAATCTTACCATATTTAAATATAAGATTGAAATATTCTTGACCATATCAGGAAGATACTTACCATATCTTGGATAAGCTTGCGCATCAAGAATAATCACAAAATATTATCAAGAATATTACCAAAATATTTTCGAGATTGTGATAAAAATTTCCAAGATTATGATTGTTGAATCCGGGCCCAAAGAAAGGTCCAGTGATCCACCAGCGAAGGCCCATTAGTGGTCCAACGGACCACAGCCCACAACTCAAGGCCTAAAGTATCACCTGGGAAGAATTCCGAGGTGGTATGCCGAGCATTCCTCTTTAAACCGACCTGGTTAATGCCTAGCCGATGTGCTTTAAGCCCAGCCGAGGTGCTTTATGGCGCTGACCAGTAGAGAGAGATGGAGTCAGTGATGGGACACTGCCTTTACCCAGATGTGACGGGCGCCCATCCCCTACGAAATGTAGCAATGATTACGGTTGGAAAGCAAGAATGTCACATCCATAAGCTAGGGTGATGACAAGTGTAAAGTATGCCACGTGTCGTGATTCAAGGCAAAAAGTCCCTCTATAAATAAAGCCCAATTGTCTCCAAAGAGGGGGTTAGCGATTTCTCACTCTTAACAATATACTTCTCTCACTCCCTTTTCTCTCTTTTACACACTTATATCTCCCGCACTCAATATATTTATATTTGCCCAAAATGAGTACTGACTTAGGCATCGGAGTGCAAACGGGAGCCACCTCGGCCCCCTTTGCAAATTGATTGTTTGTCACAGTGCGCAGGAAGCCCACGTGTTGAAGAGGGAGGAGCTGAGACGTGTTGGTCCAAGGTCCATCCGGATTTGTGGTCAACATTTTGGCGTCGTTTGTGGGAAGCCATACTGCTAACCACGAAAATACATGATAAAAAGCCACACATGGAAAAGTAGTCCTGAAAAAAGGATGAATAACCTCTTACAATAGGGCGGATAACTGCAAGGAGCTTTGAAAGATAAGCTGGTTGGCCGTGAAAAGGGTAGGAGCTTTGAAAGATAAGCTGGTTGGCCTTGAAAAAGGTAGGAGCTTTGAAAGATAAGCTGGTTGGCCTTGAAAAAGGTAGGAGCTTTGGAAGATAAGCTGGTTGGCCTTGAAAAAGGTAGGAACTTTGAAACATAAGTTTAAACACCCTTGAAAAAGGTAAAGAACTTTGAAACATAAGTTTAAACACCCTTGAAAAAGGTAAAGAACTTTGAAACATAAGTTTAAACACCCTTGAAAAAGGTTTGAAGCAGCAAGACAAAGGCCTATCTATCCTTGAAAAGCAAGATAAACCAGAAATTCTTTTGAAACATGAATGAAAGTGATGGTGATGTTAACCCCCGTAGGGGAAGAAGTGGCCGAAACAGCGAGGACGAAGTTCCTCAAGAACTCTATGAAAACGCCAACGAGGAGGTGGCACAACCTAATCCACCTCGTCGGCGCCGAAATCGCCCCATGATGCGAGACATGACACTCATGGCGGCCCAAATGCTGGAGATGCAGAGGCAGCAAATAGAACAAACTGCTGCAATGAATGCCTTTATGGCCAGAGGGTATGCTGTGAACGAACCTGCGATGCCTCAGCAATACTCACAGCCACATTATTCACCATCTGAGGAGGCCACTGTATCTTATTATTATCAGGACCCGCAGGCATACGCCGAAGTGGAATCCGAACCCTTCTACGAGCGAGACCCAGAACATGAAACACATGAGGAACAAAACCCACCACCAGCTAGACGCAGGGAGGCTTCTCCCGCAAATTCCGGCAGTGTTTTTAGCCGAATAGGAGGGTTATTCAGGGGACAACGACGGGGACAAACGGACCCAGGTCGGCACAATTCCGCAGAGCCTAGAAATAGGCGCGAGCGACGCGCTGAAGAAGCCTTATCGCAGGGTCAAATGTACAGGAACCAACGAGGTATGGGGGGAGAAAGGATGGCATCAGCACATGAGCCTAGGAATAGGCAAGAAAGAAGAGCCGAAGTAGTTCGGACTAATCCTCGCAATGAGTTACCGAGCCATGAAAGGCCAAACTACGGCCGCGTTCCACCACCGCAAGGGCAGGAGTACGCTCCACCGCTCTATGGCCAATACCGTGATCCGGAGTATTCCGGTCATGACGAGAACAGCGAGCTGCCGTCGTACGAATTGGATGACGAAGAGGAAGTAAGTCCCTTCACACAGGGCCTCCGTAGGTGCCCCGTCCCCCATGACTTTGAAATGCCGGAAATAGCAAAGTATTCTGGACGAGGTGATCCTGATGATCACCTGTTAAATTATCGCGCCAGCATGGAGATAGCCAGGGCCACCCCGGCACTGAAATGTAAAGCTTTTGCTTTAACCCTTGAGGGAAGTGCCATACGATGGTATAAAAAACTCCCTCCTGGCAGCATCCACAGTTGGAGGGATATGAAAACTGCTTTTAAGAATGGCTTTGTTTCTTCCAAGCCTGGTCAACTCCCACTCCAACGCCTTCAGGATCTGAGGCAGGGAAGGGACGAATCTCTGAAAAGTTACCTAGCTAGATTCACTGAAGAAATGCATATCTGTGAAAATATCACAGAAGCGGAGATGTTCTCCGCCCTAAAAGGAGGGCTAGATATGACCAGTATGTTTTGGAGGGATGTCCGGAGCAGGAAACCAAGAGATTACAATACCCTGGTAGAACTGATGAAGGAAGAGATTGTATCAAAGGAAATGGCTAGGGCCAGAAATAATCACCCCCAAGGGAGATACAACCTTGGATATCCCAATGAAGCGGACCTCAAAAAGGGAGGAAATAAGGATAGGATTGGCGGTAACCGAGGTGGCGCGCCTCGGCCGTTCCCGGGGACGGGATCTAGCTTTGCAGCAGAAATCACGGAGGCTATCCCTCATTTACACTCAAACACCCCTTCTCAAAATCCTCCCACGGCAGAAGGGAAAGTGGAAAGCAGCCGAAGTGGGAAACAGCCCATGATTGGGGCTTATTGCGCCTACCACAGATATTACGGTCATGCAACAGAGGATTGTAGGGAAATCCAAATGTTAGCTGAACAAAAGGCGCAGGGGAGAAGGGGGGGTCACTTCCCTCCCGACACAGGGAGAACTCAAAAATCTGGTGGCCAGAAGTTCAACCGATCTGATAGGAGAGCTCCGTGAAAGAATTCAACCAAAGAAAGGATTGACAATCGTCAAAGAGACAGGAACAAGGGTCAAGATACCGCCTCGGCACATGCTAAAGATACACGGGAACCACCTATGCCTGTGGCAGACCTCCCCATTCGTGAAATCGACACGATACTGGGAGGCCCCCACCCAGGTGGGAGCACAAACAACTCCCAAAAGAGGTATATAAGAGAGGAAAAACAGCCCGCCAACGTGAATTATCATATCCATTCCCATCCTGTTGGGATGCCTCGGACGGAACCTATCACATTCACACAAGACGATGCCGTTGGAGTGCACTTTCCACACAACGACGCGTTGGTTATCAGAGTAGTGGTGGCTCGGAATGGGCTGTCACGAATGATGGTGGACGATGGTGCCTCGGTAAATGTGATATACGGGGTAACTTTTGATAAGATGGGGGATCAGCACCCCACTCATTCCAGTCCCTGATCCAATATACGGTTTCACGGGGAATAGCATAACCCCCAGAGGGTCCATAACACTTATGACTGAAGTAGGGCAATCACCAACCCTCTCCAGAATTCCTATGGAATTTTTGATAGTTGACAAAATCTCCTCCTACCACGGTTCAATGGGGAGGCCCGACCTTATTGACTTGGGGGCTGTAACGCATACCAAATACATTTGCATGAAGTTCCCCACAGAGCATGGCGTTGCAACTGTAAGGGGAAGCCAAACAGAATCCCGGGCTTGTTACACAAATGCAATCCGGAAGTTTCAAGATCGAAGCTTGAACATGATCAGTGATGTAGCCATGGCCGAGGCTGCTCCAGACCCTGAAAGATTGGGTGAAGGACCGGCTGGAGATAAGGATGTCATGATGATCCCAGAAGAGGATTTAGCAGATCTAGACCCCAGGATGGCAGGTGACAATTGTCCCACCCCGGTCGAAAGTTTGGAGTGCTTCGACGTAGACCCATTGGACCCGATCAAGGAATTACATGTCGGACTGGACTCGCCAACCGAATACAAGAGTCAACCGAAAGACTTCCTACTTCAAAACCTCGATGTATTCGCATGGAAACATGGCGACATGGTTGTGATTGATCCTAAGGAGGCCTGTCACAGGCTCCAGCTGGATCCCCAAAGCCCTGGGCACAGGAAAAAGAGAAGGCCCGTGAGTTCGGACAAATATGAGGCCTTGAAAGACGAGGTCGCGAAGCTATTGAAAAATGGCTTCATAAGAGAGTCCCGATATCCGAAGTGGGTATCAAACCCTGTTTTAGTGCCAAAACACAATGGGAAATTGCGGGTGTGCATTGATTTTTCTAACTTGAACCAGGCATGTCCCAAAGACAGCTTTCCATTGCCCCGGATTGATCAATTGATCGACTCCACAGCGGGACACGAGCTGCTAAGCTTCATGGATGCATATTCCGGGTACAATCAAATTCCTATGTTCGAATCGGATGAAGAGCATACTTCATTTATCACAGATAGAGGACTCTACTGCTACAGAGCTATGCCATTTGGCTTGAAGAATGCGGGAGCCACCTATCAGAGGCTGGTAAACCGCATGTTTTCGAAACAATTGGGGGACACTATGGAAGTGTACGTTGACGACATGTTAGTCAAAAGCATGGTCGCCGCTGATCATATCCTCCATTTGTCAGAGGCATTTGATGTTTTGAGAAGATATCGGATGAAACTCAATCCGGCGAAGTGTGCTTTCGGGGTTGCATCTGGGAAATTCCTCGGATTTATGGTGAATAAGAGGGGAATCGAAGCCAATCCGGACAAAATCAATGCTTTGATAAACATGCAGTCACCTCGGAACCCAAAAGAAGTGCAAAGCTTAACGGGGAGAATCGCGGCCTTGAACCGGTTTGTCTCAAAATCCACTGACAAATGCTTGCCATTTTTCAAGGTCCTGAAGGGGGGAAGGTGATTTTAATGGACACCAGAATGCGAGCAGGCGTTCACCGACCTGAAAGTTTCTTTGGGCCGCGCCCCATTGCTATCAAAACCAAAATCTGGCGAGCCTCTTTACCTATATTTGGCTGTATCCAAAGAGGCTGTTAGCTCAGTGCTAGTCCGAGAGGAGGACGGGAACCAGTTGCCAGTATATTATGTAAGCAAAGCCATGCTGGACGCCGAGACGTGCTACCCAGATATGGAAAAACTTGCCCTCTCGTTGATCACGGCCTCTCGTAAGCTTCGTCCTTACTTTCAGTCACACTCCATACAAGTGCTCACCAACTTTCCCATGAGACAAGTGTTGCAAAAACCGGACGTTTTCGGGAGGTTACTGAAATGGGCAATAGAAATCAGCCAGTTCGACCTACATTATGCGCCTCGGACCACCGTAAAGGGTCAGGCGTTGGCAGACTTCGTAGTTGAATTCACCCATCCACCTGAGGTCGAAATGGTAGACAACAACGAGGACAGCCAACATGATGGACAGGAGTCAAAATTGTTCGTTGACGGGTCCTCGGCTGATGGACGATCCGACGCAGGAATACAGTTAGTGAGCCCGGAAGGGTTTAAATTACACAGTGCAATCCGCTTTGAATTCAAAGCCTCCAACAATGTTGCTGAATACGAGGCACTATTAGCCGGGCTAAGACTTGCAAAAGCATTAAAGATTAAGTTCGTGGTGGCGAACAGCGATTCGCAGCTTGTTGTAAGCCAATTTAATGGGCAATTTTCTACCAAAGAACCTTCTATGGTCGCTTACTTGAAAAAAGTAAAAGATTTAGCTATGCACTTCGGAAAAATGGAGTTACAGCACATCCCCAGAACAGAAAATTCCAACCCTGATGCTTTGGCCAAACTGGCAAGCAGCAATGATTCGGAGCTCCAGAATCTGATCCCTGTAGAGCACATGATGACCTCTTCTATTGAGTCGGGACCCGAAATCCTGGAGATTGAAGAAGAGGGATCCTGGATGAACCCCCTAATCGCCTATTTAAAGCATCAGACAGTTCCGAACGAGCCCGAAGCAGCTCGGAAATTGCAGAAATACTCTGCGAACTTCGTGCTCCTGGACGACTTACTTTATAAGCGGAGTTACACCTCTCCTTTGCTGAGATGTGTGGGGCTAGAGGAAGGGCAGTATGCAATGAAAGAAATCCATGAGGGCATCTGCGGTAACCATGCTGGGGCTTTATCGCTAGCTCGGAAAGCCCTTAAACAGGGGTATTTTTGGCCTACTATGCGAAAGGATTCCCATGACTTTGTGCGAAAATGTGATAAATGCCAAAGACACGCGACCATACCGCATCAGCCGCACCACGAGCTAACTGTGGTGACTAGCCCTTGGCCCTTTGCAAAGTGGGGGGTTGACATTATTGGTCCTATGCCCAGAGGAGCTGGTAACAATTGCTTTGCGATAGTAGCGATTGACTACTTCACCAAGTGGGTCGAAGCGGAACCTTTGATGAAGATCACCGAGGCCAACACCACCAAGTTCATTTGGAAAAATATCATATGCCGGTTCGGAATACCACATTCGCTGGTTAGTGATAATGCAAAACAGTTCAAAAATAGAAGCGTGGATGAGTTGTGTGACGATTTGAGAATCAGGAAGCTGTTCTCATCTCCGCACCACCCGCAAGCCAACGGACAGGTCGAAGCGGTGAACAAAACCATAAAAATACCCTGAAAAGGAAGTTGGAATTCAGAAAGGGCGCGTGGGCAGACGAGCTACCAATGGTGTTATGGGCGCTTCGAACCACCTCGCACACCGCTACTGGTGAAACACCCTTCTCATTGGCATATGGAGCCGAGGCGGTATGCCCCGTTGAAATTGGGATCCCTTCGCTTCGTCAAATCCATTACGACAAAGTGAGAAATGAAGAAGCACAAAGGGCCGGTTTGGATTTCCTCATGGAGAAACGGAATGATTCTCAAGTGGTGATGGCCAGATACCAGGAAAAGATGGCCCGGTACTACAATAAAAGGGTGAAAGGGCGACGCTTTAATATTGGGGACCTAGTCCTAAAAAAGGTTCTTCCTTCAACTCAAGAACCGGGAGTAGGGACTTTGGGTCCCAACTGGGAAGGCCCTTACAAGATCACAGCCGAGGTGATACCTGGTACATACATAATTGAAGATTTATCCGGGGTACCTTTGTGTAATCCTTGGAACACAGATCACCTTCGTCGCTACTTTCAATAAGTCAAATTCCACTTCAATGAAACACAGTGTTGTCGCATGATTGTATGAAATCGCTAGTTAATTATGATGAGGATTGCACCAAATACTAATTAGCCATGCGTATTCTCCATGCATGAAACTGGTGAAAACAAGGGACTCTTATAAAGCCCACACGGCGATCACTGCGTAAAAAATGGGGTGTGTTGGCAAAATAATTCCATACAAATTCAGACGTAACTGCCTCAGACATTGTCATATGAACCAAAGTTCTAAAAACGATAGATTAGTTCGTACATACGGGGTGCTCTTTCGCGCGAGATACTAAATGTTTCCGCAAAATGGTTGATACTTTCATATATACACTTAAGCGAAACACTCACAAGACCTATGCGTACTAAATACTGTGAATTCAGCCGTAAAAGTCCCTATATTATTTCTGTTATAAAAACATAAGCGCACGTCGTCAAAATTATAGATTGAAAATAGGCACGCCACAAACAGAAGTTCATGCAAAGTTGTAAGGGGTGTTACTAAATGTAAGTTAAAAATCACGCAAAAGTTGGTCGACATCAGATTTAACCAGCAAGCGTGAACGCACCAAGCTCGTTAAATCTAAGGGACTAGACATTTACAGACATTTACAAAAGGCACAGGAGCCCCTCCGGCCGAACTAGGTTGTGTTTGTCCGAGGTGCTTCAAATCAAGTGCATTTTACAAATCAAGACATTAAGAGTGAATGTCTTATACTGCAAATCAAGTACATTTTACATCATACAAGACATTTACAATCGCAAAGGCGTCCGCGCTTGGAAGCATTTATGTGTAAACAGTTCGAAATGTTACGTTTACAGGCAAAATATGAATAAGTCATTACAAATTGAATGAATGCTACATTTACAAATATCCAGTGCCAGAGCACTTACAAAGAAAAAAGAGAAAACAAAAGATCTAACGACAAGATAAATACAAAAGGGGGTTATTGGGGAGAAACATCTTCTGAAAAGCCCTTGTCAGATGCATCCAGGGGATCCGCAGGAGCACTCTGAGGCTCAGGGTACAATGCTTCAATGGAGGACAGGTCCAAAGCCGGATAAGCTTCCTTCACGTCCCCCAAAGCCATCCTGGCCCCTAAGTTCCCAAAGACCCTTTGCATCGCCTCGTACTCTGGGGTCTCTTCAAAAGTGTCCTTGAAGGTCTGGACAGCCTCAGACACTCGGGTACTTAAAGCATTCTCCACCCGTGTCATGACGGTCTGCTCTAGAACCTCAGTAATCCTGTCTTGCATATATTTTTCCAAAGAGGCAAGGTCCTCCTCCGCCTTTGCGTTGGCCTCCCGCTCCCTCTCCAATTCTTCATTCGCTGCTGCCACCTCGGCTTCCAGCCTGGACTTAGCTGCGTTAGCGGCAGTCAGAGCCTCAGAGGCGATGGATTGTGCACGATTAGAATCATCCAGTTTCTTGCACAATGTTGCCACGTCAGACTCAGAGGCCAGGAGGTCGTGTTTCAACTTATCATTATCCTCCTGGAGCCGCTTGGCATTGGTCCTCTCCTCGGAGGAAGACTTCCGGGCTATGGCCAACTGGGTCTTCAAATCATTTATCTCCTTTAGCATGTTGTCCGCATGCCGGAGAGCAGTTTCAGCATTCTTCTTGTCCCGCTACGCCTCATCCACGGACGATTCCACCTCGTCAATAAGGGACAACGCCCTGGCATTCATGGCCTTGGCGGCGAGCAGCTTCCGGGGCGGACTGGCATTAGAAGAGAAGGCGGACCAGCCTTCCGTCCAAAATTGCTCGATTATAAAGGCGGCCCGGGCCGGAGGAGAACTGGGAGAGTCAAACAGCGAAGGGCTGAAGATGACCTCCCTGGGGAGAATGCTAGTTTTGATGTGCTTGAGCTCTTCTGCTCCCTCCGTTGTCATTTCATAGGCCAAACCCGGAATGGATACAGAGGGCTTATCCCCCAGGTCTTCTAGCATGGGAGGCGGAGGCGCAGAGGTGGATTCTTTGCCCTTACCTCTTCTGAGTCTCTTTAGAGGGGCAGGCTCAAACGTGTCCTCGGACAAGGGAGGAGGAACCAAGGCACCCTTAGCCTCCTTGTCCCTCTTAGATCCGCCCCTATCTGACCTTTTCCCCTTCCCCTTTGGAAGGACTTCCTTAGGATCAGTCCCCTTTTCTGTGCTAGGTTCTGGGGTCCCACAGGAAGCAGGGTAGGCGGTGGCAGTAGAGCTGGTAAAGGCCCTTGAAGTTGGCCAATACCACCTTCTGTTTTCTCTCAATTTCACTGCCATGACGGAGTGCAGGGGGGATCTTCGTAGCCATAAGCCCCTTTAGAGAAATCTTTGGAAAATCCTTGGAACCTAACAAGAAAGAAAGAAAAATGAGGCTGCAAGAAGACAAAGCATAAGATGAAATAGCAATAAGGAAACGGACTTACTCATGGCTCGCATAAGACCGTGTTTAACAAATAGCTTGTTTTCCTGAAGGACCCCTTGGAAGGTGCCCTTGTAAGCAAACAAACGCCTCACTGCCGCTAGGTCTGCGTCAGGGAGGAGGCGAGCAAAAGTGTCCCCTGCCAGAAACCGATGACACGTTAGTAAGCAACGGAGAGAGGTGTATATATAAAAAAAAAAAAAAAAAAAACAAGTGATACAGGACGCTTAAGGACACTAAAGCGAACACAAGACTCATTAGGAGTGGAAAGAGTTCGGGGAATTGAAATTTCTGGACTTGGGTCCACAGGCGAATTCTGCCACTCCCCAGCTACCCAGAACCAGTGATTCCTCCAGTTCTTTATAGAAGTAGGTTGGCCAGTAATGACGGGAGGATATGAGCCCCTAGGAGACAAGTAATACCAGTCCTTCACATCTGGTCTAACGTCCCTCTCCCTTCTCACCGATTTCTTCAGAGTGTACAAGGTATGAATAATGTGTAGTGAGATAGGATAATCGGGGTTGACCTCTTACCACACCAGCCAAGCGCCCACGGCCTGTGTCCAAAAGTTGGGTGCCAACTGGTAGGGGCACAAGTTGTAGCTCCTAAGAAAGGCCCTGAAGAAAGGATGCAGAGGTAACCTCATCCCACAGGATAAAGCGTCGTAACATATAGCTGCTTGGCCTGGAGGAGGACTGCATGGTCGACAAGAAGGTGTAGGATGCACTAGACGGACCCCTTCTGGCATCCTGAACTTCGTCGAGGCACAAGCCAGATCAACTCCTCGAATTTCGGTAGCAACCTCGCTGCTCTCCCACAAATCTGGGTTTGGATCGGGATCAACATGGTAGCCCGAAACTTTGTTGACCTGGTCAACCAATCCTCTACTTGAGCAATCTCCTCCGCAGTCAAACCCAACTCTTCCCTATGCGCCCTAAACGGTGCCCTAACAATCAAGCCGAGGTCCTGGTGACCTGAAGAGGAGCTCGCCGCCTTTTCTTTTCCCAAATCCCTTTCTCGTTTGCTTCGGAGTTCTCTTAGCGCGGATTCCTCCTCGGATGACAGATGAGCCATGTAGTTCTGGTGTTTTTCTTCTTCGCTGTCAGAATCACTCAAATAAATTATGCCACTGGTTTTCCTATTTCTCCTCTTAACCTGCTCCCTAAGGAAACGGGAGCTAAAAACCGATAAAGAGATGTGACAGAAACCTCTGATGGGAACCGCCATCGCTAACATTTCCTGTGAACCCGTTCCCCCAACTCTTTCCATTTTTTTTCTTTTTGTTTTAAAAGAGAGTCAGACTCAACAAAAGAAAAACAAAATGCAAAAACAAAATTCTCAAACCCACAATGAGAAACTAAAAATAAGAAAGTCTTGCATATACAGGGATCAAGAGATTTACCTTCAAAAGGCGAATGCTTGACACTGTGCACTTGGAATGAAGAGCTCGCCAAGAAAAACTGTGAAACGCTAAGGGTGGATGCTGTGTAGTAAACCCTTGAAGAAAAGACACGAAAATCGCAAGGAAGAGAGAAACGGCGCAAGCTCTCGCGAAAGTATTGCTACAAAGATTATGAGAAAATGGTAAAAGGTGAAGTGGTAAAATGAAGAAGGATTTATAGGCATCACAACGGTCTAGATTCCTTGAATTTCATGAGCCGCATGATTAATGTGGGTAACCCATGTTTCTTGGAAAACGGGCTAATCAAAGCGCCAGCCGTCAAAAGGAGGGACAAAATCGTTCAGCTACCACAGTGAATGCCACGCGCTGCAAAATGCTGCCCTCTCCTCCCATCTTATATATATATATATATATATATATATATATATATATATATATATATATATATATATATATTTCTTTGAAATAAATACCGATAGCTCCTCCGAATTGAATGCGCCGCCTAGGAAATGCGCTGGTATGATCCTGGCCACTAGGAAGAGAAAAAATCTGAGGAAGAAGGTCGGCTATGATACGGATTCGAACCTTACCTAAGGAATGTCGTTATTGACTCCCTAAAAAAGTTAATGATGTGAAATCACGGAAAATCCTACACGACCATGAATGGTCCCTTCGGATTTGAGGGACTAGTGTTGAATCCGGGCCCAAAGAAAGGTCCAGTGATCCACTAGCGAAGGCCCATTAGTGGTCCAACGGACCACGGTCTCAAGGCCTAAAGTATCACCTGGGAAGAATGCCGAGGTGGTATGCCGAGCATTCCTCTTTAAACCGACCTGGTTAATGCCTAGCCGATGTGCTTTAAGCCCAGCCGGGGCGCTTTATGGCGCTGACCAGAAGAGAGAGATGGAGTCAGTGATGGGACACTGCCTTTACCCAGATGTGACGGGCGCCCATCCCCTACGAAATGTAGCAATGATTACGGTTGGAAAGCAAGAATGTCACATCCATAAGCTAGGGTGATGACAAGTGTAAAGTATGCCACGTGTCGTGATCCAAGGCAAAAAGTCCCTCTATAAATAAAGCTCAATTGTCTCCAAAGAGGGGGTTAGCGATTTCTCACTCTTAACAATATACTTCTCTCACTCCCTTTTCTCTCTTTTACACACTTATATCTCCCGCACCCAATATATTTATATTTGCCCAAAATGAGTACTGACTTAGGCATCGGAGTGCAAACGGGAGCCACCTCGGCCCCCTTTGCAAACTGATTGTTTGTCACAGTGCGCAGGAAGCCCACGTGTTGAAGAGGGAGGAGCTGAGACGTGTTGGTCCAAGGTCTATCCGGATTTTGTGGTCAACAATGATCAAATATTTTCTTGAACATTACCTTTACAATAAAATGTATTTCTCGAAAATAAGAAATAAATTGCATAATTTAATTGAACTTAATAAATTACTAAATACACGTATTTAGTAATTAAATCAAGTTTTATTAAATTACACATTCGTGAAAAATAGGAAATGCCAATATCATAAAATTAACAGATATACCTCCTATAATAGAACTTGGTGTAACAACCGTTGGTTCACTGCAATCTCATGCATGTCGAGATAGCAACCAATCAGACATATAAGTCATTTGGAGCATGTTTCCCAGCCCGTCATGAGAGAAGTGCACCAACTGGATTTCAGTGCGTCTTGCATGACCTAACGCCCAGATCACACGATGTAATAGTGGAAAGAACATGGGAACAACGGGACATCTCACATGACTTGGAGCCAACATTGTAGGCACGAACTGGTTGGTTTGAGAATAACCATTTGGACAGTCATTCTAACAACAATTCATTGAAATAGGAAAAGTCAATTGCTTCATACATCTTAAGAACCCTAGAGTTCAGTTAGAGCCAACATTAGTTATTAAGGAATTGTAATAAGCAGATTCACCTCTTTTTCTCTATATAAGGGGTATTGGCTTATAAAAGGATCCCACCATTTGGAAAAACTAGGACAATCTATATATATATATATTGAAGTTTTTATAAAATATATGTAATCAATACATTAAAAATTAAACTTAATCAAAAATTAAAATACATTAAAAAAATCGCTGATGAAAAAAGTAAAATTAAAAAAAAAAAAAAAAAAAAAAATTAGGCACCAAATTTTAAGACGCGTGGGTATTTTTTCCCTATTTTGATTAGTGTTTTTTTTTTTTTTTAGATTCGAATTCGATAATATATTGTAATAAAATATTATTTGTACTATATTTTTTATTTGATAATATGATTGTATGATTAATATATTTTCATGAATTCCAAATAAATAAAATATCTTGAGCATCGTGCAAGATATTATCATTTCTTTAATATATATTATATATTGAAGTTTTTATAAAATATATGGAATCAATACATTAAAAATTAAAATACATTAAAAAAAAATTACTGATGAAAAAAAGTAAAAGTAAAACAAATTTAATTTCGAAATCGATAATATATTGTAATAAAAATATTATTTGTACTATATTTTTTATTTGATAATATGATTGTATGATTAATATATTTTCATGAATTCCAAAAAAATAAAATGTCTTGAGCACCTTGCAAGAGATTATCATTTTTTTAATATGTAAATCTGTGTGTGTGTTGAAGTTATTATAAAATATATTTAATCAATACATTAAAAATTAAACTTAATTAAAAATAAAAATACATTAAAAAGAAAATTAGTGATGAATACAAATAAAATTAAAATAAAATTTAATAAAAAAAATTTAATTAAGCGCCAAATTTTAAAACGTGGGGTATTTTTTTCTATTTTGATTAGTGTTGTCTTTTCTAAAATTTTAAATTCGATAATATTTTGTAATAAAATATTATTTGTACTATACTTTTTATTTAATATGATTTTATAATCAATATATTTTCATGAATTCTAAATCATTATCATAAATAGAAATCTCGTGCATCGCACGGGTGCGATACTAGTTTAGATTAATACCAGAAAGCAAATGTGGAGTCAAGGTCACACGTGATCTGGGATCCATCCTTACATCATTTATTTTTCTACTACATAATTGACACTCATCTCATTTCTTGCTTACTAGGAATACTTATATTTATTGTCAACAATAAGCACCAGAAGGGCCGCTTCTAACAATAATCAGTCCACACAATCTGCACACTCAAATTAGATAATTCAATATGGATATGAAATAACATGGACCAACACAGTTTTTGAAATAGCACGGTACTAGAGGTCACCACATCGAACTTCTGTTAGAAAATTTTATTACAGATAATAACTTATCTATAATCTAAATAATCATCATGTTGGAATTATCAAGAATCAAATAACTGAAGCGGAAGCGTACCTTAATCAAACGTGATTCATGATGAACGATTCGGTTGGTTGGATCTTCTAAATCGATACGTAGTCTGTATTTTCTCTCTGATGATGGGATGTCAGACAAGATGAACAGTACGTAGGATTCAGGGACCATAACCGACTTTAAATACTGAATTGCCAATTAACCTAATCCGGCCCATCATGAATTAGGTAATGGCCTGGTATCTACACATAAAAGCCCATACATTAATTAGATGCATTAAAGCACAATTTACCAAATCCTTATTAGATCACTTTAAATGGGCTTAACCAAATTTGATAGCCTTTTATTCAATACACAATAATTCACATATAAGCCCACACGATTGATTAAAATCCTTACAATCTCCCACTTGGGCTATATGTGTAACCTTACAATTGTGTATCAATCATAACCTTATGAGTACTCAGAATTTTGCTATCATTACTGAATGCATCCCCAAACAATCCGGTCCATCAATTATATCAACATAGGATCAAAGCGGCTTTCGCTACATTAATCGTAACTAAACCTTCAATGGTCACGTATATCGACATAACTGAATGACATGGATCAAGTATGGATGTGTAGCATGGAAATTACATGTAATGTGATCTTCAACATGCCTATTTCCAACTGGTCCAACTTTAGTGAGATCATCCTCAAACGAGTTCAGAGATAATAAACCTGAAACCTTACAGCTGTAAATAACTTTAACTTTAAACTGTATCCAAAAGGACAATAAATGTGTCTAATGCGCCCAAAATACAAACTCCCACTGAAACCGAATATCCTTAAGAAATACAACACCCATATGAGTAATGTACTTATGAAAGACCTTGGGTTGTAATACTTTAGTAAGCGGATCCGCAATTATGGAGTTTGTCCCAATCTGCTCTTATTGACACGTGTCCACTCTGAACTGTATCCTTCACAACCAGGAACTTATGTCAATGTATTTTGACTTAGTTGAGCTCCTGTTGTTACTGGAATATAAATCTGCTGAGTTATTGTCACAATATAACTTTAGTGGTCATTCTTTACCGTACAGAATACGCAGCCCAGTGACAAAATTTCGCAGTTATATTCCATAATTAGATGCCCCCAAAATTGCTACAAACTGTGCTGCCAAGTGAAAGAAGCTAAATTGTCTGTTAAGCACTCCATCCGGAAATAGCTCCTCCAACCAGCAGATAAATGTAGCCTTATGTGGATCTTTTACTTTCTTGGCATCTAGAAAAAATCGGAATCATAATACCATATGATCTCCAACTGATCCGATTTTCTGTATGTGAGCATGTAATCTTTTGTTCTCTTTAAATACTTTATGACCCATGTTTGGCTGCTTTCCAAATGATCCATCCCAGGGTTACTTAAATATCTCCTTAGTATCCCAATAACGTATGCAATATACGAACGCATACAAATTTGAGCATACATCAGACTTTCTATAGCTTAACTATATAGGATCCTCTGCATTTCTTTAACTTCAAGATAACTTTTCGGGCATTAGTCGAGACTAAATTTGTCTCCCTTAGCGATAGGGCTGTCCCCTGATTTACTGTCTTGCATGCCAAACCTCTTAAGTACTTTATCGATATAGCCCTTTTGTGACAATTCAAGAATACCCCGAGAACAATCCCGGTGTATCTGAATTCCTAATACAAAAGAGACGTCACCAAGATTTTTAATCTCAAAATTCCTTAACAAAAATCTCATAATTTTATGTGACATACCTATATCATTAGTGGCAAGCAATAATCAACATATAAAACCAGGACAATATACTTACTCCCACTGAAATTGTAATACATACAATCATCAACAACATCAATCTCAAGACCAAATGAGATAATTACTTGATGAAATTTGTATTACCCTTAACGAGAAGCTGGCTTGAGCACATAAATGGATTTCTTTAATTTGCAAATCATTTGCTTTGGGTCTACGACACAAAGTTTTCTGATTGCACCAAATAGATCGTCCCATCAATGTCGCCATTGAGAAACCCCACCTTAGTATCCATTTGATGTAACTCGAGGTCAAAATGTGCAACAACCTAACTTTCCTGAAAGAGTCTTTCATTGAAACCGAAGAGAAAGTCTCTTTATAATTAATGCCATCATTCTGTGTAAAGCCCTTAGATACAAGACGAACCTTATATCTTTCCACATTACCTTTCAAATCCCTCTTGGTTTAAAAATTCATTTAAGACCAATGGGCTTCGCACCTTCTGGTAATGGGACAAGATCCCAAACTTTATTGTCTTGCATATGCTTATACTCTTTATTTACGACATCAATCCACTTTCGAGAGTTAGAACCCTGCATGGCCTGATGGAATTGATTGGACCATCTTCCACCATTCCATTATTTTCCTTATGTTCTTCGAGAAATGCTATTTAAATTATCCGGAATAGCATTTTTTTTCCCTTTCTCTCGTGGATCTCCTTAATGGCTTTAGTTATTGAGATTGTTGAGTTTGTACTTCTGAAATTTACCTTATTTTGGATGGGAGGTTCTTCAATATTGTCTAATTGAGGTTCCGGATATGCTTCTTGATCAATGACATACATAAAAACTTGCACGTTGTCAAAAGCAATAATAGGAATCGAAACCGATCCTTCCTCAACTTATTCCTTAAAGACAATTTCTCTAACCTTATTTCTCCCCCCAAACTCAACTTCCTCAAAAATGTTGCAGTTCCCGTTTCAAAAATTGACTTAAGTGTGGGATTATAAAATTTAATAGCCCCTTAAACGCTCAGAATAACCAATAAAGTAGCTGCTGACTGTTTTGGAGTCCAATTTCTTTATGTGGCCTATAAGGCCTTGCCTTAGCTGGACATCCCCAAATGTAGAAATACTTTAGACTAGGTTTTTCTGCCGGTCAAAAGTTCTTAAGGTATTTTAGCAGCTGCTTTAGTTGGTATTATGTATGATCTTTCTTTAAATATCCAGATTTCTAACAAAAGAAACAGCCTTAATGTGTTTATGTGGTTTCTTTTGTTCTGAACTCTTAACAACTTTATGTTCTTTATTTCTTTTATTGCCTTTATCTTTAAAGGTGTTTGCCAAGTGAACACTTTCAGTTCTGTCCTACTTCAACTTGTCTTCCTCTTGCACACAAAATAGAATGAGCTCATTTAGAGTTCATTTCTCCCCTTTAACAGTTATAACTGACCTTAAATTGACTGAATTGTGCAAGAAGCTTGCACACTATGAAATGGGCTCATTGAGAGTTCATTTCTATTTTGACAGTTATAACTAACCTTAAATTAACTGTATTGTGCAGGAAGCGATATCAATACCAAATGCACGAGCAAGTCATTAGACAAGTCAAGTTTTAGTTCCTTAAGTTTTGAAGCAGTGTGAGACATCTATATGATGTACTCCCTTATTTTCCCATTGCCTTTATACTTTATTGAAATCAAGATTTGCATAAGCGTGCTTGTTTCAGCCTTATCGTTTTTCACAAAACATTTCTTAATTTCGGCAAAGAATTCATTGGCATCATTTACCTCCTTAGATACTATGCCACTAAAGGCTTCTGGAATGCCGCACTTAATGATCATGTGACTCACGTAATTTAAGCAATCCTACTTCTCAAAGTTCCTCATTTGATTAGATGAACTTTCATCCGTAAGAGGAGTAGGTTACTCAATCCTTAGTACAGGGTCTAGATCGATGCAGCCAACGAAAAGTTAATGTTCTTGTTTTGATCCTTGAAGTTTATTCCATAAATACAGGGATTAAATTTGAGCTTGTAGATTTACTACTAGCAGAATTTGAAACCGAATAGAGAACACTTGAATAAAATTGCTCACATAAATACATTATTATGCAAATCATACTTTCAAATAATGGTAGGGCCCATCACAAGATACCTAGCACAACATCAATATTTAGTCTTTGGACAGAAATATTGACTTGTAAGTGGTACTCTTGGCGTAGTAATCAAACACTGACAGTAAGACATGTCAACCAACAAACCTTTCTTTGGACCGATTTATTGATCACACGTAAAACCAAATAACCGTCACGTATTTATCACCACAAGTTCATGTGAAATTTGGGCCAAATATTGACCTTCCTTTGGGCCGATCAATATCCGCATGAGATAACACACAAACACCTAATTTTCCCTTAGTGTAGTGATTAAACACTGGCAATAAGACATGTTAACCAATAAACCTTTCTTTGGACCGATTTATTGGTCACACGTTAAACCAAATAATTGCCACGTGTTTATTACCACAGGTGCATGTGAAATTCGAGCCAAATATTGACCTTCCTTTGGGCCGATCAATATTCGCAATGAATAATACACACAAATACCTTCTAATATTCAAAGTTAATTAATATCCACAAGAGAGGTTGCTTTGGCAACATGTTGCTTCAACTAACTTACTTTCGAATATTATATCTCTTAAAAGATTCCGATGTACCAAGATTTGAAACTGAAACTTATTGATTTGCATCTATATTTGACTTTAGGGTTTGAATTATAGAATTCAAAACTTTAGAATAAAGCAATTCTTAAGTTGAGAGAGTCAATTGCAATATTCTTAAACTTTAGGTGGCCAATTCTGTAAAATTTTAAGCTTGAAAGACTTAAATTATAATTTTCCCAAAACTTTAATGGCCAATTTTGAGAAATTCTGAACTTTAGGTCCCAATTAATAAAATCAAACTTTAGAGGTCCAAAATAGTGAATTTTTCAATCTTTAAAGGTTGATTTTGAAAATTTTCATACTTTAGGAACCAATTTAGAAAATTCCCAAACTTTAGGGACTTAATTTAAAAAAAAATTCAAACTTTAAGGACCAATTTGAAAATTTCCAAACTTTAGTGACTGAATTAGAACATTTTCAAAACTTAGGGACCAAATTAAAGAATTTCAGAACATTATCGAATTATAAAATCCTCAAACTTTAAAGACCAATTGTGAAAATTTTCAGACATTAGGGACTGAATTAGAAAATTTTCAAACTTCAGGGGCTGAATTATACAATTTAGAACTTTAAAAGGCCCAACTTAAATAATTTTATAAATTCGGGGGCTGATTTCATAAAATTCATAACTTTAAGGGCCAATTTAAATTCCTTTTAAACTTTAGGATTAAACATTATTCTTTAATAAGATTAGAGACCTGACTATGCAATATACCCAAAAATTATGAAATTGCATATTGAGTCCCCGAATTAACCAAATTTTCGCCAGAGGTCCCTACCTCAAATCTGAATTGCGCAGAAGCTAGGGTTTAGAAACCCTAGCCGCCGCAGCCACCCAAGAACGCGGCGCCATCACCGGCGCCGCACACTACCTGCAGAAAAACGCGGCGCCATTGCTGGCGCCGTCCTCACCTGCAGCGCCATCGACGGCGCTGCAACCAGAAACTGAAAAGAAAAAAAAAATTGCGTCGCGACGGAGCGCGGCTGCCCATCTCCGACCTTCATTCTTCCATCAACAAACAACCACATAATCAACATAAATCCATAATCGAAACCAACAGATCCCTTCCAAATTTCGAAACATCCATACCCAACAAACCCAATTCAGATTTAAAACCCAGTCCAAAAAATCCGATTTTCTTCACCTAATTTCAATATACATACAAGTAGATATACCGTCAGCAGTGAGAGGAGAACCAAACTCAAACCCAATACAAATTTGAAAACCATGTATCCGGACTGTAGCCAGAATTCAGAGGCCATTGCTGCGTGTATGTCTATATTCACGCACAGAATTTTTTTTTTTTTTTTTTTTTTTTTGGAAATCAGACTTATGCGCGTACACATACAATTAGGTTTTACATATACACGTACAAAATTGATCTGATAATTCAACAGATGTTGGCTCTGATACCACTTGTTAGAAAATTTTATTACAGATAATAATTTATCTATTATCTAAATAATCATCATGTTGGAATTATCAAGAATCAAATAACTGAAGCGGCAGCGTACCTTAATCAAACGTGATTCACGATGAACAATTCAGTTGGTTGGATCTTCTAAATCGATACGTAGTCCGTATTTTCTCTCTGATGATGGGATGTCAGACAAGATGAACAGTACGTAGGATTCAGGGACCATAACCGACTTTATATACTGAATTGCCAATTAACCTAATCCGGCCCATCATGAATTAGGTAATGGCCTGGTATCTACACATAAAAGCCCATACATTAATTAGATGCATTAAAGCCCAATTTACCAAGTCCTTATTAGATCACTTTAAATGGGCTTAACCAAATTTGATAGTCTTTTATTCAATACACAATAATTCACATATAAGCCCACACGATTGATTAAAATCCTTACAACTTCCACAAGCCATCAGAGAAGAGATGACAACTTGTAAACCAGACCCTAGTCTGATCCTAAAATTAGAGCAATCGTGCGTCAATTGAATGAACTGACATATGCATTGGGAAGAATATTACAACAGCTTCCAAAAATACATCAACAACCAAATCATGACAAAGAGTTGGAGTCATCTCATCATCTCTCGGAGGATAAGCCCCTAGCTCGAAGAAAACTAGTTACGTAAGTGGAAGTTCTAAAAGTCAACAAGGGAAATGATAGAGTGCAAAATCGGTATTTAATTTGTGATTTTTTTTTAACCTAATGGTTTTAAATGCTTAAGTTATGGATATTAATTATATTTCATGTTTTGTGGATTATGTGGAGGATTGAGATCAAATTGGACTCAATATCACAAATTGAAAAGAAGAAGTTGAAATATCAAAATGTGTACAATCAGAGAAGGACTTTGCATAAGGCGTGGGTGTGCCTTATTGTTTCATGAAGACTTGACTTATATAGTCGATTTTTGGATGGGGAAAATATTACTATTGGACACACAATTATTTTCTAAGGGGATGTGAATATTTAGAGAGATTATTTATTTAATTAATAGATTTTTATTTTTAAGGGAATAATTAGATATTGATTAAAGGAAGGAAACTAGACCATTCCTTATTTCTAGGAATCTTTCCATAGAAAAACTCACTATTCCTTTTTCTTGTTCTGGATCTTAGGTTTTCCATCATTTTTTTTCTTAGTTTTCTTTTTCCTTTTCAATTTTTATCGATACCTAATTTATTATTCTAGTTCAAGGATAATCGAAATGTTGATTCTTCAAGAATTGTGATATCTAATTAATTCCATTGTTCTTTTATCCCTTTTCTATTTATATATCTTTTGTTTGCATTGAAATTGTTGTTTTGATTAATTAATACAAAGTGCACGTTGTTTTCATTGTCAAAATGATACTTAGCCAATTAAAAATCTAAATCCGTAATTATTTAATTTTTCTAATACACGTGGCAAATAATATAGTTGATTATAGACAGAATTTTTACTCATATTATGAAGATATATAACCTAACTTAAATGAATCACAAGTGTTAATTTGTTGGTTAGAATTGATAGTCTCTCTAGAGATTAACGCTATTGGTAAATTAAATCCTAAGATTGTATTTAGGGTTGTTTATTGATTAGGGAAATAATCAACGCGCGTCTCTTGATTATCGAGATAGTAAGGAGAGATATGTTGTTAGATCGTATCAATGACCATAACCAATTTAAAAAATGAGTAAGGGATTTTATTTTTGCATCCATGATCAATTCAATGAATCAATACTGAGATTATACCTTGGGCTGTATATTTATTTAATTTGATATTTTCATCACTTTAATTCCATAATTGTTTATTTACAATTTGATTTCACATTCAAAACTCAAAACCCCCTCTTTTTTATTTATTGTTTTAATTTTCTTAAAAGATTAAATCTAACCAGTCCCTGTGGATTCGCCTTTGCTCACTACTATCACAATTTATTTTTTAGAGCAAGTTATTATTATTTGTGGGATTCGACAACCATCAAATTTTTGGCGTCGTTACCGGAAATTTGTGTCAAATAGATTTAATTTTTTTTTAAGCTCAATTGATTCATCATTCAGGTATGCCTCTATAAGGAATTGTTAAATCGCTTGCCATTAATACACAACAATTCCAGCAAGAGACGAGGACGGGCATTAAGAACTTGGAGACTCAAGTGAGTCAATTGGCATCAACTGTGAGCAGATTGGAATCTCAACGTAAATTTCCTTCACAAACTATTTTTAATTCAAAACAAAATGTTAGTACAATTACCTTGAGAAGTGAGAAGGAACTGAAAGAACCAAGCAAGATGAAGTAAGGAAATTCGGGGGAAGAATCTGAAAGGAAGTTATCCCACAACATCAATCTAATAAACCTGAAGTCCTTAATAGAGAACCACCTAAATTTTATGTGACAACTTCTCCGTTCCCTAAAAGATTGATTAGGTCCAAGAAGGAGGAAGACGAGAAGGAAATCCTTGAAACTTTTCGCAAAATTGAGATAAATATTCCCTTACTTGATGCAATTAAACAAGTACCTCGTTATGCTAAGTTTCTTAAAAAATTGTGTACCAACAAGAGGAATTTGAAAGGTAAGGAAAAGGTAAGTATGGGGGAAAATGTTCCAGCTGTCCTCCAAAAGAAACTGCCTCCAAAATGCAAGGATACAGATATGTTCACTATCCCTTGCAAAATAGGTAAATTTAAAATTGAGAAAGCAATGTTAGATCTAGGAGCTTCAATAAATATCATGTCCCTGTCTGTTTATTCATCTTTGAATATTGGTCCGTTAAAATAAACAGGTGTGATTTTGCAACTTGCTCATAAAACTAATGTGTATCCTGAATGAGTCTTAGAGGATGTTTTAGTACAAGTAAATGAGTTGGTTTTTTCTGTTGATTTTTATGTACTAAATATGGACGAATATTCTTCTTCTAATCCTACATCAATTCTTCTAGGTAGGCCATTTCTAAAAACATTTAGGACAAAAATTGATGTGCATGAGGTACACTCACAATGGAATTTGATGGTGAAATTATTAAGTTAATATTTATGATGCCATAAATTGTTCTAATGATGTTAATTCTGTTTATTTTATTAATGTTGTTGATTGCTTAGCACACAAAGTTCTCAAATTTAGTGGAAAAGATGGCTTGAGAGTTGCCAACAGTAAGCATCACAAAGTGGATGATCATGGTTATAAACATTTCTATGAAGTTCACCAAATGGAGAACATGACAAAATTGAGCATTGAGAATCCAATCGATGCCGGTTGAAGAAGAAAACAATAAGTCTAGCTAAAGAAGTAAAATAAAGGCGCTTCCAAATTTTTCTTTAATTTTAGCAATCAATTATATATATATATATATATATATATATATATATATATATATATATATATATATATATATATTTATTATTAATTTACTATTATTTTTTTGTGATTCCATAATTTTTTGAAGTTAAATTGACCTTATTTTGATTTTTTGACAGATATGAATTTTCACTATGACGTGGGAACGCATGCTCTATAAAGAAAGCAATAAATTGAAAGAATCTTGGAATAAGGCATGCCCATGCAAGGTGATTCTCGGGTTTAAACATATACAAAAAAAAAAATCTGAAAAAGGAGGAAAAACAGGAACCCTACCTCACGCATCTCTCTCCCTCAACAACCTACAACCCAACCACTACCATCATCTTCATCACCTAGACCGCTGTCTCTTTCACTCATAGACAATTTCAACCACCAGTCTTCACCTCAAACCGGCTGCCACTCCATCTCCAACCCCTCTCAACAGTCCCCTCCTCTCACCCTCATCCACTTTCTACATCACTCTTTTGGAATTTCAGTAGCAACCTCTATCGAGAGCCTTATGGGAAGGGAGAAAAGCACTCACAGTTCCCGTTCTATCTTCAAGAAGTCAGACCATCCAACCCATGGCACTGATTCCCGAGCTTATACGGACGATGGCATCTCACCAGCATGCAAACGATTCCAGGGGAGTCCTCTATTTTATTTTATTTTATAGTTTTTCCTAGCTACATTGAGGACAGTGTATGGATTAAGTGTGGGGAGATTTAGGATTTTTGATGTGCTTTTGCTTAGTTTGTGAAATTTGATTCATTTTAGTTGCAATTCAATTTTCATTATATTCCATTTTGCTCTACTTTTCAAGGGTTTTATTTTTGTTTTTTAAATCTCTTCTTAATTCTGGAATTTGCCGATGCTTGTCCCTTTATGATCTGAATTATCGAGATGAATTGAGGCACAGTGGGGAATGGCACGAGTAGTTGAATTTTTGTTTACTGCACTTGATTTTTTTCTCTTGATGGTTGATTGAATGAAGAATGTGTGGAATTTGATGCACATTAACCCTATTTTGTGAGCTTTTGAGTCTCTTGAGCATTTATATATATACACTACGCCATGCTCTATTCCTTTTGTGTGATTGTCATGTGTAGTTGATCTCTTCTAGAACTTGCTCTGTTATGCATGTTGATATGCCTCTTGGTAATTGGATGCACTAAATAAATAAGGGCACTTAGGTGAAGCCAAATTTAGCTTTCTTGAAATGCCTACCTTGAAATATACCCCCTAGAAAGCCACTTTTGAGTTATAGCCTTTTTTCTTGAAAATTAACCACAATACAAGCCATGAGAAATCCTATTCTTTGTTAATCTTCCATTCTTTTGAACCTTGCATTGAAGGAATATATAGGCTTATTCACATGAGTTTCAATTTATTTTGGTTGAGATTAAAAGATATTGGGAATCAAAGACCCATGATGTAAGTCTCATTGTTCTTTTGAGAAGTGGAAATGTGAAAAATATGTTAAGGATAAGTGGTTGATTTGCAATCTACAATGTTCTTTTATCCACACAAAAAAAAAAAGCAAGCAAAAGAGAAAAAGAAGAGAAAATATGATTGTGAAGCAAAGAGATGCACGTGAAATGGTTCAGAAGTGATTTGATTGAAGGAAGTGCATGAAGTCTAAATGAACTTTTGTGAAGAAGTTTGTATAGCTCCTTCGATGAAATAGTAAAAAAAAAAAATCCTTCTTATCCCACCTTACCCAAGCCCCATTATGACCAGTGTTAAGACCCTTAATTTGCATTCAATATCATTGGTAGCGCCGATGTGATATATTAGCAAGCCTATGGTAAGAATTTTTTATGCTTTGACTTTAGAGTGTATATATATTTTACACCCTAAACACTTTGAGCGTATTGTGTGAGTCTAATATGAGGGTGTTAAATTCCACTACATTTAGATTTCGAAAAATTGTTGAAGTAATTAGTCTTGTGTTGGTAAATGGAGATTTACTCTATTTTTACTTGTTTCTTGCTTGTGTTGAGATTTAAAATTTTAAAGCGTGATGGTTTGGATTGTAGAAGGATATGTGGAGGTAGAAGAATGAATGATGATGAGAACCAATTCATTAATTTGAGTTAAGTTTATGCTTGAGGATAAGCATTGTCTAAGTGTGGGGAGGGGGGGGGGGAGGTTTATAGAGTGCATAATCGGTGTTTAATTCGTGATTTTTATCTTAATCTAATGGTTTTAAATACTTAACTTATGGATATTAATTATATTTCATGTTTTGTGGATTAGATGGAGGATTGTGATCAAATTGGACTCAATATTACAAATTGAAAAGAAGAAGTTGAAATATCAAAAGGTGCACAATCAGATAAAGACTTTGCATAAGGTGTGAGCGCGGCTTATTATTTCATGAAGACTTAACTTATATGGGCAATTTTTGGATGGGAAAAATATTACTATTGGACCCACAATTATTTTCTAAGGGGATGTGGATATTTAGATAGATTATTTATGTAATTAATAGATTTTTATTATTTTAGGGAATAATTAGATTTTGATTAAAGGAAAGAAACTAGATCATTCCTTATCTCTAGGAATATTTCCATACAAGGACTCTCTATCCCTTTTTCTTGTTCTGAATCTTAGGTTTTCCAGCATTCTTTTTTCTTTTAGTTTTCTTTTTCCTTCTCAATTTTTATGGATAGCTAATTTATTATTTCAGTTCAAGGATAATCGAAGTGTTGATTTTTCAAGAATTGAAAGATCTAATTAATTTCACTGTTCTTTTCTCTCTTTTCTATTTATATATCTTTTGTTTGCATTGAAGTTGTTATTTTGATTAATTAATACAAAGTATACGTTGTTTTAATTGTCAAAATGATACTTAGCAAATTAGAAATCTAAATCCGTAATTGTTTAGTTTTTTTAATACAAGTGACAAATAACATAGTTGATTATAGATAGATTTTTGACTCATGTTATGAAGATATATAACTTATCTTAAATGAATCACACGTGTGAATTTGTTGGTTAGAATTGGCAGTCTCTCTAGAGATTAATAATATTGGTAAATTAAATCCTAAGATAGTATCTAGGGTTGTTTATTTATTAGGGAAATAATCAACGAGCGTCTCTTAATTATCGAGATAGTAAAGAGAGATATGTTGATAGATCGTATCAATGAACATAATCATTTTAGAAAATGAGTAAGAGATTTTATTTTTGCATACATGATCAATTCAATGAATCAATACTGAGATTATACCTTGGGCTAAATATTTATTTAATTTTATATTTTCATCACTTTAATTCCGCAATTGTTTATTTACAATTTGATTTCATATTCAAGATTCAAAATTCTCTCTTTTTAATTTATTGTTTTAATTTTCTTGAAAAATTAAATCTAACTAATCCATGTAGATTCGACCTTACTCACCACTATCACAATTTATTCTTTAGATTAAGTTATTATTATTTGTGGGATTCGACACCCATCAAGAAAGCAAACCATCACACCTTGAATAAAATATCACCCAAAAGAACACACAGTGGTTTCAGCAGGTTGGAATTGAGCGCTTCAGCCCAACCTTGTAAAATGGGTGTATTAAGGCCTCGTCGGGCTTATGCGTAATTAGATCAAACTGAAAGATCTGAATGGAGCCCATACCACGCCGAACAACATGCGAATTTCTTAAAGGGTTTTTTTGAAAAAGTTTAAAAGAGTAAATGAGGGTAAGGCACCTATATATAGCCAATGAATTAAATATAAGTACATAATTTGAAGGGACAACTTCGAGACGCGCAATAGAAATGAATGAAATGACAGTTGATGGTGCACGCCTCTAACACTCAAAGTTTTGTACCATATGACGAACTAACACATGTCATTATCATCATCATCGTCATCACCACCACCACAACCTATCAGGTTCCACATCACTTCATCCCATCTTGAAGAAAAAAGTAATAATAAAAGCAATCTAGGAAAAAATCATAGATCCGCTATTATGGACAATTGTTGATGCACGATCTGACATGGACGTGTTGTCAGATCGGTTATGAAAATAACGCACTATTTGAATTGGAGCATGTTTCCCATCATGTAGTGAGCGGAGTACACGAATTGGGTTTCAGTGCATCTTGCATGACCTGAAACCTAGATCATGCGACTTCGAGTAGTACAAAGAACTTTGGAATCGTGGAACATCTCATACAACCCAAAGAAGACTTCGTACGCATGACCTAGTTGGTTATAGAACAACCATTCTGAAAGTTACTTTGACGACAATTCAGTTAAACTAGGAAAAGTCAACGACTTCATACATTTTATGAACTCCAAGAGTTCAGTTATAAGCCAACATTAGTTTGATAAAAGTGGATGTGACTTGTGATTGAAAAGTTGTAGATCACATGTAACGTGTGGTTAAAATTAATAGTTGACTTTAAATTAGATTAAAATTTTAATGTTAATTTCTAAAAAACATGGACTTAAAATGAGAAAGAAATAAGTGAAAGTATAAAATCTATCAAAGGATACTCTAACTCTAATCAAATTAAAACACTGTAATAAAATAAATAGGTAATTGTCCTATGTCACTTTCAGTTAGGTGGTTATTTTTTATTACTTTGGGGAACCAAGTGTTCAGGAACCAATTGCATGTATAATATCCATATAGTTCGTATTAATCTAATTTCGATGACGTTCACATTTCTTATTAAATTTCGTAGCAGCATTTATGTTTCATTATTTTTTGTTACTAAACTTATTATCTCATCTTTCATTGTTCACTAACGCATTTTGTACATTTGTTGATGAAGTCTTTAAAATATTTATGAACCATGTACAAAGATAACCAATTACAAGCATTGATATTTTGAACTTGTCATTAAATGAACTACACTTTCACAAGTAGTACACGTGACTTCATGAATTTTCCATCGAGACAATTGATTTATTAGTAGGGTAGGATATGGAGATTTCTCATAACTACATGCATCACAATCTTGTCAATCAACCAGTAAATTCACCTTTAGGGTGGTTTTTCAACTTTAATTGAGAAAAAAGCACATCCATAATCTCTATATAAAACCCCTTACGAAAATTGTAGTTAAAACAATATATTTGTGTTAAACATCTCAATAAGTGAGATTTGCAAATTATACTTTGTTTCCTTCAAATCTCCCACTTCCCACTTCGCGAATTTCGACTGGTGATATGCTTATGTTCGAAAATTTGAATTGTAATAGGATCTCATTACATGGAGCATTAATTGGAAGCTTCAGGGTGAACCGTTCAATGAGTCTTGCTAATGTGCTATCGATAAGCACCACAATAGATGTAGTTGTATTCTCTCACCACTTCCATTCATCATTTAGGTATGCGAAGTATCCGATGTGCTAGACAATGAATGTAAGATAATCACTCATAACTGAAAATATGATATAAGTTTGTCAACTAAAACACATTTTTCATATGTCAGATCTTCATAACATCAATTGGACAACTACGCATACATTTGTCCTTAATCGTGCTATGCATACTGTGTAAATCGATCGGTGTAGCTGTCTATGTCGACATTTGTGAAGTGTCAACTTCGAATAATTAGTTGTTGATTCCGACAAATTCGCACTGCACGAATGGACTTTAAATGCATAGTGTTCACTGATATCTCGCGATGCGAAATACCCCCGTAAGTGCACGGGTCGTGAGAAGTAATAAAGTGAACCTAGGAGTCCGGATTATCGTCCCACGAGGACTGCTATTAATTACCAAAATATTTTAGTTCTACACTTTATTTGAACGAACAAACAAATTTGAGGTTTTAAACTAAAACTAAAGAAATTAAAATTGGAGAATTGTTTTGTTTTCAAATACGATTGTAAAGTAGTTGGGATTCATTACCTAGATCTATGTTATTAACTCACCTCTCGGATTATGGAAATAACACATAAAATCATGAATAAGTGGCCAGTTCATTCACGCATTAAACGCAATAATAAATCAATACATGCATTAAAACGTTAAAACAAGGAATATGGAATTAAAATAATTAACTAGGCTACATCGTTCATCCCAACATCAAATTTAGTTACACATCATATTTAAATAGCAAAAATAAAATATAATGACGTTCATTGAAAATAACAAAGAAGAATGGAAAGATTGCACCAATTATCAATTCTTCAAGTATCTTCAATTTACGCCCCTCTGCGCTGCTTGAATCTCCAAGAGTTTGAATTAAAAAATCTGTTGTGGCTCGTTCTATGGAGAGGAAAATGTCTGATTTTCATGCAAAGAGATTGTATTTATAGTTGGTGAAGAGATCAAATTGAAGAAGGAAAGAAATTCATCAAATCCGCGCGCGAGTCTTTTTTGGTATCTGCATAGTGTTCAGTATTTTGACCATATCTTTCTCTTTCCTTATCCGATTAAGATGATTCAAATTGATTTAGAAAGATAGCTTAAAGGGATACAATTATTCTTGAAATAGGATTTTCCTAATTCGAACGTTTACTGCCCCAATATTTGGTCTCAAAGTCCGACTAGAATTCTGTCCAGAATCTTCTAGGATTGGAATCAATTTTATGGTAATATTCTTATCATATTCCATTCCTTTTTGACTTCTACTTGCATCCAATTGACTCCTAAAAATCCTCAAAGTATCTTCTTATTATCCAAATCAATCATTTGATATTTGCAAGTTGGTCCCTCATGTTTAATTTGCTCTCCAGTCCTTCAACTTCCAATTGCAACAATATAGTCCCCATACTTTGGAATATTCTCAATTCGCTCGTTTCAACTCTCAATTCCTTCAACTGGATCCTCCAACTTCTTATTCCTTTACTTCGGCACATTGCATCTTTCCGGTTGACGTCACAAACTTATCAATTGCTTATTTTAGCTCCAATTAGCATCCAATTATGCATTTTTCTCATCAATTACTTCATTCTTCATCTTTTGGAATATTTTCTGCAAAGTAAACAAATAAGCACAAATTAAATAGCATATATTCTAAAACGATAATAATTTATTCTAATTTAGACATACAGATAAGTGTATAAAACACACTTATCAAATACCCTAAACTAGAATAATTGTTCGTCCTCAAACAATGGAAAATAAACTACAAAAATTAAAGAAATATGAGAAAAAATATTTTTGTTGTGTCAACATGTTTAACATATGCCTCCATAATCCAAACTAATTTAAGCTTTAACAAGAGTTGTGAACAACAATGGAAAATATTTTTTAGTTATATCTGCCTGATTTTTAAGTGTGTGTGTGAATAACCAATGTCAAACGCATACTTATGCAAAAGATATACTCAACATTGTGTGGCTCATTATGCATAATCTAACCCGAATCCCATGTGGTCAATCTATTATTTCTAATAAAATTCATTTTAACGCTCATGGATGATCACCACTTTCTACTTTTTCTTTCACATCCCGAATTTTTAACTATATGGGTTCTCAACATTTTTCATTGCTTTTTCCACACAAGGTAGTCAGATTCAGAAATATGCATGCACAACAAATCAAAAGAAAGCAGTCCCCAATTCTACAACCTCAACCACCACAGCTCAGTCAACTAAGCTTATACCATGCATTTATATTTTTTTTTTCTTTTGATGTACGACTTTTTCTTTTAATTGTCCCTGTCTTTTACCATCTTTGTACAGAACTTTTCATACTTGCTTTCTATATGATCCCTGTAGCAGGCTTCAGATCGGTAACTCCCAAACCAGTTGGCTTTAGGGTACCAGGTTCAAAGAACCCCTCAGGCGTACTTGCCCGAGTCATAAAGGCTTAAACAGAAAAGTTAAAGATGTTATAATGTCTTGTGTGTAAGTCCACTCTCCGTACTTGCTTTCTAATTGACCCCTGTAACGAGCTTTAGGTCGATGACTCCCAAGCCAATTGGCTTTAGGGCACCAGGTTTGAAGGACTTCTCGAACTTACTTACTTGAGTCAAAAAGGCATTTGAAGAGCAGAATAAGACCTTCAACATTTTTCTATTTTTATGCTGGAAATGGTTCATACCAGTTGACCAAAATGCAGTGACTCAAGTGCAAAACCAAGAACCACAGGCTTCCAACCCATCAATGCACACAAATTCCAACCATTCTACCCCCCAACTTGCCTTTGAGCATGATTGGTTCTAATTTAGGGATGGGATGTCTAATGATCTAAGTTCAGGGATTTTCAAGTCATTCCTAAGTTCAAATTGCATAAAACTTTGCCCCACATGTATTAAACAAAATCCCTCACACAAGCAATTATCCAACACTGACTATGTTTCCAATAAATATGGAATATAGTAAAACATAACTAGTTCAAAATAAGTGCATGCTTTCATGTTGTCCAATTTTCAAGTCTATGCACAAATTGATTCATACTATATCCTAGGCAATAAATAAGTCGACACAAATTTTCAAAATTTTTTCAATATTTTTTAATCCCAATAAAAATAGAATGAGAACATAGAATGAATAACGTGAATATGGAAGCATTTTGAATGAATGATATTTCTCACCCCCAAACTAGAAAGACACATTGTCCTCAATGTTTGTCAAAAAGATTTAAAAATGTAAAACAAGACAAATGAGAGAGAACGAGAACTTCCCAGGTGCATTGGAGATGTTTTGTTGCCTTGATGCTTCCATTTGAAATTGCACTTTGATGCATTTGACCCTTTCTTTACATTGCCCAACTTGATTGGATATGTTTTGATTGGTGTGTGCCTTGCAAAACAAAAGATAAATGACTCTAGAAGATATGAACACCAATAAGAAACTATCCAATTCTAATTATGTTTGCGTGTTTGATTGGGATGACGATGAATACCTAAACTACTAAAAATTGCATAAAAATCAGAACACCCCTAAACATGTAAAATAATGTAACAAGCAAAATTGTCTTAACATGCAAACATGCAAAACATTTAAAAAATGTCACCTATCATGCATGTATCTAAAAACAAGTAAATAAAATAAATACTTAAAGAATAATAAATAAAATGGAAGAAAATTTGGGTTGCCTCCCAATAAGCGCTCCGTTTATAGTCTAAAGTCCGACTTTTTACCATGATTATTCAAGGAACTCTAAATAAAGCTTTTGATGACCTTCTTTGTTTGTGCCGATTGACTTGCTCCAATTTGGATTTATGCACCAAAATTCCACTTTGCCCATGTCATGTATGTTGACATCTCCACTCAATTCAAACTTCAATATGAAAACTTCAATCATCTCTTCGGTACCAATGATGAAATCATTTTTTCCCCAGTGATTGAAGTTAGAGGATTGCAGTATAAAGTTGGCACTTTTAAGTGTCTCCTTGTTTATTTGCTCTTCTATGATCAACTCCTCCGTTTTTATTGAAGTTTCTTTAAGCTTGATGTCCAAAATTTGAGTTGTTGACATTTGGACAAAGATATCTTCATGACAGCTATTTTCTTCTGGTTGATCCACTCTTTTAGGTTCTTCTTCTTTTCCTTCAGTTGTTTCAGCCATTTTTTCTGGCTCATCTGATCTTTTCACAAAAAAATGTTCTAGTGGATACCCCTGCTCTGTTAGATAAAAATTCCCCACACAATCAATACTCCATAAACTATCCTGGGGTACAATAGGACAATCATATAAAGCATGATTTTCCCAGCAGAAGTCACACATCATATAAGTCTGAATTGCAGTTCGATCAAAGAACCATTGATTATTGTTTGCTGCCATCTTGATATGTTGCTTCCAACGATCTAAAAATTCATTCAATACCTGAATAGGAAACAATTCAATGCTTTAAAAAAAATTCCCAAACAAAGACTAAGAAATAAAATAAAAGTAAAAACAAAAAATAAAGTTCAAACTAAAGTAAGAACTAATTGATATCGATATTAATTAACAGTCCCCGACAACGGCGCCAAAAACTTGTTCACTGATATCTCGTGATGCGAAATACCCCCGCAAGTGCACGGGTCGTGAGAAGTAATAAAGTGGACCTAGGAGTCCGGATTATCGTCCCACGAGGACTGCTATTAATTACCAAAATATTTTAGTTCTACACTTTATTTGAACGAACAAACAAATTTGAGGTTTTAAACTAAAACTAAAGAAATTAAAATGGGAGAATTGTTTTGTTTTCAAATACGATTGTAAAGTAGTTGGGATTTACGATTTCACCTAACCAATTAAATTAACTCTAATTCCAGTTTTATTTCCTAAATATGCATTCGGTCAAATTCACTAATTTAAATTGAAATTCCTCTCTCGAGTTTAAATCAACTCGACCAAAATAAATCAACCATGTATCTCTACAGCGGGTCCGAATACTCCTTATCTAGATGCATTACATTCTAGAATTCACACATGACCGCAATAATTACAAGAGTATATCTCTATCTCTCGTTCAATTACCGGATTCATTACCTAGATCTATTTTATTAACTCACCTCTCGGATTATGGAAATAACACATAAAATCATGAATAAGTGGTCTGTTCATTCACGCATTAAATGCAATAATAAATCAATACATGCATTAAAGCGTTAAAACAAGGAATATGGAATTAAAATAATTAACTAGGCTACATCGTTCATCCCAGCATCAAATTTAGCTACACATCATATTTAAATAGAAAAAACAAAATATAATGACGTTCATTGAAAATAACAAAGAAGAATGGAAAGATTGCACCAATTATCAATTCTTCAAGTATCTTCAATTCACGCCCCTCTGCGCTGCTTGAATCTCCAAGAATTTGAATTAAAAAATCTGTTGTGGCTCGTTCTAAGGAGAGGCAAAGGTCTGATTTTCGTGCAAAGAGATTGTATTTATAGTTGGTGAAGAGATCAAATTGAAGAAGGAAAGAAATTCATCAAATCCGCGCGCGAGTCTTTTTTGGTATCTGCACAGCGTTCAGTATTTCGACCATATCTTTCTCTTTCCTTTTCCGATTAAGATGATTCAAATTGATTTAGAAATATAACTTAAATGGATACAATTATTCTTGAAATAGGATTTTCCTAATTCGAACGTTTACTGCCCCAAAATTTGGTCTCAAAGTCCGACTAGAATTTTGTCCAGAATATTCTAGGATTGGAATCAATTTTATGGTAATATTCTTATCATATTCCATTCCTTTTTGACTTCTACTTGCATCCAATTGATTCCTATAAATCCTCAAAGTATCTTCTTATTATACAAATCAATCATTTGATATTTGTAAGTTGGTCCCTCATTTTTAATTTGTTCTCCAGTCCTTCAACTTCCAATTGCAACAATATAGTCCCCATACTTTGGAATCTTCTCAATTTGCTCGTTTCAACTCTCAATTCCTTCAACCGGATCCTCCAACTTCTTATTCCTTTACTTCGGCACATTGCATCTTTCCGGTTGACGTCACAAACTTATCAATTGCTCATTTTAGCTCCAATTAGCATCCAATTATGCATTTTTCTCATCAATTACTTCATTCTTCATCTTTTGGGATATTTTCTGCAAAGTAAACAAATAAGTACAAATTAAATAGCATATATTCTAAAACGATAATAATTTATTCTAATTTAGACATACAGATAAGTGTATAAAACACACTTATCACATAGGCTGATATCAAAATTTTCATCAACCATTAAATGTGTTCATTAATGCTCAACTTGTAAATGACAACATATGATAAAGAATGCTTTATGGTATGAATAATATTACAACAATGGATGATCTTTTTACATTTATAAGGAAACATAGGTATTATACTTGTCCAAATCAATGTTCCTCAAAATCCTAAATAATATTAAGCACAAGTTATTTAAAAGTGGTTTGAAAAAGTATATATAGCCGTTGTTTGTTTTTCTAAAAATCTTTCAATTTTTTCTACAGTATTCAATCTCAACCATATATTAAAAGTCAAGTCCACAATATTTTACTTTTCAACCAATTCTTAACCATCTATTCTCCAAAAAATCATTATTCATTTAAAAAAATTCTTTTTATACAATATCAAACACACACATAATTCATTTCAAAAAATTTCTTTTTATACAATATCAAAAACACACATAATTTATCAAAGTCCCAATGTGAGATTTGCCTCACATTGGTTCTCCTGCGCGCTGCGCGTGACGCGCAGGAGATCCAAACTCTTACAAAATATTCCAGCATTTGAGCGTTGTGACTTGTTAGAAAGAATTCCACTGTAGTCTACAAAGTAATGGTATGCTTTTAGAGTGTGCTCTTGTACTGAGGGACCATTTGCACCCACACACCAACCTTTCACTTGACCAATCACACACTTACCACCTGGTTCTAACATAGCCTCTCATGACAACTAGAACTTTATGTATCATTTCAACGCGTGGCATCAAATAAATATCAACCCATCATCACGTTTCACTTCAGCCAACTACGTTACGGCAGGAAAAATTTGCCAATCGGCAATTAATTTCTTTATACTGTTTTTAAATAGTTGACAACTTTTAAATTTACTTTCGAACCCCAATCAATGTGAAATTAGCAGAAAATCGAAATACAAGTTGTGCGAGAAAGAAAAGAGAGTCCCGGAACCTATGCACTAGCACTCGAGGATAGCCCTGTATGAAATTGAGATTGCTCAACCTCAAAAGCTAATTCATGTGTAGGCAACGGTTCTACCTCTCCTCAGTAATCATTTTTCATTTCCTCTCCTCACTTGGTCACTTTCACGCAAATTTCAATTTGATTCCACCACATTGTCGAGAAAATAAGTCAACAAAGCCATGAGACGAGATAATTCAACAGAATCTAGTTCTATTTTCTTTCTGTTACATTAATATTTCAATTCCAATCCTAATTCTTCAATGAAAATAGTACACATTTTGCTAGCCCTGTAACTCATAAGAGAGATGAATACAATTCTTCCTTGATTAATTCAGTAATTACTTTTGAGGAAAAAAGAGCCAACCCAACATGAGTTTGGACGGGGAAACTGGAAGTGGAGAAGTGGATTTTGGTTAAGGAATGTGACTTTGGTTTAATTGGTTGATTCTCGCTTCCAGAATCTGGATGGCAGTCCATGCAATGGGATGGGGAATGGCCCATATTCAATCCCACTTTGTGACCCCACCACTTCATACCTGCAAAAACAGTAAACATTATTCTATAATAACATATTTTCCCTCAAAAATTCATTTTTTGGTAACACCGTAATAATTATAAATTGACTTAATTATATTTTAGAGGTAAAATACTAAAATGTGTGATTGAAAAGTTGAGAGAAAAATGTATAATTAAAAAGTGATATAAGAAATTATTTTATTTATAAATTATAACAATTGCGTTAAAGATTGTTGGGTATTTGACCCAAATTAATCAAGTGCCTAGTGAAACATAATGAGTGCCTAGTTGAAACAAAGGATGGTGGAGCTAATTATGGTATTTGAATGATAATTAGTCTTGACTAATTATGATGTCTTTGAATGATAATTAGTCTTGACTAATTATGATGTCTTTGAATGATAATTAGTTTTGACTAATTATGATGTCTTGGAATCATGATTAGTTTTGACTAATCATGATGTTTTGGTGTTAAGAGAATTTCATGTAGAATTCTCTCTATAAATAGAGAAGGAATTCAAGGAAGAAACACACCACCACAAACATATTAGAGAGTGCTAATTAGTGCCATATTGTGATCAAAGAGAGAAAATTGTGAGCCTAGCATATTGTGAAGTTTCTTGTAACTCTTTGTAGTGTAAGTCAAAGGGTAGAAATTATATGTGGTAAAGCTCGTTTGTTGTATTTTCTCTGTGATCTGTGGGATTGGGTTGGTGAGTGAAAGTCTATATATTTGTAACAATTTAATATATAGTGAAAAGCTTTGGCGAGGGTCCGTGGACGTAGGCATTTTGCTGAACCACGTAAATTTCTGTGTTCGTATTTATTTTCTTGTTTGCTTATTTTATTTTGAACATCGAAAGATCCTGTGAGAAAATTAAAGTGGGAATCGACGTGTCGGAAATTCCCAACAAGTGGTATCAGAGATACAGGTGGTTCAAATATTTTGAAGCAAAAGAAAATATGTCTGTCAAGTACGATGTGGAGAAATTTGACGGGAGAATCAATTTTGGCTTGTGGCAAGTACAAGTCAAGGATGTCTTGATTCAGGCGGGTCTGCACAAAGCTTTGAAGGGAAAACCAACTGAGAGTTCTGACAAAGAAAAAGAAATTGAATCCAACAAGACTGATGAAGATTGGGAAGATTTGGATTTGAAAGCTGCTAGTACAATACGACTTTGTTTGGCCAAGAATGTTCTTGCAAATATTCATGGGATATCTGCTGCTAAGGAACTTTGGGAGAAACTGGAAGAGTTGTATCAAACGAAGAACTTGTCAAATCGCTTGTATCTGAAGGAACAGTTTCATTCGTTGAGAATGAGCGCAGGTACAAAAATCTCTGACCATCTTAGTGTTCTTAACGGGATTGTTTCTGAACTGGAATCTATTGGAGTCAAAGTTGAAGATGAGGATAAAGCGTTGAGGCTCATCTGGTCTCTTCCATCCACGTTTGAGCACATCAAACCGATTTTGATGTACGGGAAGGAAACGGTGGACTTTGCAGAAGTTACAAGTAAGTTGATCTCTGAAGAGCGACGATTAGGTGGAGACGATAATTCATCTAATAATAATTTGCTTGTTACTGAAAAGTGGAAGAGAGGGAACTCCATGAAGAAGAAGGTGACATGTTGGAACTGTGGTCAATCCGGGCACGTGAGAAGAAATTGTCCAAAAAGTGGAGCGGACTCGGCGAACTGCTCGAAGGACAATGCGACTCTCCTGGTGGAGGGTGGTGATGATGTACTATGAGTAAGATGTGACATCCTCATGGCATGATGCCAGTTGCCATGATAGATGATGTGTTCTTACTGGCGCGGGTACTGTGTTCGCATACAGCATTGGTTTGGTTTAGATGCAAGGTATGTGGTTTTTTTTTATGTCGATGGCTGATGAACTTCCAAGGAGAACCAAACATGGGAGTTGCACCATAAATTTCAGCAATTTTGTTTCGACATGGGCCGATGAAATTCTCGGAGTTCGTTGATAATTCTGAGTGATTATACTCATATGGTGGAGTATGGGACTGTCAAAGTGGAAAAATGCTTGCCTGTTACCCAATATTTGAATTTGGTTTTGGCTTGGACGAATTTGTGTCAAGGTGGAGATTGTTGGGTATTTGACCCAAATTAATCAAGTGCCTAGTGAAACATAATGAGTGTCTAGTTGAAACAAAGGATGGTGGAGCTAATTATGGTATTTGAATGATAATTAGTCTTGACTAATTATGATGTCTTTGAATGATAATTAGTCTTGACTAATTATGATGTCTTTGAATGATAATTAGTTTTGACTAATTATGATGTCTTGGAATCATGATTAGTTTTGACTAATCATGATATTTTGGTGTTAAGAGAATTTCATGTAGAATTCTCTCTATAAATAGAGAAGGAATTCAAGGAAGAAACACACCACCACAAACATATTAGAGAGTGCTAATTAGTGCCATATTGTGATCAAAGAGAGAAAATTGTGAGCCTAGCATATTGTGAAGTTTCTTGTAACTCTTTGTAGTGTAAGTCAAAGGGTAGAAATTATATGTGGTAAAGCTCGTTTGTTGTATTTTCTCTGTGATCTGTGGGATTGGGTTGGTGAGTGAAAGTCTATATATTTGTAACAATTTAATATATAGTGAAAAGCTTTGGCGAGGGTCCGTGGACGTAGGCATTTTGCTGAACCACGTAAATTTCTGTGTTCGTATTTATTTTCTTGTTTGCTTATTTTATTTTGAACATCGAAAGATCCTGTGAGAAAATTAAAGTGGGAATCGACGTGTCGGAAATTCTCAACAAAGATTAATAGAGTCCAAACTACTTCACGGGAAAGTACCTGAATTGAGAGGCTAGATGGTGGATCATAACGAGCATCTCTAGCTTAGCAAGTTCGTTACCGGGGCAGGCATGTACTCCACTGCCAAATGGCATAAATGTATTGTGTTTCACCACATCCTACAACAAATCCGTTTCGTAAATTAAATATAAGCATGTGTTCGGGTATGTGGAATATTTTTTTTTATAAACATATTTATAAACTACATAATTTTTCGAATAATTTTTTAATCATACATATTTTCTCTCTCCAATTTTCAACCACTACTTTTTACCTCAAAACAGTAAATAAACCAATTTACAAATCAAACAGTGTTACCAAACGGAGCAGAATCAGTTTATAAATTATACAAATTTTCAATTATTTTTAATTACTCACATTTTTTTTTTAATTAATTTTCAATCATTACTTTTTTCCTTAAAATATAAATAAATTAGTTTATAAAATAAATAATAAATAATGTTACCAAACGAAAACGTATCATTTGTTTAACTTGACAAATTACATTTTCTCCTTAATTATGCCACGTGTGAGATGTAAGGGTATATTAATGAATTGATCTCTTTGTTTCCATAGTATTAAGTAATGGTGATCACAACTTAAATTTTGCATCTGTTTGGTAATTTTTTTGGTTATAAATAAAGAAGATGATATTTTCAAAATAAAATATGTAATTGAAAAAAAGATTTGAGGAAATGTGTATAGTCTGGAGAAATGTGATCTTTGTAAACGGTTTTCCAAATGGACTCCGTTTGATAAATCAATTAAAAACATGTTTTTAAACAACACAATTTTTCAAATCACTTTGTAATCATAGCATTTTCTTTCCCCATTTTTCAAGTATACATTTTACTTCGAAAACATAAAAAAAAACATGTTTTTAAACAAAAAAAAAAAACTTTAACAAACGAAGCCTTTGTCCATAGTCAACAGTTTAACTAATAAACAAATTAACATTTGAGCCTAGTTAATTAACAAATACAACTTGAAAACTAAGTTAATTAACAAAGGAACTGAATATGCATTTAAAGTGAACTATAAAAAATATTATGTGTACCTCAAATCTTGAAGGATCAAACTTTTGAGGATCAACAAAGAAATCTGGATTGTGATGAATATTCCTGAATAAAGGCATGACCTTCCATCCCTTTGGAATTAGGTACCCTGCCACCAGATTTTTAGTATTTCAAATATTATTACAAGAGTTACCAAAAAAAAAAAAAAAACGGAAAGCTTACCTTTATACTCCACATCTGTGACTGCCTCTCGAAATGTGAATGATATAATGCTTGCCATTCTCAAACTCTCTAGAATCACCTGAAAAAAATATATATATTATTTACCGTCAAGATTGAACACGAATTGATACTTCTTATAAATGGTTTAATGTGATTTTGTTAAATTTTTTTAGCATTATCTGTAATTTGGATTAAACTTAACCGACCTAAAACGAAACCAAATATATTAATTTACCTTGTAAGTAAATGGCATATTTCTTGTCTGATTCCATGTCAAATGACTATTTTCATTTCGATTTGATTGGTATATTGCCATCTGCTCAGCCTGCATGCAAATCACAAGCATATGATTACAAACCAAAACCAAAATCAAAATCAAGCACGAGGTCAAGAAAATTATGAGACTCTTACCTCGACAGCCTCGAGAACTTTGGGGTTGTCGTAGAGGTACTTGAGAATCCATGTCATGGCACTTGCAGTCGTGTCTTGTGCTGCGAAAAGCACTCCGATGATGTTATCGGCAATTTGTTCATCATTTAGAGTTTCACCCTTTTCATCTTCATAATTCAGCAGACAACTCAACAGGTCCTTCTCCAAAGCCCTCTTTTCCTTTCTCTCTCTCGTAATGCTACTTAATATTTCACTCAGCCTCTTCCTTGCCTTCACGGATTAAAATAAATGAGTGTCCCGTATTATTAAGGAGAAGAAGCATCACTTGAAAATTATTTCTAGGGGGGCACTTTTAATTAAAATTATGATACGACGCACATACATAAAATGTGATGAAAAAGTAAATGACAAAGTAGTTATTTAAACCACTTCATGTATGTACGTCATGTCATAATGTCACTTAAAAGTATCCCTCTAAAATTACTCACACTTATGCTTAGTCATGACTTTACCTTTTTTGCCTTTTGGTATGGAGTTCCAGGTAAGTTTGTTGGAAAAGAATTGTACCCTCTATCTAGCATGCTATAGTTCTTCTTCAATTCTTCTTTGTAACCGGGCTCCAAATGACCAAAAATGGATAGCATACCTACTTCTAATGAGAACTGCAGGGAATCAGAACAAATCAGACTTGAAGACGGCCCCAAATGCATACCCAAATCCAGGGATGGAAGAAATTAGAATAATGTTATTTGAACACCTAAGTATTATTACCTCCTTCACATGTGTGTGAGGCCTAGCGTATCAAAAATTCTACTTGAATAATCCAAATGAACAACCCTCTGAACAACTCAATCACATGGGTGGTGGGTGGGTTGTTTATTTGGATTGTTTAAGTAGCATGATTGCTCATGTATTCAAATAGCATAGCATGATCTGAGAAATTAACCTTTTTCATCTTATGGAAAATGTTAATGACATCGTCCCCCGTCCACGAATCCATTGAAGACACTGCTATGGCTTCGATGTCTGGCAACAGGTTGCGGATGGGATCCGGGTACAAGGTGCCCTGAACCAGCTTCCTAATGCGCAAATGGTAGTCCCCCTGGTGAAAAAAAAGCGCAGAGGGGCCGATCAAGTTTTCCTTGCTCTTGGGATAAGTGGGCTTGAACAAATGCGCCCGAGTGACTAGCACGAGCCGGGCTGCTTCTGGGCTAGCCAACATTATACAAGGGCAACCAAGTATATGTGTCTTGAAGATTTCTCCATACCTGCAGCATAACAACATCCCGGTTCGGTTGGTTATAAAAAAAATGTCAGAATTCATTCACAAAATAATTGGACAGTAGCAAGAAACCTCTTTTCTTTGTCAGAGAAAAAGACATTTGGATCTTGGGAGTAGAGTTGAAGAGTTTCTCCGACATAAGGCCACCCCATTGATCCTGGAGGAGGGAGCTTAGTTTTCCTTTCTGACTGTTTTCTTTTCATTCTTATTGAAATCACAGACAAAAATAGAAAGGTAAAAACAGACACAAAGAATGCAATAATCTTCTCCATGTCTCTCTCTCCTCTCTCTCTCTCTCTGATGCCTTCGTATTCTGAGGTGATATTTGAATATTCACTGAGAAATAGAGGCCTGCTGGTTTATATAGGCGCAGAAAGGTGGATTGAAAAAAAGTTGAAAAGACAATTTTTTTTTTTTTTTATTATTATTTTTTTTTGTATAATTCGATTCGATGGTATAGTATTATTATGACGTGTACGTATTTGAACAGTAGTAATTTATTACAGAACAATACAGAAATACAGATTACCATTTTCCTAGGGAAGTCTAATATAATTTGGAAAATGCTAAACTTAAACACTCAATTACATACTACTCACATGGGAGGACCTTACAAAATAATAAAATATTTATGAACCCCACCTCATATAAGTAGTGTAAAATTGATAGTGTGTAAAATTTGTGTCTAAGTATAGCATTTCCCATATAATTTCTATTGAAATTTATCACATCTTCCAAAATCTAATTTTGACTTCCTAGACACTTTTAATTAGGGAGATAACCAAAAATCATGAATCGGATATAATAGTAGTAAGTGGATCGATCAAGTATCCGAATTCTAAAGAACAAAGTAATTTTTATTTATTTATTTATTTTTAATTATCAATTTAGTGGCACTTCGGCCATTATGGGAACATTTTTTAAATAAGCCAATTCATTCTAAAACAATTTGGTTTAGGTTTAAAAAATTTTAATGCTTGGATTAAAGTAAACTCGGGCCGTTTCAAAATTTAAAGTAAAAACAGTAGATTTTTGCCGAAAATTAGACTGATAGAAACAATCTTAATGGATCCCGTTTCAGGAACATAATGGTACACCGAATTGTGCACACCTACATACTTGACGTTCATCCGACCACTTGTCCATCACATCGGTGATCAGTCTGAAAATCAACTGCCCAGATCAGTTCGATCACATTTTCGATCTAGATTTTCGATCTCTTTAGCATAATCCACAATCTTAATATCACAAAATTATTTGGAGAGCAACTACTGGTATTGATGTGTAAAGTGAATTATGTTAGATTATTTTGAGAGTATCTCAAACATAGGACCCAACATGATTTCTATCTTTCTATTAGACTAGGCATAAAAATGTGAGACTCTGCATTTTAATTTTTAGGTATGACAAAAATCCAAAAAAAATCAATTTTCCTTTTCATCGAGGAACAATAACATAATTGTCTTACATATCAAGGCATCCAATCACATGATGTTACACACTTTCCTACCAAGAATATTGACGAAGTTTCTTGATTTTACTTAGGTAACCGATTCCGAACTAATGTACATAATCGGAGTTTCCATGCATGTAAAATGATTTATTAGTCAATCTTTGTCTTGTTCACAATCATGCAAATGAATTCTTGATTCACTGTCAAGAAGCAACCACTATGTTCCATATCCATATATTAAAACTTTGACTCAGCTTATGTGCACGTGGATGAAAAATGGACAAAATGAAGATTTGATGACGTTTCAATATTCTCAAAGGTTCCTCATTGGTCTTATATCCATGTTTGATATAAATTAAGATTTATTTTAATCTAAATCAATAATCAATTCCAATTATATATTTTATGGGACTTAGATTTTTTAACCGTGCATTTCATCAGTTTTTATTAAAATATATTAAAATTTTGATTTTAATTTCTACCAAACAAAGGCAAGTTTCATATTGAGAGCACAAATTCTAGCAATTTTGTCATGCATTAAGTTTAATATATGTTTGCACGTTCATGTTCTAACATTGGATTGACAGAGGTCTTCTTGATAATCAATTTGAACCAAATTCAAATCCATCCGCTGGCTACACCAATTCCATTTTTTTTGGGGGCAATTATATTAAGATTAACACAACATGTTTTCTTTTGTGCAAATGACTACTGACCTTACACATTTAAGTGTTTGGACTTCAAGTCCTATAACAATTATTACGATCATGCTCAAATAAGTTTGATACGTCACTAGTAAGGGCCCACATAAGACCAATTGACTATCAATACGACCCTGTGCTAAGCAAATTATGGTTGGCAAGGATGTTACCTTGCTCGAAACACCACACGATCGGACTTATTATGTCTAGCTGCGTCCATCTGAGGCATGTACTCTAGATTAGTGGCAAGATCAGTCATTGTGCAAATCAGACATTGTGTCAGAAGGGATGTGACCTTTTCTGATAATTGTGGCTTGATGAGACAAACTCTTTAAAGGGATGTGATGTTTACTTCAATTCCATGACACATAGTAATGATTGTAACTGAATAAATGGTTTTCCTTTGTGATGAATTGTGGGCCTGCCATGTGTAGAAAGTATAACAGGTGTCGCAATTTAAGTAAATAATTCTTACTATAAATAAAGTGCACTTGTCTCTAAGGGGGGGGGGGGGGGGTTAGCAATTCTATACTCTAACTCAATATACCACACTGGCTCCCTTTTCTCTCTTTTATACACCTATATTTCCCGTATTGAACATATATTTACTCGAAATGGGTATTGACTTGGGCGTCGGAGTGCAAACGGGAACCACCTGGGCCCCCTTTGCGCGCTGATTGTTTGTCTTAGTGAGCAGAAAGTCCACGTGTTCAAGAGTGAGGAGTTGAGACATGCTGATCCAAAGTCCTACCAGATTTTGTGGTCAACATTTTGGTACCGTCTGTGGGAAACCACACTTCCAACCACGGGATCATGTGGTAAAAAGCTACCAAAGGCCTTAAGCAAAAGGGGATAACCTCTTGAAAAAGAGTGTAAAAACATCTTGAAAAATAGTTGAGAACCATAAAATCCCCTGAAGAAGGACAGCCTGAAAAGGGAAATCCCTGAACAAGGGACTCCTGAGGAAAGACACCCAAAAAAGGGAAACCCCTGAACAAGGAAATCCTGAAGGACACTCGGAAAATGGAAACTCCTGAACATGGGACTCATGAAAAAGAGAACCCTGAAAAGGAAAACCCTTGAACATGGGACTCATGAAGAAGAGAACCCTGAACAAGGGACTCCTGAGGAAGGACACCCTGAAAAGGGAAAATTCTGAACAAGGACTCATGAAGAAGGACACCCTGAAAAGGGAAACCAGTGAACAAGGGACTCCTGAAGAAGGACACCCTAAAAAGGGAAACCCCCGAACAAGGGACTTTTGAGGAAGGACACCTTGAAAAGGGAAACCCTTGAACAAGGGACTCCTGAAGAAGGACGCCCTGAAAAGGGAAACCCTTGAACAAGGGACTCATAAAGAAGAGAACCCTGAAAAAGGAAGTCCCTGAAAATGAACACCTATGGAAATTTCCCATTGAAAGTGGAACGAACATCTCATAAATATCGTAACAGCACACAATGTCAAAACAACCCCACAATCATGCTTGATTTAAATGTCACAGCAACGCACAGACTCATGAAATACTAAAAGTTCTACTTATTGTCGAAGCGGAATGGTTCGAAACAGCCCACCTTTATTGTCCCAACATGACAAGACTCAAAAAATAATATTTTATAAGCCTCAGCTTAAGCGTTGAACCAACGCATGGTCTAAGAGACCACCATTTTATAAGCCTCGACTTTGTGTTGAAATAACACATGGTCTCAAATACCCCATGATCATATGCCCCTGACTTGAGCGTATAACCAAAGCATGGTCTAAGAGACCACCATTTTATAAGACTTGGCTTTGTGTTGAAATGGCACATGCTCTCAAAGACCCTATGATCATAAGCCCCGGCTTAAGTTTTGAACCAACACATGGTCTAAGAGACCACCATTTTATAAGCCTCGATTTTGTGTTGAAATGACACATGGTCTTAAAGACCCTATGATCATAAGGCTTTGTGTTGAAATAACACATGATTTTCAAAGACCCTATGATCATAAAGCCCCGGCTTAAGCGTTGAACCAACGCATGGTCTAAACGACCACCATTTTATAAGCCTTGGTTTTGTGTTGAAATGACACATGGTCTCAAAGACCCCATGATCGTAAGCCCTAGCTTAAGCGTTGAACCAGTGCATGGTCTAAGAGACCACCATTTTATAAGCCTCAAATTTATGTTGAAATGACACATGGTCTCAAAGACCCTATGATCATAAGCTCTGGCTTAAGCGTTGAACCAACGCATGGTCTAGGAGAACTCCATTTTATGAGCCTCGGCTTTATGTTGAAATGACACATGGTCTCAAATACCCTATGATCATAAGCCCTGGCTTAATCGTTGAACCAACGCATGGTCTAGGAGAACTCCATTTTATAAGCCTCGATTTTGTGTTGAAATGATACATGGTCTCCAAGACCCTATGATCATAAGGCTTTGTGTTGAAATGACACACGGTTTCAAGATCCTATGATCATAAAGCCCCTTCTTAAGCATTGAACCAACTCATGGTCTAAGAGACCACCATTTTATAAGCCTCGACTTTGTGTTGAAATGACACATGATCTCAAAGACCCTATAATTGTAAGTCCCGGCATTCTGGGAACCCGTTTCCCCTACTCCCTCTACATTCCTTGAAAACATGCTCACCCAACACGGGTAATGTGAAGATGCACACCCAACAAGCACTCAGAAACGACAGGGTTTAAAGAAAAGGAAACGGTAAACATATGCAAAAGAAGGGGAGTTACCTGTAAATAGGAGGGGAAGAAACGCTTCTGTTGATATGGAGGGCTAGGGAAATACTCCGTCTGATAGGGCGCTCTTCATTGTCAGAAAATCGTCGGAGAAAGAAGAGGCAGAAGAACTTTTTCGCAAAAAGCAGGGATAAAACCACACTCGTTATGGACTTCTATTGTTGCGTAAAAAAAAAGTAACAAGTGGAATACTAGAGGCTTTATAGGAGTCCATGAATTAACTCGGCCTTCCATGTGTCATACTTAGCAAGTATGATGAAAGTTAAACAGGCGGGAATTTGAAGGTATTATAATTATCAAGTAGCGCAAGTGCAGGACACGCGCGTCGAAAGGTGTGCTGCGTAAGAAGGCTTCTTGGGAACCAGCAAACCATTATTACCATACCCTAAAAGTCCTTCAATGAGGCGTGCAAATGCAGGAGATGGTTGACTTACAAGAAGGGAAATCCAATAGTCCCTATTTCGTAAATAGTGATAATGACACTAGACTTTTGGGAAATCGCATTGTTTCACCCCGGTGAGTCTGCTCACATAGTCTTCATCAAATTTGGTCCGCCCATGAATGAACCCCCTAGACTTGAGGGACTAGTGTTACGATCATGCTCAAATAAGTTTGATAAGTCACTAGTAAGGGCCCACATAAGATCAATTAAGTACCAATAGGACCTTGTGCTAAGCAAATTATCGTTGGCAAGGATGTTACCTTGCCGGAAACACCACACGACTGGACTTATTATGCCGAGACGCGTTCTTCCGAGGCATGTACTCCAGATTAGTGGCAAAATCAGTCATTGTGCAAGTCAGACATTGTGTCAGAAGGGGTGTGACATTTTCTGACAATCGCGGGTTGATGAGACAAACTCTTTAAATGGATGTGATGTTTACTTTAATCCCCAGACACATAGTAATTATTATAACCGAATAAATAGTTTACCTTTGTGATGAATTGTGTGTCTGCCCCGTGGAGAAAGTATAACACATGTCGCAATTTAAGTAAATAATTCTTACTATAAATAAAGTACATTTGTGTTTAAGGAGGGGGTTAGCAATTCTATACCCTAACTCAATATATTACTCTTGCTCTTTTTTTCTCTCTTTTACACACCTATATTTTCCGCATTCAACATATCTAATCTAATCTAATCTCTAATATCTAATCTAATCTAGTCTAATCTATCTAATTCTAATTCTAATACTATATTAAAGAAGAATAGTGGATAAAAATTTTCCCTCCTAAAGCTCCCGCCAAAGCAAGACAAAAAGGAAAGAAGAAGGGAAAAAAAATAGCACAAAAAAAGAGCCACCCATTTTCTGCCAAATTGTACCATCATTGTCGAAGTGTCAATCAATTAACTAGATAAATACTAAAGCAAAGAAGCTGCACCCATTTTTTTTATTTTACTGGTCCCACGTTTGTCATACTTTTAAAAATATTGCATTCTTTGAAATAAGAATGATCTACACATAAAAAATTTTATAATTTATTTGAAATAAATTTTAATGATTGAATTAAAAAACAAAATCTAATCAAGTCTTTGTTTGGTGGCCCATATAAAATAAGTTTAATTTATAATGTATATTATTTTGGTTTTTTAAACAATATATGTGGTTAAAAATGAGAGAGAGAATGTATATGATTAAAAAGTGATTTGAAAAATTATGTCCATTATAATTTGAATTTATAATGTTTACTGAACACGGCCTAAAGTAATTAGCTAATATAAATATTTGAGCAAACTTTGTACATAATGTCCCTATTTGATGTTGATTTTAAAGAGTTTATTTGAAAAAAATAATCTTTTAATAATAATTTTCAGGATAATGTGTGGTTAAAGAGTAGAAAATCTTCTATGAATTTTTGTGTAATATTATTTTAAATAATGGTACCAAACTGAGGCTTTGAAGAATATCAAACATATGCGAAACAAAGCATTAATAATATGTTGTTATTATTATTTGTATGTTTTAATTATATTTACCATGACTTTTTTTATTCTTAACAGCAATATTAAATGATTTAGTTATATTGTTTGTAAAATTCTAATAGTTATTTTAATATAATAATATTTTTTATGCATTTTATTTTTGTGTTGATTATGTATAAACACTAAAATTTTACAAATGTTGTTTATTAATAATTTATTTGAAATGAATTTTAATAATTGCGTTAAAAAACAAAATCTAAATAAAGTAATTATGCTAATATGAATTGATTTATAAGTTGTAATAATTGCATTCAATAATATAGGCTTAGTTAAAGTAATTACTAACGACACAAATGTAAAAATAAGGCTTTGAATAATGAGTATCAAATAGGGGACTGAAGAAGTAATAATATGTTGTTATTATTATTTTTATATTTTGATTATAGTTACCTGAGTTTTTTATTATTAGCTATACTACTAAATGGATTAGTTATATTGTTTGTAAAATTTTAATATTTATTGTAATATAATAATATTTTTTATGCATTTTGTATTTGTGTTGATTATGTATAAATATTAAAATTTTACAAATGTTGTTTATAAATAGTTTATTTGAAATGAATAATGATTTTTATAAATAATGTGTAATTAAAAAATAGAAAATAGTTTTTAGATTTATACGTAATATTATTTTATTGATAAAAGTTTGGTTAGAAGAAAAAAGAGAAAATTGTGATTAGTTTACAGTAACGATTAAACCAGGCAAAGATGAATTAAGACAAAGGATGACAAATGCTAACATTGCTTCATTTTTAAATGAATATATCTTATAAAAACCTGATAGATACCAAGATAGAAGGCGTGATAATTTTCCGAACTGAAATACACCAGCACATCAGTTTGGTATTTCTTTAGAAACGTAATTATATACACATTTTTTAAACCAGAATATTAATCTTCTTGATTATTTTTTTTATGATTTTCATATATTACTAATCTGAAAATAATATATTCAGATTGAGAAAATCATACTTGAATGGTTCTATTTTTTTTCGGAGGAATAAAGTTTAATCTTATTGTCGTTCATTCATATTATTGTTAACTTGATATTTTGCATTTTTCCTTATAGTGATAGTGTAACTAATTTGAAAAAATATTATTAATTTTCTTTTATAAATATAAAACTATATCGTGAAAATTTGTTGCAAAACATTTAACTAATCTTGAAATGTTATAATCTAAAGAACATAAGAATTTTTCTTATATTGGGTATTTTTATAAATTTTCAACTTGGACTATTAGGGGGGCAAAAGATTGAGACTAAGCCAAAGAATTTCTTTCAGGATGAATAATTGCATATTTGATTGATTATTTTATATTTAATTTTTTGGAATACATTGTTCATTTATATTATTCTTGATTTTTTATTTCCTTTTTTTGTAAAATAATTACGTAACTTATTTTATCCCTAATTTTATTCCTATCCAATATAAGTAAGATTTGTACCTTAGAAATGTTATCGCAAAATAGGAAATTATGGAAATTATTTGTTTAGAATAGTTTATGATTGAAATATGAGTATTTTGTTTTTTGAAATTATGGTGAAGGCATTGTAGAAATTTAATATATGTGATAATATCTTTACAGAGATACGTGCAAAAATCCTAAGAATGAATTGTCAAAATTGTCCAAATTCTATGCATTGTTTTTCTTTGAATATTCCATTACTTTTGCCTTATCACACTACTTTGTCATATTTTATGTAATATATTTAATCTTAATAGTTTCCAAAAAGTATATTCATCTTTTGTTATCTTTTTAATAGTTTTCACATATATTATGATAAGAAAGTATTTTAAGAGCATCTCCAATCATTGTGTATAATAATAATTAGTGATTTAGATCTTCAAATTTGCTGGATTAATCATTAATGATATTCAACGGGTTTTGTGAATTTGAAATAATTTGACATTTTTAATTTATTTTATACTTCATAAATATACAGAGATCTATGAGGAATATTCCGTATTTTAGAATTAAATTTTTACTTTGCAAGAGTAATTTTTTATATTTTACTTCAAATATTTCGTGTATATATCTAATACCTCGTAAATTGCACGGATGATAGATCTAGTATTTACTCGAAATGGGTATTGACTTGGGTGTCAGAGTACAAACGGGAGTCACCTTGGCCTCCTTTGCATGCTGATCGTTTGTCTTAGTGCATAGGAAGTCCACGTATTCAAGAGGGAGGAACTTTTGTGGTCAACAACAATAATCCCTATATTGGGATTTTTATATTTGACCAAAGTGTTATAGATTTCATCAACCTCATTTTTCACAAGAGAATTGTATAATATATCTAGTCGACTTATTTCTCGATTCCATTATATCTCAATATAAACATAACATAATATAGAGAGATCTCTTTATATTTTCTATCATCAGGTACATAAATCTCTTATCAATTAACTATGTCCCTTTTACTGACCAGAAGTATTTAGCCTCACAGGGATCATCTCAATTATTCAAGAGATATTTGTTTTTGGAATCGATTGTCATTACGCTTTAGGCTTGATCACGTTTCAGGTGTCTTATTATTTAATTTCCCCATAAAAATCTTGTATTCTATACATCGGTTAAAAATGTCGCAACACATGTCAGTCACAATTAGGGATGTAATCTTAATCATATATCTCAGTGCGTTTTGTTGGAATGTATATATATCGCACTTTTTAGAAATCATAAAACTTCACAAGCTAATTGTTATTTCATTGTATGGACATGTTTATATGTAGAATATTTTTGCATGAGAAATATTTATATTAAAATTGTTTTCATAGAAAATAACTTGATGATTTTAATCTGCTAAACCATTAGCAATACAATGTTCTATTATCTCAATTAATTCATAAAATTATTAATGATTTTGAGATATATTCATGCTAAGATTTATCACTTTGCTCGTAATATCTTTACTTGAGCAAATAATTAGTAATTCATTTTCTTAGTGAGATAATTAATTTGCTTTTGAGCACAAGCAGTAATGAGAACTTGTTAACCTGAACAAACTTCTAGTTCTTCAATGAATGTCATTTTGCATTTTCAATAAATCTCATTATTGAATTGGGATGATCCATCTGCTCATGCTAAATTATAGAACTTCTGGTTCAGTAAGATATTTATTTCACTTATGCATATGAATGAACTTCAGGTTCAGTACAATATTCATTTCCCTTGTAAGTATTTTTATATAGTACGAATCAGTATATCTTGATTTATTACGTCGAAAAAGGCTTGGAACGATATCCCAAGAAAATAATTCTTGTCCCCAAATCTTTCATTTTCTTTTATCATATCGGAAAAGGTAATGGCGCATTATCTCCTTGTTCCCACATTTTTTATATTTTATTCCTTATTTCTTAGTGGAATCAATGTCACGCGGAGTTATCGCTCTTTCACGCGTTAAATGATGCATTTGAATATACCGTTTGGGAAAAAGATTAAATCCATCAAAAATGAATGTCGTATTATCAAATATTCATAAATATTATTCTAATCTTCCGGTAAATATTTTGAAAAAGATTTACCGAGTTCAACTTGAAAAATTGAGGTTGTTGATGGATCAAGGTATCCTAGAAGATGTTCATTGGTTGATCAAAGCAAAAGTTCGAGTCGCTGGTGATTTACCAAATTCATTTTTTAAACACATGTCTGGCTTAGGTAAGAATACTTTCGCAAAGAAGCGGATAACAAAAAAACTAAAAGGTTGTTACAAATGTGCTCGATGGACATGTGATACTCATTGTAAATCAATAGGATATACATCCAGAAATCGAGATGAAAAACCGATTTCATTAAAAGGGGACTGAGTAAGGAATCTTTGGATGATATCCGATTGACTCTTAAGACGCACACTTGTGCGTATATGCACTGTGAACTTACTATCTTTATAAACTCAATTCAATTATGGGAAAGACCGTTATAGTCTCAAGTATATAATATCAAAAGATCATGTTTGCCAATCTGTTATAAATAATGATGTTTTGGCTATTCAACATTAATACAAGGTAAATCAGTATAGTGTATATATGTATACATGTATATTTCAACAAAAAAATTTATATTTTCATTTTTCGAGTATTAACAGATTGTTACTGAAAAATAACCGAAAAAGAGTATCAATTATAGAGCATTAATATGCAGTCAGATTAATATAATCAAAAGTAGTGTCATTTAGTCAAAAGTAGATAGTTACTTTTTCAAAAGATGAGTAATAAAATAGTGAAGATTTTCAAGTTTAAAAAGTCGATTATTTTCACAGTTTCATGCATCCAAAAATAACATTTTCTCATAAGTTTTCCTTCATTATACTTGAGAGAGAAAATGAAAGAATCAAAACTTCGAAAGATCAAAATTATCTGTGTATTTTGTGAATCAGATATAGGGAAAGGCTTTAGGTACCTTGATGCAGCAATGCTTCTAGGAAAGATGTTAGGAGAGAGAGGAATCATTATAGTGTATGGAGAAGGTAGCAGTGTATTCCTTTTCTTAACATGTTTTAGTTTGACTCTTTTGTACTTCTTCAAGAGCAATAATAATGTCCTTTCAGTATGTTCAGATGATGAATTGTACTTCTTCTGGAGTACACATGTATTTGTGCAAGAACTCTTCCAGATATTTATCAAATCTGTTGGTATCAATCGTATAATATTTGTCTCATAGCACAGATGAAAAATCTTTCACAATAGCTATATCCGTGCTATTATGTGATATTATCTTATCGTACATCAACATTTTCTTGTTGAATAAATCATTTTCACATGTCTTTTCAATACAGATAATGGTAACTTGTGGTACCGTTTTACTAAAATATTATCCAACTTTATTAATGATAACTTCTAGTGCCATTTGGTGAAATATCAAATGACAATAATCATATCAACGTATTTATATTAACAACAACCTTTAATATGTTAGAATTAACTAACAATTGAGGTGTTTTATAAAATATGAATATATGTAAAGTATTTCATACATTTAGTGGACAGGTCAACCGCGTAGGTGTCAATATAATGAAATAATTACCTTTTCATAAGTGAGTGAGTCATATTCAGTTAAGATATAAATCTAGTCCATAATAACTCAATACATTACGGTATGGTAATAATTATAATACTGAACTTGTTTAAACTTTTTAATTTATTTTATTGATCACATATTAATACTAAACAATTATGAATATATATTTTTAATATTAATATTAAGATCAGTAATCATAATTAACCAAATACGTTAAATTACAATTAATATACTTTAAGGTATTGTCAAAGGTAAAATGTCCATATTTTAATATATTGCTCATTTGAATGAATCGAAACCGTCAACACATTTGAAATTTGACTTAGAATAAACTTACTTTTAGTTCGAAGTTCAAAATCACACCAGAAGTTCTTAAAAAATAGTTTTTAAGAAATCGCCACATTCGACCATCGAAAAATTATCAAAACTGCATTAAAACAGAAATGTAAGATCATAGAAAAATCCCAAATGTCGAGACAAACAAACTGTACGTTGACATATCCGGCAAATTTTGTCTCATGCTCCCCCACGCCGAAGCGACGTCTGCACATGGGATTCACGTGCCTCACACGTCAACACACTCCGGCATTGAGCGTTCGTCCGGTCGTCGTGAGTCTGGATCCGATCTTCGATCGTTCATGTGATGTTTGGTTGGCATAAGTATTAAATAATGGTTTGTAGTTTGTAAAATTTCCATTTTTCTTGAACTTTTTAGATTTACGACATATGAGTTTTTTCTAATGCCAAAAACGTTAGATCTAGGAAAGGAAAACGTTGATAATAATAATCAGATTTCTGATACAGAGGTTCATCATTTGGATGCAACTGTAGAGTATACTCCCGTCATATTACTCAATATGTTAGATACTCGTATTGATAACGTGTTGTAAAACTATCAAAATTATACTAAAAAAAATATATAGATAGAGAGAATAGAGAGGATTCTTCCCATTCAATGATATAAGTTAGGTAAGTGATTTATAACAACAAGATAATTATAGCCAATGTTGATTACTCGGTTTTAGTAACTGGGTACCTTCACTTGACTTGGCACTTGACTTATTCTTTATGCAGTATAGTTCTTTTAAAATCTACTTTTAAAATAAATAAATAAGTAAACTTGAATTAAATAATATTTTTATTGATCAAATAAAAAATAAGTTATTTACTGTAATACGTTAAAAATTATTATTTCAATAACTTTATTTACATTTTGTGCTTGTTTGAAGGTGTATAAAAGCGAGTCTTATAGAGAGTAATTCATTTTTCATATAGATAGAGTAAAATACTTGTAAAACAAAATTTTGACTTACTTTTAAGCTCGACAAAAGGATTAGCCACGTCGATGTTCATTGAAGTCTTGAGTAATAAGGTCAATGGTCACCTAAATTTTAAGTAATTACATGAATACTCACAATGGGTGAACGTGATCCGATTTGAACGATTTTTAACATATTTTCAAATCAAATCATTTTTAGCGATTTGATATTTTTTCAAACCAAATCAAATTATATCATTTTACAGACCAAGCCAAACCAAACCATTTTTTGTGGTTTGGTTCGATTTTAATCTCAAATTTACCTATCGACATAATATAATATATTTTAGATGTCAAATCAATTCGTATTTTTTAATATATAAAGTTAAATTAAAAGTTAGTATAAGCTAACATATGTTAACATTCTTTGATTCATTATTTACCTCATTACTCTTACACTAGATTGATAATAAAAGTATAATGATGAGTAAATAATTTCACTGAAACGTGGGAGTATGATTTTCAGACTATCAGTTGTCGATATGTACTACACATAATTTGAATATTTGATAGCTCTAGTCAAGGATTTGAGTTCTTCTTCATTTTCAACAATTCATTGTAATTACTGCTTATTGTTAAATTATCTTGTTAAATTTTCTTACTTAGTACAATTTTTTTTTTTTTTTTTTTTTTTTTTTTTTTTTTTTTTTTTTACCTTCAGTGCATTTATGACCCAAACTGTAAGGTAGGAAACTTCTATACATTTTTTTTTTTGGATCGTTACAATGCAATGAAAACGAGAAAAGATATACATGAGAATTTTATTTCATAGTTAGATTTGACTTTTTTAGCAGGAAAAAGATAAATTCAAATTAATAAAATTAATTTTTAATTAAAAAATTAAAAGCGGGTTTGGTTCGATTTTTTGCGATTTTTGTAAATCAAAACCTAAACCAAATAATTTTGAAACATTTTGGATCGGTCTGAAAGAAAAGAAATCACGAGTTCATGCGATCTCAAATCAACGAGTTATGTTCGATTTGCAATTTCGCAATTTTTGTGTGCAATCCTGATAGTCACTGAAGTTATTTTCTTATGACAATAGTCTTTCAAGTTTCTAAATGCTATTCTATTACTCAATTAAAAATACTAACCTCAAATCCTATGTATATAGTGCGGTTAAGTGTTTACGCGTAATCAAACAATGTTATTGATTTAGTCAAGTCAGCAAAACTCGTTTAAGAAAATGTGAATTTAACATATAGTTTAAACTTGAAAATTCGATTGAAATTTAAGTCGTTTATTTATTTATTTGAACATGTTTAATTTTTCCTAACTCCCCAAATCTGTTATAATTTGATCTAATAAATAAAGGCACGTCATGATAGTTGATACTTAACCACGTCATGTAAAATTTAAAGTTTATTTTTCTAGTCAAGTGATCATGAATATAATAGTTAATAATTTGAGTGACTAATATCATATTCATTCCGTCCCATAAAGATAGACCAGCATTTTCTTTTTTTGCTTATTTCAAATTATAGTAGGTCGCATTCCCTATCGATAATATAAATCACTTTTTAGTTTTCTATTATGTCATATGATTAATAAATATGATATACTTCTATATAAATATTAGAAAAATGTAAGGAAAAAAAAATTATTTTCAACTATATTAATCTATGTGAAAATGAAAAAAAAAAACCAAAAAAAAAAAATCTATGTTAACTTCAATATTCATTAACATACTCGATTTTTCTATTCGTAAAGTGACTAGAAAACTTGGCCTCCATTCAACGGCTTGAAAATTGATTATAAATAGAATTTTTGTTATTTTTGAAGTAAAATATGTGGTTGAAAAATGATTTTGAAAAATGTGCAGATAAAAAATAGTTTTAAAAATTATAATGTTTATAAACACTATTTATAACAACTAGTGTTATACCAATGCGATGAACGATCATTTGTAACCTACATATATCAAATTTATATTTTAACATATGAAATGAATATTTAATTAAAAACGAGAAATGAATGAAGATAATTAATTACAAAGGTACAGTAAACATACCTTAATTATTTTTTAATTTTTTTCAGTTCGTATATTTATCGTTCCAGGAATTTCTTTAAATATTGTAATTTAAATTGATTTAAAACATCAAATGGAAAAGAAAAATTACATTTAAATAGAATTTGTAATAAGTAGAAAAAATAGATATATCTGTGATATACGCTTAAAATTTTATTAAAACGAAAAGATATTTAAATAAATAATTATTTTTAAAAAATATGTATCGCTACGACTTTGTCCATTTATTTTAAAACACGTGTTCGTCTAGCCAACGAAGTAAAAATTATATTTTAAATTTATCTTAGTCAAATTCCAGTTCCATTAAAGTGAATCATTTTCATTATTTATTCTTAAGTCCAGATTTCAACTTTTAATAGATTATCCAAATTATTTGATTTTATGTCCAAGTCCATTATTTATTTTAAAATTCAATTTTCAATTTATGGAATTCAGATTATTTTAAATCCAAAATATTTTATCTCCAATTTAAATTCACTCTCAAATTTTTACTTATTTTTAAAATCCCCAATTCACATTCATTTTAATCTCAAAATTTCCTCTCCAACTTCCATTTTCATATTTAGGACATTTCTTTTCCCTTCCCCATGATCACTCTTCAATCCATCTTAATCAACTTCAATCCCATAATTACATTCACACAATTTTTCCTTACCCATCATCATCACCCCACATTCTCAACAATTTCACCCAATCAACCCAAAAATCCTTCCCCAATTACCAGTTTCCTACAGACAAGCTATGCATATTATGACTCCATTATATCACCTCCAACCAGACCAGCAACCACCATCGAGCCACAGACTCTCAGCACAAGGTAGTCCTTTCCGATCTTCATTATCATGCTACACCATCCACAATCTGCACAACCCAGTCAACACACAAACCGAAATGAAGCCAATTGAACCATCTTCACCAACCGCAAAGTCACAGCGCCACCGAACCAGTCACTACCTTAATCAATTTCGCCCCTCACTATATTCATCCATCTCCAAATCCGACCTTAATCAGCTGCCACAGATTTAAATCTCCATCTCCTGCATCAATCCAACCACAACCTGTAAACTTAAAACATTACCCCAGCCCGGAATCACCATAGTCGAACATCAACCATGTCATCACCACTCGACCGCCCCTGCCACAATCCCAAACTCTACCACCCCACTTCCAAAAATCGATTTTTCCACCATAGACAATCCCACAAAATTATCACCACTGCAAACCAACATCATCAACATCCTCGTGTCATTGCCTAAACCAACCACCGTCATCGCACAATCAACAGATCCTCACCCGCCACCTCTGCCCCAAATCAAAAATCTCAAAACATATCAAATAAAACCCAAAACCAAAATATAAAGTTAACCCAGATACTTACCTTGAAGCCCTCACCAGTAGTTCGCCGGAAAACTACCCAAATTGCAACCTCAACCCTTGGTTTGGCCTCGGTTTTTCACCCCAAATTTCCTCTTTTTTTTCTCACATACCGCACCACCCCTACCGCCGCCATATGCCGCCGGCGCTACGGCCGGCTGAACCGCTGGAGGCGCCGAAGGACGGAGGAAGGGGCGAAGCCCTTCCGTCGCCCCCTCCCTCATGCCGCTCTTCTCTGTCACGTTAATGGAGAGAGAGAGAGAGAGAGAGAGAGAGAGAGAGAGAGAGAGAGAGAGAGAGAGAGAGAGAGAGAGAGAGAGAGAGAGAGAGAGAGAGAGAGAGAGAGAGAGAGAGATGTTATATTTATTTTGTTTTTGTTGAAATTGCTTTTAAGCCCCAAACTTTGAAATGTGTCTATTTCAGTCCCGTTGTTGTAGAAGTCCTTTAATTTAATGCCTACACTTTTGAAATGAGTTAATCGAGCCCTAGCATTTTAAAATCCTATGAGTCAGCCCACTAATTTCGAAAATTCCATTTCAGCCCCCACACTTTTAAAATCCATACTTTCTTTAAAATTTCAATTTAATCCCCCAAACCTTATTTATTCACTTTAATATTTCAATTTTCGAAATACTAAATTTATTTAATTTTCTTTTGGCAAGACGATACACTTGGTGATTTAGAAGATTTGACGTGACTTTCCAACTTTATTTCAAACTCGTGATTTAAGGTAGACTCTCCTCCACTAATTAGTTTAAATTATAATTTACATGCCTTATGTGAAATTATGTGATTTATATGCTTTGATGCATGAGATGAAACGAGAATATCTCTTATGAGATAAGAATGAGAAATGATGTTATGCATAACTTACATGCTTTAAATGCATGAGACGAGACTACCCACACCCTATGATTTCTAAAGAGCCTTTGATTTTATTAAAATAGCCTATGCTGATGATGATGTCACTATATGATTTCATAAGTATGTGTTAAATTATTCTGTAAATTAATTATTGGTGATGAGTCTACTGAGTATTTCTTTTGAAATGCTCATTCCATTTTTAACAGCTTTTGCAGATCTCGGAAATGGCCGCGAATGAATGGGCAGCGTTGGAAAAATTAAATAAATGATGATATTATTATACCAATTTTAAGAATGTTACTCGTTAAATTATTTATCGTTAATTTCATTTAAATAATTGAGACATAAGTTTATGAATTTTTCTATATTTAAATTAATCAAATTTCCGCTGAAGGTTTACAAATGATGAATGTGATGCTTTGAATTAAATTATTTTCCGCAATAAATTGATTTAAAGGAGAAGTGGCGTCCCGGGCTCCGCGGGAATTCGGGGCATTACAGTTGGTCTAATGGTAGCAGGATTCTAAGAATCATTGTACTAAACCCTTAGGTACATGGTTCGAATCTTGCGGAAGGCAAAAATTCACTTCCTGGAAACAAGGCTGCCAGCCCTTGAGGAGCAGGACGACCAGGGGGGAGTGCAAAGACTATGAGTAGACGACCGGAAGCCCTTGAGGACCGGGTATGCTACATTGAAAAAGTTTTATTTTTTTATTTTTACGAATTTTAAAAAATATATAATTGATTTTCAAGAGGAGAATACGGACCAGTAAACCTCGGGACCTAAAAATTGCAGCTGTTTAAAAATCTGCATTCATTTGGATTAATTTAAATATGAATTTTGTTCAAAATGAATAATAAATAGTGAATTACAACTACTAATTACCATTTTAGAAAATGTGCTTTAGACAGGAAAATGGATCAATACCTATTTTTGGGAAGTGCTCTTTCTTTATATATTACGTTCTTCTTTCGTGAGCATATTTAGCAGTGTTCTAAAATGCAGGAATAAACGCTACCTAGGCGCGCATTAACACAATGCGTGAGGAAAACACTTCTCATTATCTATAAGCACAGAATAATGCTTTTTTACTGAACATAAATCAAAAAAATCGGTGATTAATAGTTAAGAACCAATAATAAACCGTTACTTTTCCAATCCAATTGATTAGAAACCAATTGAACAGGTGATATTTAAATAATAATAAAAAAAACTATACTCAAGGGCTGCATGTAAACGATGCAATCCTTTTGCAAACTTAATTCAGCTTACTACTGAACAATCCTTGTATAAGGATAATAGGTGTTCCCATCTCACATCAACATCCGATATGAAATGGGAACTGATAGGCTTTTTCGTTCTTGTTTTCATTTTAAATTGCTTTGCTTCCTTTTTTTTAAATTATTTTTACTTATCATTATTTGTTTGACTTTTCTCTCCAAACTATTATTTAAATATTATTTTTCTTATTTTATAAGTATTAAAATATTTTGACATTTTGAAACAAATAGTATAATATAAATAAAATTATAAACCATAAATCTCTATTTTTGAGTTAGTAATTCTAAAGTTAAAGAAAAATATTTATATATTTTATATTATTTGTGTATTTAGTTTTTATGGAATAAAATCTATTTTTTTCATATAAAATTTATTTAATGTCTTAAAATTAATTAAAATATTAATAAAAGTAAAAAAACGTATTATGACGATTATTCTTCGCATTGACACGCCTCAACTTGTGAATCTCAATTCTCGATCTCGACGCAACGCATTACGCATTTTAGAATTGGTACTAACTATACATTCTAAAAAATCACTATTTTACAAAAACAATTCTCAAAAAATCAAAGTCAAATAGTTAAAATAATAATTTGAAAATTTCGCAATTATCATGATACGACAACCGATTAAAGTTGAAGATCACGAAATTATAAAAATAATCTTATACCCTATAATCTTTTAAAATTTATTAAAATTAAGAATGATTAAAAATATTAATCATTCTATTCATATTATTAACTAAAAAGAAACCAAATCATTAATTATTCAATATTTGTTTTCGTTCAATACTTTTTCTATAAATTATTTATAAGCAGCGCATTTTTTCAACAGCATATATATTTTAGAAAATATGGTTTTTGATATTAAATATAACAAATGATTTGACAATAAAAAATTAAAACACAATTTTTATATTGATGGCTATACATAGAATTTATAATATTAAGAACAAAAAATAAATAAAAATAATAAATAAATGATAAGTTTACAATGTTAACTAAAAATATTAATTGAACTCATTCATGTTTATTAGGATTAATAATAAAATTAAAATTGATTAAAAATATATATAATGCAATAAATGCGTTCACATTTATCCAGCTTTTGCATTCATATTGACATACATCAATTTTACATTCACACTAATCCACTTTGCATTCACACTATTTAATTCTATGTGACCTTACTATTTATAGAAATAGAAAAATGGGCGAAAAATTGTTTTTAGAAAGAATGCTATATTTTCATAATAAAATATGTGATTGAAAAGTGGTTTAAAAAGATATGTGTGGTTAAAAAAATGATTTAGGGAAATATGTTGTTAACAAACTTACCAAAATAGATAATAAGCCCCTGTTTGGTCTAGGAAATTTTTTTCAACTTTCTCCTTAAATTCATTTTAAACAACATATTTTTGTATGATCCATTACGTTAAACAATTAGCAACAACTTTTCAACCACATATTCAATTTTTTCTCAAATTTTATCTTATACCAAACAAGCTCTAAGTTTATAAACATACATGTTTCAAATCACTTTTCATTTTTGACACGCTTTTTCAAATCACCTTCATAATTACCACGAATTCTTTCTTTAAAAACAAAGTAGGTCAACGTGTCAATATTAGTGCACCTATGTTTTGTAAAAGCATATTTTTGGTTTATAAGTCAATTTTTAATTTTTCAAATCATTTTTTGACCGTATACAATTTCACTCTTCACTTTTCAATCACGCATTTTACTTCGAAAACATAAATAAACTAATTTAGGCTCCATTTATTAAAAGTTTTGTACTTAAAAACATGTTTTTTTATGTTTTCAAGGTAAATTATACGATTGATAATTGAAAAGAAAAAAATTTATGTGATTAAAAAGTTATTTGAAGAATTGTGTCACTAAAAAAATGTGTTTAAATTAGTTTGCAAAAGAGAAGCTTATAAATGAAATTCTTTTATAAAACTGAGGTAGCCCACAAGAATCTGGCAGTATCTGCCTCCGTTCGGTAACTATCCTTAAAACAAAATGGTTTTTATTTTTATTTTTTAGGTAGATGGATAGTTAAAAATTGAAGAGAAAAAATATGTAGGATTAGAGATTAATTTGAAAAATTATGTAATTTAAAAATTGATTTAAAAATCATAATCATTACTTTAAGGAACGAAGGCTTAAGATTTCCATGTCTCTAGATTGGATATTAATGGGCCCTCCATACTTTCCTTATCAACGGGTCCAGCAGACACTAGCGAACACGTGGAATGCTCTTGATCATGCCCCATTTTTATTATTGGCATTTTGGCCCCCATTTTATATAACAATGATTTTGTCCCCATCGACGCCAGCTGGATGACACTTTTCGTTTTCTAAGTGGTCCATTTCAAGAACCTAGGATGCGTGAAGAACTTTTCTTCATGAAAATTGCTACCTCCAATATCGAGGGAGGCCGAATTACTGATTTCTCATTATTATTAGGCTGGGTTTGATTAAAATCAATTTGCCTTAAAAAAATGTCAAATTATGAAAAATATTTTGTAACTTTTATATTTATTTGAATTTTGATTAGAAGTTTGTAAGAAAAATATTTTTTATGGTACAACTCATTAAAGCACACTTAATCATCTCTCTTGAAAATATTTCTTACTTATTTGACGAGAAAACATTTTTAACATTAGGTGAAAAAGTCTTCTGTATCACACATGATATACTCTTCAAATGATCCATTTTGTCTCCTTCCGAACTCCTTGTGCTTCGCATCATCCCTCTCGGACTAAAGAAACTAGAATATCATTAGCAAATGATAAATGTGAGACAAGAGTAGTGCCACAATGTCGATAACCCCTACTAGGGTACTTCTCAAACTACACTGTGAGTAATCGTGAGAAGTAATCAACATCAATGATAAAGAGCGATGACTTCATTACTGTTACTTTAGATTGTGAGTTAAATGGAAAAATTGCTTCTTTAAGTATGTGTCGTCTAATGCTCCATTCACCTCGATATTGTTCAGCTTGCCCAGTCTCCCAAACACTGTCTTGCTCACCTAATCACTTAGACTCCTTGATGTTCGCCATGATATTCATACAAGTGTTACTTATTTTTGGGCTTTGATATTGAGCCTTTGAATCGAGTATTTTGGTTTAATTGCGTTAAATAATTACATTTCTTATAAAACTGTTTCAAAATAAAAAAAAATATGAAAAATACTTACACCTGTAAAAAGTATCATAAATAAATTTAAAAGTATCATTAATAAGAAAATGAAAAGTATCACAAGAATCATAAAAAGTTCGAAAAGTATCAAGAAAATTAAAAAGTATCATAAATATTTGTGAAGTATCAAACCATGATACTTTTAAATGACGTAAAAATCAGTAAATCACAAAAAATTGAAAAATATCATATTGTAAAAAGAAATAAATCTCAATTTTGATACCTAAAGTTGAGTATTTTTGTATGTTCGTATGTCAACACACATGCTTAAAAAATTATAATGTAGGTACCAAACAATAGAATAGCCAATATATTATGCTTGTATTAATTGGGAAATGTCTTCCAATATTTAAATTGTGCTTGTCCAAATTTGGAAATGTAGGACTGATGTGAATACTATGAGCGACGACGATGCTACGTACATTTTCCTTATTTTTTGTTCCAACTAGTAGCATTCAACAATTGATACAAACTTTACAACCCACACGTTTAATATTTCCCCAAAAGTTGGATTAATTATTCAAAGAACACATGATTTTACCCACACCAAGCAAACACCTGTTAGGTTCTTGAGGAACACTTAAATATTATCTAATAATTATCAAAATAAAATATTATAATTACTATCTTGTCAAATTTCATTTATATTTTTCTGCACGATCTAGTATAATGTAACAAACAAATGGAGTCTTAGAAAAGATGGAAAATAGGTGGTAAGAATTTTTTTTTAACATAATTGATTTGTTTGAAAATTATTTTCTTGAAAAATATTAATTGGAAGTGTTTAATTGAATTAATTTTCCAATTAGAAAAGTGAGGAATTTTTTTAATTTTGTTGTTTAATTGACATTATTTTTCATGACAAATAAAAAAAGATTTATCTATTTTTATCTTTTTGTGCATGATAATAATAATTTTAATTTTTGAAACAAAATAAATCAATTAAAAATAACAAAATTGATCAAACGTGACGAAAATCATTTGCCATGTAAAATGATTTCCTACCAAAACCAAAAGAAAACATTTTCCACCTAAACTAACCAAATCAGGCGAGTGAGGCAATTGGAGGAAAACATTTTCTTGACTGAGTTTTGCAATCAAACAGAAGTAAAGTAGGAAAGTTGAAAATATTTTGCATTTTCCATGACAAATTTGAAGTTATCAAACACACAGATCTTCGAGCGTTTGTAATGTTTTTATGTATATATATAATCTTTAAGATGGCTTCAAAGGTCCGTGTAGTCATCTTAAAAATATACGCGACTTGTGTTGGTATTTAGTTTGAAGTACATAATATTGACTAATCACAAGATTTAATTGCACAATATTTTCTTCACAGTTGAAAATAGTCAAATAATATGAGGAACAATCCATTACTCTTCAAATAATTTGTAAACGGAACCATTCGCCTTCATGTAATTACAGGAATCAAATGCAAACGGTCTATTTCGATTCGATTCTATTAGTGAAATTATTTTGAAACAATCATCTATCTATCATAAATAAATAATAAAAATATTCCATTAAATACATAATTTAATTTTTTCTTAATCCACTGCAATATGCTACCAAACAAAATTGAATATCTAGCATAATAGCATCCAATTTCGATTGTGGCTCTACATGTGACAATAAGGGTTTGTTGGCCCAGCAACTCATAAAGTATGATCAAGAGTGATATGATCGATTCAATTACTCTAATAAATCTGATTGATTATGATACTTACTACTTTGGACTTGAAAACTTGTTACTTGTTGGTCGAGTTAGCTAGTGTGTCATGATGAATATGTTGGGAATTACACATAAATTCCCTTTCTAATTAACCTCACAAAAACTTTGATATTCAAGAATTAATAAGCAAACTAGAAAATAAGTACGAATATAGAAATTTACGTGGTTCGACATAGGGCTGTACAACGAAACCGTCAAACTGCCAAATCGATATCAAATCGCAATTTCGAAACCGTTGGTTCGGATCCACGCGGACCCGTCAACGTTTCGATTTTGACCCAAACCGAACCGCTTTCAAATGGTTTGGTTTAGGTTTCATTTTTCAAAACCCGTTTCAAACCGCCAACCCGCTAAAAAATTACAATTAAAATTTAATTTTTTAATTGCAAAAATACAAAAAAATTTACTGCTTTTATTTCCAATTTTACACTTTTATTTTCAATTTATATGAAGGGGCACCTTGCTTTTCCTTTATTGTTAAGAAAGGCATTTTGTTAGTGCTAACAACTAAGTATTACCGATGACTTTCTTACTTTATTTGTTTTTTATCCTATGATTTTTTTTGGGGGAGTATGCATAAACTTGCTCATTATTTATTTTTTCTTAATTATAATATTCGTCTTCTGTTAATTTAGCAAGTCATGACTTGAGTATTTATGGTTATCTAAGCAAAATTAGTTGTACTTGAGATCTTTTATCATCAGTTGTAATTCATCAAACTCTAAATTCCTAAAGTATCATTCTTTCATCATGTAGTTCAGTAGTTTTACTTGAAATACAGTATATTTGAGTTTAAGTTGTTTTGTTGTGAAATAATAGGAAAATCTAGCTTAAGAATGGATTATGTTATCTATTAGGTTTTTTTGATATTATTGTGATCATTTGTTTGTGATTGTGCCTTTGTATCTATTTTAGAAGTTGTTTACCCATATATTTTAATTTTGTTAGTCTTATAACATTTATCCGTAATTTCGTTGGGTTATTTGCAATTAATTTTGATGTCTTAATTCAAAATTTTATTTCAATAGTTATTTTAACTCGATTTACATATATTAGTTTAGTTTCGTTTACAAACCGCGGTTTAAAACCGCACCAAACCGCAAAAAATGGTTTGGTTTGGTTTGGTTTAGGAAATGAAATGGTTTGGTTTGGGTTGGAAAAATCTCAAACCGCTTTAAACGGTTTGGTTTGAAAAATTATCAAAAACCGCCCAAACCAAACCGTTTACACCCCTAGTTCGACAAGTTGTCTACATCCACGGACCCTCGCCAAAATTTTTCACTATATAATAAATTGTTATAATTATATAGAATTTGCACTCACCAAACCCCCCAAGTATTGTAGGAAAAATAACCAGACTTTACCATATCTACCAATTTCTACTTCTTTGTACAACTCACAAAGAACCCAAGGAAAACCAGGACGCTAGACTACATTTTTCCTTACAATACCATCTAGTCATTGTGCTCTATAACAAAGGAGAATAATACGTGTACTTATATTGAACAAATCACGTCTTGCCTGTATTTCACTTCGACATGGACTGTGAAATTGATTTCCTTGATCAATTGCTTTTCTAAAGATTTAATCCACCTAGGACACGTAATCAATAGCAATAAATTTTATAATTTACTTTCCATTAGGATTCGTATCCTAATCCAGTTGAATTACAAAACTTATTCTCCAATTATAATTAAAGTCCTCTAATTTTGGCAATTTGAGGCAATTACCCAACAATCTCCACCTTGCCGAAAATGAGCCAAATTCCAATAATCTCTTTTGTTCACAATACTTGGAAATAAGTAAGTCTTTGACATATTTTGATGGTCCCAATTCTCAAACCAGAGAATTAACATACTCCACCATATGAGTATAACAAGCACTCAGAATTATCAACGCACTCCGAGCTTTTTTTCGACTCATGTCGAAATAAAACTTGCTGAAAAATTATGGTGCAACTCCCATGTTTGGCTTTCCTTGGGAGCTCATCAGCCATAAACATCAATTTCACAACATACCTTGCATTAACGCCAAATCAATACCCGTGTGCAAACACATGTACCCACCAATAAGAATACATCATTTATCATGACAACTGGCTTCATGCCATAAGGAAGTCTCATCTTACTAAAGTATATCATCACCACCCTCCATCAGGAGAATCACATTGTCCACCTCCAAGCAATTAGCCGACTCTGCTCCACCTTTTGGACAATTTGTTCTCACATGACTAGATTTACCACAGTTCAAACACATTACCTTCTTCTTCATAAAGTTACCTCTCTTAGCCGACTCTGCTCCACCTTTTGGACAATTTGTTCTCACATGACTAGATTTACCACAGTTCAAACACATTACCTTCTTCTTCATAAAGTTACATCTCTTCCACTTTTCAGTAACAAACAAAGCTTTTCAGATGAACTGTCACTTCAACCTAATCAACTTAACTTCTGAAATTTCCACTGTTTCCTTCATGTACATCAAAACCAGCATGATGTGCTCAAACGTGAATGGAAGAAACCAGATGAACCTTATCCTCATCATCAATCTTAATTCCAATAGATTCCAGTTCAGAAACAATCCCATTGAGAACACTAAGATGGTCTAAGATTTTCATACCTGCATTCATTATCAAAGAATGAAACCGCTTCTTCAGATACAAGTTATTTGACAAGTTCTTCATCTAACACAACTCTTCTAGTTTTTTTCACAGTTTATTCACAGCAAATATCCCATAAATATTTGTATAAACATTTTTGATCAAACAAAGTGGTAATATGCTAAAAGCCTTCAAGTCCAAATCTTCCCAATCTTCATCACTCGTGCTGGATTCAGTTCTTTGTTAGAACTCGGGGTTGGTTTTTCCTTTGCAGTCCCGTCTGAATCAATACATCCATGACTTGTATTTACCATAAGCCAAAATTGATCTTCCAGTCAAATTTCTCCACGTTGTACTTTCCAAACATATTTTCTTTTACTCCAAATTTTTTTTTTCGAACTACCCGATGCTCTGTTAATTAGATGTCGATTTCCCCGTCGACGGCGCCACTGTTGGGAATTACATACAAATTCTCTCTCTAATTAACGCTACATGAACTTTGATATTCAAGAATTAATAAGCAAACTAGAAAATAAGTACGAACACAGAAATTTACGTGGTTCGTACTTTTAACATGGTCGTCCAAATTGATTTTGATTTATCATGACTATCCAACTTCATATAATGTTCCAGTCAAGCCACCATATTAATGGATCAATATTTATTTAACATAAAATTCTAGGTGAACTAACGACTTGTTTATGTGTTCATTTAATATAATCTCATTGTATCAAAATAAGTAAACGTATTTTTTCATGACAAACATATCATTTTCCCGTCTCTTGAAGAGACGAAGACGTGTGATTTGGACATAGATCCTATCTATTTTTGAAGAGTGCTTTAAGAGAATCTTGGAGTACTTGAGAATTTCTACTCCCTAAATTTTTAGAAACTCTCTAAATTGCTAAATATGTTTTTTTTTTATAAGTCGAGAGTATATTGACGATTTTAAAAAGTTCAAATAGAGTCACTTGGAACATACTTTAAAACATCAACTCTCTAAAAAAAAAAAAAAAAGCATATTATATTCAGAGAGTCGTTTAATTTAAAGTTGCTCTAAACATTTAGTGTAGACAATAGACTACTTTTTGATAATGTTAACTTCTTAAGATAAAAAACCTAAATCTCAAATCGGATATTATTTAAAAACATAACTTTATCTCAACTGTTTATATGACCCACATTAAAGGATATTTTTATAGAACTTGTGGTGAAATTTAATAGTTTATCAGATAAGGTCCAATGCGTGAAAAACTTTTATATTCAACACTACAATCATTATTCATTAGGCTCACACATTGTTGCATTGGTGAAATCTAGCAGATTGTGTGCATCATTGATGCGAAGATAAACTTGTAGAAGTGGTCGCCCTCTTTTCTGAATTTGGTTGTACTGCAGTTAGAATAATGTTTGAATCATTAAAGAGAATTTATAAATCTTTCCGGATCTTCATGAGTGACAAATGAACAACCAAAAATATCGAGACAGTCCACTCTACCGCTGAATATGAACATAGAGTAGACACTAAGTCTAGCCATCATGATTCAACCGGTTTACTCCTCAACTGTCCACTCCTACAAATGTTGATCTGTAAACTGAGACAATAATCCATTGTTCTCTTGTTCTTGTGTAATTACAATAATCTAGAGCCTTGTGAATATGGTGTCAATGTACGAGAAATTTGATTAAAACTCTATCAAATGCATTTTTTTCCTCCAAAACAATAAAGCATTAATTGAATAAACAATGTGTCAACTCTTTAGCAATAGTCTTTGTGGTAAATTTGTTTATAAAAAGGTTAATCAACATTCAACAACCATATTTTCCCAAATCACTTTTTAAACAGGTACATTTTTCAAAATTACTTTTCAATCACACATTTTATTATAAAAAAAACTCAAATTCCCTGTTTATAAACAAATAATCAATTGCAAAACAGTGAACTACAAAAGATAGTGAGTCCAGGTTTGATCATCATCTCTTATATTTACGTGTTAGGTCTTTTTTGAAAAATTGAACAATGCTTGCTCGGAAAATAATATATTCAATTTCTTACCATTTAATTTTTACATGAATTGGTTCAATCATTCGAAGACGTACCCGGGCCCAACGAAACTTTAATTTTTTATATGAATTTTGTTACGCTTCATCCAACTAGGCTTCGAGCAAGGACTATGTGAAAACCAGCTAGCAAGCCTCCCACAGACCCACACTCCAATTCATCACCATACTTTGTCGAACCGATCCACTAAAAGTTGATGAAGTGATGAACCATCTCATCCGAAGCGACACACAACACAACCTCGCACTCCAATTCGTTATCATACTTGGCCGAACCGAATCCACTATAGTAATGTAGTGATGAACCAATGTTTTTAGACCTGACCTGGTTATCGACCCGGCGAGAGAATGGGTTAAGGGTCCGGGTCAACCTATCGGCTAGGTTTCCCAGGTCGTGGACTGGGTTTGAGGTGTGACACAATTTGGTTTTTGGCCCGGGTCACGAGTTTTTGGGTCTACCTGCCGAACCGAGCTTGAAAACACTACGATGAATCACTTCAATTGAAGTGCCATGACCGAGACACCACTCCTGTTGCAAAGTAATTGAACTAGCTATGCAACCTAAGACATCTTCACGCTTCACCATTTTCAAAATATATCTTATACAAGACCTTCTTACGATTGTTGGGACATCTTTGCAGCAAATTCCTAAAATGTCAAATCATCAGTATATATTTTAGAGTTCGAACTAAGTTATAGGCTGACTACTTGTCATAACCATTTAACGTCCGCCGACCTATGATTGGAAGAGTGACACCTAAGAGAAGACCTCAACCCCCAAAATGAAGCCATGTGTCCATCTAACCGTCACTGTTGTGCCTCTTCTAGTATAATAGCTCACTATTTATGCTATTTAAATGTAATACAACTTTACATACGCACAAGTGAATTTTCTCTCTCAATTTTTCTTATATACTCCTTTATCCAAGCCCATTTGTTATCAAACTAGCGCATATCTTTACACACCCCGCACTCATATGTTATATCCATAGTAGATTGACTTGACCGTCGAAGTGCTAGTGGTCGCCTCCAACCCCATTGGAGTAGGTGCAAGCAATATGCGCTTAAATAATACAATTCTAGCGTACCATCTTCTTTCTCATTTTAAGGAAGAGGTGTAGAAGGAAAAGGAGATAACAGAGGGACCTGAATCAGACTTAAATGGGAAATGACAAATATATAATTTATTGATATAGAACATTTAGCTTGATTAAATAATTTGAACCACTTATTAGAATTTAGAAATGGGCATTTTTTTCTCCCAAGGCTAAGAAAGAAAATCCGAATCAAGTTATTTTCTCACCTCATGTCCAAGTGTGCACGACAAAGGTTACGTATAAGTGAGAGAAAACGGCCACATCACCTCTACAAAATTGAGGCCAATAAATTATTGAAGGATAGTATAGGAGTGAAACTTCAAGGGGAATGTGTTAGCACTATGCATAACTTTGCCCTGTCTCACCAACGAGATGACCTATTATGAAAAGGCCACTGTTGGTGAGGCCTCTTCGTATTGATTGGAGGACTAAACATGAATACACTACTCTGGAGATTCATTGGAAGAAAAAATCTAGGTAGGACCAACACCTAAGCGAGATGGAGTGAGGCAACATCCAATGGAAGATCATCCTCATCTTATGAGGGATAATGATAAAGAAAGACCAAAAAATGGGCATTGAATAAAGATGGACCTTTCAGTGGACATGGACAATGCTCCAATTTGAGAAATAGATACCAACTTTGGAGTTCTGTAGGTTGGAAGCGAATCAAGGAATGCCAAAAGAAACTATACAAAGGAGTCAAATGATCCCCGATGGCCAGCTATATAGTTAACAACCAAGCCCAAGGGCTTGCAAATATTCAAGCTATCATCTTCCTACAGGATGATGCTACTGGGATACATTACTACATTTCGATGCCTTAGTCGTGAGAACCATAATAGAAAGAAATAGCTTGAAGGGCATGCTGATGGACAATGGAAACTTTGTTAACATGCTTTTCGGAGCTACCTATGAGAAAACACTGTGGACCACTAGCTGACCTCCATGACTGCTCCACTATATTTAGAGATGGCAATGGGTCGGGTTTGCCAAACCCATACTCTACCCACTAAAATTTTACAACCTCTATACCCACCCATATACCCATTTAAGAATTCTGGGTCGAGTGCGGGTCAGAGTCAGGTCGGAGGCGGTTGCTTCTATACCAATTTGAAACCCATTACTAATTATTTATTTTTTTATTATTTTTTAGGCTGTAAATAGGTTATATGTGCTCCGAATTAATTTGAATCAGTTAAATGTTGGGCTTCACTTGAATTTGACTTGAAAAAAGTTTGTTATATGTTGAAACTAAACAAGCGAATTTGAAAATTTTTTTTAGACGTTAACAAAGTCAATAGTTTAAACATATTAAGATTTAGACGTTAATAATCTCAGTAGATATTTGGGTCCTATTTTTAATTTATTCATTATTTTTTTAAACAATCACTTTTGTTTTAATTCTATAATTTTTTAAGCAAATTAATGGGTATGCGGGTCGAGTATGGGTGTTGTAGTAAAACCCACACCCGACCCATACCCATCTCGAGTTTTAAAGTTTACCTTCATACCCTATCCACAAACCCATTTATGTCGGGTCTCCAATGGGTATCGGGTCCGTGAGTATTATTGCCATCCCTAACTATATTGCTTCATTAGTAACAACAATGATCTCCCTTACGATTGAGATAGGACACTCCCTCCAAGTGGTTTTTCACTACATGGAGTTATTAGTGATGGATAATAGGTTCTCATATCATCGGGTCTTAGGAAAGCGTGTGTTGAATGAGCCCCTAGTCGTAACATTGATACATCATTTATGCATGAAGTTTCAATGAAACATGCCATTACAACGGTCAAAGGTGACGAATGGGGTCTAGAGAACTTTACTTTAAATAATTAAGAAAACCTGAACCCCACAGAAACAACATGGTATTTCTAGATATCGAAATGCTCAATGCACTTAAAAAAGGGCATATCCCTGAATAAGGGATGACATCGAGATGTTAGATTGCCCTGAAGAATTGAAGAAGGGGTCACATGGGATGAATTGGAACCTTGCATCATTGAATCTATGTTACAGAAAGCTCATATAAAAGTGCTAGAGAGCTTCTCTGTAGATCCTCATGACTTGACCAAATCGCTATAAGTTTGGAAGAACCTAACTTTGAAGGCCAAGGAAGAACTTAAGTTTTTCTTGAAGAAGAACTTGAACGACTTTGTTTGGAAGTACACAAATATGTTTGGCAGCAACCCTAAGCTTCCACCACCATAAAACCAACAACATGTGTGCCCCACATTGGTCGAAGTGGAGGTCCCTCAACCCAGAGAGATATGAGGCTCTAAGGGAAGAGGTTGAAATGCTGATAGTAAATACTCGAATTAGATATCAAACATGATTCTTGTATAAGAGAATAACCACAAGGGGAGGGTATGCATGGACTTCTCCAATCTCAACTAAGCTTATCCAAAAGACAATTTCTCCCTGCCCAGAATAAACCAACTGGTTGATGTAACCACATGGTATAAATATTGAGTTTCATTCATGCCTATTCAAGTTCTACGAAATCCCTATGTACCATGGCCATGGGGATGAAGAAAATACGTTCTTCATGATAAAGAAACATTCTTCATAATAGATAGAGACTTCTACTCCTATAGGATGAACAAATTGTTTGTGGAAATCATCAGAAAAATAATGGAGTTTTATGTATATGACATGCTGTTAAAAAGCCTGAAAATAAAGGACCATGTAAAATACTTGCATTTGGTGTCACTTCCGAAAACTTCCTAGGTTTCATGGTTTACCAAAAAGCATTGAGGCCAGTCCAGAAAAATCAAGGCATTGATAAAGACGAGGTCACCCCAAAAACCAAGGAAAGCATAAAGTCGAACTGGGAAATACCTCAGATATGGAAACCTTGTTGTATCCCTTTTCATCGCTAATGTGCCTTGGATGACCTGGACTTGGATATAGAAATGGTTGTAAAGAGCCTACTTTAAGTAGAGACTCATAGCTGGTTGTTAGCCAAGTGAATGTAAACTTCACTGCATGAGACGAGCATTGCATCATACCTCAAGAAGGTCATAGATTTCATCCACTTCTTTAAAAGGTTTAAGCTAGCACAAATTCCTCATCTTGAAAATTCCCATGCTAATATGCTCTTCAATTTAGCTAGTAGTAAGGACACTATACTACTAAAATTTTTCCACATTGAACGCCTACTAAATCATTAATATTGAAAGGAGAGAAATTGATGCAAATTGAGAGTCATCCCTCATGGATAGAACCTATTATATCATACATGAGGAATCAGATCCTTCTTGAAGTTAGGGATGAAACCCAAAAGCTTAGAAGAAGAGTTGAACTCTTTGTTCTCCAAGAAGACATGCATTACAAGCTCATTTCCCTCCTCTGATGCATTGAAGGTGAAGAAGCGCATGTCCTCCAGGAGATACATGAAAGCGTATGTGACAACTACACTAGAGGGCCTGCCTTCACACAAAACGTGCTTAGGTATAGTTACTATTACCCTACCTATAAAATGGATGTCCTTCAATTTTCTAGGAAATGTGATTAGTGCCAATGCTTTTCCACTATACAGAGTCAACTATCATAAGATCTCAAATTGGTATCCAGCCCTTGCCACTTCCCAAATAGGGGGCTGATCTGATAGACCCATTTCCAAAAGACATGTAATGTTTGATATGGTAGTGTGAGCATACACTAGTTAATCAAATGACTAGAAGCAGAACCATTACCTAAGATCACTGAAGCAAACAAATCAAAAAATTTCGAAAGAACATCATATGTAACTTTTGCTTCCACCGTCAATCTTTTCTGACAACTGGAATCCATTTTTAATGTGTTTTTGACAACAGTTCAATAACAAAAATGTCCGAAAACTATGTAAAGAGATTGGGTTAAAAAAAAATTTCTCAACACCGTATCACCCCTGAACAAACGACCAAGTTGAAGTCATAAACAAAAACCGTCAAGTATACCATGAAAAAAGAAACTTGATGTCTCTGAAGAGGCATATGTTGATGAACTTCTCCCAGTCTTGTGGGCCATTATCACCACAATCCATGCTGAAATCAGAGAAATACCTTTCTCCATGGAGTATAGAATTGAAGCCATGAGTCATGTTGAGATATAGTTTCCATCACTTGTAAGTAGTAACTCCATGTTGATTGTAAGAAAAGTGAATGGGAACTTCACTGCAAGAAACAAAATCATAGTATCATATCATATCTCAAGCAGCTCATGGATTTTTGCCACTCCTTTGAAAGGTTTAAGCTCGTACAAATTTCACTTCTCAAAAATGCCATGTCGATACTCTCTCTATGTTAGCTAGTAGTAAGGACTTTGTATTTAGAAAAGTTGTCCTAACTGAACACCTACTCAAATTGTCTATATCCATATGGGAGGAAGTGATGTAGATTGAGATTCTCCCCTAATTGATGGAGCCTATTATATCATACCCAAGGAATCAAACCCTTCATGAAGATTGGGATGAAGCCCAAAGGCTTAGAAGAAAATCCGCACACTTTATCTTCCAAGATGACGTTATTTATAAGAGGCGTTTTCTTATTGTCCTTCCTACGACGCACCCGAGGTGAAGAAGCGACATGTCTTCCTGGAGATACAAAAAGGCGTATGCAAAAACCTGATGACCTACCCTTGTACAAAAAGTGCTAAGGCAAAGTTATTATTAGCATACTTTAAAAAGAATGCCCTCCGATTTATGAGGAAATGTGATAAGTTCCAAAGCTTCACCACTACACATATGCAGCTACCACAAGAACTCACAGTGGTATTCAACCCTTGACCATTAGTTGGATGGGAGACTGACCTGATAGAACCTCTCCCAAAAGGCATATGTAACACTTGTTATGGCATTGTGGTCAAGACTACTTTACCCAAAGGGTAGATGCGGAACCACTGGCTAAGATCACCAAGGAAAACATAAAGAAATTATTCCGGAAGAAAAAAATGTGCCGCTTCGACATCCCCTATCAATCATTTCGGACAATGAGTGCCAATTTGATAATAAAAAGGTTAGACAACTATTTGAAGATCTTGGGAAAAAGAAGCACTTTTCAACAACACATCACCTATAAGAAAATTGACAAGTCAAAGTCGTAAACAAAACCATCAAGTATACCCTGAAAAGGAAACTTGATTCCTCCAAAGAGACGTGGGTTGATGAACTTTCCCAAGACTTGTTGGCCATTCGCAACACAAGTCACACTGCAACCTAAAAAGTACCTTCCTCTACAGCCTTTGGAGTCGAAGCTATGAGTCAGGTTGAGATAGGATTGTCATCATCGTGTCACCTATACTTTAATGAAATACCCAATGATGAGGCGAGGTGGTATGAGCTTGAATTTCTTCGATGAAAGGACAACTCACAAGTAAAATTGGCCCCCTATTAGTGAAAGAAGATATGATACTACAATTTCAAGGTAAAAAAAGGTCATTCCTGATAGGTGATCTTTTCTTGAGAAATTTTCCTTTCAAACATTGCGTCCCAATTAGGAGGGTCCCTATTGCATCAGAGAAGAGATATGACTCAAGACCTACAAAATCGAAGACTTGGAAGGAATGATACAAGTTCATCCATGAAACATAAAACACCTATGCAAGTATTATCAATGAATCATATTCATTTTGTTAGTTGAATGATTATATCGAGCTAATGTAAACATTTTGTTGCGTGATTATCCTACCGCAAGTGTACACATCAAATAAGAAATAAAGCTGATTATGAGTCTAATTATCATTCCCAAAGGGATCGTGATAAATCATTTTCAAGCGTTTAGCCTTAATCAAAACTCTAAACTCAAGAATGCTTTTTGTAAAAATAAGATTGAACTATGTAAATAAAATTGCTATGACTAAATTTTAGAACAAATGCAAATCATTTTGAATGAATGTTTTGATTATATGTGTGAAGTAGTGCTAAGACCAAGAATCCACATTTATTCTAGCTTATTAATTTTGGATTATTTGATTGATAACATTTCCTCGATAATGAAGATCAATGTTCCTTTGTTTAACAATCTCTCTTGGGTAGAATTAAATATATTCTTACATGTGACAACCTATATTTCTATGATGAATGTGAAAATACAAGAAAGCATTAATGGATTCTTGATCAATTATAAATCATGTAAAGAGTGAAAATCTATTTCTATCCCTCATTGCTTGGCAATAAATATTTGTTTAACTAGTTTTCAGTCTTTCAAATGCAAAAATAAGCCACATTAGTTCATAAAATTATCGATCAAATAATTGTAGAATAATAAAAAATAACATTAATTGTTCAATTAAATAAAGAAATAATCTTAAACAAAAATCAAAAATTAAAATTATAGAATAAAAGCTTCATCTTAATCCTAAAACAATTGAGAATTTAGCCTAACTTCATGATTGAAAGAAAACAACAATAATATTTTGAATTCATCATCCGAAAATAAGTCTTTGAATCTTCGATAGATGAAATCATGATGCAAATCCTGATGTTCTCTTATTTTTAAATTCCAAAGTAGGCTCCTCGATGTTGTCCCTCTATTTTTCATGACTTTCTTCCTTAAATAGTGTTAAGAAATTGAGTCCAAAATAAAAATCTTGTAGAGCTTGAGTTGGAAAAAAATACAAGTAGACCCAGGATTTGTGTCCAAGTGATCATCTTGGTTCAATATCTAGGGTGATCACTTGGCAATATCTAGGGATCGCTTGGGGTTACTTTGACTCCACCAGGATCAGCCTTGTTTAATCCCATTAAAATGAGATTTTTCGAAAAATGTATTTTGAAATCGTGATATTTTGAAAAACATATGGTTAAAAATTAAGAGAGAAAAATTTATTGGGAAATGTATAGTTGAAAGGAAGAGAGAGAAATATGTGTTAAATTATAATAGGGGTCAAACAAGGGCTTAGTCCTCCAGTTTTAATTTAGTCCATAATCCAGTGACTTGATTTTGATTTATTCTAGTTTAACAAATGTCTCGAATTCAGGTTGATCACTGAAATAAACATAATTCGCAACAAGTTAAATAGTAAATCTATAAAATGACAAATCAATTGCTTAGTTTTATAGCCCAAATAAGTGTACAAAATGCACTTAATAAACACCCCAAACTAGAACAATAGTTCGTCCTTGAACAAAATAAACTAAAACATTACTCGAAAGTGAGCTCAACAAATGCAAATAAATGACTTAATGTTAACTTGCTCACTTTATACCTCAGGTTCAAATAAAAACACACTTTAGAGAATTTCAAACAACGCAACAAAATCATTATACTTACCTAACACTCAACTTCTTATGTGTGTACATGGATAGCAAACACCAAATGCACACCATATAAAACACAAAAAACATAGTGTTGTTTTGAAATTTTAAAACTCAGTCTCCATGTGGTCAAATAATTATTTTTCTTTTCTCGCATCTCTCATATATGATCACTTCTTATGTTTTTCTCTCCAATCCCAAGGTTAACTTTCGAATATATTTGGTTTCTATTGATTAGTATAATGCATTTTTTCTACACAAGGTGACAAGAATCAAATAAATGTATGCACAGAAGAACAAAGGTAAGAAGTTCTAAATTTTGCACCCCAATTTTCAAATTTCTGGCCTCAAAGTCTATAGCAAGCACTTTATCTAATCCATTTTTTTTCTTTTTTTTTTTTTTATACTTTTAAGTTTTATCATCTTATGTGCAAGAATTTTCTCAATAAGTTTTCTAAGTGACCCCTGTAACAAACTTTGGTAAATGACTTCCAAGTTAGATGATCATAGGATACCGGATTTTAGAGGTCCTTAATTGCTTAATTTCTCGAGTCACTAAGGCTACAAATAAGTGTGTAAGACGTATTGGTGTCTTATGTGTAAAACCTATCTCCATTAAACTTTCTAAGTGACCCTTATAACGAGCTTTGTGTCAATGAATCCTAAGTCAGATGACCATAGGACATCAGGTTCTAAGAGACCTTTACAGGTTTAATTGCTAGAGTAACCAAGGCTAAGACTATTATTAAGTGACCAGTCCTGGTTTAGACTCTTTGACTAAAACTCCTTCAATCAAAAGTAAGATTCAGGAACATTAGATTATCAAGCTTCTATGCCTACCTGTACTAATCTTTTAACTCCCAAACTAATAAAACACAGTTTGGTTCCTATGTTAAAGGTCAGGATTACTATACGTACGGAGAATATCTACTCAATCTTAGGTTGAATTACATAAGCAAATCACCCCATATATGCAAGTCATATTCTCATACAAGTAGTAATTTAATATTAGCTATGTACTCAGTTCATAGAGTCTAACATAGATAAGAAATCAAGTAAAAGCACAAGTTCAAGTACTTTTCAGTATTCTAACCAAAGAAATATTTAATTCAAACATAATATCGTCATAGGTAGCAAGCATGTCAACGAACCTAAATGTGCAGAAGTGAAAGTTATACATACCATGAATGGCAACAAAAAGAAACAAAAGGACAATAGCCTTACCATCTCCAGACATAGAAAAGTACATTTTCCTCAATGTATGATAAAGAATAAACAAAATATAAACAAAAAAAAAAAAAGATCAAGTACCTCCCGATGGTAGGTCTGATTGAGGAGGCTGATAAGGTCCCGCTATTGTAGGTGCTACATCTCTTGGAACTAAGTTATCGATAGCAACCATACGAGCTGCATTGTGTAGAACCAGTGTGTTAAACATCATACGCTGCTCACCCTGAATATTATTGCAGGAGTTCCTTATGACCCTCACATCCTTTTTTATCTCATCTAACTGTCATTGCTGATAAGTACATTTTATACACTTATTTATATATCTAAATTAGAATAACTTATTGTTATTTTTGAATAATTATTACATAATTGCTTTATATTTGTTTACATTATAGGAATTTTCCCAAAAATGGAAGAATGAAGCAATAAAATGGAATAATGCACATTTGAGAGCAAATTGGAGGTAAAAAGAGGAAATTGAATGTTGGCATCGTCAATTGGGATTTCCAAGGAGAGCCAAGTGAAAAAAATCAAAGTTTGAGGGCTTAATTCAAGATAAATTGAAGTTTGGAAGAAGAATTGAAGTGTTTGGGGAGTTCAAGGGTGTAATTGTTGCAATTAGAAGATAAAGAACTCAATTGCAAATAAAGTTCATCGACCTACTTAAACGCACCAGAAAAGTTGAAAACGCGCTGGAAGAATTGCACTGCGTGGCCATGCGAAACTACCAGGTGGCCACGCGAGAAATGCAAAATAAACAGAACCAATTTTGGTTCAACTGTGTGGCCACCACACTTTACCTTGCCCAGCAGTGCAATTGTTTGGCCCAGACCCATGCGTGAATTTTAACTTGATTTGTTTCCTAAGTCCTCTTCTCCACATATTTATACAACTTCTTATGCACGAATTAGAGGACCTTTGCAAAGCTTCTAAACATCATAATCCCACATTCTTAACATCGAATTCTTGCGAGGAAATTGAAGGAAAAGACTTAGGAATTGAAGATTATCAACGGGGAGCTAAATACTTAGTGCAAGATTTCCTTTTCTTTGTTAATTCGATAAATTTAACATGCGTATTTTAGATTTTTACTGAGTTCTTATCTCTTTATTGATGAACGATTAATTTTTTTAGTTGGGATATTCAATGTAACTAGTTTTATGAAAGATAGAGATATGCATTCGTTATTATTGCGATTGCTACATAAATTCTTGTATTTCATGCATCTAGTCATTACAAGCCGCTGTTTGTTAACATGGGCGACTAACTAGGTATAGTTGATTTAAACCCAATAGAGGAATTTTATTTGCGTAAGTGAATTTGATTAAGCACTATAATAGGAATAAAACTAGACAATTAGAACTAAAAGTATTGACTATGTGAAATCGGATGTCCTAACACTCACAAACTTCAATTTAGAATATTTTAATATCTTTTATTTTCTTTCGCTTTTACTTAGTTTAATATTTTAGATCAATTACTTCATCATTATTTTATCGTTCAAATAAGGCAAAAACTAACAGAATTTCGATACTTAATTACAATCCTTGTGGGTACGATTACTCGGACTCAAAAAGTCCACCTTATTACTTAGATTCGACATCGTACACTTGTGATTTAGTACACTTCAAGTTTTTGGCACCGTTACCGGGGATTGTTAATTAATATTGATACCAATTAATTTTTGCTTTAGTTTGAATTTTTTTTCTTTATTTTATTTTTATTTTTTTTCTTTTGTTTTTTAGAACATTTAAAAGTTGTGAATTGCATCGTTCTTAGGGATTGGTGCGTGTCGCGATGCACCAAAATAATAAATAAATATCTTCCTCGCAAATTATCAGATTTGATTGTAATAGCGTAAGTAAGAGTCGATCCCACGAGGAACGGGAATTAAAGTAGTGCTTTGTCAATTAGAATAGATGGGGGGGAGTTTGAGTTCAAGTATTGGAAATAACATGAAAATAAAATAAGAACGTAAATTAGATAAAATAGAAGTCAATTATTTGCAAACCCTAGTTCTCAGGTTCAGTTGTATTCTATCGCAATGTTATCACTTTCCAAGTAACGCGTGTTCAATTTCCCTTTTTGATTTATCATCCGTAAATAGTTAATAAGCTCTAACTATTCCTATTCTCCCTTAACTGCATTTAATTAAAATAAGCTCTCTAATCAAACACTAGCCATTGAATAACCTAAAACAAACTCTTTAGATTTAAGACAACAACTATATATTGGTTGAGAAGAATTAGGATGAATTAGATTATCAATCACACAAGCTCGTGACAATTAACCTAAGTTGGAATTCTTTATGAAAATATTAAATTTCCAATTGCTACTATGATTTGAATAAAAAGACGTTTACGGATCCAATCATTCAAAATAGCAAATCTCAATACAACAAATTAAATGATAAGGCCTTAATCAAATAAAGAATTGCATTGATTAAATAAAAAATGCATAAGAATCCAAAAAATCAAAATAAAGAATTTAGAACTACGTTACTAGTTTGGAAAAGCAATAACAAATTGATATGAAATACCACTTCCCCTTCGAACTAGGTATGGAAGCTTATCTGAGCATAGTCATGAAGAATTCTAGAATTTTCTTTCTTGATTCACCTTCTCGAGTTGCTTAATTTCCTTCCAATTCTTCAAGAAAGCCGCGCCTCTTTCAAAATAATAATAGTCCCTGTTTCTTGTCATGAAATTCCCTTTTTATAGCCTCAATTTCGTGCCCTAGCTTTGGGATCAAGAAATCCCAAAATTATGGAAAGAATTAAAATATGGAAATTTTTGACTTGAATAGTTACAGCCGTAACATTTCCTTTACGGCCGTAATTGAGTTTCTGCATATTTCTCGCAAATTGAAGTTACGGCCGTGACTTCTGATTTACGGCCGTAACTATGTTTCTGCAATTTTTTTCTTTTAGAAGGTTACGGCCGTGACATACCCATTCACAGCCGTAATTGTCTCTCTGCATATTTCTTAACATGAGTAACACTCTTACGGCCGTAACACATGTTACCTTACGGTCGTGAATTTTATTTGCACCTAGGTCCCCAAACTTCAGTTTTGAGTGCATTTTGGTCCTTTTTTCTTCTTTTCTCTTCTTTTATGATCCTATACAATATAAAACATAAAATGCATTAATAATACTTAGATAGAATCAGATTATGTCATATTCAAGGATATAAGTGAATAAAACAAACGTTAATATATCACTTATCAAATCCCCCACACTTGAACCATTGTTCGTCCTCGAACAAAGATTTGCAAAGAAAAGAATAGGATTCAAACAATAGATTAAAATTTAGAGACTTGAGGTTGCAACCCACTTATCTTTAACAAAAATGTTCCATTGCATGATCGGATTGTGTTAGTGTGTGCTAGAGATGCAACGCCCTTTATTTCCCATCCAAGTCATGGCTCGATATGGTTTATTTCCTTGCACCTCTCGTGTTCACTCACCTCCCAACCATTATTGAGTGACTATAAGGAGAGTAGTTTCGCCCAACTCTAGAGGAAATCAGTCGCGTAAATCGAGTTAATTATGATGTGAATTCAGTCAACACAGTATCCCCGACCACATTCATAGCACCAACCCTAGACCAAGCAATTCAAACCACTCATAAGCATATGTAATGGGAGTTAACACCCTCACAAGATATTTATCTCTTCGCACAAAGTGTATAAGGGTTTGAATTTTCGCTCATCTCTCTGCATGGATAAGTCAGTACCACAGATTGCCTTACTGTCATAACCGGAGCCAACAATAACACAAGTGCAAAGCGAATGTCTTTATTTGGTTGTAGCAGGGCTTCGGGTCAGGTAAGATAAAAGGATATATTTAGGCTGAGTCGAGAAGGAATTTCACAAACTAAGTCAATTCAAAATAACATTACATCCTTCTCCCTTAATATGATCTTTATTGTTTCCCGCTACCAGACTTTATTCACACTTGAATCTCTTCTTTTCTTTTCTCTCTCCTTTTTTTTTCACAAGTTGAGTGTTTGACATCCTCAACTACTAATTTTCATGACTAACTTCCTTTTCATTGCTTTTTCTCTTTCTATTTTTTTTTCGATTATAGACTGCAACTTTTTTTTTTTCAAGTCATTACGCAGTCATCAGTTGGCACAAGATAGAATTACAATCCCCTGAATTCAGTCCATTACACAACCATCGCCCAACACAAGATAACCATTTCAACTTCTTAGACTTAGACCATAGCACAATCCTCAATCAACAAAAGCTTGCGAATCCCTTCTTTATGGGTTCAAAACAAAGACAATGCAAAAGAAAAGGAATTCGTGGCTTGTAGCGAGGCATAAAATTTCAAGGAAAGGTTAAGGCTCAAACGGGCTTCTAATGGTCCATGTAGCAAGGTAGGCTCTTTTAGCAAGTCAAATTTGGTTTAACCTATTGCCTTTTCTATAATTTGCACTTGAATCAAGAAGCTACAACGGTATGCACAAGAAAGCACATCCAAGCATAACCCAACCATGCAGGACACACATCAATGAATTACGAGCTCATAAGTATTAAGAACAGCTCTTAGGCTCAAAAGCTCACAAATTATGGTTTTCATGTGTTTCTCCCATCCAATTATGAGTTATAGGTCATTGCTTGATCTTCATTCTCAACCCAAGTCCATTGGTCGAGGGTAACAGTTAAAAGTATTCAAACCATCACTACTCACAAAAGTATAATAATTGGGACGCTCAAGGTTATATATGAAGGAATAATCTGTCTATTGTGGGTTGGGTTAACTAGGTTGTAGATATTTGACAATTTTACTTTTCATTTTGAACCTATTTGTGAAGTCTTGGATGAGATGATCTCTATGTGCTCAATTTATATCCAATTATGCAATGATTTTTTTCAAAAAATTGAACCAAAAGTGGGGTTGCTTCCTATCAAAGTATGGCTTAGGACCTAAGTAGCATAGATAGGTATCAAAAGTAGATAGCAAGATCAAAATGAATTTTAAAGATTCGATTACAGAGAGAAAAAAAATAGATAAGCTTACAATCAAGTCAATCGCCCCCCCACACTTAGACAATACAATGTCCTCATTGAAAAGTAAAACAGTAAAAGGGAAAAAGAGAAGAAACTCCTCGATCTAATGTGGAGGCTGATTGTCTCGAGCTCTCTGCAATTGCCGAATCTCCTCCCGAATGGCTCTCTGCTCTTCCAGTAGAAGCTGCTGATCTTCTTACATAGCATTCAGCTGGGTTTGGAAGGCATGCATCATTTCTAGCATCTGCAGCTCAAAAGGGGTAGGAGCGGTGGGCTGTTGTGGCTCTCCCCGTGCTGCGGGCTCCTCGGCCCCTTGATCATCATCGGATTCCCCTGACTCATCATCCCCGCGACCTCGCTTTGCGATGATCTGCCTGCGAGCATTTTCCAAACTCGCCTTCGTTAGGCGATTCCCATGCCCCAAGGTGTCGTCACTTACTGTAGCGGGAACTCTTTGAGCCCGGCATAAGGTGGTAATTAAACAAGGGAATGGCATGCCCCGCTTCTGTGGCATTAAGCTGGCATAGGTGGAGATAGTGTCGTAGATGTGCTGACCCAAGTCAAATTTGATTCCCATGGTGATGGCATAGTAGACCCGAAGGTAGCGAATAGACACCGTAGTGAGGCTAGTGGATGGGAATAGGCTTCCCGACCCCCACTGATGCAGGTACCAGGCGTCCCTCTGTAGATCCCGATTCTTGTAGTGCGGAAGAATGACATTCAGGGAGTCATGGAGTTCAGGCCTCAAAGCCCAACGGAGCACCTCATGGTCTGGAAAGAAAATACCCGCATTTGATGTCATGGGGACAGCCCTAGTGCTATTTAACCCCAAGTGGTGTTCCACCACCTCCTTATCAAATTTGATTCTTTTCCCCGCTACCCTGGTGTGGTGATAGTCAAGTGAACCCTCGTCACCAATTTCTTTGTTGAACTGGGTGTAAAATTTGAACACCAGGGCTCCCCCGGGGCAATGATGGTGTCAGCGGGGCAATGATGGTGTCAGCGCTCCTCCATTCCTGAAAGTCCTCCGGGAGGAAGAGCCGTTCCTTAATGCACAATTTAGACTGGATCTTCTCCTGGTGGGGTTCAGACAAGGGCTCCCCCGCCACTTGCTTCCCTTTCTTAGTCGGTGGAGCCATGAAAATCCTGTAGAAAAATGGAAGAATGAGGCGAGCGGTATAGTAAATTAAAAGAAAATGTGCTCAAATAAGTAGTGCGTGATGGATAATGCCCAACTAGAAAATCAAAGAAGAGTCAAGTCGTGGGAGGAGGTGTACAAATAATCCCAGAACCCCCATATCACACATCGGAGAATGGCATAAGTACAAGGATCCTAACATGTGTTCGGTAGATGGCACACAGTGAACGTAAGGTCATGTGATATTTGTCAATTCCATGTGACACTATCCAATATGGAAAACCAAAATGAAGATGCGGACCCACAACTTAGGCCAATGAGACGATAAAAGTTGGAGCTCATATCCTAATTAACCATTAATAGATATATAGAAGGGAAAGAGGGTTATGCAATATATCCTATGAAAGCATCAAGACCAACCACCCCACATTCCCTACAATTACACTCCTATCATGACGACAATACACTCATACGAGCATAATAGGGCGGTATGAGTTGAAGCTTGCAGCAAATAACACTTGAAAATCTCCTAGACATTATATCAAACACTTGGAGTGCAAAAGAGTGGTAAATGCAAATGGTGAAAAAATGTATATGAAAGCTTATTGCCCAAATCACAATACACTCAACAATGCACAAACAATCAATTGAAAAAAAAAAACGAAAATCACGACACCCATGTTTATAGATACATTACCCATGTCAAAAGGAAAACGACAAAGTGAAGAAACCATACCTTGAATTCTTGCGAAGAAGAAGAAATGGATGTGATAAAAAGGAGAATCTTTGAAAATATGATTGTGGATTGGAGGAAAATGCGCGAGATGAAGGGAGGGGCTATGCTGCTACCGGCCGAGATGAAGGGAAGAGTGAGGAAGAAATGGTTGAAATGGAATGTTGCCATGTTATGTTTTTTCTTTTATTTAAAAAATGGAAACCGCCAGGTTTACGGCCGTAAAGAGGTAGCTTACGGCCGTAAACAGGCCTCTTAAAGTTTTTAAAGAAAATTAATTACGGCCGTAAAAAGGTGCCTTACGGCCGTAAAGAGGTGGTTTACGACCGTAAGACTGCCTCTGAAAATTGTTATATAAATTTTTTTTTTTTGTTTTTTTGTTTTTTTTTAAATGAAATGACTAAATAAACCAAAAATAATAGAAAATGAGAATACGAAAATAAAGAGTCGAGGAGGAAAAGAAACTCCCCTCTCGGGTTGCCTTCCGAGCAGCGCCGCTGTTTACAGTTGTTGGCTCTACTGAATCCGCGCGGGACTAGTGCCCTTTGTTGGTGTTGTGCAGTGCAATCACCTCCAAGTTCTCAGTTTGGAATCCTTCATAATACTGCTTGAGACGGTGCCCATTGACCTTGAACTGTTTATCCATACGCAAGCTCCTAATATCGACTGCACCATGGGGAGATACATTAGTAACAACAAATGGACCCACACAACGAGAACGAAGCTTACCTGGGTGTAATTTGAGCCGGGATTTAAACAGTAGCACTTTCTAGCCCTCACAAAAGCTCTTTCGAGAAATGCGTTGATCGTGGGATGCTTTAGTTCGATCTTTATAAATCATTGCATTCTCATAAGCTTCATTCCGAATTTCATCCAATTCCTGCAATTGGAGCTTCCTATGATCCCCTACTGCCCCCCAATCCATATTACATTGCTTGATGGCCCAATAAGCTTTATGCTCGAGTTCCACTAGTAAGTGGCGTGGCTTTCCAAATACCAATCGGTATGGAGACATACCAATTGGCGTCTTGTAAGCGGTGCGGTAGGCCCATAAAGTATCATTGAGTCGAATGCTCCAATCCTTCCGGTCCGGTCGAATTGTTTTCTCTAGAATGGACTTCACTTCCTTGTTGGAAATTTCCGCCTGCCCGCTAGTTTTGGGGTGATATGCGGTGGATACCCGGTGCACCACTCCATATTTCCGTAACAAGGCTTCAATGGTTCGGTTGCAAAAGTGTGTCCCTCTGTCACTGATCATAGCTCGGGGTATTCCAAACCTGCTAAAAATGACAGCTTTTACAAAATCTGCATCAACTTTAGCGTCATTAGTATGGGTGACCCTTGCCTCCACCCATTTTGAAACATAATCGACAGCTAAAAGAATGTAATTACAACCAAACGACGGGGGAAAGGGTCCCATGAAATCAATGCCCCAAAAGGCAAAAATCTCACATACAATAATGGGGTTTTGAGGCATTTGATCTCGTTGGGATAACTTACCTGTTCTTTGGCAATTATCGCAAGACTTACAAAAAATGTATGCATCCTTGAAAAGGGTCGGCCAAAAGAACCCACTTTCCAGTACCTTTTGTGCTGTCCTTCTAGGTCCAAAATGGCCACCACATGCGTATGAATGGCAAAAGGTGAGGATTGATTGATGTTCTGATTCCGGAACGCACCTTCTAATGATTTGGTCGGGGCATCTCTTCCACAGGTACGGGTCATCCCAAATGTAATACTTAGCATCGCTTCTCATCTTATGCTTTTGTGCCTGTGAAAAACCAGTAGGAATTAGTTTAGCAGTCATGAAATTCACCAAATTAGCATACCATGAGGGATTTGCTTCGATGGAAAATAAACCCTCATCTGGGAAGGTTTCACGCAGAGGTAGGTGGTCCTCGGGTTTCACTACCCAGCTAAGATGGTCGGCGACTACATTTTCGGACCCCGCCTTATCTTTGATTTCCAAGTCAAATTCTTGTAATAAAAGTATCCAGCAGATGATTCTAGGCTTCGCATCCTTTTTTACAAACAAGTGCCGTAAAGCTGCATGATCTGTAAAAATAATCACTTTAGAACCCAATAAATAAGGACAAAATTTTTCTAAAGCAAATACCACAGATAGAAGTTCCTTTTCAGTGGTGGTATAGTTGGCTTGGGCCTGATTCAGGGTTCGGGAGGCATAGTAAATCACATGGGCTGCTCTCCCAACCTGTTGCCCTAGGACTGGTCCCACTGCATAGTCATTGGCGTCACACATTATTTCGAATGGAAGATCCCATTTTGGTGGTTGAATGATCGGAGGTGTAGTTAGCCGCTCCTTTAGTTGGTCAAAGTCCTTTTTGCATAGCTCGGTGAAATTAAATGGGACATCATTTTGCAACAAATTGCACAATGGTGATGCAATTGTGGAAAAGTCCTTGATGAACCTGCGATAGAAACCTGCATGCCCAAGAAAAGATCGTATATCCCGCACATTGGCGGGGTAAGGTAATGCAGATATGAGGTCCACCTTAGCCTTATCAACTTCTATTCCCTTTTCCGACACTACATGACCTAACACGATTCTCTTATCTACCATAAAATGACATTTTTCCCAATTTAGGACTAAGTTAGTGTCAATGCAACGTTTCAAAATCAATGATAAATTATCCAAGCATGCATCAAATGAATCACCCCATACACTAAAATCATCCATAATCACCTCTATAATTTGTCCTATATATTCAGAAAAAATGCTCATCATGCAACGTTGAAATGTTGCAGGAGCATTACACATGCCAAAGGGCATGCGTCTATATGCAAACGTACCGAACGGACAAGTAAAAGTGGTTTTCTCCTGATCTTCTAGAGTTATGGCAATTTGAAAATATCCTGAGAAACCATCTAAAAAACAATAATGAGAATGACCAGCTAATTTCTCTAACATTTGATCTATGAAAGGGAGAGGAAAATGATCATTTCGAGTGTCAGCGTTTACCTTCCTGTAGTCGATGCATACTCGGTACCCAGTTTGGACCCTAGTTGGTACAAGTTCTCCATCTTTGTTTTCTACCACTGTTACTCCGGATTCTTTGGCACCACTTGGACAGGTCTGATCCACTTGCTGTCTGAGATTGGGTAAATCATCCCTGCTCCTAGCAGCTTCAAAATTTCTTTCTTTACCACGTCCATCATTACTGGATTCAATCTCCGCTGGGCTTGTCTCGATGGTTGAGCTCCTTCCTCAAGCAATATTCGATGCATGCAAATTGACGGGCTAATTCCCTTGATATCCGCGATGGTCCAACCAATCGCTTCCTTGTGCTCCCGAAGGACCCGAACCAGTTTGTCTTCTTCTAATTTGGTGAGGTTGGATGAAATAATTACGGGAAGCGATTCTTCATCACCAAGAAATACATATTTCAGATGGGCGGGTAGAGATTTCATTTCCACCACTGGGGCCTGCAAGATAGAGGGTAGCAATTTGTTAGGATAATCTGTCAGTTGAATTGTTTTTACGGCATACCTGCGTGGTGCGGGTCCCAGTGAATTAAGTGAGTAATTCCATCCTGTAACTCCTTGCTTATACCCACGTCGCTGTCATCATCTTGCCTTGGCGACTCCATGATAGCTGTTTCTAGCTCGTCCCTGCAATTTGACTTGAAAATTTTCTGCACAGCAGGAGTAATGTCATTAATAGAATAAGCAGCACATACATCATTTGGGTGTTTCATGGCGTCGTAGATATTAAATTGCACTACCTCCCCATTGAATTCCATGGTCAACACCCCTTTTCTTACATCAATTATGGTTTGGGAGGTCCACAAGAATGGTCTTCCTAACAATATAGGGGTAGAATTAGGGGAGTGATCATCATTCATATCTAGTATGTAAAAGTCTGTCGGAAACACCAACCCTCCTACTTGCACTAAAACGTCCTCAACTACCCCGTCTGGATATGCATTGGAACGGTCGGCTAGTTGGATGATAACATCTGTTTTAGTCATTTTGGTAAGATTTAATGTAATGTAAGTGGATCTAGGCATTACGTTAATGGATGTTCCTAAATCTATTAGTGCATGATTTACCTTGGTGTTACCTATTTGACATGACACAGTGAACATACCGAGATCCTTACCCTTTTGAGGCAATTTCCTTTGAAATAAGGTTGAAACGCTTTCCCCCATTCTTACCTTCTCGTTTCCCACCAGTTTCCGTTCGCTAGTGCATAAATCCTTTACAAATTTTGCGTACCGGGGGACTTGCTTGATGGCCTCTAATAGCGGGATATTGATTTCAACCTTTCTGAACATCTCCAACATCTCCTTTTCTTTGCTTTCCTTGTTCATCTTTGCTTACCTGCTAGGAAAAGGTGGAGGTGTTAGTTTAACATTTAAATGGGAGTCGGTCTTTACCTGAGGGTTATGCGAAGCGTCATTTCTCTTCCCGACTCCTTCCTTTTCATCTCCCTCCATTTCAGGTGCAGTCGGTTCCAATTGCGGACCCTCAATTTCTTTTCCACTTCGGAGAGTTATGGCACTCACGTTTTTAGGATTTATCTAGGGTTGAGATGGAAATTTACCTCCGGATTGTGATTCCAACCTATTTATGGCAGTGGCCATTTGACTCATTTGATTTTCCAGGTTTTGAATGCTTGACTTGGTATCCTGTTGGAATTGCATCGTGTTAGTTGCCAACGTCTTAACCATATCTTCAAGAGACATACCTGAATTTTGAGGTTTTTGTTGATATTGTCCCTGTGGTTGGAAAGTCCCTTGCTTCTAGAATTGTCCTTGTGGCTTATTTGAAGTAAAACCAGGGGGTTTGTTATTTCCGTAGCTCAAATTGGGGTGATCTCTCCACCCGGGGTTGTACGTGTTCGAATATGAGTTGTATTGTTGCCTTTGGAAAGGGAAGCCCCCAGCAGCATTTACCTGTTCATTGTTTTCTTCTTGCAACACCGGACAGGTATCCGTTGGATGTCCAAAGTTCGAACAGATTCTACATGCTTTGGCTTGTTTCGAATTCCCTACAGCAAGTTGCTTAACAAGATTTGTCAGTTCATATAATTGACCCTCAATATTAGAACTACTTACCTCGTTTACTCGGCGGACTTGGGAATCCTTACTCGAGTTGAATTGCTGAGTGTTTTCCGCCATGTTGGATATTAAAGCCCGTGCTTGCTCCGGTGTCTTGTCCATTAGCGTGCCTCTACTTGCGGTGTCTATCATACTTCTGTCCATTGGCGCTAGACCTTCGTAGAAGTATTGCACCAAAAGTTGCTCGCTAATTTGATGATGGGGGCAGCTGGAGATGAGTTTTTTGAAATGCTCCCAATACTCATATAATGTTTCATTGTTGTTCTGGCGCACCCCACATATTTCTTTTCGAATGGTACCGGCCCTCGATGCAGGGAAGTATTTTTCCAAGAAGAGCCTTTTCATGTCGCTCCAAGTAGTAACTGTTCCCGATGGTAGACAATAGAGCCAGTCGGTGGCAGAATCCTTCAATGAGAATGGGAAGGCTCTCATTTTTATTTGTTCCTCGGTAATGCCCGTGGGCCTCATACTGTCGCAAACCACATGGAACTCCTTTAAGTGTCTATACGGATCTTCACCGGGGTTCCCTCGAAAAGTTGGTAATAAGTGGATGAGCCCAAATTTAAGCTCGAAAGTTTTCCTTCTTCCACAGTTGGAAACGTTATGCATAATGGCTGCTGAGCCACATCGGGGGTAGCCAGTTGTTTAAGAGTCCTGTTGTTAGCTGCCATTTGTCGCGCTGCTCTTCTTTGCTGTCGAAGAGTTCTCTCGATTTCTTGGTCAAGATAAAAAAGTTCAAAATAAGTTGATCGAGTTCTACGCATATAAGCAAAGAAGTAGACAGGCAAGAATTATATATATATTGTTTTTTTTTTTCAAAATAATAGAAATAAAGTGAAAATAAAATTAATAAAATGAAATGCAGAAAAAAAATAAAATTCTAATTGATTAAAAACTAAATTGGTTAACCGTTCCCCGGCAACGGCGCCAAAAATTTGGTGCGTGTCGCGATGCACCAAAATAATAAATAAATATCTTCCTCGCAAATTATCAGATTTGATTGTAATAGCGTAAGTAAGAGTCGATCCCACGAGGAACGGGAACTAAAGTAGTGCTTTGTCAATTAGAATAGATGGGGGGGGGTTTTGAGTTCAAGTATTGGAAATAACGTGAAAATAAAATAAGAACGTAAATTAGATAAAATAGAAGTGAATTATTTGAAAACCCTAGTTCTCAGGTTCAGTTGTATTCTATCGCAATGTTATCACTTTCCAAGTAACGCGTGTTCAATTTCCCTTTTTGATTTATCATCCGTAAATAGTTAATAAGCTCTAATTATTCCTATTCTCCCTTAATTGTATTTAATTAGAATAAGCTCTCTAATCAAACACTAGCCATTGAATAACCTAAAACAAGCTCTTTAGATTTAAGACAACAACTATATATTGGTTGAGAAGAATTAGGATGAATTAGATTATCAATCACACAAGCTCGTGACAATTAACCTAAGTTGGAATTCTTTATGAAAATATTAAATTTCCAATTGCTACTATGATTTGAATAAAAAGACGTTTACGGATCCAATCATTCAAAATAGCAAATCTCAATACAACAAATTAAATGATAAGGCCTTAATCAAATAAAGAATTGCATTGATTAAATAAAAAATGCATAAGAATCCAACAAATCAAAGTAAAGAATTTAGAACTACGTTACTAGTTTGGAAAAGCAATAACAAATTAATATGAAATACAACTTCCCCTTCGAACTAGGTATGGAAGCTTAGCCGAGCATAGTCATGAAGAATTTTAGAATTTTCTTTCTTGATTCACCTTCTCGAGTTGCTTAATTTCCTTCCAATTCTTCAAGCAAGCCGCGCCTCTCTCAAAATAATAATAGTCCCTGTTTCTTGTCATGAAATTCCTTTTTTATAGCCTCAATTTCGTGCCCTAGATTTGAGATCAAGAAATCCCAAAATTGTGGAAAGAATTAAAATATGGAAATTTTTGACTTGAATAGTTATGGCCGTAACATTTCCTTTACGGCCGTAATTGAGTTTCTGCATATTTCTCGCAAATTGAAGTTACGGCCGTGACTTCTGATTTACGGCCGTAACTATTTTTCTGCAATTTTTTTCTTTTAGAAGGTTACGACCGTGACATACCCATTCACAGGCGTAATTGTGTCTCTGCATATTTCTTAACATGATTAACACTCTTACGGACGTAACACATGTTACCTTACGACCGTGACTTTTATTTGCACCTAGGTCCCCAAACTTCAGCTTTTAGTGCATTTTGGTCCTTTTTCTTCTTTTCTCTTCTTTTATGATCCTATACAATATAAAACATAAAATGCATTAATAATACTTAGATAGAATCACATTATGGCATATTCAAGGATATAAGTGTATAAAATAAATGTTAATAGATCACTTATCAGGGATTCAATGAATCTTCAGATAGTTGGAGGCAACACAACAACATGGCAACAAACAATTACCAGTGGTACTCCGATTGAACAACACCTGAGATGGATGAGACAACAACATTGTATGGAAGACTTAATGCAAAGTTAGATGCTTTGGCCAAAAATGCTTTGGCCAAAAAACTAGACAGTTGGGGTGAACAACCATTGCATACAGTTCAGACTCAACTGATTTTTGGTTTCTGTTTTGAAAATCACTCCACACATGATTGTCCTTTTGCACATCAAGCTCAGCCAACTATGGATCGGGATAATTATTGGGAGATATAATCAAATGCAATAGAGGAATTCATATTCTCAAGCTTATAACCCTTACTGAAACGAGCATCCAAATTTCTCGTGGTCAAATAATCAGTGTATCCAATGCTCGCAAGTTTCCCAACAACAGCAATAGGAAAATTTTCAATATCAGCAAGTTGGGAAAAACAGGTCGAAGATACTATATCGAATGTAGATTTGCTACAATAGCTACTGCAAGATCAACTGGTTGAATTGAAAGAAATGAGAGATTCGATGATGCAGTCGGCAGTTAGCAAGACAGAGAGACCACCAAAATAGTTGCTAGAAATCTAGGTGCAAGCATCAAAAGACTTTGAAAAATTTGTTGACACAACTGAAGAAAAAGAAGAATTTGAAATGGTAGATCAACCAAAAGAAAATAGCTTCCATGAAAATGCCATAGTCCCTTGTCAATAATTTAAAACCCTGACATTAAGCTTGAGGAAACTTCAAATAAAGAAGAGGATCAAGTGGAGAGAGAGAAATTGATTACAGAAAATCAGACACTTAAGGGTGCCGACTTTACAAAACAATCCTCTAACTTCAATAACTAGGTAAAAACTGATTTCATCATTGGCAACGGAGAAATGATTGAAGTCTACATATTGAAGTTTGAAGCGAGTGGAGAAGTTAAGAGACACGACATGGGAAAAGTGACATTTTGGAGCAAGGATGACCATTGGAGCAAATTCAAGAGGCACAAATAAAGAAGGTCACCAAAAGCCTTATTTAAAGTTCCTTGATCAATCAAGGTAAAAAGTCGGGCTTTAGACTATAAAGAAAATGCTTGTTGGGAGGCAACCCAATTTTCTACCCTTTTATTTATTTTGTTTTATTTATTTCTCTATGCTCAGTTGTAGGATTTAATTGCTTTCTTCGTTTAATTTCATATTTGCACGATTGAGTTATCACTTTAGCATGATATTTGTTGCACCACATTTGGTAGTTGATAAGTGCACGTTTCTTGATTGAGACTTGAGAGTTTAAGCATCAAGTCCATCATTAATTTCTGGACTTAGAGTTGAAATCACATTTAGATGCATATTAACATTCAAAAGCATGTTCATTTCATTGAATTTTTAGTCTCCATTGCATGTTTGGATTGAATTGTTAAAATAAAAAACTCATGCACGAAGTTTTAGTTCATGACATGGATCAAGCATAGGTGAGTGATTACATTTATAATAAGGTGTTTTGGAGTTGAGAATTTGAGTTTGAATTTCAAAATTGGCACAAAAATTTCTTTCAGCTAGAGACTTGCGCGGCCACGCCCTAACATCTTGGTGGCCGCGTGTTGTCTAGTAAAATCAATAGAACCTACAATGTTTCACCACGCGGCCACCAGACGTTCTTCTACACGGCCATGCGGTTATCTACAGGTCAATTTCGGCAGATTTTTATGTAGTTTGGTAAATCATTCAAATTCATAAATTTCAATCTCGTTTTCTCTCCCCAAATTCACCCCCACATAGCATATCACCTACATTGCATTGTTTTACATGGAATTGAACATAAAACGAGTTTGCATCACATTCCAATCTTCCAAAAGGTATGAAATTCCTCTTTACTTTACAATTTTGCAAAATTTTGAGAATTTCTTGCTTTTATGAAGAATTGGAGTTTATGATTTGGTGAGTTATGAATTAGGTTAGAATCTTGTGATGATTTGATTGTAAAACATAAGTCGAATTTTTGGGATAACTTCTTGCATCCAAGTGCATGATTTGTCTTCAGATTTAGGAATACACTCAAGGTATTTGTTAAAATGTTTCAGTGACACTTTCATCAACTTTTTGCAAATTCTTCTAAACAACATTCATCACTTCATATTGAACATTGATTATGTGTAGTCCTTTCATGATTTGCATAATCACAAGTGCACAAATTTTGATTTGAAATCATGGGCACACTTTGGCACAACATTAAGATCATTGCAAGCATTGTGCATATAAATTTTAGATTTAGGTGACCACTTTGCCACATAATTTCCATATTTATGGTTTGCTTGATTGTGCATAATTTGACGTTACTAAGTTATTTGTTTCACTTGTACGAGGAACACATCATGTGAAACACATCAACATCACCATGGAACACATTGAGGGAAATGTATAGTTTTAGTTTGGGGGTGAAAATTTTATTTCATGTTAAATGCTTCATGTACTTCATTTGCTTTATTTTGCTTCATTTATTTGGGAAGCGTGTAAAAAAAAAAAAATTGGCTGAAAATTTTGAAATTTGTGTTGACATGTTTATTTCCTAGGATATGATATGAATCAAATTGTGTTTTTGGCTTGAATAATTGGGCAATATCAAAACTTGAATTTTATTTATTAGTCATGACTTGCTTGATTTCATCTTCATGCGTACATTGGCCATGTTGGATTATCACTTGTGTAGGGATATTTTTAATACTTGTGGGGTAAATTTATGCAACTTGAGCTTAGGAAGGACTTGAAGATCCCTAAACATAGATCATTTGACACCCCGTCCCTTAAATAGAACCAAACATGCTCAAGAAGCAAGTTTGGGGATAGAATGATTAAAATGTGCATGTTAGATGGGTTGGAGGTCTGTGGTTCTTGATTTTGCACTTTAGTTAAAATAGTTTTGTCAATGGGTATAAACCATAACCAGCATAAAAATAGAAAAATGTTGAAGGTCTTATTCTGCTCTTCAAATGCATTTTTGACTCAAGCAAGTAAGCTTGTAAGGTTGTTGAAACCTGGTATCCCAAACTCAACTGAGTTGGGACCTATTAGCCCAAAGCTAGTAATATGGGTCAATTAGAAAGCAAGTAAGGAGAGTGAACTTACACATAAGATAATCATATATCTTTAACTTTTCTCTGTCGTCTTTGTGACTTGGGTAATTAAGTCTGAGGGGATCTCTGAACCTGTGACCTTAAGTCGTTTGGCTTGGGAGTCACCGACCCAAAACTCGCTACAGGGGTCACATAGAAAGCAAACAAGAAAAGTATTGCACATAGATGATAAAAGACAAGGACAATTAAAAAAAATGTTGTCCATAAAAAGAAAAAGAAAAAAAATTGCATGGTATAAGCCTTGTCGATCAAATTGTGGAGATTGAGGTTGTAGAATTGAGGATTGTCTACTTCTGATTTGTTGTGCATGTATACTTCTGATTCTGACTATCTTGTGTGGAAAAATACAATATTCAAATGCTTAGAAACCAAAATAGAGGGAAATATGTGATTTGAGATAAAAATAGTAAGTTGTGATCTTCTATGAGAGATGTAAGAAAAATCATTAGAATTTCATAGGTTGACCATAAGAGATTCGTGTTTGATTTTGCATAATAAACTACACACTGTTTCATATGATTCACAACTTTTCAACTACAAATGATTCATATGATTCACAACTTTTCAATTACATATTTCATCAACTTTTATCAAAATTTACTAAAATTCAATTTTAATTGTCAAGAAACTATGACAAGAAATGCCCATAATTCCCTTTTTCTTTCTTTCCTTTTTTATTATTTTCCATCAATACAATAAAAATTAGTAAAATGAAATGGCCATATGAATTACCTTTTTGACTTGCAAGACCTGTCAAGATCTTGGTTCATATTATATCAAATAATTCATTTACTTTTACAGCTAGAAAAAGAAAATAGTTCAAAGACGTGGGATCTCATTGGTTGTAGGGTTCTGATGGGATCTTGATATCAACTAATTTTCATCTCAACCACAATTTTTTCATCAACATGGGCTAGATATTTATTTTTTTCTCTTTTTATCGTTCTATCAAAATCAATAGAACTGTATCATACATTATCTCATTAAAGCTAGTACTCAACCAACCTTCATTTCGCTTTCCGTCTTTTTTATTTTTAAATATTGTAATTTACCGCTAATAAATCTTCAAAGGATGCAAGAAAGACTATAAACGAAACGGTTAACTCCTACCGAAGTCAAATATTTGATTAGTAAATATTTTTTTTCCATGAAAATTCATAAGCTATTTTAATAATCAATGATAGTTAGAGACAAAAAAATCATACCTCGAAAGGAATTCAAGTGACTTATGGCTAGTGAAAGAAGAACTAGCAATACCAGAAACATAATGAATCTAAATACTACGCAAACTGTATTAAAATGTTTTAAAGATTTGTCCAAACAAAAAATTGATTTAATGTCCGACTCAAATTGAAAACGTCGATAACAAAAAGTAACCTCAAAGATAAAAAGTGCCGCAATTAGCAAGTTGCTGGTGCTACTCAATCAAAGTCATGCATGCATGCATAAAGATGAGCTGCCAACTTGATTTTTTGTCATATTTTCCAAAGGATGAAAGCACAAGATAGCGGCCTCATACATGATAGATTGTACATTCTTTTTACTCATTTTCTTTAGAAAATTTATATTAAACTCGAGAAATCTTGAGATCTCCTTTAGATCATAAATTGAGTAATTGATGGAGGGTGAGAGGAGAGGACATAACACAAGACAAAGCAGTAGCCTTTCTGGTCGTTTGGGATCGCGAGATGAGTTGAAACGGAAGGCATAAATTCAAATGGTCATAGAATTTGCATACGACGTCAGAACTTCTATTATGACTACTTTTCTGAAAGGTTTCGACGAGTCAGATTAGACTCATCGCTTTGCCATAATTTATGATGGTTTTTGGCCATTTGAAGTCGTTTAGAGTGTTAAAACTGCACTTCTATATTTTTCGTTATTAATTTTGAACCTTTGTTTTGTTCTTTCGATTGGCCCAGCCAAATAAGGGCTTTAGTAGTTTTTTTTATTTAAGTTGTTTACATTCAGTTGTAGGATTTTTCTTCGATTGATTTCGAAATAAAGAATTGTTTTCTTTCGAATTGCAATACATCTTTTATTCGATTGTCATTTGTAGGCATTGCCTACATCAGTAATTGAGATAAAAATCTCTAATGTTTGTCTTTATCGTGTACATTGATATCATTTCACTTTTAACATATGGGCCTTCTGAGACCATTTGCAAATCATCCATATCATCTGACTGCAAAAGACACCAGGAGAAGATCACCTATATTAGATGAAAAAGCTCAATCATACAATATTTTCTCTCGCCTTACAACTCATATCCGAACTATATAGAATAACGTACCTAGTACCTCCACTCATGCTTTTTTTTTTTTTTTTAAATTTATCAAGTCACAATCTTTTACACTTGACAATCTCTTTGAACTCTCTATCGCAATCCACATTTATAGTTGGCTCACCATGGTGGATGAATTTCATTCTTTATTCATGTGCACTACATCATAAAACTCAACATGCACGCACCCACCTACCCACGGGCACACGCCGTATTTTTCTTCTCTAGGGGTGTCAAACGTGTCGACTTGGGCCAGCTTGGCCCATGAAGGCCTTGATTGGTCCGGTCCACGAACCCATCCGGATCGTGGGCCCTTTATATATATATATATATATATATAACTCTCTACTAATACTAAAATAATTTAAAATATTAACTAACGAACTTGAAATGAGCATGACGAGCTTGAAACGAGCTTGATGACCCAACACCATTTGGAGATTGTTCCCTTTCTCCTAGAGTAATTGTGCATTAAAAATCATATATAATAACATGAAATCAAAATCAATATAGATATAGATATGATTAACCGTGACATGATATTGACGGTAATGATAAAAAATAATATATATTTACTTATTTTAATTAGAGAAAAAAAATACATCTACGTCTATATACTTACACATTTACATTCTATCTGCATCTACATCTACATTTACTATATCTTAAAGTATGAATATGTGAGAATCTTTTAATTTCAATCTATCTACATCTATTTGTCATCAACAATATCTACATCAAATTTATATAATTATTTTTTTTTCTTCAATAATACGATTCGTTTATTTATTGAAACTTATTTTAAATTTATTTTAAATTTATTTTAATTCTAATTTCAAAAATATTAAGTTACTCAAGTTGACTAAATCAAAATTAGTTATTCAATTAATATTGATTTAATGTTGCTACTTTTTAATTTACATTCAAAATATTGTCCCATCAAATTTCATTTCACGTGATGATTCCATTGAACAATTCAAAGAGTGCACTTATGCGTTTAATATATTTATCCTTTTATTTTTATTTCATATAATTATCTTTTAGCCCTCTGTTGGGCAATACTATTTCGTTAATGAAAAATCTTTGAACAATTCAAATAACATTTAGTTTATGCTTTTAATGATTTTCCCCCTATTTTTAATTCAAATAATTATGTTTTAGTTAGCGATAAAAGTAGACTTTTTTTATTTTATTTTCAAAGTAGTGTGAGTGAGAAACATTTTATTTTTAAAACCACTTAAATTCTTATCAAAACCATCAATTAATTTATATAAAGTTTATAATTTTCTAATTAAGAATATAAAATAATCAATTTCAAAAAATTTTGGAAAAGAAAAAACCAAAATTGAATTTTAGTTCAAATTTATAAACTCATTGTTTGGTGATGATTAAGATCATATTTTAATAGATTTTTATAGAAATTAATAAAATAATTGTTGATTTTGACTTTAATTAAAATCTTATTTTAATTTCCTCCAAACAAGAGCATAATATTAAACTTTTTTTTATTATAAAAATATGTTCACAAATTAATTTAATTTATCTATGCACAGTTTTTTCACATTTTTCGCGACTGATCATAAATATTTTATGAAGAAATTATTGACTTGCCTAATATTTGTTGATATCAGATTATTTCTTAATATATCACATGCGATTTATTTATTAAGCTAACATTTTGAATAATTGTCGAATATATATTTTCGAAGAACTAGACGAGAATTTTCAATAAAATATTAATATATTATGAATTAAAGTTAATTTACCATTTAAATTTTTTTCTCTAATAATATCAATTACGTCAATTACTTTAAAAAACAATATTAGTACTTAAAAAAACATTATTTTAATATTCATCATATACATAAGGTGTGCAAAGCACTTGCTTACTACTTGTAAAAGATAAAAGTAAAAGTCATCTTCCTTTTACTAATGTAAAAATCAATGTATTAAAGAGATTGATGCTGTTAAAACCTCAAATCTTGATGTGGAAAGATCTGAAGCTACTTGATCACTAAAAAAGATAGATTGATTCGCTTTTTAACTTGCAAAAAAGACGAGAAGAATTGTGTTTTTTATCCATCGTTTGATGGAAAAAGATCTATATTTATAGCGCTCAAAGCCCATTACCTTTTCCTATTAGGAAAAAGAGTTCTTATCGAAGAACTTACCTTTCAAGGAAAGAGTTTCTATAAGAGTTGGACTTTCCTTTCTGAGAAGTAACTTGCCTGATTTATTGATGTCAGGGCTAAGCCTATTTACAAGGCCCATAGTTAACCCAATTACATGGGCTTGTGGTAAAACAAGGTCGGGTAAAGCTAATCTCTAGATCCATGGTTAAGCCAAATGAGCATGAGGTCGTGCAATACACCCGACTCGTTAAGACATAAGCCCGAACATAATGACTGACCTTATGAACTTGTGATGGAGAGTACCCCAAATGGGGTCGGAAGTATGGGCCGACCTTAAGGTCATGACGGGCTCGACCTATAATAATTTCTGCCCAAGACTCTATGAAGAGTTCGAGAATTCATGCTGTCATTAGCCCCCGTGCACTAGAGATTGGGAATAGGTCTCTAGGTGCATTTATGTTTGAGAAGACGAACAATCTTAGATTTGATGCTGGACACGTGGCAAGGAGAAAGGTGAGGATTTGAAAACTTTCCCGCCACTTTTTGTCTATATATGTGTGGTCCATATCCTTTCATTATGTTTACTTTGCGAATTTTTGAGGGATTAGAGAACTCCTCATGCAACCTAGCACGACCTTCTTTTTCAACAAAAAGTTTAGCATTTTAGGTAAGCTCGACCTAACCCGACCTTCTTATTTATATAATTTATTTCCTGGAAGTATGTTTAGGCAAGTGACCGTGGAAGACCTTAGGGAAATAGAACACATGGATGAACCTCTAGAGGTCGAGCCATTATGTTTTTACCAATCCACACCAATTTCCCAGGATGATGAATCAGGGAGCAGGGAAGAGGTTGAGAATGACCCCGTTTAGGTAGAAGACAAAGGAAGGTCGACCTTGAGCTTCCTACTTATAGGAATATAATGAAAGAGCATATAATCGAAGTGGATATGAGGAGGTTTAGGTTGTCTGAAGGGTACATAGCTAGGGTCCTGGAAAAGGACGATTTGTCTTACCACTGCCGAGAGGGGAAATAGTAGTGTTCCATTACTCCCTCGTGGTCGGGCTTAGGTTCCCCCTACACCATTTCTTTATTGACTTTCTATTGACCGCGGGCATATTACTGGGTTAGCTCGCCCCCAATGGTTGGAGGATTCTAGTCTTCTTAATTATTTTATGTATAAGTCTAGGGATTGAACTCACGGTTAACCTCTGTAAAGGTGTTTTAGATCTTAAGTGTTTACTCCGGTAATAGCTTTGTATACTTTAGTGGGAAGGGCAGTTTGAGGCTCCTTGGGTCCCTTCTTCAATCAAGCATTGGAAAGAAAAGTTTTTCTTCATAAAATCATGAGAGAGAGAGAATTTTAGCCGACCTTTAGGAGGCTCGACGTTGATAACTTCAATAGGATAATGAGATTTTAGATCAGACCGGCCTCGATCTTCAGCCTAATAGGGTTTGACCTCTTTCATTATGTAATCTAAACACCCATATCCCTTCCTATCACTTCTGACGTGAATCGAGATGCGCGGAATTAAATGCCAGAAAGTTCCGAACAAAGGTTGTGGTCGGACGATGGAATCTTTCCAGACAATCACGACGTAGAATCGATGATGCGGATTGAAGAACCAAGATTTGATAAACGCCATAAGGACTTGTCCAGTTTTCCGTGATAAGTTTCTGATCGTGAACGCCACAAATATTCTTGTGAATATTTGATAAGTTCAGGATGACCACCACAAGATGATAATCTTGATACGTTTAAAGAAATATATAAATCCACCTATAATTTTATTGAATCACTCAATAAACTATTTATCAAAAATCAAATCTGTTTGTTACAATGAATGAAAAGCATATAAATAATGAAAAACGATCTAACAACTAGGGTAGCCGGTAATTGGCTCAAAATAGAGTTCCAATTGAACTAAAATAACTAAAAATGAAAAGGAAATAAAATTTGGGAAATTCTGCTCTGATTTCAACCGCGCGATTGCGTGGTTTAACCTCGCGCGATCGCGTGGTTATGCTTGTAAATCTTGAGTTGTTTTTTGATGCACGTGCGCGATCGTGCCCCTGTTCAACTCCGGATGGTTCTTCGACCCTTTTGAAACAACTTGATCCGATTTGATTCTTGACTCGGGTCCAACACGAAACTTTCTAAATTTTCCATGTAGATTGTTGTTGCATCGCTCGTGTCTTTGTTTCTCTTTTGAGCTCCTTTCTCGGATCACATCATCCCCTCTCTTTTGAAAAGGATTCGACCTCGAATCAACTTCTGGCCTTCTTTTCAAATGTGTCTAACTTTTGGGGGTTTGATGTAGAATTTTCCCACCCGGATCAAATGGAAAATTTCGTCCATGCCATAGGTCCAACCAATAGTACTTTGTAACTTGGGTTAGGCGAATGGATCGAATCGTAAACTCCCTTGGGAATAGGTGGTGTGACCTATATTCCCAAGAGCCATTAACCTGCAAGAAAGGTGTAAATAAAATAGGGTGGGGAATATTAGTTTCACAAAATACAAGGTATGGATCCTTGTATTCAGGATGAGTCATCACCATCTCATCATGTCCAACAACGAAGCTCTTCTCTTCTCCTTCCCCAATCTTTTCAAATTCTTGCTCAATCACCTCTTTCTCCTTTTCTTTACACCCAACCACCTCTCCCAACACCACATTTTTATCAACCTCATCACTACCCAAATGTGGATCTTCAACTTCAAAGTTCAAAAGTTACACTTCTACCCCAATAGGGATGGCAACGGGGCGGGGAAGGGCGGGGTCGGGTCGGAGTGCCCCACGCCTCGCCCCATCTTGGATAATTTGACCCGCATTTGCCCCATGTCCCGCTTAAAGGCCGGCAGGGGGGGGGGGCAGGTCGACAAATCGCCCATTTAATGAACCATTTATATTAGTTGGACGGGACGAGTTTCATAAAACTAAACTATTTTGAATCAAAACCAAATCACGAGCTTCACACACACACACAAAAGGGTCCCTACTTAGTGGTAAAATTGGTTGTTGCCATATACACTACATCAATAAAATTTCTTAAAGAAAGTCATTAGCCATCTACATTACAGGTTTTCATACTGCAACTAACAATGTTGGATTTGAGAGATATATAGTATACTATATTATACTATAGAAGACTGAATTATTTTCTTTAGGAGATTGATTTATTTTCTTTGATTTTTCTTGTCTGCCTTATGCTTTCATATTTCATTTTTATTTTCAAAGTCATTCCACTGAATGAACAATGTTATCTTACAATTAACTAAAAATGGAGGAAATGCAGAATAAAATAAAAATTGAGAATAAAAATAGTGAAGGATTCGTTAAGCATACCTTTTTTTCTTCAAACTGGAGAAAGGGGCAGGGGAAAACCGTCCCCGCACCGTTTAGATCAGGGCAGAGCTTTTTACGTCGTATCTTCCCCATGGACCCATTTATGCGGGGCGGTTTTACTCCTAATGGGGGCGGGGCTCCGCGGGTCACGGTTCTCACAGTTCCTTTTGCCATCCGGTAACCCCAACTTCTAATTCATGCCACTCTTCAGCAACGATTTATTCTCAATCACTTTAACCTCACTATTATTTTTCTCCTTATCCCTCTCATCAATATTTTCTACCTTTTCACTACCCAATTTTTCATTTTCTACCACAAAACTCGAAGTTTCTTCAAATACTTCTAACTTCAATTCTAACTCACCCTCCTCCTTTTCAATATTCTTAACCTAAGGCTCTACCATGATATATTTTTCACTCTCATTTAGCCATTTAACCACAGCCTCTCTTTTCTCCTCTTACTTTTGCAACTTAGCCAATTTTTTTTCTTTTTGCCTCCCGTTCATATCTCATCCTTTCCTCACAGATTTTTGCTTGAATCTTCGAAATTTCCTTAGGATCAATCTTTTCTCCGCCCTTAACCCCAATTTCATCCTTAGGTTCATGATCATACCTATAATACCAAATGACGTGAATCGAGATGCGCGAAATTACATGTCGGAAAGTTCCGAACCCAGGTTGTGGTTGGATGATGGAATCTTGACCCAACAATGATGACGGGGAATCGACAATGCGGATTGAAGAACCAAGATTTTCGAAACGCCACAAGAACTTGTCCAACTTTTTCTTGATAAGTTTCTGATTGTGAACTCCACAAATATTCTCGTGAATATTTGATAAGTTCGGGATGAAGGCTACAAGATGATAATCTTGAAAAGTTCGAAGAAATATAGGAATCCACCTATAATTTTATTGAATCACTCAATGAACTATTTATCAAAAATCAAATCTATTTGTTACAATGAATGAAAAGCATATAAATAATGAAAAACGATCTAACAACTAGGGTAGTTGGTAATAGGCTCAAAATAGAGTTTTAATTGAACTAAAATAACTAAAAATGAAAAGGAAATAAAATCTGCGAAATTTTGCTCCGATTTTTGTTCACTGATATCTCGTAATGCGATATATCCCCGCAAGTGTGCGAGTCGTGAGAAGTAATAAAGTGGACATAAGAGTCTGGATTATCGTCCCACGAAGACTGCTATTAAGTATCTAAATATTTTAGCTCTAGACCTTATTTGAACAGATGAATTTGTGTTGATGTTTGAAATCTAAAACTAAGAAAATCAATTAAAGAATTTAAATTTCGAAATTTGTTTTGTTTTTAAATATGACTGTAAAGCAGTTGGGAATCCCGATTTCACCTAGCCAATTAAATTAACTCCAATTCCAGTTTTATTTCCTAAATATGCATTCGGTTGAATTCACTAATATATATTGAAATTCCTCTCTCGAGTTTAAATCAATTCTACCTAAATAAGTCACCCGTGTATCTCTACAGAGGGTCCGAATATTCCTTATATAGATGTATAACACACAAGAATTCACACACGACCTCAGTAACAACAAAAGTATATCTCTATCTCTCGTTCAATTACCGGATTTATTACCACGTTCTAAGTTATTAACTCACGTCTCGGATTATGGAAATAACTCAATAAATCATGAATAAGTGGCCAATTCATTCACGTATTAAGAACAATGATAAATCAAAACATGCAATGAATTACTAAAACAAAGAAACATGGAATTAAAATAATCAATTAAGCTACATCGTTCATCCCAACATTAAATTTAGTTACACATCATGATTAAAAAGAAAAAATAATAAAATAAAACATTCATTGAAAACTATAAGAAGAAAGGAAAGCATGCACCAAGTCTCAATTCTTCAATTATCTTTAATTGACGCCTCTTTGCGATGCTTGATTATCCAAGAATCTAATGTTGAATTCTCAATTGTGGCTTGTTTAATGGAGAATCAAAGGTCCTGATTTCACGCCTCTTATGTTCTATATTTAGGTATTGGAGAGATCTAGGGCAAAGGAGAAGAAAACCAGAAAAAAATTCGCAGAAAAAGCCCAAGTCTCGGCCGAGCAGATAAGCGCACGATCACTTGGTTCAAACCCTAGCTATCGCGCAGATGATAGCAAAACTCTCGGATTAAAAATTTGAGGCATTGCGCGATCGCTTATTAGAAACCCTGTGATCATGTGATGTGCAATTTCCATCTTTTACTGGCTGTTTAAGTTAGTCCCTGACTTTTAATTGCACCTTCAGTCCTCAACATCTAATTGTTGCGATTTAGTCCTCAAACTTTGGAATCTTCTCAATTTGCTCGTTTCAGCTCTCAATTCCTTCAATTGGGTCCTCCAACCTTTCATTCTTTAACTTTGGCACCATCTACATTTCCCGGTTGACGTCATAAACTTTTCAATTGCTCATTTTAGTTCCAATTAGTATCCAATTATGCATTTCCCCCATTGTTTGCTTCATTTTTCGCCCTTTTGGGATATTTTCTACAAAGTATCAAATAAACACAAATTAAATAGCATATATTCTAAAGTGAAAATAAATTATTTTAATTTAGACATACAAATAAGTGTATATAAACACTTATCAAATACCCCCAAACTAGAACTATTGTTTGTCCTCGAACAATGTAAAACTGAACTAATAAATCAAAATTACAATATGCAATTATTTTTGTTGCGTCAACATGTTTACCAAATTCCTCAATAGTCCAAATCAATTCACACTTTCAGCAAGAGATATGAACAACATAGTTAAATAATTTTTAGTTATCTCATGCCAGATTTTCAAGTTTGTGTGTGTGTGAATAGCCAAAGCCAAACTCCTACTCATGCAAAGGATATTATTAACACAGTGTAACTTGTTATGCACATTCCATCCCGAATCCCATGTGGTCACCTAATGTATCCAATTATTTTCTTGCATCGCTCATGGGTGATCACAACTTACTGCTTTTCTCTCACATCCCTGGTTTATCTATAGTGGTTTCTAAAAATGTTCTTTGCTTTTTCCGTACAAGATAGTCAGAATTAGAAGTATGCATGCACAACTAGTCAAAGGTAAGTACTTCCTAATTCTACAACTTCAGTCTCTACAATTTCAGTCAACTAAGCTTATACCATGAAAATTTATTTTTGTATGGATGACTTTTTCTGTTTTAATGTCCCTGTCTTTTACCATCTTTGTGCAGAACTTTTCATACTTGCTTTCTAGATGACCCATGTAGTGAGCTTTAGGTTAGTGACTCCCAAACCAGACGGCTTTAGGGCACTAGGTTCAGAGAACCCCTCAAACTTAATTACCCGAGTCATAAAGGCTTAAATAGAAAAGTTAAAGATGTTTTATTGTCTTATGTGTAAGTCCACTCTCCGTACTTGCTTTCTAGATGACCCTTGTAGCGAGCTTTATGTCGGTGACTCCCAAACCAGACGGCTTTAGGGCACCAGGTTCAGAGAACCCCTCAGACTTAATCACCAGAGTCAAAAAGAAATTTGAAGAATAGAATAAGACCTTCAGCATTATTCTATTTTTATGCTGGATATGGTTTATACTCGTTGACCAAACTGTCTAAACTAAAGTGCAAAACCAAGAATCACAGACCTCCAACCCATCAATACATGCACATTCTAATTTAGGGATGGATGTCTAATGATCTAAGTTAAGGGATTGACAAGTCATACCTAAGTTCAAGTTGCATAAAACTTGCCCCACATGTGTTAAACAAAATCCCTTACACAAGAAATAATTCGACACTGGGTATGTGCGCAATGAATATGGAATCTATCAAAACAGAACTAGTTCAAAATAAGTTCATGCTTTCATATTGTCCAATTTTCAAGCCTAAGCACAAATTGATTCATACTATATCCTAGGCAATAAATAAGTTAACACAAATTTTCAAAAAAAAAAAAAAAAAAAAAAATTCAATTTTTCTTTTTCTTTTTTTTTTTTTTTTGTAATCCCAATTCAACTAGAATGAGAACATACAATGAGTATGGAAGCAATTTGCATGAATTTGCTTGAATGATATTTCACACCCCCAAACTAGAAAGAAACATTGTCCTCAATGTTTATCAAAAAGAATTAAAAATATAAAACAAGACAAAGAAGAGAGAACGAGAACTTCCTAGGTGCAATGGAGATGCTTTGTTGCCTTGATGCTTCCATTTGAAATGCTTTTGGATGAATTTGACCCTATTTTTACTTTGCCCAACTTGATTGGAAGTGTTTTGATTGGTGTATTCCTAGCAAATAAGAGATAATTAGCATTAGAAGTCATAAACACCAACAAGAAACTTTGTAAGCTCAAACTAACACCCCCAAATTTAAGTTAAAGCCAAATCTTGAATTTTTAAAAGATAACCGACCACACATGTTCATGTGCTAACATCTCCTGAAACACACAAGTTTTCTTGTCCCATCTTTTGATATGTTAAAGTTCACAGCATGGTTGACAACATATTAAAAATCCAATTCATTTGGAGTTCAAAAGGGTCATGCAAAGCTATGGAAAAGCAGGTGACGTGAAGCAGTTTTCAGGTGCAATGGCCTGCAGTGACCTTGCAATTGGGCTGCCATGGTGCTACATTTGTTTTCATGAATTTCATGTAATGAAGTGAACTAATCCATGAACTAAACACACACAATCAATGATAAACCTGTCATGAAGCTAAATGCTTGAATGAATTTCTAAAATTAGTACAAGAATGTCTTTGTGGCATTTCATCAAACACTTAATGGGCAATGTGAAAATTAGAGTGTGTGCATAGGATTGAAGACATAATTTTACCCAAAAATTTTCAACTAGTTAAGCACAATCACATACACCATTTACTACTCTAAACCCATATTCCATGTCTCAATAAATGCATTTCACGTATCAAAAGAAAACTTCACACATTTAATGAAACCATGGATTAAGTGAAGAAATCATACCTTATGTTTGATCTTGAAGTGATCTAAGCAATGATATTTGATGCAACAAAGTGTTGATGACATGCACATAAGATGTAAGATCACATATGAGGTGATTTGGGGGGGGGGGGAGAGAGAAAATGAGTTTATAATGTTTGAAGTTGAAAGAATGAGGAAAAGCACTTAACTTGCCGAATTTGGTCCCAGTATACCCACGCGATCTCGTGATGAAATCCTGTAGCATAATATTTTCAAAACACCCATTGAGCGATCGCGCAATAGGACTACCGTATGATCGCTAGGTATTCCGAACATTTTCCAAATTTCTATTTTTTACGAAATTCATCCGCTTTTAACCTCCTAAGCACTTCATGATTTGTGCAATGAACTTCCAATCATGAACTATACTAATATGTGCGTGAGTGTGGGATGACGATAAAAACCTATCCTAATGAAAACAAGCAAAATTAAAAACATCCCTAAATATGTAATAATAGACTAATATGCAAAAGTGTTCTTAACATGAAACATGCAAAACACTTAAACAAGTTACCTACCATGCAAATATCAAAAACAAGTAAAGAAATTAATACTTAAAGTGTATTAAATAAAAGGGAAGAAAGGTTGGGTTTCCTCCCAACAAGCACTATGTTTTAAGTCTAAAGCTCGACTTTTTGCACGTCTTTATCGTGGAGGCATGAATGATCCTCTTGAACCCCTGCACAACTTGCAATTACCTGCCTTGCACTTCTCGATCTGTTCCTCACTTTCTTGAAGTCCAAGACCTCCTTTTCCAATGTTTGTTGAGGAAAATTAGGTTTTTCCTCCTTCTTCAAGTTATTCCTATCCTTCTTAGCCTCTAAAATCCCTTTTTTCAACATCGAAGCATTCTCCAATTTTACCCCTTGCTTCATATTTTCTTTGGGTTTCTGAATTATGCCTTCCATTTTTAAACAGCTTTCATTTTGAACTTCGCAATCCTGTCTGGGCTTGATGCTGAAAGTGACTTGTTCCTTCTCGACCTTAAAGATGATTTCTCCCTTTTCAATGTCGATTAGGGCTCTTCCAGTATCTAGGAACGGCCTTCCAAATATAAGAGGCATCTAAGTATCTTCTTCCATATCAAGGATTACAAAGTCAACTGGGAAGAAGAATTTGTCAACCTTCACAATCACATTTTCAACAATACCATATGGGTGCTGAAAGGATCTGTTGGCTAGCTTAAGTGTGATATTAGTTGGTTTAGGCTCCCCCAAACCAAGTTTCTTGTACACAGATAAAGGCATTAAATTAACACTGGCTCCAAGATCGCACAAGACATTATCGAAACTAAAGTTACCAATAATATAAGGGATAGAGAAACTCCCTGGATCTTTTAATTTTTGTGGTAACTTTTTCTACAAGATGGCACTGTATTCTTCACTGAGAGCCAATGTTTCAAAGTCTACAAGACTTCTTTTATTTGACAGCATCTCTTTCATGAATTTCAGGTAAAGTGACATTTGAGCAAAAGCTTCAGCAAATGGGATATTTATGTGCAGTTTCTTAAAAATTTCCAGGAATTTACCGAATTGTTGTTCCAACTGATGCTTCCTCAGCCTTTGTGGATATGGAATAGGAGGCACATAAGCCTTGACTGCGGGTCGAACTCTAACTTCTTCTTCTACTTTTTCTTGAGCTTTTGAAGTCGATCCCTGGTCTTTTTCACTTTTCTATTTTTCCTCCACATTCTCCTTCTGATTCTTCTTCTTTTCATATTCTTCAACAGTCACTTCAGGTAATTGAACTCCATTCCTTGTTGTTATTGCATTCACATGTTCACGAGGGTTCATTTCAGTGTTACTAGGTAACTGTCCTGGCTGCCTTGTTGCACTACTTGCTGCCAACTCCCCCATCCGTTTCTTCAAATTTTTTTATTTCAGTAGCTTGATTCATTATTTCTCCATTCTGACTCTTGATCGATTAACATTTCCAAACACTCAGCCACATTTTTCTGAGACTGTTGTTGTTGCTGTTGTTGAAAACCAGATGGACGCTGAACATTCTGATTATTAGACCAGGAGAAGTTGAGGAGGTTTTTCCATTCTGGGTTGTAGGTTTGTGAATAAGGACCACCCTGCTGCCTGTTTCCCATGAAATTGAATTGTCCTGGATTTGATTGACTCTGCTGCATGGGAAAGAAATTTACAGCGTGATTTTCAAAACAAAAGTCACACAATGCTGTTTGAACTGAATTGACTGTCTGCAAACCCATATTGTCGATTTTCTTCATCAATGCATCCAGCTTGGCATTTAATGATGTAATCTCATAGACGAAAATAACTCCCCCAGACTTTGGTGTAGGTCTATCTGAGTACCATTGGTAACTGTTTGCCGCCATCTTCTCAAAGATCTCAGATGCTTCTTCATAGGTCATGTCCATTACTGATCCCCTGGCTGCTGAGTTAGCGTGCTTCTTATTTTCATTTGTCAACCCATTGTAGAACGTCTGAACTAAAATCCAATCTGCAATTCCATGGGTAGGACACTGTCTGATAAGCTCATTGAACCTTTCCTAGGCTTCAAAAATTGATTCCCCCAGCTGTTGACTGAAGGACAGAATTTCACGTTTGAGCTTAGACATTCGACCAGGTGGGAAGAATTTATCAACGAACTTCTGGCTCATAACTTCAAATGTAGTGATTATGTGTAGAGGCAAATTGTAGAACCAAGCTTTAGCTTTGTCTACCAAAGAGAATGAGAATAACTAAAACTTCACAGCATCATCTGAAACTCCATTCGTGCGCTACATACCACACAATTCCAAAAAAGACCGAAGATGTGCATGAGGATCTTCAGATGGCAATCCATGAAAAACACATGAGTTTTAGATCAGTGAGATCAAAGAGGTTTTGATCTCAAAATTGTTGGCTTGGATTGCAGGAGGTACTATGCAGGTTCCAATGTTCCCTACAGGAGGAATCATGTAACCTCTCAAAATGCGCCTTCTACGATTTGGTTGTTGCCGTTGTTGTTCAATAACAGCTGCTGGCAGATTATTCGGATCAACTTGATTGATTGGAATTCGATTGTCTTCCATGTCTAAATCTGCTTGTTGAGCTGCTTTCAACTGTTGTCTGTGCCTCTGTCGAAAGGTACGTTCAATTTCTGTATCAAGAGGAAGCAGTTCACAAGACTTAGTCTTTCTTAACATAAAATAAATTAAATAATATTAAAACATAAAACTAAAAATAAAAATAAAGCAGAAATAAAGTTCAAAGTAAAGATAGAACTAATGAGTATCGATATTAATATAAAAACAGTCCCCAGCAGCGGTGCTAAAAACTTGTTCACTGATATCTCGCGATGCCAAATATCTCCGCAAGTGTATGGATCGTGAGAAGTAATAAAGTGGACCTAAGAGTTCTGATTATCGTCCCACGGAGACTGCTATTAAGTATCGAAATATTTTAGTTCTCGACCTTATTTAAACAGATGAATTTGTGTTGATGTTTGAAATCTAAAACTAGGAAAGTCAATTAAAGAATTAAAATTTCGAAATTTGTTTCGTTTTTAAATATGATTGTAAAGTAGTTGGGAATCCCGATTTCACCTATCCAATTAAATTAACTCCAATTCCAGTTTTATTTCCTAAATATGCATTCGATCGAATTCACTAATATATATTGAAATTCCTCTCTCGAGTTTAAATCAATTCTACCTAAATAAGTCAATCGTGTATCTCTACAGAAGGTCCGAATATTCCTTATCTAGATGCAGTAACAACAAAAGTATATATCTATCTCTAGTTCAATTACCGGATTTATTACCACGTTCTAAGTTATTAACTGACGTCTCGAATTATGGAAATAACTCAATAAATCATGAATAAGTGGCCAAATCATTCACGCATTAAGAACAATAATAATCATGAATAAGCGCGCGATCGCTTGGTTCAAACCCTAGCAATCGCGCAGATGATAGTAAAACTCTCGGATTAAAAATTTGATGCATTGCGCGATCGCTTAGTAGAAATCCTGTGATCACGTGATGTGCAGTTCCCATCTTTTACTGGATGTTTAAGTTAGTCCCTGACTTTTAATTGCACCTTCAGTCCTCAACTTCTAATTGTTGCGATTTAGTCCTCAAACTTTGGAATCTTCTCAATTTGCTCGTTTCAGCTCTCAATTCCTTCAATTGGGTCCTCCAACCTTTGATTCTTTAACTTTGGCACCATGTAAATTTCCCGGTTGACGTCACAAACCTCTCAATTGCTCATTTTAGCTCCAATTAGTATCCAATTATGCATTTCTCCCATTGTTTCCTTCATTCTTCGCCTTTTTGGGATATTTTCTACAAAGTATCAAATAAACACAAATTAAATAGCATATATTCTAAAACGACAATAAATTATTCTAATTTATACTTACAAATAAGTGTATAAAAACATTTATCAATTTCAACCGCGTGATCCCGTGGTTATGCCTGAAACTCTTGAGTTTTTTTTTATGCATACACACGATCTGCACTAGTTATGCTGGGCGATCGTGTGGTTCATCTCCAGGTGATTCTTCGCCCCTTTTGAAACAACTTGATTCGGTTTGATTCTCCACTTGGGCCCAACACGAAACTTGCCCAATTTTCCATGTAGATTGTTGTTTCATTGCCCGTGTCTTGATTTCTCCTTTAAGCTCCTTTCCCGGATCACGTCATCCTCCCTCTCTTGAAAATGATTCGACCTCGAATCAACTTCTGACCTGCTTTTTAAATGCGTCTTGCTTTTAGGGGTTTGATGTAGAATTTTTCCACCTGGATCAAATGGAAAATTCCTACATCCATGCCATAGGACCAACCAACAGTACTTTGTAAATTGGGCTAGGCGAATGGATCGAATCATAAACTCCCTTGGACATAGGTGGTGTGGCCCAAATTCCCAAGCGCCATTAACCTGCAAGAAAGGTTTAAATAAAATAGGGCGGGGAATATTAGTTTCACAATATACAAGGTATGGATCCTGTATTCATGATGAGTCATCACCATCTCATCATGTCCAACAGCGAGCCTCTTCTCTTCTCCTTCCCCAATCTTTCAAATTCTTGCTCAATCACCTCTTTCTCCTTTTCTTTACACCCAACCACCTCTCCTAACTCCACATTTTTATCAACCTCATCACTACCCAAATGTGGATCTTCAAATTCGAAGTTCAAAAGTTGCACTTCTACTCCAACTTCTAATTCATGCCACTCATCAGCAACAATTTTATTCTCAATCACTTCAACCTCGCTATCATTTTTCTCCTTATACATCTCATCAATATTTTCCACCTCTTCAGTACCCAATTTTTCATTTTCTACCACAAAAATCGAAGTTTCTTCAAGTGCTTCTAACTTCAATTCTAAGTCACCCTCCTCCTGCTTAATATTCTTAACCTAAGGCTCTACCATGATATATTTTTCACTTTCCTTTAGGCATTTAACCACAACCTCTCTTTTCTCCTCTTTCTTTTGCAACTTAGCCAATTTTTTATTTTTTTCCTCCCGTTCATACCTCATCCTTTCCTCATAGATTTTTGCTTGAATCTTCAAAATTGCCTTAGGATCAATCTCTTCTCCCCTCTTAACCTCAACTTCATCCCTAGGTTTATGATCATGCTTATAATACCAAATGACGTGAATCGAGATGCGCGGAATTAAATTCCGAAAAGTTTCGAACCCAAGTTGTGGTTGGACGGTGGAATCTTTACCCTAAAATCACGACGCGAAATCGACGATGCGGAGTGAAGAACCAAGATTTGCGAAAGGCCACAAGGACTTTTCCAGTTTTCCTTGATAAGTTTTTGATTGTGAACGCCACAAATATTCTCGTGAATATTTGATAAGTTCAGGATGAACGCCACAAGATTATAGTCTCGATAATTTCAAAGAAATATAGGAATCTACCTATAATTTTATTGAATCACTCAATAAATTATTTATCAAAAATCAAATCTGTTTGTTACAATGAATGAAAAGCATATAAATAATGTAAAACGGTCTAACAACTTGGGTAGTGGGTAATGGGCTCAAAATAGAGCTCTAACTGACCTAAAATAACTAAAACTGAAAAGGAAATAACATCTACAAAATTCTGATCCGATTTCAACCCCGCGATCACGTGGTTTAACCTTGCACGATCGCGTGGTTATGCATGAAACTCTCGGGTTGTTTTTTGATGCATGCGTGTGATCACACCCCGGTTGTGCCGTGCGATTGCGTGGTTCAACTTCGGTTGGTTCTTCGCCCCTTTTGAAATAAGTCGATCCGGTTTGATTCTCGACTCGGGCCCAACACGAAACTTGCTCAAATTTCCATGTAGATTGTTGTTGTATAGCCAGTGTCTTGATTTCTCCTTTGGGCTCCTTTCCCAGATCACATCATCTTCTCTTCATCGTTTTAAGTGTTTAAGAGATGATCTTACCATCCCGTTATTTCTTGTTTAGGGGTGGCTTTTGATTCTAACAAGTTGAGGAAGGCAGTTGAGGTGAAAGCTTGAGATGTTGCTGGAGAGGGGATGGAAGATGGGGGTCGTACGTCGGTTACCCAAAAAAGAGCGCGCCAAAATGCGTCTAGTCCTAGCGAAGTTTTTAGGCGAAACGTGGAATTTCCTCCTCCATGGGACGTAGGAAGGGATGCTCGACGTCAACCACCGCAGGAAGAACCTTTACATATCTCTTCCACTCCTAAGGTGATTTCTAAAATTCCCATGTTGGCTGATTTCAGAAGAAAACTGGAACAAAATTTCCAACCCAGCCTCATGGAAAAATATCCAAAGAGATCGCACTTGAGTAGGGGACCGTCCATTTCATGAATCCAGCTCTGAAAGTATGTTCTTATCTCCATTTTTTGGTGGATATTAATTTGATAAATTTACTAACTCTCATGCCTGATCTTCAACTAATCAGCATCGATCGAGGCTTTATTATCCAAGGCTTCAAGCATGGTGAAGTATCGAGCCAGGTCGTACACTCCATTTAGTACGAGGATTCCAAAGCTGGGGTTGCTGAGGAGAAGCTTGGTATGGTTGAGGAGGATCTTGCGTTGGCTATCCGGGAGAGAGAGAGATCAAGCCCACGAAGAAATGGCCAAGCTAAATGAAGATCTTTGCGGGGCCCAAGAGGAGGCGGAAAATGTGAATGTGGAGGCCATTGAAGCTTTTAAAAGGTCAGAGGAGTACGACCTTGCCTTAGGAAATTACTCTGGAATCGTATGCCCAAGGGATGAAACAGGCTCGGGCTTGGTGTTGCCTTCACGCACCCGATCTTGACACAAGTGCCCTGTCTCAATTTCCTTTACGAATGGAGGGGCTCGATCTCACCCCCTTCGAGGCAGAGAATGACAAGGGGGATACTTCTTCAGATGAAGAGCCCAAGGATTCTAGTGATCCTGACATCCAACAATAGATATTCCATGCAAACTTTCCATAACTTTTGATTTTTATGGATGTAATTTTTTACCTGAGGAATTCCTGTGGCTTTTGACTTTTCTGAATGGAAATTCAACTTTTTGTCAAGCACGATCCTTTTGCTTCTAAATTTGTTTGTAAACTTGAGAATTTTTAGAAGGTCATGCTTGTCTTGACAGATCTTATATCTTCTTTTAGTTTGGAAGAAGTATTTTGCACGAGTAACAATTTATGAAGGTCGGGCTTGTTGGACGATCTTATAATTTACTTGTACAAAGAAGTGGGTGAAGCCCTTAACTTTTTAGGGAAGTACTATGTAAGGTCGGGCTTGTAGGCCGATCTTGTAAATTATTTGTTCAAAGAAGGGGTCAAACCCTTGACTTTATAATTTTTTAGGGAAATAATTTGTAAGGTCGTGCTTGTAGGCCGACCTTGTAAATTATTTGTTCCAAAAATGGGTCAAGCCTTTGACTTTGTATTTATAGGAAAATAATTTGTAAGGTCGTGCTTGTAGGCCAACCTAGTAAATTGTTTTTTCAAAGAAGGGTTAAACCCTTGACTTTGTAATTGTAGGGAAATAATTTGTAAGGTCACGCTTATAGGCCGACCTTGTAAATTATTTTTTCAAAGAAGGGGTCGAGCCCTTGAATTTGTAATTATTTAGGGAAATAATTTGTAAGGTTGTGCTTGTGGTGTAAATTATTTGTTCTCAAGCTCTTGACTTTGTAATTGTAGGCAAATTAAATTATTTGTTCAAAGAAGGGGTCAAGCCCTTGACTCTGTAATTTTTTGGGAAAATAATTTGTAAGGTTGTGCTTATAGACTGACCTTGTAAATTATTTTTTCAAAGAAGGCTCCTAACCCTTGACTTTGTAATAGTAGGGTAATAATTTGTAAGGTCGCGCTTGTAGACCAACCTTGTACATTATTTGTTCAAAGAAGGGTTCAAGCCCTTGACTTTGTTATTTTTTAGGGAAATGATTTGTAAGATTGTACTTGTATTCCGACCTTGTAAATTATTTGTTCAAAAGAAGGGGTTAAGCCCTTGACTTTGTAATTTTAGGGAAATAATTTGTAGGGTCGCGCTTGTGGGCTGACCTTGTGAATTATTTCCTAATGTAACTGAATGCTATCTTCCTTGTTTGTTCTTGAAAAAAAAAATACTTTCATTGATTGGGGAGTGGACCGTGGGCTTCGATAGAACCTCATCTAGAAAAATCCCTTAGGAAAAAATTTGAATAAGGAAAATGAGTACCCATCCCTGATTTTTAATGTAAATAAATTGGGCACGCAGACCTGACTCATACAAAAAGGAATTGATGGGCATGCAAGATCTGAATTAAATAAAAGAATGGGCACGCATGCCCGAATCTATGATAATGTTAAGCTCCTAACACTAGACAACAAAAAATGAAATTGCAAAGGAAAGGTGCCTATTGTAGTAGGGCTTTAGATTCTCAAGATTCCATGGTCGAGGAAGAGGTTTGAAGTTCATTGTTCTGAGACTGTACGACCCTTTCCCGACCTTCCAAATATCCTCAAACAGTCCTTCCCAGGTTTGCCCTAGTTTTTCTAGTAGATGATTGGCGGCCCTACTTCAGTGTAGGAAGAGATCTCCTACTCTGAAGTCTCTCATCTTGACCCTGATATTAAAATTCTTTGACATAACTTGCTGATAGGCCGCTATTTTCAGGGCTGCACCTTCTTGAACTTCTTCCAGGAGGTCCAGACATTATCTTTTCCCGTTGCTATGGTCGGGCGATCCTGTAGCCATTGTACGAAAACTGGGGATCGTTACTTCCACTAGAACTTCTACTTCCATATCAAAGGCCAACATGAACAGGGTCTCCTCGGTGGCTGTTTTGAATGTTATTCGATTTGTCCACAAAATTTCAGGACGGAGGTCTTGCAATATAAGTTTGTTTGTGACTTCTGCCAACCCATTACTTTGCGGGTGTGAAACTGAAGTTAACCCGTGTTCAATTCCCAAATTACTACAGAACTATTTGAAAGCTTGACATTCAAATTGTCTTCCATTGTCAGTGATTATTGTTTTAGGAAGACCAAAACGACAAATAATTGAGTTCCATATGAACAATTCCAATTTATGTTTCGATATCATGACAAGAGGTTCTGCTTCTACCCATTTTGTGAAGTATGCCACTTCCAAGAATTTGAATTGACCAAGAGCTATCGAAAAGGGCCTAAGTATGTCGATTCCCCATTGTGCGAAAGGGTATGGGTACATGAGAGGAGAGAGTTCTTCCGCTAGTTGATGCAACCTAGCTGCAAACCTTTGACATTTATCACAAGTCTTCACATAATTTAGAGTGTCTTTCTTCATGTTTGGCCAATAATAACTGTATCTAACCAATATTTTTTACCAGAGCCCTTGCTCCATGGTGACCTCCACAAAGCCCTTCATGAACCTCAACCATAGCAAGTACAACTTCCTTTGGTGACAAGCATTGAAGGTAGGGAAGTGTGAAACCTCGACGAAATAAAGTGTTCTACAAGATAGTATACCTTAGGGTTCCCGACTTGATCCTTCTCGCTTCTGCTTTGTCATTTGAAAATCTTCCCAATGTCAACTATTTAATGATCGGGTCCATCCTACAGGGCTCATGCTCTGAGATGTCCATAACGTTAGGTTGTGGTGTAATGATGGGCTCATGAAGTGTTCATACAAACGCAGTTCTTTCCAGGTTATCCAAATTGTAAAAAGTAAGTCTTGACAAGGTGTCGGCTCCATGATTGGTCGACCTTGGTATCTTGTCTATGCTGCAAGATTTGAACTTCCTTTGTTAGTTAAGAACTGTCATTCTGTAAGATGACATCTTTTCATCTTTTGCTTCAAAAGTTCCATTAACATATTCTACCAACATTTGTAAATCACTCATGACCTTTACATGCCCGACCCTAAGATTTTGTGCAGCCTGAAGCCCACAATGACAGCCTCGTATTTTGTATCGTTATTGGTGGCTAGGAAGTCAAATCTAACTGCACACTGAATTTTCATCATGCCATCATCCTTTTTTAGTATGATTCTGGCCCCTGAGCTCGTGGCGCTTGATGCTCCATCTACTTGTAAATTCCAACTTTCTCCTTTTTGTTATGACCTGCTGGCCCCTAAGGTCTTGGGGTGAGTTCGGCGATGAAATCTTCCAAGACTTGTGCCTTTATGGAAGGTCCGATTTGAATTCAATGTCGTATTCCCCTAGCTCAATTGACCTCTTGAGGAGGCAATCAGAGACGTCAGGTTTTTGCGAGATCTATTTTAAAGGTTGATTTGTTAGAACTGTTATGGGATGTGCTTGACAGTAAAGCCTTAATTTTTTGGTTGCTGTGACTAGTGCAAGTGAAAGCTATTCTGCCACAGTGTATCTAGTTTCTGTATCTAGTAACATCTTGCTAACGTAGTAGACCGATATTTGAATCTTCCCTTCCTCTTTGACTAAGGCAGCGCTTACGAAATGTTCTGATACTGCTAGGTATAGAAGAAGATCATCTCCCGGATTTGGCTTTACAAATATCGGTGGAGACCCCAAGTGTTATTCATCCCACTTGAATTCCTTATTTCCTTTGAGCCATTTTAAGAAAGGGAAGCATTTATCTGCTGCCCTTGACATGAAACGGCCCAGTGCTGCTACTCTTCCTGTGAGTGTAGAGAAGACGTCTTCAAGGTCTGCCACGTGATCTTTCTTTCTCGAGCTCTTTACCATCATATTATCAACGTATACTTCGATGTTCTGTCCTATGTGTTTAGGGAAGACGATGTTTACAAGTCTTTGGTAGGTAGCCCTTGCATTTTTTAATCCAAAAGGCATGACCTTGAAGCAGTATATTCCTTCGTCAGCCATGGAGGATGTTTTCTCTTGGTCTTCCTCAGCAGTCTGATATGATGATAACCCAAAAATGCATCAGGGAAGTTGTATAGCTCCGAACCTGATGTGGAATCAACCAATTGTTCTATTCGAGGAAGAGTATAACTGACTTTAGGGAATGCTTTGTTTAGATATGTGAAATCAATCTAAACATGCCATTTACTATTCGCCTTTTTCACCAACACCACATTGGTTCACCATTCTAGATATTTTACTTCTTTTATTAATCCTGCTTTCAAGAGTTTGTCGACTTTCACCTTGATTACTTATCTTCTTTTAGTTGCAAATTGTATTCTTCGTTGTTTTACAGGATTCTTCGTGATTGGACGTTATGTCTGTGTACAAGTACGGGATCAATCTCGGGCATGTCCACTGCACTCCATGCAAAAACATCGAGATTCCTTCTTAAGCACCGTGATAGTTCTTTCTTCATAACTTTGGGAAGTTCTTTTCCAATAGTGAAAGTTTTGCCTTCTGAGATTAGAATGTCTTCCAATTCTTCTACTGGTGACATGCGTTCTTCCGTTGAAGGTTCTAATAACATTAGTCCTGTGCTTCCATTATCTACGAGTATTCTTCTAACATCGAATTTTGCAATCATGGCATTGGTCATGACAGAGTCATCACGAGGATAAGAGATTCCTTCCATGTCGACACTGTCTAAGTTGTTGCTACTTGAGAGATCGGGGTCATGACTGATCGACCCAACCTATTAGTTTCCTAATGCTCAAACATATTTTTTCCTAGCATTATCTGAATCACCCCCTGAAGCTTTACATCCGACGATAAAATTTATCGTACCAGTAGGTCTATTCTTCTCTTCCTTTTTCTTGTGATTTTTGGCATGTTTGCTTTCTTTCTTCATAAAATGTCCCAGAAACCCCCTTTTTATGAGAGCCTCTATTTCTCTTTGAAGTATACTACATTCATCTATGGTATGACCTGGGCTCCTATGGAAAATATAGTACTTATGGCGATTGCTTTCGTTAATCTTCCTCTTGACGGGTTTAGGCCATCGTAAGTCTTCTCAATCTCTAATCTCCGTAACAATGTGAGATCGGGGAGCGTTGAGAGGGTGTTCCTGATGTAGAGTTCATCTTTGTACAATGTCGGGAAAACTTTCGCCGGTCTTCCTGTCTAGACCTCTTGTTTCCCTACTTGGCGAGTTTCTAAGATTGCACTATTGTTGATTCATGATTTTGATACTGAGCTCTTACTGAAAATAGGGCTTCTTCCATGTTTATGTATTTTTCATCTCTTCTGAGGAGTTTAGTTACATTTGTAGGTGAATTTTTGGACAAAGACATTCTGAATTCTTGACTTCTTATATAGCTAGGATTAAAGCTAAAGTTGCTAATGTAATGTGAAGATCGGGAATTTGAAGCCTCTCACTATCGAAGCAGGTCATGAATTCTCGTAGTGTTTCACTAGGTCCTTGCCTCAATTGCATGAGAGATGCAACAGTCTTCTTTATCCTTTTGCTACTTGCAAAAAATACTGTGAACTTGTCAGTAAGATCAGCGAAAGATGAAATAGACCCTGATGGTATGGTGGAGAACCAATCCCGAGCTATGTATTTACACTAGTACATTGGACCAAAAAAATAAGTAATTTACATTGATTTTTGGGAAAACCAACGCCTAATAAAATAGCGGTGGTAATTTTGTAAATATGGTAGGATCATATGCGTTGGTTTCTATTCTAACTAGCAACCAACGCATATAGGGTATTTTTACCATAAGAGTTGGTTCCTTAGAAGGAACCGACACACATAACTCAGTCCTTTTATGGCACCTGCGCGGTGTCCATTTCTCTCTCTCCTTTCTCCCACTAATCAAAAAACTCACACTCCTCTCTCTTTCACTCTTTAATCCATGGCCACCACCACTAATACCACCCCCACCACCACATTCACACCCACACTACCACCACACACACCCACTAACCCGCAGGTTCTCTCTCTCTAGATCTCTTCCGTCGTCGCCTCCCGATCCACCCTTATGTGAGGTGTGTATATATATATATAATGTATTGTATGTATATCATGTATATATTTATATAGTATTGTAATTTTTTATATATATGTTGTATATTTATAATATATATGATTGAATTTATGTGTTAATTAGTTTAAATGAAATTTTTATTAGTTTAGTTTGAATGTTAATTTTAGATTTTTGATTTTGAGTTGGTAGATGAATTTATTACAATTTTGAATTGTTGTAGTTTTACTGAAATTTTAGAATATTATTTTTATTGTAGAATATATAATTGATTATAGACTTTTGATGTTGAGGAGTTGGGAATTGATTTCGAATGAATTTGGAGTAGTTGATGATATTGTTGAAGTTTGACGGAGTTTGAGTTTTGAATATGTGGAGATTGAATATTTTGGTTTTATTGTGATATTTTGATTCACCCTACAGGTTGGTTAAGTCCAATTTATAGGGGAGATTCTACCAAAATTTCCGTAGAATTTTATAAATAAAAAATGAAAATGAAAATTTAAGTTAGTTTCATTTGTTATAATACATTGTGAATATCTTGATATATAGTCGTTAGTTATGGACCGGAGTTGGATGTATGAGAGACGTAGTACATAAGAATATGTGAAAGAAGTTGATGAATTTATGAAATGTGCAGAGGAAAACAAAATAAAGAAAGGGGAAGAAATTATTTTGTGTCCTTGTTGTGACTGTAAGAATTTGAGAAAATTTCATAGCTCTGAGCAAGTGAAGGGTCATTTGATTAGTCGCGGGTTTAAGGAAGGTTATACACGGTGGATATGGCATGGTGAGAGTATACTTCCTAGGACGAGCACTGGTGACAATGAGGGTTTAAGAAATAATAATGGGATTAATGCGGAGAATGATGAGAATGATGTGAATAATGATCGGATAGATGAAATGATGTGTGATATACAAGAATATTTCATTGAAAAGACTCATATATTCGATAACATGTTCAATGATTCTGAAAAACCTTTGTTTTTTGGTTGTAATAAATTCAAAAAATTGTCTATTGTATTCAAATTGTATAACTTGAAAGCAAAGAATAGGTGGAGTGATTGGAGTTTCAAGATATTATTGAAACTTTTACAAGAGATGCTTCCAGAGGATAATGAGCTTTATAGTTCAATTTACGAGGAAAAATATTTTGTGCTCGATGGGTACGGAGATTGAGAGGATACATGCATGTTCAAGTGATTGTGTATTGTATCAGAATGAGTACAAGGTCTTGCATCTGTGTCCAAAGTGTGGGGCATCGAGGTATAAGCAAACAATGATAATTGGGAGGATAAGAAATGCTCTCCTGCAAAGGTGTTATGGTACCTACCTACAAAACCAAGATTTAAACGCTTGTTTGCTAATGCAAAGAATGATAAGAACATGCGGTGGCAAGCTGAAGGGAGGAAAGAAGATGGAAAACTAAGACACCCGGCCGATTCTTGTCAATGGAGGAGCATTAATAGGATGTTTCCCAAATTTGGTGGCGAAGATAGAAATCTTAGGCTTGGACTATGCACAGATGAGATGAATCCGCATGGGAACATGAGTAGTCGACATTAGTGATGGAAACGGAGGTGGGTTCGGGTCAGATAACCCCAATCCGTGACCTGCCCCGCGGGCAATTTTTTTTCCCAAAACCACTACTTGCCCCGTGAATTTCGGGGCGAGTCAACCTCGCTGTCCCGTTTATTTTATTTTAATTTTTCTTATATTTTTATTAATTTATTTATTTGGGGCGGGGGGTCGCGAGAACCCTCTCCACTGACCTGCGGGGCAGGTTTTTTTTGCCCCATTCGAAACTGGTTCTGGTCGGATACCTATCGGGTCGGGTTTTTTTCCATCTCTAGTCGACATAGCACTTAGCCGATTCTTTTGGTGATTTATAATATTCATCCCTGGTTATGTATTGTAGCGCCCTGAGTTCTAAATACCCGGTTCACCACGTCATCATCTGGTCTAGCTTTTAAAAACAATATTTTAGCAGAAGAAATAACTGAAATTCATTTTTTTGGCAGCATTAATTAAACTGTATGGGTCGATAAAATTTGAAAACGTTTATGAAATAATTTAAAATAATAAATCGAACCATTAATATTACAAAACATTTGACAATGTCATAAATTCTCAAATAATTGAAAATCTCAAAATATCCAACGTTTGGAAATACGTATCATCAAAATAAGATTTTTGATTATTTCATGACTATTGCCACCATCATTCATCACTTTCCACCCTCTCCGAAATCTTCAAATATTGTTAAAATAGAAACGAGCATTTCATAGAAATACTCAGTAGACTCATCGCCAATTAATTAATCTACATTATAATTGAACACATAAACGCAGGCTCTTTAGAAATCATAGGGTGTGGGTTGCTCTTCTCATGCATTAAAGCACATGGCTTCTCTTTGAAATTCATAGGCACTTTAAAATCATAGGGTGTGGGTTGCTCTTCTTGTGCATTAAAGCACATGGCTTCTCTTTGAAAATCATAGGCTCTTTAAAATCATAGGGTGTGTGTTGCTCTTTCTTATTGTGAACTTAAGGCACATAAGTTATGCATAACATCATCATTTATCTTGCAAGATATTCTCTTCTTTCTTTCTCATGCATAAAAGTATATAAGTTATGACAAGTATAACAACATAAATATTTCCAAAGAAATATATTCTCGTCTCTTTTCATGAAATAAATTTCACATAGATCACGTAACATACACATTCACATGCAATCATAATTTAAATCAATTAATAGGGGCGAGTCTACCTTAAATTAAACGAGTGCAAAATCGAGCGGGAAATGACTTCAATCCTTTAAATCTCTGTACGCCTCGTCTAGCCAATTAGAAAAATAAGTAAAATTAGTCTTTTGAAATTTATAGTTTAAAATGATAAATTAAAGTTTAGGGACTGAAATTGCTGATTTTGAAAGTTGGAGGACTAAAATAAATAATTTTAAACTTGGGGGGACTAAAATGGAATTTTTTGAAACTTTCGGGACTCGAATAAAACGTTATAAAAATATTCAGGCTAAAAATAATAGATTTCCTTTTAAATTAAAGGATAGAGTTTTAAAATATTTGAACTCATGGGCCGAAATGAAACATTTGGAACTTTGGGGACTAAGATGTAAATTTTCAAAACTTGCGTTGAAGCTCAAAACAGATTTTAAATTGTAGGGATTGAAACAATTGATTTTTAAAATGAAAGGACTGTTTAAAACCACTTAAAAATCTAAAGGGATTGAAATGATTAGTTTTAAAACCAAAAGGGCTGAATTTAATAACTTTAAAAACTTGAAGGACTAAAAAGCAAATTTCAAAAATTAAAATTATTAAAAGCAATTCACTCATCTCTCTCATTCGTTGGGAACGCAGAGGAGAGGGAAGGAGGTGCGACGGTTGCACCTCACAAGTCCGGCCCTCAGCCGGCGATTTTTCGGCGTAGAGCGGCGGCCAAGAAGAGGTTTTGATTTCTGGGGTTTAGGTGCGAGGTTGGTTGCGAAAACTGAGGTCAAAAGCAGGGTTGGGTTCGCGATTTTTCAGGTGGAGGAACCGGCGATTAAGGTACGAAATGGATTTCTGGGGTTATGGGTTCTTCTCTTTAGGTTTTGGGTTTGATTTTTGAATGGGGCAGTGGCGGTGAGGGGTGGTGATGTTGGTTGAACATGGCGGTGATGATGGTGAAATTCGACATTGGTGGTTGTGATATGTGGTTGCTAGTGGTGGTGATTCCGACGGTGAAAGAGCAGTGGTGTTGGGTTTGGTAATGTTGGTTGGGTGGCTGATTGGTGTTGGTTGCGCCATCGATTCTCAAATTGTGACGGCTTGTGTAGTGGTGAATGGTGGCCGGTTCTGTGGAGGCTGAAGTTTGGTGCAGTGCAGCTTGGGTAGGCTGGCCATGGGTGGTCGAGGTGATGAGGATGATGATGATTCAATTGGTGTATAGAGGGGACTGTGGTGGTGTCCGTTCAAAGAGGTGGCGGTGGTGGCTACGATGAGGCAGTGGAGGTGGTGGCTGTGTTGGCAATCACTGAATGTTCAGATGATGGCTCGGTTGACGAGGAATGGAATTGCAGCTTGGGGTTGCTGGATCAGAGTTGTGGGGGTGTCATGATGTATAAAGAGGGGGTTGGAAAATGTGAGAGCAATAGGGTATGTGTTGAAGTTGGTGTGAGTTGGTGGAGGTATGTGATGATGGGATATTATGGACATCTTGATACACAAGAAACGGAAATCGAGAAAATAATACGCGTGAATTTAACTGAGTCGGAAAATGAATCCGATAAAATGAACTTAATACAATTTTGAGTTTAAAACGATTTTGAAAAGAATAATTTAAATAAATAAATAAAATAAAATAATAAAATTTTAGAAATTCGGAATTCAATTAAAATCGAATGGACTCAACATTTCTCGACATGGCTAGACGAATACGTCGTGACGTTAAATTAAAAATGGGTGAGATCACAGCGGCACGTTTCATAGTTTAAAAATAATTATTAAATGTGTAAAAATTCTTGGTCACTACATGTATGAAGCTCAAGTACATCATATTGTCGTTGCTAATATCAGGGCCTAAACAACCGGAAAATGACATAGATATTTACCTAGCGCCATTAATTCAAGATTTAAGGCTATTGTGGAATGAAGGTACGTCGTTGTTTGATGCACATAGCCAAATGAATTTCACCTTACGTGCTATGACATTTTGCACTATAAATGATTTTCCAGCTTATGGTAACTTAACGGGTTATGCTAACAAAGGAGCTAAAGCATGTCCCATTTGTGAAGAAGACACAGTTGATCTTTGGTTGAAAAACTGTAAAAAAAAAATGTGTTTATGAGTCATCAATTTTTTCTCCCTATTCACTACCTTTATCGAAGGAAGAAAAAACCATTTAATGGAAAAATAGGGACTCGAGTTTTTCGCTTGTCATTAACAGGAGATGAGGTTTATGAACAAGTAAAAATATTTATATCGTGTTTGTAAAACCTTTTAAGCCTTCTCAGAAGAGTTTTTGAAAAAAAAAAAAAGATCCATCTTTTGGGATCTACCATACTAGGAACATTTACAAGTAAGGCATTATCTCGATGTAATGCACGTGGAGAAGAATGTACGTGATAGTATCATCTAGACATTATTGAACATTAAAGAAAAGATGAAAGATGGTATAAAGTTAGAAAAAACATGGTAGAAATGGGGATACAGATAAGTTAGCGCTGCAAGAGTCAGAAAAGATTGTATCAATATCATCTACTCGACGAACTTCGCTTATTGATGATGCAATGTTACAACATCTGGGTGATAATTACAAAATGTTGCACAATATGGTCATTAAAATGTCAATTGGTATTGACTTCTTCAATGTGCCTTTAAACGCAAATGTGTTTCATCATACTGATGACGCAGGTATTTACGTTATGATCAATGACTTTCTTAAAATGGAGTGGTTGAATATATCTATCCTGCAAGTACACACAATGTAAGACTACTTAACACAAATTTAAAACTTCCATTTAAATTTTCATTATTCATTTATTTATTGGTTTAAATTTTTTTGGTACCTCCATGGGTTATATGAGCAATTTAGTGTCCCGTCTATTGGATTTATGTGTCCGTCACAAATTGCGTCAATTAAGGTAAACACTAATTTTGACAGTGATATTACATACATGACTGAAACCATGAAGAGATTGCAATCCAGGAAATACATTCTTGCACCGTATTTTCAAGAGGAATATAGGCAATGTAAATTATAAACAAATTACGGCATGTCAATCCAAATTGCTTGCGATTTGTTCTCAATCCAATACTATGTACTTCTTGGATTCAGCGTGATCAAATAAGCGTAAAATACACATCAGGTAGGCCGCCATTGAATATATAAGTAATTATATTTGTCCTTGATCATTTTTTTTTGTTTGTGCGTTGTGGATAAGTGTTGATAGTTTCTCTAGAATAATTGTGGAGAGTTTGTGGTGAAATTGGCGTATTTGTGTTGTGATTATTGAGAAGTTAAGATAGTTTTTAATGGTAGGGTGTCTCTACAGGTTAGTTATGTTCAATTTATAGGGGACATTCTATCAAAATTTCTGTATAAATGTTATAACGGATTCATATTTATTGAAATTTTAGGGCTCTTAAAATATTCTGGATATATGGTGGAAAGAGGAATATAGGAAATGTAAATTAGAAACAAATTGTGGTATGTGAATTTAAAAGTTACTTCATGTTTCTATTTATTTATACGAATAATATTACTAATAGTTTTAATGTGAAAATTTCAGTATCCACAGCAACCTAGATGTTCTGAATGTGGCTATTATGATATCAGAAACATGTATGAGATAGTCACACAATATTTTCAATTGACTTCTTTAGATAAGGTATTATAAGTTATTGAATACTACAAATTGTTTAATAATAGATTTATTAGTTATTTAAAAACAACTAATAATTTATTTTAATTGTTTGTAAGTATTTCATCAAGAATCTTACTCAATAGAGGAAATCGACGAGATTAGAAATTTATGGGTCAAATACTTTATGAAGATTGTATGTAAATTTTGTTTTTTTATGTTAAAATGTGAACATTTGTAATAAGTAATTAATATTAATGTAAATTGACTTATTTAATTTTATCACGCATTTATGTTGATTATATGTTGGGTGTTAATAGAAAGATTTGAAGATGATATCAAATGTAAAATAAGTAAGCAGGATTTTGGGTTAAGAAAAGAAAGAATATGCGTTTGTTCTTGTTGAAATCGACGCATATAGTAGTACTATATGCATCTGTTGTTTTTGACAACTGAAGCAAGTTTCAACAACAGCCGACACATATAGTCTTACTTTTCACGTCGGTTAACAACTGATGCATATTCGTCTAACCTTTATCCTAGGGTACTTGAATCATTCAGGTAGAGGGAATGTCGTTATTTCAGGAGTGAAAGCTTCTATATTCTGCCTTATCCCATCTGCTATTCCTTCCTAAATAATTCTGGAAATTTCTCATTGTGTCATGTTAGCTGATCCTTCAGGAATAGGGTGGACTCCCCTGATTCCCAGGGAAGTGATGTCCACGGGATTGACTGTTCTTTGACCATTCCTAGGAACGACTTCAGGAGTATTTATTTTTGGTGTTTCCCGAGGTTAGGCTTGCTATTGAAGAATTTGACGGAGGTCATTGAGTTGTTGCTGGAGTTCGTTGAAGGCCTCTATACTAACAGGTTCGTTATCTAGCAAGAATTCTGGATGTTGTTCTTCCTAAACATCATCAAGAGGTGGAGGGTTATGTCCTTCAGTCGATGTATTATCTGGAAGAGATTGCCCCGTGGTGGCTAAAGGGTGAGCTTGACATCTATTAACCATGGCTGATTATATCTTTTTCCATAGGCGGCGCAAATTGATGTTGTAAAAATCTTTAACCTTGACGTGGCAAGATCTAAAGCTGCTTGATCACTAGAAAAATGGATTTATTCACTTTTAACATGCAAAAAAGGCGATGAGGATTCTCCTCGTCGTCCATTCGATGTGAGAATTAGTTTTAAGAAGAAAAAGTAGAGAAGAATATAAAGTTGGTAATTGTGGGCTTTTTTTTTATCCATTGTTTGATAAAAAAAAGAATTGTATTTATAGACCTCAAAGCTCATTACCTTTTCCTTCTAGGAAAAGGAGTCCTTATTGAAAAAACTTACCTTTCTAAGAAAGAGTCCCCATAGGAGTTGGACTTTCCTTACTGAGTAGTGGCTTGCATGATTTATTTATGTCAGGGCTAGTCCCCTTAAACAGGCTCATAGTTAAAGGATAATCCGTGACCCAATTACATGGGCCTATTGTATAATAAGGCCGGGTAAGGCTGATCGCCAGATCAATGGTCAAGGAAAATGGGCATGAGGTCGTGCTATACGCTCGACCTTGTCATTCATAAATTTTCCACTGCTTACCAACCTCAAACTAATGGACAAGCTGAATTAGCTAATAGGGAGATAAAGCAAATCCTAGAAAAGACGATTAACCCCAACCGTAAGGACTGGTCTTTACGCCTTTCTGACGCGCTTTGGGCATATCGCACTGCATATAAAACCATACTTGGAATGTCTCCTTATCGACTTATTTTTGGAAAAGCTTGTCATTTACCTGTCGAACTTGAGCATAAATCATATTGGGCTGTTAAAGCCCTTAATTGTGATTTGAGTCTTGCAGGTATCCAGCGGAAGTTACAATTGTCTGAAATTGAAGAGCTGAGGAATGATGCTTATGAAAATTCTAGGATTTAAAAAGAAAAATTGAAAGCAGCTAATGACAAGCAGATTTTACGGAAACATTTTTAGCCAAACCAACGAGTGCATCTTTATGACTCTCGGTTGCATCTCCATCCAGGTAAGCTAAGATCAGGGTGGACCGGTCCATATGTAGTGAAACAAGTTTTTCCTAATGGTGTTGTAGAGATTGAAGACCCTACTGATGGGAGAGTTTTTCGGGTCAATGGACAACGATTGAAGAGTTACGTGGAAAGAATTGAACAACCTACGGAGGTCACTTTGCAGGCTCCGGCCTACCAATCATAAACCAGGTTTTATCCTTCCTTTTAGTTAGGTTTATTTTAGTCAAGCAATTTTATTTTTTATTTATTTATTTATTTTTATCGTTTAGTTTTTAAGACATTGAGGACACTGTCTATATTTAGTTGGGGGTGGTATAGCATAAACATGCTATTGCATTTTCATTTCATTCACTAGCATTTCCTGTTCCATGTATAAATTTGACTTTGCTGTCCAGTGGTATTTAAAAATGATTGGTTGAGTCACCTTTTCTATTTCAATCACTAGAGAGTAATTTCTAAAATCTTTTTGAGCACAATACTAAGCCCTATGGTAAGATGGATGATGGTGCATATAGCTGAGAAAGATATTCAAATCTAAGCGCATTTATATTCATGAGAGAGTTGAGAAAATGCATTTGAACTTATATTGATCATTTGAATTGGATATGGGCTGTTTATGACTATCATTACATGGTTTGTGGTATGCTAGTTGAAATGCTGAAGGATGATATTGGTCAATTTAAAATTCCTATGTAATCTTAATTTGATATTTTTTTCATCAGGAGGAAGAACTGGTAATAGACACAAACTCATCTATTCTGGTTCTATATTTGTTCGAGTAAAATGCTTAGCCAATTCCATGCGTAAAAAATAAATAAATATATCCTTTCCTCGTCCAACCTTTCAATCTTCCCATTCATTCCCTATTTTGGGTCAGCCTTACTTGTTGTTGCTTCGATTCATGGAAAAAAAAGGGGGAGAGTTGAAAAAGAAAAAAGAAAAGAAAAGAAGAAAGAAAGAAAAAGAAAGAAAGAAAGAAAGAAAGAAACAAGAAAAAATGTTTTGATTAGAAAGTCTTCTGTTATCTTTAGAAGACAATGTTTCTCAATATCAGTAACCACTTGGGTTCAACTATACAAGTCCAAAAATCCTTTCCCTCCATTTAACAAAGGAGACTGACTCAAACTTGAATTGTTTTGGCAGCTCAGGCATACAACTTGATTCACTTCCCAATTTTACCACCATAAGTTTTATTCTTATGCTCTCATTTTGAATTGACCAGTAAAATCCATAAGCAGGTTTGTGGTAAGAATGGTTGAAGTTCTAAACAGCTAGTGCCTATCTTGTGATCAATATTCATTCACTTGTCCTAAAATTTGTCTTATAATGCCCTTTCATTTGAGTGTATATCTGTTTCCAACTTCATGAGAGAAATTTCTTGAACTAAAATTGTTTCTATTCCTGTGAGGATATGAAGTTGAGGCTTCTATTTGGGGAATTTCTCAAGGTTATATGTATTGTGGTTTGTGGTAAGAAGGTTATAGCTTAGTTCACACACACACACACACCATCTTAGGAGTTACAATCGACATGATTTTGATAGCAATTGTGATCTCTCCCCAATGACTTTGTCATACTCGAGAAACTTTGTTTGGATCAATTTCAAGTTCATCATGGCATGTGTATTTTTCACGCTTGAATTGCTAGAGACTAGCAATAAGCTCGTTGGGGGTTGTGATAAATGCCTAAAAGTGTGCTTGAGATAGTGATTTATTAAGGATATTTGTTAATAAATTAAGCTTATTGTGATCTTTCTATTATCATTATTAAACAAATATTATTTTAAGAAATTATTTTTTGTTTGATGTATTTTTCAAGTCATATAATCATTCAAGCAAGCCCAACTCATCCAACAAAGCCCAAGTCAAGTAAATTAAGTCCATATGGTTTCACTCCTTCAAAAGTAACCTACTGCCCATATTTTGCAATTTTCGGGTGTTAAAAAGGAGAGAGACGAGAGTGGGTTTGAAAAGGATGGAAGAAAGCAGCTAAATGTGATTTCACAATCATAGTTTAAGGCCATGATGTAATTGCTCTAGTCCAAGCCCAATTGGTTTAATCCCTTTGATTACAACCTACTGCCATTTTATTCGTTTCCTGGGGAGGAATTTGGCGAGAGATTTTTGGACAATAGGAGGGCAGCCACATTGGGGATTTAAGTCCAAATTTCATTGCCTTGATTTAATTGTTCAAACGAAGGCGCAACTGATGGATATTCATTAAAAACTCAACCTAATGCCTATTACAAGGGGACTCTTTTCTTACGAAAAAAAGGGAAAAACGAGGGCTGCTAAACAAGGAGAGAAAAGCCGACATTGGTTCAAGAATCGGTACCTTGAAGGCAGGAAGATAACTCGTTTCGGAAGAGGAAAAGAGGGAGAAATGGACTACAAATCCGGCTAAACAAAAAGCAAGGCTAGGGATGATCTTTCATGTCTAAGTTCCTCTTATTTTATCTTTGATTCATCTATGTTTTGACTAGTTTTAAATTTGTTTGGATTGAACTCATTATTATTCGCTAGTCTCTTATTATCCAATGATTAATTATATTTGTTTTGTTTCATATAAATTTGGTTATGCTTTCTTTATGTGATTAGAGTTAAATTGGAATTGTTATTGGTGGATTTATTTTATACGTTTATCGTTCACTGCAATATTTTCTCGTGATATATTGTCGATTTTTGATAACTTGTAAGATAGGTTAGATCATGATTTAAAATAAATGAGTTTTCACCAATCAAATATCATTGTGTTTTTATGGTCGTCAATTAAATATCTTCCGGTTGTATGTTTGGGATGTGAAATATGCAATTGAGTTATAAAAATGAATCAAAGCAAGAAAGTAGTTGAAACGGACTTGAAAGTGAATCCCGATGCCTTGTCAATTTTATTATTCTAAAACCAATTTTATCACTAGTCTCTTAATTTAATTTTTTTGTTTATTTTATTATTAATTATCGTCAGTTGCTTTCGTTCGTTAATTCTTATTGTTTGACACTTCTTCGTGGGATCGACACCTCAATCTATATTGCAATAACCGCAGGTATATTTTGAGCGTAACCATTTATCTATTTTTAAGGAAAGAAGTTGGCAAGAATCAGGATTTTCCTATTACCATAAGAAACTCTAATTCCTTTTCGATGAGAATTCCTCTTCATAAAAACTCATGTCCCAAAGTTTCAAAACCCCAAATTCTCTCATCTAAACCCCACCTTCCGTCTTCCTCTCTCTCTAATTCAAAAACCCATTCCAGACATGGCCAGAAGTAAGCAAACAGGAAGGACAGTCACCAGAGGCGGGGACAACAATGTAGCATCTTCTCAACCAAACCCATCTGAGATGGGAACTCCAAGCACCGGGGCCATTGTACTTGCACCACCCTCCGGCACCAGCCCAACGCCGACCTTGCTCTCTACCGCTGGTACTACTCCAACGCCTGCTCTTCTTATGGCCCAATTGAGCTGGGGCACACCAATCATTCCACAAACCATGGGCATAAACTTGGGACCCATATCAGGTAATCTTGGGCAAAGTCATCTTTCTCCCTTGGATATTCCTAGTGAGGTGTAGGGAGCAAGTAAACTTACAACTAAGAAAAGGGAAAAGGATGCGAAACTTGTGGAAGAAGAAGGCGGTGATGAATCCAGTAAAACTAAATCTGGTAATGAAAAAGAAAAATCAGAAGAGCTGGAAGTGTCTGGGGAGGAAGAAAAATCTGAGGAATACAAAGAAGAAGAAGAGTCTAGGGATGAAGCACCACCAGAAGAGTCATAGGAATCTGAGGATGTAGACCAGTCTGAGAAGTCAGAAGAGGAGACTGAGAAAGAGGTTGTAATCCCAGACAGAAAGGGAAAATAGAAGGCAGAAGTCATTGCAAGTTCGAAGAAGAAAAAGGGTGACACAGCTGCTGGTCCAGTGAGATCCAAATTTGATATATCTTCATTCGTCTACACCCCCATGCAGACTGCTAGAGGTATGTTTACCCCATTTAATTTTAAATTTTGGTCGTCTGAGGCATACTCTGATTTCCAAAAGCACATTTTGGGTAAACGGCTGCATTATGAATCTAGAGTGACTGTAGGCGAATTTGATGATTTTGAAATAGATGATATTGTGTCACACTTTAGGTTGAAGAAGTTGAATGAATGTAAGGGGGGAACAATGAGACCTAGATTAAAGAATTTTATGCCAATATCCCTATTGACTTTAACTCCAAAAAAATGTCTGTTTACCACTTCACTATTTGTTAGGGGACAATTGATTAAGATTTCTGCAAAGGAACTTAGAAAGTGGTTAAGATTGAATGAGATTGTGACTGATGAGGATGAGTCTGTGGAAGCCACTAATGATGAAATTGCAATGGAGTTTTCAGGGGGTAAGATCACGTGGCAGGTGAAGGGGTTGAAACAATTACCTAGATCGGAGATGTCCAAGAAATACCAAATTCTTCACAAAATTGTGAAGGCAAGTTTTGACCAACTCATCCATGACTTAAGTTTTAAGAGAGAGTCTGCCAGAACCTTGTTTCTCCTAGGGACTAAACATAATATTGACCTTGCTGCACGAATCTAGAACTCCATCATTGGTAGGGTCTCGAGGAGTGGCCCTCGCCAGGGGAATACTTATTTGTTGGTGTACCCTTGGATTATTTCACAGTTTTTGAGCGATCAAGGTGTCCAGACGCTAGAGGATGACCTTGTGATCACTCCCAAAGTGCTTAACAGGGCCAGATGCAAAAAAACTATGGAGGTACAGATGGCTCACAGGAAACAGGTTGTGGATGAGACTGCTGGGAATCAGGATTCAGCTGGTAAGGAGGCCAGGATTGATCAACTAGAAGCGGAGAATGCTGGGTTGAAGGCTGACATATCTGACCTCAGGGTGCGTGTCAAACATCTTGAAGACACACTAGATCAGCTACTTGGGGGGTCTTTGAAAGATGTGGCTCAAGTGGAAGCCAAGGAAAAGAGGACGGTTGCAGCCAAAAAGCTCCCTGCCTTAAAGAAGAAAAGAAGATCTAAGACTGATCTCCGCCCTGCCAGTTCCATCTGATCATTGTTAATGTTTTTGAAACAATGTTTCTATGTTTTACTTTAAAACTATTGTTCTTGTGATCAACTTTCGGTTGTGGATTTTGCGTGCAGGTTTTATAAACCTATTGGCTTCTCCTCTTTCTCGAAAAGGGGGGGGGGGGGTAGCATTTGCATGTCATATCATCTTTTTGGTTAATGCTCTTTGTGTTGATTTCCTTTACATGCATTAGTTGATTTACGTTTATTATGATGCATAACTTGAGGGGGATCTTGTTGATTTCTTGTGATAATGAAAAGATGATTGATTTCGGAAAAATAGAAAAAGCCAAAGGGAGAGATTGTTAATTTTATATTATTGGCATTTCCTATTTTTTCACAAATGTGTAATTTAAGAAAACTTAATTTAATTACTAAATACATGTATTTAGTAATTCATTAAGTTTAATTAAATTATGTAAATATTTTTTGAAGAAAAATACATCTTTTTTTTTCCAGAGAAAATCATGTTATTGTTGGAAAAATAATGATCAAGAAATATTGATTTGATTAGGATCATAATCTCGAAATCTTGATCTTGTTATTTTGTGCTTTTGGTAAATCTCGTGATGATCTGTTTTATGATTATTCTTGGCACTCAAACTTATCCTTAGATATGGTAAGTTTCTTATTGTTATGATCAAGAATATTTCAATCTTATCTTTATATATGGTAAGATCATCATCTTGATAAAATCGAGCATATTCAAGCTTATCTACATATGGTAAGGTTGCTTCTTGATAAGGCCGAAAATCTTGGTTGTTGAGTTGGACAAAAATATGGTTCCTATTCTTGGTGTCCAAGTCTATGTTAATCACTTGTTTGGTAAATGATTAACTTATGGTAAGATCTTTCATGATTTATCACTATCCTATCTTATGGTAAGATTTATTCAAGAATAATTTTCTTACCTTTCTCTAATTATCTCTACTGTATTTTGCAGGTATTAAAGATCTTTTGCAATAGGGAAACTTGGAGGTCAAGTAACTTATTTGCATTTAAATATAAGAAAAAGGGGATGTTTTTCTTAAGAAGTCAAGATGTGAAAAACACAAAAATCCGTGTGGTACTTAATCATTCACGTCCACTACTTTCAACGAGTCAAGAAGCCAAATTTCGTGTGGTGCACAAATATAAAAGGCTTCAATTGTGTTGTGACTTCGGTACTCTGGGAGGAGGATTCAATCACTTAGAGAACGAAGGAATTTCAGCGTGAAGATCAAACGGGAGGTTTGGATCGTGTTCGAATGGGAGTTCGAGGTTGCTGAAAAAGTATTGTAGATTCAAAGAAAACTACTGAAGAGTGGTGGGACGCCAGCTCACATTACATGCCATAGAAGGATTATGGAGTGATCTATTTTTTGGATGATTGATAAGTCTATGTGTAGATTTATCTTGTACTTTAAATTGATCTGTATAAACTTATTCCTTATATAGTGATTGGTTTTTGTCCGCAGGATGCGGGCCGTGGGTTTTCCCTTTTGGGATTTTTTCCACGTTCAGCTCAAATTATTGTGTTCTTGTTCATTTACAATTTTGCACAATCTATTTTGTTCATTTATGTTTTACTATCCAGACGAATCTGGATCGGCAAGATTCATCTGGTATAGTGCTAAAATAGATTTTAACGATTTACTGTTAATTGGTTACTGTCCAAACTTATCTGTGACAGTCTGTTCATAAAATTTAGACAGCTTTAAATTTTCAATTGGTATCAGAGAGGGTTCACTTCTAGAACGTGAGATCCGGTTGTCTAAATGGAAAATTATGCATCTCTTAGGCCACCTCTGTTAACTGGTAGTAACTATGCATATTAGAAAATTCGTATGAAATTTTTTATTCAATCTATTGCTGAACGTTGTTGGACATTTGTCCTTGAAGGTTACACAGCACTCATTATCACTGCTGGAGGTGTTGTTACAGCTGTAGCTAGAAGTGCTTATACTGCAGACGAATTAACTAATGCAAATTGGGATTTTAAGGTACTTAACACTATTTTTTCCTTGGTTGATCCAGGTCAATTCAGACTCATCTCCTCCTTAAGAACCGCCAAAGAAGCATGGGATGCTTTGAGGGTAGCAAACGAAGGAACCAATGCTCTCAAAACCTCCAAGTTGCAAATGATCACTCTAAAGTTTGAACAACTATCTATGGATGAGAAAGAAGGCTTCAAAAGCTTCTATATCAGATTGAGTGATCTCACCAACTCAGCTGAAGCTATTGGGAAAACCTACTCAAATGAGCAGATTGTACAAAAAATCCTTAGATCTTTTCCAGACAGGTTCCATGCAAAAGTGACAGCGATTGAAGAAAGCAAAGATCTTTCAACCATCCGTGTTGAGGAACTTGTAGGCTCATTAATGACCTATGAGTTAAATCTGGCCCGAAGAAAGAAAGACAAAAAACCTAGGATTGCTTTCGAGGAAAGCAGTGAAGATATCGTGGTATCACCTTTCACGAACACATATTCGCATTCCAACAAATTCCTCATCCCCTTCCTCCATCTCACCCTATACTACCTCTCCCCGTACCTGAACCTACTTCAATACCTTCTACATTCCCCGTGTCTCCCTCTCCCCCTTTCCCTCCTCCTCCTCTCCCTTCCTCTCCACCTCCTCCTCCCCTCCTCCTACCCCCCAACCCGTCCTCGTCACACGACTACTCAACCCGCCTATCTTTAGGACCATATATGTCTGATCATACACACTGAGCCTACTGCATCTTCATCCGTTGCATTAACCTCAGGTAGCATTGCTCACTCTTTATCTAATTTTCTTTCTTATTCTCGTTTCTCACCTTCTCACCTTGTTTTTTTAAATGCTCTTATTGTTTCTGCTAACCCCTCTTCTTATTCTACAGCCATTCAACATGCTCACCGGCGAGATGCCATGTCTGCTGAACTTCATGCTCCTGAACAAAATTCCACTTGGACACTTGAGCCCCTTCCCCTTGGCAAAAAACCCATTGGTTGCAAGTGGGTGTTCAAAAATAAACTCAATGCTAATGGCTCAATTGAGAAATACAAGGCTCGCTTAGTCGTCAAAGGCTATACCCAAGTGGAGGGTCTCAATTATCATGAGACTTTCTGTAGCGCCCCGAGTTCCGTATACCCGATTCACTACGTCATTTTCTGTCTAAATTTTTCGAATAATATTTTTGCGGAAGAAATAATTGAAATTCATTTTTGGCAACATTAAATATACTGTAATGGCCGATAAAATTGAAACATTTATGAAACCATTTGAAATAGTAAATCGAACCATTAATTTTGTAAAGAAATTGACAATGTCATAATTTCTCAAATAAATGAACTTCTCTAAATTATTCAATTGTTTAGAAAAATACGGAAATCATTAACGTCAAACTTTCAACCGTTTAACGATTATTTCCACCATCATTCATCGCTCGCCAACGTCTCCGAAATCTGCAAAACTGTTAAAAAGTAGGGTGAGTATTTCATGGGGGAAATACTCAGTAGACTCATCGCAAATTAATTTAATTTATAAGATGATTAAACACACAAATCCCGGCTCTTTATAAAACGGGCATTGATAGAGCTTCTTTATAAAACTGCTCTTGATAAAACTCATATTGTGCATTACAGCACGAGACATATTGTGAAAATAATAGGCTCTTTGAAAACTTCTCTTTGAAAATAGTTCTTTGAAAACAGCTCTTTGAAAACAGCTCTTTGAAAATAGCTCTTTGAAAACAGCTCTTTGAAAACATCTCTTTGAAAACAGCTCTTTGAAAACAGCTCTTTGAAAACAACTCTTTGAAAACATCTCTTTGAAAACATCTCTTTGAAAACCATATACTTATAAAAACATTTTAATTATGCCAAGCATAATTTCTTTTGAAAGCATAACATAAGATAGGATTTAAATCCTCATAAACATACAAGAACTTTACCGAACTTAGGTGGCAAGAATTCTTATGCAGTAAAATCATAATAACAGTAAAATCACAGTAAGTATACCAAGCATAATTTTTGAAATTCATAGGGATCAATTGCATCATAACATAAGATAGGATCGAAATCCTCATAAACATATGCGACAGGAATTTTACCGAACTTAGGTGGTAAATCCTCATAAACATATGGAAACACAGGAATTTTACCGAACTTCGTGGCAAATCCTCATAAACATAGGAGACACAAGAATGTTACCGAACTTCGTGGCAAGAATTCTTATGTGTAGCGCTACTAAAACTCCAGTCCCCTTAACATATCATAACTTATCATATGGGACCCAAAACAATCTTGGTAGATTGATTTCATAGCAATGATCCAAAAAAACATTTTCGTGAAGCATAGGGTATACTTACTTTTCGTAAAAACATAAAGTATATTTTCTTTTCATAAAAACATACTTACTTTTCATAACAACATAAGGTATATTTACCTTTCATAAAAACATACTTGCTTTTCTTAAAAATTGACTTTCACAAGTCACATGACATTCATATGAAATCATAATTTAAATCAATTAATAAGTGCGAGTCTACCTCAAATCCGACGAGTGCAAAGTTGAGCGGGAATGACTTCAATTTCTTTAAATTCTCCGTACGCTTCGTCTTAGCCAATAAGTCACTTTAGTATATCGAATATATAGTTCAAAATGATAAATTATAATTTGAGGACTAAAATTGATGTTTTGAAAGTTGAGGGACTAAAATGAATACTTTTGAAAGTTCAGGGACTAAAATAGATACTTTGAAAGTTGAGGGATTAAAATAGATACTTTTGAAACTTGGGCTTAAAAGTAAATCAACAGTGACTGAAATAATAGATTTTGAAAATGAAAGGGCTGATTAAAACTCATTTAAAACTTTGGGGCTGAAATGGATAACTTTAAAAGTTGGGGACTGATTTGAAATAACTTTAAAACTTCAGGGATTGACGTGCAAATTCTGGAAATATAATATCAAAATAATTCTCTCTCCTATTTCCATTATTCAGACTTTAGGTAGAGAGAGAGAGAGAGAGACCACACAGAGAGGCGGAGGCGACGATTCAAGCCAAATCCGACCTTCAGCCGGTGACTCGCCGGCGCAACACCGGCGCTGGGTGCGACGACTGGTAGCGGTCAGAGTATGGTGCGAGTGTGAGGAAAAATTTATGAATTGGGGATTGATTTAGGTTGAAACCGAAATTAGAGTTCGAAGGTCTTGACTGCGAAATCCGGTGGTCGTGCCGGTAAATCAGTCGGCGGTCGAAGGTAAGTCTTGGGCTTGGTTTATTTCTTGTTTTGGGTTTCGATTGTTTGTCAAAACTGAAGTGGGTGGTTTTGGTGTGTCGATTATGGCAGATTGATGATGAAAATTGGGTTGTTTCATTCATGGCTATGGTTGAAGATGATGGAGTTGCTGACGGTTTGAATTGGTAGTGATGAAAATGGTAGTGCAGTGACTCTGTGAATTGGAAGTCATGGAGGTGGCTGATCCGTAGTGATTACAGTGGCGATGTGGTTGAATCATGGTGGTTTAGGGGAGGCTGAAGGCAGTGAATTTCAATGGGGTGGTTTGGGTGTTTGCAGTTTAAATGTTGAATTGAAAACTTTGTTTTGGTGGCTTGACAATGGTGGACTTGATGATGGAGATGGTCATGGTTGCTGTTTGATTCGGTGATGATGGTGCAGGTTGGCATTGTGGTGATGGCTCAAACAGAATTTGGCTGGCCAGATTGATGATGATTGGTGTTTTTGACATTGATGATAATGGGCAGATTGATGAAACAGTGGTGACTGATGATGGAGGCAGGGCTGTGGAGCTATTGCTGCAAATTGGTGCCAATGTGATGATGGTGTATCGACAGCTTTGGTGAATTGGGTGTTAACAGAGTGATGGTGAGTTTGTAGGGGTTCTTGGTTGATTGCAAAAATTGGGGATTGAAGTATTGTTGCTTGACATTGAGTGGATTGATGGAAAAATGGAGGTGGGAGGAAGTTTGACTTAAATTGATGAAGTGATGGGAAAATTATTCAATGGGAGACATCATGATTGGGGGGGAATCATTAAGTGGAAATCATCATAACTGGGTTGGTATGGAAATGATAATAGATTAGTTGGTTAGTGCGGATTGTGGAATTGAGGTGTTGGTTTGATGGTGGATGATAAAATGATGAAGTGGTGGAAAAAAGAAAAGAAAAGAAATGGGTTAGTGGGAAAAATGGTGTAAAGTATGGGAATTTTGGTGTGGACAACAATGATGAAGAATTTGGAGGAAAAATAAAGATAGGAGCAAAAAACGTGGTTTCATGACACATTTGGTTGAGATGACCATGTGGGATATGGATGATGAGGTGGAAAAGAAGAACAACATGTGTGAGGAATTTATGTAGGATTAATTTTGATTATGATAAATATTGCACTAACTTCGATTAGGCAATAGAATTAAAATTGATATATTTTGGACTAAAAATATATTTGAGAATAAATAAATTTTGAAATAAAATTGAAATACGTATTTGGACTTGAAATAATTTGAATAAGGATCATTGGGATATTTTAATAAATTTGGAATTCAAAATGATTTTGAAAATAATACTTTGAATAAATAATTAAAATAACATAATTTTAGAAATTCGGACATTTAATTTAAAATCGAACAAATTCGATATTTCTTGACTTGGCTAGACGAATCCGTCGCGGCGTTAACTTCAAAACAATAGGTGAAATAGTAGCGACACAATTTTCTAAATATTAAAATAATTATTTATTTCATAAAAATTCTGGGTCGCTATACTTTCGCTCCCGTTGCCAAAATGACTACTGTCTACTGCTTACTGGTAGTTGTTGCCTCTCAAAAATGGATTATTCACCAAATTGATGTCCATAATGCCTTTCTCCATGGGGATCTTGATGAGGAAGTCTACATGACCCCACCCCTTGGTTACTGTTCCAAAGGAGAGACTCGTGTCTGCCACCTACGCAAGTCTCTCTATGGCCTTAAACAAGCCTCTCGAAATTGGTTTTCTAAACTAACAATAGTACTCCTTAATGCAGGTTTTTCTCAATCTAAGGCAGATCACTCCATGTCCACATTGGTCACTCCTTCCAGCATCAATCTAGTCCTTGTCTATGTTGACGACATTTTGGTTGCTGGAAATGATCTCTCACAAATTACTGGTTTCAAAAATGTCCTCTCCACACACTTTCGAACTAAAGACCTTGGCTCCCTCAAATATTTCCTTGGTCTCAAAGTTGCTCGCTCACCCACCTGTATCTTCTTGAACCAACACAAATATGCTCTTGATATCTTATCCGATAGTGGTCACCTCAGTTCCCGCCCTGCTTCCTTTCCTATGGAACAAAACCTAAAACTCAATGACGATAATGGCACTCTCCTTGATGATCTTGGCCCTTATCACCGAGTTTTTGTCCATCTTATATATCTCACAATCACTCGCCCTGAGATTGTTTTTGCAGTAAACATCCTTAGCCAATTCATGCACGCTCCTCGTGCACCCCATATGCAAGCTGTTGAGCACGTTCTTCGATACATTAAAGCCAGACCTGGCCTAAGTATCTTCTTCTCTTCATCCACTCCTCTGCATATCAATGCCTATACAGATTCTGATTGGGAATGTTGGCCCACCACTCGGCGCTCCACCACCGGCTATTTTATTCAGCTTGGCAATAGTCCTATCTCATGACATACTAAGAAACAGTCAACTATGGCTCGTTCATCTGCTGAAGCTGAATACTGTGCCATGGCCGTTACCACCTGCAAACTCATTTGGTTGAAACAACTTCTCACTGACCTCTATGTCTCTCACTCAGATCCTATGAGTCTTTACTGTGACAACCAGTCTGCTCTTCACATTGCACACAATCCTGTCTTTCATGAGCGCACGAAACATATTGAAATTGATTGTCACATCATTCGCGACAAGATTCAATCTGGCCTTCTTACTGCAGTCCACACTCCTTCTCATGCACAAGTTGCCGACATTTTTACCAAAGCACTGGGCAAAGATCTCTTCCAGCATTTTCTTCACAAGTTGGGTATTTCTGATCTCCATACTCCAACTTGAGGGGGCGTATTGACAATATCCACTCCCATGATTCTAGCAATCGGATCAATCCCATGATTTTTAGCACCAATTATACCATATTATATTCAACATTATTTTAGGAATTAGACACAATTTATGTACAATGTAATTTTTACCATTTACATATTATTTTTCCCATAGATAGGATCATCACTTGTATTATTTATTTGAACTTCCTTAGTATGTAAAATGTAAGAGACATAATATATTGTACAATACAATTCCCTTTCTTTATTTTTTACTGGACACGTGGTTGCTCAATGTCCCAATACGCAAGTAATACTTTTGTGAAAAGATAGAGCAATGGAGAGCGATAGTGAAGAAGAGCTCGCATTGGAGAAGCTAGTGATGATGAGAAAATGGAATATGGAGTGGGTGGCAAGCTATTGGTCCAGAGGATTTAGTGTGCAAATCAAAACCGATGACTTGGACAACAAAAGGAGAACATATTCCACACGTTGTGCCACATAAATAGTAAGGTATGTAGTATGATTATTTATAGAGGTAGCTGCACTAATGTGGCTAGGCTACAACGATTGAATGATTGTGGGGATATTAATGTAAATAGGAGAGTGTTGGTGAGTTTCTCAATTGGTAGCTATCACGATAAAGTTATGTGTGATGTAGTTCCTATGCATGTTAGGCACATTTTGTTGGGGAGACTATGGTAATATGATAGGAGAGTGATCGTAAGCCTTATAGACTAAAATGGTTGAATGATTGTGGGGGATATTTATGTGAATATGAGGGTGTTGGCGAGTTTCTCAATTGGTAGCTATCACAATGAAGTTATGTGTGATGTAGTTCCTATGCATGTCATGAACATTTTATTTGGGAGACCATGACAATATGATAGAAAGTGATACATGATGTGTACAAAAATAGGTATATTTTTATCAAGGGTGGGAAGTCTATTATCCTTGCACATTGATACAAGTGTATGAAGATTAAATTAAATTGAAGAGTGATGAAGAAAAAATATTGAGAGAATGATATATATATATATATATATATATATATATATATAGAGAGAGAGAGAGAGAGAGAGAGAGAGTTAAGGCCATGACCTCAGAAAAATGAGAGAAGTGTTAAAAAAAGAGAGTTGAGGATTATACCTCAAAAAATGGATAGAAGAGTGTCAAAAGAAAATGAGAGGAGAGAAAAGTCGAAAGTAAATTTCTTTACAAAAATAAATGTGTTGAAGAAGGCAATAGTTGAGAGTCAACCAATGATCTTGTTGGTCTATAAAGAGTCATTCCTTAATCTTGAGAATTCAAACACATCCTTCCCTAGTTTGGCTACTTCTTTATTACAGGATTTTGAAGATGTGTTTCCAGAGGACATGCCTAGTGGGTTACCATCCATTTGAGGCATCGAACATCAAAATAACTTTATACCTGGAGCAGTTATTATAAACTGACTTGCTTATCAAAGTAACCTCAACGAGATAAAGGAACTTCAAAAGCAAGTGGAGGAAATGATGAGCAAGGGTTATGTGAGGGAAAGTATGATTTCATGTGTCGTGCCCGTGTTATTTGTCCCAAAGAAAGATGGGACTTGGAGAATGTGTGTTGATTGCAAGACCATTAACAACATAATGGTAAAGTGTCGTCATCCTATTCCTAGGTTAGATGATATGTTGGATGAGTTACATAGATCCTGTATATTTAGTAAAATTTTCCTAAAAGTGGATATCATCAAATTAGGATGATGGAACGAGATGAATGGAAAATTGCTTTTAAAACTAAATATGACTTGTACGAATGGTTGGTTATGCCCTTTGGACTTACTAATGCACCTAGCACATTTATGCATTTAATGAGTCATGTTTTGCATGCATTTATAGGTAAATTCATATTAGTTTACTTGATGTCTTGATTTATAGTTAGGCCTAGGTGAGCATATAGAACATGTTTGATTAAAGCTATTAAAGAATGACTAACACCTAAAAGCATAGCCGAGGTTAGGAGTTTTCATGATGTGGGTAGTTTTTATAGGCATTTTGTTAAAGATTTTAGCACACTTGACACACAATTCATGGAAATTGTTAAGAAAAGTGTAGGATTTAAATGGGGCATTGAACAACAACATGCATTTAACACTATTAAAGATAGGTTGTACCCAGCACTGATTTTATCACTTCCTATCTTTGACAAAGTTTTTGAGATTGGGTGTGATGCTTTAGAAATAGGTATTTGAGTTGTTTTAATGTAGGATCAAAATCCGATAGCTTACTTTCTTGAAAAGCTAAATGGATCATCTCTCAGTTATCCTACATATGAAAATAACTTTTATGCACTTATTTGAGCTTTGGAGACATGGTAACATTATCTATGCCCATGGGAGTTTGTGATCTACACCAACCATGAATCATTGAAACACTTGAGAGGTCAAGGTAAGTTAAACAAGAGGCATGCAAGATGGATGGAGTTCCTTGAGATATTTCTATATGTCATCTGGTATAAATAAGGTAAAGAAAACATAGTAGCGGATGCATTATCTCAAAGGTATGTACTTCTAACTTCATGAAGTGCTAAATTACTTGGTTTTGAATATGTTAAGGGAATGTATGCTAATGAACTGGATTTTTCTATTATATATGAATCATGTGGTTAGGGGGCTTTGGATAGATTCTTTAAGCATGATGCTTATTTGTTTCAGGAAAATAGATTGTGTGTTCTTAAATGTTCAATGAGAGAGTTACTAGTAAGGGAAACACATAATGGGGGTTTGATAAGATATTTTGGGGTTAAGAAGACCTTGAAAATATTAAGTGAGCATTTTTATTGGACAAATGAAATTGATGTTCATCGGGTTTGTAGTAGATGTATCACTTGTAAGAAGGCTAAATCAAAAGTTTTACCTCAATGATTACACACCTTTACCCGTCTCTAGTGGACCTTGTTTTGATATTTCAATGTATTTTGTATTGGGTTTACCTATGACTAAGAAAGGAAAAGATTTAATATTTGTGATGGTAGATAAATTTAATAAAATGATACATTTTCTTCCATGTAATAAAATTAATGATGCCACCAGTATAATGGATCTATTCTTTAAGGAAGTAGTGCTTTTGCATGGGGTTCTTAGAAGTATTGTCTCGGATAGGAATGTTAAGTTTCTTAATCATTTTTGGAGGATTTAATGGAACAAGGTACTAAGTAGCTATTTTCTACTGCATGTCATCCACAAACCGATAGGATTATGACAATGCTTAAAACTAGATCTTCCTTGTGAGTATAAAGTTTCAGATACATTTAATGTGTCTGATTTTTCTTTGTTTGATGCAAGTACAAATTCAAGGTCGAATCCTTTCAAAAAGGGAGTGGATGATGTGATCTAGATCCTAAACATAAGTCCAAGCAAAGATCCATCGATTGTAAAAGAAGGGTCGATGTATCGGTTTCAAGCAAAGAAAGTTTCGAAGAAGTGATGGACAACCTTGTGCAAACATCAATAAACAAAAACACATTCTTCAAAACTAAAGAAGAAAGTTCCACGTTGGATTCCAGATAGGAGTCCGATTGGATCAACATAATTCAAGCAACCGAAGCTCGACTTGGACCGAACAACCACGTGATTGTGTGGCTTTAAAATGAGGCGATCACGTGATCGTCACTTCAAAATGAAAAAATTGAAAGGACTCTTCCATGCGATCGCTCATTGATTACGTACTAGCACTGAAGCAAATTTCGCGAGTTTTGTAATTTAATTCCATTTTAATTTTGATAGGATTCTAGTTCTTGTAAACTTTTTGGTCAATTTCTGAATCTCCTTAACTCTACCTTATTGTTATAAAATGGTTTGTTTTATTTAGATTCCTAATTAGATTATAAAATGGTTTGTTTTATTTAGATTCCTAATTAGATTATGATTATGTTTTATTGCATTTTCAATTATATTAGATTGTTATTCTAGTTTCCCTATTATAATAGGATTTTATACTTTTCTAGCCTGTATAAAGGCTTCTTCATTGTACTTTATTTTACACAACTTTGATAATAATATTTTCAAGCCTATATAAAGGCTTCTCCATTGTACTTTATTTCACACAACTCAGATAATAATATTTCAAGAGACAAATTGCTTTCTACTTTGTTCTTCATTAAACTACTCCGAACTTTTGTAAAGTTTAATTTTTGCAGTGTTCAAACAATTCAAGTGATATTTTTAATTCTTGTGATCAAGAGGTCAACATATCACATTGATTGTGTTGGTTACTTGGTTCAATAATTTTAAATCAATCTCGAAACTTTGATCTATTGGCTTTCTTGGGTTCGTTGTCAATCTTGTGTAGGTTTCATAACTACAATTGTTACGTGGGTTCACATCACTTAAGATTACATGATTTAATTATTTTGGATTACATACCTAGCCTAAGTGGAAGATTTTTGAGTTTGAATTCTTATATGGATTACATAGTTAAAATACAATTATATTTGGATAATTAATTTAATATGGTCAAATAAGTGACCTAATTACTTGGGCTATATGAATAGAGATGTCAAAACGGACGGGCCAACTAGACCCGTGAAAATCGGTCCGGATTGACCTGGGACTGCGGGCCAACCCGTGACCCGTGGGGCGGTTCACGGGTCAAGAAGTTGTGAATCGCGAATTTTGCAGGTCAAATTTTCGCGGGCCGCGGTTAACCCGCTGGCCTATAAAAAAATAAAAATAAACTGTTTTTATTAAATATGGTAACATTGAAAATCTCTCTTCTTCTAGAAATTCTAATACAACTTTTAAAGTAAAATCTTATTTTTTTCTCCCTAATAATTAAAAAAGTAAGCCCCTGTTCTCTTTGCTGTTTTGAGGTCGTTTTCTGTTTTTATTTTCGAAAACGCTAAAAACGCGTTCTCTTTACCATTTTCGAAAACGCATTTTGGAAAACAAAAAAAAAAATTGTACACAAAACGGAAAACGCCCGAAACATCGTTTTGGGCGTTTTGTGTGTATTTCGACAAAAAATGTCCAAAACGCGGAAAACGCGTTTTGGGAATTTTTTTTTTTATATAGAATTATCTTAACTTAGAATTAAGCTTAATATAAAGTTTTTATTTATTTATTTATTTTTTATTATTTTTAGAATTATCCTAACTTGGAACTAAGCCTAAATAAAGATTTTTTTTTTTTTTTTTTTTTTTTTTTTTGAGAATTATCTTAACTTGGAACTTAGTTTAAATAAAGTTTTATTGAATTCAATATCAACATTACAAAAAAAAATTAAATGAGAATTCTTGTTGTTATATTTCAAAAAATGCAATGATAAATGGACTCTGGTGGTTTTGAAAGAGCTTGCATTTTCTGGATTTTAATAGAAGTAGAGCTTTCTCAAGTCCCGAACCTGACCAAGCTGTGTTAATATAGACTCTTAATGCTCACATTAGTGTGTTGCATGTAACCATATTTTTAGTGTATTGTGAAAGGAAATTTGTGTTGGAGTTAGTTGTATTCTGCAAGCAAATTAATTAAAAATAGTTTAAATAGTGTTCTGCAAAATTTCAAACAGAACGTGTTTTCCAGCTTTTCATTTTCAAAAACAGTTTTCAGAAATGACAAACCAAACGCGTTTTCAGCAAATTTGAAAACAAAAATGAAAACACAAAATACAAAACATTTTCGAAAATGAAAATACAAAATAAAATACAAACAGAACGCCACCTAATGTTTTTTGATAATAGTAATTAAAAATACATTTATCATTTAATTGTTATTTGTTTATGTTTTATTTAAATATGCAAATTTAGAAGTAATTTATATAATATAAACTATAATTTTAAATTCTATGTAAATATTTTTTGGTATAAATGTGAATTTATCATTTTAATCATTTTGTATTTAGAAACTTGACAAAAAATTGCTATAAATATGAAAAAATCTATGTTTTTATTCATACGGGCCAAATCAAAACAAACCGCGACCCGCATGGGCTCGACCCGAACGGGCCAGTGGGCGGGCCTGAGTTGTAGTTCAAAATTTGCGGGCTGGCCCGTAACCCGCAGCAGACGGATTTTTTTTCAAGCGGGCCGTTCCCGGGCTTTTTATTGACGAGCCGGTCCGGCCCAGACCACCCGGATTGACACCTCAATTTTAACCATCCACTAAAAGTCAAGCCCATAATATTTGACTTTAATTTTCAATCAAATTTCAATCATCCATTCTCCTAAAAATCACTATTCATTTTTAAAAAAAATCTTTTTAAACAATACCAAACAGACACTATATAAAGATAACTAGTGGAAATTAGTTATTAACTCATCCCCATATCACTATATCTGGATAATGACGCCCATTACAAATCAATTTCAGAATTATCACCCAATCCTAAAATAATCAGGAAAACATCAGGCGTAGGGGTAATATATATATATATATATAAACCAAAACTTGAAATCTTAACAGCAACCAGATTTTCAGTAACGGTTACTAAATCTTCTCCTGAGATTTAATGCTGATCGATTACATCTTGACAACCAATCATTCAACATAAATTCAAAATATAGTTTTCCGCTAGCTGAGAAATCAAAAACCGGAAACAAATCGATTTCTTATGGATAATTTCCCAAAATTTATGAAATCAGCCACACAAAATCTGGCAAGATCATCTTAGCATCGAATTTGAAGCAGAAATTCTAACAGGTTGTAGAAGTGTTCACATCGTGCAACTCTGGAATTTGCAGACAATTTAAACATTGTATTTTCTAAATAGAGAAATAAGAAGCAGAGATCAAAACAAAACTTTAGTGATAAAGCTCCTGTAGGTGAGTGGACAAGTTCATTTCTTACTATATAGAAGAGAAATCTAGGTGGATGATTCAATGCAAATAATTTGAACTGTCATACCAACCAAGTTCTAAAACGATAAAATCAGCTGTAGAGAATTTTTTTTTACGTCAATTAATTCCTGATTTAGGAATTATTATCTTTGTTTATTCTGTCATGTTTGAGGTAAATGTTAAGTCGACAGTGTTTTGTTCCTGCCAACGCCTACATATGTTACCGTCATTGCACATTTTGCATTTCATGTTGGAAAATGGTTTTAAATAAAATGAAATGGATCGATTTTGAGCACCAATTTCAGTGGGACCCGTATTCCGATTTTAACGGGACTAAGAGTATTCTCGTTCTACTCCGTGAGATAATGAACGTAATATATTTATTTATCAAAAACCATTTAAAATTGAATGAAATAATTGATTTCAAAGTTACCCACCTAAAACCTTAAATAAGTGAAGAATTTGATATTGTGAAACTCTTATCCCACATAGGAAAGTTATGAAACTTTTATGTGGTTTATATTTTGGAAGTTTGGCAATTGGGTTTGGGCCCCAAGGGGTACCAATAGTCTTTGGAAGAGGGAAGTCTTAAACAATGTCTAGACTAGTCCAAAGCCCACACGCGCGCCGCCGTCCGACAGGCTCGGCACGGTCCGTGTTCGGGTGCGGGTTTTTCTGCAATATATATTCATTTTTGGACAAAATTTTTGGGCCAAATTGTAATTAATCAAATTCTTGGTTACTTAGTGAAATTATTCTTTTATTTGTGGCTAATTCATGCAAATTCCGTCTTCTGGTAATACCTGTTCGAAAAACAGAATTGAAACAGTGTTTAAACTAACATATATGTCTGTTCTTTTTTAGTCTTGTCTGAAAAGTCGCACTGTTCTGAAAAGGTCTAATATACGATTTTGATTGCCAAAAACACCGGTTGTGTTCGCCGGAACTCCTGCAGATTGTTGTGCTGCTTCCGTAGGAGAACTACTCGTTCTATCTCGGGAGACGATTGTTATACACCCTTTAAGCACCTTGGAAGGAAGCAAATTCGTCTTAAGGAAACATCGTGAATTCGGTGGGCTCGAGTTATACTATTACTCTGTTCTGTTCAAATTTCAACTGTGAGTTTATACTTATTCTTATTCGACAGAGGAGTAAGTAGATAAACAAAAATCTTAAAATGGATTTTTTTTTTCTTTATTCTGTGTCTACTTCTTCTCCTTCTGTCTATCTTCTGATTGTGTATCAGAAATGGTTACTTCCGGTACTCATCTCCCTAATACGAATGGAGAAAAACCCGAGAAATTTAATGGATCAGATTTTAAGCGTTGGCAACAGAAAATGCTTTTCTATTTGACAACATTAAATTTGGCAAAGTTCCTCAAAGAAGAAGCACCTTCATACGGAGAAAATGAAAGTGATGCGGAGAAACTGACTGCAGTTGATGCATGGAAACATTCGGACTTCCTATGCAGGCACTATGTCTTGAACGGACTAGACAACACATTATATAATGTGTACTGTAATACAAAAAATGCAAAAGAATTGTGGGACTCTTTGGATACAAAATACAAAACAGAAGATGTCGGGGCGAAGAAATTCATCGTCGGTCGATTTTTGGACTATCAAAAAAGGTAGACAACAAAACTGTTATATCCCAAGTTCAAGAACTTCAGATTATGCTCAGTGATATTCATGTCGAGGGAATGAAACTTTGTGAACCATTTCAAGTTGCTGCACTGATTGAGAAGTTGCCACCTTCATGGAAGGAATTCAAGAATTACCTTAAGCACAAGCGTAAGGAAATGAAACTTGAAGATATTATTGTCCGATTGAGAATTGAAGAAGACAATCGCAAATCTGAAAATAGGAATGGTGCATTCAATTCGATGGAATCAAAGGCCAACATTATTGAAGGAGGTCCCAAGACCAACAAAAAGAGGAAGCATAATGGGGAAGGGCAAACTGGTTCTTCAAAGGTTCCTAAAAAGTTCAAAGGTAACTGTTACAACTGCGGCAAAGCGAGACATCGATCCAAGGTTTGTCGTAAGCCAAAAAATGTCAAGAGTAAAACAGTTCAAGCCAATGTAACAGAACATGACAACCTTTCTGACAAAGTACAAGATATAAATCTTTATGCGGTTGTCTCTCAATGCAACTTAGTAGGGAATACTAAGGAATGGTGGGTAGATACTGGAGCAACTCGCCATATATGTGCAAACCGCTGGATGTTCTCTACTTACAAATCAATGGATCATGATGAACAACTCTACATGGGAAACTCATCATCCTCCAAAGTTGAAGGACAAGGAAAGATCGTGCTAAAAATGACTAGTGGAAAGGAACTTACTTTGAACGATGTTCTTTATGTGCCCGAGATCCGTAAAAACTTGGTATCTGGTTCTTTGTTAAGCAAGAACGGATTTAAACTTGTATTTGTATCGGACAAATTTGTCCTTACTAAAAATGACATGTTTGTAGGAAAGGGCTACCTTAATGAGGGGCTCTTTAAAATGAATGTAATGACTGTTGTACCTCCTACTAATAAAATTACATCTTCTTCTTACTTGTTGGAGTCATTTAATGTTTGGCATGAACATTTAGGACATGTGAACTATAATACTTTGCGTAGACTAATCAAATTAGATTTATTACCAAAGTGCGATTTAGATCCTAATCACAAATGCGATATATGTGTAGAAGCCAAAATGGCTCGTTTACCCTTTCGTTCTGTCGAAAGAAGTACTGAACCTCTAGACTTAATTCATACCGATATATTTGATTTAAAACTTGTTCAAACTAGATATGGTAAAAAATACTTTATCCCTTTTATCGATGATTGCACTCGATTTTGTTATGTATATTTACTCAAGAGTAAAGATGAGGCAATTGAAGTGTTTAAACACTATAAGTTAGAAGTTGAGAATCAACTTAACAAAAAGATTAAGGCAATACGAAGTGATAGAGGCGGTGAATATGATTCCCCGTTTGAACAATTCTGTTCAGAACATGGAATTATTCACCAAACTACCGCGCCTTATTCTCCTCAATCCAATGGTATTGTTGAACGCAAGAATAGAACATTGAAGGAGATGATGAATGCGATGTTATTAAGTTCAGGATTACCATAGAACTTGTGGGGGGAAGCTTTGCTCTCCACCAATTATATTCTCAACAAATTACCGCATCAAAAAACTCATAAAATACCTTATGAATTATGGAAAGGTCACAAACCTAACTATAAATACTTAAAGGTATGGGGATGTTTAGCCAAGGTAGCGGTTCCTAAACCTAAAAAGGTTGAGAACGGACCTGAAACCATTGATTTCATATTTATTGGCTATGCCTACCATAGTAGTGCGTATAGATTTATTGTACATAAGTCTGAAATTCCCGAGGTGCATGTCAATACAATTATTGAATCTAGGGATGCTACATTTTTCGAAAATGTTTTTGCTTATAACATGCAAAGTGAATCAAACTCATTGAAGAGACCTCGTGAAAATTATGAGGCTGTAGATCAAGGATCTATAAATATGGAAGAACCTAGACGTAGTAAAAGGTCTAGAACATCAACCTCCTTTGGGCCTGATTTTTTAACATATCTATTAGAAAATGAACCCCAAAGTTATAAAGAGACTATGTCTTCTACTGAAGCTTTATATTGGAAAGAAGCTATTCATAGTGAAATTGAATCCATACTCCAAAATCATACTTGGGAAATAGTAGATCTTCCACCCGGTAATAAGCCATTAGGGTGTAAATGGATTTTCAAAAGAAAGATGAAGGCGGATGGATCAATTGATAAATATAAAGCTAAACTTGTCGCAAAAGGCTACAAGAAAAAGGAAGGTCTTGATTATTTCGATACCTATTCACCTGTTACGAGAATTACTTCTATTCGTATGCTTATTGCAATAACAGCGCTAAATAGTTTAGATATACATCAAATGGATGTAAAAATCGCGTTCTTATATGGTGAATTAGATGAAGAAATTTATATGGAGCAACCTGAAGGATTTATTGCCCCAGGACAAGAAAAGAGAGTGTGTCGACTCGTTAAATCACTATATGGTTTAAAATAAGCCCCTAAAAAATGGTATGAAAAATTGATACAATTATGGTATCAAATGGTTTTAAAATTAACAAGTGTGATAAATGTGTATATGTCAAGAGCACTCAAAATGTATATGTCATGGTATGTCTATATGTAGATGACATGCTAATTATGGGGAATAATGATTCTATAATTCAAACGACAAAAAAGATGTAACTAGTAAGTTTGAAATGAAGGATCTAGGTGTTGCTGATGTTATATTAGGAATTAAAATTTCTAAAACTTCCAATGGTCTCATATTATCTCAATCTCATTATATTGAGAAGATTCTTGATAAATTCAAGAAATATGATATTATCCCTATGAAAACACCTATGGATGCAAGTATGCATCTTGTTTCAAATACTGGTGACTGTAAATCTCAGTTAGAATACTCTCGCATTATTGGCAGTTTAATGTATGTTATGAACTGCACTCGACCTGATAATGCTTATTCTATCAGTAGGTTAAGTCGATATACGAGTAATCCAAGTACTGAGCATTGGAAGGCAATTGTAAGAGTTTTAGGATATTTAAAACATACAAAAAACTTTGGATTACACTATTCGAGATATCCAGCAGTACTTGAAGGATACTTTGATGCTAATTGGATATCTGATACTAAAGACTCCAAGTCTACAAGTGGATATGTCTTTACACTTGGAGGTGCTGCAGTATCTTGGAAATCCTCAAAACAAACATGCATAGCTAGATCAACAATGGAATCTGAATTCATTGTGTTAGATAAAGCTGGGGAAGAAGCCGAATGGCTACGAAACTTCCTAGAAGATATTCCTTGTTGGGTAAAACCTCTGCCTGCCATATGTATCCATTGCGATAGTCAATCGGCAATTGGAAGGGCACAAAATGCCATGTATAACAGTAAATCTGGCCATATACGTCGTAGACACAATACCGTTAGACAGTTGCTCTCAACTGGTATTATCTCTATAGATCATGTAAAATCAAAAGAGAATATTGCGGATCTGCTAACAAAAAGTTTGACAAGAGAGCAAGTAGAAAGTTCATCAAAGGGCATGGGATTAAAACTTATAAAGTAAACAAGAGTTTCCATGGTGGAAACCCAACCTAGTTGACTGGAGATCCCAAGATCTAGGTTCAATGGGACAACCGAACTGTGGAAAAACTCAGTACGTACTGTGGAGATTAAAAATACTCTAACCCATTCCTATGGTGAGACAGTGCCTATCTGCCGCAATACAAGATAAGTTACGCTTTTAATGATCACTATATCTTGATTTGTTCAAGTGGAGTATAGCAGAATACTCTTTATGGAGATCACCTATGTGAATGAGAAGGGGCCGCTTCTACGAGAATTATGTGAAAGATAAATTCTCTGAACAACACTCATGAACCAGGTGGTGTCCAAGGCCAAAATGGACACAAACGTGAGAACCAACTGTGTTCGAAGGGAACTGTGTGACTTCTATTGTCTAGGTTTACACGAACGGCTGACTGTTCAAAGCATCTTGCTACTGATTGGCCAAGTAAATCCGATAGATTTTACTAGGGAAAGTTCAAATTCTCTGACTACTTATCTCGTGGCAGTTTTCTTCATTTGTACTCAAAATACATATCAGTAATTGTATCAATTTGAATAGCCAACATATTTCATTCGTATAGGGGATTGTTGGAAAATGGTTTTAAATAAAATGAAATGGGTCGACTTTGAGCACCAATTTCAGTGGGACCCGTATTTCGATTTTAACGGGACTAAGCATATTCACGTTCTACTCCGTGAGATAATGAACCTAATATATTTATTTATCAAAAACCATTTAGAATTAAATGAAATAATTGATTTCAAAGTTACCCACCTAAAACCTTAAATAAGTGAAGAATTTGATATTGTGAAACTCTTATCCCACATAGGAGAGTTATGAAACTTTTATGTGGTTTATATTGTTGAAGTTTGGCGATTGGGTTTGGGCCCCAAGGGGTACCAATAGTCTTTGGAAGAGGGAAGTCTTAGACAATGTCTAGACTAGTCCAAATCCCACGCGCACGCGCGCGCCGCTGCCGCCGTCCGTCCTACCGGCCGGCTCGGCACGGCATGGTCCGTGTTCGGGTGCGGGTCCTTCTGCAATATATATTCTTTTTTGGACAAAAGTTATTTAAATTTTTGGGCCAAATTGTAATTAATCAAATTCTTGGGTACTTAGTGAAATTATTCTTTTATTTTGGCTAATTCATGCAAATTCTGTCTTCTGGTAATACCTGTTCGAAAAACATAATTGAAACAGTGTTTAAACTAACAGATATGTCTGTTCATTTTTAGTCTTGTCTGAAAAGTCTTACTGTTCTGAAAAGGCTTGAAGAGAATTCGAATGGCCACGAATTTCTCTATAAATTGCCTTCTCTACAGCCAGAAATGACACCCCCAATTTTCATTGGAAAAATTCTGTGCTTTGAAATCTCATTCTCTCTGAAATTCTGATATACGATTTTGACTGCCAAAAACACCGGTTGTGTTCGCTGGAACTCCTGCAGATTGTTGTGCTGCTTCCGTAGGAGACGAAACTCATTCTATCCTGGGAGACGATTGTTATACACCCTTTAAGCACATTGGAAGGAAGCAAATTCGTCTTAAGGAAATATCGTGAATTCGGTGTGCTCGAGTTATACTATTACTCTGTTCTGTTCAAATTTCAACTGTGAGTTTATACTTATTCTTATTCGACAGAAGGAGTAAGTACACAAACAACATTTCATTCCATTCGTAGAAGTGTAAATATCTACTGTGCTATCTTTTGTATAGGTGGTGTGTCAATGGGTAAGAATCAATCGGAAACAAACTAGTTACCGCCTTACTGGGGCTAAATTCAGAACGAGAGCATCAGGAGTTGGTGTACTGAGGAAACATCAGAAAGGATGAGTATCAACTCGCAGGAAGAAGATTTCGAGAGAAGTCCCTATACGAAATCAGGTATGCATTATGCATTAAGTTTGATGAAGGATTGAAATCAGAATATTATTTGGAGTTTGTAGAATTATGAGCATTATAGAAAATGTTACTTGTATCTACATTTTAAGAGTTACTATTTCCCCCAACCAACTAGTGATTCCGTCTTAGACTTTTATCCGTTCTAATTCTATACCACATTCAAACAGCAAATGTAGAGGTTCACAATTGTATAAGATCATTGGTTAATAAATATTATTTGATGTATTGGTTCTGAAATAATTAACATTCAATTACATTTACATTCCAGGTGATATAGCCTGGCAAGCAATTTGACAGAATTCGATAAACTAATCATTTGCATTCTTTTTCACTACATGCAACAAAGGTCAACCCAAATAATTGGTTTCAGGGGAAAGTGAGTGTTGAGCCATCGAACATTATTGTCGCTACTCTGAAGCAAAGACTCATGGACGAGCAGAAAAAGATGTTTAGATCAACATGTCTTGACATGGGGGAAATTGCAGTGCCCCATAATTCTTTAATATAATGTATTTGAGGTTGATTCTGGTCATTGTCAAAATAATCTCTGTTATCATATTAAGAAGGTTGCGATTGTGCTCTAGTGGATTTTCATTTGTCATATTCCCCATTGACTATCATTCATTAAAAAAAAAAAAACCTGATATTTGGAAAAACTATGGAGTAGACTGGTAACATCAGAAATTTTTATGTTACCCTTTTTACCATAATTGATGCATAAGATTTGTCTTAAGATTTGGTGTTGCTTTGTGGGTGGTTACTATGTTTTGGTGTTGGTATCAGTACAGGGTTAGGAATCATACGTTATGGTATCTCGCTCACATGCCTGAAACTTGAGAGTCCATAATGCTTTATAACCAATGATGAATTTCCTGGATGAAATGCGATGTGTGACGGGAATATACTTCACATTTCAAAACTTGTGGTAGTAACTAAACATCATCGAAACTTGAAGCATATTACCAGAGGATGCAGCTAATTTTCAGAAATCATAAGCTAACAATCACTTTATGTGATATCATGTCTAGTGCAAATAGAGGAACCACAAAATCTGGGGTCTCGAGTTATATCCGTCCTAAATTTATGCAAATTGAGACTCCATAGCATTATGTATCAGTTGATAGTTGATACATTTTCTTTGAATTTAAACTGATGAATGTTTGCATCCCATCCCTTCCGAGATACTAATATTTCACCTTAGAACCAGTCTGTCATGATGTTCAGAGACACTACAGCTAGTAGAAAACATTCCCACCTAAGCGATGTCCCTATTTTAGTTTCATTTATTTCTGTTTATTGAACACAGCACAACCTGTCAAATAACTAATGGGGCAATTCTCAACAATCATGAGTGTAGCAGAATATTAATTTTTTCGCTGACGAGATAGAATAGACAGTGAGACGGATGCTGGTATTCATGAATTTCATATTAGTATCAGCTTCGAATTACTAGCTGTGGCCTAGGTCATACATGATGTAATGGCACATGTTCTAACAGATTGTGGTGTGCATCTGATATAGGTGGGAATTACTTATAAATTTTCTTTATAATTTCATGGTAAGAGGTAAATTATATCTGTTACCTCATGGAATTTCTGAAACTATTCTAATTTTGTTAATTTATTAAAGAAAATAAAAATAATAATAATAATAACCTTCTGGTTCATATGATTTCATTTATCTGCCTCATGAAATGAGAAATATATATACACTATATAACATGAAGGTAGTGGTATAAACTGTGATGTAAGCTGCAACTTGGTAAATTTGTAAGTTATACCACTACCTTCACAAATGGTTTACCACTTACAATTATGATTAATATAAACCATGATATAATTTACAACTTGGTAAATTTCATAACAGTTCATCTCGAAATTTACCTCTATAATTATTTAAACCAGTTTATTTTAAGATTCTAGTTTCAATTGAAACACGCACTTAAAATGTTGAAAGACTCATTTACATAATCTCTATCCATACTGGAATGTTATGCTTTATAGTGTCATGATCACTAAATTGAGTGGAAAATAAATGGGGTATGTTCAGTGAAATTGTTTCCATATATAACTGAAAAAATGGCAAGAGAGTTCAATGGACAACAAATGTAACTTGATGATAATTCTTATTCACTTTCACAATAGATCCCAAGACTTGTTTCTTGCATCACATTATTTGAATAAAATAATTCATTTAACAATCAAATTATGAATAATAGAAATTATGATAAGATCAACACACAAGTGTGAAGATCCCAATGCTGGTTACTAGGTAGTAATGGGAACTACTAATCGTCAACCTCAGCATCATATTGTTCTTTCGAGCAACTACTGCACGTTACAAATATAAAAATTATAATCACAAAGCAGAGTAATTAAAAATAATTAACATTGGCTGAAATTTTTTTATTGACGAAATGAGGATGGAGTTGTGCTAAGAACTTCGGTCGAACCACACTGATATTTTTTGCTCACAAGGAAAATGCCTGTTTATCATGACAATGATGTTATGGAAAATCAATAATCCAGGAAATTTTTTCAAGAATTTATATTTTGCTTTATTAGCAACACATCCATATGGGTCTCATTCGGTGGAGGAACTTCACGAAGTTACAAGTAAGAATATGCCTTGGTTTCAATCGAAAAAATCTTGCCGGAAAAAAATCTGCAAGTTTCCACTTCTTGCTTAACCAATGTGTTGAAGATGGCTGCTTGATTTGTCACTGTTACAGAAATATGTAACTGCCCATCCCTTTAATTTTTAAATCTTCCTATAAATCTTCCTGTAATCAAGGAATATAATCTGTTTTATATTTTGATTTATTTTATTTGTTTTTTTTTTCTTTTTAAAATGCATTTGGATGATATTTACACAGTATCTTTACTCGTGGATGTCATTATTAAAGTATCAAAAATTATAGGTGATATATTTCCTATTATTGGTATCAAGGATGGGTATCAGTCCAATTGCTCACACTAGTGTGGTTATGATCCCAAGTCAAAAAATTGTTATTTGCATTTTCTTTGCATCTCTCAAGTAGATAGGTTTTCTGTAGCGTCCTAGATTTTTTTTCTTAAATAAATATGGAGTGTTACAAAATAATTCGTTTTTCTTTAAATAAATGCAGAAATGTAAAACCAAATACTCTTTTACTTTTAAAAATAAATGATATTCAAAAACTTGCCGAACATGAAATTGAAAAGTTTTCCCAAAAATTCATAATAATTTAATTTAATAACATAGGCATGTCTTTAACAATAAATAAAATATGAATAGAAAATTTTATAACTTTAATTCTTCAAATCACATTGGTAGTCCGCATCACTATTTCGTCACAATCCAATCGACCCGAACTAGCTTGAAAATTTTAAAGTAAGAATGAGTATTTAAAAATACTTAGTAAGATACATGCAAATTTCAATTCAACATAACATAATTTTTGATACATTTAATACAAAATATTTTCCTTATTTAGAGCAGTTGGTCCCAATAAAAACTAGCTCAATGAATTACTTAAGAATCCCCACATCGATTCCGAAGGATTTAATTTTGAAATCGACCTGGAAGGCCTAAAGAATTAAAAGTAACAATATATTGACATTATGAGGAAATTATAATTTAATCACTTGCACATAATGTATTTTACCCTGATAGATCAAAAGATCTACTGAAATAAAATATTAACAAACGTTGCAGAGGAATTGCCAAAATTGCTCCTTTGAAGGAAGAGATATGCACGTATGTGTGTGTGTATATATATATATATATATATTTGAAGAGTGCAATATGGCTTCAATGTTGATGGTATAAATAGTGAGAATTTTTCTTTGGAAGTAGGATTCTATTTAAATTTAAATTAAACAGAAAAACGATGAATATCAAATAGAACTAAGGTTGTAATTTCGTTTTCATCCTAATCTAAAACCAAAAGATTATCTCCTAAATATGCTGTCAATTTAATGACTAATAATAATTAAATATTCCCTCCTTTATTTAATAAAAAATACAGGTATGACATGTACAAAGAATTGGCTTAATTAGTTAAATTAGATAATTAAATAAATAGTTTCCTAATTAGCAAGATAATACTAATCTTAAATAAAATTTAAAGGTTATCCCCAAATCCGAAACAAATATTCTCATCAAACTAAACTGACTCCCAAAAATTAAGTGATAGCATAAAAATTGATTTATTGATTTCTTCTCTCCATTAAAATTTTAATTAAACTTTTAATCTTTCGATCAAATAAAACCTAATGTGGTTTTATTCAAATCAACTTTCTTTTGGGTCAAAACTCATAAATAATTATGATCTACAAAATGAGATCAATATTGATATACTAATTATCTCAATAACAATAATTAAATATTAAGCTCAAAATAAATTTCTCGTCAAAATATAAAACACTTTTAATCCCTTGACTTTTAAAAAAATTTAAAAGTCATCATGGATAAAATCGTTAAATAATTATACTCTTTAAAAACTTTCGGGGCGTTACATTTTCGAATACTTAGAAGATCTAAATCACAATTTAGATCTATTTTATATCATCATTTGAGATGGGTTTAGGAAAGACATGATATAGAGTGTTAGATAGAATTAAAATTAAAAAAGCCAAAATCCTAGTAATCTAATTTATTTGTACAAAATATGACTGTCCTACAAATTAACTAAAGCCAGATTTTGTTCCAAATTTAATTTTAAAAAATTGTAAATTGATTGAAATGCCTAAAAAGTTTCAAATTTGGGTTGAGATAAATGGTAACATGAAGGCCCGAACATCACGACCCAAGAACTTAGGTATATCAAATCTTAGATCCGTTATGCAAAATAAGAACCATCATGGGGTGAACGGCACAATGGTTGTCCAGACCCTTTGATTAGTTCAGTTTTGAACGCCACAAAGATTGTTTATCTTTAATATGTTCGGGATGAATGTTATAAGATGATTAAATCCTAATAAGTTCGATTTGTAAAGTGAATTCCCACCTTTAAAGAGTAAGAACACTCAATTCAATTTTATTTCATCAGAGTCTAACTATTAAATTTAAAGAAAATAACATATAAAGAAGTTAAAATGACATAAACTAGGTATGGCCGCTATAGAGGCACAAACCCTAACATAATAATAAGAGAAATGGAAAACAATAAAAATTCAGAAACCCTAATTCAGAAAGGCGAGCAGCCGCGCGATCTAATCAATGCGGCCGTGTGGTAGAATTTTCAGCCTCCGTGATTTTTTATTCCGACTTGATTGTAGGCTCATTTCTTGACTTGATCACTTGTTTTAGCCTTGAATATTTTCCAACATTCTATATTAATATTTGAAGCCTCTGCACATGTACTTGAAGTCTTTTTTTACTTGAATATTTGAATTTTCCGTCAAATTCACTATGATTCGCATCACTACAAACCTCTTTTTGGGTTAAACTACAATTTGCAAGCACATTTTCTATAGACGTTAACATAAAAATATACACCATGTCATACATGTTTTGCACATTTTCTATAGATATTAACATAAAAACATACTCCATTTCAACATACGAATAACTATAATCACATCATACTTTTAATGCATGCTTTGCACATTATATAACATGATAAAAAATTATATATTTTATGTTTTTTTTTTTTAATATCCACACCTCAAAAGTCAAAATCCCTACAATTTGCAAATTTTTTAACTTATAACAAAAAATCATAAATGTTCATTCTATAGAACTAAATTATGTAGAATATAAATTCCAGCATAGATACACAAGTAAATTGTTAATCACATTTATAATATATAATCTAGAACTCTCCTCTTTCTTCCGTGCTCTTTCTACATGTAAAACAATTAATTGTGAATTACCTTCCAGCTCACTCAATAATAAATCTGTCTTAAAGAAAACTAATAAAATAACAATAATTACCAAAAATTAAAATCATCAATAAAATATATAGCATGAATATGAAAGATTAATATAAAGAAATGGAAGTATTCTAACCATATATGCAACTACAAATACAATACAATACATCATAATACATAATCACAAAGTCTGTGGACTCAACCATAAACGATAAACCTGCAAAAATGAATAAAATAGAATCACGAATCAAACACAAAGCATAATTACGAACAAAAAATCTTACCATATATGCAACAATACTTAATCATAAATTTTCTTCCATCTCATCAGACAAACAATATACTTTCCCAAAATAAAAACTCAAAACAAAGAACAATAATTTTCAAATAATAAAATCTTGTGAGTGTGCAAAATTCTTGATATGTTATAGTTTAGCAGTAAGAGTAATATCTCATGAAGAATATTTTCTAAGTTGAATTATATTAATTCGATGTCCATTCAAATGTAAGCAAAACAAAGGAAAGTTGTTTTTTTTTTCTTTTTATGTGAACTACTAATGTTTATCATAATGATTATCTAATTATGCGTGAACACTGTGTATAAGAAGAGTGTGTTGAGAATTTGGCTCTACCCATTATCCCCTCATGACAATTCCCAGCCTTTGCTATTTAGTGTAATTTATATATAATTGATAGTTGATAATCTAATTTCTTTCCAACTATATCTATCGAGGTAACCAAACATATTCCTAAGCATGGTACAAAATATCCATATCTTTGAGTCTTTATGTAAAATAATGCATTCGATTGCAAAATTACCCATTTAATTGCACAAGTCATAAACTATTATTCCTAACATTTATTAAGCCTTTTCTTGATGATTTTAATGTTCTATACCTATTTCGAATCTTTCAAAAAGAAATAAGTAACATATTATCCAAATAGTGAATAACTATTCAAATAATCAATAAGAATGCAATAACAATCAGTAACACAAATAAACTAAACAATTGGTGTTTGAATTAAAGTAGTAAAATAAAATATTTATGTTTATCTCAAAGCCAATATATTTAACCTAACATATCACTACTGAAAATGAAACAAAAGATTTCAAACACTACAAGAAAAATGTTCTATACCGACGATGAAATTGCGACGACAAATCTGTCCTCTCTATAGGTCCAGCCTACAGAGAGGACAAATTTTTTCGTCTCTGTAGGCTCCACCTACAGAGAGGACTTCTTTGTCGTTGCTGTAGGATCCCCTACAGCGACAACAAAATAAGTCCTCGCTGTAGACCGAGCCTACACGACAAAATAAGCCCTCGCTCTAGACCGGGCCTACAGAGAGGACAAATATGTCCTCTCTGTAGGCCCGGTCTAGAGCGAGGGCTTATTTTGTCGTCGCTGTAGTCTTGACCTACAGTGAGGACAAAAATTTGTCCTCTCTGTAGGTCGAGACTATAGCGACGATAAATTTTGTCCTCTCTGTAGACCCAGCCTACAGCGACGACAAATATATCCTCTCTATATATGAATTTTCAACGACGAAATTTGTCGTCGCTATAACTCTTTTATCTTGCGCGGGAACATTTCCTTATTCCCGCTGAAGCAACAGTGGCGACTCTAACATCTATAGTGACGACTTTTGTCGTCGCTATAGAGTCAATGAATAAATGTTTACAGACCTGTTTCTGCACAAAATATATGTCGAAAAAAAAGTTTTTCTCAACTTTTCTCTCAGTTTCTCATCTCTACCTTGCTCCTTAGACTACAAGCTTATGTTCCAGTGTTGAATCATCGCACTTGACGCTTTTGGTTAACTATTTATTCCTTTGCATTTTTGTACTTATATATTTAGTATTTTTCTATTTTAATTTACACTCCACTGCACTAGTAGCATTAACCTTAGAATGCCGTTTGGAGATTAGTTTGTTAAGTACACAGGTCATATTGTTGGACTGTTTGATGAAACACAAACTAATCTTTGAATTGTCATATTTGGATAGTTTGACAGTTGATCCATGGTTAATGAGTTGTGTTATTACATATTGTTTTTTTGACTACTTTGATATTTGTGCGTCAATTTTGATGGTGTCACCAATTTATTCTTTGGGTATGGACTACGTTTCATGTAGTGGTTGCACTTATAGGAGAATAGAAAGAAGTTACTTTCGAAATTAAAGCATGAAATAGAGACAATAATAGGAACAATTAGCACAACTCGCAAATCACAAATAAATGTCAAATGGTTAGGACCCCTACCTTACTTTAGAATTGGAGCAATAAGGGTTTAGATCATAGTCATGCCACTCGAACAATTTAGTTATTGATGTTATTTATTTTTGCAGCGAACCAAAAGCGAGAATTGAAACAGACAAGAGTTGGATCAAATTGAATAGACAACGGGCTAAATAAACTGAATTTGCAAATGAAGTGGCAGCATTTATTAGAAAGGCAGGGTCGTTGGCAAATGACAGGGGGATGATATTTTGTCCGTGCAATAAATGTGTTAATAGGGCAAAACAAAACGTAATTGATGTGAGTGATCATTTATTTCGTTGGGGGTTTTTTGGAACATTATGAAAGATGGATTTATCACGGAGAAGACGATAATGTGCCTGTGCCTGTGCACATATAGCCTATAGATGAAGTGATAGTTGGTGAGGATGAGATGGCTGACATTCTGAATGACATAGTTGGGGGGGATGAGATGGGCAATATGGCTTCTGATCTTCTGTATGATGAGTTGTTTGAGGCAATATATTAATGCAGACAGAGCTATATCTTGGAGTTTCGTCATACTCATCGCTTAACTTTTTGGCCAAATTGCTGCATCTGAAGGTTGTGAATAAGTGGACAAATAAATCTGTAGACGAGTTGTTGAAATTACTGAAGATGGCATTCCCAAAAATTAATATTGTAGGGACTCATTATGAAGCTAAGAAGCACATGAGGAAGTTGGGTTTAGGGTACGAGTCAATTCACGTTTGTAAGAATGATTGCGCTTTGTTTTGGAAGGAGAATGCACCGAAACAAACTTGTCCAATCTGTTCTGAAATTCGGTGGACTAAGGTAGCTACAAAAGCATCGGAGAAGAATGTTCCACATAAAGTGTTACGTTATTTTCCATTGACTCCCAAACTAAAACGAATGTTTGTTACAATGCATACTCGAAGGATGATGATCAGGCTGAGTTCTACATCTTAAACAATTGCCATGAAATTGAAGTGTACACGATGTAGGTGAAATTTTACTATTCAAATCTAGATAGTCACATTAATATTAAACTAAATTATTTTTTCTGGTTTCATAGAGAACATAAGCAAGAGGTGATGTCCGCAGGAGTCCAAAATGTTGATCAATTGCATAGGCATGAGTTTGATCAATTGATAGATGTATAACCTGCACCAAAATAACTCACCAGAAGTTTATAAATCAAACATTATTACCAAATGGAGGCTTAATCATTTCATCATTTAAAAAAAATTGGCATGCTTAAAAAACAAGGAAATATTAATTAATGTATTGAATTTCAAATAAAATATATGTAAACAATACATTAAAAAAATGCAGTTAATAAAAAATTATAACATATTAAAATGAATTTTCAGGCAATTCAAGTCGTGAAAAAATTTTCTTACTGTCAATTTTTCTTCTTTCTAATCAAACACCGACTAAGCCCTTGTTTGTTTTTCATTAAAATTTTATCATTGTTCTACACATTTTTTTTTAATTTCAACCATTCATTAAAAGTCAAGCTCAAAATAACTATTATTTTCAATCGTCAATTCTCCTAAAAATAACTATTCATTTCAAAAAACTCATTTTAATAAATTAAAAATATTCTTAATTTCGAGATAAAATGCGTGGTTAAAAAACGATTTCAAAAAATGTGTACAGTTAACAAGTGGGTAAAAATGTGTTGTCTGTAAACGTGTTTTTGTATGGATAAGAATTTGAATCCAAAAATATTTATATTTAAACTACAAAATTTCCGCATACAAATGAAATTTGTACGAAGAGTCAATTTTTTCCTACAAAAGGAATGTTTGTAGGGATAAGAATTGGCTAAAAAAATATTTGTACTTAAACTACAAATTCTCCACCTACAAAATTAGATTTGTAGGCTTAGTTTTATTTTTCCCACAAACACTAATTTTCATAGGATATGATGCCAAATTTTGTCATCTTTTCAGCAATTTTTAATGCTTGCAGGTACAAAGGCTTCAAATACTCATCTATCTCTTAACTTGTGCACTTATCATAGCTATATTATTTTCTTTTTTACATTATGTTCTTCTACCTGATTTTCCTATTTCCTTCAAGTTAACACATATTAAATGGAACTTCTTCATAGACTGATATAATGCATTACTTTCAGTTATAGAACAAGTAAATAACATGTATAGCGTGTCAACTTTAGGCCATCGATCTATTGCACATTTATTTGTATAATCTTGCTTATCATAGTTAATGTCAGTTTCATGACTTTCTCTGTGGTTACAGCAGGTAATTCATATGAAGTCCAGTGTTCGCATTCTAATTCTTATTCTTTTTCATTTTCTAAAGTTTGAGATAAATGTATTAAGTTGATGTTGCTTGCATTTTCTTTCAGCTTTAAAACCATATTTACTCACTTTCTTCCAAGTACAAGTACTAAATCCATTATTCTATAGCAAAAGCAATAGACATGGCCGACGTCATGTATCATGGAGGTGACGGTTCAGACGAGGATCCACACCGCGGCGGACATCGCGTTGCACCTAAGTGTGAGACAGGTTAGTTTTTTTTAAAATATTTTTTTTCATATTAATTGACTATTTATGTTTGATCATATTAATATGTGTTTCGTTTTTCTTTTACAACTTAGCACCTCCAAAAAAAAGGAGAGGCAACAACAGGAGCATGAACCTAGATAAACAATTTGTCGCTGTGGGAAAAAAAAACTTCCCATTCAATTCGATCATCAAAATGAAATGACTATACGCCCCCTAGGAGGTAACGTTGCAACATTTAGTCGTTTGGTGGGGACCGCGGTCAGGTCGCATATTACACCCTGCTACAAGGATTGGCGATCGGTTCCAGTAGAGCTAAAGCATCGAGTTTGGAAACAAGTCGATGTAGGTGGCATTACACGTGTTTAACAATGTATATTTCATTGATATTTTATCAAATGACATCATTTCATTTTTTAAATTTTTTCTTATAGCATTATTTCGACTTGAAGACTGATGTGCCGATAGAGAAGCACCCTTGGATTGATCGAGGAATCGATAGGGATGCTGCAGATCGATATAGCAAGTACAAGAGTAGTGCCTACAAACACTAAATGAAGAACGGCATTAACGTCCTGTATCGATATATCTCAATGACTGAATGGGCCAAGTGTGATGAATTGTTCCGGAGTCCGATGTTCCTTGTAAGTATAAAAATCTCATTTAATTTTTCTGTAATTGATGTTACTTTTAGGTATATACTAGCTATTTTATAATAAAAATTGTACATCATGTTATTTAGGCAAGGTCGGCAAGAAATAAGGTCAATAGATCTCGACAAAAAAACTCGAGTCTCCAAGGATCGAAAAGTATCATGGCAACCCGACATGCTAACGTAAGTGCTCAATTTGATTAGTTTTTTTTTTTTTTTTTTTCAAGTGGGTCTACTACTTTTGCATTTTCAACTAAAATTGGTGCCACCTATTTGTAAGAGGGACCCTATGACTTAGGAATGGCCATGAGTGATGGATACATGGAAGTCCATGCACACCCGAATGACTGAAAGGGGTGAGGAATGGGTTAGTCCCGACGCAGAGCAAGATTACGTAAGTTAACTGTAAATTTTCAACAATAATTCATTTTATTTTGATGTTTGATTTTTTTTTTTTTTTTTACTATAATTATTCTTATTTAATTATTCAGGTTGCAAGGTAAACGAAAAGGAGACACAAACACAACAGGCAAGTGGTAGCGGGACAACGATCGATGAGCACGATGTGATACACGAGGTGCTCGGAGAGCGGCGGGGTCATGTTCCTGGAATTGGTCGAAAAGTAAGGAGTTTCCAAATCTCCGGGCCTTGCCAATTCAGCAGCTGGACATAGATTTGATCAGTCTCCCACTGAGGTTGCAGAGTTACGAAATACTATTACGACTCTGGGTTCTCAGCTAGCCACAGCTTTAGCAACGATTGATAATTTCAATGCCATGTTTGCTGAGCTCTCAAACTTCGTACCTGGATTTCAGATGCGACCCCAGCCTCGGGTGGAGGATGAGCCTCGAGTGGAGGATCATCCTCCTACAGGTGATGATCTAGATGATATCTTAGGCAATCCTTAGGGTCTCTTTTTGGGTATTTGTGAAGTAATTTTGATTCAAATGATCCTTAGGCTCTCGTTTTGGGTATTTGTAAAGTAACTTTGATTTAAAGGATCCTTAGGCTCTCGTTTTGGGTATTTGTAAAGTAGCTTCGATTTAAAGGATCCTTAGGGTTTCTTTTTGAGTATTTGTAAAGTACTTTTGACTTAAATGACATTAATGCTATATTCAAAAATTATGTAATTAGTTCATTTAAATTATTTTTATTTATGTAATTTAATTAAATTAAAAAAATATTTTCGTCATTTTATAAAAAATAAAAAAAAAAATCATAATTAATCTCTAACGAAGGCAAATGTTGTCGCTATTGATAGATCAACAGAGAGGACAAATGTCGTCGTTATTGATCAGTTTAACAGAGAGGACATGTAACGCCCCGAGTTCTAAATACTCGAAACGCCACTTCATCGTCTCAAACTCAATTTCAAAAAAAAAAAGTATATTCATTTAGCGGAAATAATTGAAATTTTAAATTTTGCATAAAATATTATTCCAATCATTCATAGAAATAAAATTCAAATCCTCCATAGTCGGTACAAAAATAAAGTTCGACTTAAAATAAACGGAAATTTTAATATTTAAAATAACATTTAATTATTTCTTTGCCACTTGTGTCCATCACTCGCCACCGCTTCCGAAGTCTGCAAAAATTGTTAATAACGGGGTGAGTATTTCTAAGAAATACTCAGTAAACTCATAACCGAATAATTCACTTAATCCATAAATTGCACATAAACATGTAATCATGCTAACATATTTTTCTCATAACATCATAACATATCGCATATTCACATAAGTGCGGAAAGTAGCCTTGTCTTGTCTTAATTCAACATGCAACTATGCATGAAAGTTATAGCGCATATAACATTTCTTCTTTATACACCATTTTCGGGAGAGCATTTGCCCGTCTTACCCCTCATGGTTAATCACATGAACATAACATCATATATGATTTACATAATTCCAGATTCACATGCAAATCATAGCTAAATAAATTATTGAGTATGAGTCTACCTCAAAGCTTAACGAGTATATATATCAAGCGGGAAAAACTTCAAGTCTCTAATCGTCCGTTCGCGTCGTCTAGCCAAAAAAGATAAATTTTGAATTAGAAATTTTGGAAAATTGAGTATTTAAAATAAAATAAAAGATTGGGGACTAATTTGAGAATTTAACATAATTAAATTTTAAAAGGCTTGGGACTTAATTAAAATTTTCAGAAATAAAAGGAGCTGACTCGAAATGTTTAAAAACTATAGGGCTTAGATAATAGCTTTTAAAAACTTGGGGTCAAAATTGACAGATTTTAAAAGTTGGGACTAAAGGGAAATTTCCACAAATAAACAAAATATAAAAAAAAAAAAGTTTATCTCTTTTCTCTTTCCCATTCGAAAATCAGAGAGGAAGTGAGAGATGAGAGATGGCGATCCGCCATCTCTCCTTCCTACTGCCCGGCGTCGTTGCGCTGGGCTTGACCGGTGGTGGTGGCGCCGTCAACATGGCGGCGCCGGGGGTGAAGAGTTTGGTTTTTTTTTTTTTTTTTGGATGGTTTTTATGCAAGAATCCGAGGTAAACAAAAGCTTGGGTTCGAAATTGGGAATTTCGATTTCCGACCACCCTTCCGGCGATAAATCCGACCATGAAGGTCGGCAGCTCAAAGTGAGTGCTGGGTCAAATTTATTCTTTACTTTTTTTTTCAGTTGTTTGGTGTCATTTTTGGGGGGATTCCGAAATTGGGCAGTGGTGATCGGTTTTGATGGTGTGGTGGTATTGGCGTCCGGGTTGCTATGGTTCGAGGTTGAATTGGTTGGAAGGTGATGATGGAGTTCGATTTGGGTGTTGGATGATGTGAACTTTGGAGTGGTTGGTGAACTCAACGGATTGAGATAAGAAAAAATCTTACCCAAATAGGCAGTGTCTGCGTGAGGGACGTGAAAATGGGGATTGGGACTGGTTTATAGTGAGCACTTGGGGAGCTGAAGGATTGTAACTGAAATTGGGAATTGATGGTGGCGTTTGTGATGTGAGGAACGTGTCTGGCCATCATTTCTGATTCAAAGGTTGCTGGAACGTTTATGATCTTAATTAATCTCTGATTTTGTAATGGAATATGAACAGTAGTAGTAGGGGAGTCTTGATTTGGCTGGAAATTAAAAAAAAAGGCTCTTGATTGAGAATTTAGTAATAATAATAATAATAATAATAATAATAATAATAATAATAATAATAATAATAACAACAACAACAGAATTTGGTTATTGGATGAAATTTATGTTAAATATGATCAATAGTTTAGACTCAGAAATATCGAATTTGAAATAAATATAATTTCGGGATGAAGACAAAAATTTTGGGACGACTTGCCATCGCAACTCGGACTCAAGAATTTAAATGGATTTAAATCTATTTCTTGAAATAATTTATATGGCTAGACGAACACGGTCTCATCGGGTGAAGTCGTAGCGACAATTTAAATAAATTTAACTTTTATTGTTATAAAATTTTCTCGGTCGCTACAGGACATTATCGTCGCTATTGATCAGTTCAACAGAGAGGACATTGTCGTCGCTATTGATCAGTTCAACAGAGAGGACATTGTCGTCGCTATAGACTTATCAACAGAGACGACTTTTTTTCGTTGCTATTGTGAAGCTCTATAACGACGACAATTGTCGTCGCTGTAGGAATGTCAAGAGCGAGGATAGATTTGTCATCGTAATAGTGCAACAGGCACGAACCTACTGCAAGGACTTTTAGTGACGACTTTGTCCTCTCAATAGGATAATTGTGACGACTTTTCCAGTTTCAACGACGACATTTGTCGTCGCTATAAGCCTTTTTTCTTGTAGTGAAAGTTCATCATCGAGAATATCTAACTGTAAGGTAAAATCAATTGCTTTGAATATTCAATCCCAATTTTTACATATTCAATATCATGATGCTATTTTCCTTTAATGTTTTCCTAACCTTGTTCTTTATTTCGTTGAATCAAGATTTCGAAATTAGAGGTCCATAATAGGTTAAACGTGGAAGAAATTGCCTTTCAATACTTGAACGACATTAAAAATGAAACAAAAAAAATTACCCAATTTTAGTACTATATAATCGCATGACACATCATATGTATGTCCTGTTTTTTCCAAACATTCCATTGCAATCGCATGGGCTATTGCCCTAAGATCACATTCCTCAATCTAAAAGTTTTGTGGAGTTCGATCTTTGATTTATGTTCTTCGATCATCTCACATCCACTGTATTTGTAGTTCAACTCTTGATCTATCAATTCTTATCCAATTAAGTTTTCTCTAAAAATTATGTATAAACTTCATATTTTTAGCTCGATTATCATTTATGTTCTTCAAATCACGTTCAACATCAAGTTTTATCAAAACAAACAATATTTACACAAGATTAAACAATAATTTTTCTAAAAGTACTCTCAAATATTCATATTTAACTGCATAAAATGTACTTATTAGAATCATAAGCAAATACAATATGTTCTTCATAATCATGTAATGTTAAGTTTCAAAGGGAAAATTAATTGTATTATGTAATTTTATTATCATTAAATTGTATACATTAATATTAATCAACTTATTAATCTCTACCATTTAAAAAGTTAATTATATATGTAATATTATTATTATTTTTTTTTAGTCATATATAAGAATGATTACATTAATTGTATATAATTAATAGTTTGTAATATTTGTGCTTATGGAGATTAATTAACTTTATTTTTTAAAAACAGTAATATTAACTAATAATAATTATATTTAGTGAAATCAGTTGAATGTTAAGGATAATAATAATTATAAAAAAAAAGTATAAAGGTAAAATGGAAAATTGAATATTTCACATAACCACTCATTTTTATATATTGTAGAAATAGTTTGTAGATTAATAAAACATTAGAACATAATTGTATGACTAAGGGTGAATAAAAAATCTTTAAAATTTTTAAGGACAAATATTGTCCACTTTTTAAGGACAAATAGTTTATAGAAATATTTTTGTATAAATATTGTCCACCCTGCTCACCACTAAAAAGTAAAAAACCACATGCCAACCGAAAAACCACCAAAAAGAAGGAAAAAATAATTTTGAAGGTCCGCGGAAGTGAATATTTGCCAACATAAAATTATCAAAGTCGTCAACACCAAAAATTATCAAAAAATCACCATCATAAAATCTAATAGGCCGAACTTCATACCACAACAACAATTATCCAATTTGCATAATGCACCTTTTAGATCCTATTTGGTAATGGTGATTATGGCAGGATTTTTGGAGAATGTTTTGTTGAAAGTGATGGATTCCGTAAAAATGTGAGGCTGAAAATGAATTTGAGAGAAATTGTGGAAAAGCCATCAAGACCGAACGGTTCGAAAATTGAATAGATGAAGAGAGGACAAAATATGAAATCAAATGTTGAATTTATTGGTTGATGAACAACTCAAAATCGGGCTCGATTACTACCTCAAACGAACACTAAACACACAAGCTCGACCCGCAACCGAAACTCCTTAGTTACCACAACTTACTCTAACCCATAATAAGATTAATGTTCATGAACAAAATATCAATCAGGTATGAAGGAATGGAGAAACTAGCAATGAAAGAAACAAAACTCTCCAGGTCGGTTTCCTATCTATTTCCTCCTCTATTGCAAGTTTAAAACACAAAGGCACAATGGAGACAAACATGGCATGTAGAGGAATGGGATAGGTCAATATATGGGTCACAAAACCAACCAACCAACCAACTAAGGTAAAGATACAAGACCAATTATATGGGCCAACTCAATTGGGTCTCCCCAGGTGGTCCATGAGAACTCATTTAAGTTACTCCCAATGGCCCCAAGTCATTGTCAAGTCAAGCTACTCATTTATGTATTGATACTTTTTTCCACAATCATTTTAACATCAATGCCCGAATTTATTAGGTATCAAAATATCCTACATCAGAGATGGATGGTGTTGGTGGCAATAGAGGAGATTATGTGTTTGTGGTGGGCATTTTTGGAGTTTTGAGGGTTTTAATCTAATTGTTGACATATAAAACTACCAATCCAAATGCTCGGCATAAAGCCTAAAAATGAGAAACACGTGTGGAGATTAGAGCGAATGTCAAGAAACTTATGTAAATGAAAGCTTCGGGTGATCGGGCGAGTAGAGTGATATTTAGGGGATTGGAGTGTTGGACGATGTGCAGTTGAGGAGATAGTTTTTCCGTTTCCCCATGATCTTCTTTAATAATGGTAATGGAGCCATTATTGACAGATACTAAAAACGAGGATAGTTAAAAATGGCATTGTGGGAAGTTACTGAAAGGAGTTGTTCATATAAGGTAATGGGTGGTTATAGACGGTTATGAAACAAGAATCATGCAAGTATAAAATATATGAAGCAGCATGATGAAAATGACAATGAAATCAACTCTCAAATAGAGAATATGTAATTTTTTTATCTTAGATTTTAATAGATTTCTTTAGTTAACTTTATATGCTTGCAACCTTTGGAGGCAAGTTGTAAATTGAATCTTTCTAAATCAAACACCCCTTGTTGGTGCTTTTTCTCAAGAGATTTGTACTTTATACATTGTCTGAATCTTCTTTAGTTATTAGCATGAGCAAACCCGTGCGAAACAATTTGGTACGTCCAGTGAGACAACTTGGTGTAAGAAAGATTTGAAGCATCACGTCTCTAAAAAATTCTGAAAAGGAGCCAACATCTCAACAGTATATTCCTTCTATAATCGAGTAATTTGAGGATCAGTAAATTACCTCAGAAATAGAAATATTAGATCGCAGTCATTATGAACTAATGATGGAGTTAAGCCTATGCACCATACATGCTTACTCAAAAAATCATTGAGCAGGTAAATTTAAAAAAAAAAAAAAAAACTCATATTGTTTAAAAACTTACTCAAAATGAGAATATGCACTATGATAATATGGTCAAACAATTTGGTACATTGAATGAACTTATGAAAAAATTGGTAGTCAAATATGTTAGTTAAATCCTATGGGAGAGAATAATTATTTCCAAATCAGGAGTTTAATAGGCAGTGGCTCACCAACTGCAAACACAAACAATGGTTCACCAATCATAAACACGAGCCAATATTAGAAATACTACATATTGGACCATCCAACATGGGGGGGTCTTGGACCTTCCAATATGGGTGGTGTTAGAACATCTAATATGGGGTATCTCTAATATAAGGGAAAATATCCAAAATATATGAATAAATGTTACATGTACTAATAAAGGAGTAATTCCACCTTTTAATTATAATAATGAGATAAATAATGGTGCGTTCATGGCTAATGTGGAAGTTAATCCTGTTAAGTCTCCAATAGCACCATAGCCATTAAGAGTTCCTTATGACCACAATTCCATTTTGAGGAAACAAATAACAAAAATCCTATAAGTTCAGCTGTCCTTTGGAACTCGACCAGTAATTCTTTCAACATACACTAGTACAAAATCGCGCATAAAAAATGGGGAATACGCGTCGTTTTATGTAACAACCGACGCCAATTGAAAACGCGGTGGCAATTTTGTAAATAAATTTTAAGTAAACCGACGCCCAAAACTGGGTTTTGAGCGTCGGCTCCTCTTGAACCGACGCCCAAAGGGCTTCGGATCCACGCCCTTTTCAATTGTATCCGCGGAACTTAACACACATACACTTCACACACGAAACTCTCTCCACTCTCTCCACGCCCAAGCTGCCACTGCCCGCTCGCCCGCCCGTCGCCGCCGCCGCCAAGGTGACCTTAAATCTCTACCCCTACTTAGTTTTTGTATAAATGTGTGTGTGTGTATATATATATATATATATATATATATATCTATGTGTTTATATAATGTTTGTGTATATATATGTATATATATATATATATATATATATATATATATATATATATATATATATATATATATATATCTATCTATGTGTGTATGTGTATGTATATCTTTGTGTGTGTATATATATATATATGTATATGTATGTGTTTTTGTCTGTGTATATATATATATATATAATTGATTTATTATTTATCAAGTTAATTGATTTATTTGAATATATATTATTGATTTGAAGTTAGTAGATTGATATACAATAATATTTGAATTATTGGAGTTAAGTTATGCAATCTTAGTTTGATTTTTAAAAGTTGAGAATTAATTTTGGATTAATGTTGGAGTAGTAGATGATGTTGAAGTTTGATTGGAGTTGCGTTTGAGTTTTAAATATGTCGATGGTGAATAATTTGGTTTTATTGTAGTATTTTCATTCCCCCTATAGGTTGGCTAAGTTCAATTTACAGAGGAGACTCTGCCGAAATTTTCATAAAATTTTACAAATAAAAAATGAAAATTATAATTTAAGGTGACTGTCACTCGTACAAAATTGACCATACTAAAAAAATAACTATATAAAATACAATCATCCTTGTAAACTTTTAATCTTTTTAATTATATCTTCACATATAGGTCGTTAGATATGGATCGGGGTTGGATGTATGGCAGGCGTAAATTATCTTATTTGATTCCAACTATTAAACTTTCTTGTATTCTTTATATATGCGCTATACATTGTTAATATTATTTGTGATCTTGATAACAATAATTTTATATATATATTTCTAACATGAATATTGATTGTCATATGTGCAGGTACGTGTTATATTGTTTCAATACAATGGCGGAGTCTTCAAGTTCTTCAGACGATCATAGTACTGCCCAAACAAAAAGGACAAGAGGGCCGACTATGTGTAAGAAAATTAAGAAGGCAGGGCAAGAAATCAATGTTATTGAGTTAGATGAAAAAAATAGGCCGATAGGACCAGGAAAGAATAATTTTAAAGCTTTTATAGGGTCTTTGGTCCGTATTCACGTTGACATAAACATCAGTGATTGGTACAAAGTGGATCAAGGCCTTAAGGATATGATGTGGGAAGAAATCAAGGTACCATGAGGGCAATGCAAAGTAAGAAGTTCATTATAGCACCGTATTTTCAGGAGTAAGACCACTGACATTCTCTCTTTTTTACCTAATTTGAATCATATATGTTTAAAGTTGTATTTACACGTTCATAATACGTAGGAACCACTGGATGTTGGTAGTGATTTCTCCTTAGAAGAATACGGTGTACTTCTTGGATTTAGTTGGTGCATGTAAGCGTGACTTAGATATCAAGCCGCTATTGAATACGTAAGTTATGATAATTTTTCATGAAATAATTGTGGAGTTGTGGTGAAATTGATTGTGGAGTTGTGGTAAAATTGATGAATTTCTATTGTGATTGTTGAGAATTTATTTCAATAGCAACTTGCCTCTTTACTGGTTAGATAAGTTCAATTTATAGGGGAGGCTCTGCCAAAATTTCTGTAGAAAATTTAGAGTATTTTTTTTTTTGGTAACTTGTTCATATAATTTATTAAAATTTTAGGGCTTTCAAAATGTATTGGGCCCAAGGAGGTGTTAGGACGAAAGGCAATACAACGTGGCTAAAAATAAAGGTACGAAAACACATTTAAAATTTATTGTAATGTTTTGAATTATTTTCATATTCTATTAAGTTTGATTATTCATGTTAGTTTTCAATGTGAAAATTTCAGTGTCCTCAGCAACCTGGAGGTTCTGAGTGTGGCTATTACGTTATGAGAAATATGTATGAGATAGTCACAGAACACTTCCAGCTTCCTTCGTTAGAAAATGTATAAGTAATTTAAATGAGAGTTTTTAATTAAGACTTTATATTTTATTATAAAATAACTAATAATATGTTTTGATTGTTTGTAGGCATTTAAAAAATACTACTCAACGGAGGAAATCTTTGAGATTCAAAATTTATGGGCCAAATATTTCGTTGATAGGTGTGTGTAAAATGACGCGTATCTAAACTTAAATTTACATATTTGTATAATAAAACAACAATCTTGTATATATAATTGTTCTCTATTTAATTTTATTATGTATATGTCGATTATATGTATATTTGATGATGCGCATGTGAAAAATGTTCAGGTCATCGCGTACCACGTCCAAATGACTGCAGGTCATGACCTGCAGCAGCCTGGGTCACTGCAGGCCATGACCTGCAGCGGCCTGGGTCACTACAGGCTATTACCTGCAGCGGCCTTAGGTGACTGCAGGTGTGAAAACAAAAAAAAAAAAAAATACTTTAGGCGTCGGTTCTAAAGTTTGAACCGACGCCTATAAGTAATTTTTTTATTTTTTTTTTCAACTTTAAGCGTCGGTTATTTAATAACCGACGCATAAAGTCGAACTTTAGGCATCGGTTCTAAAGTTTAAACCGACGCCTCAAAATAAATTTTTTTTTTTCAACTTTAAGCGTCGGTTATTGAAAAACCGACGCATAAAGTCGAACTTTAGGCGTCGGTTCTAAAGTTTGAACCGACGCCTAAAAATAAATTTTTTTTGTCAACTTTAAGCGTCGGTTATTAAAAAATCGACGCATAAAGTCGAACTTTAGGCGTCGATTAACAACCGACGCCTAAAGTCAAAACTTTAGGCGTCTGCGTCATAGGCGTCGCCCCTACAACCGACGCCTATGCCCTTTTACAACCGACGTCTTTTCCACTTTCTGTACTAGTGATACAAAAAACCTTATCTAGACTAGGTATATAGAGCATATCCTTGACCTAGAGGATTAGAGTTCTTGAATTTTCTTTGTGGTCTAGGGGAGGTGTCTACTTTAAAACATATATGGCATTTTAGTTTACATTGTGGCAAAGTTAATGATTACCATAAATTGAGATTGTTCCCAAAGTCACTCACTAGGTTGCTTTCTCATGGTTTATTAATTTTCCAACAAATTATGTCCACACTTGGCAACAGTTGGAGCAATTATTTCAACCCAATTTTACAAAACTGAATCAGAAGTCACTTGACAGAGTTAGGAGTTAGTGAATTTGCGTCAATTTCCAAATGAATGGGTTGAGTCATTTCAAAAAGAATCTGCTAAAATCGCCCAAAGTTACTTTAGTTTTGAATTAAAAAAGAAGTTTCTAGACAGAGAATTTTCGAATCTCTTTCAACTTAGCTTAAATGTCATTAGATATAAGAGGAACAATTAACTTTGATATTCATGCCATTGACATTGGTCAAATGATACTAAAATATGTCTGCCTAAGTTGGTCAGAAAGGATAATATGAGTGTCATGTATTGACCAAAGGCATGTTCTCACATGACTAATAGTTTCTTGGTTTTTCCTCATATGTCGCAGAATGCTATTGAGTCAGGAAAAATCACCTTTGAAAAAAAAAAGATGGTAGTGGATAACATTCCATTTCCACATCCGGTGTATGTGAATATGGTTATTCTAGATTTCAACAAAATTGGTCTTCCTAAATTCATGTTAGGAATGGATGATGGAGAGCATGAACCACATCCTAGTACCTTTGAGCATTTGAAAGGAAAATTTATGGTAGGAATAGAAGGAATTTTTTGTGCTAAGTACCAAAAGGAAGTTGGCAAACCCACAACAATGAAAACATACAGGCAACTATTTTTCCTGGTCAATGTCTCTAATTCTCAACCAGTTAGGGGACAAACGAAGCAATTAAGTGGAAAGAAGTATGGCACATTTTAGAAGGCTAAGACCTTCAAGCCACAACCTTATCTCCCAAATGTGTGGCCTTCATTTAGTTCCAAAGTAGGGAAGGTGGTCACATTCAATGAAATGACAAGGACACAACAAATGTGCTTTCAAAGAAACTATGGGTGAATGATGAGGCAGAAGCAGGCGTGGAACGTTCTAAGGTTGCAAGTGAAACTCGGGTACCAAATCGGAATGTCCTTGAATCTAAGGTAAAGAAAATGCAGAGGAACCAATGGAAGAGCCACCAACAATAAAGTTCCTTTGAAGTCAAAGTTTGAACAATTACATAACGTCTAATGAGTTTCTGGATAAATTATGTAATGAAGTGACATTGGAAGAACAGAAGAAACAACAAGCACATTAGATTGTGAATGCAGTAATTCTAATGAGAATTGAGGAAGCTGAGAAGACTGCACAAATAGAAGAAGTGTACGAGATCGAGGATGATGGAATGACCGACATAGGGGAAGAAATTGAATTTGACGTAGAATTCCGAAGTAGAAGAATATCACGTTGTAAAATCCTCAAACTATTGTATAAAGAAGGTAATCCATTAGTAGATTTATTGCCAAACCATCTAGACGATCATTTGATTATTACGTCCTGTATGGAATGCCAAAGAGAAAGAGAAGCGTACCTCGAGCCGAAAAGTATGGATCACCTCAGAGATATTTCCTATACCCACACGAATCATCAAATAAAAAAACAAAGATTCCACATACATGTTGGGGTGTAATTGAGTCTATAAGGCCAAGAGTGAGGAGATACTGAATGTGAATGTGTCAGATAAATATGGATTGGATTAAGGTAAAAAGAAGGTTGAGATAGATGCAGCAGAAAAGGTCATATTCAAGAAAACTTCCTTGAAATTGACCAAACATTTAAGGCCCTCATATGTGAAGGCATCAATTAATGGTATTCTTGTAGCCAAGTTATTGATTGATAATGGAGCTATCGTAAACACAATCCCTTTCAGAATGATTAAAAAGTTCGCAACGTCTGAAAGTGATATAATCCTAATTGAAGTGGTTTTTACCACCTTTAATAGGGGGAAACTTCAACCAAAGTAATTCCTTGGATATAATAGTGGGAAGTACAAAAAGGACGATAGTGTTCTTCATGATAAATGGTCCCACGAGATATAATGTACTGTTTGGAAAGGGATTGGACATGAGGAAGTCAATGCATTCCTTCGTCGCTTCATCAATGCTTGTTGTTCTACGATAAAGGTGAAGCTTAAGTTTTGCAAGCAAATCAAAGGCCTTTTTAGAGGCTAATTCTATTGAGAAATTTATGTAAGAAGAAAACTATGAATCATTCAGTTCAAGAAGGGGGTGAAATGCAAGTAATAGCACAAAGCTCTCATTAGAGGCTCTCACTGAATTGTCCACTCAAATAAGGCCAAATATAGTGGCATTTGAGGAGCCATTAATTGACAAGAAGGTGATCAAGCGTATATGATAGAAGGTCAACCACAAAAGAATTTGGTCGAATTTAAGGTCCTTAAAGCAAAACTAATGGCTTACAGTGAAGAGTTTGAGGAAAAACTAAAGGAAAAAATGTATTACCATTACTTAAGAATAAAATGGCCATATTCAGGCTGGTTAAAATCAACAAGGTAAATTGCTTGGAAGAAGGAGATCCTACATAAAACTTGGGGGGTAATATGATGAGGATTGTAAAACCAGGATATGCTCAAGCACAAGACCCTTTGACTAAGGTGAACATTGGTGATGAAGAAGAGGATTGTCCAACATTTATCAGTCAGTTGCTCGACAAAGAGGTACGTAATAAATTTATTTCTTTGTTAAAGGAGTATAAAGATTGTTGTGCATGAAATTACTCTTAAGTGCCCAAGAACATCAGGATGCTATGAGTGGGTAGTTATGCCTTTTGGTCTAAGGAATGGTGGGGCCACTTATCAAAGGAAATGAACTTAATATTTCATGATTTAATTGGTGAATTTGTTGAAGTGTATATAGATGATATAGTGGACTTAATATTTCACCAACTAAAATGCTCATTTGAGCAAATGAGATTATACAAATTGAATCTGAACCCTCTAAAATGGGCATTTCGTGTAAATATAGGAAAATTCTTCGGTTCTTGGTACATGAAGCAAATTCCATACTTGAGGCAAAATTACGTAACAATATAAAAAGAATTGCAAAGATTTTTGGGACAAGTGAATTTCTTAAGGCGTTTTTGATAAGTGCATTTTATGCACTTATTTACGTGCTTAAATTAGGATTTTATATAGTCATTTGAGAATAATTGCTACTAATTTATCTATCATTTGTACATATTTCAGTTTTATCTCGAAATCAAAAGAACGGAGCAACTAGAGAAAATAATAAGCAAAAAGGGGAGGAAATTGAACCAAAATTGAGCAAAGCAAGAGTGCTGGATGCAGAACATGGATAAAGAAGGAGAATCGTGGAAGAAAAGATGAAATCGAAGATTTTCAGAAGTATAGGGATCAAATTGTTTCAATCAGAAGATGGGGACTTGAGGAGAAATAAAATATGAGAACCAAGTTGCAGAACTTAAGATGAAAAATTGTTGCCCGATATACAACCATGCGGCCGCACGGTTGAATGAGGCGTGGGGTCACATGAGAAAGAAAACAGGCAACTGAAGGTTGGCTTTTCGAGGCTGCGATCGCGCACTTTTGAACCGTGCGGTCGCACGGTAGTCCCGACTGGGCCACTGGTGGGCTTTTCACACGAATTCTGATTTAATTCATCCATTTTCTACTAGGTCAGGGGGAGGCACATATATAGAAGAGGACACACGAATATTGACATTCATTCTTGACCTAAGACACCAAAAAGCACATCAAAGTTTTGGAGAGCAGCTTTGTGGAAGATTCATCACCAAATTCTTGGATTTTTCATATTATAGGTGATGGAGTTCCTTTATATGTGTGATATGCGATTAACAATGTATCTAGGCTAATTTTCTATTGTGCTGGGATTATGATGAAGTTTTAGATATTTATTTCATGCTTTGGTTTATTTAATTTCATGACAATTGGTATTTTGAGTAATTGATTCGTATTTAGTTTCATCTATATTTTTGATGCATGAATTATATGATGTTTGTGGTGAATTTCTATAATCGAAAGAGTGGAATTTCGCTAGACTTGAATCAATGGCCATAGGGTTCGATAGGGATAGAAATATACCACTATGCCCTATGTGATCTTTTCATGTTCTTGTTTGTTTAATGCTTTCCTAAATATTTGCATTCATCATAGAAATATAGGTGGATCGTAATTAGGAAAAGGCTTAATTCTTGTTCGAAAGAGAGTTTTAGGCATTATAGGAACATTGATCATCAATAATATACCTTGTCATGGATTATTTGAATCATAGCGTGAAATATCAATACTAAAATGGATTCTAAATCCTGACACTTCATCACATATAGTTGTTAAACAAATCTTGAAATTTCCATTTAATTGTTTATTTGATCAATAATTTTAGATTTCTTTGGTATTTTAGTCTAATCATTTAGGATCCCTTATAAATCACTTCAACTTTATTTGTTTCGATTAAGGTTAATAATTAAAGAAAATAGATCTACTCAATCCTTGTGGGAACGACATTCGGACTCAAATCCATTTTATTACTTGTTCGATACCGTACACTTGCGGTAAGAGTAAAAATAAATCGTATCAAGTTTTTGGAACCGTTGTCGGGGATTGTAGTCTAGATTTATTTCTAGGTTATTTTCACTAATTCGAACTTTTAGATTTATTTAAATTTTCCTTCTTTATTTCAGTTCATACATTTTCTTTCATTTGTTTCTCGCAGATTTGTGCATGCGAAGTTCGAGACACGGAGATCTTCTAGAAGTTGACCCGGAAATCGAACGCACTTTTCATCGCAAGCTAAGAGAGGCAAAATTAGCAGAAAAATAACAAAAACAGCAAGATATGGCAAACAACTTGGGAAATCAAGAATTGCAAGTGCAAGATGAAGGGAACATGCTAGTTGGGGACTTTACGACTCCGCAAATAATTCAAAATAAGTCAAGTATTGTCTACCCTCCATTTGGTCAGCCAAACTTCCAGTTAAAAACAAATGTTATCCATTTATTTCAAAATGGACATCAATTTTATGGAAGAGCCGACAAGAATCCGCACACCCATGTATCAAGATTCTTAGAGCTTTGCCAACACTTCAAGTTTCAAGGGATATCATATGATGCCATCAGACTTCGTCTTTTTCCACATACTCTGAGAGATAGAGCTTTGGACTGGTTAGATTCTCGACCTACAGCTAGCATAACAACATGGAATGATCTGGCTCAGAAATTCTGTACAAAGTTCTTCCTACCAGTCAAAATTGAAAAGCTCAAGCACAACATATCAGTATTTCAACAACAGGATGCAGAGTCATTTGATGAGGCATGGAACGGATTTAAAAGCATGCTCAGGAAATGTCCTCATCATGGGATTTCGAGGGGAGTGCAAGTACAGTATTTCTACGCTGGATTGCTTCCTCAATTCAAAAGTCTAGTAGACTCATCATCTAATGGGTCACTTTCTACTAAGACTATTGATGAAGCATTGGAGTTGTTTGAAAGAATTGCTAACACCAATGCAATGTGGGCCTCGGACCGAGTACTCCAAAAGAGACCTGCGGGAGTTTATGAGGTGGATAATTATACAGCCTTATCTGCAAAAATCGACTCCTTGGTATGTAAGGCGGAAAGCATAGCAATGACTGGAAATCCAATGAAGAATGCCAGAACACTTGCGAAGAATGTGGTGCAGACCATAACACTTCAGATTGTCCTATCTTAGCTCAGCTACCAGAGCAAGTTGATTTTGTTCAAGGAGGTGGTCATCCACAGAATAATCCCTATTCAAATACATACAATCCAGGGTGGGGAAATCATCCTAACTTTGGATGGAGGGACAATCAAAATACAGGAAGACCACAACACCCTATATACCAGCAAGAGGAGAAGAAATCTTCAATTGAGGATCTACTTGGGAAATTTATCGAGAAAATCGAGCAGTATATGGGAAAAAATGATCAGTTTATGAGAAGGACAGAGACTACACGTCAAAATCAACATGCAGCTATAAAGAACCTGGAAACACAGGTGGGGCAGATGGTGATAGCTATTTCAGGGAGACAGCAGGGTACTCTACCTAGTAACATAGAAATAAATCCTAGAGAGCATGTGAAAGCCATTACTACTAGAAGTGGGACCCAACTACCAGAGATCGGTGTTAAACAGTCAACTGCTAACCAGGATAAAGGAGTAGAACAGGAAGCATAGCAGAATCGAGCGTCGGAAAATACGTCCGAAATAAAGGATGGGTCAAGTAAGGTGAAATCACCAATTAAGCCTTACGAGACTCCAATTCCTTTTCCACAGAGGTTAAAAAATCAGAAGATGGACAAATAGTTCGAGAAATTTCAAAACATCTTCAAAAAGATCCATATCAACATCCCCTTCGCAGATGCACTTGCGCAAATGCCAGTTATGCAAAATTCATGAAGGACATCCTAACACAAAAAAGAAAGCTGGAGGAAAATGAGACAGTGATGCTTTCAAAGGGCTGCAGTGCTAGACTGCAAAATAAACTTCCACCGAAATTAAACGATTCAAGGAGTTTTACTATACCTTGTAAAATTGAAAATTGTAATTTTGATAATGCTTTATGTGATCTAGGAGCAAGTATTAACTTGATGTCATTCTCTGTTTGCAGGAAACTAGGTTTGGGGGAACCAAAACCAACAACTGTAACTTTACAGCTGGCAGACCGATCAATCACATATCCAAGGGGAATAATTGAAGACATTCTGGTAAAGGTGGAGAAATTTATTTTTCCAACCGACTTTGTTGTGTTGGATATGGAAGAAGACAAGAATGTACCATTGATATTGGGGAGACCATTCTTGTGGAATGGGGGTGCGATCATTGATGTGGGAAAAGGACAGCTCAAATTGCAGTTCGACAATGAGGAAATCACATTCGATGTCTATAAAGCAATGAAGTATCCTACCCCATCAGGTTCATGCTATCGAGTCGATGTTATAGATGGAGCAGTACAGGAAGCAGTATGGGAAGTATTTAGCTTGAAAAATCCATCTGACCCCTTGGAAGCAATCATCATGAATTCAAGCTCCATAAATTCGCTGTCAAAAGAAGAGCTTGAAGCATGCAGAGAATTTTTGGCTAACCCTCCATACAGAAGCAGAACACGTTTTGAGGAATTGTGGATGAGTTCTACAAAGCCACTTCCATCCATTCAGCAGCCTCCAAAGTTAGAAATCAAGCAGTTACCACCTCACCTTCGCTATGCATACTTGGGGGAGTCATCTACTTTACCTATCATAGTGGAGAGCTCTATTACAGAGGTTGAAGAAGAGAAACTACTTGGAGTTCTGCGGGATCACAAAAGGGCTATTGGGTGGACCATTGCTGACATAAGAGGCATTAGTCCGGCAATTTACATGCACAAAATACTAATGGAAGACAAATTTAAACCAACGGTGGATGGACAAAGGAGGCTGAACCCAAATATGAAAGAGGTGGTTAGAGCAGAAGTGATGAAACTGTTGGATGCAGGAATCATTTATCCCATATCAGATAGTGGTTGGGTCAGCCTAGTTCAGGTTGTACCAAAGAAAGGGGGAATCACAGTAGTGCAAAATGAAAAGAACGAACTAATCCCCACAAGAACAGTTACTGGATGGAGAGTTTGCATAGACTATCGCAAACTTAACAATGCAACAAGGAAGGATCATTTTCCTCTTCCGTTTATTGATCAGATGTTGGAAAGATTAGCAGGCCATTCTCATTACTGTTTTCTAGATGGATATTCAGGGTATAATCAGATTGTCATCTCGCCAGAAGATCAGGAGAAGATAACCTTCACTTGCCCCTATGGTACTTTTGCCTATCTCCGGATGCCATTTGGTTTATGTAATGCTCCAACCACGTTTCAGCGATGCATGATGGCTATCTTCTCTGATATGGTAGAAAAATTCATTGAAGTGTTCATGGACGACTTTTCATTTTTTGGATCTTCATTTGACGAGTGCTTGGAACACTTGAAACTGGTTCTACAAAGATGTGAAGAAACGAATTTGGTGCTCAACTGGGAGAAGTGCCACTTTATGGTGAAAGAAGGAATCGTTCTAGGGCACAGGATTTCAGAAAAGGGCATTGAGGTAGACAAAGCAAAAATTCAAGTAATTGAGAAGTTACCACCTCCAACGTCAGTAAAAGGTGTTCGAAGTTTTCTTGGCCATGCAGGATTCTACAGATGCTTCATTAAAGACTTCTCGAAAATCACAAAACCATTGTGTAACTTATTGGTGAAAGAGGTGCCATTTATTTTCTCTGAAGAATGTTTGGTAGCTTTCAATACTTTGAAGGAGAGGTTGATATCTACGCCGGTGATCATCACACCTGATTGGGAATTACCATTTGAATTGATGTGCGATGCAAGTGATTATACAGTAGGAGCAGTTATGGGGCAACGAAGAGGAAAATTATTTAACGTGATTTACTATGCTAGCCGGACTCTCAATAATGCACAGCTTAATTACGCCACTACTGAGAAGGAGCTACTTGCTGTTGTTTTTGCATTTGATAAATTTCACTCTTATCTAGTGGGATCAAAGGTAACAGTTTACACAGACCACTCTGCACTGAAATATTTGTTGAGTAAAAATGATGCAAAACCCAGGTTGATCAGATGGATACTGCTGTTGCAAGAATTTGATTTGGAAATCAAGAATAAAAAGGGATGAGAGAATGTAGTGGCAGATCATCTGTCTCGCCTTGAACAGAAAAAGGAGCCAATGTTGGCAAATATTAGTGAAGTATTTCCAGATGAGCAGTTGTTTGGTGTAGAGGAGGCTCTGTGGTATGCAGACATCGTGAACTATCTGGCAAAAACCATCATTCCACCTGGATACTCAAGTCATCAGAAGAAGAAATTCTTTTCTGACTTGAAATATTATTTGTGGGAAGATCCTATTCTTTATAAAAGGTGCCCGGAACAGATTATTAGGAGGTGTGTGCCAGAAGATGAAGCAGTCAAAATATTGGAGCAATGTCATTCTTTCGCGTATGGTGGTCACTTTGGAGCTTCTAAAACGGCTGCAAAAGTTCTACAGTCAAGCCTACCATATTCAAGGACGCCTACGTACTGGTGAAAAATTGTGATAGGTGTCAAAGGACCGAGAACATATCCAGGAGAAATGAAATGCCTCTAAACAGTGTTCTAGAAGTGGAAATTTTTGATGTTTGGGGAATAGATTTCATGGGTCCATTACTCCCTTCCTACTCAAATCAATATATTCTTGTAGCAGTGGATTATGTATCTAAATGGGTTGAAGTTGTTGTGTTACCTACAAATGATGGCTGCGTGGTGATGGATTTTCTAAAAAAGGTCATTTTTGCAAGGTATGGCACTCCACGAGCTATAATCAGTGATGGAGGTAAACATTTTTGTAACAAGCAGTTCGAACAACTGCTGGTCAAATATGGAGTAAAACACAGGGTTGCCACTCCATACCACCCCCAAACGAGCGGACAGGTGGAAGTCTCCAACAGGGAGCTTAAGAGGATCCTTGAGGTCACAGTGAATTCAACAAGGAAGGACTGGTCCAAGAAGCTGACGATGCATTGTGGGCTTATTCTCTTTTAATTTTCATTTTATTCTGTTTTCAACTATTTGATAAATCTTAGCCAAGGTTCAAAAAGGGTTTTATCTATAACTTTGTATTTTCTCCATTATTTTGTCAAACTTGCAATGTATTGTTATAAATATTTTAATTTGTATCATTTATATAACATGGGCTAATTTATTTTGTTGAGATTTATGGTAGTAATTTAACCTAGCTTGGATTAGTTTTAATATTTGCTATTTGATGATTAAATACTTATTTCATGTGTGTTTGTTATTGAGATTATTCCATGTGTTTGATTGATCACCAAATATATGTTTTGTGAACTGTATGATAATCGGGAGATATAGTGCATTTTAGACCAAATAACAAATGCTCTAGGTTCTTGCTAAGGATAGATATATGCCTTAAACCCTAGATGATCATTTAAGCTATTTTCACAAAGAGTTAATGCAATTGATTGGGCTTTAATTGACATAGAGATATAGTAGGTTAAATCAATTGATTATGGTTAATTTCACTCGAGAGAGGTAATTAACTAAACTTGAAAAATCGGGTCTAACATTGTAAATGAGTAATTTGTTAATTTGCATTTTGAGAAATTAATTAGGCGATGGTTAAATGAAACCATGAATCCCAATCACGTTTTCCTCAAAGATTTTCAAGTGTTTTTTATATTTCCATCTTTAGTAGATTTTTTGTTATTTTTTAAAATCCATCTTTAATTGTGTGTTTTATTTGTTAAGATTAAATTAATTAAAGTGTAATTGAGTATACATTCCTCGTGGAATCAACAATCCGGACTCAAGAAGTCCACTTTATTACTTGTACGCGACCCGTGCGCTTGCGGTACACTATTTTGAGCGAATAAGTTTTTGGTGCCGTTGTCGGGGAATGTTTTTACTTTGATTATTACTTTAGTTGATTTTAGTTTTAACAATTTTTAATTATTTTTGTTTTATGTTTTATTTTGTTACCTTTGGTTAACCACCACTATTCTAATATTTCTCGTGTTTGATTTTCTTTCTATGCATATTTGATTCTAACATTGGCAAAATAGGAAAGCAATTGCAATGAACAATCTTAACATGAGTGATGAATACATACTTGAAGAATATTCAAGTTGTGAAATTTGTTACAAGATGCATTGTAATGGACAATGTTTGTTTTCGGGGAATCATTTGATTACATCGAAACTTATTAAGTTTAGGCAATATTTGAAATGTCGAAAACAAGCAAGTGACACTTCGGATGTGAGTTACATGCTCTTGGGAGATTGTGTACTAGATGATTGGGATAGGACATCACTCTTGTAGGAGATGGTCCTCCACTATTGAATGAGAAGGTACTTGCAAAATATTACAATGAGCTTGCCAAGTTGGATGATGATGATATGCTTATGGGGGATGCCATGTATTGGGAAGGATTTCGAATGTGGGGGTATAATCCACTCTTGGAAATTAATAGGAAAAACTTGTCATTTCCCATGGATTCAAATTTTGGATCGGTCATCCAATCCGAGGAGGCGTCAATTAATGGAGATGAGCTTGAAGAGAATGGTAATTTAATCACACAAGAATCACATGGGGAAGTGGCAATTAATGAGTAAGAGATTAAATCACATTTTCTCAACTTCATTGATTGTCTAATAATTGAGTTTGTGATTAAGCCATTTGAGAAGATGCAAGTCTACATTGTTGAGTTTGAATTAGATAAAATAAGCAAGTCTCGTGACATTGAAAGGGGCAAAGTGCAAGTATTTCAAATCAATGAAGAGTGGAGCAAAACCAAAATAAGCAAAATGAGCAAGACATCAAAAGCTATGTTTAGAGTGCCATGAAATGCTTATGCAGAGAGTCGAGCTAATGACTTTAAAATAAGCACTTAATGGGATGCAACTCATTCTTTATCCTTTACTTGCTTTATTTTTATTTTTTTGCATATTATTTACTTTCTTGTATTTTATTTACTTTATTGCAAATAAGTTGGTAAGGCCCAAGTCTTTATCTTCCACATTTATTTTCCTCAAGTTGGGTAGTGTGAAATAGCTCCAATACATTCTCATTTAATTCTAGCATATTCTCATATCAAACTTTTAAAGTCAAATATTTGCTTAAAACTCATTTTTAAATCACTTGTTGCATAGTATATTTTATTTTCAAATGTGATTTAATGTTGAGGTGGATGGGCAAATTATATTGGATTGATGAGATAGAATTGAGATGTTGAATGTTATTTAAATTTTTGGATCATTCACCATTTAATATCTACTTTTTTCATGTGTTTTCATAGGATGCTCACAAGGTGTTCGGTGAAATGCCTCATTGGAGAAAATTGTGCTAAATCGATTGGGGGCTTCAACACAAGTTTAGGGGTGAATTGTTGGTGCTTGCAATGAGATGTTCACATACCCAAGATTACTTATGAGTGTCCCACCACTTCTTGGGATGTCTAGTAACTTCTTTCCTATTACTTTGATTTTATTTTACACATTGAGGACAATGTGCATTTCAAGTTTAGGGGTGATTTCTTATGGTGTATTGACATGTTATATAGCCTTGCCAGCCAGGATCACTTGATGTTTTAAATTGTTATTGATTCATGATTTATGACCAATATGCTACTTGTGTTTATTTTTACAAAATGTTTATCCATGCAAGATCATATTTATCTTGAGCACAATAGTCATGATTGATTGTTGGTGAAGTTTGAGAATTATTGAAGGGTGAAGAGGTTAATGGAGTAGAAGAACTAGGTTGTGAGCTCGTATTTTAATTTTTATCAACCTATCAAATTTTCCTAATGCTCTAAATCTCTTTATCCTAATGTAAGAAAAGTTTGGGGGTGGTCAACCGGGTGAAGGAGATGGTCTAGACGTATGGTGATTCCATGCATGTTGGAAATAAATTAGGCGATGGTTAAATGAAACCATGAATCCCAATCACATTTTCCTCAAAGATTTTCAAGTGTTTTTTATATTTCCATCTTTAGTAGATTTTTAGTTATTTTCCAAAATTCATCTTTAATTGTGTGTTTTATTTGTTAAAATTAAATTAACTAAAGTGTAATTGAGTATACATTCCTCGTAGGATCGACAATTCGGACTCAAAAAGTCCACTTTATTACTTGTACGCGACCCTTGCGCTTGCGGTACACTATTTTGAGCGAACAAAAGACAATAGAAGTTGTGAGGGATTGAATGTAAGAGAAAAACAGAACAACGTTAATACTAATAATTTTAGTAAGTATAACTCCTACAAGAAAGTAGAACTCAAAATGATTGGTTTAGAAATAAGTATAAAAGAGTAATTCTACACGTACATTTGTTTTTTTTTTTTTTTTTACATTTTTGGTTGACATGTTGAGGTGACACCATGGCATTGGTTGATGCCGAGATGGGACACCATCACTTAAACATGTCAAAAAATCATGTCCCTTGAGAATTTTTGAATATAAAAACAAGGGAAAACCTAAAAACATAGTTAAGAAATGTTACTATTGTAGAAAGAATGGATATTTCATAAAAGATTGTTTCAAAAAGGCATCTAATATGAGAGAGAAATCTAATGCAGATGGCACTGCAGCAATAGCAATACTAACCCTAAATTAAAAGGATTAGTCCTTGTTGCAGCTAGTAGAAACTCAAATGAATGGGGTCTTAAATCTTGCTGCACTTCCACACGTGTCCTACATAAGATTGGTTAACTAACTTTGTTGACTTAAATGGTGGAAAAATTTAGATGAAAATGACATGAATTGTCAGATAAGAGGTATTAAAATCCAATCTCTTACTTGAAAAGAATCATATTCTGAAACTTGTTGGAACTAGGTATATGTCTGACCTAATAGGAAATCTAATTTCCTTAGGGAAATTAGATAATGAATATGATATAAGGTTTCATAAAGGCCTTAAAATATTAACTCTAAGTGGTAAAGAAATCATATCCACCTCTAATAGGAATGAAATTTATACTGTGCAGGCCAAACCTATAGTAGGTAACAAATAGCTATGTAGCAATGAATCCTCATTCCGATAAATATGTTGTTTGGTATAAAAGACTAGGCCATATTAGTCCAAAGGGACTGTTAATGCATAAAAAACTTGGATGTTTTGAAAAAGTTAACATTGAAAAATTAAATTTTTGTGAAGAATGTGTAGTTGAAAAATAAAACAGATTGTCTTTCGAAACTAGAATTCATAAATCCACTTGTATATTTGAGTATATAGATGTTGACCTGTGGGGTTCATCATCTATAAATACACTTAGATGTTTTAAATATTATCTACTTATACTAGATGGTTTTTGAAGGAAGATATGGACTTTTCTTTTAAAAGCTAAATTTGATATTTTTCAAGATTTTAAGCAATGGAAATTGATGATTGAAAATTAAACAAATAAGAAGGTTAAAGCACTCAAAACTGATTATGGAGTTAAATTATGTAATACTAAGTTTAATTTTTTATTTATTTATTTAAAGAATCTAGAAAATTTGAGACATAAACACACACTACATAGAATTGTAACACACACTACTTAGTAAAATGATGTTGTTGAGATAATGAATAGAACTTTGTTAGAAAAGGTCAGATATATGTCCATGAACAAATGTGGTCTGGAATGCCGCCAAATTATTCCAAACTTAGAGTATTTGGTTGTGCAGCCTATTTTCACTAGAATGAAGGAAAATTTTGAATCTAGATCTTTAAAATTTGTCTTCTTAAGATATAGAGAAAAAAACCAAGAGGTATAGACCGTGGGTTTAGGGACAAAGTGGTTTCAAAGTCATTTCGAGTAGAAATGCCATTTCAATGAAAATGACATGACATGCTTTGCCTCATCAAGATTTTGAATATATATGTTGAAACTGATGATCATATTGAGGTGGAGGCTTCTCAATCTGAAACTGATCAAACTCAAATTGATGTTGAAAGTGAAAATGTTTCATAGATACTACTTTAATTGATTATCAATTGACTAGAGAGAGGTAAGATGAATATATTCTCCTTTACTTGAATTAGCAGTGATCATTTTATCTATTCTATACTGAACCAACTACTTTTGAAGAAACTATTAACTGCAAAAAATCTATCCTTCGAAAGGATGGTGTGAAAGATGAAATAAATTCTTTGATTAAGAATGAAATCTGGATTCTTGTTTGGAAACCTAAAATTCAAAAGGTAACTTGTTGTAAATGAATTTACAAAATAAAGAAAAATGGGTCTAATGCTACAAAGAAAGGGTATAAAGCTAGATTATTAGCCAAGTGATTCACACAAAGGGATGATATTAATTATAATGAAATTTTTTCTCTTTTCCTCAAATGCACCTATTAAAATTTTGTGAAATTTTCAAATTGGTCACCGAAATTCTGAAAATGTCAGTCTCCTGGAAATTCTGTAAAAAGCAAATTAGTCCATAAACTTTTGAAACTTTTCTATTGGACCCATAATAAAATTACGGATATTCAAATTGCATGTTGTTCCTTTGTAATTCAATTTCCAAAATTACATATTGATACCCCTATTATTCTAGAATATATTTTTAGTTTCTAAAAATTGTATATTGAACCTTATATTAAATTCTTAAAACGCCCTGTTTAATCATAATCTACTAAAAATTTGATTTTAATCTTATACCAAACACATTTATATTATATCTGAGAAACCTACTGAAATATTTAAAAGAACAAACCCCAACATCTAGTAGTATTTTCATACAGCTTTCTTCATCTCCTGTTTGTTGTAGGGAGAAGTGAAAATAGAAGTTGAAATCTTGTGGTGGTAATTATGTACGAAATGTAGCCTCATAGATCATTAGCATACACTTTCCAATTTTCTTCCCAGTTGTTATAATGACCTCCAAAGGTCAGATGTCCGAAGCATTTCCCATCTGCAATTAGAACCTCTAATACCCACCTCCCCCACTCCTTCCCAAAGGGCAAAAAAAAAAAAAAAAAAAAAATTGTACACAGAAGCCTCCCTCTAATGAGAATAATCATTGGAAGTCATACTACTACAAACTGATAGGCTTCAGGCTCATCAATACTGCCGTAATTGTCTCTTACTCCCCAATATTGCTGTGGAATCCTAGTCTTTAGAGGATATATGATCTTCGGCAGCATATCCTACTTGAGTTACGCCAAATGGAACAACCTGCATTACCAATTAAAAATTCTGTAAGATCAGCCTCAGAATGACTGGAGTAAGAGTTAAACAATCAATGCAGCTACTTAAAAGAACAATCGATTACTTGATCGTTGCTTGAAATATCATCTGTTGAAGCTTTGGTTCTCTTTGTGTCATGTAATCCATCTGATTCCTCTCCTTCAAGGTCTTCATCGTTAAAGTTCTGTCCCATCACCTCTGTAGAGAACATGAACAAGATTAATCGTTAAAAAGATCTGGCAAACTAAGATCTCGTTGTCATGCTGACTCTCCTGCACTAGGTTAAATGTAATTTTGGACTGTGTAAAGCTTAACCGTTTTTCTTGATGGGTTTATTGGGAATTTGGAAGAGTGCTAGTTGCACAATGGAATTAACAACCCATTAAAAACACTCTCGCATGTGGGGGTGGGGGTACTCAAATGTGAGTGCCCCCCCCCCACCCACCCACCCACCCACCCAACCAACCAACCAACACACATGTGAGGGAACCCCACTGTACAACTAGCTTAATTCATATTAGAAAGTCCACACGTGTATTGAGTCAACCTAATATTCCCATCACATATATAAAGGATTTTTTATTTTTATTTTTTTGTTGGGGGTGGGGGGGGGGGGGGGGGGCCTTTTGTAGTGGACAAGACAGAGGTGTGAAAAAATCTACTAATCTCCTCATCATCACAACGAAGATTCTATATATAGCTTCAAGTGGACGTGCATTTCACTTATGAATCCATGTATATGATTGCGTTTTCTGGTTTTGTTCAGAGCAAGGCATTAAGGTTTAATCCATAAAATGTATAGCCTTCTAAGCCAAGGCAAATATGGAAAACAATGTTCTGTACTTTTACTAATGTATATAATATATAAGGTCCTTTCAAGTTATGAATTATGTGAACTGATGTTTCTTTACATAAAGAATTATTGAATTTATAATAGTGTAGAGAAAATAATTAAGTTTACTAAAGGACAATTCTAGCTCAATACTAACGTTTTTCAATGCATTAACAAAATTTGTGCAATCGCGTACTATTCCAAAAAGGTCGCCAAAATGAAAATGGAAGCTACCTGTATCGCTAACTATAGAATCTTGGTGCTTGAATTGAAAGTGGCGTGGAGTAAATTGATTCACCGCAGTTGGTGAAGAAGCTTTAACACGGGAAACTGAAGATTTTCTGGCTGGTTGCCTGTCAGCACACCTGTAATGTCGTATCCACGGATTACCCAGGACACCACCAGAATCCTCTGCATTTTTCACTTGAGGTTCATCTCTCACGAAATCTACGTTAGACCAACAGCCATCTTGATAAACCTTATACTAAGGGGAAAGGAAAAAAAAAAAAAAAAAGTCTCATATCGATTAAATTGGCTTTAATCAATATAAACGAAAATGAAACCAAGATCATTAGCACACAATGGAGAAACCTGGCCAGAACGAGCATCGGAGCTCTTGTGCTTGGATGATTTGAATTTTGATTGGCAATTTTCATGAGCGGAAATAGATAAATCCAATGATTTATATAATTGTTTGACGAATGAAGCTTCCATAGATTTAAGATACAAACTATGTTTCTCATTTGTCCATTCTGTGGGCCTTGATTCTGTTGCCTGAGATTCCTGAGATTATATTGCCCAAATGAGAACCGTGAAATCTTATTTAAAAAAAAAAAACTCGGATAAACAAATAAAATTGATGCACATGTAACACAGAAAGGCAATGCAAAGGCACAGGTTGGCTTGTTGCCTAAGTCCTTGGATGCCACAAACTTCTTCACTAACTTTAAATGAAGAAAACTATTATCTAGATCACTGGTTTGATCAAAATCAGTGTAACCATACAATGTCCATGGGTATCACCTCACTCAAAAACTAAACCAATATCCTTAGCGTTTGTTTAGGAGAGAATTTTACCCGTAAAAAATAACTTTTTTGGAGAATGTGCCGTTGAAAATGATTTCTAGAAAATATATCCCAAATATTTAAAATATGTTACAGAGTGCACTGAAAACAAAAAAATATATTAGGCTTGGTAATTGTTACCTATATCATCAGGCACCACATATTCACTCACTAATTTTAAGAGGGAAAATTGGAGTCACGGTCTCCAACCTTTCCTTTTTTCTCAGACTTTATCCAAACCTTCATTTTAGGAAGATTGAAGACGACATGTAATTTATTTATGGCATACTATGGTGATAGAAGGTGATTTTTCAGAGTATTTTTGGACCACAGATTCATTTTTCCAGAGTATTTTTGGGTGGTACAAAATGAAGGTTTGGGTAAAGTCTGCGAAAAAAATGAAAGGCTTGGGACCGTAGCTGTAATTTTCCCTTTCTACGAGGAAAGTTCAAACTTAGCACAATTTATAACCTGAAAACCACTAATTAGAGATCCGAAGTAAGAACCCTAAACAAACATAATTTTTAAGGTGCCTTTTTTTCCATTAAAGAGCTCTACATTTCCATTTTACTTAGTATTTTACGAAAGACTCGTGTTACTACATTCATCCTATGTAAGACCTGTGAAAAGAAGGCTAAAGACTGGAATTTTCTCATTGGTTACGAACCCATGCACTCAAGATCCCTAAATCTAGTCTCATACATAAATTACCATTTAGCTGCATAGCACCAGATGCTCTTTTTGATAATTCACCCTCCTTCTAGGATATGATAGTTCAGATAAACCTTAGATCCCCAAATCGAATAAACTTTCCCAACTCCTTTCACTTAAATTAAGGTTAAATAAATCCTAGGTTTTCATGGAATCCCTTCTTTTGGGGGTTGGGTTCGTGGTCGGTAGGACAGGATTCATATGAAAATAAAAAATAAAAAAACTATTAATCTTGAGAAGAAGAATAAGAGCTCATCCATCCATCCATCCATGCATAAATACAGAACGAATTCAAAAGACAAGAAAACGATATATCACCAGAGTTGAGGTCTCTTCTTGATCCTCAATAAAATTTCTTGAATCGACATGATTTTCCAGCTCTGCAGAAAAATTTCGAGGCATCCTCGATGAACCCACAAAATTTTCCATAACCTGATGGCTGAATCTTGTTATGTAACTGAAAATTAGGAATTTTTAAATTCTAGCAGAGCACTTTGAAGGATCATAAGTTGTTTTATGCTAAGCTTGAGAGGGTTTGAGTTCATTACTTTTCCTTGGAAAAAGAGCAAAAAGAGAGAAACCCAGTTGTCGAATTTTTTACACTTGTCCAACGGCCAACATATATTGCCAAGTCAGTGCTAAGGCGGTCAGATATTTTTCTCGAGTGTTTTCCAAAATATCCAAGCCTTGAATCATAAAATATCTCCCTCCTTTTGCACTTCAACCGCCAATAGAATGTAACCGATTCGTATGGTTTGGATAATACCAATTTTAGAATTTGATCTATTTTTCAAACTTTATTTCATTTTCCATTTGTCCTGACTTAGGCCCTCTTCAACTGGAATTAATAAGGAGAGAGAAGGAATTGAAATTATTTTGTTGATTTATTTGTGTTTTCTAGATAAAGTGTAGGGTTAAAAATTAGAGAGAGAAAAAGTGAATGGTTAAAAAATGGTATATGAAATTGTATAAATTAATTTTTTTGTTGTTTTTATCTTTCTGTGAATTAATCTACCACCGCCGAACAGGGCCTTAAATGACTTTTCACTGAGAGTATATTTATTTTTTAATTTTTAATATGCCAGACTTATTATTAATAAATATGGAATTATTTCATAGATGAATAGGGGTGGGCAAAAAAATCGAAACCGATATAACCGAATCGGAACCGAACCAAAAAAATCGGAACGATATGGTTTTAAAAAAATAAAATAGTAAATTCGGTTCGGTTCTCGGTTCCGCTTTTAGAATCGAAAAATCGAAGTTAGAACCGATTTTTGAGCCTTGTGTTTTTTTTATAGTCTTAATTGGTTGTCCTAAAATTAAAAATCAAAAGAATTTGTAATTTTTTTGGGTAAAGTGAAAATGATTAATTTCTTTTTACGAAATTTGTTACGTCTCTACCTCGTTGTAACTTTTAACTTCACACTTGCACGGAAATTCTTAGTAAATGAAAATCGAATGAGACTAACTTATTAATAAGCGAAGTTGTAAATGACCACGATTAAGTTAATTAAATATTTAAATATAAATGTAAAACAATTAATAATACATTTAAAATTCATGATTCATCCCACAATTTTACTATATTGCCGTGCTCGAAAAACCTTCTAGGCCATTTATTTCATATTTTGGTATGAATATCTTATATTTCATGAAGAATCCTATACTTTCTTCGGGATGAAAGGATTTCTAAATCCTTGATCTTGGTATATTTGGTAGATGTTTATTTTAGGTTATTGGCTCACTTCCCGATGCCTAATACTCCTCGATAAGCTCCCGAAAATAATTATTATTGTAGAACTGAATTAGAACCGAAACCAAACCAAAACCGAATGATTTGGTTCTGGTTTGGTTCTTGCGATTAAATGGAACCGAATGGTTCCATTTTATAAGAACCGAAAAAGTATGGTTCGGTTCCTGTTGAATCCAGGCCCAAAAAAAAGGTACAGTAATCCATCAGCAAGGGCCCAATGGACCTTGAACCACGGATAAAGACCTAAAGTATCACCTGGGACGAATGCCGAGGAGGTACGTCAAGCAAACCTCTTTAGCCGACCTGGTTAACGCCTAGCCGGTATGCTTTATACTCAGCCGGGGCGCTTTATGGCATTGACCAGAAGAGAGATGGAGTCAGTGATGGGACACTGCCTTTACCAAGACATGACAGGTGCCCATCCCCTACGAAATGTAGCAATGATTACCGTCAAAAAGCAAGGTTGTCACCTCCATGAGCTAGGGTGATGACAAGTGTAAAGTATGTCACGTGTCGTGATCTGAGATAACAAGTTCCTCTATAAATAAAGTACGATTGTCTCCAAGTTAGGGGTTAGCAATTTGATACTCTTAACAATATATTTCTCTCAGTCCCTTTTCTCTCTTTTACACACTTATATTTCCCGCACCCAATATATATTCGCCTAAAATGAGTACTGACTTTGGCATCGGAGTGCAAACGGGAGCCACCTCGATTCCCTTTGAAAACTAATTATTTGTCACAATGCGCAGGAGATCCACGTGTTCAAGAGGGAGGAGCTGAGACGTGTTGGTCCAAGATCCAGTTGGGTTTTCTGGTCAACATTTTGGCGCCGTCTGTGGGAAACCATACTGCTAACCACGAAAATACATGGTAAAAAGCCACACATAGAAAGGTAGTCCTGAAAAAGGACGAAGAACCTCTTACGAAAGAACGGATAACGCAAAGAGCTTTGAAAGATAAGCTGGTTGGCCTTGAAAATGGCAAGAGCTTTGAAAGATAAGCCGGTTGGCCTTGAAAAAGGCAAGAGCTTTGAAAGATAAGCTGGTTAACCTTGAAAAAGGTGTAGAGCTTTGAAACATAAGTTTGTGAACCTTGAAAAAGGTAAGGAGCTTTGAAACACAAGTTCGTGGACCCTGAAAAAGGCTTAAAACTTTGAAACACAAGTGTATTCACCTTGAAAAAGGCATAACACTTCGAAATATAAGTTTAAACAACCTTGGAAAAGGCGTAAAACTTTGAGATATAAGTTTAGTAACCTTGGAAAAGGCAGGGATTTTCAAAACGAAAGTCCACTCATCTTTGAAAGACAAGATAAGATTAAGGAATTTCCCTAAACATGAACGAAAGTGATGGTGATGTTAACCCCTTAGGGGAAGAAGTGGCCAACACAGCGAGGCGCGAGGGTCCTCAAGGACTCCATGAAAACGCCAATGAGGAAGTGGCACAACCTACCCCACCTCGCCGGCACCGAAATCGCCGCATGATGCGTGACATGACACGCATGGTGGCTCAAATGCTGGAGATGCAGAAGCAGCAGATAGAATAGACTGCTGCAATGAATGCCTTTATGGCCAAAGGGTATGTTATGAACGAACCCGTGATGCCTCAGCAATACCCACAGCCACATTATTCACCATCTGAGGCGGCCACTGCCTCGTATTATTATCAAGATCCACATGCATATGCCGAGGTAGAATCCGAGCCCTCCTACGAGCGAGACCCGGAGCATGAAGCACATGAAGAACAAAACCCACTCCCACCTAGACACAGGGAGGCTTCTCCCGAAAAATCCGGCAGTGTCTTCAGCCGAATAGGAGGGTTATTCAGGGGCCAACGAAGGGGGCAAACGGACCCAGGTCGGCACAATTCCGCAAAGCCTAGAAATAGGCCGGAGCGACGCGCTGAAGAAGTCTTGTCGCATGGTCAAATGTATAGGGACCAACATGGTATGGGAGCAGAAAGGTTGGCATCAGCACATGAGCCTAGGAATAGGCAGGAAAGAAGAGCCGAAGCAGTTCGGAAAAGGTCTCGCAACGAGTTACCAACCCACGGAAGGCTAAACCACAGCCATGTTTTGCCACCACAAAGGCAAGAGTATGCTCCGCCGCTCTACGACCATATTCCGGTCACGATGATAATAGTGAACTGTCCTCTTACGAGTTGGATGACGAAGAGGAAGTAAGTTCCTTCACAGAGGGCCTCCGTAGATGCCCCGTACCTCATGACTTTGAGATTCCAGAAATAGCAAAATACTCTGGCCGAGGTGATCCTGATGATCACCTGTTAAATTACCACACCAGCATGGAAATAGCCGGAGCCACCCCGGCATTGAAATGTAAAGCCTTTGCTTTAACCCTTGAGGGAAGTGCCATACGATGGTATAAAAAAATCCCTCTTGGCAGCATTCACAGTTGGAGAGATATGAAGACAGCTTTTAAAAATGGCTTTGTTTCCTCCAGGCCTGGCCAGCTCCCGCTCCAACGCCTTCAGGATCTGAGGCAAGGAAGGGACGAGTCTCTGAAAAGTTACCTAGCTAGGTTTACTGAAGAGATGCATATCTGCGAAAATATCACAGAAGCGGAGATGTTTTCTGCTTTAAAAGGAGGGCTAGATATGACCAGCATGTTCTGGAGGGATGTCCGGAGCAGGAAACCAAGGGATTACAATACCCTGGTAGACCTGATGAAGGAAGAGATTGTATCGGAGGAAATGGCTAGGGCCAGAGGTAATCATCCCCAAGGGAGATATAACCTTGGATATTCCAATGAAGCGGACCTCAAGAAAGGAGGAAACAAGGATAGGGTCGACGGTAACCGAGGTGGTGCGCCTCGTCCATTTCCAGGGACAGGATTTAGCTTTGCCGCAGAAATCACGGAAGCTATCCCTCACTTGCACTCTAACACCCCTTCTCAAAATCCTCTCACGGCTCAAGGGAGAGTGGAAAGCGGCCGAAGTGGAAAACAGTCCCTGATTGGGGCTTACTGCGCCTATCACAGATATTACGGTCACGCAACGGAGGATTGCAAGAAAATCCACATGTTAGCTGACCAAAAGGCGCAGGGGAGAAGGGGGGTGACTTCTCCCCGACAGAGGGAGAATCCAAAAAACCGGTGGCCCGAAATTCAACCGAGCTGATAGGAGAGCTCCATGGAAAAATTCGACTAAGGAAAGGATTGATAATCGCCAAAGAAACAGAAATAAGGGCCAGGATACCACCTCGGCTCATGATAAAGACACACGTGAGCCACCAGTGCCTGTCGCCGACCTCCCTATCCGCGAAATCGATACAATACTGGGGGGCCCCTACCCAGGTGGGAGCACAAACAACTCCCAAAAGAGGTATATTAGAGAGGCCAAGCAGCCCGCCAATGTGAATTACCATATTCATTCACATCCTGTAGGGATCCCCCGGACAGAACCTATCACATTTACTCAAGACGATGCCATTGGAGTGCACTTCCCACACAATGATGCATTGGTTATAAGGGTAGTGGTGGCCCGGAACGGGTTATCGCGGATGATGGTGGATGACGGCGCCTCGGTAAATGTAATTTACGGGGTAACTTTTGACAAAATGAGGATAAACACTCCACTCATCCCAGTTCCGAACCCAATATATGGGTTCACCAGGGACAGCATAACCCCCAGGGGTCTATAACCCTTATGACTGAAGTAGGGCAAGCACCGACTCTTTCCAGAATCCCCATGGAATTTTTGGTGGTGGATAAAATCTACTCCTACCATGGTTCAATTGGGAGGCCAGGTCTCATCGACTTGGGAGCTGTGACGCATACGAAATACATTTGCATGAAGTTCCTCACGGAGCACGGCGTTGCAACTGTCAGGGGAAGCCAAACCGAATCACGGGCCTGCTACACAAATGCAATTCGAAAATTTCAAGATCGAAGCTTGAACATGATCAGCGACGTAGCCATGGCCGAGGCTGCTCCAGACCCTGAAAGATTGGGTGAAGGGCCTTCTGGTGATAAGGATGCTACGATGAGACTAAAGGAGGATTTGGCAGATCTAGACCCCAGAATGGCGGGTGACAATTGTCCCACCCCATCTGAAAGGTTGGAATGCTTTGGCGTAGACCCACTTGATCCAATCAAAGAATTACAGATCGGACTGGATTCGCCGACCGAATACAAGAGTCAATTGAAGAACTTCTTACTTCAAAACCTCGATGTATTCCCATGGAAGCATGGTGACATGATTGTAATCGATCCTAAAGAGGCCTGCCACAGGCTCCAGCTGGATCCCCGGAGCCCTGGGCATAGGGAAAAGAGAAGGCCCATTAGTTCGGACAAGTATGAGGCCTTGAAAGACGAGGTCGCAAAGCTATTGAAAAATGGCTTCATCAGAGAGTCCCGATATCCGAAGTGGGTATCAAATCCTGTTTTGGTACCAAAACACAATGGGAAACTGAGGGTGTGCATTGATTTCTCCAACTTGAACCAGGCATGTCCCAAAGACAGCTTTCCACTCTCCCGGATCGATCAGCTGGTCGACTCCACGGCAGGACACGAACTGCTAAGCTTCATGGATGCATACTCCAGTTACAATAAAATTCCCATGTTTGAATCGGATGAAGAGCATACTTCGTTTATCACAGATAGAGGACTCTATTGTTACAGAGCTATGCCATTTGGCTTGAAAAATGCGGGAGCTACCTATCAGAGGCTAGTAAACCGCATGTTCTCAAAACAATTGGGAAACACTATGGAGGTGTATGTTGATGACATGCTAGTCAAAAGCATGGTCGCCGCGGATCATATCCTCCATTTTTTAGAAGCATTCGATGTTTTGAGGAAATATCGGATGAAACTCAACCCAGCAAAGTGTGCTTTTGGGGTAGAATCTGGGAAATTCCTCGGATTCATGGTGAATAAGAGGGGAATTGAAGCCAATCCGGACAAAATCAATGCTTTGCTAAACATGCAATCGCCTCGAAATCCAAAAGAAGTGCAAAGCTTAACAGGAAGAATTGCGGCCTTGAACCGATTCGTCTCAAATCCACTGACAAATGCTTGCCATTTTTCAAGGTCCTAAAAGGGGGAAAGCGATTTCAATGGACACCAAAATGCGAGCAGGCGTTTTCCGACCTGAAAGCTTCTTTGGGACGTCCCCCTTTGCTATCGAAATCGAAGGCTGGCGAGCCTCTTTACTTATATTTGGCTGTATCAAAAGAGGCTGTTAGCTCAGTATTAGTCAGGGAGGAGGATGGGAGTTAGTTTCCAGTATATTATGTAAGCAAAGCTATGCTGGACGCCTAGACGCGTTACCCAGATATGGAGAAACTTGCTCTCTCATTAATCACAGCCTCTCATAAACTTCGTCCCTACTTTCAGTCACACTCCATACACGTGCTCACCAACTTTCCCATGAGACAAGTGTTGCAAAAACCAGACGTTTCTGAGAGGTTACTGAAATGGGCGATAGAAAGTTCGACCTACATTACACGCCTCGGACCGCTGTAAAGGGTCAAGCATGGCGGACTTCGTAGTTGAATTCACACATCCCCCTGAGGTCGAAATGGTAGATAACACGGATGACAACCAATATGACAGCCAAGAGTGGAAATTGTCCGTTGACGGGTCCTCGACTGATGGACGATCCGGCGCAGGAATATTGTTAGTAAGCCCAGAGGGGTTTAAATTATACAATGCAATCCGCTTTGAATTCAAAACCTCGAACAATGTTGCTGAATACGAGGCGTTATTAGCCGGGTTAAGACTCGCGAAAGCCTTGAAAGTTAAGTCCGTAGTGGCTAACAGCGATTCGCAGCTTGTTGTGAGCCAATTCAATGGGCAATTTTCTGCCAAAGAACCTTATATGGTCGCTTCCTTGAAGAAAGTAAGAGATTTGGCTGCACATTTCGGGAAAATGGAGTTGCAACATATCCCCAGAGCAGAAAATTCCAACGCCGATGCTTTGTCCAAATTAGCAAGTAGCAGCGATTCAGAGTTACACAATCTAATCCCAGTTGAGCGCATGTTGACTTCCTCTATTGAGCCAGGACTGGAGATTTTGGCGATTGAAGAAGAGGGATCCTGGATGAACCCCCTGATCGCCTATTTGAAGCATCAGACAATGCCAAACGAGCCAGAAGCAGCTCGGAAATTGTAGAAATACTCTGCAAATTTTGTACTCTTGAACGACCAACTTTATAAGCGGAGTTACACTTCTCCTTTGCTGAGATGTGTGGGGCCAGAGGAAGGGCAGTATGTGATGAGAGAAATCCATGAGGGCATCTGTGGCAACCATGCCGGGGCTTTATCGCTAGCTCGAAAAGTCCTCAAACAGGGATATTTTTGGCCTACTATGCGAAAGGATTCCCATGACTTCGTGCGCAAATGCGATAAATGCCAAAGTCACGTGACCATACCACATCAGTCGCATCACGAGCTAACTGTGGTGACTAGCCCTTGGCCTTTCGCAAAATGGGGGGTTGACATTATTGGTCCTATGCATAGAGGTGCTGGTAACAATTGCTTTGCAATAGTAGCAATTGACTACTTCACCAAGTGGGTCGAAGCGGAACCTTTGATGAAGATCACTGAGGCCAACACCACCAAGTTCATTTGGAAAAATATCATATGCCGGTTCGGAATACCACATTCGCTGGTTAGCGACAATGCGAAACAGTTCAAAAACAGAAGCGTCGATGAGTTATGCGACGATTTGGGAATTAAGAAACTGTTCTTATCCCCACATCATCCGCAGGCCAACGGACAGGTCGAAGCTGTGAACAAGACCATAAAAAAACCCTGAAAAGGAAGTTGGAATTCAGAAAGGGCGCATGGGTAGATGAACTCCCACAAGTGTTATGGGCGCTTCGAACCACCTCGCATACCGCTACTGGTGAAACACCTTTCTCACTGGCATACAGAGTCGAGGCAGTATGCCCCGTTGAAATCGAAATCCCTTCGCTTCGTCAAATCCATTATGACGAAGTTAGGAACGAGGAAGCGCAAAGGGCCGGTTTAGATTTCCTCATGGAAAAGCGGAGTGATTCCCAAGTGGTAATGGCCAAGTACCAGAAAAAGATGGCTCGCTACTACAACAAAAGAGTAAAGAATCGACGCTTTAATACTGGGGACTTGGTCCTTAAAAGGGTTCTTCCTTCAACACAGGAGCCAGGAGTAGGGACTCTAGGTCCTAACTGGGAAGGCCCTTACAAGGTCCTTGCCGAGGTGGTACCCGAAACATACATAATTGAGGACCTTTCTAGAGTACCTCTATGCAATCCTTGGAACACGCACCACCTTCGCCGCTATTTTCAATAAATCATATTCCTCTTCAATGATTGCGGCACTATCATATGATTTTATGAAATCACAAGTGAGTTACGTTGAGAATTACACCAATTATTAATTAGATAAACATAATGGATGAACAAAAAATTTTGAGATTATTCTGGTTATAACACGATACATATACGCCATGCATGAAGTTTATTAAGAACAAGGAACTCTTATAAGGCAAAACTACGATCACCACGTAAGGATTGGGAGTTTTGGTACAATCAAAGGGAGTTCATACAAAAATTGTGTATACAGATCTTATAAAGAACAACTTAGACGCGTTCAAATGTGTGTCACAATCAGATCTCACTGGTATACATAAATGCTTCGGACCACTCAGATCTAAGGGACTGTGTACTCAAATCCGTCATTCACCGTGCAATACGTTTGGAATCATTCAAATTTAACCAAATACTGTCGTATAAACCAAAATACTTGGTGCATTAAGTGAGTTCATACATACGGAGCGCTCTCTTGTGCGAAGTATTAAACGTTTCCGCAAAATTGTTGATACTTTTATACATACATTTGGACAAAGCGTTTGCAAGACATGTGTATACTAAGTGCTGTGTGAATAAGCATAAAAGACAAACGTAAAAAAATTCTTATGTTATTTTGGTCGCAAAAACCACACGCCTTCGCCAGGCATGAACTTTGTTAAGAACGAAGGACTCCGATGAATTTACACTGCGACATTAACAGAAGTTCATACAAAGTTGTAAATGTAGGTATTATAGAGTTTTAAGGTAAAATCGCTCGAAGGTCGGTCAAGATCAGATCTAATTAGCAAACATAGGTACATTGACTGTGTCGGATCTGGGGGTATAGCAAATGATTAAACTTGAATAGAATTATTGCTGCGAAGTGATGACAAATTCGATCCGCTCATGAATGACCACATCGGATTTGAGGGACTAGAACGCCCAAAATATGGCAAATGAGGGTCCGTTGGACTTCCACCCATGACCAAAGTTTTAGATATCGCCTTGGACTAATGGCCGAGGAGGAAAAGCACAGGAGCCCCTCCGGCCGAACTAGGTTGTGTCTGTCCGAGGTGCTTCAAATCAAGTGCATTTTACAAATCAAGACATTTAGAGCGCACGTCTTATCCTACAAATCAAGTGCATTTTACATCATACAAGACATTTACAATTACAAAGGCATCCGCGCTTGGAAGCATTTATGCGTAAACAGTTCGAAATGTTACGTTTACGGGCAAAATATGAATAAGTCATTACAATTTGAACGAATGTTACATTTACAAATATCCGGTGCCGGAGCACTTACAAAGAAAAAGAGGGAAATGAGGTTACGAACAGAAAAAACATGAGATATAAAAACAGTAACAAAGCAAACTCACCCATGGCTCACATAAGACCGTGTTTGACGAATAGTTTGTTTTGTTGAATAACCCCTTGAAATGTGCCGTTGTAAGCGAACAGACGCCTAACGACCGCTAAATCCGGGTCAGGGAGTAGGCGGGGAAAAGTATCCCCTGTCACAAATCGGAAACATGTTAAAAACCAGCAAAGGAAGGTGAATGGAAAATAAAAACAAGTGACACATGACACTTAAGGACACTAAAGCAAACGCAAGACTCACTAGGAAGGGAAAGAGTTCTGGGAACAGAAATTTCCGGACAAGGGTCCACAGGATAACTCTGCCACTCCCCAGCCACCCAGAACCATTGATTCCTCCAGTTCTTTATAGAGGTAGGTTGGCCAGTAATAACAGGAGTATATGAGCCTCGAGAAGACAGATAATACCAGTCCTTCACATCGGCCCTCACGTCCCTCTCCCTTCTCACTGACTTCTTCAGAGTGTACAAAGTATGAATAATGTATAGTGAGATGGGATGGTCGGGGTTGACCTCTTGCCACGCTAGCCAAGTGCCCACGACCTGTGTCCAGAAATTAGGTGCTAAATGGTAGGGGCAAAAGTTGTAGCTCCTAAGCAGGGCCCTGAAGAAAGGATGCAGAGGTAACCTCATACCGCAGGACAAGGCATCGTAACATATGGCCGCTTGGCCTGAGGGAGGGCTGCATGGTCGGCAAGAGGGCGTAGGATGCACTAAACTGACCCCTTCTGACATCCTGAACTTCTCTGAGGCCCCAGCCAAGTCAACTCCTCGGATTTCAGTAGCGACCTCGCTGCTCTCCCACAAATCTGGGTTTGGGTCGGGGTCCACGTGATATCCTGATATTTTGTTCACCAGGTCCACCCAACCTTCGACCCGGGCTATCTCCTCCCTTGAGAGCCCCAACTCCTCTCTGTGCGCCCGGAAAGGGGCCCTGGTGCCCAAATCAAGATCCTGTGGGTCAGAAGAAGACCCCGTTGCTCCCTCTCTCCCTATGTCTCTGTCACGTTTGCTTCGGAGTTCTCTTAGCACGAACTCCTCCTCGAATGACAGATGAGCCATGTAGTTCTGATGTTTTTCTTCTTCGCTGTCAGAATCACTCAAATAAATTATGCCACTGGTTTTCCTATTTCTCCTCTTAATCTGCTCCCTAAAGAAGCGGGAACTAAAACCGATAAAGAGATGGGGCAGAAACCTCTGAAGGGAATCGCCATTGCTAACATTTCCTGTGAACCCGTTCCCCCAACTCTTTCCATTTTTTCTTTTGTTTTAAAGGTGGGTCAGACTCAACAAAAGAAAAACAAAGTGCAAAAACAAAATTCTCAAACCCACAATGAGGAACTAAAAATAGATAAGTCTCTAGGGATCAGGAGGTTTACCTTCAAAGGACGAACGCTTGAAATTGTGCGCTTGGAATGAAGAACTCGCCAATAAAAACTATGGAACGTTAAGGGCGGGTGCTGGATGGAGAACCTTTGAAGAAAAGACTCAAAACTCGCAAGGAGAAAAGCGGTACAATTTTTCACAAGAGAGTTGCTGCAAAAAATTCAGAGGAAATAACAAAGGGGAAATAATGGAATGAAGGGGGATTTATAGAAGTCCCAATGATACGGATTCCTTGATTTTTTTGAGCTGTGTGATTAATATGATTAACCCATGCTCCTTGGGGAATGGAATAATCAAAATGCCAGCCGTCGAAATGAAGGGGCAAAAAACCTTTCATCTGCCACGGTGAAAACCACGCGCTACAAGACGTCACTCCCATCACCTTTTATATATTTCTTGGGGACCCAAGACGATAGCCCCCTATTTTCCATTAAATACGCCGCCTAAGATACGCGCTAGTGCGTCCCAAACCTTCATTCAGGAGAGAAAAGCCAAAACAGGAGGTCGACTTCACACCAAATCCAAGCCTCAGATAAGGAAGGTCGTCGTGGGCACCGGGTCTGCGACATCATACAAAAGCCACCATAACAAAGCTAGTGCCTCGGGCGAACAACAAATCTTACACGTCCATGAATGATCGCTTCGGATTTGAGGGACTAGTGTTGAATCCAGGCCCAAAGAAATGTACAGTAATCCACCAGCAAGGGCCCAATAGAGGCCCAATGGACCTTGAACCATGGATAAAGGCCTAAAGTATCACCTGGGATGAATGCCGAGGAGGTATGTCAAGCAAACCTCTTTAGCTGACCTGGTTAACGCCTAGCCGATGTGCTTTATACTTAGCCGGGGCGCTTTATGGCGTTGACCAGAAGAGAGATGGAGTTCAGTGATGGGACATTGCCTTTACCAAGACGTGACAGACGCCCATCCCCTACGAAATGTAGCAATGATTTCGGTCAAAAAGCAAGTTTGTCACCTCCATGAGCTAGGGTGATGACAAGTGTAAAGTATGCCACGTGTCGTGATCTGAGATAACAAGTTCATCTATAAATAAAGTACGATTGTCTCCAAGTTAGGGGTTAGCAATTTGATACTCTTAACAATATATTTCTCTCACTCCCTTTTCTCTCTTTTACACACTTATATTTCCCGCACCCAATATATATTCGGCTAAAATGAGTACTGACTTTGGCATCGGAGTGCAAACGGGAGCCACCTCGATTCCCTTTGCAAACTGATTGTTTGTCACAGTGCGCAGGAGATCTACGTGTTCAAGAGGGAGAAGCTGAGACGTGTTGGTCCAAGATCCAGTTGGACTTTGTGGTCAACAGTTCCGATTCTTGAGATACCCGAACCGAACCACCCGACGCCCACCCCTAGATGAACATATTAATAAGATTTTGTTCGGAAATATTTTTGTAAATATAAATCGATTTATTTATATTTTGAAATAAAATATGTAGTTAAAAAGTGAAGATAAAAATGTATATAGTTAAAAAGTGGTTGAAACATTTTTGTTTATAAAGCTCCGTTCGGGGGCCGTGAATTAAATGGGAAAAAGACAAATCGGCCAAAAATTTAATTTATATAATTTTCTATACTACTTTTTAATAATCCATATTTTCTCTCCACAATTTTTAATCACAAATCTTACCTAAAAACATAAATAAAGCAACCAAATAATTTACATTCCCTTTATTTTCATCTTAAATGTAGTCGAACAGAGGCTAAATTATAATGACTGTGTTACAAAATAGAAGCTAAAATTTATATTTATACTATGTTATTTGACATTTTTTTAGTTGGTAAAAATAGAAGCAAATTTATCTTTATGGAATAAATGGGGTATAATTTTATAACAATAGTATAAATTACCTAATAGATTGATTATTGTTTTCATGCTCAATTAACATAAATATGTTAAAAATAAATAGATTACTTTTTTTTTAATCTATAATAATAATATAATAAAGAAGGGTTAATTGCAGGATTACTCTATCCCTTTCAAAAAAGTTTTAAATATATTCAAACATTGGTTTTTTGGCACTATACATCCCAACGTATAGCTTATTAATAGTACTAGTCACATTTTGACAAGTGAAAAGAGCAAAATTGAAGTCCTTTCAAAATTACAAAAAAAATAAAAATAAATGAAAGGTGTGTTATAAATTATTAGAAATTATTAAGAAATTCCTTTGTAGATCTCTACCTAATTTCTTACCTAACTCCCACCTAATTAATATTGTAAAGAATTATTGTGAATGACTTTATCTTCCTATAAATAGAGGCATTCATTGTTGTATTTCACACACCTAATGGAATGAGAATTCTCCTCTTTATTCTCTCCATCTCTTCATCTCTAATTCTTGTTTAGATTTTGATAGTTTTATAACACGTTATCAGCACGAGTCTCTAGCCAATTGAGTAATACGACGGGAGTATGCTCTACAGTTGCATCTAAATGATGAACTTCTGTATCAGAAACCAGATTATTATTAATCAACGTTTCATATTTCAAATCTAGTGTTTTTGGTATTAGAAAATCATTTATACATCATAGATTAGAAAATCAATTCCAAGTCCATAGAAAAAATTGGAGAAATTGTGTAACCCGAAACTTTCAAAGCAAATTCACGCACCGTAACGGATTGGACTATTATGAATACCTTGACTGAAAGATATGATTCACTCACTCATGAAAGGTAATTATTTCATTACGTTGATACCGCCTATATGGTCGGTTTAATTATTTCATTATGTTGATACCGCCTATATGGTCGGTTTAATTATTTCATTATGTTGACATCGCCTATATGGTCGGTTTAATTATTTCATTATGTTGACATCGCCTATATGGTCGGTTTAATTATTTTATTATGTTGACACCGCCTATATGGTCGGTTTATCAATTGAATACATATAAACACCTCAATTGTTGGTTAATTCTAACATATTAGAGGATTGTTGTCAACATATATACGTGGTGGTATAACCCCAGTATCATTATTGTTAATATATATATACAATATTATTTTTAATATATACTTGGTGGTATAACCCCAGTATTATTATTGTTAATATATATACAATATTATTGTTAATATATACTTGGTGGTATAACCCTAGTATTATTATTGTTAATAAAATATTGTTATTTAATACTTCATTAAATGATACCAGAAGTTATCACTACTAAAGATAGATAATATTTCATCAAATGATACCAGAAGTTATCACTACCAAAAAGTTGGTAAATGTTGATAAAAATATTTTATCCAATGGTACCAGAAGTTACCAATATCTGAATTTGAATGGGTGGATGAAAATTATTCAACAAGAGAATGTTGATGTATGATAAAATAATATCACATGATAGCACGGACATAGCTAATGTGAAAATAATCTCATCAGTATTATGAGATGAATATTAGATGATAAGTGTCTGGAAAAGTTCTTGCACGAGCACTTATGTATTCCAGAAGAAGTACATATTTACTCCAGAAGAAGTAAAAATTATCATCTAAATATACTGAAATGATATTATTATTGCTCCTGAATAAGCATAAAACGAGTCATACATGCAAAACGAAAAAGGGGAAAAACATTTATAATCCTCAAAATAAGAGATGTGTTTCGGGAGTAGCCGTATCCTACCACCTCTGACATTTTGAGGAAATAAAGAAAAAGGTGTGTCTCAAGAGTAAGAAATACTCCATACTCTACCACCTTAAATCTTTGAGGTACACAAGATTAAAACACTGATAAAATCCTAGAAATTTATGGTGTGTCTCAAGAGTGAGAATACTCCGTACTCTACCACCACCTATTCTAGAGTTCACAAAGATAAATTTACATTAACCGGACTCCATTTTCGCTTGATTCCCCTTCCTTGCGACCAATCTATCTTTACTCCTGCTGGATCTTGTATTGGAATATATGATTGCAATTTATCCAGCAGTTCCTCGATAGTAGGAGCAGAAATAAGGATTCTCCTAGAAAATGGAGATATGAATCCCTGTTCCACAGCATAATCAAGAAATGTTAGCAAACCATCAAAGAAATTGTTTACATTTAAAAGCCCTATAGGCTTAGTATGGAGATCTAGTTGAGCCCATGAAGTAATATTAAAGATTTCTTCTAAAGTACCAAAACCTCCAGGTAGGGCTATGAAGGCATCAGAACCATATAACATGCAAGTTATGCGTTCATGGATAGATAAGGTTTGTACTTCATGCCCTCGTGTTTTGCCTGCAATATCAGCTAAAGGAGTAGGTATAACACCTATCACTCTTGCTTTCTCTACTAGAGCGGATTGTGAAACACAACCCATCAATCCACTGCTACCTCCTCCATACACGAGAGTGATACCTTTCTCTCCCAATTTCTTTCCTAAATCCACGGCTGCTTCTAGATAACCAAAACCTTTTCCCACTTTTGATCCACAAAATACACAGATAGTTTTGATCTGTCGAAATTTTGGTCCTTCCATTTTTGAAAGTAAAGAAGGAAAAACTTATGGGAAAATGTTATTTTGGGATGCATGAACTATGAAAAATGTTTGGCTATTTAAAACCGAAAAGCTTCACTATTTACTGGTCGTTTTTCGAAAAAGTGAAGATTTACTTTTGACAAAATCATCCTACTCACCTTTCGGCGATTTAATATTTTTAACCAGCCTTTATCAAAACTCGTGAAAAGAAACAGAAAAATATTTTATATGTGCATATATATCAAATGATTTACCTTGTATTAATGCTGCATAGCCAAAGCATCATTGTTTATAACAGCCTGGCAAACAGGATCTTTAGCTATTATATTTTTGAGACTATATCTCTCTTTATCGCTGATGAATTTAGCCCATAAAGATAGTAGCTCACGCTGCACATACCCACTAGGGTGCGTCTCAAGAGTCAATCGAATATCATCCAATGACTCCTTACTCAGTCCACCCTTAATGAAGTCTATCTTATCATCTCGATTTATGGATGAATATCCTATTGATTTACAACGGGTATCACATGTCCATCGAGCACATTTGTAGCAACTATTTAATCTTTTTGCTCTTCGCTTCTTTGCAAAAGTACTCTTACCTAAGCCAGGCTTGTGCTTAGAAAATGAATCTGGTAATTCACCAGCTAATCGAACTTTTGCTTCGATCAACCAGCGAACATCTTCTGGCATGCCATGATCCATCAGCAACCTCAATCTTTCGAGCCTAATTCGATAAATTTTTCTCAAATCATTTACTGGAAGATTGGAATAATATTTGCGAATATTTGAAAGTATGATATCCATTTTTGATGGATCTAGCCTTCTTCCCAAGTCATCTATTTAAAAGCATTATTCAACGCGTAAAAGAGCGGTGGCTCCGCGTGTCAGTGATATGGATTCCATCAAGAAATAATGGAATAAATTATTGAAAAGGTGAGATAATGTGTCATTACCTTTTTCGATATAAGGGAAGATTTGGCGACAAGATTGAGATTATGAGATATTTCCTTGGATATTGTACCTGATTTTTCGGTATACTAAAAGTAATAAAGGTATACTGATTTAAACTGTACAGAAATACGTACTGATGAAATAAATGTTGTATTGAACCAGAAGTTCATACATATGTATAAGTGAAATATCTTGCTGAACCAGAAGTTCATACGTACAAGTGAATTACGTATATAGTATGAACCAGAAGCTCATAAATAAAATATACATTATATTGAACCAGAAGTTCATACGTACAAGTGAAATATGTATATAGTATGAACCAGAAGCTCATAAATGAAATATACATTGTATTGAACCAGAAGTTTAGCGATATTGTTTTGAATCAAATATTCATACATAGAAATGAAATAAAACCGTATTGAACCAGAAGTTCTATAATAAACGGTTAGATTATCAAAGGTTTCAAATTATTTTCTATGAGAATAACTTATTCAGAAATTGTTTATCATACAACAATATTCTATGTCAAACAGGGATTAGCTCAAGAAGCTTTATTATTTGTAAAAGTGCGATATGTATACAATCCACCAAAAGCGCACTTAGATATATGATTGAGATTATATCTCTAAAAGAATGACATGTGTTATGGCATTTTAGCCGATTAATAATGTTTGAGAACATTATGGGGAAAACACGCCTGAAGCGTAATTATGCCTGAAGCATAATAACTATCGATTCCAAATAAAATAAATATCTCTTGAATGATTGAAATGATCCCTTTGAGACTAAATACTCTTGGTGAGTAAAAGGGACATAGTTAATAAGAGATTTATGTACTTGATCTCTATATGTTATATTGAGATGAATTGAAATGGAATCTATGAATAAGTCGACTGCATACCCTCTTATGAAAATGAGGTTGATGAAATTATAATACTTTGGCCAAGTATATAACCCCAATGTAGGGATTATTGTTCAAGGACCTGAAGTCCAAATGATTATTGTTCAAGGACCTGAAGTCCAAATGCTTAAATGTGTAAAACCAGTAATTATATGTACAAATGAAAAATATTTCACAGTCGTAAAGGACGACTCGTTGCGCGCGAAATTTTTCATAGAACTGGCATGACATATGGTGGATAGACTATAGTCTAAATCACTAGCTTGAGCTCCTTGATATACCAATGAGTGAGATCAAAATGTATGATTCTCATCTCGGTACTTTGGGAGTATTCTTTGATGTACCAGTTGATCGCGGTACGTTGGGATTTCAAGTAAAATGATTGTAGATTATATGTCAAAATTGATATCTATTTCAATGATTGATTATGCTCCTGCAAATTAGAAATTGCAGTTTATAAAGTGCAAGAACATACATGTATAAATCATTGAAATATTCAATATGCCCAGATTAGTATCACTATAGAATGATACAAATGACTCCATGATATAATATGTTGAAAGTAAAATTGGAGTGTAACATTTATGACATCTGGGAAATTGATTATTCACTAGAAGTGAATATGAAAATGAATATATTTAATTATTCACCAGAAGTGAATTCTAGATTTTATTATTCACCAGAAGTGAATTCTAGATTTGATTATTCATCAAAAGTGAATTCTAAATTTGATTATTCACCAGAAGTGAAAAATGCAATATTTGATTATTCACCGAAGTGAAAGATGCAATATTTGATTATTCACCAGAAGTGAAAGATGCAATCAATAAATTAGTACAACATTGCTTAATATAGCATGTTATGACATCATGAGCTATGAACGATTTATATAAAGCTCATCATAAATTATAAGATGAAAAGATTCGTGATTGCATCAATATACTTGTGATATTCCATGAAAAGGAATAAATACGCGTTGCACTCTTTTTCCCTTAGCTGAGGTTTTGTCCCACAGGGTTTTCCTAGCAAGGTTTTTAATGAGGCAACAGTTGAGGCGTATTGATGAAAATTAATGAGAATACTGCACTCTTTTTCCCTTCGCTGAGGTTTTGTCCCACAGGGTTTTCCTAGCAAGGTTTTTGAGGCATCATCATAGCTATCAACAAGCTATAATTCAGCAACACATTGTTATACTGGAATGATATCAACAAATGAAGAAAATCATACACATCTTATGAAGAATGTTATGATATCGGCTACACACAGGAAGATTTTCATATATATTCCAGAAGAAAGATGATATCATTATTCAAAAGGTTCATGAATACTTGATTGCACACTTCAGGGGGAGAATCATGCTGTCATGCTGTACTCTTTTTCCTTCGTCCAGGTTTTGTCCCACAGGGTTTTCCTGACAAGGTTTTAACGAGGCAGCGGCTGTACTCTTTTTCCTTCGTTCAGATTTTGTCCCATTGGGTTTTACTGACAAGGTTTTAACGAGGCAGCACTAAAGCACTAAAACACTGAAGCAGCGAAGCACTTCAGATTTCAGTACATGATTTGTACTACTTATCATTGATGTCATTTTGGATATTAGACTCAATGATTAATGATGGCCAACATCAGGGGGAGCAGCTGTACTCTTTTTTCTTTTGCTCAAGTTTTATCCCACTGGGTTTTCTTAGCAAGGTTTTAACGAGGAAGACAATTGAGCAATAAGTCATTCAAGGGGGAGTGTTATAAATTATTAGAAATTATTAAGAAATTCCTTTGTAGATCTCTACCTAATTTCTTACCTAACTCCCACCTAATTAATATTGTAAAGAATTATTGTGAATGACTTTATCTTCCTATAAATAGAGGCATTCATTGTTGTATTTCACACACCTAATGGAATGAGAATTCTCCTCTTTATTCTCTCCATCTCTTCATCTCTAATTCTTGTTTAGATTTTGATAGTTTTATAACAAGGTGAATAGTAGATTTAGTCCACTTTTGATTTTGCCAACATACATCTTTAACATTTCGTTTATTAGCATATTATTACATCCATTATGACGGAATACCTCAATTTTGATTGGTAACTAATCCATGTAACCATATTCACCGTCACAGAATATCATGAGAGAATTAAGGAAGGGCATTATTGGAAAATAATGAAAATTCAAACATTTTTTTAAAAAAATACAATACATGGCCCTGACTATTCAATTAAACAATAAAATTCATAATTTATATCAATTTAAATATATTATACTCATATTTTACACGCACAAGCACGGAAAAAAATGAAAATTCTACCACCGTGTAGTTGAATCAACCTGTGTTACGTCTGATCAATCTTTCAACATTTTTTTAGCTTATTTTAATTGAAAAAGCAAGTTATTTACGCTTAGCCAAACATGTACACATGTTTAAAACTTTTTAGCTCTTAAACTTCACGTTTAGTCTTTGAATCTGGACAAATTTCTCAAACCTTGATTTTTGTATTTTCTTCGATGATTGACAAAATATTCACTTCATCCTTCTTCAAAAAACAACCTTGGAAGATGTAAAGGCGACTAAAAATTTCCTCCAAGATTCTTTAATTCTATATACGATTGCTTAATTCGACATGTCAAATATATTATTTCGACGAAAAATAAGCATATAAAACGCCGAAAATAATTTATAAAGGACCCAATTGTAAGCTACCAAACATGGTGCAAGTGAACTTTAAAACAAAAATCAAATTTATAAAATCATAAGAAACAAATCTAAGGTACGAGTCTTATCAGAGCAAATAAAACGTTCTTGATTCCTAATTGCATTATTACATATATAAAGAAAACTATTCTTCTTGTCAAAAAAATAAAAATAAAAAAAAAACGCTGCCATAATACTCATTTACAATACAAATAGCTGAACATTAGCAAAAATGTGTACATTATTGAGATGTGGAAAAAAGAAAAAATAGCCAAAATTGTATCAGCCTTGAAACTGAGTTTATTCTCATATTATACAGTCGTTGCTTTGCGCAGATAACACCATTCCATCGATCAACAAATCGGAATTTTTTGGAGCAGATCGGATCGGATTTTCAAAGTTGATGAGATTTTTCAATGTTTTTCCCCCTCATTCCATTTCAAGATTCTTCTTCTTATTTTATTTTATTTTATTTTTTTTAAGTTTCATCCGAATAATCCTGAGGAGAACGGTCTTCCCCTAGTTTGCCTTTCATGTAAATTCGGATGTGTATGCAGCCTATGGACACTTGAAATTGTTAGTTGTGTCATGTGTGGTTCGACTAAAAGATTTCGAGAAATGATGGCTTCTCTCGAGTTCCAATGTTAAGGGGATGAGGAGTCCTTAATTTGAAATACTGAGGACAAAATTGTGCATCTATCCTATTAAGGAAGTTCCACCGATATTTGATATCCAACATTAGATGGAGGGTGAATTATGATAATCAATGAGTTTAATATGGAGATTTTCTACTTGTGACAACTTTCTATATAATATTGCGCCCAATCAAGGATTGGAAATTAGTAACTTGTATGTTGTGCAATTCTGTGCAGTCTAAATCACGTTTCTTAGGTCTTTATTACTTTAATCAATGATGTTGAGAATTTTATTTTATTTTTATTTTTTTCCACATTCTGACGTTGATTCTTTAGAATTGAAGAGTGATGAAGCAAAAAATTGTACCTCAATATTCCGAGCTTGAGCAACAAGCTAGCACGAACTGGAACTTCGAACACCTGCAATAATGGCGAGGAGGTGTGTTCTCGTCGCCCCTCCGATGCTTAAGTCAGTAAAGAGGAAGTGAAAAATTTATGCAAGAGGCTATAAACTGGAAGAAAATAATTATTGTGTACCTGTATTGTGATTGAGAGCTACGTATTTTTAGAGATATCTAGAGGAGTTATAATAGGACTGAAATGCCTTCATTGCATGAGTCCTGTAAGGAATCATCCTCCTACTTTTTAGGGATTGTGTTATCAGATGTCGGATTAGGAGATAACTCCTAGCGTTCGTAGAAAACATATATTCCACGTCAGATAGGGGACCCCACAACTGATCGCGAGGAAGGCCTCGAGCAGTTATGACCCGACCAACATGTGTGCTTGAATATGCGGAGTATCTCCTCGGGGGTATATCTTCCTTGGGGGTGACCATATCCTCGGGGGTGTCGCATTAGGCACGCGGACGGTGTGTATGGTCGGGGTGCAAATTCATGGTCATGCTCGAGAAATCTTTTTAATCGATGTTCATCACACGCATCCACGCACGAGTTCGAGGAGGGCTGGATGCGCCAACAATGATGAATTGAAATGATCGGGGGTGAGTAGACAGTTTTATCAGATGTCACGTCGTTTAGAATGGACGTGACGTTTGGCAGGCCACGTGGAGGCTGGATCGTTGACATGTGGCGTCGCTTACAGCTCAGATCATGCGACCTTTGGTATTCGCGCGCTTTTCACCTTTATAAACAGGGACCATCCTCATTTTAACGTGCATAACTTCTTGAGAGCTTAAGTCAGTTGATCGTGCTCGGGATAGGTGGTGTGTTTGTCTTTCGAGGTAAGAGTTCGATCTTTAGTGTTAATTTTCACATTTTATATAGGAAATGTCTAGTAGCGATAGTAGTTCGACCAGTAGTAATAGCACGAGCTCATCGAGCATCTCGAGTAGCGATCAGAATAGGCCTGTAGACACAGGAAACACCTTAATCCCTATGGTGGACCCAGTAGATGTTAGGCCTCGGGCTCAAATCGAGGAGATTCCCCTTACCTACCCCGACCTTAGATGTGTGTATAAAGAGCATAAGATTATCGAGGTTGCGCGAGAGTTTGGTTTGATGCCTAGGTGCGATGTTAGAGCCCCGACCACTGAGGATAGGGTTGTGAGCGCTCGTACTGGGGAGTTCCTTGTATACAGGGATGCCTTGAAGGCTGGGATGAGGTGGCCGGTGCACCCTTTTTTATTGAGTTTTTGATCGAGCACTCTATGTACCCCGGGCAGCTAGTGCCGAATGGGTGGAGAATGCTCGTGTATTTTTTTATTGCCTGCAAGTTCCCTTCTATCGTACCTCGATTAGACCTCTGCAGAATGGTGCTCGAGTTAAAACAGCTCCCCCATTTTTCCTGTTTTGCTTACATATCTAGTCGGGGTAGATTCAAAACACCTAGGATGCCGAGCTCTCTCCGAGGTTGGAAAGGGAGATTTTTCTATGTCATTCCTCGGGAGCCCGGGCATCCTTTTTGGTCAGAGTGGGTTGCCCCAGATACTGCTAAGTTCAATGAGGGTCAAGCCTATTTTGAGGTCTTAGAGCGGGATAGGAAACTACTCGAGGATCTAGAGCCCTTAGTTACCAACTTGGATGATTTGCTCGGGGATGAAGTCCTCGACCTTCCTGGAGTTGTGAATTCAAGGGGTAGGAGCTTGGCTACCTTTCTCTCTCTTCTACCCTCATTCTTTTTTTCCTGGTCGAACTAATAACTTGTTTTGTTTATGCAGAAGGAGCCATGACTTTTAACCCATCGTCGCTGAAGAATTTCATTCAAGGAAGGGCCGGGGGAGCAGGAGTTAGGCCCCCGACCAAGAAGGCAAAAAAGAGGCCCCGGGCTCAGGTAGCGAGCGGGCCGGGGCCTGGAGAAGGGTACAATACACTGCTACAGGACGAGGATTGGGAGGTTACTCCTCCTCCTCGTGTTCCCCAGGTTGAGAAGTCTCCGGTCCCCGACTTCATAGACCTCGAGGATGACCATATTCGGGCAGCATCAAAGGTGCCCGACATCGTGACGAAAAACCGGAGCGAGGTCAACCCGGGCGAGGGTATTAAGCACCTCGAGGCTTATTTTACGAAGGTAAGAAATTTCTCAAGTTTATTCAATGTTTAGATTTCGAGCTTACCGAATTCAAATGTGCAGGCCCTTAATATTTCCCAAGGTCTTGCCTTGAGGGCATTTGATGTAGCGACCGAGAAAGTTTTATAACAATAAAAGTTAAATTTATTTAAATTGTCGCTACGACTTCACCCGATAAAAAAAAAAAAAAACGTGTTCGCCTAGCCAATTAAATTATTTTAAAATTTTAAGAAAGAAATTTAAATCCGATTAAATCTTTTAAGTCCGATTTGCGATTTTAAATTTGTCCGAAGTTATTATTTCATTTTAAATCCAAATTCTTTATTTTAAAACCCATAAACAAATACCTGAATTATTTTCCCTAAATTTGTATGGATGTGAATTCAAAGTGTTATTCAAATTCATCAGGTTCTCAAATGCCCAAATTATTGTTGTCATTCAATGAGAGAGTAATTTCAAAATTTTGTTCATCTCCCTCAACCTTTCCAGCAACCTGTGAGTCAGTAAATTATGCCAGACACGTTCCTCACATTTCAAATGCCCCCATTAATTTTCCAACTTCAGTTACAATCTTTCAGCTCCCCAAGTGCTCACTATAACCAGTCCCAAATCCACATTTTTCACTTCCCTTCACGCACACAGCAAGCTGAGGTAATATTTTTTTTCCCTTCAATTTCCATACACCACAAAACCACAAATATTCCACAATTCAATACAATTCTGCAATCCACCGAGGTACTTCTTCAACCGAATCTCCGAAGTCGAACCAAGTGCTACCCGCCACTAACGGAGCCACCATTCGCAGTCAACTGTTCACTACCAGCCGACCCAACTGATTTCATCACCAGCAGACGCACACCATAAACCAACCTCACCTTCACAACCCAAAAACGTAACAACCTACAAAACCAAACCAAACCAAAACCACCACCACACGCAGTCCACCACCACTGCCACTTCAACCACAGACGAAACCAAACCCAAGATTCAACTCCCATCCAAAATCGTGGCTACCCATTCAAAAATGGAACCAAAATCACGCCAGAAACCAAGAAAGAAAGCCCAAGCACTTACCTCAACAACCGGCATGTTCGACCGAAGTTTCGCCGGAAATCCCTCAAATCCAAGACGCGGTCAACTCGATTTCTGTCCTTAAATCGCCCACAACTAACCCCAAAATACTCCTCTCAACTAACCACAAACAACCCGGTCGACACCAGCCGGCGATTGGAATTTCAGAGAGGGGGCTTCGCCCCTCCCTTTCCGTCTCTGGGTCTCTCTTTGTTGTTAAGAGAGAGAGAGAAATGAAAATTTTATATAATGTTTTGATTTTTTGCGAAATTGCCCTTAAGTCCCAATTTTCCAAAACTTAGTGATTTCAGTCCCTTTGATTTAAAGGCATTTCAAATCTGCAGCCCTAAGTTTTAAGCAATTGTTATTTAAGCCCTGCAGTTTTTTTTTTAAATATCCGAGTCAGCCTCATGTTATTCTGAAAATTTTATTTAAGTCCTAATTCTTTAAGTTTTAAATCTTATAAAAATGTCAAAGTTAGCCCCCAATATTTTATTTTGTGTAAACACCCAAATTTACTCCAAACTTCTAATTTAAATTTATTTTTTGGCTAGACGACGCGAACGGACGACTAGAGACTTGAAGTTTTTCCCGCTCGATACATATACTCGTTAAGCTTTGATGTAGACTCATACTCTATAATTTATTTAGCTATGATTTGCATGTGAATCTGAAATTATGTAAATCATATATGATGTTATGTTCATGCGATTAACCATGAGGGGTAAGACGGGCAAATGCTCTCCCGAAAATGGTGTATGAAGAAGAAATGTTATAAGCGCTATAACTTCCATGCATAATTGCATGTTGAATTAAGACAAGACAAGGCTACTTTCCGCACTTATGTGAATATATGTGATATGTTATGATGTTATGAGAAAAATATGTTAGCATGATTACAGGTTTATGTGCAAATTTATGGATTAAGTGAATTATTTGGTTATGAGTTTACTGAGTATTTCTTAGAAATACTCACCCCGTTATTAACAATTTTTGCAGGCATCAGAAGCGGTGGCGAGTGATGGAGACAAGTGGCAAAGAAATAATTAAATGATATTCTAAATATTAAAATTTCCGTTTATTTTAAGTTGAACTTTATTTTGGTACCGACTATGGAGGATTTAAATTTTAAATTTTATGAATGATTGGAATAATATTTAAAATTTCAGTTATTCCGCTAAATGAATATTTTTGTAAAATTGAGTCTGACGACGATGATGTGGCGTTTCGAGTATTTAGAACTCGGGGCGTTACATTTGACGAGGAAGACAAAGTACTGGGACTTGGCCAATCAATAGCACGATGCGAGATTAGATTGCGCGAGCTCGAGGATGAGCAGAAAAAGATAAAACAAGAACAGGAAGCTTTGAAGGCACAGCTCGATGAAGCCAAGGACGAGGCTGAAGAGCTGAGGTTGGAGCTCGAGCGTACTAAAAAGGACCTTGTTGAAAAGGTGTCCGCTGCTGAAAACGCTCGGCTGTCGGCAGTTGAAGATTTCAAAAAGTCCGCCGAGTTCAGCCTCCTTCAAGGGGACTACGCGTCGGGGTCATACAACTATGCTTTCAAGCAAGCCCGTGCTTTAGTCAGAGCTAGAGGTGCGGAGGTTCGACCCGAAGACCTCAGGGCTGAACCTGATTGATGCGAATCCCTTTGGTGATTAAACCAAAAATTCCCACAACAATGTTTGTATCAACCCAAGAAAGCTAAAAAAGGTAATAAATGAGGAATCTTGACCCAAGTTTAACCTAACCAAAATTCTAAGGAAGTTAACCCTAGCCCAATGGAGAGATTAAGACAAATACCAAGACTTGTGGAATAAACATCAACAAATACACAAGAACAAACTCTCTATATATAAGTTGAATAAAATTCAAAGAAATAGTTACAAGATAAAGAAAGGATTATACCTCTCCAAAGCTCCCAAGGAGTGTTCTTCAATGTCTAAAAAACTACCTAGGGTTTGGAAAACTTTGCAAGTATATACAAAAAAGTGAAAGATAAAAGTTTGAGAAATTGCACAAAAAACCGCGCTATTACATTCGGGAAACTTTCGGTCGACCGAACCGGTCGATCGAAACTATTTCGGTCGAACACCTGGTCGACCGAAATGGCATTTTCGGTCGTACGAAGGTCAGCCGAACCCGCCTGAAGCTACGTCTCAAAATCCTGCAGAGTTTCGGTTGACTGGATGGACTTTCGGTCGACCGAAATGTCCCGAGCTTCCAAACTTAGGCAATTGACCTCGACCTTGCTCTCTTCCATGTGGACTTGATTTTGGAGCTTGAAAATGAGTCCCGCCATCGACTCTTGGACCTCTTTAGCCTTGGATCTTGTCATGGGCCCCACCGGTATTCTTATAGAGGGTTGACCTGTTTGACTTTGACTCGATTGACTCCCTGGATTCTCATCATCCCCTCCCTCTTGAAAATGATTCGACCTCGAATCTTCACCTGCATCAAAAGGGGATAAGTCAGAGACGTTAAAAGAAGCCGATACATTGTACTCACCAGGAAGGTCAAGTTTGTAAGCATTGTCATTGATTTTCTCTAGGATTTGGAAGGGGCCATCACCACGTGACTGTAATTTTGACTTTCTTTGAGTCGGGAATCGCTCCTTCCTCAAATGCAACCACACCCAATCACCGACCTCAAATGTCATTTGTTTTCTGCCTTTGTTGGTACTGGAGGCATATTGTTCATTCTTCTTCTCGATTTGGAGCTTGACTTTCTCGTGGAGAGATTTTACTAACTCCGCCTTTCTTTTCCCATCTAAACTACCCCTTTCATCAATAGGTAAAATAATCAAATCCAAAGGAGTTAGAGGGTTAAAACCATAAACAATCTCGAATGGAGAAAAAGAAGTAGTAGAATGAACACTTTGATTATATGCAAATTCAACAAAAGGTAAACACTCTTCCCAATTCTTTAGGTTGCCCTTAAGGACGGTGCGAAGAAGTTGTGTTAAAGTTCTATTAACCACCTCAGTTTGGCCATCGGTTTGGGGATGACAAGTTGTTGAAAACAAAAGTTTAGTTCCCAATTTCCCCCACAAGACCTTCCAAAAGTGGCTAAAGAATTTAACGTCCCTATCCGACACAATGCTCCTAGGAACCCCATGGAGTGGCACTATTTCCCTAAAGAATAGGTCGGCTATATGAATGACATCATCGGTTTTATGACAAGCAAGGAAATGCGCCATTTTACTAAACCTATCTACAACCACAAAGATGGAATCACTACCCTTTTTTGACCTAGGCAACCCTAAAATGAAGTCCATAGAAATTTCCGTCCAAGGTTCACTAGGGACAGGTAGGGGTGTATATAATCCATGCGGTTCTACCTTGGACTTTGCCTTCCTACAAGTTATGCACCGAGAACAAATTCTCCCAACATCTCTACTCATTTTAGGCCAAAAGAAATGTTCTTGTAAGATTTCCAAGGTTCTCCTTACCCCAAAGTGACCCATTAATCCCCCGCCATGGGCCTCCCTTACCATCAACTCCCTCAATGAGCAATTTGGCACACAAAGTTTACCTTCTCGAAACAAAAAACCCTCATGCCTATAATACTTACCAAATCCAACCCTCTCACATGATATAAATATACTAGCAAAATCCGCATCATGCACATACAAGTCCTTAATGCTCTCAAAACCCAACAATTTAGCACTCCAGGTAGTAATAAGAGCATACCTTCGAGAAAGGGCGTCATGTACCACATTCTCCTTACCTTGTTTGTATTTGATGACATAGGGAAAAGTTTCCACGTACTCCACCCATTTGGCATGCCTCTTGCTCAACTTCCCTTGCCCCTTCAAGTGCTTCAATGACTCATGGTCGGTGTGGATGACGAACTCTCTAGGCCACAAGTAGTGGTGCCATGTCTCTAACGATCTCACCAACGCATAGAGCTCCTTGTCATAGGTGGGGTAGTTCAGGGCGGCTCCACTGAGCTTCTCGCTAAAATAGGAAATCGGCCTTCTCTCCTGCATCAAAACTGCTCCAATACCTGTGCCTGAAGCATCACATTCAATCTCAAAAGTTTTATCAAAATTAGGCAAGGATAAAACCAGGGCGGTGCACAATTTGTTCTTTATTTCATTAAAGGCCTTTTCTTGCGCCTCCCCCCATTTAAACCCAACATGTTTTTTAACAACCTCGGTAAGTGGTGAAGCTAGTGTGCTAAAATCTTTGACAAAACGATGGTAAAAACTAGCTAACCCTTGGAAGCTTCTTACCTCGGTGACACTTGTGGGAGTGGGCCATTCCTTAATGGCTTAGATCTTCTCCTCATCGACCTCTATTCCCTTAGTACTAATTACAAATCCAAGAAAGACCACACTCTTCATGCAAAAATTACACTTGTTGAGGTTAGCATACAATTGTTCTTCTTTCAAAACCACAAGTACACTTCTCAAGTGTTCAATATGCTCATTCAAATTTTTGCTATAAATCAAAATATCATCGAAGTAAACTACCACAAATTTTCCAATGAATGCACGCAAAACATGGTTCATTAATCTCATAAAAGTGCTCGGTGCATTAGTGAGACCGAAGGGCATAACCAACCACTCATATAAATCATATTTAGTTTTAAAAGCGATTTTCCATTCATCTCCTTCTCTCATCCTAATTTGGTGGTATCCACTTCTCAAGTCAATTTTACTAAAAATGCAAGAACCATGCAACTCATCTAGCATATCATCTAACCTAGGAATGTGGTGTCGATACTTTACCGTTATGTTGTTAATGGCTCGGAAATCGACGCACATTCTAAAGGTTCCATCCTTCTTGGGCACCAGTAGCACGGGAACGACACAAGGACTCATGCTCTCACGAACATATCCTTTACTCATCAACTCCTCAACTTGTTTTTGGAGTTCCTTGGTCTCCTCCGGGTTGCTTCGGTATGCCGGTCTATTTGGAATGACGGCTCCGGGGATAAAGTCAATTTGATGCTCGATGCCTCTAATGGGTGAAAGCCCACTAGGCATTTCCTCCGGGAAGACATCCTCGAACTCCTGCAACAAAGAAGTAGCTAAAGTGGGGAGGGAAGTGTGAGGGTCATCAAGTGTAAGGAGGGACTCCTTATAGACCAACAAAAGAATTGAATGATTTTCTTTTAAAGCTCTCTCTACATCACCTTTACTAGCATAAAAACTCATTTTTTCTCAATATCTTTTGCTCTCTTTCTTTTTTCTTGCATATCCTCTTTTCGTTTTTCACTACTTTTTCCCCTCTTTTTTCTCACTTTCGTTTTGCCCCTCACTCAACTCCATCTTTTTTCTTCTTCTTTCTTTTTCCTCCTCCTCCTCCTTCTTGAGTTTCAATTGGTCCTTGTAAACTTCTTCCGGACTCAAAGGTAGGAGTGTCACGGGCATTCCATTCATTTGGAAACTACACCGATTTTTCCTACCATCATGCAATACCCTCCTATCATATTGCCATGGCCGCCCCAATAATATATGTGTAGCTTGCATGGGCACCACATCACAAAGTACTTGATCCTCATAGGTCACTATGTTGAAAATAAGTAATACTTGCTTGCTTACTTTCAACTCACCATAATCACTCAACCATTGTAACTTATAAGGGTTAGGATGTGGCATTAAAGGTAATCCCAACCTCTCGACCATACTAGTGCTAACTACATTGGTGCAACTCCCCCCATCAATGATGAGACTACACGCTTTGTCCTTCACAAGACACCTAGTATGGAAGATATTCTCCCTTTGCTTAGCTGCCTCATCCACCTTGGCTTGGGTGTTGAGAGACCTAATGGTGACTAAAGACTTGGGTGGACTAACAATTCCCTCCACCTCTTCTTCCTCGCCATCACTATCTCCTCTACATGGCATCCCCTCTTCGTCATCTTCATCTTCCGAGTACCACTCCCCATTTCTAATAATCATCACCCTATTGTTAGGGCACTCTCGAGCATAATGTCCCCGTCCTCTACACTTGAAGCATTCTATATCTCGACTCCTAGAAGTGGTAGGAACAACCTTTGGTTTATCCTTGACGAAGCTAACGTCCTTTCCCTTGGAGGTTTCAATATTGTCCTTAAGTGGTGCCTTATCAACCTTTTCACTCCCCCACTTAGACTTCCAATTGGAACTAGGACCCCCCAAGAATTTTTCTTGTCCCTTTCTTTTAAATTGTTCCTTCTTCTTCAATTGAGCTTCCACTTTAATAGCCATGTGTACCAACTCCTCTATCTCAACATAATGGTGTAATTCAACCACATTGGCTATCTCCCTATTCAACCCACTCATGAATCGAGCCATAGTGGCTTCTCTATCCTCCTCTATGTCGGCCCTCATCAAAGTTTTCTCCAACTCCTTGTAATAATCTTCAACACCCTTTGTTCCTTGAGTAAGAGTTTGTAGTCTTTGATAGAGCCCCCTATAGTAGTGACTTGGTACAAATCTTTTTCTCATAAGGCTCTTCAACTCATCCCAAGTATCCACACTACCCTCTAAATTTCTTCTCCTAGTGAGTAATACATTATCCCACCAAGCTAAGACATAGTCGGTAAACTCCACTACCGCTAACTTAACCTTTTTATCCTCGGCGTACCTATGACATTCAAAGATCAATTCTATCTTCCTCTCCCATTCTAAATAGGCATCCGGATCACTCTTCCCATGGAAAGAAGGAATTTTCATCTTGATACTACCAAGATTACCATCCACTCCATCCCTACCCCTAGGGTTCCTCCCATGACCTCGACCGACTCCCCTCACATTCCTTCCTCCTCTATTCCTACCCATGTTCCAATTTTGGTCACTACCTCCTTCACTCTCCAATTCATCATCATCAACATCATCATCCTCATATTCATCTCTAGGCCTTCTCCTATCACCCCTCCTAACATTATCATCCCTTGGAGGTGGAACTTCCCTCCTAGTCTCCAACCTCGCTAATCTACCCTCCAACCTTCCCCCCATATCCGCCATAGTAACCGTGAGAGCTTGTATCATATCCCTCAACTCTTGAGTTTGTGCATTAGAATCTTGTCCACTGGAAGTATGTGTATTAGCCATGGAGTGTAAGTGTGCAAGTGTCCTCACAAAATATTTTTGCTCGTGTTTCACTCAATTAGGTTTTTTCCCTCTAATGAGCTCACCACTCTTGCCTTTTACCACTCTTCACTTTCTTACCCAAACTTCCCAAGGAACGTAATTCAACTAAATAGAGAATTCAATTCTTGTGTAGCACAAATTCCACAAATAATAAGAGGAATCAAGGAAGGATTGACACAAAAGCAAGTAGAATTTAGTTGCTTACTACTATACAAGGTAGTAAGGATTTGAATTTGATCAACAAGATTTTCAAGGGTATAGTCTCAATAACTCGATGTAAGACACAAGGAATTCAAATAGGAATGTGTTTGGTAATTGAAATGTAGGATTCAATATGGAAACACTCTTGGAACATTTTGTCAAACACTTAGGATGCAACTTGAATAGTTAAAGATTTTCAAGTGTTTGTTCAAATGTAACCCCAACAAACCTTCAAATTGATAACAAATACAATGCCCAATATGTAGGAATCATGGAATATTTATGGCATATAAATTTCCCCCAATTTTTTTTTTTTGCAATTTTCGTTTTTTTTTTCAAGAACAACAACAATAAATGTAAATATAGGACTACCAATTTTAGAGCCAAGCTCTGATACCAAATGATGCGAACCCCTTTGGTGATTAAACCAAAAATTCCCACAACAATGTTTGTATCAACCCAAGAAAGCTAAAAAAGGTAATAAATGAGGAATCTTGACCCAAGTTTAACCTAACCAAAATTCTAAGGAAGTTAACCCTAGCCCAATGGAGAGATTAAGACAAATACCAAGACTTGTGGAATAAACATCAACAAATACACAAGAACAAACTCTCTATATATAAGTTGAATAAAATTCCAAGAAATAGTTACAAGATAAAGAAAGGATTATACCTCTCCAAAGCTCCCAATGAGTGTTCTTCAATGTCTAGAAAACTACCTAGGGTTTGGAAAAACTTTGCAAGTATATACAAAAAAGTGAAAGGATAAATTGCACAAAAAACCCCGCTATTACATTCGGGGAACTTTCGGTCGACCGAACCAGTCGACCGAAACTATTTTGGTTGAACACCTGCTCGACCGAAATGGCATTTTCGATCGTACGAAGGTCAGCCAAACCCGCCTGAAGCTACGTATCAAAATCCTGCAGAGTTTCGGTCGACCGGATGGACTTTCGGTCGACCGAAATATCCTGAGCTTCCAAACTTAGGCAATTGACCTCGATCTTGCTCTCTTCCATGTGGACTTGATTTTGGAGCTTGAAAATGAGTCCCGCCATCGACTCTTGGACCTCTTTAGCCTTGGATCTTGTCATGGGCCCCACCGGTATTCTGATAGAGGTTTGACCTGTTTGACTTTGACTCGATTGACTCCCTAGATTCTCATCACTGATCTTACTGAAGGGTTGGTTTTGTCAGAATCAGAAGATGGCCCCGACGATGAGGATAACGAGGAGGAACTTGACGTCGTGGATAAAAATACCTCGAACTAGATTCTGTATCCCCGCCCCTTCAGTCTATACAAAACAATTGAAATATTTTGTGTTTTGAATATATGTATTTGTCTCGAGCTTTTTTCTAATTATCCGCATTGGATGTACGACCACTCAAATAATGCTAACACCGAGCAAGGGATTAATAATGAACAGTGTACTAACCCCGAGCAACGGATTAATAACGAACACTATGTACTAACCCCGAGCAACGGATTAATAATGAACACTATGTACTAACGCCGAGCAAGGGATTAATAATGATCACTGTGTACTAACCCCAAACAAGGGATTAATAATGAACATTTTGTACTAACCCTGAGCAAGGGATTAATAATGAACATTATGTACTAACCCCGAGCAAGGGATTAATAATGAACATTATGTACTAACCCCGAGCAGGGGATAAATAATGAACACTGTGTAGAAACCCCGAGCAAGGGATTAATAATGAACATTATGTACTAACCCCGAGCAGGGGATAAATAATGAACACTGTGTAGAAACCCCGAGCAAGGGATTAATAATGAACATTTTGTACTAACCCCGAGCAAGGGATTAATAATGAAAATTATGTACTAACCCCGAGCAATAGATTAATAATGAACACTGTGTGGAACCCCCGAGCAAGGGATTAATAATGATCATTATGTACTAACCCTGAGCAAGGGATTAGTAATGAACACTGTGTACTAACCCCGAGCAAGGGATTAATAATGAACACTGTGTACTAACCTCGAGCAAGGGATTAATAACGAACATTATGTACTAACCCCGAGCAAGAGATTAATAATGAACATTATGTACTAACCTCGAGCAAGGGATTAATAATGAACACTATGTAGAAACCCCGAGCAAGGGATTAATAATGAACATTATGTACTAACCCCGAGCAAGGGATTAATAATGAACATTATGTACTAACCCCGAGTAATGGATTAATAATGAACACTGTGTAGAACCCCCGAGCAAGGGATTAATAATGATCATTATGTACTAACCCCGAGCAAGGGATTAATGATGAAAATTATGTACTAACCCCAAGCAAGGGATTAATAATGAACATTATGTACTAACCCCGAGTAAGGTATTAATAATGAACAATGTAGAAACCCCGAACAAGGGATTAATAATGAACACTATGTACTAACCCCGAGTAAGGGATTAATAATGAACATTATGTAGAAACCCCGAGCAAGGGATTAATAATGAACGTTATGTACAAACCCCCGAGCAATTAACTAACCCCGATCATCAAGAAACGTAACTATGAAGAAGTCGTTATTGATGATGCTCGGGGCTAATCGTTGTGATGCCTGACTCGGGGTCAGCCTTTGAAATTCCTGCTCGTGGGAAAGGCTTTGTGTGCTTCCTCGTAGGGAAGGCTTTCGAGTACTTGCTCGTGGACAAAGCTTTGTATGCTTCCTCATGGGGAAGGCTTTCGAGTGCTTACTCGTGGGCAAGGCTTTGTGTGCTTCCTCGTGGGGAAGGCTTTCGAGTGCTTGCTCGTGGGCAAGGCTTTGGAGTTCAACAACATAATTGGACAGAAATATCTTTTATTTACATGTCTTTGGGGAAATAAAAGCTGGCTCGTAGGCCGTAACTGAAATTAAACTTAAAAAATAAAATTTACTGAAAATTAAAGGGAATGAACTACAAAGTTTGGTTCTGCTACTTGTAGTAGATTTTTCAAGTTATCTGCATTCCAAGGTCTTGGGAGTGGCGTTCCTGTGAGATCCCGAAGACTGTATGATCCTCCTCGAGTCTGTCGTATTACTTCATAGGGTCCTTCCCAAGCAGGCCCAAGTTTCCCTGGTGGATGGCCAGCTGCTCCTGCTTTCCTCAGCACAAGATCTCCTGCCCTAAACTTTCTTGGTGTGACCTTGCTGTTGAAGTACTTGGCCGCTCTACTCTGGTATGATGCTATCCTTGTGCTTGCCTGCTCACGAACTTCCTCAAGCAAGTCAAGGTGTTCGCAAGTGCATTCTCCTTCCATATTTGGGAAAAGACGCCTGTGACTGGGCATGCCTACTTCAATGAGGATTGTGGCCTCTATCCCGAAGGCAAGCATGAATGGAGTTTCCCCAGTAGCTGTTCGGTGTGTGGTCCTGTAAGACCAAAGTACGACTGGTAGATCCTCGGGCCAAGAGCCTCGTGCATCTCCTATCCTTGTGCGAAAGTCTTGGAGTATTATTCTGTTCGTCACTTCTGTGAGCCCATTACTCTGGGGGTGTGCAACTGATGTCTGGAGGTGATCAATATGAAGACTTGCACAAATTTTCTTGAACTGTGCGTTATCAAACTGCCTGCCATTGTCGGTTATCAATACTCTTGGTAGGCCAAACCTGCATATGATAGATTTCTAAACGAAATATCTTAGTTTGGGTTCTGAAATTGTTGCTAGGGGTTCTGCCTCCACCCACTTAGGTTGCGTTTGATAGCGAGAGTGGAATTTGGATAGAAAGAAAATGAATTCTAGGGAAATGAATTCCTGAGAATTGAATTCTTGGGAATTGGAAGTTTAATGTGTTTGATTGGTTTAATTTGTTAGGTGAAAAAAGTGGGGAATTTTTCAACTTTTGTTGTTTGATTGACATTATTTTACATGGCAAATAAAGCAAAATTTAGCTATTGTAATAAAAAAAAAATATTTTTTTAATTTTTTCACACATTTGTACCTTATAATAATAATGTTAATTTTTGCAAAAAAATAAAATTAATTAACAACAACAAAATAGATCAAACGTAACGAAATTGATACGCGATTTTGACTGGAAAATAAATTCTCCTAGGTAGGCTAGAAAACAAATTCCTCAAAAAACCGGAAAAGAAGTGCGTGAATGGAAATTGTGGAATTTTGATTGCCTAGAAAATTATGCAAATCAAACACTCAAAAGTTGGAAAATGAATGGAAAATAGCTGAATTCCATGGAAAAACAACCATATCAAACACAGCTTTAGTGAAATATTCAACTGCCACTGCTATGAACTTCAACTGTCCCCGCGCAATGGGAAAAGGGCCCAAGATATCGATTCCCCACTGTTCAAACGGTCCTAGACACTGGATAGGAGTTTGATCTTCAGCTGGTTGGTGGATGATATTCCCGTGCCTCTGACACTTGTCACACTTCTTCACATAATCTATTGCATCCGTCCTCATGGTCGGCCAATAGTATCCGTATCTGAGGAGTCTGTGGGCTAATGACCTAGCACCCTGATGATTCACACACATACCCTCATGTACTTCTGCAAGAGCTTGAGCAACTTTAGAAGCTTTGAGACATCTGAAATAAGGCAGTGTAAAACTCCTTCTGAAAAGAACTCCGTTTATCATGCAGTATCTTGCTGCTCTTTGTTTGATGGTCCTGGCCTCTTTCTGGTCACCGGGGAGACTACCCTCAGTTATATATTTGATGATGGGGTCCATCCAGGATGACTCATGATCGATGTCCATGATGGCAGGCTTCGGGTCAATACTGGGATGTAACACATATTTTATATGAACTGTTCTCTCAAGACTATCAACACCCATGAACACAAGTCTAGAGAGTGAATCGGCCTTGGTGTTTTCTGATCGAGGTATTTTCATAATTTCACAACTTCCGAACATCCTCTGCAGGTCGTGAACACGCAGGTAGTACAAACTCATCTTCTCCTCTTTCTTCTCGAATGTGCCATCGATTTTCCCTACTACAAGCTGGGAATCACTGTATACCTTTACATGATCAAGTTCAAGGCCATGAGCAACCTCAAGCCCAATGATGACGACTTCATATTCTGCTTCGTTGTTTCAAATTCAAATATCAGAGCGCATTGTATCTCAACGTGTCCGTCCGGGCTTATAAGTATGACCCTTGCACCCGACCCCGAGGAGTTAGATGCTCCATCCACATAAATTTTCCAACACCGCTGGGGTATGTTCGGGCTATTAACTGGCCCCCGAGGCCTTGGTGTGAGCTCTGCAATAAAGTCCGCCAAGGCCTGTGCCTTAATCGATGGTCGGGGCTTGAACTCAATATCAAATTCTCCAAGCTCAATGGCCCATTTAAGCAATCTTCGGGATACATCGGGCTTCTGAAGTATATGTTTCAAGGGCTGATTTGTAAGTACCACGATCGTATGTGATTGGAAGTACTGCCTCAACTTCCTTGCAGCTACAACTAGTGCCAGCGCCAATTGTTCTGCAAGGGTGTAACGGGTTTCGGCGTCAAGGAGGACTTTGCTGACATAGTATATGGGATGCTGGACTCGACCAACCTCCTTGACGAGCACTGCGCTTACTGCATTTTGAGAAACGGCCAAGTATAAGGATAGCACATCTCCTGGACTCGATTTTGTAAGCACAGGAGGCATTGCTAGGGATTCTTTCAGATGTTGCAGCGCATGCTCACATTCCTCATTCCATTCGAAGTTCTTATTTCCCCTGAGTATTCTGAAGAAGGGGAAACACTTGTCAACTGCTCTTGACATGAACATGTTAAGCGCTGCTACCCGACCTATCAGCTTCTGAACATCTTTTCTATTTTTGGGAGATTCCATGGAAATTAGAGCCTGTATTTTATTGGGGTTGGCCTCTATACCCCGATGAGTGATCATGAAACCTAAAAACTTCCCTGATGACACTCCAAACACGCATTTAGCTGGGTTCAGTTTCATCTTGTACTTTCTGAGCGTGAAGAACACCTCCTCGAGGTCCTGAATGTGTTTGTCAGCTTCTGTGCTTTTGACAACCATGTCATCAACATATGCCTCAATGTTTTTCCCAATCAATCCTGCAAACACATTGTTTATCAACCTTTGGTAAGTTGCCCCAGCATTCTTTAGGCCAAAGGGCATGACCTTATAAAAATAGATCGCTGAATCAGCCATGAACGATGTTTTTTCCTGATCATCCTCTGCCATTGGGATTTGGTGGTAACCTAAAAATGCGTTAAGGAAGCTGTACATTCTATGGCCCGAAGTGCTGTCCACGAGGTTTTCGATTCGTGGTAATGGATAGCTGTCCTTGGGGCATGCTTTATTCAAATCAGTATAGTCTACACAAACTCGCCACTTGCCATTGCTCTTCTTCACCAAGACCACGTTTGCAAGCCAGTCAGGGTAATGAACTCCCCTGATGAACCCTGCCTTTAAGAGCTTACCAATCTCTTCTTGAATCACAATTCGACGATCTGGAGCAAACTGCCTCTTCCTTTGTGTAATGGGTCGTGCCTCGGGATTCACATTTAACCTGTGCGCGGCAATTTCGGGCTCAATTCCAGGCATGTCCTCAACACTCCAGACGAACACATCGATGTTTTCTTTCAAACACTGTGTGAGCATGGTTTTTACACTATCATCGAGATCCCGACCAATGATGACATTTTTCCCTGGTCCAACCTCGACCTCCGACAATTCCTCAACTGGCGAAAGCCTACCTCGGTGCTCGAGGTCAGGCTCCAACGCATCTACCTATGCAACTTCAGCTGGAAGGTTTTTGACACTAGTAACATAACACTGCCTTGCTATTGTTTGATCTCCCCGAACAACCCCCACACCTTCTACTGTAGGAAATTTCACGGCAAGATGGAATGTTGACACTATTGCTTTGATGATGTTCAACAGTGGTCGGCCAAGTATTGCCTTGTACGTCATTGGAGCCCTCACAACATGAAACATCGTGATTTCTGTTACATGCTTGGGGTCCGTCCCCAATGTCAAAGGAAGCTCGGTTGTGCCTTCGGGCATGATGATACTCCCCCAAATCCCTGTAGGGGAGTTCTGATAGGTCTCAAGCTGCTTGCTAATATCCCCATTTTAATAAAAGTCTCATGTGATAACACATTAGCTGCGCTTCCATTGTCTACCAGTACTCTCCTCACCTCGTAGTTGGCTATGATTGCTGTAACTACTATAGCATCGTCATGAGGGGTGATCACTCCTTCCATGTCGTCAGACCCAAATGTGATGTCCGGGTGACAAATATGCCCGGCCCCCGAAGACTGTCTGGCATTTATTTTGCGCCCATTTTGTGTGTCTCCCCCTGAAGCTGTTCCACCGATGATAACATTGATTGTTCCAGCCGTAGGCTTGTTATTCCTCGGCGGCTGATCTTGCTCACGATCACGCTTCTACCGTTTGTCATCCCCCACATATGTCTTTAGGAAACCCCTCTTGATCAATGCTTCTATCTCTCGCTGTAAGGCGTAGCAAGTCTCTGTGGTGTGTCCGTGGTCACGATGAAAATCACAGTACTTGCTCTTGTCACGTGTATCTGGCGGGGACCTGATTCTGGCTGGCCACTTCAATTCTTTCATATCTTTGATTTCCATAAGGATGTCGGCTCGAGGGGTGTTCAAGGGAGTGAAAGAAGGCGGTTGCTCAGTCCTTGCTTTTCCCCGATCATCTCGATCACGCCCCTGCCTCGAACTGTCCTCACGCTGCCTCTTTCGATCGTTTCTGCTATCCTTTCGTTCAGATTTTTCGAGGGTTGTATCACTCTTCTTCGGATACGTAGCTTCATCCATATTCACGTACTTCTCAGCCCGAGTGAGAAGGTCAGTCACAGATTTTGGCGGTGTTTTTGATAGGGACATCTTGAAGGCCTCACACCTTACAGCCTGAGTAAGAGCTGATAAGGAAGCAGAAATATGGAGATCGGGAACTTGCAGCCTTTCTGCGTTGAACCTGGTCATGAATTCGCGCAGTGTCTCATTCTGTCCTTGGCTGAGTCTCATGAGCGAAGCAGCTGTCTTCCTTATATGCTTACTACTTGTAAAGAAGGCCGAGAATTTATTAGCAAGGTCTGCGAATGTTGGAATGGAGTTTGGTTCAAGAGTAGAGAACCAATCCCGAGCAGCGCTTGTCAAAGTTTGGGGGAAAGCCTTACACATAACTTGATCGGGGGCAACTTGCAAATTCATGACATCAGTGTATATATTAAGGTGGTTCACCAGATCGGTTGTACCATCATACTCTTTAATCCTCGGGAACTTGAACATGTCTGGTAGAGGAAAGGCCAAAACATCTGGCGTGAATGGAGTGTTCGAGGTGAACCCTGCTGGGGCCTGTGTATTTTGTCGCATACCCGCTGCTATTCCTTCCTGGATAATTCTCGCGAGCTCGGCAGGGGGCATGGCCACTGTTCTTGAACTCATAACGTTTGGTGGTGATGGAGGAAATCCCGAAGTACTGGCCCTACCAGTATTTGGGGCATGGTTCTGCGGCTGGACCCTTGAAGCATTCCCTTCCTCGGGCGTCGGGGTACCGCGTTGGTTCTGCTGCGTGAGCATTTGCATAAGGGTAGCCACCTGTTGACGAAGCTCCTCCAATGCTGTCTGGGTATCAGCAACGGGTTGGGGGTGTGATGTTTGGTTTCCTGGTAGCGTGGACTGGTCTGGTGGTGTTGCCTGGGGTACCTGCTCTCCCCCGACAGTGTGATCATGGGCAGGTAAGTTTGCTTGCAGAAGTTCAGAACGTGTATTAACCATGGCTTCTAGTTATGTTTCCCACAGACAGCGCCAATGATGAAGCAAAAAATCGTACCTCAATATTCCGAGCTTGAGCAGCAAGCTAGCACGAACTGGAACTTCGAATACCTGCAATAAAGGCGAGGATGTGTGTCCTCGTCGCCCCCCCCCCCCCCCCCGATGCTTAAGTCAGTAAAGAGGAAGGGAAAAATTTATGCAAGAGGCTATAAGCTGGAAGAAAATAATTATTGTGTACCTGTATTATGATTGAGAGCCACGTATTTATAGAGATATCTAGACGAGTTATAATAGGACTGAAATAACTTCATTGTATGAGTCCTGTTAGGAATCATCCTCCTACTTTTTAGGGATTGTGTTATCAGATGTCGGATTAGGAGATAACTCCTAGCATTCGTAGAAAACATATATTCCACGTTAGATAGGGGACCCCACAACTGGACACGAGGAAGGCCTCGAGCAGTTATGACCCGACCAACATGTGTGCTTGAATATGCGAAGTATCTCCTCAGGGGTATATCTTCCTCGGGGGTGTCGCATTAGGCATGCGGACGATGTGTATGGTCGGGGTGCAAATTCATGGTCATGCTTGAGAAATTTTTTTAATCGATGTTCATCAAAGAGTTTGATAACTCATCATTTAGAATTTGTTTGACATAACTTTTGCTTCACAAGAAAGTTAATTTTGGTTTGAAACATATTTTCTAAAAAAGCTTTTTGTTTTGAAAGTGCCTTTAAAGGAAGTCGCATTGAATTTGCTTCGTCTAAAATGTCATCTAATTAGAAGAAACACATTAATAAAATTAGCCAAACGAATTTAAAAGCAATTTTTGAAAATCAAAAGTTCATTGTGATTTCTCAAAAGTATGTCAAACAAGTCCTTAGTACAACCTTCCTATACCTTCTTCGATTGATTCTATTTACGAGGACAGAGAGTTAAACTAAAACTAGAGTTTTCTATAACTTGAGATTGCAAAGATTATGGTCTAACAAAATCAATATATAGTCCCCTCGAAAAACACTAAAGTATGCCAATTACAAAGACCAAGCTCTGTGTCCTATATTTAAGTTTTAACTTGCTGGGTGTCAATTGAATTAGATCTGGGGGGTCGTTTCACTAAAAGGCAATCGACGTATAGATTGTTTAATTTCGGTTATTTAACTTCAATTTCATTTTAATTTGATTTCACAACTTTTATATATATATATATATATATATATATATATATATTCAAATTGATCGTTCTATTTTTAATTTGTAACACGACTAATAATAGACTATTCCAAATAACTTGTACATCGTGTTGCCAAAAGCCATGTTATTATTTTTAAATGAGGGATTGTGCATGTTCACAAATGACACGAACATCAAATTTTATTAGTTTTGACAATTGTATAGATGAAATAATTCAATTGAAATAAAAATATAAGTCGAGTAATCAAACTAAAAAATTGAAGTTGAATGATTAAGAGAAACAAAGGTGACTAGACTTATTGTGCAAAATTTAGAAACAACATATTTCCATAAATCAATTATTAATAATATTTTTTTTAAAAAATTTCTTTTTAATCGTATATTTTTGCTCAAAAATATTATATTCTATCTTTAAAAAAAAAATTACCAAAAAATAAATTAGTGATGCGGACAGCTTAAAGATGGACATGAAAGTCCGTATCAATACTTGTGCAAAAATTCAACGTGAGATAATTATTCCCATCTAAGACTGGATCTAATGAAGTGACGAAAAATATACTTTTTTTGCTCAAGAGTCAAGAATTTTTTAACTTCTTTAGGCAATCATTACAATTTTTAAATAATTTGGCTATTGTTCAGAGGCACGGCTTTGGTTTATAATCATTTTTTTCATGCATTTCGACATGGCTGGATGGTTAAAAATTAGAGAGAGAAAAAATGTGTGATTAAAAAATTGTATTGAAAATTGTGGAGTTTAAAATTTAGTTTATAAACCAAAAAACTTCAAGATCCGAACAGTGACTAATTTCTTACATCTTCTCTATCCACATTTTACCTCAAAAACATAAGCAATCCGATATATAGTTGCTGCAGTGTTGTCAAACAAAGCCTTAATGCACTGTTAGACGGCTCCATGAGCATTTATAAATGGTTTATTGTTGTTTTCTAAATAAAATATATTGTTAAAACGTGATTTTAAAAATGTGTGTGACTAAAATATTGTATAAAAAAATACAATTTATAAATGGGTTTATAACACAAGCTTACCATGCTATTAGGGTTTGATAAAAATAAACGAGACAAAAAATATAAAACATAAATTTTAAGGACTATTAAACTTTTTCACTACGTGAAAATCATTATAATCATATAGAATTTTACCCATCAAACCTACAAGTATTTTAGGAAAAATATCATAGATATTATCATATCTACCAATTTTTACAATTTTCCCAACCCTCATAATAAACAAGAAATATCAAAATGTTAGGTGGCGTTCTGTTTGTATTTTATTTTGTATTTTCATTTTCGAAAATGTTTTGTGTTTTGTGTTTTCATTTTTGTTTTCAAATTTGCTGAAAACGCGTTTGGTTTGTCATTTCTGAAAACTGTTTTTGAAAATGAAAAGCTGGAAAACACGTTCTGTTTGAAATTTTGCAGAACACTATTTAAACTATTTTTAATTAATTTGCTTGCAGAATACTACTAACTCCAACTCAAATTTCCTTTCACAATACACTAAAAATATGGTTACATGTAACACACTAATGTGAGCATTAAGAGTCTATATTAACACAGCTTGGTCAGGTTCGGGACTTGAGAAAGCTCTACTTCTATTAAAATCCAGAAAATGCAAGTTCTTTTAAAACCACCAGAGTCCATTTATCATTACATTTTTTGAAATATAACAACAAGAATTCTCATTTAATTTTTTTTTTTAATGTTGATATTGAATTGAATAAAACTTTATTTAAACTAAGTTCCAAGTTAGGGAAATTTTCAAAAAAAAAAAAAAAAAATCTTTATTTAGGCTTAGTTCCAAGTTAGGATAATTATAAAAAAAATAATAAAAAAAATAAAAAAATAAAAACTTTATATTAAGCTTAGTTCTAAGTTAAGATAATTCTATAAAAAAAAAAATCCCAAAACGCGTTTTCCGCGTTTTGGACATTTTTTGTCGAAATACACACAAAACGCCCAAAACGATGTTTCGGGCGTTTTCCGTTTTGTGTACAAATTTTTTTTTTGTTTTCCAAAATGCGTTTTCGAAAATGGTAAAGAGAACGCGTTTTTAGCGTTTTCGAAAATAAAAATAGAAAACGACCTCAAAACAGCAAAGAGAACAGGGACTTAGGCTCTACGATTTTTCCATGAAGTCACGTCTCACCTCCACAAAAGAGAAATTGTCACGTCAATTTCTAATCAAACAATTGATCGCTTCTATTTGGTAACACTGTATGGATTATAAACTAATTTATTTATGATTTTGAGGTAAAAAATAATGATTTAAAATTAGAGAGAGAAAATGTGTATGGTTAAAAAGTAATTTTGAAAATTGTTTAGATTATAATTTGATTTATAATCTAAAAAAAGTTTTCCTCTATTTGGCTCAATGTGAAGAAAGAAATCACCTAATTTGATATCTTCCTAATAGTTAAACAGCACAAATGGTTCCCAAATTTTGAATTTTTTGCGAAAATCGTCACCAACATTTAAATTTTGACATTTATATTCTTAGAATTACAAAATATTGCAAAAATGTCCTCCTACCTTTAGATTTCGTTAATTTCCACCATTAAAAAACATATTAAGGTCATGTTTGACATATTTAGTTTGTAACCTCCAAACGTTTAACGTATTTAATCCCTAACATATTAAGTTCCTATACGTTTGGCACATTTAGTCTCCAACATATTAAACTCATATACGTTTGTATTTAGTCTCTAACATTTTAAATCCCTATTTGAGATCAATTATTTCAAATAATTTGGTTTGTAATTGTAATTTTTAAAAAAATTTGTGGTTAAAAAGTAAAAGAAAAATTGAATTCATTTGTAAATCATTTTATTAATAGAATGTGTTGTTAAAAACGAGTTTTAAATAAATAAAGTTTATTCTGAATTTTTAAAGTGCATAATAAAATATTTAACAATAAATCACCGCATTAACATTTCAACATATTGGTAAAAAATAATAATAATAAATTTACGGAACATAAACAAACAAATACTTTGGACATCATTTTAGGAATTGAATAACAAATATATTTTTATCAGTTCTACTTTTGATTTAGATTTTCGATTTTGAGAATCGATCGATTTGAAAAGTAATATTTTTTTTTTTAAAAAAAAAATTATGCATAAATTAAAAAATATATATATTAAGAGAATGTGTGGAAGAAACGAGTTCTGAAAAAAATGAATTTTTCAAAATTGATTCTGAAAACCGAAAATCAAAAAATATAACTGATAAAAACATATATGTTATTCAATTCCTAAAATGACATCCAATGTATTTGTTCCATGAATTTATTATTATTATTATTTTACCAATATGTTGAACTGTTAATGCGAAGAATTTTTGTTAAATGTTTTATTGTGCACTTTAGAATATTTTTTTTTTTTAAAACTCGTTTCCAACCATACATTTTATCAATCAAAAAATTTACAAATAAATTCAATTTTATTTTATTTTTTATTTTTTACTTTTTAATCAAAATTCTTAAAAAATTTACAATTACAAACTACATTATTTGAAATAATTGGTCTGAAATACGGCTTAATATGTTATGTACTAAATACGACAAACGTATATGGACTTAATAGGTTATTATGAACTAAATATGTCAAATGATTAGAGATTACAAACTAAATATATCAAACATAACCTTAATATGTTAGAGACTATTATCGGAAGAAACTCAAAGGTTATGGACCATTTGTGCTATTTACACGTTTTTAACGGTGAAAACTAAAAGAATTTAATGGTAGGGACAATTTTCGTAATATTTGGTGATTCTGAGGGTATAAATACGAAAATTTAAACGTTGATGATCATTTTCACAAAAAATTCAAAAGTTAAGAAGCATTTGTGTCGTTTACTCCTTCCTAATCAATAAAACTTGATACATATAACAATTAATTTTATTATTACTTCCCAATATTTACTTTCATTTAATCAAATGATGTCCTTTGACGTGTTCCTCAAAAATCTTCATCTTATCAGAAGTAACCAAAATTTTAACATCTTCCACAACTCTTAATCACGATACAGAAATAATCGGCATGCCTTGGACACCTTTTGACAGTTTCAATTCTCTACGCAGAAAATAAACATAATCCACCATATAAGTATGACCACTTAAACTTAACAAAAGATTTTAATAATTTCACTTGCTCGTGTCGAAACAAATTTGTAAGAAATTATGGTACAACTCCATGTTTGGCATTGTTTGGGATCTCATCGGCCATCAACATTAAGTACACCATACACCATGCATCAGTGCCAAAACAATGCCCGTATACAAAAATTTGGACCGCTAGTGTAACATATCTTCCATTGAGTTCGAGTAATTAGCGGAGTCTTCTCCACCTTTTGAACAATGTTATCAGACAAGACCGGAGTCTCCATTATTTATTGAGTTGGTCTTCCTTCAAAAGTTTTGTGCAATCCAAGTTGAATTAGAACATCCACGCCTTCTCACAAATCAAAATTAATTCGCTCGTCAAATTTCTCTACGTCACCTTCAATATTTTTATGACACTCCGAACTAACCTGATACGTTGATAGTAATGTTGGGAATTTAGGTCAATTCCCTTTAATTTGATACGGAATCTTGCTAAGAAAAAATATAAAAACAAGAAATTTTTCGAATTGTCAAAACAAAATTTTTAATTATTACAATTATATAAAATTTTACTCATCAAACTTTAAAGCGTTGTAAGAAAAATATCACAAATTTTATCACATTTATCAATTTCTACACTTTACGCAATCCACAAAGAAAACAAGAAACATCAAAATGTTGTTCTGTTTATTAAAAAAATTTTGTTTAAAAATATGTTTTTTTATGTTTTCGAAGTAAAATATGTGGTTTAAAAGTGAAAAGAGAAAATATGTATGATTAAAAAATAATTTGAAGAATTGTATTGTAAAAAACTTATTTTTAAACAAATTGCCAATCAAAGGCTTAGCCCCTGTTCTCTTTGCTGTTTTGAGGTCGTTTTCTGTTTTTATTTTCGAAAACGCTAAAAACACGTTCTCCTTACCATTTTCGAAAACGCATTTTGGAAAAAAAAAAAAAAAAATTGTACACAAAACACAAAACGTCCAAAACCTCGTTTTGTGTGTATTTCGACAAAAAATGTTCAAAACGCGGAAAACGCGTTTTGGGAATTTTTTTTTTTTTAAGAATTATCTTAACTTAGAACTAAGTTTAATATAAAGTTTTTATTTATTTATTTATTTTTATAATTATCATAACTTGGAACTAAACCTAAATAAAGATTTTTTTTTTTAGAATTATCCTAACTTGGAACTAAGCTTAAATAAAGTTTTATTGAATTCAATATCAACATTACATAAAAAATTAATTGAGAATTCTTGTTGTTATATTTCAAAAAATGCACTGATAAATGGACGGACTCTGGTGGTTTTGAAAGGATTTGCATTTTTTGAATTTCAATAGAAGTAGAGCTTTCTCAAATCTCGAACCTGACCAAGCTATGTTAATATAGACTCTTAATGCTCACATTATTGTGTTGCATGTAACCATATTTTCGGTGTATTGTGAAAGGAAATTTGAGTTTGAGTTAGTAGTATTCTGCAAACAAATTAATTAAAAATAGTTTAAGTAGTATTCTGCAAAATTTCAAACAGAACGTGTTTTCCAACTTTTCATTTTCAAAAACAGTTTTCAGAAATGATAAACCAAACGCGTTTTCAGCAAATTTGAAAACAAAAATGAAAACAGGAAATACAAAACATTTTCGAAAATAAAAATACAAAATAAAATACAAACAGAACGTCACCTTAAGCTCTACAAACTTTCGCCTCGAATAATCTCCAAATTTGTACTCGCAACGTAAGTCAATTGATTTGACTACATCCCAATATTTACTTTCTTTTTTCAGATGCCCTTTGACGTTTATCAAGCTTGTGTTCGACAACTGTTATAACAGGTAATAACTAGTGTAATTTGAATTTTCTAAATAAGATGTACGATTAAAAATTGGATAGAAAATAAATATGTGAATAAAAAGTGATGTTGAAAAATTCGAAGAATTAATTTTACCTAGAAAAAATTTTCGTGAAAAATCAATTGAAAGTGTTTGTTTGATTTAATTTTCTAGGTGGAAAAAGTGAGGAATTTTTCAAGTTTCGTTATTTGATTGACATTATTTTTCATGAAAAATAAAGTAAATTTTGAACCTTTTTTTTTTTTTTAAATACATTTGTACTTCATAATGATAATGTGATTTTTTGGAAAAAAAAGTCAATTAACAATAAAATTAATCAAACGTGATGAAAATAATTTTCCATGTAACATGGAAAAGATTTTCTTAAAAAAGCCAAGAAAAAAGATTTTCTACCGAAACATTGAAAATAGGCGATTGAGAGAGGGGAATGGAAAATGTTTCTTGTCAAATTTTGACAACCAAACACAAGAAAATGGGAAAATAGGAAAAAACTTTTTCCTTGAAAAATTATTGCCAATCAAACAGGCCCTAAATGAATACCGAGAATTCGAACAAATGTTGAGAAAGCTCTCAATACGTGTTTCCTGAATTCAACCTCCAACTATGAACAAACTAGCTTCTAAATTTAGGGGAAAAAAAAATTGTTCGAAATCTCTCAATACATGTTTCCTGAATTCAACCTCCAACTATGAACAATCTAGCTTCTAAATTTAGAGAGAGAGAGAGAGAGAGAGAGAGAGAGAGAGAGAGAGAGAGAGAGAGAGAGAGAGAGATAGATAAGCACAACTTTTTGTTTTGCAAAAGATGTTTGTTTAAACACAAAATAAAGGCGTTACTATTGATATCAAAAAATGACATGGACACGTGTAAAACTCTTAATCAACTTAGGGTAAGAAAATAAGAAGGATTGTAGTAGAAAAGAGTCGAATATGAACAAGGAGGTAGGATTTAAGAACAAACTTTTATAATTAAATGCATTGAGAAATGAAAGAAAAATTGATCAACAAACGTTTGAAAGTAATGTAGTCTTTTCCCCCTTTTTTTGTCTTAGTTTATTATAATGAATCTTCTATTTATAGGAAAAATTAAGTGTTTACTGTATATGAAATAGATATTTTCATTTAACGTTATCTGCTACCTGACTGAACAAATTTGCTAAGCTTTAGAATTGGTTGTATGAATGAAGAATTGCTGTCTAATTAATTGGATTGAAACTACAATGTGTTTTTTATAATATATCAAGGATCTATGCATATAAATAAAATAGGCTAACTTAGGAATAAAAAAAATGTTGAGATTGGATCTCTCTCTCAAAAAAATGTAGAGATTGGATCTCTCTCTCTCTCTCTCTCTCTCTCTCTCTCTCTCTCTCTCTCTCTCTCTCTCTCTCTCTCTCTCTATATATATATATATATATATATATATATATATATAAAAGTCTAATTACTGTGCCGGTTCGCCATATTTTATAAGATTTATAGGGCAAATCTAAATTATACAATGACTCCAATATTTAATTGAATTTTAAAAGGACGCAATCTCCACAAAGTGGTAATAATTAGACTTGACATTAATTAATATCAACAAATTATTAAAAGAAACACAAGATTTGAACGGAGATGGGATGACCGATAGAGAAGAAGAACGTGATCTGGAGATAGAGTGTAGAATGTGGAGAGTATCATGTGGCAAGTTTCTCAAGAAATTATATTAATCCAACAGTAGACATTTGGGCGAGCCATCTAGGCTATCATTTGATTACCTTGTTATATATGAAGCACCTAAAAGGAAAAGAAGGGTATCTCGTGCCGAAAAACAAGAGTCGCCCCCAAAATATATTTCTTCTACCTACTGGTTGGGAGGAACCACTAGAAAGTCTCATGCAAGTGGAAAATGTTAAGGTAATCCAAAGCGAGGATATATTGCAAGTGGATGTATCAATCAAAAATGAAATGGAAAAAGGTAACCAAAAAGTAGAAGTGGAGTTAACAGAGTAGATAATGTTCAAGAAACCTTCTTTGACTTTGATTAAGCACTTAAGGCCCTTGTATATAAAGGCATTAATTGATGGCATTCCAGTGTTCAAGGTACTCATTGATAATGAGGAAGCCATTAACACTATTCCATAAAGAATGTTAATGAAGTTATCCAAATCAGACACTGATATCATCTCAATAAAATTGGTGTTGACCAACTTCAGTGGAGGAGCAACTTCAGTCAAATAGATGATGCCTTTGGAGATAACAATGGAGAGTGCAATAAAGACTATTGTTTTCTTCATAATAGATGGCCCCACTAATTATAACATGCTACTAGGAAGTAATCGGATATACAGGAATCAGTGTATTCCTTCATCACTTCATCAGTGCCAAGTGTTCTGGAACGATAAAGAAGAGGCTGAAGTTATCCAGACTGATCAACAGTATTTTGTTGCAGAAGCCAATTTAGTAGAATGATCTATGTATGAAGGAAATTATGGAACAGTCAGGGTGGTACAAAGAGAAGAAGAAATATAAGTGATAGCACAAACTAAAGAGTCATCTTCGACGGAAACTCTTACTGAACTGTTTATGTAAATGAGGCCAATATAGTGTCCTTTGAAGAGCCAATAATTGAAAAAAAAAAATAATCCAATAAGTATGATACAAATTCAACCACAGAATATCCTTGTTGAAATCATGGTCCTCAAAGCCAAATTAATAGTTTACGAAGGAGAGTTTGAAGAAAAAAATGAAAGGAGAAAGAACACTTGGATTACTGAAAGACAAGATGGTTGTATTCGACCTGCAATATAACTTACAAAAGAAATCAACAAGATGGATTGCTAAGAAGAAGGAACCCCTACAGACATGGGATAATTTGATGAGGATTACAAAGTCAGAGTATGCTCAAGCACAAGATCTATTGTTGAAAGTAAAAATTGGTGATGAAGGAGAAGATCGTCCAACTTTTATTAACGAGTTAATCAATGAAGACGTTAGTACCAAGTTAATTTCCTTATTGAAAGAATATAAAGATTATTTCAATTGGAAGTATAAACAAATACTTGGTTTAGACAGAAACTTGATAGAGCATAGATTACCCACCAAACCAAATTTTAAACCTCATAAACAACCACATAGATGTTTTGCATCCAATATATTGCCTGAAGTAAAGAAATAATTAGAGGGATTACTAAAAGAAGATTTTGTTTGAATTAAATGGCTATCTAATATTGTACGTATTTTTAAAAAAAAAATGGTAAAATAAGGGTGTGTATATACTTTAGAAATTTAAATCTAGTAACACCTAAAGATGAATACACAATGCCAACAGTAGATTCCATTGCTGAGCACACTATATATTCTTTTACGAATTGCTATTCAAGGTATAATAAAATTTATATAACTGAAGAAGACGTACATAAAATTGCATTTAGATGCTCAATGGCATTAAGATGTTATGAATAAATAGTTATGCCATCTACCTAAAAATGATTGGGCCACTTATCAAAGGGCAGTAAATCGGATTCCTCATGACATAATTCGTAAATTTTCTAAGGTTTCTTTTGAAGATATAGCGATCGAATCATTCAAAAAATAGCACCATTTTCACCAATTGAAATGCTCTTTTTTTTTGAATGAGGCAATGCAAATTGAAACTGAATCCTTTGAAGTGCTTATTTGGTGTTAATTCAGGTAACTTTATGGGTTTCCTGATGCATAACAACGGAATTGAGTTCGATAAAAATAAAGAAATGTAGCAACCGAGAAATTTCAATTTTTTTTAAAAAAATATTTTTACCGAACTTATCGTTACGACTCTCAAAACCTTAACGGTCACTATTTTCGAAGTTACCGCTCTCTTCTAGCAATGAGAATTATTTTTAAGTCGTTAAGATTAATTTAAATTTATGAAAGTTTTGATCCCATTTCCAATTTAAAAATTGTCCAAATTCATTATTTATTTTGGATCCAAATTAATTTAAGTCCAAAAGTTTCAAAACAAGCTATTATATCATATCATTTTCGGCTAAAATGTAATTTGGCCAGAAACTTTCTGAGCTTGTAAAAATAGTCCCTAAATCCAATTATTGCAACGACAAGTCCTTGATTTTTTTCAAATTACACAATTTAGTCCCTAAAGTTCTTAAAACTCTATTTTTTCATAAATCAACTTTTAAGGCTTGCTTTATCCAAAAGTCTAATACTAGTTATTTATTTAGTTCATAGGACTAGACGAGGGTGTGAAAGAATTAGAAGTATTACCCCTTTTGCTCAATGAACTTGAGAATAATTTAGTGTAGGTTCATATTTCAAAGATTGTTTTATTTTAACTATGCAATATTAAGTAAATTAGTATTATAAATTTTTACGTGTCATTATGTGATTTATGAGACACATTTTCCTAGAGATGGAAAAAAATCCGATCCGCTCCGTCGATCTGATCCGAAAAAATTCCGATCTCCGGGTTGGTGGAGCGGATCGAGACGGGGCGTATCAACACCGATCCGCCCTGTTTAAATTAAAAAATAAAACTTAGTAGAGAAATTAATTTTTAAATTTTTTTTAAAGATATAGTTTAAATTATATTAAAAAAAAATTGTCAACGAATCGACCCGCGTATCAGGGGGCCAATCCGCCTAACTCGACCCAAAATTTGGCGAATTGTGGGGCGGATCCGGATCAACAACCAAAAAAAAAAAAAATCGGGGCGTGGCGGATCGATTTGATCCGCCCCGTTGCCAACATTACATTTGCCTTTAGACATGAGACTACTTTCCTTCGAGCATGAGATTACTTGACTATTGCATGAGAATTTATGATTTAACTTGCGTAACTATATATGTTATTTATGATACAGTTTATTTAATTGTGCACTAAAATTATTTAGTATTTTTATGAAATGTTCATCCCTTCTTTAAACTTACAATTTTCATATTATGGATTTGGCGACGGAGGTGGTGATTATTGAAGAATTTTTAAATATGTTTTAAGACAATAAATTAAACACATTTAATTCTGATATTTTGAATTCCTTATTTTTGTCTAAGTTATTTTTTGAACGTTTGAATTATTGGCCATTTGAGTTTTAAATGAAATTTGAATTTTAGTTACTTCAGCTCAATTGTGATTTTTGAAAGTTAGTTTGAAAGAATGACGTGATGTCCTAGGTGTTTAGAATTTGGGACGTTACATCGTGGTATGAGCATGAGTATATGTTTTTGCGGACTTGCAAATTTTCCGAAAGAGATTTTCAAATAAAAAAAATAAAATATCTTATTAATGAAATTTGTCACCCGCTATCGCCGCTTCGCTGTCTCCGAGGTAAAGAAAATATCCTCAAACATGATAAATTATTTTGGATACATGAGATTATGTTTATGATAACTTGGAGCAGAAAGAACTTGTGTCCAACTAGGAAATGAGTTTGTCCATAATTTGAACTGAATTGAATATTTTATTTCTTCTACACCCTCGTAATTTAACTAAGAGAAATCATTGAAAACCCCTAATTGGACTTTGCATTATTGGTTTTAGGATACGCCACCGATTCCCAAGTATGCACCCGTTTCTATAAAGGTAGCCGCTGGGGATTATGACTATTTCAAGCCTAGACCTGAATGAACTATCGCCCAACATGTTGGAAATTGAATTATTTACGTAAACGGGCTTTACAACGTGGCTACGTGACCAACAATTCCCAGTCAATCCATCATCTGACCTTGTCCTTTCCGAATGATACATGAGACGTGGCTCGCTTGGTATACCTAGATGCGAATACATCCATTAATGTGGACCTCGACTACCACTCTTTCTACGAGTGACTTGTGGTGTACTTGTCCATGTACCGCAAGGTCATTTTCGGGTTTGCACTTGGTGAGGTTCCAACACTTAAGCCCGAGCCTGGGAAAGGAGTTGAGTTGGTGCTTGAGGGCGATCTTGAGGATGATTCTAAAGAAGATCCAGAAGAAGAAGACTCGGAAGAACCTGAGGAAGAACTAGAGGAAGATGCTGATCCAGCACTAGGAGAGATCTCTCAAGTGTAGAGTCAGGTGTTTACCCAATGGAGTAGCAAGAGTTAGAAGTAGACTAGGCATTATCCATTGTTTAGTTAAATTGTCATTACATGCCGTTCTATCTGTTTACCCTCATTGAAGGATAAATTATGAATAAAATGCCATTTTTTCTTAAATTGGACGTCTTCTCCTTCTATTAATACATTATGTTGGGTACACCTATTTCAAATCGTGACAATTTGTCCTATTTTTTTTTGTTTTGTTTTATTAAGTATGGCTCCGAGTCGAGTCAATATCATTAGGGAATTGCTTAGGGCTATGCAAGAGCTGAGACAAGCCCCACCACCAACTGCCTCTTCAGTGCTGGTAATTGACCAGTTCAGGAGTCGAATTTATGCTGGGTGGTAGAGCCAACTACTAGTAGGAGTCAACATTGCGAACTAGGACTCCAGCTTAACAAGAGGCCGTAACATGGGTCTATTTCCAAGAAGAGATTAGAGAAAAGTTCTTTCCCCGGGCTCTCTAGGATGTTAAGGAGGCATAGTTTCTCCACCTCTGTTAGGTTGAATTGTATATTACGGAGTATGAGAGGAGATTCAAGGAACTATCTCGTTATGCCCATCATCTGGTTGAAATAGAAGAGAAGAAGGCCCGTCGCTTCGAGCGGGGCTTGTACTCGGATATTCGTCAGATTGTTAACTCCCACGAACTCCCTACTTGTTCGGAGTTGGTAAAGAAAGCTCAAGCCGTAGAATATATGCCGCTGTAAGGTATGGAGGACATGGTTCTGAGAATGAACAAGAAAAAAGGAATGGCCGAACCACAGTTAGGATCAACACACAAACAGGGACAATGCACCTAACAAGAAACCCAACAATAGGACTGCTGGAGCACGACGTCGGGTGATACTCCCTTATGCCTCAAGTGCCAGAAGCCTCATCGCGGGGAGTGCCTCTAGGGAAAGAGTGTCTTCTGTAGATGCGAAAAGCCGGATCACATGGCAAATGATTGTCCATTTGCTTCAGCTAGGGGCAATGAGCTGGCTGGGCAGAATGATCAAGCGAAGAAGGAAAATACCAGAATCTTCTCCATGACACATGAGGATGTCATTCGAGACTCTGATGGGAGAGTAGGTATGCTATCTCTAGCATTCTTGTATGTATTTTAATCGACTTTGATGCAGCACATTTCTTTTTCATACATTACCTGCCTAGCTAGACTAGAACTATTAACAGGTAGTATATTTAAGTTTATTATGACATCAAGAGAAACGATTGATAAAGATATGTTAGCTATGGCACCACAAATATACTTTGATGGTTTAGTTTTGGAGACAGATTTATTGGTCCATACGAGTTATTAGAAAGAATCGGGAACGTGTTTTATCGTTTGGCATTTCCATCTGAACCATGCGATAAATTTTCAATCAGTTGGCACTCGACTTGAATTGACATATGATGAGGCACATATGTGCACCCTAGAGAGAAAAGCCCATACTCTTAGAATCGAGAAATTCCTTCAATCAAAGTAAGTCCAATAGGAGTAGACATAATAGAGATGAAGCCACCCGGGAAAGGAAGAAAACATTCTTGCCAAATACCATAACCTCCTAAATCAAATAGGTTAAATCTCGATGACGAAATTATTTTAAGTGGGGAAGGTTTTAGCGACAGAGAATTTTCTATTTTTAAAAAATTTAGGCTGCGTTCTCTTTGACATTTTTCAGTCATTTTCCGTTTTCCTTTTCCGAAAACGCGTTCTATTGCGACGTTTTCGAGAAAAAATTTCTAAAACGTTTTCCAAATTTTGTAAAGGAAATGAAAAATGCGGAATTCACGTTTTTTGCGTGTTTCATTCATTTGAACTAAAAAAAGGAAAACACGCGTTTTCCTTTTTAAAAAAAAAAATCCTAAAGAAATTGAAATTCGTCAAAATTTGTCATTTTAATCCTCAAATTTTGAAATTTCTTTAGAAAATACCCTAATTTATTTGCAACTTAGGTCCTTCAACTTTAGATTTTCTTGCTCATTAGTCTGCAAATTTTACTTTTCTTTCAATTTAGTTATTCCCGTATTTGTTTTATAGGTCATTGTCTTCAAACATATATAACTTTTGATCTACAATTTCGAATTGCATTCCGTTTTTTGCGTCGAACTCCTAATTCAACAATCTTTCTTATGATGTATCATGTGCTCAATTATTAAATATTTCTTTTTTACTTTTGTATTGTAGAAAATTAGGACATCATTGATGAATGTATGGATTTTTGAACTTTTTTGTCATAACCAAATATGACATCTCTATTTCATTTATATTGTGTATATCATATATGTATGAGTGTTGAATCTCTCTCTCTCTCTCTCTCTCTCTCTCTATATATATATATATATATATATATATATATATATATATATATATATATATCACATGTAATATAATTACAAGTGCACAAAGTGTGTGTTTGGTATTATTTTAAAAGAAATTTTTTCAAGTGAATAGTAATATTTAAGGGAATGGATGATTGAGATTTAGTTGAAAAATCAAGTATTGTGGACATCACTTTTAATGAGAATCAAACAAGTGCAAAATAGTTTTCTGGAAAAAAATCCAAACAGAACGTGTTTTCCAACATTTCATTTTCGAGAACAGTTTTCTGAAATAACAAACCAAACGCGTTTTCATCAATTTTGAAACATTCAGAGAAAACGGAAATCAGAAAATATTTTCGAAAATGAAACAGAAAACTGAAACATAAAGAGAACACAGCCTTATTTTTACCAAACTTGTTGCTACGACTCTCAAAATCTTAACGGTCACTACTTTCAAAGTTAACGCTCTCGTCTAACCATGCGAATCATTTTTCAGTCAATAAGATTAATTTAAATTTATGAAAGTTTTGATCCAACTTCCAATTTAAAAATTGTGCAAATTCATTATTTTTCAAAATCTTATATTTTTAATGAAATTTAATTTGTTAGAAACTTTCAACTTTGTCAAAACAACCCCTAAATTCAATTATTGCACAGATCAATCCTTAACTTTTCCCAATTGCATGATTTAGTCCCTAAAGTTCTTAAAACTATATTTTCTCATAAATCCACTTTTAAGGCTTGCTTTATCCACAAGTCTAGTACTAGTTATTTATTTATTTCATAGGGCTAGACAAGGCACGAAAGAGTATTACCCATTTTGCTCAACAAACTCGAGAACAATTTATGGTAAGTTCATACTTCAAAAACCCTTATACATGTCATTATGTGATTTATGATATGCACTTGCCTTCGGGCATGAGACGACTTGCCTTCGAGCATAAGATCCACTTGCCTTCGAGTATGAGATTACTTGCTTATTGCATGAACATTTATGACTTAATTTGTATGATTATATGTGTCATTAATGATGTAGTTTATTTCATTTTGTGCCGAACCTACTCAGTATTTTTATGAAATGCTCACCTATTCTTTAAACTTACAAATTTTTAGATTACGAATATGGCGATGGAGTGTACAGGATGGCTATTGAAGAACTTTTAAATATGTTTTAAGATAATGAATTAAACACTTTTAATTTTGAAATTTCGAATACCTTAATTTTGTCTAAGTTACTTTTTGAATGTTTGAACTATTGGCCATTTGAGTTTTAAATGAAATTTGAATTTTAGTTACTTTCGCTCAATTTTGATTTTTGAAAGTTAATTTTAAAGGATGACGTGACGTTCTGGTATGATGAATTCGTCTGAAAAGAAGAATATCAAGAGGCTTTTGATGGCTTTTGATAGCCTGAAGATATAGTTATCAAATTCAAATGTGTTGGTCTCACCCAAGCTGACTAGTAAAAGTATACATATCAGCAGAACATGACTCCATAGCTAGAATGGTTGCTCGGGAAGACCAGTTTGGAATAAAGGGAAATTTATTATCTTTGTAGACAATTGAGTAAATGTGAATGTAATTGTTCAGCGTCAGTAAAGTTATGCCCAACTCTTTATTTTACATATAAAAATATAAGGACCTATCTTCGACGTGTTATTGTGTATTTACTATCAAAAGTAAATTTAGTTCTGTACATGTTTCCTTGCCCTGTATTGTATCAAACAATTGGGTTATAGAGTTGTCTTTATTCGAATTTGAAATACAATACGTTCCACAAAAAGCCATTAAAAATCAAGTATTAGCAGATTTCTTAGCTGACCATCAATGTGTTAATGTTCACTAGTACAAAAAGAGTCATTTGCGTCGATTGTTATAGACAAAGCCGTCGATTGTACAAGCAACGCATTTGGTGGAGACACATAAAGTCTTGGTTGTAAAACGACGCTTGAAGTCGGCTTTATGCGTCGGTTGTTGACCAACAACCGATGCATAAAATAAAATAAAAAAATATATTGACTTTAAGCGTTGATCGTTGACCAACAACCGACGCCTAAAGTAAACTTTATGCATCAATTGTTTGTCAACAACCAACTCCTAAAAAAAAAAAAAATTATTTTCCCCCCAACGTCCAAGAATCATAATCATCATAAACATTACTTATAATAAGGTAGAAAGCAATTATAAGACTGTAAACACTTAAAATAACAATTAATTCTTCACGCTCGACCACAAGCTCACCATTTCATTAATTAAGAGTAGAAGCATATATACTAGTTGGAAGTGTGGGTAGACATTTAGAAATGATACCTAAGAGTAGACTGCTGCTTCATCTAATGATAGTATATGCATAATCTCAGTATTCTTCCATTCACCAAAAACAGCTACAGAAGTCTGTGCCGTCAGCATCTAGCATTTCCAACCATGATAAACTATAAGAATTGAGTAGTCTGATAACAAAATCCATAAGTCGACGAGCTTGAACCAAAATAATAATAATAATAATAATAATAATAATAATAATAATAATAACAAAGGGATATCAAAAGAGATCAAAGTAGAATTTGACATAAAACGAGGAAAAAAAAAAGGATTTTCAGGACTTTATAAGTAATTATTGAATGGAATACTTAAATCATTAGAAGTAATTCTAATAGGAAATCTGAAAGAATACTAAATAATAATTCCAAATTAGAACAGATAACCAACTAAAGATCTGAAATACACAATACTATTAGCATGTTTAGTAAATAGTTAACATATAAGTAAGTTTGCTTCCAAGTAAATAAGTAAGTATTAATATGAACAACTTTTTCAAATGGTCAAAATTGGAAATAAGTTACTTATTCAGATGATAAAAGTAAGGGTACTTTCAAAATAACTAACATTTTTTACTTAGGAGTTGGAAAAACTAACATGTGCAAACATGTTGGGAAATACTTTTACTTCTTTGTAGGTTTAGCCAAACATGCTCAGGACTTGGCAGTAAGCATATCAATTAATAACTTTGTGTTGTTAACAAGCACTATTTACATTGTGTGGCACTGAACATGAAACAATAATAGAATCCAAGTAATTCATGTACGCACGAAACTGTAACAAACTTTTCAAATAAATAATAATTCTAGATATGCACAAGGCTTATGAAAGCACATCCATCACCTACCCTTATGCACAAACCCATGCACACACACACAAAAATAGGCATAACAGCATTAAATGTTTATATCACAAACCTGACGAGCAATTTGTGCCAATCATCGAATTTCCCGAGATGATTCTGTTATCAAGCTAGACTTCTGTAGCACAAGCTCCAGAGGATTGTTTTGTCTATTCCCCATTTCCCTTATCCATTCAGCATAAAGAAGGGCTGCTATCTATCTTGATGGTCAATTTGAAATCATATGCGATGTATCATCGAATACCGCCTTTATAACCTGCAAGAGGGTCTATCTTTAAAATTCAAGCACAAAGAAAGATCTATAGAAGAAAACTCATTTCAAAAAACTCACTCCACAAATAAATTCAAAGAAGAATTTTACTCCTCGAAAATTGGGGGTAAAAACTCATAAACAGATATATGAGGAGACTTCATTTCAGAGCTCTTTTTCGAGGTTAGCTTATGTGTAACTGTGATTCTTTGATGGAAGGAGTTAGAAGAAGTAGCATCGAGTTTTTGACACCAAAGAGAACTACTCGTGAAGATGGGTTTCCATTAACAAAGGTTTGAGGTAGTGGTACTCATTATACATTGGCTGCAAAAAGACCTGCAGCATTACACTTTTGTTTTGAGAAGAGATGCATCAATGGAATTGGGGGGGGGGGGGGGGGGGGGTTGGGATACTAAATGCTTCAAGGAAATACAAAGTTCTAATGAAATCTTACTTGAACATAGATCGTTCATCCAGCAATGCTTACTTTCACATAAAACAAACACTGCAAAGCCAATTCAGAAAGAAACAATAGTTAGAAGCAAGAGTCTAATGCAGATTGCCAAAAATTAAATTATACTCTGGACTTCACCTTACTCAAATATCCAAATTGAGAGCACACCATCTTCTTGAATAAATTTCACACACAAAAAACACCTACCCACACACCCCAAATATGAAAGTGTCTCATTATTGTATAATTTAAGCCAATCACTCGAATTCAGCCCAGGAATCAGTCTTCTCTTTAACATCCTGCTGCACCGTACTTTGCTTGCCCTCTTCCACTCGAATCTTCATATTCCCGGCAGCCAAATTCGAATGTTTAGCTCTGCATCACAATTTAGCATATAGTACCCTCATCACAACGAACCAGCACTCAAGAATTGATATGGGTAGTGAAGGCCATAAGCCAAAAACCAAGGAGAAGAGCCGAATCTGCTGACCAAGCCATACTGAGTTCGCAATGAACAGTAACTCGAACCAGACCAGATGCAATGGAGCTTTAAACCGTAGAAGTATATTCAATACCCAAGTAGAGGAACAAAAACTCAGGTAGGGGATCGAAGATAGATCCCCAGCTGATTTCCAAATCTGTTGAACAGTAACTCCGGTCGCTCCAGCTCGATTAATCCCCAAAAATTGGAAATGGCTTGAAATAAAGTAGAAACTAGGTAGGGGGAAGAAGGCCCAGTACTAAATCGCAAAAAATTTCGAGAGATGAGACTGATTTTGTAGGAGAAAAGAGAGGAAGAACATTAATTGTGTGTGCTTTGCGGTGGTAGGAAACAATATATGCGATGTGTTACGGACTTGGAGATTTTAAGCTCCGTGCGACACTTAACTCCTCAATATTCTCGTAGGATATTAGCTAAATCAGCCTCGCTCCTTGACCAAGCACTCCCCAAGTGCTTACAAACAAATGACAAAGGAAAGCTAGCAAATATATTAGAGAGAAATACACTATTTATATTAAAACTCTCCAATATTACAATACTCGATCAACACTTGGGACTCTCTTCCACAAGTACTTTATACAAGCTCTCAAGTTCTCTCTATAAGCTAGCCACTCCAAATTCTTGGATGGTTACAAATGAGGACCCCTTCCCTATTTATACTAGCATCAATCTATCTTCTAGATTATTCTACAATAATATCTTATCACCTAGATAATTCTACACATATCTATACAAATATCTATACAAAGATTTATCATGAAATATCTAGATTATTCCTACTTCTACATACTTGTAGAACATTCTAGAAATCCCTTTTCTTTGAGAATTCTCTTCAACCTTCTAGAAAGTTCCTTAAAATCCCTTCCATGAAACCTTCCAGATCTAGCTAGTTCCACCATATTCCGCAATCTTCTGGAACCTTCTAGAAACCTCAATTGCGCATCCTTCGTAAAATTGGCAGCCCGCCCTTTTCGTGCATCCTCACGCACCCGTCTTGAAAAATTATCATATTTCTTCGATGGATCACATGCAGGGCGTGACAGTTGGCTCTTTTAGAAATGACGCATATTATAGCTCATGGATGTCGGTTCTTTTCTAAAAACTGACGTGTTATTTTTAAATCTGATTTTATGCGTCAGTTGTTTTTAGAAATCGACGCATAAAGTAAAAAAATATTTACAACTATGCCACAGGTATCATAAGGGCGTCTTTTTATTTTTAAAATCGATGTATATTTGTTATTTTTTTGATAAATCTGTACTAGTGGTTCTAAAAGAAGTTGAGCTGGAAATCGACTTATACGACATAAAACCTTGGACATTATACTTTGATGGTTCAAAGACTTCCTAAGGCACATAAATTGTACGTATAAACATGATTATTAAAGACAATTTCCAATTGATCATGCGTAGATGGATGATTCTCCTAAATTACAACAAGAAAATGTTAACTTTTATTTATCACACATGAATATTTCAACTATACGATCTAGCTTACAAGGCGAACGTTGGATATTTTGGGAAAAATAATGACAAAAGAATTAATTAAAATTGCTTCTAAAAAAATAAAAAGAAGACAAGTTTTCATAGCTTGTGCAAAAGAAGAAAATACAAAGTCTAGTAAGGACTGATCAGCTTGCTTCAAAAGAGAGTAAACGAAATTTCTAACCACATCCCATCCTTCACGGAGTTGCACTTCTTCCCCTTCTATAGTGGTCAGGTTTTCTACTTTATCAAGAGCATTTCTCCATCGTTCAACAACATTTATAATGAGCTCTCCCTCATTTATTAGTGGCGATATAAGTGCATCACTCTTGTTGTAAGCTAAGCTTACTTCGCATGGGGTATCCTTTTCCTTATAGTAGGGGCTCTTTAAATCCCTCCTTACAAAACATCCATGGAGTGTGGCTATAACTCTTTCCTCTTTTAGCTGTTGAATTTATGTTGAAAAGCGTATTCTATAAAATCTGGCACTAAAAGGGTCCACGTCGTTCCATTATTTGATGAATTTTGGTTGCAATCATTATAATAGGTACATTTATCTTTTACTTAAAGACCTTTGCATAATTTGAGTCAAGTCTGCATTCCTGTCCATCAAGTACCTTCAAAAGGCTGTTTACAAAGGAACTTCCTTCTATTGTGGATCCTATAGTTCTCTCCCCTCATTTTTTTTGCTCACTATGTTCAAGAAACTCATCAAGAGCCCACAAGTCATAAAAATCATTTTCTCTTGCAAAGTCACTTTTTCTGGCACTAGCAAAATAAATTATGACTTTTGATAGGAGGTTTAAGAGCAGTGTTTTTTGGGTGCTCAGCTCTCCATGGATGAATAATTGCATTTTTTATTGGTCTCTTGAAACATAGTTGGCATGTAATCCAATCTATAACTTGATATTTTTGTTTGAGCTTTTCCATGTCATACCCCTCTAGTTCTCCTTTATTTGTTAAGTAGTCTATTATTATTTTCAAAACCTCAGTCTCTATATCCTTTAATACCTTTAAATACTCAAAAGCTTCTTTCATTTGAGGGAAGTTTGTTAAAATTTTATTTGCTAATATTTCATCCCTATATACCTGGTATCAATCCTCTATTTGATCTAGCTTTTTCTTTTTCTCTTTGCAGGCAGACTCCAATTCAGTATACCGAGCAGTAAAGGCCTTGATATGTTCTACCTTTTGAGCCAAAGGCCATGTCTTTGCCACGTTGGCCATTTCTAGTTCAACAATTTTTTCCTGGATTTCTTTGAGCCTTGCATAGGCATGCTCTAAAGAGAAGGATACCTTTATTGTCTCAATAGTTAACTCATCAACAGTTTTCTTAGCCTTGGAAAAGTCTGAAACCAAATTTGACTTATCCAGAATAATGTCAACCAATTTTCCTTTTCATTCACGAAGGCTGGCTGCTTGATCAAGCAACTCTTTAGTTTCATCGTAAGCCACTTTCAAGGTGATCCTAGCATTGCGAGGAATTTTCGTGGTGGGATCAGCCAACACCCCCTACAATTTATCATTAAGCTCCTGGAGTTGGGGGAGGTTGGTATTGGAGGCATTTGAAATCACATCATTATTAGTAAAATGGGCATAAGCTAGCACGAGCATACGCCAAACTTGGAGATTAGAAGATGAAGTTGCTAACGGATAATCCGATACATAGGAATGTCTAGTGGAGCTAGTAATCGCTCTTTCCATCAAAGAAATAGCATGATTAATGGACTATAAAATGTTTTTCCAAATCACCCTATGAAAACCCGATGATCAATTAGCAGATTTATACATGATTAGCAAAGGCAACCATGGTAAAAAAGGTATACTTACAGTATCAGGAGGAAAACCTTCAATATTGGGAGGATATCGGATTAAGCTGAAAAGTCTCTGAAGTTGATGCATCTAAATGATTGAAAGTTGCAGGATTGACAAAGATCTCCACCGAAACATCATGTATAGAATCTAAGGGGTCTGAAGGAGAACAAGGATCAAGATTAGAAAGTGAGTAAGGGTCCATATTTATAATGACATGAACTATAATTGAATTAATACTGAGTTTGATGATAGGAGGACAATCGAGCTCAACTATGACAGGAATGCTAGGATGAAGGAAAGAATTATATTCAAAGTAAGGATGACTTGGAGTTATTTCAGGAATGGTAGGACAAATCTTGCTAGAAAGCAAAGTAGTCAAAACTAAAGCCATGTCCATACTTTATGGAGGCTGCATATAGCGGTCAAAGTCACCCTCCTGATCATTTTCGGGATGTAAATAATGAGACTTCAATATATACTCAGAAGGGGGAGACGAGACCGGTGGAAGGCTCGCTTCTGTCGCACTAGTACTAGATGGGTTCAATTGAGGACTCGAAGTAGAAATATTAGCTCAATGGCATTCTAGAAATCTTGGAAGCTAGAAATAGCATTGGAAGAAGAAGAAGAAGAAGTTTTAGGTGCCATGGTAAGTACAAGAATAGAGTTTGAAAAGAAGAATTCGCGGAAAATAAACTGTAAAACCTTAAGGCAATAGCAATAAAAGGTTAGATTTTTTGGTGGAGAAGGAAAACTCCTTTTATTGGTCAAATGAGGCATGTGTGGAGTAATTGTTGAGACTCTCGAGTGATGGCACACGATATTCAGAGAGTGGAATGGCAAGCGATGCCTAAAAGGTGCATTATACAATCATTTTGATGAGAATCGTAATAGGCTTGACTGAAAGACCTATTGTTCAAAAACAAGACTTCAAGAGAATGTTCAAAGGCCTCCAAATCAAAAATGACATGTGGGAATAAGGTTGGAGGCAAAAATGATGATCAAAGAAGACTTGGAATGCAATTGAAAATCAAAAACCTGCAAGTATTGCGATTCAGATTTTTAGTCAGTTATTGATGCTCATTTTCCACATAGAAAAATTTCGAAATTTGAAATTTCTATTTCAAGAAGAATTGTAGGCCTTTGAGTCTTTTTTCTAACATAATTTGAATCATCACAATCGAACATCAAGAGAGAAAGTTATGACCAGAATACCAAGAGAACACACTGTTGAAAAAAGTAAAACCATGCTATAGTGAGATATACTACGACGCGATCGCGTTGTTTAACTAGTTTAGGGTTTTCGAAAATTTTATTATTTTTCCATTTTTTTATTATTATTATGTTAGTGTTTGTGCCTCTATAGCAGCCAAACTTGATTTAGGTCATTTTTACTTCTTTGTATTCAATTTTTATTTAATGTAATAGTCAGACTTTCATGAAATAAAAATTGACTTGAGTGATTTATCTCCAAATCTTGTTCTTGATTGAAGATATCCGAATTTATCAAAGATTAACAATCTTTGTGGGGTTCACAAAACCCGAACTTATCAATGGATCTGGACAACCTTTGTGGTGTTCAACTCATGTTGGTTCTTGTTTCAGCATCTCAACGAGTTTAAAGTTTAATATACCTTAGGTTCTTGAGTCGTGTGGCTCGGTTCTTCGTGTCATTGTCCATCCACAACTTGAATTTGGAACTTTTCAGCGTTTCAATCTAATTTCCACTAGTTTGTCATGATTCCTACATAGGATCACATCATTTAGTATCAGAGCTGGACTATAAATTCTGGTTTTTTATTCTAGCCTAGTTTGATTCCATGTTTTTTTATCATAGAGTTTGCAAAGAATCATCCATATCACATTTTTGTTTCTTGAATCTTTATTTCTTGTTCTTGTATTTCTTGAGTCTTTGATCTGTAAACATATCTAGAAAAACTCAAAAGTTGTTTTTGTGTTTATTTTTCATCCAAATTAAGTATCGTTTGTTTTCATGTATTCGCAGTCGAATTTTCAAGTAAAAAAAATGAAAAAAATATTTTTTTATTCCTCAAATTCGTATACATCCTGAAAATTAAAAAAAAAAAAAGTAATTTCAAAAATTCAAGAACCACTTTCTTGAATTTCTGTTAACTCCTTCATATTCTTTTCCTTTTGAGTCAAAATTAAATTCCTTTCTGCTATTATCAATGGGATGTGATCCAAGATAGGAGAACAAAGGAGAAATCAGGCTACGGGTGATTCCATAATAATCTACATGGGAAAATGAGCAACTTTTGTGTTGGGCTCGAGGCGAGGAACAAATCGGATCGAGTTGTTTCAAGGGGACGAAAATTGGAATCAACCGGGAAGACCACGCGATCGCGTAGGCCAAGGAGGAAGAGATCGCGCAATTGCACAAAAAAATCACCCAAGAGTTTCAAGGTTAACCAAATGATCACTCGTGTTATAACCACGCGATTGCGCAGTTGAAATCGAAACCAGATTTTCGTATTTTTTTTTAATTACTTTCTGTTTTCTTTATTATTTTCCCTTTTTTTTATTCTTAGCGACTAGGGTTAGGGTAAGACGCGTTTTTGACATTATATTATCAAGTTTCTATCATTTTAAAGAATAGTTTGAGTTTATTGATTAAATTGAGAAAGGATTCTCTTGTTGAAAGGTTGAGTTATTCGCTTATCTTGAACTTATCAAAGATTTAATCTTTGTGCCGTTCGCCCAACGAACTTATCAAGGAATTGAAAACCCTTGTGGCATTCACCAATCTTGGTTCATATTCCGCATCGTTCTCACGTCATGAATATTGGGTCAAAGTTTTATCTTCAATCTTATCTTATTTTCCATTGATTGTTTCTTGATTTCTTGTGTTTAATCTGTCTTAGATCTTTCCTAGGATTTAAATTGTGTTATTCCGCGTTTTCGTCGTGTTCCCCGATTGGGATCGTGTCATCTGGTATCAGAGCTTAGATCTATTTCAGATTCTTGCGTTTTCTTGATTTTTTTTGTGATTTCCTTGATTCTTGTGTTCTTAGTGCCAGTAAATCTTTTCTAGATTTTGATTCATAAAAATCTTACAGAAAATTCAAAAGTGTTTTTCGAGTTCGTTTCTCGTCCAATTCCAATTCCGCTTTTTCTGTCATTCTTGTAGTCAAATTTTTTTGGTAGTTCAAAAAAAATGTCTTACAAGGAGGAATCCACACCATCATCTTCTGTGGGTAACAGAAAACCACTCAGGGGTGTGAATAGGAAGGATGAACATGGTAATGATGATATTGCAGTAATGATGGCACAATTTGAGAGGTTTATGGTTCAGATGGAGAATCGAGGTGCAAAACGTAAACAACCACACCGGAACCAATCTCATAATGGTTCTCGGGTTAGGAGAGGTAATGGGCGTGAGGTTGGTATGGATGATGAGGGCATGGGTAGTAAAAGTGGTCGTGTATCTTCGGTGGGAAGTATGCGAAGGAGGGATAGGGGAAATAGGTATGAGCGGAGGAATGATAGGGAGCATCGTGATGCTAGGAGGCATTATAGAGGTAGAGATGTCGAGGATGACGATCTCGGGGAAAATTAAAATAAAAATACCATCGTTCCAGGGTCGGAGTGATCCGTAGGCGTACCTGGATTGGGAAATAAAGGTTGAACGGCTTTTTGACTCTCATAATTATTCTCAAAAGAAGAAGGTGAAATTAAAAGTGATTGAATTCACAGATTATGCAAATATTTGGTGGGATCAACTGGTGACGGGTAGGAGAAGGAACCTTGAGGAGTCGGTGGAGACTTGGGGTGAATTAAAGACCATAATGAGGAAGCGGTTTGTACCAACTCATTATTATAGAGATATTTTCCAGAGGCTGCAGGGTCTGACTCAGGGGTCGAGGAATGCAGAGGATTATCACAAGGATATGGAGGTGGCGATGATTCGGGCTAATGTAGTGGAGGATCTGGAATCTACAATGGCTAGGTTTTTGAATGGGTTGAATAGAGATATTGCCAACATCATTGAGCTGCAACATTATGTGGAACTAGAGGATATGGTGCATGTGGAAATGAAGGTGGAAAGGCAACTAAGGCGAAAGGGCGCAGTAAGACACTCACCAGGTTCTTATCCTACATCACAACCGAAGCAGGAACACAATGATGACCATGTTCCAAAAGGAAAGGAGGAACCTACAACAAAAGGTAAAAATATTTCTGATTCTCACCCTACTAGGGATAGAAATATTAAGTGATTTAAGTGTTTGGGTTCGGGGCATATAGCATCACAGTGTCCAAATAAGAGGGTAATGATCTTGCGTGATAATGGTGAAATTAGTTCGGAGGATGAATTTAAAGAAATGCCTATATTACAGGATGTTGGGGCTAGCAGTAGTGATGAAGAGGGATTGACTTATGCTATTAAAGGCTCACTTGTTAATCGGAGTGTCCTTAGTACTAGAGTCAGGGTGAATGAAATCGGTGAGCAAAGGGATAATCTATTTCACACTAGATTCTTAGTGGGTGAAAAGGTTTGTGGTATGGTAATTGATAGGGGGAGTTGTACTAATGTGGTTAGTACAATGTTGTTTGAAAATTTTATCTGGAGCTTGATGAAATATCCAAACCCTTTTATAAATTGCAATGGCTGACCGAGTAAGGAGAAATTAAGGTGAATAAGCAGGCTAGACTCAATTTTACCATCGGGGATTACAAGGATGAGGTGGTTTGTGATGTAGTGCCTGTGCATGTTGGGAATATTTTATTGGGTAGGGCTTGGCAACATGATAGAAGGGTGGTGCATGATGGGTTTAAAAACCAATATTCTTTTGTGAAAGGTGGGAAAAGGATCACGCTTGCCCCTCTATCACCCTAAAGAGGTCCAAGAAGATCAAATGAGAATAAAAAGTGAGTTTGAGGGGAAAAACAAGAGAGTTGAGGCCACGATCTCAGAAAAAGGAGAGGAAGTCAAAATTGAAAATAAGAAGGTTGAAGCCGTCACGACCTCAGAAAAAGGAGAGCTAGAGTGCAAAAAGAAAAATAAAAGAGAGTCCAATCCCAAAATGAGTTTTTTCATACAAAGGTTGATGTACAAGGATTCTAACCTTGCACTTAACCAAGAACAAACCCCTCCCCAGTTTGGTTAATTCTGTTTTGCAGGTACCCAAGTCGAATTCCAAAACTAAAGTTGGAATTGAATTCAATATAAAGAGGGAGCAGGTCAAGGAGTCTAAAGGATGCACAAAGTCCCAGCATAAATACCAAACCAGCAAGGGCAAGCATAAGCATGATACAAAAGCAAACAAACCCAGGAATTGCAAGAGGATTGGGTGAAATCGAGATTTGAGGTCGAATCCTTTTCAAGAGAGGGGGAATGATGTGGTCCAAGGTAAGAGAACAAAGGAGAAATCAGGATACGGGCGATTCCATAATAATCTACATGGGAAAAGGAGAAACTTTTGTGTTGGGCTCGAGTCGAGGATCAAATCGGATCGAGTTGTTTCAAGGGGATGGAAATTGGAATCAGCTGCGAAGACCACGCAATCGCGTAGGCTAAGGAGGGAGGGATAGCGCCAATACACAAAAAAATCATCTGAGAGTTTCAAGGTTAACCACGGGATCGTGCGTGTTATAACCACGCGATCGCGCGGTTGAAATCGAAACCAGATTTTCTCGTTTTTTTTATTATTTTTTGTTTTCTTTATTATTTTCACTTTTTTTTATTCTTAGCGACTAGGGTTAGGGTTAGACGCGTTTTTGACATTATATTATCAAGTTTCTATCATTGTAAAGAACAGTTTGAGTTTATTGATTAAATTGAGAGATGATTCTCGTGTTGAAAGGTTGAGTTATTCCCTTTTCTTGAACTTATCAAATATTTAATCTTTGTGACGTTCACCTAACGAACTTATCAAGGAATTGACAACCCTTGTGGCGTTCACCAATCTTGGTTCATATTCCGCTTTGTTCTAACGTCGTGAAAATTGGATCAAGGTTTTATCATCAATCTTATCTTATTTTTCGTTGATTGTTTCTTGATTTCTTGTGTTTAATCTGTCTTAGATCTTTCCTATGATTTAAATTGTGTTATTCCACGTTGTCGTCGTGTTCCCCGATTGGGATCGCGTCACAATGTCTAGATCCTCTTATTTGAGTTCTCCTGAATTCTTGAAATCTCTATAAAGGGATAGATTGTGAGTGTAACACCAAAAGTTTAAAATCTTAAATCTAGGCGTGTTAACTTTTCGTTACTTTTAAAGCGGAAATAAAACATTTTTAAATACTAAAATTTTCATTTTTCTATTGGAATATTCTAAAGAATTTTAGACAGAATCTCCCCTATAAATTGGACTTAGCCAACCTGTAGAGGGATATCAAATAGTTTTATAACATAAATTTCAACTCAATTAAAATCCGACATTCAACATCCAACCACAATTCAAAATCAAACTTCAGCATCAATTCTCAAACTCCTCAACGATAACATCTAAAGTAAATAGTTCTTCAACTATATAAATATGAAATAAACTACTCACCAATGGAAATACCATAACTTATTTAAACTAGATCGAACAAAATAAGTAAAACAATATACCAATAAAAGAATAACTGATAAAAAAACTTGTAAAAATCCTTAATTCAATTTTTTTTTTAAAAGTAAACTACAGTATTGTCTGAGTCTGCTGCTAAGTGCTCTTCACGGATTACCTAGCTTTTATCACCTGAAATTTTGGGGAATGATTGGGTGAGCTAAAGCTCAGTGAGTAAACTTTATGCACGTGATGCATGCTCATGACATGAAATACTTTAACCAATTCGAAATATGTATCCCCATTTACTTTACTATTCAGAACTTTCAAACTTTTCAAACTTTCACTTAAACATTTCAAAACTTTTACTTCATTTCCATCGTGAGCTCACATGATATATCTTCTAGTCAATAAGATAACAGTGGGCAATTCTTATTTGGAACCAGATCACATTGAGCAGTTAACATTTATTCCACCACAAAGCAGCTTATTCACTTTATTCCAGCGCGAAGCGGCTCATTACTTTCGGGTACGCCAGTCCCTCGCGCCCCATTTCCCACTCGCATCTTTCATGACATAGAAGTACACCTATTCTTTCTTAAAAACTTGGGATACATAACTATTGAACAAACTTGCATCTTGACACATTTCTTTCATTTAAAAACATTCGACTTCTCAATTTCGATGTCAATGCATGCTTGATGATGTAATGACATGATAACGTGCATGCTTGAATATTCTTATTAATAACACATACTTTCATAAAGTAAACAAAAATCATCAAAGCAAGTAGCAAGGCAGTCATTTACACATTAATTTTACATTTACATTCAACTTTGATAAAAATAGGGGGAAATTTACTTACTTGATGTCCTTAGTATTTACCGTCTAAAATTACGAGTGATAGTATCTTGGTTGCCCGTAACTTCAATGTGCCCAAGAATCCTAGTAATGTCCATTCATTCATACAATACAACTTCTAGTCCGAAAACACATTTTAAACACCTAAGCAAGGTTAAAGCTTCAATTTCATTCACAATTTAACCCAAACTTGACCATAAGCTCTGTCCAACACATATAATACCATATTCGAACAAAATATCAATTTCAGTGGACACTTAGGGAATTTTGTTATCTATTTACTCAAAATTCACCTAAATGTAGAATCTGAGAAATTACTATTTAGATTCAAAATTTAACTAATTCCAATTGAACCAACTCTATAATGAACTATCTAAAAATTACAATTAAAGACTCAATTAAAAAAAAATTCAACCACAACAAATAAATTCCATAAATTCCAAAATCTGAACTTTTCAAATTAACTCAACATTGAACTAATAGAAAATCAGTTAAGCTGCTCAATTTCTTAATTTTTGAAATTAGAAAATTAAGAAATATGCGCACAGTTCATATACTTACACATATATCACGTACCAAATCAAAATACCCATGTATATTTAAACTTACATACACATATATCAATCACATTATCATGTTGATGAGGGGTGTACGAGTTCATGTATGTGTGCGTGAAAACCCGTGTGTGCAGGGCAATGTAAGGCTGCGCATGTAACTGTGTGAGGGAGGGGAAGGGGGAGTGACTTTCTGTTGGGAGAGAAGGAGGCCACTGTCGATGAGCAAGCGCCGATGAGAGACTGAGAGAGTGGCGACTGGCTTCGGGTGGGGAAAAAGAGAGACGAGAGATGAGAGATGCGAGAGATGAGAGGGGCTGAGTGACGAGGTGTAGATTTTACGATTAAAAGTAACTTTTGTAAATTGCAAATCAATCCCCCAACTCTCATCGATTGGAAATGTAAGTCCACAACACTTTTATTTGATCTCCAACAGTCTCTAAATTACCCCAATATCAAATTAAATGCAACATTGCCACTTAAAACTTAATTAAAAAGAAATAACAAGCTTAGGTAATAAAATGAACAGTTACACATAAAATTGCACATAAGCAAGTTATAAATATTCTAATTGGCACATTGATCGTGACGGTGTTGAAGTCCTTTCACTGCAAAATAATTCAAATCGTTGACAGTAATAATTACAATTAAATAATTCAAAATGACATTAATAAAAGAATTATGAGGAAATCAAGAATTCACATAAAACAAAAAAAGTAGTATTACAATGAGTTTAATCCTACTTTCAAGATTAGATATCATGTGAGCAGTAAAGTGTGCAATATTACTATCGATAGGTAGTATTTCTCTAATCAGGCTAGTACCATCGTGGTTGAGTAGTTGGGTTTACCTCTACTACAACATCCTAATCCTTATAGGATGATGTGGTCAAAGGAGTGCGAGAAGGGGAAGGAGAATGTGACCCATGGGGTTATGGTGAAACTCACACTTGGAAGATATAGTTCTGAACAATGATGTGATGTGTCTCCTATAGAGTCTTGTCACATTTTGTTGGGTAGACAGTGGAGGTATGAGAGGAAAGCATTCTATGATAAGGGTACGAATGTGTACAAATTTGTTAAAGATGGGAACGATATTAAACTTATGCTATAAACCCGGAACAAATATTTGAAGAGAAAATATTGCAATTAAAGAGGGTTGAGCAAAAAATATTGAGAGATAATTTTTCGTGCACAAGAGATGAATTCAATGAGGTGGGAAAGATATTAAATTAGTTAAAGGAGGAGATGATTGCACAGAGAGCAAGCAAAAATTAGCTAAGTTGTAGAGAGAGAGAGAGAGAGAGAGAGAGAGGGGGAGGGAGGGAGGGAGGGAGAGAGAGAGAGAGAGAGGGGGAGGGAGGGAGGGAGGGAGAGAGAGAGAGAGAGAGAGAGGATGAGATTAAATTGCAAAAGGAGAGTGAATGTGAGATTATAGTAGAACCTCAAGTTAAGAATATTGAGAAGAAGAAGGGTGAATTAGAAAATGAGTTGGAAGATAAAAATATTAAAGAAGATGTGCATGAATTGAATTTTTTTGTGGAAGAAACAAAATTTAGTAGTGAAGAGGAGGTACATGAATTGATAATTGAGGTGGTTGAGAATGAAAATGTGAAATAGTTGGTTGAGTCCAAAAATTTAGAGGAGGGGGTTGTGCGTGAGAATGTGGAGTTGGAAGAAGTGGTTGAACTTGGGAGTGAAAAAATAGAAGAGGTTGAGCAAGAAGTTGCAAAGAAGGAAAGAAGTGAAGAGAAGAGCTTCGTTGTTCGAAAAAATGAATTGGAGATAATACGGCATGAGTACAAGGATCCATATTTTGTATCTTATGAAACTAACATTTACCACCCTATTTTATTTGAATCTTTCTTCCAGGTTGAAAATAATTGGAAGCTTGAGCCACATCACATATGGCCAAGGAAGCTCACATTTCGATCCATCTATACAATTCAAGTAAAGAGGCTCTATGGGTTGGTCTCATGGCATGGGAGCAAAGGATTTCTGTTTGCTCCAGGAGGTGCAATGAAACATTATGCTTTTTCTTGTAGATTGTTATGGAATCGCCCATAGCTTGTTTTCTCCTTTGATCTCCTACCTCGGATCACATCATTCCCCCTCTCTTGAAAAGAATTCAACCTCGAATCTCGAACTTTTCCAATCCTCTTGCAGCTCCTGGGTTTGTTGGCTTTTTTACCATACTTATGCTTGCTTTTGCTGGGTTGGTATTAATGTTAGGACTTTGTGCATTCCTTGAACGAACCTCTTGTACTGTTTTTTTTCTTATATTACATTCAATCCCAACTCTAATTTTGGAACTTGACTTGGGTACCTGCAAAACAGAATTAGCCAAATTGGGGAGGGGTTTGTAAGATGGGTTAAGTGCAAGGTAAGAATCCTTGTACATCAACTTTTTGCGAAAAAAATCATTTTAGGGGTGGACTCTCTTTTCTTTTTATTTTTACACTCAAGCTCTCATTTTTCTGAGGCCGTGGCCTCAAATCTCTTGTTTTCAACTTTCACACCCTCTCATTTTTCTGAGGTCGTGGCCTTAACACTCTTATTTTTTTCTTCTGAAACTCACCTTCAATTTTCAATTGATCCTCCCGGGCTTCCTTAGGGGATAAAAGAGCAAGGGTAATTTTCTTCACACCCTTCACAAAGGAATATTGATTCTTAAACCCATCGTACACTACCCTCCTATCATGTTGTCATGGTCTCCCCAACAAATTATGGCCAACATACATAGGCACTACATCACAAACGACTTCATCTCTATACCCAACAATTGAAAAACCCACCAAAACCTGCTTGTTCACCTTGATTTCACCCGACTCAGTCAGCCATTATAACTTATAAGGCCTAGGGTGTTTCATCAAGCTCAAGCCCAATTTTTCAACCAACATTTTATTAACCACATTAGTACAACTCCCCCCGTTAACCACCAAACCAGAAACCTTTTCAGCCACTGAGCATCTAGTGTGAAATAAATTATCCCTTTGCTCACCGATTTCATCCACCCTAACTCTAGTACTAAGGACATGCAGATTAACAAGTGAGCCTTTAACAACATAATTCAACCCTTCCTCATCACAACTACTAGCCCCAGCATCCTATAATCTAGGCATCCCCTTCAACTCTTCCTCCGAACTAATGTCACAATTATCACGCAAAAACATTACCCTTTTATTTGGACACTAGGATGCTATATGACCATAACCCAAGCACTTAAAGCACTTAATATTTCTATTCCTAGTAGGTTGAGAATCATAAATATTTTTACCTTTTGTTGTAGGTTCCTCCTTTCCTTTCAGAACATGGTCATCATTGTATTCTTTCTTTGGTTGTGATGCGAGATAAGACCCCAGCGAGTGTCTTGCTGCCCCCTTTCGCCTTAGTTGCCCTTCCACCTACATTTTTATATGCACCATGTCCTCTAGTTCCACATAATGTTGCAGCTCAATGATGTTGACAATATCTTTGTTCAATCCACTCAAAAACCTAGCCATTATAGCTTCCCGATCCTCCACCACATTGGCCAGAATCATCGCCATCTCCATATCCTTATGATAATCCTCTAATATATATATCTCTATAATAATGAGTTGGCACAAACCGCTTCCTCATTATAACCTTTAATTCACCCTAAGTCTCCACCAGTCTCTCAAGGTTCCTCCTCCTACCCGTCACCAGTTGATCCCACCAAATATTTGCATAATCTGTGAATTTATTCGCTGCTAGTTTCACCTTCTTCTTTTCAGAATAATTATGACAATAAAAAATCCGTTCAACCTTTGTTTCCCAATCCAGGTAATCCTCCGGGGTCACTCCTACTCTGGAACGATGGTATTTTCATTTTAATTTTTCTAAGGTCGTCATCCACAACATCCCTACCTCCATGATGCCTCCTAGCATCACGATGCTCCCTATCATACCTCCTCTCATACCTATCTTCTCTATCCCTCCTTCGCATACTTGCCACCGAAGATATACTATCACTTTCACTACCCATGCCCCCATCATCCATACCAACCTCACGCTTATTACCTCTCCTAACCCGAGAACCATTATGAGATTGATCCCGATGTTGTTGTTCACGTTTTACAACCCGTTTATCCATCTAAGCCATCATCCTCTCAAATTGTTCCCGCATCTCTACAATCTCATCATTTCCCTGCTCAACCTTCCTATTCACACCCCTGAATTGCTTTCTATCACCTACAAAAGATGATGATGTTGATTCCTCCTTGTAAGACATATTTTTTTAACTACAAGAAAATTTGACTACGAGTATGGCAGAAAAAACGGAATTGAATTTGGACGAAAAACGAACTCGAAAAACACTTTTGAATTTTCTGTAGGATTTTTATGGATCAAAAGCTGAGAAAGTTTACTGGCACGAAAAATACAAGAATCAAGAAAAACAAGGAAATGAAAGAATCTGAATTAGATCCAAGCTCTGATACCAGATAACGCGATCCCAATCGAGAATCTCGATGAAAACATGGAATAACAAAAACAATAACTTAGGAAAGATCTAAATTCAGTTCATACACAAGAAACAAGAAATCAAGAACAAATAATGGAAAAGAAAAAATAGATTGACGATAAAACCTTGACCCAATATTCACAACACAGAAAACGATGTGGAATAAAGAACCAAGATTGGTGAATGCCACAAGGGATGTCAACTCCTTGATAAGTTTTGGTTGGAACGCCACAAAGACTCAAGAATCTTTGATAAGCTCAATTTTTCATGAAGAACAAGAAAAAGGGCAAAATCACCCCTCACGAGAAAATCTCTCAATAATTCAATTCAATCTCCAAGTTCTTTTTACAATGATAGAAAATTGTTAATATAATGTCAAAACGCTCCTAACCCTAGCCCTAGTCGCTAAAGAACTCAAAAATACAAAAAATAATAAAGAAAATAGAAATAAAATTTAAAAACGCGAAAATATGGCTTCAGGTGAACCGCGCGATCGCTTGGTTGGAAGTGTCGCGATCAAGTGGTTGAGTCCTATAGCTTCTGCCTCGATTTTGATGTGATGGCGCGATCGTTCCCTTTGTTTCACCACACTATAGCGTGGTTGGTCCGGCGGCAACAATCTTCGTCCCTTCAAAGCAACTTGATTCGTTTTGATTCTCGACTCGTGCCCAACACGAAAGTTGCTCACTTTTCCTTGTAGATTGTTATGGAATCGCCCATAGCTTGTTTTCTCCTTTGATCTCCTACCTCGGATCACATCAACAAAGGTCCCTTCTTCGTCCATGAACAATTGAATATATAGGTTTCCAAGAAACCTAGGAAAAATAAGACAATAAATCCATGCATGGGCTTGACTTCACACTGGGGTGGATAACCGCGCCGTTATACAGTTGGTGGCCATGTAGGCAACCCTAAACCTGATCTATTTGTTTGATGCCTGAAAGCGCGATGTGTTTAAGTAGGTCCCTTATGTTTAATTTTTAATCCTCAAACTTCAAAATCTCTTCAATTCTTCTTCCAAACTTCAATTCATCTTCAATTAAGTCCTTGATTACTGATATTTTGCACTTTGCTCTTCTTTACTTTCTCGGTTGAGTCATTAACATCCATTTTGTTCAGTTTTAACTTCAAATGTCGTCTATAAGCTTATATTCTCAATTAATTGCCTTATTCACATGATTCTGGGATTACTTCTGAAATATGGACAAATAATAAACAATTAAGTAGAATTTATTAAAAAATGATAATATAATATTCTAATTTAGACATATAGATAAGTGTATTATCAAATACCCCCAAACTAAAATTATTGTTCATCCTCGAACAAACTAGAATAACGCAATAATGCAAAATCACAAACATTTTTGTTTTTTTCAAGATGTTTACCATATGCCTCAAAAATTCAGATCACAATATACTCTAACATAGAACTTTTAACAACACAATAGAATATTTTCTAGTTATACAATGCTAGACTTTCAAGTGTGTGTGTGTGAATAGCCAAAGTCAAACGTATACTCTTGCAAGAATATACTTAACGTAGCATTGCTAATTATGTAGAAGTAGATAGATGCATGAAGAACAATCAACGTTAACCAATTCTCAATTTCACACCTCCAATTTTTAAAGGTCAAGTCAACAAGCTTATACTATGCACTTTATTATGTTATTGGATGACTTTTTCTTTATATTGTCCATGTATTTCACCATATTTGTATAATACTTTTCTTATTTGCTTTTTATGTGATCCCTTTAGCGAGTTTTGGATCGATGACTCCCAAGTCAGAGGACTTTAGGGCAATAGGTTCCGAGAACCCCTGAGAATTAATAACTCGAGTCACTAAGGCGACAAAGAAAAGTTAAAGATGTGATGTTGACTTATGTGTAAGTCCACTCTCCCTTATACTTTCTAATTGACCTATGTAATGAGCTTTGGGCTGATAAGACTTTCATTCTTTCTGTTTTAATTACTCGAGTGAAAAAGCCTACGATGAGTGGAATAAGACTTTCATTCTTTCTGTTTTTATGCTAGTGCTGACTTATACTCGTTGACCAAACCCCTTCAACCAAAAGGGGAAAACCAAGAACTACAAACCTTCAACCCATCAATACATCCATACACTAACATTTCTACTCCCAAACTGTTTCTTGAGCTGTTTGGTTCTAAATTAGGGCCGGGATGTCAAAGATCTAAGTTTTGGGATTGAAAAGTCATTCCTATGTTCAAGTTGCATAAGTTTACCCCACATATGTCAAACACACTCCTACACAGGTAACAATTTAACAAGGCTATGTACTCGAGAAGATGAAATTCTAACATGAATAACTATTTAAGAAAAATCAAGTTTTTATTATTGTCCATTATTCTAACTAAAGCACAAAATCAATCCAAATTATTTCCTAGGAAATAAACAAATCAACAAAAAAATTCAAATTTTTTTCTTATTTACTTATTTATTTTATATATATATATATATATATCTCAAAGAATCGAATGAGAAATGAATGCAAAGAATGAGAATTCCACCCCCGAATTCCACCCCCAAACTGGAAATATACATTGCCCTCAATGTATGTCAGAGAGAGATGATAAATAAATAAATAAACATATAAAAAAGGGGTTCAAGTACTTCCCGGATTTGGAGATCTATTGCTTTCATAAGAAGCTTTTTCTAATGAAGTCACTTGGATGTTTTCACATTTTTTCTTTTAATTCCAAATTTGGTTTGAGGTGTTTGAAGTGGTGTTTTCCTTGCAAATAAGAGATAAACAATATTAGATGTATAAGCACTATCAATAAACTGAACTAGATCAACTCTCACACTCCTAAACTAGGAATAAGGCATAAATCTGAATTTTAAAACATATTTGACAACCCATATTCAGGTCTTGACATAACCATGAAAAATCGAGATTTTCCAGACATATGTAAGTATGTAAGAAGGTTTATATCATGTCGAAAATTCTAAGTATTTGGAGTTCAAAAGGTTATGAAACGAGGTGGCAAAGTGGTCACTGGTGGCTGAAAAATCAGTGATACACCCTGTAGTGACCTTGCAGTAGTGCCTAGAAGTTCCTATCATTCCCAATCCAAGTTTTCTTGTAAAATTCATTTACTTTGTTTCCATGTGCTTGTGCCCCTTAGAGGCATTTCGTTTGAAATTCTTATCTTCCTAGGTAAAACATTCATTGTTGGGACTTTGTCTCAAAAGGTTGTTGTTTCTTACATATTGTTTAAATCCTTTTAATTGTTAGCGAAAGTTCAATCCTTCAATTCAACTTATTGAATTTATAGATAATAATTATATCAAATTATTCTTTCACATAAGAAATGCACAATTCATAGACTTATTGCCATCACCATCACACTGCCACCACAACCATTACTGTCGCCACCTAAACCACCGTCGTTGCATACTACCATGCCACGCACAACAACACCACCATGCCACACGCAACCATCACGATGTCGCACACCATCACCATCACGACGCACACCACCACCATGCCTCAAACCACTATTGCACATCGTACACACCATTGCGTCACACAACACAATAAAACATGCCACACTGCACTGCACTGCACCGTGTGTGCACACACACCCCATGCCACAACATCCAAAGTTCTTCGCGCAGGACTGTAAGAGACAGAGATTTGAGATCAGTCTGCACAGCCCAACATCGTCACATTGAGAGACGATCAGTACGCTTATGCCTGCAATTTGCAATCAGATGCAGAGCGGACGCCTTCTCTTGCCGTGAGCGCTCGAGAGATCGAGTGTCGGGACCGCCATGGTCGAAGACACAGATTGGACGGGAAGAAAGAATGAAGAGAGAGGGTTTGGAGTGAAGAAAATTAGGGTTTGTGGTAGTTGTGGGGCTTGGTTAGGTTGGGTAGGATTAATAATAATAATAATAATAATAATAATAATAATAATAATAATTATTATTATTATTATTATTATTATTATTATTATTATTATTATTATTATCATTTGAAAATTAGAATTACAACCTGAATTTTAAATAAAATAGTTATAAATTTGATTTTTGAATTAGATACTTAAAATGTAGGAATTTTAATTTTCCCTTGGAACAATGAAATATAAATCAGTAGGATGCACTTCAATTTCAAATCTATCTATACTATATATTTTTAAAAGTCCCTTAAAGGGAGAAATATATATATGTATGTATATTTTTTTATGAAAAATGCCCTCAATTATATTTGTAATTCCTAATTTATCCTTTATAATTAATATTATTTTATTATAATTTCAACTTAACAAAAAATGCACCATTTTCCTTTAAAACCCCATTTTAATTAAGGGATCACCTATAAATATGATAATTCTTAACTTTGAATACATTTTCTATTTATTTCTCCCCCCCTCTCTGCCTCCCAAATTCTTTTAAATGGTTTTTGTTGAGGTCAAAAAATGACTTGACTTGTGTTACGTTTTTTCAACTTAAGATTATATTCCAAATGGTTGTTTATAATATGAGTGGAATATTTGAGAGAGTTTTGGCAAGTAAAATGGTTCAAGTTATTTAACTATCTCATTAACAAGATTTTTCCCGTCTTACAATACAAATAACCCTCCTATTTATATATGAAATTTAGGGTTTACTATATCTAAAAATAGATATTTTCACCATTTCCAATACATGTAATGATGAATAGTTTCCTAAATTGGACTTTTGATGCTTCTTGGTGGGTCCCTCTGACTTTGATTATGTAGAGTTGCAATTGCAGCGGTCAGATCTTTGCAGAGATAAGGGGATGGCGTGCTCCCTTTTTCATGGACAACTGTTGAGTCCTTGCTGGAGATAAGGGCCTTCAGCTCTGTTATCACTGAGCTAAATATGAGACCTCCGGTCGCTCACGCGGAGGTGAATAGTGTATTCTAGTGGTTGGGTTGAGATTACCATTCTCCTTGGTTATAAGGAGGTTTTTTCAGTCTTAGAGAATAGCTCTATCCCAACTTACTCTGAATGGATGGAGGACTCTAATACGAATTATTGTGGTTTGGAAAGAGCAAGGATTTGGGGAGCTCACCGTAGAGGAGTTCCATTCCTTGCACGATTTTAAACATGATGGGAAGAACTCTGGCTTCTATTATGCTAGTGCTTGCCCTAAACAAGGAGAGAATTTAATAAAGGGTCTTCCGGACTCCATCAAGGAGGGGAAGATTAATTTGTTTTGGGTGTTTGGCTCCTGGCAGTATATCAAGGATGATCCAACCACCAAAGTCACCATTGATGCTGATTACCTATTTTAAGTAAGTGTTTTGCTTTTGTTTTCTGTCTTGAGCCCTTGATATTAATTTTATTAACTTTTTTCTATTTTGTAGGTTAAGAACGGTTCAACCATATAGTGGAGTCAAGCGCTAGGAAAAAGCAGACTTTTGGATAGAATGCAAATTTTAAATTACAAAAGAGAATCTCTTCAAGGCCGAGCGCCTTGCGAAAAAATCGAAGTTCATTCCCATTCCATAAGAAAAAAGAAAGCTATTCATTTTGCCCTTTTTGGTATGATTTCATTTCAATGCTAACTTAATACTTTGTGTTTCTCTAGAGAAAATGAGTCATTCGATGAAGGATCTACTGGTTGTGAAAAATTAGAGATGGGTAGACCTTTGCTCAGGTCTCCATTTCAGCTACCGAGACTGCTACCTCCAATTAGAGTGAGAAGAGAAAAGCTCCATATTCTGGATGTATCATTGTTTCCAGGCCCTCAAGTGCTTATGGTTGAAAGCACTCCATAGGTAGTGATCCCATAGGGCATAGTAGTTAGGTGATAAATGTATTTTATACATTTATTTATATGCCAAAAGTAGGATTTTATATGTTCGTTTGAGAATATTCGCTATTCATTTGGTTCTTATTTGTTTATATATCAGAAAAACAACCCAAAGTTGAGAAAATTATGCAAATGAAGCAAATACTAAGCCCCTGTTCTCTTTGCTGTTTTGATGTCGTTTTCTGTTTTTATTTTCGAAAACGCTAAAAACGCGTTCTCTTTACCATTTTCCAAAACGCATTTTGGAAAACAAAAAAAAAAAAATTTGTACACAAAACGGAAAACGCCCAAAACATCGTTTTGGGCGTTTTGTGTGTATTTCGACAAAAAAATGTCCAAAACGCGGAAAACGCGTTTTGGGATTTTTTTTTTTTTTTTTTTTTATAGAATTATCTTAACTTAGAACTAAGCTTAATATAAAGTTTTTTTTATTTTTTTTTTATTTTTTTTAGAATTATCCTAGCTTGGAACTAAGCCTAAATAAAGAATTTTTTTTTTTTTTTTTTTTGAGAATTATCCTAACTTGGAACTTAGTTTAAATAAAGTTTTATTGAATTCAATATCAACATTACAAAAAAAAAAAAAAATTAAATGAGAATTCTTGTTATATTTCAAAAAATGCAATGATAAATGGACTCTGGTGGTTTTGAAAGAACTTGCATTTTCTGGATTTTAATAGAAGTAGAGCTTTCTCAAGTCCCGAACCTGACCAAGCTGTGTTAATATAGACTCTTAATGCTCACATTAGTGTGTTGCATGTAACCATATTTTTAGTGTATTGTGAAAGAAAATTTGAGTTGGAGTTAGTAGTATTCTGCAAGCAAATTAATTAAAAATAGTTTAAATAGTGTTCTGCAAAATTTCAAACAGAACGTGTTTTCCAGCTTTTCATTTTCAAAAACAGTTTTCAGAAATGACAAACCAAACGCGTTTTCAGCAAATTTGAAAACAAAAATGAAAACACAAAACACAAAACATTTTCAAAAATGAAAATATAAAATAAAATACAAACAGAACTCCACCTAAAGAATTGGGTGATTATTGGAGTTAAATTGTAGACATGAAGAAGTGAAATGAGCTAATTGAGGAGAACAAGGAAGAAAAGAGAAAAAATCGGAAGTATAGGGATCAAATTGTCATAATTGGAAGATGAAGGACCGAAAGTGTAAATAAAAGATGAGAACCAAATTAAAGGAATTCAAAAGATGAAATTGCACATTATTCGTTGAACCACGCAACCAAGTGAGATTGAACTGCGCGGCCGCAAGCCTATCCGACTGTGCTAGCAGCTAGACGTTTTTGTTCGAAATTCAACAAATTTTTCATCATATTTCATGCCAAAATGCTTCTTAATTGTCAAGGGACCCATGTGATACTAAAGCAAGATTGAAGATACAAGAGCAAAAAGATGAACAACCTGACTTCTTTTCATGTATCTTGGGATTTGTTTTCATTCATGTATCTAGGCCAAATATTAGGTGTTAGAATTGTGGTAAAGTTTTAAATTCTTGATTCTATGTTTTGACTATTAGTAATTTTTAGTTTTAGTTAGTTGAGTATTCTTTTGTTCTTCTCAAATTCGAGACACGGTGATCTTGCTGAAGCTGATCTGGAAATTGAAATGCACATTACATCGTAAATCAAGAGAAGTAAGAGAGGTAGAAAATCAAAAATCAAAAGTCATTGCAAACAATAATTGGGTTTACCTATTATTAAGCCTATTGATGAGGATGATATGCTGATTGGTGACTTTTTGACACCTCAGGTGGTTCAAAGTCAATCTAGTATTGTATATCCACCTTTTGGGCTAATTAACTTCCAATTGAAAACCAACATCATAAACATGTTGCAGAATGGGCAGCAATTCCATGAGGCCTAATGAAAGCCCACATAAGCATGTTTCAAAATTTTTGGACATGTGTGAACACTTCAAATACCAGGGTGTGTCAAATGACAAATCAGGCTCAGGTTATTTCAATATACATTACAGGAAAAGGCAGTTGATTGGTTATATTCTCGTCCCACTGCAAGTAACACTACTTGGAATTACTAGGTTCGGAAGTATTGCAATAAATTCATGCATCTAGCAAAGGTCGCCAAGCTCAAACATGAAATTGTAGTGTTCCAGCAATAGGATGCTAAATCTTTTGATGACGCTTGGAAGAGATTCAAAAGCATGCTGAGAAAGTTCCCAAATCGATCAATGGAGGTAATCATTTAAATTTCTTCAATGAAGGGCTACTTCCCCATTTTAAGAGCATGGTCGACTATTCATCAAATGGAGCTTTGACTACCAAAATAATTTGCCTAGTATTGGAGCTATTTAAGAGGATTGCAAATACAAATGCAATGTGGGGGATCTAACAGGATACTCCAAAAGAAATCAATAGGGGTGTATGAAGTAGATGACTACACTACAATAATAGCCAAAATTGACTCTTTGGCTACAAAGGTAGAAAGTATAACACTGGAGAACCATTCACTGAAAACTACTAAATTAAGCTGTGAGGAATGTGGTGAAAATCATGATACCATAGATTTCCCGATTCTGGCATGTCTAGTGGATCAGGTAAATTTTGTGCAGGGGGTCATCGCTAGAATAATCCATATTCCAATACATACAACCCAGGTTGGCGAAATCACCCCCATTTTGTGTGGAATGATAACGGTGCTGAACCATTGGTGCCTCAATATCAAAATGAGGATAAAAAGCCTAACCTGGAAGAGATAGTTTTAAAGCTCATGTAAAAGACGTACCATTTCACGGGGTAGACAAATCCGTACATGGCCAAGACAGATAGTTCGTAAAAAAAAATAGAACAATTCTTGTATAAAACTAAGATGATCTTGCAAAGTCATCGTACCTCAATAAAAAATTTGGAGACTATGGTGAGACAAATAGCACAGGTCTTGATAAATAGGACACTTGGAAAGATTATCCCAAAGGAGCAAGTTATTACAATGGACGTTGTAGAAGTAGAAAGCGATTATGTGTCTGGGAGGATCTGTTTTGCTCCATATGACAGGATCTATGTACCTCCTATTCCTTATCCTCAGAGGCTTCAGCATCCCACAAAGAATGAAGTGGTGAATGCACTTATTACTCTTAGTGGTCTTCAATTACCTGGGATAAACGTTAAAAGACTAGAAGAATTTCAAGATGAAATAGGTAAAAAGAAGGAGGAGGTATCTGGGAGATCATTTGAAATTAAGGACAACGGATATAAGGTGAAATCATCAACTAAGCCTCGTAGTCCCCCTATCACATTCCTGCAAAGGTTGCAGAAGAATAAGGAGGATAAGCAGTTTAACAAATTCCACAACATGCTTAGAATACTTGCACATTAAATCTCATTCATAGAGGCGATCACAGAGATCCCAAGTTATGTCAAGTTATTGAAAAATATGATGTCAAGTAGGAATAAAATTGAGGATCTCGAAGAGGTATCCCTGAATGAAGAGTGCAGCGCAATCTTGTAAAAGAAGATACCTCCTAAGCTTAAAGATAAAGGAAGCTTTTTTATACCTTGCATCATTAGAAATTTATAGTTTAATAAAGTCTTGCGTGATCTTTAGGCTAGTATAAATTTGATGCCTCTATTTGTACATAGGAAGCTAAGATTGGGTGAGCCAAAGCAAAGCAACATCAGGTTGCAGTTAGATGATCACTTGATTTGCTATCCATATGGAGTCGTGGAGGATGTATTGGTTAAGGCTGATAAGTTCATCTTTCCAAATGACTTCATAATTTTGAACATGGAGGAGGATGAGAATATTTTATTGATACTTAGTTGACCATTTCTAGCCACTGCACGAGCATTGATCAACATAGAAAAAGGATAGGTAGTGCTTTAGGCTGAAGATCAGGAGGTAACTTTCAAAATGATGCAATTGAATGCTACTGATTCACAACTTGAAAATTTCTCCAAAATTGATGTGGATTAGATAGTTAGCTATTGGGAGCACTACGAGTACAGGGCCAGAGATATAAGGGCTCAACATCAGACTTCAAGCCTCTCTGATGATTCTTCCCATGAAGTCGGGCTTTAGACTATAAACAGACGCTTATTGCAAGGCAACCCAATTTCTTAAACCCATTTGCTTAGTTTCTTTTATTTATTTCTTTTATTTAGGGTGCATACAATTGGTGTTGTATACCAAATTATGTGTTTCAAGTTTTGATTATGGTTTAATCTTGCTTGTTACAGCATTAGGAGTATTTTCTTAGATTTCTTACTTTTGAAGTATTCATTGCTTGACATTGAATTTGTTTGAGTGCTAGTATTCTTAGGGTGCACGCGTGGACATGTTATGTGTCTTAAATTATACTTGTACTTTTACTTTACATGTTTTGGCATTAGTAGTATTTTTAATTTTCATAGAATTTTTGTTTGTTTTCATAGCTCATAATCACAATCATCAACATGACACGCTAGCTTAGGACATGAACATTGTGGTTAGAAGTTGATTACATGCATAAAAAGTAATTTAGGGGTTACAAGTGTATGATATCGAATACAATTAATAAAGTGGACAAACGAGTCCGAGTTATCATCCCACAGAGATTAGTATAAACTACCGAAGTTATATTAACCCTTGATTTATTTGAAAAATTAAAGAGTGAGATTTTTGTGTACACTAAATGATTAACAGCAATTAAACAAGAAAGGAAATTGTGTTTTTGTAATGAATGAATGAGAAGTTGAGATTTCACTATTTCACACAGTCAATACTTTTAACTCCACCATTCAAGTTTTAATTCTAATAATGGGATCGATCGAGTTCACTAGTGCATATGAAATTCCTCCGTTGAGTTCAAATCAACTACCTAATTAGTCAATCATGTTCTAGACAGCAAGTCATAATGAATAGGTGTATGAAATACAATAATTCAATTAAAGATCGCAATAACAACAAACTTATATCTCTATCATTCTTTCAATTACAAGGTTTTATTCTTAGATCTAGGTTATTTACTCATGATAAGTGTATTTTATACACTTATTTATACCCTAAAAGTGGGGTTTTATTTGTTTGTTTAAGAATATTTGCTATTTATTTTGTTAGTATTTGTTATATTTCAAGAATAACCCCAAAGTCGAGAAAACAATAAAATTAAGCCAAAATCAAGCAATTGGATGATAAAATTGTCAAAGTATGCAAATCAAGAGTCGATGAGACAGATTAAGGGCTTAATTGGAAGAAAACTTGAAGAAGAACTCAAATTTGGAAGAAATCAGAACTTCAGGGGCCAAATTGTAACAATCGAAAGTTGAAGGACTTTCTGTGCAATAAAAATATAGGTACCAACTTGTAGCACGCTGAAAGAAGAAATTGCACTTCATCCAGAAGCATGCGGTATTGCATGGGATTATAACGTTGCGATCGCATGGTCTTGACAAAAATGGTCCAAATGTTTTCTAGACGCCTGTGCGATCGCATGGTTATTTTTTGGGTTGACCATTGTGCTTTTGCGCGATTTTCAGAATTCTTCTCCTCCAAGTAACCTAGGCTTTGAAGCAACCTATAAATACATGACTTGAGGCACAAAATAGGGGGTTCCGGATTGTCTTGTTTCATGCCAAAACGCTGTCCAACTGTTGGGGATCCACTCAAGGCCAAATCAAAGATTGAAGAACAATGATCAAGGAATGAACGGGGTGACTTCTATCCATTCTTCTTGTGAATTATGTTTAATCATGTATCTAGGCTAGATTTTCTTGTTGGGATTGTGATGATACTCTAGTTCCGGATTCTATGTTTTGACTTGTTATTTAATTTATGCTTTTCATGAGTTTGATGCAATTAATTATTTTTTATTTTCATCTATTATTGTGGATGCATAATTGTTGATGTTCGTGATAATTTTCTATGTTCGAAAGAGTATGAAATTATTAGACCTTGATTAATTGTCACAAAGTCCGATAGGGGATAGAAATATACCCCTATACTTTATGTTATCCACTAAAAATACTCACAAATCCTTTAATGCTTTCTTACACATTTGTATTCAACATAGAAATATAGTTGGGTCGTGCGTAGGAATAGGTGTTAATACTTGTCTGAAAGGGAGTTTTAACAACATTAGGAATATAAATTTTCAGAACCCCGTGAATTATTGTTAGACAATTGGAGTAATGCATATTTGATGGAATTAATGTGGATTCTCAATTCTAGCATATTCATTTTATAGTTTTTATAAAACAAATTTTCTCATTCTTTTTAGTTAACCTTAAAATCAGAATTTCCAACTTAATCAATTTTCTAGTTCCGGTTAAGGATTTGTAATCTAAAATACAATTTACAACAATCCTCATGGGATCGATACTTGGACTCCCGTCGATTATATTACTTGCACGACCCATGCACTTGCGGAGCGAACAACTCATCATATTATGAAGACAACTCATTAGATCAATGAATTAGTGGTCAGTTAATTCACGCATTAATCACAAAATAAAACCATCACATGCAATATATATGTAAAACTTGAACAATGCAATTAAAAGCGAAAAACTACGCTATATCGTTAATCCCAACAAGAAATTTAGTTGTTAATCATTTGGAATTGAAAATAAAAAAAAATATTAAATAAAAACATCACGAGTTTATTAAAATAACAAATAAAAGAACTCTTGTACCAAGAAGTAGCTTCCACATGTTGATCTTCAACTCTCACGCCTTTGTCTCCAATTAGCTTCAACAATCTTGATGATAGGATGATGAATTTTTCCTCTTGAATATGTGCACAAATGTCCCTAAATCATGCATGAGAAGTATTATATATAGGTTTCCAAGAAACCTAGGTAAAATAAGACATAAAATCACGCATAGGTCTATCTTCGCGCAAGGCATTGGACAACTGCGCGGTTTCACAGAAGGATTGTTTGTGGCCGTGCAGGTAACCAAAGTAGAGATCTGCCCAACTGATATATGATCGCGCGGCCACTTGGTTAAGAAGTTGTAGCCAACAGAAGGATAATTTCAGCGCAATTTCCATCTTTTCAAGTGTGTTTAAGTACGTCCCTAAACTTTATCTGGCAATTTGCCCGGATTATATAGGTATACGGGTTGTTTACCTATTTGCAACCTAAACTCGTTTTCTCTTCTCAAATTACCTTTAAATGTGTCCCCAATCATTCCCCAATATTTACACATCAAATTGGGTCAAATTCATCCTCATTAACACTTGCTAATCACATAAATGTATGAATTTTCCTACAGCTATTGGTTTTTGGCATAACTTTTTAGTATTCTTCATGTTTTATGTAAAATTTGAAATTGTGTATGATTGGTATTGGGATTAGGATAGAAATTGGATTATTGAATTGTGGTTATTTAGGTGAAATTTTTTGGCTTGATCCATGTATCCAAATCAATGTTTTGCACTGATTTCTTCACACGCACGCCTAGTGTTTGATAAAATGCTACAATGATTTTTTCGTTGAGCTTTTGCAAATCATTTTGGATGATCACCTTCAACATATATTATACATTGTATGTGGATCATTCATTCATAGTTTACACCTATTTAAGGCACTAAACTCGAGTAGAACACCATTGCACCCCATTGCAAGGTCACTACAGGCATCATAACACCCACTTCACCTAATTTCCAGCCTCTTTTCACTACCTCACCACATGTTTTCACGACCTAAATGAACTTCAAATGTGCTGAATTCTCGATATGTTGTAGACAAGGTTATACACTTTCATATGCCCAGAGGTTGCTCAGGAAAATTTCTATTTTTCTAGGTGATGTTAAGGCCTGAACATCAGTGATCAACCATTTTTCAGAAATTTAAGAAATTTTCTCTGTCCTAGTATGGGGGTGTTTGTTTGATTTATTTCAGTCCTTATGCGATATTCATACATTCTAATGTGTTTTATCTATTTTTTGCATGGGACACTATGAATACACCTCGACCAAACATGGAAAAGTTAGAAACAGGTCGAGTCATCCAAGTTGCAAAGAAAATTAAAACTTCAAAATGGGGCAACAACTCTCCTAAATAGGGGAAGTACCTAATCCCTCTTTATATTATTATGAGTTTATTTGATTTACGTATTTGAAATACATCAAGAAAATGTACATTTCTAGTTTGTTGGGGAATCTCATTCATGTAATACTTTCTATGCATTCATTCGATTTTAGGAGTTTAAGTAAAAAAAAAAAAAGATTAAAAATTTGAAAAAAATTAATTTTTTTATTCGTTTATTGCCTAAGACATAGTTTGTATCATTAATACTTTAGCTAGAGTAATGAACAACATTTAACGTGTTTTCTCTTTACTATTTATCCACGATAGACATTTATCACTTGAGCACATAGCAATTGTCAAATAATTACTTTTATAGGAATATTTTCAATATTTGTGGGGCATATTTATGCAATTTGAACATAGGATGGACTATAAAATCCCAAACCATAAGATATTAGATCCCGACCAAAAATTTAGAATCAATCCGCTCAAGAAATAGTTTGGGGGAGGAAAGGTTAAGACATGTATGTATTAATGGGTTGAGAGTCTGAAGTTCTTGATTTTGTACATTTGGTTGAAAAAGTTTTGGTCAACGAGTATAAGCTAGCACTAGCATAATAAATAGTCTTATTCTTCTCTTCGTAGCCTTTTTGACTCGAGCAAGTAAGCTTTTAAGGGTCTTTAAAACCTGTTACCCTAAATTCATCTAAATTGGGAGTTATTAGCCTAAAACTCGTTACATGGATCAATTAGAAATATTGATGGAGAGAGGACCTACACATAAGATGATAAAACATCTTTAACTTTTCTTTGTCACCTTCATGACTTGGGTAATTAAGTCTGAGAGCTTCTCTGAACCTGGTACCTTAAAGTCGTCTGCCCTAAGAGTTACCAACCTAAAGCTCGCCACAGGAGTCATATAAAAAGCAAATAAGAAAAGTGTTGCACAAAGATGGTAAAAGACAAAGACAATAAAATAAAAAGTCGTCCACACACACAGACACGCAGGCACGCGTGCACGCACACACGTACACACACATAAGACGATAAAATCTTTAACTTTTCTTTGTCACATTTTTTACTCGGGTAACTAAGTTTGAGGGGTTCTCTGAGCCTAGTACCCTGAAGTCGTTTGGCTTGGGAGTCACCAACTTAAAGCTCGCTACATGAGTCATATAGAAAGCAAATAAGAAAAGTATTGCACAAAGATGGTAAAATACAAGGACAATAAAAGAAAAACTCGCACACACACACACACACACACATAAACATATACACATAAAAAGCTAAAACATCTTTAATCTTTCTTTGTCATCTTTATGACTCGAGTAATTAAGTCTGAGGGGTTCTCTGAACCTGGTACCCTAAAGTCGTCTGGTTTGGGAATCACCAACCTAAAGTTCGTTACTGGAGTCATATAGAAAGCAAATAAGAAAAGTATTGCACAAAGATGGTAAAAGACTAGGAAATTAAAGAAAAAGTCGTCCACACACACACATATCGATTTGTTGTTCATGCATGTACCTAATCCCGACTATCTTATGTGGAAAAATACATTATATAAAATTGTAGAAACCGCAATAGAGGAAACATTGGGATTATGAGAGAAAAACATTAGGAAATCGTACTTTGGCCACATAGGACTTGAGCTTACTCTTGCATAATAAGTCTCATGATGTCAATTTTTTTTATTTTTTTTTTGGCATAAGTTTGCATTTGATTTTTGGAAATTCACACACATACACGCACACACATTAAAGTAGAGCAACAGATATGTAGAAATATTTTTATTATGTTGTTGATCTAGATTGTTGAGGCACATGGTAAACAAATTTACAAAATCAAAAAAATATTTGTTATTTTGCATTTTTGCTTTGTAGTTTAGTTTTATATTGTTCGAGGACAAACAAAAGTTCTAGTTTGGGGGTGTTGATAAGTATATTTTATACACTTATTTATGTGCCAGAAGTAGGATTTTTGTATGTTCGTTTGAGAATATTCTCTACTCATATTGTTCTTATTTGATTATATTTCAGGAAAATAACCCGAAGTTGAGAAAATGATGCAAATAAACCAAATACTAAAGAATTGGATGATTATTGGAGTCAAGTTGTAGACGTGAAGAAGTGCAAGGAGCCAATTGAGGAGAACGAGGAAGAAAAGAGAAGAAATTAGAAGTATATAGACCAAATCGTCACAATTTGAAGATGAAGGACTGGAAGTATAAATAAAAGATGATGACCAACTTAAAGGAATTCAAAACCTAAAATTGCACATTACCCCGTGAACCAGGCTGCCACGTGAGACTGAATTGCACGGTTGAGTGAAGAGATATGAAACGGCATAATTGAAATAAATGAACTACACGGCCATGAGCATTTGTACTGCGCGACCGCGTACCTATCTTACTAGGCCGACAGCTGGGTTTTTTGCATGGAATTCAATATATTTTTCATCCCTTTGACCTAGCTTTCAACTAAACCTATAAATACCTAATTTCTTGCATGTTTTTGAGGTTCCCAACTTATGATATTTCATGCCAAAATGCTGCTCAATTGTCGAGAGATCCTCGCGAAGCCAAAAGGAAGATTGAAGATACAAGAGCAAGAAGATGAACGGGGTGACTTCTTTTCATTGATCTTGTGATTTATTTTCATTCATGTATCTAGGCTAAACGTTAGGTGTTGGAATTCTAATGAATCTTTAAATTCTTAATTTTATGTTTTGACTATTTTTTTAATTGATATGATTCATGGGTTTGAGTAACTAAATCGTGCTTTTATTATTATGAAAACTTCTAGCCAACTTTTGTATAATTGCTGTGACTTTTCTTATATCAAGAGAGTATGAAAATGTTATACGTGTTTTAATTACCACAAATTCCGATAGGGGATAGAGATATACACCCCCTATGTTTTGTGTTATCCTTAAAAGTATTCATAAAACTAAATTGTTTTTCTAATGTTTGTATTCATCATAGAGATATAGTCGGGTCGCATATAGAAAAAAGCTTTTATGCATCCTCGAGAGAGGACTTAAATAACATTAGGAACACGAATTTTTAAAATCCCATGAATTTTAGTTAAACAATTAAGTCAAAATATAGATGATGGAATTAAACTGGATTCTCAATTCTAACATGCTTGTTTTCATTTATTTTATAAAAATCACACCTTTACCGTTTTCTTAGTATAATTTTTAGTTTAGTTTAATTCAAAACATTCTCAAGTAATTTTCTCATTCCGATTAAGGAATTTAATAGAGAATACAATTTACTCAATTCTCATGGGATCCATATTCGGATTCAAAAGTTCGCTTTTTCACTTGTGTGAAGAACTGTACACTTACGATTAGGAAAATTAGCCCAAATTGAGTTACCCCAATAACATCAAAGACGCCTCCCTCTAGTTTTTCCAACATATCATTACTGTCCCCCTCCATCGAAGAGAAAGAAGAGGAGCCTTTTTTTGGCACCACTGTAGAGAAGGAGCTAGAATATGAGGCAACGAAGGGACTGAGGCCTAAACCATTAAAGGATTTCCATAGAAGTCTTTCCCCACCCTGACATCAAAACCTTCCTACTGAATCCCATCAAGTGTGCATGGTGATTTCCAAATCCTGGATAAAAAGGTAGAGGATGTATCTGGAGGAGATGTAGCATGGGGAATGTGCTATAGTTGTAGTAATGAATTGTTCAAGGGTTACGGCACATGCCTACGCCATCGCAATCCACTTGAAGAGGGCGGAAAAAAGGGAGAGGTAACTTGCTTAAGAAATTGAGCAGCATAATAAGTAGGTTGAGGAGGAGGTTGTACTTCACCATGTCGCTCAAGAGTTTGCTAATGAGGCAAAGGCGAGAAGTCGAGGGTTGAGTTAGGGAGGAAGAATTGGAAAGACGTAGCTCAGATCTACAGCATGCTATTGAAGAGGAAAAGGATAAGGCACAACTTCTTCAAAAAAATGATGGACAATGCTCAGGCACAAATAAAGCAGCTGAGGAGTCAGCTAACTTCGAAGTTGCAAAGGTAATTGCCGACTTCAAGTCTTTCTCAGATTTTGAGGCCATTGAATTTGAGCTTTATATAATGGGCATTAAGTCCATTATTTCATGAAATCTAGGTTCCAAATTCTCTCCTCATCTGATTTTGTTTAGCTCGAAGGCACATGGTATCGCTTGGTAACCTGGGGACTTTTAGTCCATTTTATTCTTTTGATACTCTTTATGAGATCAAGTATTTCTTCCAAGTGTGCAACACTTACACTACTTGGGAGTCTGTTATTCAGATGGATGTTGGGACAACTTAAACCCTTGATCCTCCCATAGGGATTGCGAAATTGTTAATCAGCCCTGTTTTTACCTGTATTATCCTTGGATTCGTTTCTTTTGTTGAGTTTTGAGATCGTGGCCTAACTCGAGACTTCTGAGGGCCATGGCTGGACTCAGGATGTTTTAGAGGCCATTACATTCTTGCTCATTTGTAGTAAAGTTTGAGGTGTTCCACATTCCAGGGGTGCATGAGTGGAGTTCCTTCCAAGGTTTGGACTTTGTACGCGCTATTCCTCAATACTCTAAATATTTTATATTGTCCTTCCCAGTTAGGAGAAAAAGCTCCGATGTTATCTCCCCTTGTAGCTAGGAGGACCTTCCTTAGGAAAAAATTCCCTAGCACGAAACCCCTCCTTCGAACTTTAGTATTGTAATATCGCTTGCTCCTTTGTTTGTATATGTCATTTCTCAGTTCTGCCGTATTCTTTTTTTTTCTTCCAACATGTCTAGTTCTGCTAAGAGAGACTTTTCATTGTGTTCTTCACTGAAGTGTAGAGTTTGGTGGGATGATACTTTTATTTATACTGGAAAGATTGCTTCTATTCAAAATGCAAGAGAGAATGACGTTTCATCAGTGCTTGTTTTGGTAGTAGTTCGGTAAGACCATAATACACCAGGTAGTTCTTCTGACCATGCTCCTTTAAGTTCATCTAGTTTGGTCTTCAAAGTGTGCTTTATGATCTTACTGATAGCTTCAACTTGGCCATTTACTTAGTAATGGTTGGGAGTAGAGAAATGTTTTCTTATGTTAAGCTCATCAAAGAATTCCCTAAGTATTTTGTTATAAAATTGTTTACCATTATCAGTGACAATTGAGTGAGGAATTCCAAAACGATAGAGGATTGATTTCCATATGAAGTTCTTTTGTTCGGTGATTTTGGACAATGGTTATGCTTTTGCCCATATGGTGAAATGATCAACTACAACTATTGTGAACTTCACTCCACCTTTACCTATAGGCATGGGGCCAATTAGATCTATCCCCCATTCAGTGAAGGGCCAAATGCCGATAACTGAACTCAATTCCTCTTGTGGTGCTCTGTATAAAGGAGCAAATATTTGGGATTTGTCCCATTTTTTGGCAAACTTAGTCACTTCATTTTTTAGGGTCGACCAATAATAACATTGTCTTAATATTTTGTGGGCGAGGGATTTCCCCCCGTTGTGATTCCCACAAACTCTTTCATGGACTTCCCTTAAGGTGTAATAGGAATATTCCTCATTGAGACACCTCAAAAGTGAAGTAGGGTATCCTTTTTGTATTGAATGATTGTAAATCTGGCAGACCTTATTCATAATTTTTTAGCTAAACTGGGGTTTATGGGGACCCTACCATCCTTAAAAAATCTAAATATTTTCATCTATCCATATTAGTTTTGGATCTATTTCTTCAATGCCTTTTCATTTAGTTCAATTGAAGTGAACCGTAGTCTTCCTTTGATATGGGTGCTCTCTAAGCTCCACCATCAATGCAATCAGTCCTCTTACTTATATTCACGCTTTTGAAAAACCTTGCAATGGCTTATAGTAAGGTTGTAAGAGATTTGCATCCATGCCCATTTGATTGTACGATCACAAAAATAAGATATTTAAAGGACTTCCGTTGTCCACCAAGGTCTTGTTGATGGTAAAGCCTATTACTTGCATTTTGATTAGCAGGGCATCATTTTGTGGTTGGAGTACGTAACTCGCATCGAATTCATGGAAAGCAGCTTTTTTCGTGGTGGTCCACAGATCTCCAAGTGGTTTGGACCTTGTTTCGTGAATAAGTGTATGTTTCTCGAGCCATTCTTTTTCTACTTTGTTTCAACCCTCCCAAGTATTAAGTTCCTCCAGCAATCATTTATATTTCTATTCGTGTTTGACAGTTCAATCCTCCTTGTGCCTAGGGCAGAATGTTAGGCTTCGCCTATTTCTACAGGCTTAGATACAAATTGCCACAAATAGCCCAGTTTCATGAGGGCTTCTATTTCTTCCTTCAACTGGCGACAATTATTCATTTCATGTCAGTTAGATCGGTGATATCGAAAATATTTTTGCTGGTTAAGATTTGAAGAACCTATTTTCAGAGGCGGATGTTTTTCAGCAACCCTTTGTCTTTTATTTAAAAAAGAAGTTCTCTAGAGATGTTTTCAGCAAGATGTAGTCCTGGAATCTTTCGATTTAAGTCCTGGATCTGATACTTCTGTCTTTTCTCCGTCAGGAGCTCTGTCCTTCTTGACCTCTTTCTCTTCTATTTTTGGTGTCTTCTGAGTTTCTGCGGCCGTTTCATAAGTTGCTTCCTCCGTGCTGAAATATTTTTCAACTCTGCTCAGAAAGTCATGATATGATGTAGGGCCGTCCTCAGGCACTGACCACCATAATTGAGTTTGAGGTTGGAGTTCGAACAATGCTACCATAAGAGCGGCATCATCAGAAACTCTTTCAATTTCCACTTTTTACTTGTTGAACCTATAATGATAACTTTTAAAGATTCTATTTGATCCTATTTTATTGGTACAAAGTGCTCTTTTGGAGCATTTCTCATCCTTGCTCCCATGAACTATGGAAAGATATAGCAAGATCATTCCAGCATTTTATCAAACTGCAAGGGAATTGTCCGAACCATCTTTGAGCTCGATCTCCAAAGGCCAGTGGGAATACTTAACACAACATGGCATCACTCGCATGTTGGAGCTCCATACAAAAAGTATATTTGTAGATGTGTCCCGTGAGATCGGTGTTTCTTTCATATCTGGTAAGTACCGGCATTTTGAATTTTTCGGCTAAGTTTCGACCAAAATATTCATAGGAGAAAGGTGACTGTGAGGCTCTGACCGGTTATTTTTTCTGGCCCTTGTTTTTTAATTCAAGTTACACAATTCGTCATTTTAGCATTTCTAGTTTGTCCGTCTCCATGTTTCCATGGTTTGGAAGTGTTTTTTCATCAGCATATATTGGTTCAATTCTGGGTTCTTTGGGAGATCGTCAGCCTAGCTCCCCTAGATGACTAAATACAATTCCTTCCTTTTTGTTGGGATAACGATGATGCTAAGGAATCCATTTTCAATCCTTGTTTCTTTGGACGAACTTTCATTAAAACGTAGGGATCTACTTGTTTGGCAGGTTTCCCTTGACTCTATGCTGGTTATCGAACCTCCCTTTCTGTCCTTGGAGGTAAAAAGTCTTATTTGTCCCAGGTAAGCTATGATGTTGAAGAAATGATCCAATTTGTTCCAGATCAAATCATTATGTGGATCTTTCTACTCTTTGGAAGTTTCTCCGCGGCCTCTTTCGAAACTTCGGGGACCTCAACTTGTGGCTTTTTGTTCCTGTAGTACTAGAACTTTGGCACATTTTTGTTTGGGATGATTATAAGAATCATGTGAAAAGGTAAATTAGGTTTAATCTGTGAGGTTTATGTGATTTGTGAAACTTCTAAGCTTGATAGTGGAGAACCTCTTTTTTTAGGAGGAGGCCTTCTTTTTAGTGCCAAACTATGGATGTAAAAAAACGAATTGGACATGTGTCACTTTTTTGTTAACTTAAGATGATATTCTAAATGGTTTGTTTATAGTATGAGAGGCAAGTTTGAGAGAGTTTTGGTAAGTAAAATGGTTCAAATTATGTAATTATCTTATTCCCAAGATTTTTCCTGTGTTAAAATAAAAATAACCGTCCTATTTATAGATGAAATTTTTTTATTGGACTTTTGATGCTTCTTTTTGGGTTCCCCTAACTTTAATTACATAGAGCTGCAATTGCAGAGGTCAAATATTTGCAGCGATAAGGAGATGGCATGCTCCTTTTTCTATGGTCGGTTGCTCGATGCAACCCACTTGCCAAAACACTATACAGCTGTTGAGTCCTTCTTGTAGGAGATAAGGGCCTTCACCTCGATTATTACCAAATTGAATACAAGATTGGAGCTCTGAATGGTGAGGTAAGATATTGTTGAGCTCGTAGTTCATATTTTTGCAATGGGCTGTGTCGGCTTTATGGTAGCTTTATTTTGCATAGATATGCTTCTAAATATGAACCCCTCTTTTATGGTCGTAACGAAATAGTACTGACTTCTCGCCTTGGGTTTTGAAATTCTTTAGGCCTTGACTTCTGATTTTGGGCCTTGAAATCTGATTAGTATATCAATAGTTCTCTCTCTCATTCTCTGATGTGATCCCACCACGGGAATCATGACAAAAACGCGGAATAAACTAAACAACAAACGGAAAGATCTAAATTCAACAAAACACAAGAAAACAAGACTCGAGAAATAATAAGAACGATAAATAAAATATAGGATTGACGATAAGAAATTAACCCAACAATCACGAAGCGAAGATTCGACAATGCTGATTGAATAACCAAAGTTTTCGAAACGCCACAAAGACTTGTCAATTTCCTTGATAAGTTTCTAATTGGAACGCAACAAATATTTCACAATATTTGATAAGTTTGGATCCCTTCTTGAAGAACGCAAAAGGGACTCCTCAACTTTTTAATTTGGAGAAAACTCTCTCAAACAACATCAATAATCTCAAAACTGTCTTTACAATGAACGGAAATTCCTAATATAAACTAAAACTAAAGTAAATTAGGTTTAGCTGCTAATTGGGCCCAAAACTTGGAAATAAATAACTAAAAACAGAAATTAATTAAAATACGCGAAATTCTACAAAAATTGAGGTTACGACCGTAAGAAGCTCTCGACTTAAATGTTACAGCCGTGACTCCCATACTTACGGCCGTAAGTCTTATTTCGCTAAACTTCTTCAATTCCACCCGTGAGCATGTTACGGCCGTGAGTCCTTGATTTACGGCCGCAAATATTAAAATCTTGGAATTTTGCTTTTTTGACCCGAGGTGATGTTATGGTCATGGCCTTCTTCCTTTACTTCCGTGAAAGTCCTTCTAACCCTCAAACTTTGAACTTTCGACTCGGCTTGATCTCTTCGTTTTCTCAGCTCGATCTCAACATGGAACTTGCTATGTTTCTCACATAGATCACTGTCGTAATACTGATAGGTCGACTTCACCTTTCGATGCCTATTTTGGATCACATCATCCCCCCTTTCTTGAAAAGGATTCGACCTCGAATCAACTTTTGGTAGGCTTTTCAAACACCTCCTGCTGTTGTGGGCTTGATGATCACGCTTATGCCTCATGCTTTATTTCAACCTTTTCAGCCTTTTGGGCTACTCCTTTGTGCCAATGAATCCCTTGTTGTTTTAGGGGATGCTCCTTTGTGCCAATGAATCTCTTTCTTGTTTTAGGATCATGGTTTGATTTATGCACCTGCAAAACAGATTTTATAGAGCTAGGGAGGAGTTGGTTAGATTGGTTAAGTGGAAGGCATGGATCCTTGTACATCAACATTTGTGCAAAAAAACCCATTTTAGGGATGGACTCTCTTTTCTTTTTCTTTTTGCACTCAAGCTCCCCTTTTTCTGAGGTCGTGGCCTCAACTCTCTTGTTTTCAGTTTTCTCACCCTCTCCTTTTTCTAATGTCGTGACCTCAATACTCTTATTTTTCCCTTCAAGCTCACATTTGATTTTCAACTGATCCTCTTGAACTTCTTTAGGAGATAAAGGAACGAGAGTGATCTTCTTTCCACATTTCAAAAACGAATATTGGTTCTTAAAACCATTATACACCACCCTCCTATCATGTTTCCAAGGCCTTCCCAATAAAATATGCCCAACATGCATAGGCACCACATCGCAAACAACCACATCTCTATAACCCCCAATGGTAAACTTTATATTAACCTGCCGGTTCACTTGAAGTTCCCTAGACTCTATTAACCATTGCAATTTATATGGACTTGGATGTTTTAACTTTGGCAAACCTAATTTCCCAACCAATAGTGTACTAATTACATTAGTACAACTAACCCCATCAATCACCATCCCACATACTTTCTTACCCACCAAACACCTAGTCTGGAAAAGATTATCCTGCTGTTCATCAATTTCAACCATCTTAGCCTGAGAACTTAGGACCCACCTATTCACAAGTGATCCCTTCACCGCATAAGTTAATCCCTCTTTATCGCTACTACTAGCCCCAACATCCTGTAGCCTAGGCATCCCTTTAAATTCATCCTCCGAACTAATATCCCCATTTTTACGCAAGATCATTACCCGTTTATTGGGACAATTTGAAGCAATGTGCTCCGAACTTAAGCATTTAAAACACTTGATATTTCTATCCCTAGTATGTTGGGGTTCAACAATATTTTTACCTCTAGGTATTGGTTCCTCCTTTGCTTTCGGGACATGATCGTCATTTACCTCCCATTTTGGGTAAGATCCCGGAGAATGCCTTGCTGCTCCCTTCCGCTTCAACTGTCTTTCCACCTTCATGGCCATGTGGACCATTGCATCTAGTTCCACATAGTGTTGCAGCTCAATAATGTTGGCAATGTCCCTATTCAACTCACTCAAAAACTTTGCTATTGTAGCCTCCTAATCTTATACCACGTTGGCCCTAGTAATTTCCACCTCCATGTCCTTATGATAATCCTCGATGCTCCTCGACCCTTGAGTCAAACCTGCAGCCTTTGATATATATATATATATATATATATATATATATATATATATCCCTATAGTAATGAGTTGGCACAAACCGCTTCCTCATTATAGTTTTTAGTTCACCCCAAGTCTCCACTGGCTCCTCAAGATTCTTCCTCCTACTTGTCACCAATTGGTCCCACCAGCTGATTGCATAATTCGTGAATTCAACAACCGTCAATTTCACCTTCTTCTTTTCGGAATAATGATGACAATCGAAAAGTAGCTCCACTTTAGTATGCCTATCCAAATAGGCTTCCGGATCACTCCTACCGTGGAACTCGGGTATTTTCATTTTGATGTTCCCAAGGTCTCCATCCTCAACATCTCCACCTCCCTGAAGCCTCCTATCATCACGACATTCCCTATTATCTCTCATTCTATTCTTATCTCCTCTATACCTCCTCCGCACACTCGCCACTGAGGATACACTTCCACTTTCACTACCCATGCCCTCATCATCCATACTCGGTTTGGTTCCTTGGGATGAAATATAAAAATTTATGGACACATTCAACTGAGAAAAGAGTTTTTTTTTTAACAATCTTTTATTATTATTTTACTTAAATTCTATCATATTACCCACTTTAAGTTCTTGGAAGTTGAAGATATGTATGTTTAGAAATCTGAATTGATTAACTCGGATTTTTATCTCAATTCCTACATTTCTTTGGTAATTTTCAAGTGTTTTAATTCTTGAAATATTTTTTTCTTCTTGGTGTTGGTCAAGGTATCGTCTAAAGGAAGACATGAGACCCACCTTTTTATTTGAAATTTAATTTAACTTATTTACATCACTATCAATTGATACAAGTCCCTTTTGTGCAATGAAGAACAAATTTTAATCTCGTGCCACTGAAGTATTGCGAAAACACGCTGCCTTCAATTGTGTCCCCCTCTCGATGTCATAAAAGCTTCAATTCAGTCCAACGAAGTCTGCATTCAAGAAATTAGATGAGAATTATCGAAATTTGACAAGCCTTCTGAGAAGAGTCATAAACTCTGATTGCAATATTCTGTGAATACTAGGGGTGAATAAATGAACCTCCAACCTGTCAAACCGAACTAAACCGCAACAAATGATTTAGTTTGGTTCGGTTTCAAACATGAAATGATTTGGATTTGTTTGGTTTGGTTTGAAAAAATTATAAACCACTTTAAATGATTTGATTTAGGTTTTAGTTGTCAAAACTGCGGTTTCAAACCACAACCCCCCAACTTTTAAACAAATTATAAAAAATAAAAAATCAGTGCAGGAATAGTTTATCAAATTTAGATTGTTATTGAAACATTTAAGTCATTTTGAGGGTTATTTTGATTTCTTTTTTCAAGTAGAAACTAGGTATAGAATAAATTTTATCGAAATTTAAACATGTTCTTGAAGATTTTTAGCATCTATCAATTGCAAAAAATGTATGATTTTTTTTCAGGAATAAAACTATGTTCGTTTGTTTGTTCCCTCCTATAAGCATTCCAACATCATTCCGAACTAGAACTACTGAATGTTGTAGAAAGGTTAAAATGAGGCATGCAATTTCAGTTGAAAAACTTTATAAACAAATTAGAAGAGAATCACACATACCGAATAGAAAAAATACTCTTGCACTAACATAATGTGTTATCTGTTATTTCTGTGAATGGTTTTAAATAAGTAAATCTCATTTGTAATTGCAACCTTTCGGAGTAATCCATTTGCCAATGTGATTTGCATCTCGAAAAAATCCAAGAACACCTTTTGACATAATCTACATAATGGGTGGTGGATATTTCTTAGTTATCGACCACAAAGTTGGTATTAATCATTCACTCAATGTTGTGTATCGATTGTGAATCTATGATCTTTGCTATTGGTAGATTAATCATTCTTCATTCTTGCATTATCATCTAAAAATGTGTCTTGGTTGAGGATTTACTAATTTATTTGATTGCAAACCGCGGTTAAATCGCACCAAACCGCAAAAAAAAAAAAAAAAAAAAAAAAAAAAAAAAAATGGTTTGGTTTGGTTCAGTTTAGTTTAGGAAATGAAATAGTTTGGTTTAGTTTAGGAAATTTTCAAATTTTTTAAACGATTTTGCTACAAACCGTGTTCAACCAATACAATCAGTTGATGCACCCTTTTATGATATGTGCGTTGTAGTGTCTTATAAAGGTTATATTTGTTTCCTATTATTTCGTATTTTAAAGATTCGATCAATAAGAAGATATGAAGTATCCATTCGAAATTACCCACTAACAATTGTCAATATTTATATGGTCTTACAATGGTTAGTGGTAAAAACTACACCACATCTATATAAATTATAAACAAGTGAATGCATTTGTATTTTATTAATTTTTTCGTAGTTTTTTATTTATTTATAAGTACAATACTCATATTTAGAAAAATGTGCTTATAGGAATATATATGAATTCTTTCTTTAAATACTGCTTATCAAATATGTTGTAAGTGCATATTTGATATTGTTTACTCGATATCGATTTTTCAACTCTTTTTCGGCATATCAAATGCATCCTGACTATTTTATTTCACTTTGTATATGAATTTTGTGTCTGCTTTTTGTAGACAGACACAAGTCACTGTCGAAGGACTTAACTCTGTTGATCTAATGCATAGATTCGTGATTGTGCAGAAAATTTTCCTACGGAATCTCAATACAAAGGGGTATAACTAGAATTAAAAAAATTACGGAGAAATCCTTATATAAATAGATTAATATGAACATGTAGTTTTTTTTTTCCCACATTCATTACTTGATACTTATTAGAGTATTAATAATGGTTTTTTCTTTTTTCCTCTTCTTTTTTCTAGGAAAAAAAGGGATATGTAAATTTTCATTATTGTAGATAATGGACATGTGACATGGTAATTGACAAGAATATGCATTGCCAAGAAGATGTGAAGATAGCCTTTTATATTTCTATTCTTAGATACACAACATTAGATCCACACACACTCAATCAATTAAATAAAAATTGTTAAAATACGATGAGATTGTCTTCTATTACACACGCTCTACATTAACAAAATTGGTTTTGAATTTTCTTTTGTTTTATTTGAAAGAGATTCCCAAGTAAATACGATTATTTTCATGGAAAGAATTCAAAATGATGTATCTTTTCTTATGAGAAATTAATGATTGCTTTGAAAATTACAACTTTTCTTGGAATGATTCATGATAGTATTTGTGACGATTGTTATTTGGGTTTGGTTGCACTTAACATTTATCAGCACCAGTCAGTTACATGGATTTATTTATTGCATCTTGGAATGTACTGTTCCTATTAAAAATACTTGTCTATGGGACATGCTATTATAGAACAAGTTGAAGGTATATTTATAAGTATGTAATAGTAATGTATATAACAATACAAGTAACCGTGATTCTTCTAAAATATTTTTTGGATATTGAATATGCTATACTTAAATCAATCAATTGCTTATTTATTGATATAAAATATAGGAATGAAAAAAAAAAAAAAAATTTTTATCAAAATTACAAAATCACATGCAAATCACGTGTTTCAAACATGTTCACATTAAAGTTATCGCCCCTAAATTCAATGTTCTTTCAACAATCTCGTGATATGGACAACATGTTCGCTTTAAAAATATATAATGGCATAATAGCATCCTCCAAAATTCAATAGGGATAATTGCCCTTATACAACTCTTACTGTAATTAATTTTATCCTTGGTTGCTCGTATATCATATATAATTAATTAAAGTATAAATGAAAGTAGAGACACCTGTTATAGAGGTAGAGAATCATTGATGAATAATCATCAAGTGTTCTAAAATGTGTAAAGTATAGTTAGATGTTAAAAAGACTTTTAGTGGAAAAGTTAAGAGTTTAGATTGTAAATGTATGGAAATATTTTTATTGAAATTAATAACATTGTTGGAAAAAAAAAATTAAGTAAAATAGAGTATTAAAAAATAATTGTACATTAATTACACTAAGGATAAATACGAAATTATTAAAAAGTTTTGAGGGTAAAATGAAAAAAAAAATTTCTCCCTGTTAAGGCATTTTAGAAGTAGTGAAGATAAAGCCATTTACAAGTTTGAACTAAAGTTAAACAAAAGACTATTATAATAATAATAATAATAATAATAATAATAATAATAATAATAATAATAAAGTCCGTCTAGATGCACGTTAATTAGGGAAATTTATTTAATTGAGATTTTGAAAGACATTTAAAGACTTTTTTCAATGAACTTTTTTTAATGAATTTCATTGAATTTTATTGACTTTATGGATTTATATAGACTTTCATATACTTTTGTAGATTGATTTAAAAGACCTTCAAATACTTTTAAAGACTTTTATTTTTTAATTGAAAACTTAAACGCTAATAGATTAATTTTCGTATGATGTGAATGTGAATCGTTAATAATAATTATATGTCAAGTAAATTACAAAAAAATAAAAAAAAAATACAACGTGAGAGATATAAATAGTTTTAAGACAGAGATATTTGTGATTAAAAAAATGGGAGAAAAATAAAATCGCTTTTGATATCGCCATAAAAATTGTAATATGTTCATAAAAATTTTTGAATATGAAAATTTTTCTAGAGAAAATTCTAGAATCACTTTACTTATTATTATTAGTTTTGATACAATTTAATTATTATTTTTTTATAAGATCTTATAGAATCTTAGTTAGATTTATTTTCATAGAAAAATTGAAGAAAACGATGAAAAAGAAGAGAGCCCAAATATAAAGAAAAAATATTAAAAAGAAAATATACAAAAAGTTGAAGAGAAGAGCAATAATAATTTGTTTAGTCAAATGTTTAATGTTTCTAAAAATAACATGAAAGAAGAAAAAAATAGAAAAAAATAAAATTACAATTTATAAGATTTCTTTTTTTTAAGTCTTTCAAAATCTTGAAGATTAATGAGAGACAAATAAAGAGATTTTGTAGTTGTACTTTATGTTTAAAAGTTAGTACATAGAGGATTTCGTAGGAGTCTTTAAAAGTCATTAATAATTTGAATAACAAAGGACTTTTAAAGACTTTTAAAAATCTTTATACAATACACCATGATTTTTATGGACTTTTAGAAAGTCCATTAAAATCTATATTAAATATATCAAAATTTTTATGGAAACTCTAAAGTCTAAATTGAATACACCTAAATTTTTCAAATCATTTAAAATCTTTAAAAGTCATTCCAAATCTACATTGAATAAACCCTTCTTAAGGAGAGACATTTTGTCTGAGCTTTAAGGAGAGTTTTTAGAACAATGATCCCATCGCATTGTTGACGTTAAGATTTTTCTACATTTCATTTTTGTGGGAGGGGGGGGGGGTGTCCTCTAACGTAATTATTATTGTTTATAAACCAATTTATAAACAACACAATTTTTCAAATCATTTTTTAACCATCCAAATTTTCTCTTTTCACTTTTCAATCACACATCTTACTTTTTAAAGAGTAAAAAAATCGTTTATAAATTATTACAATGTTACCAAAAATAATTTTTGACTTTTTGCGAGTCACGTGTCTCCCCTTAAATGAAAGAATTATAATACAAAATAAAAATAAGTCAATGTTTGAGCTCCATTAATTTAAAAATGCTTTTATTTTTATATTTTTTTTTCAAAGCACACATTTTTTAATAAATAATATTACATGTATACTAAAAATCTTCATTTTTTTTATTGACATCCTTCAAAAAATATTATTCTGAAACCCAATATTTATCTAAAGGGGGGCTCGAGCAAAAACTTGTTTGGTAATACTGTTTAGTTTATAAACTAGTTTATTTATGATTTTGAGATAAAAAAGTAGCTGCTGAATATTCTAGAGAGAAAATGAATGTAATTAAGCCTCTGTTCAGATCTTGTTAGGTGATGTAAAATCAATTTTTTTATTTTTTATTTTTGCTTTTCGAGATAAGATGTATGATTAAAGAGAAAAAAATATGTATAGTTAAAAAGTGATTTAAGAAATTATATAGATTATAAAATAATTTATAAACCAATTTTGTCCAGCTATGAAATATAGGTGATTTGATAAATTGTGTAAATATAAATCATTTTATTTTATTTTATTTACCAAACAAGTGCTAACTTGGCTTGCTTTTCAAAGAAATACAATTCTTGAGAAGCAAGTTTTCACAAGATTAATTTGCGCAATTCAATGTGCAAGGAAAAAGATTGATCAACTTTTTCTAATCATGTCGTGAAAAGTGATGACAAAGAAAAAAGTTGAATAAAGGTTCCCCATGAGTGTACCTACGAATATGGAATCCAGTATTATTTTTACCTTTGGTAACATTGTTATAAAAATAATATTTATAAATATTACGATTTTAAACATATTTTTAAAATAATTTTTAATCATATATTTTACTTTGAAACAACAAAGATTCTTTACAATCAATTTCCAAGCCGATAAACGGGTGTACTATATACTTGATTTTCCACCTGCAAATTGCATAACCCAACCGATCTTTGTCCCATAAAATCCTTTTCTATATATAGTCCATGTTTGACCCTCATTTTTTTGAAATAAAATTTATTCAACATTCAATCTGAACACTTTTTTAAATGGTAAATGAGTGTAAGGGTTGCACTAGTAAATAGTACTGAAATACCCCGAAAAAAATTGAGAACTATATTATCATCACAAAATTATTTTTCAAATCACATTTTTAAATATATTTTTTATTTACAAAAATAGACATTAATAAAAATATGATATAAACAACCCTTCTAATTTTTATCTCACTAAATATTTTTTTTTGAAAAATTCTATCTTCAATTTTTACCTATATCACAACCATCTGCCTCCACCACACTCAATGTTCTAAAATGCGTAATGCGTAATGCGTTGTGATGCGTCGAGGTCGAGAATCAAGAATCACAAGTTTAGGCGTGTCAATGCGAAGAATAAGCGTTATAATGCATTTCTAATTTTTAATATTATTTTAATTATTTTAAGTCATTAAATATATTTTTATATAAAAAAATAAATTTTTTACCTTTTAAAAAAAAAAAATCGAATTAGGCTGCGCCTAGGTGAAATTAGGCACGCCTAGACGAGTTTAATCATCCCCATAAAACGAGAGCATCCAGCAAAATACAAATAATCCTCCACCAGTTAGGATGGTCCAAATTCAAACAAACTAACAATGAAAGTCAATACAGAAGAAAGTTCAAAGAACATAAAGATTGCTTCAATCCTTCGGTTGGTACAAAAATTCGGAATTTAGAGCATATTTGGTTTATCTAAAACTTTTATCAAATTTTTTTAAACTCAATCTCAGTCATTCATTCTTAATCAAGTTCATAATTTTTAACTTTTCAAACTAATTTAATCCATACATCCTTACATAAAAATAAATAAATAAATAAATTCCATGGACAAACAGTTATTGGTAATTAGATGAATTGTTTAATATGATCTTGACTATTATATCCTTTTGATAAGTATGAAAATTGGATAGGAAACGTGGAATCTGACACGTGATTTTTCTTGTTTTAATCACACATATTTTCTCTCTCCAATTTTCAATCATTGATCTACCTAGAAAACGCCAAAAATTCAAAAAATAAACGGCGGCTCAAGCTACCGAACACTCTATTTTTTCTACAGTAGTCAATCTCAATCATCTATAAAAACTCAAACCCACAATATTTGATTTTTCAACCAAATCTAAACCATTTATTCTCCTAAAAATCACTATTCATTTCAAAAAAATTCTTTTTAAACAATATCAAATACACACGAATTTTTCCTTAAACCAGTATAAGTTTACTTCAAATTACATCAGTGAGCTGAATTCTGTTAGAGTGAAATCTGCATTATGATAGAGTAAAATCTGTAGATATTTGATTTTCAGTTACAAGATCATGTATATCTCTTTATTATTTGATTTTCAGTTACAAGATCATATATATCTCCCTATTAGGAGTTAGGACTCTGTAACCTTCTTATTATTTCTCTATAAATACAAATATAATACATAGACTTGGTATCCAAGCCAAGCCATTCAAGTGTTTATTTACTGGTTAATTGTTCTTTCTTTCTTGGTATCGGAGCAACTGAAGGCTAATAACGCCTAATCATCAACACTCTAAAGCTTCCGCATACATTTTCACCATGACTGATTCATCTTCCACCTCAGCTGAAACAATACAAACACCATACCCTACCATCCAAACAAATTCTCATCCAGTATCTGACAAACTTGATTGCCCAAACTTCATGCCTTGGAGCATCCAGCTCACTATTTTTCTGAAGAGCCATAACCTTTTTAGTTTCGTGGATGGAACTACGGAGGTTCCTACAAAAAAATACTCTCAGATGATACTCCCAATCCAGCATATGCAGTATGGTACAGGTAGTGTTCTAAAAAATGTAAAGCGTGATGAAGCGGCGAGGCCGAGCGTCAAGCTTAAGGGCATCTAGGCGTGAAAAAGCGCTGCAATGCTCGAGCGAAGCGTGACGAAGTGGCGCGGCCAAGTTTCAAGCCTAAGCGCGCCTAAGCGTAAGCGAGCTTTTTAGAACACTGGGTACATGAATGACAACTGCGTACTCAGCTGGCTGCTTACATCAATCTCGGAGAAGATTGTTGCCAGTCTTTATAGTTTAAAGACTTCAAAGCAGGTCTGGGATTATTTGAAAACCAGATTTTCTTCAACATCTAGGTCACTCATTGCCTTACTCAAAAGGAAACTTCAGACCCTCACTCAAGGAGCCAAGAGCTGCATCTCCTACCTTGAAAAAGCAAAGGACTTGGCTGATCAATTGGAAGCTGCGGGAAAACCAATAATGATCAGGATTTGATCAGCCATATTATTGGAGGTTTAAAACCTAGTTTCACGCCATTTATAACCTCATTCAACTTTGCAACTCGTGATAAGAAACTCTCCTTTGATGACTTCCAAGCTAAATTAATGAGCATTGACACCTTACTCGATGTTTAGTATGCTTCAACTCCCAGTACTCATATTGCATTTGCTGCTTCCAAATAAAAAATGCCAACTTTTCTTAAAAAATCCAAACAACAAAATATAAATCACAAACCCTCTCATACAACTACTACTCATGATAAAGGGAATCGTGCCTCTGCTCAACCATCACTACTTGCTGGTTCTTCCAATACTAGACTAATATGTCAAATATGTGGAAGAGCAGGTCACACAGCCTTAGATTGTTACAATCGATTTGACTTCTCATATCAAGGTAGACACCCTCCAACCGACTTAGCAGCCATGGCAGCTGAAGCAAATGCATCTTTTGATCATCAGGTCTGGTATGCTAACAGCGAGGTAAACGCTCACATTACTGCTAATGCCTCAAATCTCAACCATCACCAGGCTTTTGAAGGTTGTGACATGGTAACTGTGGGTAATGGTACGGGTTTGAACATCAAACACACTGAAAATACTTTTCTTTCCGTTGGAAAATCTGATTTCCAGCTTAATAATATACTTCATTGTCCTGATGCTTCAACTAATCTTTTATCTATAAATAATTCTGCCTTGATAATAATTTCTATTTTATATTAACTGGTGATTTTTTTTTTGTATAAACAAGAACAAGACGGGCAGAATTTTGCTTCAAGGTCAGGCTGAGCATGGATTATATCCCATCACTGGACATAAGAGCATCTCAAATAAAATCCATTGTTTCACCACCATGCTAGGAGTCAAAACTTCGATGGAAAACTTGCATTGTAGGCTCTCTCAAATGATTTCAAACAATTTTTATCTAATAATGGGATTTTACATCGCTTAACATGTCCGTATATGTCTCAACAAAATGGAATCGCTGAGCGTGAACACCGGCTCATACACGAAATGGGACTTTCTTTACTTGCTAATGCACATCTCTCAAATGTTTATTTGACAGATGCCTTTTTAACATCAGTTTACCTTATTAATCGCCTACCAACAAAAGTATTAAACAATCTCCCGCCTTACTTTATTCTCTTTAAAAAAATGCCATCATATATTGACCTTAAAATTTTTGGGTGCTCTTTCTATCCCTTGCTTCGACCATATGAACAACACAAGTTATCTTACAGAAGCATACAATGCATATTCTTAGGTTACTCTGGACAACAAAAAGGCTATAGGTGTCTTGAACCACGTTCTGGTAGAGTTTATATAAGTAGAAATGTAATATTTGATGAGAGTTCTTTTCCAGCGATGGAGTCTGATTCTAGCTTATTCTCTCCAGCAAGTTCTGCCGATTCTGGTAAGTCTCCTTGTATAAATTTATCTCCAATTTTTAATACATCAGTTACTTCATACTCACGTGTGCCTAAAACTCCTCTTATACAACTGATTGAACCCTTAGTTGAACCTGTTTCTACTTCTTCCTTACCTGACACTCAAGATTGAAATGTAAATTTCAAATGTCATCTAGAGATCAGTCCATTCATCCTCAATTTCAAGAAATTCAAACAGAATCTCAACTAGATAAACCAAACATTTCCCTTGTATTGTCTGACACTCCTGAAAACAATATTACATCCACTGAATCACTTCCTCTCTTCCATCACAAATTATTACACGGTCTAAGAAAGGAAATTTAAAACAAAACAATTTCTAGGATATCAAACTTTTTATTCAACTAAATATCCTTTGTGTGTCTTATTCGGTGTGCATGATGAAACATAACCTACTTGTTACACTCATGCAGTGTCTAATACTCATTGGCGTGCAGCAATATGTAGTGAGTTTGATGCATTAATGGAAAATGGAACGTTGTCCTTATGTCCAAGAACAATACACAAGCATATTGTCAGAAACAGATGGGTCTATAAGATTAAAAGGAAAACTGATGGAACTATTGATCGTTATAAAGCACGTTTGGTGGCAAAAGGGTTCGATCAAAAGGATGGAATTGATTATCATGAGATCTTCTCTCATGTAATTAAACCATCAACAATTCGGCTGGTCTTATCCCTTGCAGTCAGTCTTCATTGGTCAGTACGATAGTTGGATGTTTCAAATGCCTTTTTACATGGAATTTTGGATGAAGAGGTATTTATGGAGCAGCCTAGGGGTTTTATTGATGATACTAAACCTGAATTTGTTTGCAGGCTTCATAAGTCGCTTTATGGACTTAAACAAGCCCCTCGGGCATGGTTTCGAAGACTGTCACAATAGCTGGTAGAATTGAGTTTCTCAGAATCCAAAGTGGATTACTCTTTGTTTACTTTGAATTCTAATAATGTGAAGATTTTTGTGTTAGTTTACGTTGATGACATAATAATCACAGGAACTGATGATGTGGTTATCAATCAAATTATACAACAACTGAATACTAGTTTCCACATCAAAAACTTGGGAGATTTTTCTTATTTTTTGGGAGTTCAAGCCTCTCGGAGTACGGATGGCTTACATCTACGACAAAGTAGATATATAGCAGACTTGCTTGAAAAGACTAAGATGGCTGGTGCTAAGCCTCTGTCCAGTCCGACTGTTAGTGGTTCAAAATTATCTGCAACTGAAGGAATTCCTCTTACAGATCCAACTGAGTATCGACAGGTGGTAGGAGCTCTCTAATATTGCACAATTTCTCATCCAGATATTTCCTATGCTGTCAATCAGCTTTGTCAATTCATGCATAGTCCTAAAGAATGTCATTGGATTGCCTTAAATAGAGTATTACGGTACTTAAAGGGAACTATTGATCATGGCCTTTTTTATGCCCCATCTGCTATCTCTTTGAATGTTTTTTGTGATTCAGACTGGGCTAGAAATCCTGATGATTGGAGTTGCAGTGGCTATGGTGTCTTTTTGGGGAGTAATCTTATTTCATGGAGTGCCAAGAAACAGAATGTTGTCTCAAGGTCTAGTACGGAGGCCGAGTATCGTTCAATGGCACTAGCAACTGCAGAGATTTATTGGCTGCGTATGCTTATTCGTGAACTTGGAATTGTATTGTCTTCTCCTCCAGTTTTATGGTGTGATAACATTGGAGCCATAGCACTTGCCTCAAATCTAGTTTTCCATGCAAGAACTAAACATGTGGAGGTTGATTATCACTTTGTTCAAGACAAAGTAGTCAATAAAGATAACCAAGTTAAGCATGTTTCAACTCATGACCAGGTAGCTGATGTGTTCACCAAGGGTCATTCTACAGCTCGAATTCAATTTCTATGGGATAAATTGATGGTCTGTTGTCTTCCCATCAGTTTGCAGGAGGGTGTTAGAGTGAAATCTGCATTATGATAGAGTAAAATCAGTAGATATTTGATTTTCAGTTACAAGATCATGTATATCTCTTTATTATTTGATTATTTGATTTTCAGTTACAAGATTATGTATATCTCCCTATAAAAGAGAATTCTTGATCAACTGCACTTCCAATCTCTGTTCAGCAACTCATAGCTCCTAGGGCATATCTCTCAGTGGCAAATGGGAGGGCAGGAAACTTGCTCAGCTCAGTGGGATGCAGGGTTCCAATCTTGAAATAATGGATTTGTGGCATGTGGCAGGCAGAAGTCACCACCATTCGTGTGAGTTATCAATACCCTCCACCCTAGCTATGGGAGGCACAACCTGCGATTTACCACTCGAACTAATGGCTCAGGACAGGGTCTGTTCAGGCCTTCAAGGGGTGGGTTACACCTTTTTTCTGTTCGGAAATTCATCTTTCTGGGACACTTTCTGTACACTAAACTTGTAGAAAAAACACATTACCTCAATTACCATTTTAATCCTAGTAGATGTCCAAATGTAGAGGCACGTCAGAATTCAATAGTGTAAACCCATTAGGACACATCAACTTGTAGAAAAAGCCAAATTCACTTTCAATTAGGATTATATTCTTGTTTCAATCCGAGATTAATACGTAAATTAATTCGAAACTTTTTCTCCAATTAAAATTAAGTTCTTTAATTTTTGGAAACTTGAGGAAAATATCCAACAATCTCCACATTGTCGAAAATGAGCCAAAATTTTACCATCTCATTTGTTCACAATACTTGAGGAAAAACAGGTAAGCTTTTGACACACTTTGACGATCTCAATTCTCAAATCAAAGATTAACATACTCCACCATATGAGTATAACCACTCAGAATTATCAATGAACTCCGAGCTTTTCATCGGCTCATGTTGAAATAACATTGTTGAAAAATTATGGTGCAACGCCCATGTTTGGCTTTCCCTGGGAGCTCATCAGCCATCAACATCAATTTTACAACACAACTTTCATTAATGTCAAACCAATGCCCATGTGCAAACACATGTACCCACCAAAAAGAACACATCCTCTATCATGACAACTGGTTCCATGCCATAAGGAAGTTCCATCTTACTAAAGTACATCATCACCACCCTCCACCAGGAGAGTCGCATTGTCCACCTCCGAGCAGTTAGCCGAGTTTGTTCCACCTTTTAGACAATTCCTTCTCACATAACCAGATTCTCCACAGTTCTAACACATTTCCTTCTTCTTCATGGAGTTACCACTCTTCTACTTTTTAGTAACGAGCAAAGCGTTTTCAAATGTACTGTCACTTCAACCTAATCAACTTACTTGTAATTTCTGAAAAATCCACTATTTCCTTCTCATACATCAAAATCAGCTTGATGTGTTCAAACGTAGATGGAAGAGACTAGACGAGCCTCAATGCTTTATCATCATCATCATCATCATCATCAACTTTAACTCTAATAGATTCAAATTTAGAAACAATCTCATTAAGCACACTAAGACGGTCAGAGATTTTCGTACCTGTGCTCATTCTCAACGAATGAAATTGTTCCTTCAGATACAAGTGATTTGACAAGCTCTTCATCTGATACAACCCTTCCGATTTTTCACACAATTCCTTCAATGCAGATATCCCATAAATATTTGCAAGAACGTTTTTTTTCAAACAAAGTTGTAACATGCCAGCAGCTTTCAAATCCAAATCTTCCCAATCTTCATCGCTTGTGCTGGATTCAGTTTCTTTGTCAAAACTCGAGGTTGGTTTTTCTTTCAAAGCTTTGTGTAGTCTCTTCTGAATCAATATATCCTTGACTTCCACATCAAATCTCTCCTCGTTGTACTTGATACACATTTTCTTTTGCTCCAAAAAAAATCTTCGAACCACCTGATGCTTTGTAAATTAGACGTCGATTTCCCCGGCGACAGCGCCACTGTTGGGAATTACACACAAATTCCCTCTCTAATTAACCCCACATGATTTTTGATATTCAATAAATAATTGAGCCAACAAGAAAAAAAACAACTAAGCAAAATTTACGGACCGCCAAAGCTTTTCGCTATATAATGAATGGTTACAATTATATAGACTTTACACTCACTAAATCCCCCCGAGTATTGTAGGAAAAATAACAAAATTTTACCACATCTACCAATTTCTATTTCTTTGTACAATCCACAAAGAAATCAAGAAAAACTAAGATGCTAGACTACCTTTTTTGTCACAATATTCTTTAGTCAATGTGCTACAAAAAAAGAGAATAATTCGTGTATTTATAAAATTAAATTCACGTCATGGCCATCATCAATTTGGACTGTAGAATTCTTGATCAAATGAACTTCCATCCTCTGTTCGGCAACTCATCTTACTGGGACACTCTCTGTACATGTAATTTGTAGAAAAAACACACTGCCTCAATTATCATTTTAATGCCTATAGACGTCCAACTGTAGAGTGTTAACTTGTTTAAGTTGGCATTTTCTACTTTTACGGATTTGAAATTTAGTGTATTTAATTTGATTACTAAATATTTTATGTTTAGTAATTTATTAAGTATAACTAAATTACTAGATGATTTACTTGGACTTGAATTCATATTTATCTCCTATTCTTATGCTTATAATTTATTGCTTGGAGATAAGTTATAAACACTCTAGGATTTTCTCTTTTTATTTATGTATGAGATAATGTTTTAGCCTTGCTAAAATTCCTATTGGCCGAAAATTCTAGCCCTTATTTCGTGGAGTCCAAGTTTATTTGAGTCACTTGGTTGGTAAGTGATTCGCTTATAGTAAGATTCTTTTAATTCATCATTATCTTTGATTATCTTACCTTATCTCTTTTAACTTGTAATTATCTTTGATTTATTACAGGTAATATATATTTTGTACAACTAGGATTCTTGATGGACAAGCGATTCGGTTGTGCTATATATAGAGAAAGACTGGGACGTTTTCCCCACAAGCCAGTGAGGCCAAGAAATCTGTGAAAGAGCAAAAACTATAAACGGCTTCCTTCTCGGCAACTTCTCCATTGCATGAACATCATAAATATTTAGCGCTTATTTATTCATGCAAAAACCAATCTTTGTACTACAAGTTTTGAATCCAAAAAATACGTGTGGTGCTGAAATGATACACTGCTTCTTCATTTCTTGACTTCAGTTCTCCAGGAGGGGTTTTTCAATCACTATAAGAAGAAAAGAATTTCAACCAGAAGATCAAACAGGAGGTTTGGATCGAGATCGAACGGAGTTTGGATTTTATGAAGATTGTTGCAGTGTCAAGGGAAGTTACTGAAGAGTGATGGGATGCCAACTCATAGTACAGGCCATAGAAGAATTAGGGAGTGATTCAATAAATTCATGGGTGTTTAATAAATTTTTGCGTAAATTTATCATGTAACTTTATTGAATTATGTAATAAATTTTCTTAATTAATGATTGATTTTTGTCCGTAGGGTGTGGGCACGTGGGTTTTCCCTGAAAGGGTTTTTCCCACGTTAAGCTAAAATATCGTGTTCAAATCACTTTACAATTCTCCATCGTTTAATTATTCTGTTCACGATTTATAATCCAGACGAATCTGGAATAACATATTCATCTGGATCTGTACTAAATAAAACTACAAGTTTTCTGTTAATACTCAACTATCCAGTTAAATATGTGACAGCCAATTTCGTCTTATTCATAACAAAATTAGACAACTTTAAATTTTCAATTGGTATCATTGGTATCAGAGCATGTTCAATTCTAGAAAGTGAGATCCGATTGTCTGAAATGGAAAATTCTGCATCTCTTAGGCTACCTTTGTTGACTAGTAACAATTATATATATTGGAAAATTCTTATGTAAATCTTTATTCAGTCTATTGATGAACGTTGTTGGACATCTATCCTTGATGGTTAAACAACACCTATTGTCACTACTGGCGATGTTGTCACACCTTTATCTAGAAGTGCTTATACTGCTGATGAATTAACTAATGCAAATTGGAATTTGAAAGCACTTAACGCTATTATTTCTTTGGTTGATCCAAGTCAATTCAAGCTGATTTCTTTCTTAAGAACAGCCAAAAAACCATAGGATACTTTGAGAATAGCAAATGAAGGAACAAATGCTGTCAAAACCTCGAACCTACAAATGATCACTCTTAAGTTTGAATAACTATCTATGGATGAGCGAGAAGACTTCAAAAGTTCCTACACTAGATTGAGTGATCTCACAAACTCAACTAAAGCTCTTGGTAAAACATACTCCAACGAGCAGGTTGTGTAAAAGATTTTCAGATATTTACCAGACAGATTCCATGCAAAAGTAACATCCATTGAAGAAAGTAAGGATCTTTTAACCATACGAGTTGAGAAACTTTTAGGCTCATTAATGACCTATGAGTTAAATCTGGCCCGAAAGAAAAAAGAAAAAAAAAACCTAAAATTGCTTTCAAAGCAAGCAATGAAGAACCAGACGAATCTAGGGTGACAGAAGAAGATGAATACTTCACTCTTCTCACTAGACAATTTAAGAAGTTCCTCAAAGGAAAACAAAAAAGAAAGATTTGCAAACTTTCAAGGCCAGATGTAATACAGCCTTTAGATTTATGTGATTTCTTGATTTTTACATAATGTTTATGTTAAATTTGCTATAAATTATTTAAATATAATTATTGCTGTTTAAAGTTTGATTTATTTTGCAGTAGAAGGACTTGGATGCTGCCCCGATCAATGTACGAATTAGAAAGTTTATAAATTGTTTACGTGCAATTCTATGTCTAATTGTTTATTTTAATTGTTAAGATTGCAAATTTCTATTTTTTTAAAATTGTACGTGGCCTAATTTTTATTTATTAAAATTGGGAAAAATTTTAATGACATTTTGGGAGTTATCTGGAACTTATTCACTTAATTAAACAAAGAAGGAGATTTGAGGGACCAATTTGTAAATTCCAAAAGGTTAAATTTTTAATCCTAACCAAAACAATCACAATCGGACTCTCACCTCCCTCTCTTCTATCAAGACCTCGGCACCCTCACCCTCACTGCCACTCTCTGTTTCTCTCTCGTCGCCGTCCATCTCTCAGTCGGTCTCCACCACCGACCACGCACCACCATGGTAAGGCACCAATCCTTGCTTTCTCTCTCCCCGGACATGCAATCGCACACTCACTCGTGGTTTTAACACACGCACATGACTCAATCAGCAATTCGAACACTTGCACACACCCGCACATGGCACAACACGAACACACATATCATGGGTATTTTCGTATATACATGTATACAAATTTAAATTCTTGAAGTTTATGAATTGATAACTACTTGTGGTCTTCCTAACAAACGGATCTATTATCCTCATGTATAAATTTCAGATTTTTAAGTTTATAATATGGATTGAATTTCAGAATTTCGAAAATTGTGTATTAGTTTGGTTAATCGATATTTTAAGTTTAATTTCAGATTATAATTTGTTAATTTTCAAAATTGGGATTTTTTTAAGAGTTTAGATTACTTTGATTGAATTGTTAGTTTTGATTTCGAATTTAAAATTTGTTAAGCTCAGATTTATATATATTGTGTATGCAATTGGGTATTGATAATCCCGATATATTGCTAAATGGTGAATCCCATTGACATTGAATGTTATATCTTGTTCGAATGTGGTATGATATGTGTTTTTCATATGTTTCAACCCCGTTTGGGTTGAATTGTATATCTAATTGAATTTTGGTCTCGATTAAGATTTTTTTTAATATTGAAAAGGATAGTGAATGTATTTTCGAACTAAAAAGTTATATTTTATTTAATGAATGTATATAAATTAGGAATTTTTGGACACATTGACATCACGAGCATCTAAGACTCTTCCACTTGCGAAATTCAGAAACGATAAACACTAAGGACGTCAAGTAAGTAAACTTTCCCTATTTCATTAAAGTTAAATGTTTAAAGTGGTATTAAGGTGCTTAAATTATATTCTCACCATTTACCTGTTTGTGATGCTCTTCATTGACTTTATAAACGTATGATTTATTAAGAAAATGATCAAGCATATATGTTAGCATGTCATTGCGTCATCAAGCATGGATTGTCATTGAGTTTGGGGAAGTCAAAGGATTTTAAATGAAAAATGTGGGAAGTTCAAGTTTTCTCAAAATGTATGTATCCCAAGTTTTAAGAAAGAATTGGGTGTGCTTCTATGCCATAAAAGGTGTGAGTGGGATATGGGGCGCGGGGGACCGACGTACCCGAATTAAACCGTTTTGTGGTGTTGAATATTATACTGCTTTGCAGTGGTGATTTCCAAACTGCTTTGCGATGGAAAATATTAAACCGCTCTGAGGTGGTGATTTCTATAAACCACTCTGCGGTGGCAAATGCTAAACCGATCCACGGTGGTGATTGATAAACCTCTTTTCGGTGGCAAATGTTAAACCGCTCTGCGGTGGAAAAGTGATGACCCGGTTCCATATAAGGCAAAGTGTCCACTGCATTCTGAAAATTTTGAGAGTTCTGAAAAGTAAAGTGAATGAGGATACATATTTCAAAGTATTTAAAGCATTTCATGTCATAAGCATGCATCACGTGCATAAGGTTTACTTACTGAGCTTTAGCTCACCCCAATCTCTCCCCAACATTTCAGGTGATGAAAGCTAGATGATCTGAGGAGAAAACTTGGTGACAGACTCGCATAGTATCGCAATTATTTTCTTTTAAAAAATTGAATTAAGGATTTTTTTTATAAGCTTTTCATTGGTTATTCTCTAAATTATTTGTTTGGATTTAATTTAAATAAGCCATGGTATTTTCATTGCTGGTTAGTTTATTTCATATTTAATAAGATGAAAAACTATTGACTTTAAATTGTTATTGAGGAGTTTGATGATTGATGTTGAAATGGTTTTGGAAATGTTGAATGTTGTGTGAGTTGTGGTTTGATGTTTTTAAATTGTTATAGTGGTCTTGGTGTTCCTCTACAGGTTGGTTAAGTCCAATTTATAGAGGAGACTCTGTCAAAATTTCTTTAAAATTTTAAATGGAAAAATGAAAATTTTAATGTCTAAAATGATTTATTTCCGCATATAACATGAAAGGAAGTTAACACGTCTAGGTTTAAGATTTTAAACTTGGAGTGTTACACCAAAACCAAAAACAAAGGAGGAAAAACAGTTCCATCCTAGGATTAATGCTAATTCATTTGAAGGAAAGCCTAAGAACCGTATTTAGTGCAGAGAATGTGAAGGATATGGACACATCACAACTGAATGTCCCAACACTCTAAAGAAGACCAAATGAAGGAAGTCTATGAATGACACATGGAGTGATGGAGATACGGATGAATCTGAATCAGATTCAGATAAAAGAAATCTTAAAAAATAGGTAACTACCCTTACTGCTTTACATTTATCTGGTTCCGAATCTAGAAATTCATCTTATGTAGATACCAGCTCAGATGAATATGGATCATACGCTGAAAATTTGAAGAAGGAACTTTAAAAAGCAGAAGAGAGGATTCAACTGTTGCAAGCTGTGGTTGAACTCAACAATGAAGGTAATTCAGATGTATCTACAATCCCAGATAATGAAAATGATGAGGTAAGAAGCTTGAGTGCGAGCTCACTAAAGCACAAGACAAGATCAAGAAACTGGTACTTGGATCTATTCAGCTTGATGAAATTCTAAAATCTGGGAGACCTGCTAGCATGAAAAGTGGCCTTGGATACAAAGGTAAAGGTAAAAACCATTAAAATAAAATGATTTTTGTGAAAGAATCAGGATACAAATCCAAGGAGCAAAGTAGAAACTACGCAGATGCATTTACTTCCTACCATCATCAATTCAATGCTGCTGGAACTCATTACTCACATCCAGCCAGGAACTATACAGGTAGAAAAACTTAACCGAATATGTACAACCAAGATGAATCTATCCTTCCGACTGGCAGAAAATTTCAACGTCATCAGAATTGGCAAGATACCGCTGCCTTCCAGGTATTCTGTAATTTTTGTACCAAATCTGGTCATGATGTATTTAGGTGTTATGAGTACTTGAAATTAATCAATTCTAAAAAAAGAATACTTGTAAGTAGGCAAGAAAAGAAAAATAGAACTAATACTTATGTAGTTCAATTATCATCCAGTGCATTGATACAAAAATACTCGGTACTTTGATAGTGGATGTTCTAGACACATGACAGGTGATCTCTCTCTGTTATCACACTTTGAAAAAGGTGAGACACGTGTTGTTACTTTTGGTGATGGCCAAAAAGGTAAGATTGATGGGTTCGGTATCATCAATATTAAAGGATTGCCTGCATTAACCAATGTATTGTATGTTATTGGGCTTAATACTGATCTGGTCAGTATAGGTCAATTATGTCATGATAAAGTCCTTGTCTTGTTTTCTAAAGATCATTGCAAGGTATTAAGTTGTGTCAGGAACTCAAATCCAATGGAAAGTGTCAAGTTTAAGGGAATTAGATCCAATGACAAATGCTTCACACTTGAAAGTCACATCACTTGTAATTCTGTAAGGGTAAAAACCAAGGAATTACGGCACAACTGGTCAGGACTTCTGAACTTCCATGATCCTATAAAGATGGCTAAACTACAAGCTGTGAGAGGCCTACCCAATATTACAAACATTCCAAATGGAATTTGTACTAATTGTCAAAAGGATAAGCAAATCAAACGTCAACACATGCCAGGTACATATCTTAACACCTCTCATATACTTGAACTTACTCACATAGATCTGATCGGTTCTATTCAAAAGGAAAGTATTGGTGGTAAGAGATACATCTACGTATGTGGTGAAGATTTATCCAGATATACCATGTTATGTTTATTCGTGAAAAATATGATGCATTTGATAATTTTGCTAATCTTTTTTTAGAAAGTAAGCAACAAAAAGGCTGATAAATAGGAAATTGAGGATGATTAGTTGGAAATCTCTACAAAACAGTAAGCTGAAACTGAAAAATCAGTAGAAAAACCACACAAAGCAGAAAGTCGGAGTAATACAGAAGAATGTGACAAGGAAGAATTTGGGTATCCAGATACATCTGCCTTTCTAGAGGCATATGACTACCTATATACACCTGATGCTGTAGAACCAAAAGTGTCAAAAAAACATCTCCTAGAGTTCAAAAAACTCATTCACTTGACAAATTCTCACTAATCTGTCTAAAAGGAATGTAACCAGGAGAAAATTTGCTGCTGAAATGGGAAACATGTGCCATATGTCCCTGATTGAATCAGAAAATGTCAAAGAAGCCTTGATAGATGAAAACTGGGTATAGGCAATGCAGGATGAACTCAAGCAGTTTGTAAAAAATAACGTTTGGGAATTGTTGCCCCGTCCAAAAGAAGGAAATGTAATTGGAACCAAATGGATCTTCAAAAAAAGTCAGATGAACAAGGGAATGTGGTTAGAAATAAAGCTAGAATTGTTGCTGAAGGTTACACCCAGATTGAAGGGATAGACTTTGACAAAACATTTTCTCCTGTAGCCAAACTAGAATCCATCAGACTGTTGCTAGCAGTGTCCTACTACATTAATTTCAGATTATATCAGATGGACGTTAAAGTGCCTTCCTAAACGGTGTACTTAATGAAGAGGCTTATGTGGAGCAACCACAAGGATTCACAGATCCATCTAACCCGGACTATGTCTTTAGACTTAAAAAGGCCTAATATGGGTTGAAACAAGCCCCCAAAGCTTGATATGAGAGGTTCACATCGTTCTTTCTAAGCAAAGAATAAAAAAGGGAAGGAACTGATAAAATTCTTTTCATTAAACATTTGAATCTTGGACTAACTGTAGCTCAAATATATATTGATGACATTGTATTTGGGTCTACCTCTTAGTCCAAAATTGATGAATTTATAAATACCATGAAAAGAGAATTTGAAATTAGTATGGTCAGTGAACTAACCCTCTTTCTTGGTTTGCGAGTACAGCAGGATTTATTTTGCATATTCATCTCCCAAGCAAAGTATGTTGAAAATATGGTGAAGAAGTTTGGGCTTGAAGATGCGCAGGCTATGAGAACTCCCATGGGAACTATACTGAAAATTTCAAAGGACAACTCTGGCAAGGACGTGGATCCATCTCTCTACAGAAGCATGATTAGAAGTCTTCTGTATCTGACTGCTAGTAGACTAGACATATCCTTCAGTGTTGGAGTGCGTGCAAGATATCTGGGTAAACCCAAGGAGTCTCATGTTGCTGTTGTAAAAAGAATCATCAGATATGTAAGTGGTACGTTAAGCTATGGAATTTGGTTTACAAGAGATACCACTGCCGATCTTGCTGGATATTCAGATGTAGATTGGGCTGGGAATGTTGATGATTGAAAGAGTACATCAGGTGGTTGTTTTTACATTGAAAATAACTTGGTTGCTTGGCTAAGTAGAAAACAAAACTCAGTATCCCTCTCCATAGCTGAAGTGGAGTGTATTGCAGCCAATAGTTGCTGTACACAACTCCTTTGGATGAAACAAATGTTGAAAGATTATGAAATTTCTACAGAACAAGTCACTATGTATTGTGATAACACCAGTGCTATTAACATCTCAAAATATCCCTCTCCAGCATTCCAGAACAAAAACACATTGATATCAGATACAACTTCATCAGAGAATTAGTGGAACAAAAATTATCAATCTGGAGCACATACAGACTGATCTACAACTTGTAGATTTGTTCACTAAGGACCACGATACTGTCAAATTTGAAAACCTTAGTAAACAAATTGGAATCTCACCTCCTCCAGAATAGGATCATGCATACTTAAAAAAAAATTTGCGTTTTTAATTTTTGCATAGATTTATCTTTTTCTTGGAAATACTAATTGTAGATCATATTTTTGCGTGGAGGATATATCTGAGTGCTTGATGCTGATAATGAGACATATACTTCTGGCTGATGTCAGTTAACATGTCTCCAGATGAATCTAACAATGACTCAAATCTGGGCAATTCAAGTAATATGTCACTACTGTTAAAACTGTCTGGTTGATTACTGATTGAGGTTTCATATTCTGCATGTAGACATATTATCTGAATCTTGCTTTTAGCATTGCACGCATTTTATTATTGTCCAAAGGCAGGACCAGTGGAAAAGAATGCTGTCAATCCAAGCCAAGTTCATACCCTTTATGTTAAAAAATTTAAGAAAAAGAAATAAAAAAAAAAAAAGAGGAAAATCTAGTAAGATAACTTCTGGGGATTGTGTGAAACTGCCAATCCAAGCCAAATTAATAACCTTTTTCTAATCTAAAGGGGAAAATCTAGTAAGATAACTTTTGGGAAATGTGTGAAGTTACTTCCACCTCCAAAAGACATTGCCACAATATTGAAAAAGTTTGTAAGCCGGATTTGAGAAAATGCACTTTAAGTAGATGTTGATCGGTCTGCTTGTGCACACTACAGTAACAAATCAATAAGTCAGAGCAATCATATGGTTTTTGATAGTATGTGGATGACTGAGGGTTGCTTGGATCACACACGCACTTTAATCGACTTAATCATGTATGTGGTGGAATGTACACCGCCAGATGTCTCTACCTTAACAGATACCAACAGTGCTCAGATGTGTCTCAGGTACCCAGATACATCTAAATTTTGCATTCACGAATTTTAGATATTTTTCTGAAAAACCTTATTTAAGGCAATATATTTTGGGCTAATGTGTGCGAATCTTGTAGAATAAGTCAGTTAATTGTGGAACCAAATTTTTGGTAATTTCTTTACCTAATTCTTTATCCCATTTTTTTGGAAAAGTTGGCGAGAACTACGACTCTTAAGAGATATCCGTTAACAAAAGGAATACATTCTCTTGAATCCTACTTAAACTTAAATTCCTCACAAACCCCTTACATAGCTCATGCCTCCATCTCACAATCAAGACCCCCAAATTCTCAAGAATTTTCTCCTTCTTCCTTGATAACTAACCATGGAAAGAACCAAACAATCTGGTGCAAGAAGGAATACTACAAGAAGTTCCAATGTTGACAATGAGGGCTCATCTTTTCCGAACATATCGAAAAGCGATACAAACGATGAAGGTACCACCGTGTCAGGCACAATCACTGTCACAGCCTCCACACCGACTGTTCTTACTCATGCTAGAATGAGCTCAATTCCAACTATGTCAATAGCTAAACCAAGCTAAGACAGCTCCACCTCTGTGCTACAAGTCATGGGTAATCTTCCTACCAGTCACTTTTCTTCCTTAGATATTCGAAGTGAATTGATGGGTGCAAGAGAAAATTCAAGCAAATAAACTAAAACAAAGGGGGAGATGCCAAAAGATGATAAAGATGTGGAAGAAGATAAATCTGAAAACAAATTAGCACAGGTGAATTTGGAAAGTTAGAGTCAGAGATGAAAATGTGATGGAACATTAGAAAGCAAGTATCTTTATGGAGATGGGGGATGAAGGTGAAATACTGCATTGGATCCAGTGTTGGCAAAGGGGCGGATCCGCCCCGCCCCGAATTTTTTTTTTCCCGATCCGGATCCGCCCCACGATCCGTCAAATTTCGGGGCAGATCGGGTTTGGGTCGGGGCGGATCGGTCCGTGGACCGATCCGCGGACCGATCCGCCAGAATTTTATTTTTATTTTTTATTTTTTAAAATTTTTTTAAATATATTTTAAATTAAATCTTTTATAAAAAAATTAGAAATTTTATTTTTTTATTAAATTTTTTTTATTTCATTGAAACGAGACGTATAGAGGCCGATTCGTCGATTCAACGGATCGAGTTTTTTTGCCATCACTTATTGGAATTATTTCTTGAAATGAAGAACATGAAAAATGTGTTTTCTTTAAAATGCAAAGATTGCAGCTTATTCCCAGAAATTAAAGTTTGCTACAAAATTTACATATTAAATTTTTATACATGATAAAAAAATTATATTAAAAAAAAATATCGGATCACGGATCGGATCAGCCCCGATCCAAATCCGCTCCGTGAATTTTCGGATCGGGGCGGATCACATAAATTTCGATCCGTCGATCCGAGGATCGGGATTTTTTCGGATCGGATCGGATCGGGTCGACGGATTGACGGGGCGGATCGGATTTTTTTGCCATCTCTGATTGGATCACATGAAACACAAGTGCAACTCAAAGGTCAAGACTCCCTGTTATGAAAAAGAATGACACGTGCAAGAGAGTACGTGGGGCCTCATATATTCTGGAAAGTGAATAAGGGTAGGGCGAATTTTGAGCTTGATCAATGGATTAGATTTGGCAGTATTAAAGGTAGAAATCTCCCTAGGTCCACTATGATGAGATATGTAGTGAACTATAAAGCTGATAATGGATATGATTGGGATGTTAAGCAGCTTGCTAAGGTGATACCCTAGGACCTTATCCAGGAAGTGTTATCCATACAGCTAAATCAAGATGAGGATCAAAATTTCTGGAAACTTAAACCCTGTTGGAGTTTTCAATGATAAGAGTTGTATGGATCAATATAGAGAAAGATAGGCCCCACAAGTTCATATGGAATAAGTGGTTACCGCCAAAAATTGATATGTTCATTTGAAGATTGTGGGATAACAGATATTCTGTTGATAAAGGTATCTGAAGAAGATTTAATATTCACTTAGCATCTAAATGTCATTGTTGTAGAGGTGAAGAAACCATTAAACACTTGTTTATTCAAGGGGTTATAGCCAAGGAGGTTTCGTGGAAGCTATGTTCCAAAGTTGGCATTGATTTAACCACTAATGGTCATCATTTCACGATTAACTCATACCAAAGTCAAATCTAGTGACCTTATCTCATTGGTACCTTTAATAACTCTATAGTTTATCTGAATCGAAAGAAATAATGCAAGTACAATGGAAGGAAAATGTACTCACACTATCCTTAGTTGCACCCAATACTTATTAAACATCCTGGTTTAGGCTGGGAATCCATTGAATAAGAAGATGAATTGTAGGGACCATGTTATTGACGAGGAAAAAACAACAGGAGGGGTAGGCTAAACTAACCCCGATGAAGCTCTTAAACATGATGGATTTGGAGCTAGTGGAGTGGTAAGAAATCACAATGGTCAAGTTATCTAGGTGTTAGCCCAAGAATAACAAGACAAGAGGGGGTGAATTGGTTTATAAAACTTTTTCGATAAATAATCTCTATCTTAAAACCAATAAGTACAAGTACGAGCACTAAGTATTGTAAGTAACTTAACTATGTATGTAGTGTGCTACAAATGTGTAAACTTAATTGTTAAAGCAAGTATAGCACTTAGATAGAGTGTTGCACAATATAAATTGATAGAATAGAGTAAGTGCAATGTAAGTAAGTAAAAGGGATAAGAGGATGCTAACGCTATTTATAGAGGTTCAATCAACCAACGTGATCTACGTCTGTTACCGAGCTCTCCGTCACGAGTAAGGCCAAATCCACTATACTGGTAACTTACAAGAAGGAGTACCAAATCCTTAAGTGACTTACAACAAGGAGAACTTATCCTTAGGTGACTTACAATAGGAAGCACCTATCCTTAAGTGACAAACAACAAGAAGCACTTATCCTTAGTGACTTATAACAAGGAGCACCTATCCTTAACAACAATCGAGTTTTCACAAGGCTCTTGAAATTGTAAGATAACAAATGATAAGTTTACAATTGTGGAAGACTCTCTTAAACAAATGATATAATCGAATCAATTATATAGAGAGTTTTGGATAACACTTATATAGATGACAATGAATTTAGCTCAAGTGTTGTGTTGAAAAGTCTTTGATAAATATGATGTCAATTATGTAGGATCTTTGAATCAAAGCTTTCAACCAAATAATCTCTCTTAACAAGTAATACAAGTTAAGCATGAAGAGAGATTTTCACTTTAATAAAAGTGTTTGGTAAAGAAGAACTTTTATAAGTAAAAATGATAATAATCAAGCTTGAAAAGTTTTCTTACCCACTCGGAATCTTTGATGAGATAGATGAATATATATTCAATAGATCAAGTTAAGTACCAAGAGATGTCAACAATTTAATAATTAACAATAAGTTAAGCTCAAAGTGTTTTGACAATGGAACTTTGATAAATTAAATGATAATGAAAATTATAACACAAGTTATCAAAGTTTTTCAATAGAAATTCTCTCGTTAAAAGATTAAAACAAGTTTAGAACAAATAGAGACTTACACTTCTATTACAATATATGATGTGAAGATGTTGAGGAAGTTTATATAATGTAAAACCAAGAATCTTCACAAAACTTTCTTTCAAAAACTTTGATGAATTTTGATAAATAAAAGTTTTCTAATAAAGATAGATAAATATAAATCAAGCAAGAATAATGAATTATTTTTTACAAGAAAACTTTTCTAAAATCTCCTCTTAGTTGTTTAAAATGAATGCAAGAGAGAAAGCTATTTATAGAGCAAATTTCGCACATACTGTCTTTTGCGGTCGACCTCTTCCTCCATTCGATCTACCTCGAAATAGCCGTTAGAGACAAATAGCCGTTGGAGTTCAAAGATAGGCAGTGCGGTCGACCTGACTAAATTTGTGGTCGACCTCAAACCACCATGCGGTCGACCTCATGTGATTTGCAGTCGACCTCAAAAATCAGCATTTCAAGATTTTGATTTTTCAAGGTTTTCTAATCAAAGTTGATTTTGAAAAAGATATTTTAATGAATTTAAAAATGGTACTTTGGCTTTATGAAGTGCATTACCAACTATTGATGCATTAACCTTACATAAGATTGAAAAGCAATTTGTAAATGCTCAATTCTTTGTAGGCTTCATTGCTTGGTCTTCATGCTACCATGCTTTCCGACTTGAATTTTGATCTTGGATATCTTCGATTCTTTCTTGATCTTCCTTCCGTCTCATGTGCTTGATCTCATAGTTTTGATTTATATCTTTGAGAGACGATTTAAACATTGAATTCTTTGAATATTTATCATTACATGAAATACTTGAAGCACACTTGTTAACAAGACAATATATTCTTGTTTGCTATGATCAAAACAATAAGGATGTGTTTGATTGATAATCATTTGCTTGGAAAATGTCATTTCAAAGAAAATATTTTCCATGTGATGCGTTTGATTGAAACAATTTGCCTAGAAAATATTTTCCAGGTACAAGCATCTAAAGCACATATCACACCATTTTCCAAGCAAATATTTTCTCATCATTTTGGTAAGAAAAAATTTTCTCATTTGGATAGAAAAGGAAAATATTTGCATTTTCCTTTTCCTTTTGCATCTTGAATCAAACACAGCCTAAGGTTAAGTTAACCATAGGTCAACAATTTCCCACTTTTTGATTATGACAAACAAGATGATTTGTAATGATAATATAAGCAATTGAAGTATATAATCAAACCACAGGGAAATGAGAATAATTGATAAGTTCAATTTGAGCATGTATTGCCCCTATCTTATACAAACTAACGATTATGCTTTCAAGGAAAAATAGTAGCATAATCTAGCATATGTCATAAATCATTTTCATGCATATAGTTATGCTAAACAAATCATCACCATATTTCCCCCCCTTTGGCATAAGGAAAAAGGTGGCATCTATCTCTTAACCATGAGCATAGGTGTGATATGCATAATAATGAAGCACAAGTAGAATGTAGGATTGTAATTATATTCCCTCTTAGTAAAACACTTATTTCATGAAATGAGTTCAAGGAATATAACAAAGTACATAAGTCATTTCAATGTATGTGATTGTTGATCCATATTGTCAACTAAATGGGATTTTGCAAAAAAAATAAAATAAAATCATTTGACTTGTATAAACAAATGATCTATTTTAGAATAAACATGTATATCAATAAGATCACTTTTTACTTTTCCCACATATTCAAATATTATTTCTTATTAATAAAAATTTGGCATGGATTTCCCTTAACTTCTTCAAACCGATAAGAATGCTATCTTGTCACAATCATTTAATCATGTGCTTTATTATCAACATAACAGCATATCAATACATAATTATGTCATTCCAAAACATAAGATGCATAACACATAAGCATAACTTCACCTTAATGAGTACAAAAACGTAATCATGAGAAATATAAGTTCATGCATACAACATAATATCATGCATATAACAAGAATTAGTACCATGTGTCATATTCATACTCATACCTCTTTTCAATATGAAAAATTCTTTAGGAAGCGCTAGAGGTTTTGATCATTAAAATGTTGAATAATATATCTTAGATCATTGATCATCCAAAATCCAAGAAGTATCACTCTATCTTCTTGGGTACCTACAAAAGATAGTCTAGAGTTTGTTCTTTGGTAACCACATGAATTTGGGTCCTTGGTGGTTAGTGTGAGTGGACATTTGAATCCTTCTTTGATTGTTTGTAAAGTGTATCCTCTTTTTAATAAAGCAATTTGAAGCAATATGTCCAGGGGGTGTGAGAATTTGATGCTTTATCAAGGAAGTGTTTGATAAAGTTTTACTTTAAATGTGGTTTAAATCTAATTCCTTCCTTGTTGAAAACACATTTTTGTTTACCAAATATTAAATTAAAAATTTTATTTCCTTGTGTGAATTTGTAAACAATGTTTGTCAAGTCTAAAACTTTTTCTTTTAAAGAACAATTTTCTTCAACCAAGGAATCATGATCAATCTTTTCTTTCTCAAAATCATTTTGAAGAATCGAAGGTCTTTCTACTTCATTTTTCAATAATTTGAGCATTTCAAGGAGAGTAGAGTGTTTGAAAATAAGTTTTTCAAATTCAACAATTATTTCATCATAAGAGGTAGATAATTCATCATATGAAGGTTTATCAATAAAGTCTACCTCATCTCCAATTTCCATGAAGCAATGTTTGCCACTTCATCTTGACTTTCATCCCAATTCGCTTGGAGTACTTTCTTTTTGATGAATCTCTTCTTGTTTTGGCACTTGGTACTTTTGTGACCATGAGACAGTTTGAAAGCAATTTCTTGCCTAGCCTCTTCTTTTCCTTTTCTTGTCCTCTCCTTTGTTTTGGAATTGTTGAGCTCATAAGTCATCAATATTCTATAAAGCTCCTCCAATGGATGTTTGTTGACATCTATTGTGTTTTCAATCAACATCCTCAATAGATTCCAATCTTGGGAGAGAGACCTAAGAATTTTACTCACAAGTTCACCGTTAGTAAATTTATAATCAAAGTCTTTAAGATCATTGACAATATCGGTAAAAAGAGTAATCATGCATGTAATGAGCTCATCTTGCTTCATAAAAAAAATTTCAAAATCATTAAATAAAAGATTTGTCTTAGTTTCTTTCACTTTGCTTGTACCCATGTGTGTGATTTCTAATGTATGCCAAATATCAAATGCGGAATCACATATGCAAATACGATTAAATTCATTCTTATCCAAAGCAAAATAAAGTATATTTTTGGCTCTAGTATTTAAAGTCAATTTTCTATCATCATCATCATCATCATCATCATACTCCTCTCTAGGTTTTGAAATAGTTTGATCCAGTTTTCCATCAACCTTAATAACTTTAGTAAGCTTGTGAGGACCTTCTTCGATGACTTCCCAAATATTATAATCTATTGATTGAACAAAAATCATCATTTTAGTCTTCCAATAGTTTTAATGTATATCATAGAAAGGAGGACGATTTGTAGAATGCCCCTCAAGATTATGGTTAGCCATTAACTCAAGATTGTACAATCTTTTAAAAATGAGCATCTAAGCTCTGATACCAATTGTTATCCCAAGAGTAACTAACCAAGAGGGGGTGAATTGGTTTATAAAACTTTTTCGATAAATCATCTCAATCTTTAAACCAATAAGTACAAGTATGAGCACTTAGTGTTGCAAGTAACTTAACTATCAATGTAGTGTGCTATAAATGTGTAAACTTAATTGATAAAGAAAGTATAGCACTTAGATATAGTGTTGTAAAATATAAATTGGTAGAATAGAGTAAGTGTAATGTAAGTAAGTAAAAGGGATAAGAGGATGCAAACGCTATTTATAGAGATTCAATTAACCAACGTGATCTACGTCCTCTGTTACCGAGATTTCCGTCACGATTAAGGCCAAATCCACTATACTGGTAACTTACAACAAAGAGTACCAAATCCTTAGGTGACTTACAATAAGGAGCACCTATCCTTAAGTGACTTAAAATAGGAGCACTTATTATTAGGTGACTTGCAACACGGAGCACCTATCTTTAACAACAATCGAGTTTTAACAAAGCTCTCGAAATCGTAAGATAACAAATGATAAGTTTACAATTGTGGAAGACTCTCTTAAACAAATGATATAATCGAATCAAGTATATAGATAGTTTTGGATAACACTTCGATAGATGACAATGAATTTAGCTCAAGTGTTTTGCTGAAAAGTCTTAGATAAATATGATGTGAAATATGTAGGATCTTTGAATCAAAGCTTTCAACCAAATAATCTCTCTTAACAAGTAATACAAGTTAAGTATGAAGAGAGATTTTCACTTTAATAAAAGTGTTTGGTAAAGAAGAACTTTTGTAAGTAAAAATGATAATAATCAAGCTTTGTTTTCTTACCTACTTGGAATCTTTGATGAGATGGATGAATAAATATTAAATAGATCAAGTTAAGTACCAAGAGATGTCAACACTTGAATAATTAATAACAAGTTAAGCTCAAAGTGTTTTGACAATGGAACTTTGATAAATCAAATGATAATGAAAATTATAACACATATTATCAAAGTTCTTCAATAAAAATTCTCTCTTTAAAATATTAAAACAAGTTTAGAACAAAGAGAGGCTTACACTTCTATTCCAATATATGATGTGAAGATGTCGAGGAAGTTTATACAATGTAAAATCAAGAATCTTCACAAAACTTTCTTTCAAAAACTTTGATGAATTTTGACAAAACAAAGTTTGGATCAATCAAAGTGTTTTAATAAAGATAGATAAATATAAATCAAGCAAGAACAATGAGTTTTTCACAAGAAAACTTTTCTAAAATCTCCTCTTAGTTGTTCAAAATGAATGCAAGAGAGAAGGCTATTTATAAAGCAAAATTTGCACATACTGTCTTTTGCGATCGACCTCAAAATAGCCGTTGGAGTTCAAAAATTGGCAGTGCAGTCGACCTGACTAAATTTGCGGTCGATCTCAAAGCACCATGCGGTTAACCTCAAAAATCATCATTTCAAGATTTTGGTTTTTCAAGGTTTTCTGATCAAAGTTGATTTTGAAAAAGATATTTTAATGACTTTAAAATGTTACTTGGGCTTTATGAAGTGCATTGTCAATTATTGATGCATTAACCTTACATAAGATTGAAAAGCAATTTGTAAATGCTTAATTCTTTGTAGGCTTCATGACTTGATCTTCATGCTACCATGCTTTCCGACTTGACTTTTGATCTTGAATATCTTCGATTCTTTCTTGATCTTCCTTACATATCATGTTCTTGATCACATAGTTTTAATTTATATCTTGAGAGACAATTTAAACATTGAATTCTTTGAATATTTATTATTACACGAAACACTTTAAGCACACTTGTTAACAAAAATATATTTTCTTGTTTGTTATGATCAAAACAATGAGGTTAAGTTAACCATATTAAAACAAGCTTAGAACAACGAGAGACTTACACTTATATTCCAATATATGATGTGAAGATGTTGAGGAAGTTTATACAATGTAAAATCAAGAATCTTCACAAAACTTTCTTTCAAAAACTTTGATGAATTTTCATAAAATAAAGTTTGGATCAATCAAAGTTTTTTAATAAATATAGATGAATATGAATCAAGCAAGAACAATGAATTTTTCAGAAGAAAACATTTCTAAAATCTCCTCTTAGTTGTTCAAAATGAATGCAAGAGGCAAGGCTATTTATAGAGCAAAATTTGCACATACTGTCTTTTGCAGTCGACCTCTTCCTCCATGCGATTGACCCTAAAATAGCCGTTAGAGAAAAATAGCCGTTGGAGTTCAAAAATATGCAGTGCGGTCGGCCTGACTAAATTTTCGGTCGACCTCAAAGCACCATGCGGTCAACCTCAAAAATCATCATTTCAAGATTTTGATTTTTCAAGGTTTTCTGATCAAAGTTGATTTTGAAAAAGATATTTTAATGACTTTAAAAATGTTACTTGGACTTTATGAAGTGCATTGCCAACTATTGATGCATTAACTTTACATGAGATTGAAAAGCAATTTGTAAATGCTCAATTCTTTGTAGTCTTCATTACTTGGTCTTCATGCTACCGTGCTTTCCGACTTAAATTTTGATCTTGAATATCTTCGATTCTTGATCTACCTTGCGTTTCATGTTCTTGATCACATAGTTTTGATTTATATCTTTGGGAGACAATTTAAACATTGAATTCTTTGAATATTTATTATTAATGAAACAGTGGAAGCACACTTGTTAACAACACAATATATTCTTGTTTGTTATGATCAAAACAATAAGGTTAAATTAACCATAGGTCGACGCTAGGGATATCAAGATTGTTATGACCATACCACGATCTTGGAGGTTGGAGTAAGAGCAGTGGACAAAGGATTACAATTTTGTATTGAGCAAAGATTTTAGAAAAATTGGATTGAAATAGTCTCGACGGTTTCCTACTTCCTATGTACGTCTAACAGCTAAGGGCATTAGCATAGTCAATATAATCTTGACTCTATCAGATCAAACATGGAACAGGCTGAGGTGATAATTACTCATTTATGGATAGAAGGTAACGGAGTGACAGATTGACTAGCTTCATTAGGACACAAAGAAAAGTGTTTCAAGCTGATTAATGAAGATGAATTTAAAGGTGTGGTGAAAGGTATAATCAGGCTAGATAAAAATTGGATTACCGATGCTAAGAGTGGTTAGAAAGTAAGGATGCTGTGGAGTCTGTCATTGGTTCTGTCGTGTTTTTTTATATTTTGTAGTTTACAAATAGATAGATTGGATGTATTTGAGATATATTTTTTCTACGTAGTTGTTATATCCTTGTGATATGTTGAGGTAAGGTTGATGTCCCACTCTTTGTAATTGATTTTTGAATTTTAATTAGGATAATTCTCGGAAAAAAATAAAATGAATTTACTTATCTGCACAGAACAAAAATTAATCATCTATGACTAAATAGTTAACTAATTATAGATAATATTATGATATAATTTAAAATAAATTAAATATTGAGGAAAAATAAAAAAAATAAAAAATAAAACTTTTCTTTAATTTTTTATATGATTTTACGGACAACATAGTTACAATTTGTTCTCACTTGTTAGCGTCCATTAAACTTCTCATTGTGATCTTTAATTTGACATTCATATTACAAATCTTTCGATTTCAAAATAATACAATAATTATTAAAAGAATAATAATAAAATAGAAAAAAAATATTTTGATGTTATTAATAACATGACACAGATGTCAATGTAATTAATGACACAAGTAAAATAATAATTGTCAAAATATTTAATATATTATTTTTTAGCAAAAAAATTCTAAATTTAGAAAGTGTTTTTGGCTAAAAACTATGTATATATTTTGGTGACAGTTATTTTACTTTTATATATAAATATGATTAAGATTAAGATTACATATATCTCGATTTAAAAATAATACAATAATTATTAAAAGAATAATAATAAAATAGAAAAAATAATATTTTGATGTTATTAATAACCCGGCACGGATGCCAATGCAATTAATGACACATGTAAAATAATAATTGCTAAAATATTTAATATACTATTTTTTAACAAATAAATTCTAAATTTAGAAAGTTTTTTTTTTACGGGAAATTATGTGTGTATTTTGGTGACGGTTATTCTACTTTTATATATAACAAAATATAATAATAATATAATTAAGATTAAGACTAAGATAAGATAATTAAGATTAAGATAAGTGAAAACTAGAGAAAAATATATTCCCTCCATCTACCGTATTATAGCACAAAGGATTCATTGATGATGCTCTACCCACAAATGGATTATATCTATTTACTACCACCACCGAACGGCTGAGTAAAGAGTGACAAAATTTTCACATGATAAGATGTTCATTCCCCTAATCAAAATACCAGTTTCCAATATTTGTATTGCATTATTGATATTCATGAGAAGTCCGTGTTTGATAATTTTTTAAAAAACTTATTTTCAATCACACATTTTATAAATATGAAAATCTACATACAAATTCACACAATTATCTACTTTTTAACCACGCATTTTCCAAAAATTTACTCATACAATCCAAATTATTTAAATAATATGCTTTGCAAGAAAATGGACGTGGGGTGGGGTCTTCAATATCATATGCATGAAATGATGATGATCAAGTTGATGGTGATGGGACCCAATTGAAATCATACATTTCACTTGTTCTATAAAGAGAACAACAATGATAATCAAGAGAAGTGCCACTCACGAAATTAAGTCTTTTAAGTGATTTTGTATAAATTGATTTATTTATAATTTTGAGGTAAAAGATGGTGGTTAAAAATTGAAGAAAAAAAATGTGTGTGGTTAAAAAATTATTTAAAAAATTGTATGATTTATAAATATAAACATGTTTATAAATCATTTTTTAGCTAAAATTAACTTAACTTGATAATACTTTACTGACTATATACGTAATTTACCCTATTGGAATCCCCTGGATTGGGGGAGAAACTTGAAATTGTGGGTTCCATATATAATTTAACCTCTCTTTGAAATTTATATAATAAGCCACTATATAAAAAGAAGAGAAGTAGGGAAAAAAGGTGATAATGCATGTGATCTAACAGCCTCCTATGTCCCCTCCTGAACATCAAATTTCATAAATTTTCGTTTAATCATGGTTAGGTCAAACCTAACTGTCAGGGAAACGAGACTATATATATATATATATATATATATATATATATATATATATATATATAGTCACGTATTATTGAATAAAATAATAAGCGCAATGTATTTAACATCAAACCCTACTAATTAGTAGGAATGGCAATGGATCGGATCTAGGGTCGGATCGTAGGAACGGGCGACTCTTTGGCTCCGCCCCGATTATCAATCCTTTTTTTTTTGTGGTCCTACCACGAACATGCCCCATGGACTTTATTAGTAGGGGTGGATCGGCCCTAATGGGATTGGATTCCCGCAAGTTTCGGATCCACCAGATTTTTTTGCTATCCCTACTAATTAACTGATATCCTAATTGATGAATTTTTATTGGTATATGAATAGAAACATAAAATAGATTATAATAGAGTAATTGGTGCAAACATCCTCACCTTTGACAATAGCTATATTATTCTTCAAACTCTCATCTATAACATTTTTTAAATTAACTCTCATCTATAATTAATTTGGGTAATTAATATATAATTGGTGCCCCGTGGAATGTTTAGATATAGTTGTGAAACTGAAGAACTATTGTTGATTTTATAGGGGACGATGAAAGTTGGATTTTTGGTTTTTTACTCTGGGCTTGTTGCAATGTGGATTCTTGTAGCTTTGAGTTTTTAACATGCTAATTTGTTCTAGTGATCATTCAAACTGCTCTAATAAAAATATTGAGTAGTGCAGAGACTCCATCTTCTTCTTCTTAATGGAGATTCCTCATAGTGCTCGATATTCATTATCACAACGATTTGAATTAGAATAGCTAATGCATATATCACATCTCTTGAACAAATTAGCATGTTAAAAGCTGAAGACCGCCAACCCAAAGTAAACAAAAAATCATACTTTCACGTCTCCCTATTAAATCAATAATCGTTCTTTAATTTCACAACTATATCTAGCCTATGTTTGATATTATTTTTTTCAAACCTCTTTATTTCTCATACTTATCTTTCACAACACACTCACACAATAAAACTGCACATAAACTCAAAACTTTTTTATACTTTTTAACCATTCAATATCTCAACAATCACTATTCTAAAACTCAATTTCTCTTTATATTCTCCATCAAATTATATATTAATTACCCTAATTTGTTATAGAAGTGAGTTAGTTTTTAAAAAAAAGTTATAGATGCAAGTTTGAAGAAGAAGTACACAATTTAATGGCAAAATGAAATTATGTGTTGGCATTTTCAATTTTTCCATTTAATTCATAATGTGTTTGTTTGTTTTTTTTTTTAATTACTTAATGGAAGAAACAGACGAAAAGTGGCGAAAGGGGTTGTTTTGGCGATGAAGTGAGTATATAAGGGTGATTTTATCCAAAAACAAAGGTAATGATGAATTTCGTAGCATTTGTCAAAGTTGGGGATGATTTGCACAAATTACTCTTTCTTTTAATTACTTAACGGAAGAAATAGATGGAAAGTGACGACATAGACTGTTTAGTAATGAAATGAGTAGGGGAGGGTGATTTTGCTAAAAAATAATGGTAGGGATGAATTTCGTAGTAGTTATCAAATGTGAGGATAATTTATGCCAATTACCCATTATAATGTGTTGTGCTCCTCTCCCTACAAATGAGAAGAGACACATACAGAGAAGCTTATAGCTTGTCTCATCGAATAAAAAATTACAATGGAGTTTTTTGGAAAGGAAGCACTCATTTTATCTCCGCCGAGTTCATTCATATTCTTTCCCCTTGTCCCGACCTGTCCCTGCTTAAGGTGGGACAGGGAAAGATGAACCCCATGTCTTGTTTATTGTCTCATCTATTAACAATTGTACAAATTTACCCAAAAAATAACTTTTCAGAAAAACAGATGCCTATAAAGAGTGATGACATTTTTCTAAATAAATTTTGACAATATGCTTCGGTTGCTAACGAACAACCGACACGTAAAAGTATAAACCAAACAAAGGCATCGGTTTCTTAAAAGAACCGACGCATTTAATTAAAGGTTTCGGTTCTTATAGAGGAACCAATGCCTAAAATCGGCGTTATTTTTAGGCAGAACCTGGTGGTGGCCTCTCTCTATCTCCTTTTCTCTCAAAAATTCTCTCACACAATTCCTGCACGACGCCACTCCTCACCCCACCAATTCATGCCGCCACCACCACCTCGCTATCATTCTCGCCGTCTCTCTCTCTCTCTCTCTCTCTCTCTCTCTCTATCTCGCAGTTCTCAAGCCGTCGGCCGAGTCAACGTCCACCCCCACAATAATACATTTCTCCCTTCCCTTGCCTTCCCCTCACCGCACAACACGACACACACACTGTTACAATCACGGGCACACACGGTTTTAATATATAAACACACACAAATGAGCTAATATATATGTATATATATGTATGTTTATGTATATTATATATAAATCTTCATATATACAATTTCAACTAATTAATTGATTTTCTTAGTTTATGATTGAATTTATGATTTTATATGTTAATTGGTTTAAATGAAATTTTTATTAGTTTAGTTTTTAGTTTAAATGCTAATTTTAGATTGTTGATTTTGAGTTAGTAGATGGATACATTGCACTTTTTGAAATATTGAATTTCTATTGAAATTGTAGAATGTTAAGTTATGAGATCTTAGTTTGAGTCTTAAAATAATGGATAAGTGATGATTGTGAGATATGGATAAGTGAATTATTTGGGATGTTTTGTACTTGTTGAATGTTTGGTTAGTTGAGGTGATTATGTTGTGATGATTGGGAGATATGCCTATGAACATATAGAGTGAATAAGAGCCTAAAACATTATGTAGCCATAGGATAGAAGCTCATTACAATGTCACTGCACCAAGACTAGGTCATTGCAGGCACTACAGGTTATGTCTAGGCCACAACAGACCATGACTAGGTCACTGCAAGCCATGTCTAGGCCACTGTAGACCATGACTAGATTTTTTTTGGAAAACTTAAGAATTTAGGTTGTATGTTTAATTTCAGATTTTGAGATTTGTAAATTGAGGTATCATTAAAAAAAATTTAACTCAAAACTAATGAATTTTTTTTTCAGGTCTAAAGCTCAAGGTTAAAGCGAAGTTCGATTGATATATTATTGAATGTGGTTCTATGCTATGAGAAACATGTTTGAGATAATCACAAACGATTCTCAATGCACTTCTTTAGATGAAGTATTTACTGAATATTAAGAATTGTTTAATTACGGATTTATATTTTATTAACAAATAACTAATAATTTATTTTAACTGTTTGTAGACACTTAAATAATACTACTCAATGGAGGAAATCGACGATATTCGAAATTTATGGGCCAAATATTTTGTTGAAGAGTGTATGTCAATTTTTATTTTTTGTGCAAACATGTAAACATTTGTATAACTAATTAATAATATTGTAGATATAAAACTAATTTGGTATTCAATTTTTAATTTATTTATTTAATTTTATTACACTTGCATATGTCGATTATATATAGTTTGGGTGGCGATAGATTTGGTGATGTGCATGTTGAGAATGTAGTAGATATAGGTGATTTGATGAAAAATAAATTAAAATAAATAAATAAATATTCATTGGTTTTTGTATAAAAACTAACACCTACAACCGATGCCTAAAGTTGGACTTTAGACGTTGGTTTTTGCTCTACAACCGACGCTTAAAGTTAATTTTAGACATCGTTTTACAATCGACGAGTATTGTAGAGACTTTACGCATCTTCGCCAAATGCATCGCTTTAACAACCGACGTGCATTGTCATGAACAACTAACGCAAATAAGTCTTGTAACGATTACTAATGACAAATTTTCGTTGATGATGTCAGCAACTATTAATGATCGGTAAGAAGTAGCAGTTATCACGTAGAAAAAAAAAAAACTTTGCTATACTAGTTGTCACATTAATTGTTCATATGAAGTAATTTTTCGAAATTATATCAGGAAAAAAAATTGAGCATTCTCTCAAGAAAATTAGCCAAAAATGTAAAACAAATAGAATCAAGAAAATCTAATAATTTTTAACATTTAAACAAATTTTCTGAGACCATATTTTACTCTCTCAATATAAACCTTGGCTAGACTTAGTTATTTGATGAAAACAAATATGGACTTCATGTTGAGAACAACGCCGATATTATTTTGAAATAAATGAAAAGTTTTATTTATATAATACTTGAAGTATTATAAAAAGAACAAAAAAAATTGTCAATGAAGATTTAATACCAAATGTTTTTTTCCTTCATAAAAAAGTTTGGGATTTGAGAGAATTCAACAATGGATAAATTTGATAATTTCAGTGAGATGTCATATTCAACCTCTTCAATTTTGTTGTTTGTCGTAAAATTGATTTCAATTTCATAGTGCACATTTGGAAATGTATTATTAATATTGGTCTAATTTTTTCATAATAAAGTTGGTATATATTTTTTTCAATTCTGAAGCGTAGAAGTAAAATTAACAGTTGTGGCAAAAAATAGCGTAGCAAGAATCTAGTACCCTATAACTATTAAAAAAGACAACATACTTGTTTACTATCGAAAAGTTATTAAAATAAAGATAGACAAATATAATGGGAAATATCACATTTTCATTAATATAACAAAGAATATTTAGAATTATATAGAACAGAAAGAGGTCTTAGTAACGAAGAACACGCACACCGATAGGTACTTTAAACGCAGTTGGCGGATTTCTTCTTTTTCCCATTAACTTGATTTGATCTATCTGGATTCACTGAGGATATGACCAAGTAGGGTGATCCTCCACCTCTGAAGACATATGCTGATGCGATTGGGGGAAAATGAATCCTAGCTTCACCCAAAGAAAGATCGTTTAAAGACGTTGCTAGAGAACTCAAATTTGATGTTGTTGAGGCAAAAGATACATCTATCTTTAAGAATGAGCCATTAATTCATGTTTCTAAGGAGGAGGTCCATAAATTTCCTCAATGGTTTAGACATTGCTTAGTTGATAAATTTTCTCATTGCAAGCCTGCCCTTAGATTGATTCTACAAGCTCTGAATTCCTTTGAACTTATATGGTGAAGTTAGTGTGGGTAATTTTGATAGTAAACATGTTTTACTTCATTTTGAAAGAGAAGAATATTATTGTCGAATCTTCTCTAAACCGATTTGGTACAGTCTTGGTAAACCTATGTGAGTTTTGAAATTGACATTTGATTTTGATCCCCAAAAGGAATCACCAATTGTTCCTATTTGGATTGCACTGTCTAATTTACCTCTGGTTTTCTATGACAAAGCGATTTTGTATTCAATTGCTTTAGTTATTGGAACTCCCTTAAAAATTGATGAGCATACCGCTAAGAAATCTAGAACTAATCATGCTAAGATCTATGAGGAAATGAACATAAATGCTCCTAAATTGGATAGAATCATAATTGGTAATGAGGAGTTTGTTGTGTGGCAGAATATTTTGTATGAAGAACGTCCTCTTTATTGTACTTTTTGTAAACATGTAGGACATGAAGTTGGAAAGTGTTTTGGAAGAAAACAACTGGTACCAAAATTAACGAAAACAAGAATTATCCCCTAGAGAAGTGCAAAACAAAGTCAAGGGGAAGGAATATTAGACTATTATAGAAGGGGGGAAATATACTAATAAGCCTACAGTATAGAAGGAGAATGTTCTAGATCGGACAAAATTGAAGAGGGTGAACTTTTACCTGATGTTTTGGGATGTGAAGATTTAATTCCTGGGGAACTTATTGATAAAAGGAATGAAGTTGTAAGCAAGGGTGAAGTTGATCGTCTTACTAAAAATGTGAATTTGTAGAATACAAGGTATTATTACTGTTTACAAACTTTTGAAGAGGAGGAACGGATGCCCTCTCTCACCATTCTTATTCATCCTGTGTGCAGAAGCTCTCTCTGAGCTTATCAAACTTGAAGAGTTAAATGGGAACGTAGTCAGGATGCAGTGTTCGCGAGGAGGACCCCGGGTTAGCCATTTATTCTTTGCAGATGATTCGATTGTGTTTACTAGAGCTAAAGTACAGGATTGTGAAGCTATCCTAAATATGTTGGAAATCTATGAAAAAGCATTAGGTAAGAAGATAAATATGCAAAAATCTGGCATTTATTTTAGTCCAAATGTAAGTCAAGAAGACAGAGGCATTATTTTATCCACCTTGAGCCTGGAATCAGCTCACGAACATGATCGTTACTTGGGACTACCAACTGTCGTAGGCAGGGATAAGTCCAGGACCTTTTCGGATATAAAGGACAGGATGTGGAAAAAAGTACAGAGATGGAAAGGGAATTGTTTTTCAGTGGGAGGTAGGGAGGTGCTCATTAAATCTGTCTTACAAGCTATCCCGACTTATGTCACGAGGATGTTCAAAATACCACTATCCTTATGTCAATAGCTGACTGCGATCGCCAGGAATTTTTGGTGGGGTTCCAAAGGCGAAGAAAGAAAGATCTGTTGGAAAAAATGGGGAGATATGTGCCTAGTAAGCATGATGGCAGTTTGGGCTTTCGTGAGTTCACCAAATTTAATCAGGCTTTGGTAGCGAAACAAGCTTGGAGGCTTATTAATAACACCACGTCCCTTCCAACACATATTCTGGATGGAAAGTATCATAATGGGATAGACTTCTGGAACGCAACTCCTAAGCAGGGATACTCCTTCCTATGGCGTAGTATCTTATGGGGTAGGGAGGTAATATCATTGGGAACCCGATGGCGTGTGGAAAATGGAGAAAAAATTCGGATTTTCTTAGATCCATGGATTCCCTACCCACCTAAGCTCTCACCCATCACTCGTAATAACTCCAATAAATTTTTAGTGAGTAATCTGCTAATAGTATCCGGTGGCTGGGATAAGGAAAAATTGGAGAGGCTACTCTTACCAGTTGATGTCGAGAGGGTCCTATTTATACCGCTAGGAATGAGGCTTATGGAGGATAAATTGATTTGACACTTTGATAGGCTTGGTAACTACTCTGTGAAGAGTGGCTATCACTTGTTGATGAATTTGGAATCAGGCATTGAGGGACCGAGTTCCAACACAACTGAAAAATGGTGGCAAAAGGTTTTGGGATTGTCACTGGTGCCTCGAGTGTGGATCTTCCTATGGGGGCTTTACTTTGATATCTTACCATCTGGGGAACAGCTTGGACGCAAAGGAATAACACCCAACAGGAGCTGCACTTACTGCGGGGCATATGAAACAAATTTCCATATCTTTTTCGATGTAAACATGCAAAACTCATTTGGAAGGAGGTGGGGATTTGGACAAAGATTACGGGACATGTGCTAATTTTCTACTCAGCCTTGCTTTTGAACAACTACCAGTAAACTTCAAGACTATTAGAGCCCTCTTTGGATAATCTGGTGGGAGCGAAATTCTGAGATTTTTGAGGGGCTACGAAGGGGACCAAACATCTAAAGAATTGGCTTCATCTGTCATTAACTTTGAGGAGAATCCAACTAAACAGAGGTAGCCATCATCACAGGCTCGGAGGAGATGGCAGCGTTCTACTCGGGGATGCCTTGAACTCAACACCGATGCGGCTGTTCGAGATGAATTGATGGGTATCGTGGCTGTAATTCGTGATGATCAGGTATCAGTTGTGGCTGCTATGTGCCGACCAATTGCAGGAGGTTTTAAGCTAGATGATGCGGAAGCTATGGCATTACGAGAGGGCCTCCGGTTGGCACAAGATATGAGTCTTTATGTAGACATTAGTACAGAAACTGGAATACGCGTCGGTTGGAAAACGGAATATGCGTCCGTTGTAGCAGCGAAGCCTATGATGCAAACTCGTAAAGTCTCGACTTTAGGCGTCGATTGTAAACCGACTCCAAAGTGAGTTTTGGGCGTCGGTTCTAATTTAGAACTGACGCCTAAAGTCAAAAAAAAAAATTTTAACTTTGGGCGTCTGTTTTAATATAAAATCGACGTCCAAAGTATGTTTTGGACGTCGGTTCTAATTTAGAACCGACACCCAAAACTTCTTTTTCCATTATATGACCTGCAATGACCCAGGCCACTGCAGGTCGTGGCCTGCAATGACCTGGACGTGACCTGCAATGACCCAGGTCACTGTAGATCGTGGCCTGCAGTGACCTGGACGTGGCCTGCAATGACCCAGACCAATGCACGTCGTGGCCTGCAGTCACCTAGACGTGACTTGCAATGACCCATGCCACTACAGGTCGTGGCCTGCAGTGAGACGTGGCCTGCGGTAACCTGAACATGCGCATCACCAAATATATATATAATCGGCATATACGTAATAAAATTAAATTAACAACAATTATACTTACAAAATTGTTAATTTAAGATATATATATATATATATATATATATATATATATATATATATATATATATATATATATATAAATGCAAGTTTGATTACGCTTCGATTTTCACAAACCTATGAACGAAGTATTTTGCCCATAAATTTTGAATCTCGATTACTTCATCCGTTGAATAATATTCTTTAAATTCTTACAAACAATCAAAATGAACTATTAGTTATTTTTTCATAAAATATAAAGTCATTATTAAAATTCTCATTTTCAATGACTTATACATTTTCTAACGAAGTAAGTTGAAAGTGTTCTGTGACTATCTCATACATATTTCTCATAACGTAGTAGCCACACTCAGACCCTCCAGGTTGTTGAGGACACTGAAATATACACATTGAAAACTAACAATATTAGTAATCAAACTAAATAAAATATAGAAATTGTAACGACCGAGAATTTTTCGTGACTTATTTAAATATTATTTAAAACATGTCGCTATGACTTATCCTATTTATTTTTTTAAAAGAATGTTCGTCTAGCCTCGTATTTCGAGTCAATATATGAAATCGAGTCCAAATCGATTTTAAGCCAAATTTCGAATTTCTAAAATTATTTAAATCCAAAATTTATTTTTAATTCCAAAATTTAATTATTTTATTCCTAAAATTATTTTTTAAAATCAAATTTTAAATTTATTTGTGATATTATTCAAAATTTTATTCTTAATACAATTCTTGTCCCGTTAGAAATCATAAATTATTTGCTATCTTAATTGAGTCCAAATTTCAACTGTTTTAATCCAATCCAACATCTCGAGCCCAAATATTTTACCGATCATTCAAGCCCTTTTAACAACTCAATCAATAAATTCTTGGCCCAACTAAATCAACAACTTCTTTTCCAAGTATTTCCTTACACAACCATATTCACTTTCCAAAAATTCTCACAATTTTCCATGAATCAAGATTTAACCTAAACTACCATGTTTAACACCTAAATCAACTATTAAATAGATGCCTCGCCTCTTTTCCCTCGACGCACCAAACTTCACGACTGCTGGGTATGTCTTCCCCTCTCTCAAACTTCTTCATTCTCCTCCAATTTCGAACCCCACCACTGAGTCACTGCCGTTGCTGACCAACACCAATTACCACCAGAAATCATCACCAACCACCACACACAACCATCGCCCCAACCGAATCAGCTGACCTCAAAGCCACAACACCATGGTCGAACTACCACCAGCCACCACAGATTGAATACCCTGCCCAACTCCAAATCCCCAGCAATCATCCAAAATCGAACCCAAACCAGGAAAACCTCAATCACCAAATCATCACGCCACCAACCTCCTTCATCATCTTCATCACCATTCGAAATCATCACCTGCAACACCACCAATATTATTACCATCATCATCATCACAGAAAAAAAAAACCAAGCCTCGAGACACCATTCCAACCAAACCGCAACCGCCGCTCGAAACCTCACCAATCGACAGCCTCTGCTTCACCCTAATTTACCCAACTACCACCTTACATCTTCCTCCAATCAATTTCGAAACGAGCACCACCACTGCCGCAAGAATCCCCACAAACGAAACCGCCATCTTCACCACCCAATCAATCGGCCACTGCCCATGTACAAAATGCCCAAATTAAAACCCAGAACCAAGAATCAAAGTAAAACATAAACTCGCCTTGACCGCCATCCTCTTCGCCGGAGTTATCATCGGAATCGCAACCCCAATCACCCCATTAGCTTCGGTTTTCTCCCAAGTTCTGCACCAAATTAGCCCCAAGTCCTACCCTCTTTCCACCACCGTTACACCGCTCCTCTCCTTCCTGTGTCGCGCCGATGGCGCCATTCCCCGGCGCCGGAGACTGGCTGTGACGGATGAAGCCTCATCCGTCACCGCTCCCTCTCTCTCTCTCGGAGTCAACTAAGAGAGAGAAGGAGATGATATATTTTATTTTCTGATCTTATTAAAATTGACCCTTTAGTCCCGCTGTTTTCAAAGTTAATTATTTCAGCCCTGTTAGTTTTAAAATCATTCAATTCGGTCCCTTTGATTTGAAAAACTTATAATTTCAGTCCTTAAGTTTTTAAATGATTTTAATCGCCACTCCATTTTTAAAATCGATTATTTCAGCCCAATAATCTAATATTTGTTTTTGAGTTTCAACTCAACTTTTGAAACGTATTCATTTTAGTCCCTCAACTTTCAAATTATTCATTTTAGTCTCTCAACTTTCAAAAGTATTCATTTTAGACCCCAAGTTTTAAAATAATCATTTCAGTCCTCAATTTGTTATAAACAATAAATTTCTAAAGAAAAATTTAACATATGAGCTAGACGAACAACGTGAATTTTCTTACTCAACTTTCAGACTCGTGATTTGAGGTAGACTCGCCCCCATTAATTAGTTTAAATTATAATTGCATGTCTTATGTGAAATTACGTGATTTACATGCTTTGATGCATGAGACGAGAAAAGAATATCTCTTATGAGATAAATGAGAAATGATGATGTTATGCATAACTTATGTGCCTTAAGTGCACGAGACGAGACTACCCACACCTTATGATTTTACGAGCCTTGATTTTGAAAATAAAATAGCCCAAGAATATGATGATGATGTCACTATATGATTGCATAATTACGTGTTCAATTATTCTGTAAATTAATTATTGGCGATGAGTCTACTGAGTATTTTTCGAAATACTCATTCCATTATTTTAACAGTTTTTGCAGATCTCGGAGAAGGCGGTGAATGAAATGGGAGCGGTGGCAAATTAAATAAATGATGATGTTATTAGACAATTTTACGAATGTTACTCGTTAAATTATTTATCGTTAATTTCATTTAAATAATTGAGACACAAGTTTTATGAATTGTTTTATATTTAAATTAATCAAATTTCCGCTGAAGTTTTCAAATGATGAATGTGATGCTTTGAATTAAATTTATTTTCCGCAATAAAGTCAGTTTTAAAGGACGAAGTGGCGTCCCGGGCTCCGCGGAATTCGGGGCGTTACAGAAATAATTCAAAGATTTTTAATAAAGTTTAAATCCGTGTTTTCATACTTTTACGTTTTTTCACGTTGTATCGGATTTTGTCCTCATGCCTCCAACTATCCAATACGTTTTGAAAGCTCTAAAATTTCAATAAATTATATCAACAAGCTACGAAATAATAATATGACTCAAATTTCCTACAGAAATTTTGGCAGAGTCTCCCCTATAAATTGAACTTATCCAACCTGTAGGGGGACTCTGCTATTCAAAACTTTCAACTTCTCAACAATCACAACATAAATGCATCAATTTCACCACAACTCCACAATCAATTTCACCACAAGTCCACAATTATTTCATGAAAAGTTTCCTAACTTACGTATTCAATATCGACTTGATATCCAAGTCGTGCTTAGATGCAGCAGCTGAATCTATGAAGTACACCGAATTCTTCTCAGGAGAAATAACTAGCAACACCCAGTGATTCCTACGTATTATGAACGTGTAAATACAACTTTAAATATCATATCATTCAAATTAGGTTAAAAAATAGAGAATATCAATGGTCTTACTCCTGAAAATACGGTGCTAGAATGAATTTCTTAGTTTTCATTGCCTTCATGGTGCTGACCAAGTAATTTATAACACAATTTTAATTTGTTCTTATTGAAACCGATGCAATGTGTGTCGGAGACATGAATCCAATTGATTCAATACCGTATTCCTGACACAACTCATGGAGGTACCTAAAAAATAATAATACCAATAAATAGAAATAAAATAATGATTTAAATTAAAGTTATAATTTTTGATCAGAAGTCTTACAATGAAAACACTTGTAAGATAGATGTATCCAACCATTGCATCGTAAGCAAGTCGGTGATGTCTTCGACTGTAATATAAAAATCATCCTCGAATGCAAAATTGAACACGGCGGCATCAACAGGCACCTGGTAGAAGTCATCACCAACAGGAAATTGAATGACCAGAGTGTGAAAAATTTTACAATCATCACCCAGACGTTGCAATGTCTCATCGTCAACAATCGAAGGTCGCTGTATGGATGACATTTCGAAACTCTTGGGTGTTTTTCCTTCGTTCAATTTTTTTGCCTGTTGTGGTGCCTCTTCTTGCAACAAGATAATTTTTATCATTTTCAATTGTTATACAAATTTAAAAGAAATTAATATTGACATAAACTTTTATATAACTAAATGTTTGGACCTCCCCAAAAATCACCAACTCCTTGGACCATTGCAAGAAGCTTCCAATAGCTTTCCCCATTGTGACGTGGTATTGAGATGGCACTGGAACCATCGACAATGTGTTCAATGGACACCTTTGCATGATCAAGCTAAAGAGGTTGATGATGCACCACCGTGTCGGGTCCGGCTGGATAAACCATCCCGCTCGCTACTATTTGTTTCTAACCATTAAGACTTGTGGGGAGATGATAAGGAGTCGACTTCTATTGTACAACATCATTGAACATATATTTTAGCAACTTCCAGTTGAAATAACATAAATAATGTTAAAAAAATCTAAATAACTTAACATTAAATACCTGAAGTCCATGAAATGGATCTGGATCCACGGAGTGGCAACTGCTGGGAGTTGGTGGTTGGGGCTGTGGAGTTACGTCCACCTCGGCCTCAACATTTAAGCCCAGGCGTTGGAGGATAGCATCGTATTTAGTCTTCATACTATGGTACTCCCTCTGCATAGTATAGAATTTACTCTGTATCTCCGACATGGTCTGATGCTTGACCCGCTTAACACTACTATCCTCCATCTCTGACCTGATCATCTCCTTAATATCGTTTACTGAGACGACCTCACACGAACGTCTAATGTAATCATCAGGCCTGCTATAAACATCCCTCGTGGTCACATAGACGCCATACCCCCTCATCCTACCAGGGTGATCCGGCTTTCCAAGGGCTTCACTTAAAATATCATAATGTCTACTTGCCACAAATGTCCCTTGCGTGGACTGGTCAGCTTTTTCAACATATTAACAAAAAAATGAAACATAAATATAAGTATAAATTTAAGTAAATTTGAATTTAAATTATGAAAAAATAATCATGATATACTTACAATTTTGTCAAACACCCCCCTCATTTTCTCGTTGAGGATGTAATAACTTCCATCTTCTTTCTTCTTAAATCTAGATCGAATCCAATCTAAAATTCGATCATCACTTACAATTGACGAGCTAATCATGTCGCATGAAGAACTAGAAGACAGTGGGTCACTGACTAGCCACTGTGGCTTCATCTCCGCATAACCAGTTGAACCCATATAATGTGGATTCTCATTTCGAAATTGAGCATCACTGGCCTTCTTACTTTTTTCCTGAAAAATATCACATCAAGTATTTAATTTTTAACTCAATAAATCACATGCGTACATTTAAATATATATACCTTAGATTTTTCAGTCTGGCGTGCTTTCTTGAACGAGTCCCATTACTCTTCAGTTATAAAATCGTAAAGCTGCGTAAGAGATGTATATTTCGGGTGGTCATGTGTAATATAATCATGAACCAACCGAGTCTTGAAATCTTTCCATCTCTTCCCCGCAACTTTCAACACCCTTTTTTTAGCTGCGTCATCGGGTATGTTGAACTCCCTCTGAAAGACGAATATAATATGCGATGTTATAGAAAAAAATTATGAAACGTTATCAGTTAACCATGTATGAAGTGATAATACATTTATTTCTTCCCACATCATGTCCTTAAGGCCGGGATCAACCTTGTGCCAATCACTGATGTTTATGTCAACGTGAATACGGGCCAAAAACCTGACATAATTTTTGAAGTTCCGCTTTCCTGGTCCAATTGACCTATGTTTTTCATCGAACTCGATGACATTCACTTCCCCGGCCTTCTTCATGTTTTTGCACATTGTTGGCCCTCTAGTCCTTTTTGTGTTGGTAGTACGATGATCATCTGAAGATGATGAAGACTCGACCATTATATTGAGACCACTGTGAACGTACCTGCACATATAACAACGTATTAATATATATATATATATATATATATATATATATATATATATATATATATATATCAAATTATTGTTATCAAAATCACAAATGAAATTATTAAAAATGTATAGAGCATATATGAAAAATAAAAGAAAGTTATAAGCAAAGAGTGTGTAAATAAACTCACACAATTAATAATCAGGAACTCACGGTCAATCCATAATCCTTCTTCATGATCCCAACACATATAATTTGATTCAATGTTATCTTCCCCTAAAGTTGCACTCCCTTGTATACCGATAGAAAATGGAGGGGTTTCATCAAAGTGATCATAATCTTCTTCATCTACAACATCACCAATCCCAACAATGCGTCTCTTGCCTTGAAGGACGACTGACCACTTAGTATCGGCAGGATCAAGAACATAAAATACCTGTTTGGCTTGTGATGCAAGTATAAAATACCTTGGTTTCTCGGGTCGGTTTTTCTTGAACCGATGCGCAAAGTCGGCCGGTCCGACTTAAAGCGTCGGTTCTTAGGACAAACCGACGCGTATTCCAAAAAAAAATTACGAAAATGCCACCGTCCTTTTTTACACGTTGATTTTTTGAATTACCAACGTGTATTCCCCTTTTTTTATGCTTTTTTGTACTAGTGAGATATCGTGGAGCGTGACGCCCTTCAATTAGTTCGGGATATCGAGCATATTTCACCCTTAGCTCCTGGTGCTTTGATTCTTTGTGACATTGAAGGGCTTATGGCTGAAGTTGGCTGTGGTTTGTACTGCTATATTCCACAAGAAGGAAGGTTTGTAGCCCACAAGTTAGCTTCAAATTCGTTTTCTTTAGTTGATTCTATTTTTTGGATTGATTGTATTCCTTATTTTATTGTGCCTCAAGTTTTGGGCGATTTGATTGAATGAGAATACAATTTTACCTTAAAAAAAAAAAATAGAATTCAAAAAATATATTATTCATATTTCTAACTTCCTTAATAATGAAAATATATTAATATTTAATTAAGAAAGAGAATTTAAGTCATGAAAAAATTATAACCAAACTTTTTTTCAGTATTTCCTTTATGATAGTGTATTAATATAATTGTATTTTTGTTTAGTGAGAATAAATAATAATTTGAAATAAATCAACAGAAAATAAAAAATTAAAATTAAAAGTTTTAGTGAGAAAGTAAAGAGTTTGTACATTGTTGATAAAATAAAAAATAATTATTCATTAACAAGAATTAAGGGGAAATATGATATTATAAAAAAAAGTTATGAGGGTAGAAACGTCCATAAATGTTTCTCCTTTAACCACTTTCAGAAGTTGTACAGATAATTAAAAAAATATATTATTCATAATTCTCATAATTTTCTTAATGATAAAAATATATTAACATTTAATTAAGAAAGAAAATTTCAGTTTAATGAAAAAATTATAATCAGACTTTTTTCACTATTTCTTTTATGACAGTGTATTAATATAATTGTATTTATATTTAGTGAGAATAAATACTAATTTCAAATAAATCGAAGGTAAATAAAAAATGAAAATTGAAAATTATATGTTTTATTTGAAAGACTTTTAGTGAGAAAGTAAATAGTTTAAATTGTAAATATATTGAAATTAATGACATTGATGATAAAATAAGATAAAAAATATCAAAAAATAATTATCCATTAATTAATATTAAATGTAAATATAAAATTAAAAAAAAATTGTGAGGGTAGAAACATCCAAAAATATTTTTCCCTTTAAGTCATTTTTAGAAGTTGTATGTATGTATGTATGTATGTATGTATGTATGTATAGATATAGTTAGATATAGATATGTATAGACATAGATATAGATATAGATATAGATATAGATTTTTATATTATATATTTATTCATTTTATTCATCGACAAATTTGTGGTAGTAAAGTAATTTTATTTATTTATTTTAAATATAACTTTATTAATATAACTTTATTTAATGATTGCCGATGAGAAAAATCTAATTATTCTATCAATAAAATTGTTCGCGTGCAATCTAGGATAAATAATTAAATATGTATACTAATGGATTTTTGTGACTAATGTGAATCTTGGTTTCGAATTAGATTACTAGTTTTTTTTATTGTTGTGTTCTTTAACATGTCTGCCCTCGAAGTTTCCATTCAAACTTGTATTGAGTCACGAGCAAGGTGATGGGTTGATTGTCACTAACTTCATCAAACATAATATAATAAAATATGATCTTCTTTGTTTCTCTCTTTATTACAATAATAACAATAGAGTACTAGCATTTTCATTGCATTATTGAATAATAATAATAATAATAATAATAATAATAATAAATTAGTTTATTATTTGTCAATATATATGTCAATCAATGAAAATTTAAAGCGATTACAGGATTATTGTTCAAGTACTCTATGTTTACTCCTTTACGAAAATTATACAGGCAAAAGACATTTAAAATAGTCATATTATTTATGTGAGATTTTATGAATGCACAAACTCAATAAATAAACGATCTCTTCGTATCTGCTTACTGCATCATCACGAACTTGCCCTTTTAACAGAAAATTAGACGGAAATGATTCATTAGCCTGTCTGATTGTGGAGCATATATGTACGAAATGTTTTGACTTTTGGGTGGAATGTCCAAATTTGAACTTTAAAATTTAAAATATTATGTTATAATAAAAGTATTTCATCTGGACTCGTCTAATTAAAAATTGTACATTATTTTTATACATGTTCTATAAATAAATGAAAAAAAAAAATGGAAAGATGGAGTGCATATATGCTACATGTACAAAATGGATGACAAAATGATTTACATACGCCTCACGTGAAGGGGGTCCACATACAATAAAATATTTTTAGGTCATCCTCCATGTGAAGGAATGTAAATCGTTTTATCATCCCATTCCGTACACCTCGAATTATCCATATGGTTTAATGTACTAATATCATCACAAAAGAAAGGGTGATCTCGAATTCGAGATGATTCTATCATTTTTCCCAAAGAAAATAGTTTACTATAATGGAGTTTTTGCTTTTTAAGCAAGATAGCACAAGATTCAGCTGATCATAATTAACTTGAAAAATTGAAATTAATGAATGTGGATAACAGCCAGAAACAATGAAAGAGATAAAAATAATCTATGGCGTGGGGTACTTAGCTTGTAATGGTGCAATAGATTTCTGAAATATAATTAGTGGCAAAGTCATGATCATATAATCAGTTGTGTATCTTAGTATAATAATTACTCATTATTTTCCTTTTGTTACACTATGGGCCCAGGACCATCTCATGCCCATATACTCAAAGTAACATATCAAAAAAATTAAACTACGAATTTTAATTAGTTTAAAACAGAAAATGAAATAAGATAGTTTTCTTTAAAACTGTAAATAATAGATTTTTGCTCAATATCCTAATATTGACTTACAGTTTCTCGGATTTTTTTAATACATCTTATATTCAATTTTGTAAAGATGAGTTTTTGTATATGTGGAGTACCGATACTTTATAATGATTCATGTTTTCATGAGAGACACCTAATAGTTATCGAGGATTTCGATAGTTCATTTTGCTCTATTTTAAAAGTTGCGGACAACCTTTTTACTAAGGCGATCCATAGCATGGTGAGTCGACACGCTTGTCCATGTTGGATTCGTTGAGAGAAAAAATTGTTAGATTTTTTGAGCTGGAATTCAAAAATACAGTTATTTGACCGATATCCGTCCTAACTGAACAAAATTCATGAATCCGTCCCGAGACCAACTGTCCAATTTTCTCATATAAATCCACCCCTCAATCGCTCTCGTACCCTCCCCGACCCCACCCCCCAGAAAAAACCTTCAAAAACCCTCTTTTTCACTCTTATTCTCAAGAACCCAAAAGAAATTTTTGTTTCTTTTCTGCTGCCAATTCTTGACACTCCATGGCCTTAATGCTAGATAGTTATGAAGGCATATTATCAGTCCCAGCTCCATTTTTGACTAAAACATACCAGCTTGTTGATGATCCCGCAACAAACGACATCGTTTCTTGGAATGAAGATGATACAACTTTTGTTGTTTGGCGTCCATCGGAGTTTGCTCACGACATTCTTCCCAATTATTTCAAGCACAACAATTTCTCTAGCTTCGTCCGCCAACTCAACACCTATGTAAGTGTTTCCATACATACATCGTTGACAAAATAATATTAATTGCATGTGCTGATGATGATCACCAATCTTGGTGGCTGTGGAGGTCCATTGCCCACTATTGGTAATTAATTAATTAATTCTATATTTTATTTTTATTTTAACCAATGGCATCGAAGATTCTGATAATGTTTATTTATTTATTTATTGTGGGTGTTGATGTAATATAGGGTTTCAGAAAGATTGTACCAGACAGATGGGAATTTGCAAACTATTTCTTTAAGAAGGACGAGAAACAATTATTATGTGAGATCCGCAGGAGAAAACCAGCTCAGCCGCAAGTGGCCCTCAATCACCACCACCGCCATCTCAGCCTTTCAATCAGTAGCCCAAGTTTTTCCCAATATACAAGCCGAGTCAGTTCCGACGAACAGCAACCACCCAATTTGTGTGGTTCACCGCCACTCTCTTCTCCCAATGGAATCTCCGCTGTAACAAACGGCACCATCATCAGCAACGACAATTCAGTCACTGCACTTTCAGAAGATAATCAAAAGCTTAGAAAGAGAAACGATATGCTCATATCTGAATTAGCCCACATGAGAAAACTGTATAATGATATTATTTACTTTATTCAGAACCATGTGAGACCAGTGGCACATGGCAATTCTTATCCTTCTTCTCTATTCTTTCGTAACTCATCATCAGAAAAACCTTCTGCTGCCATGCCTTCGGCGGCATCCACTAATTCAAAACTTAATTTGAAAGCCATATTTCAACCCCAACATTCTATAAACCAGAGATTGGCACTATCTTTGGACAGTAAATTGATAAGTCTTGAAAGGCCGGCAACAAAGAGTGAAATGTGCAATACAAAGCTGTTTGGTGTGCAACTCCCATCCAAGAAAAGATTGCACTCTGAATTTTCTTCTTCTATGGAAACTAACAAGGCAAGATTGATCTTGAAAAAGGATGATTTGAGGTTGAAACTCATGCCACCTTTTCCTTGTTAGCTTCCCTTTCAAGAAAAATTGAAGTCCCCAGGATTCCCCCCCACCCCACCCCCCACCCCAATCTTAGTTTCACAGTCTTGTGGTAATTAGAATTTTAATCCTGATGCTATCTTGATCCACAAGCCATGAATGCAGTTTATTTTGGTTATAGTCAAAGATAAAGATCAAGTTAAATTCAGTGAAACATATTCGAGCCTGTTTTGAGTAGTTTAAAAGTTACTTTTAATTAAATATTTTATTAAATATTTTGTTCCACATTTTTTCAAGTGAAAAAGTTGATTGGAGTATGTTGTCTCTAAATTTAAATAAAGCTAAATTCAACAAAACATTGATTCAAGCACGACTCGCTGTAAGTTACAAAATTTTGGTTTACTAAAAAGTTTACATGTTACTTTTATCTTATTTTAGAGTAAAAATAAGTTAGTTATAGATTTTAATAGTCATAAAACTATTAAAGGAACAAGAGACAAATATAAGAGAGAAAATAGACAGAATCAAACTCAATAATGTATTATTGAGAACTATAACTCCATATTCATAGGGTTCAAAACGTATTATAATTATGGTAGAATATACTCTACCACACATAAATGACTTACCTAAGAATCTGATAATAATAACTGGACATCAACAATTATCTCATAATTTTACAACACTCCCCATTTGATGACTATTTGTAAAAATGAATCTCTCATTAAAAACTTGGTTTGACAAAAAATCCAATGAGATCAAAATATCAAAATATTGATATACTTGTTACGATCATGCCTAAATAATAACGACACGTCATTCATAAAGGCCCACACTGACCAGCGGGTATCTAGTAATAGAGCCGAACTCATCTTCACAAGACTCACATAAATTGCACTGATTATACATGGGTAATACCGATCGGAGTCCACACCTCGAAAATGTGAAAAGATTGGTCACTGTGTCAAAGAGATGTGACTTGTCTGTAAGAGATGACATGATGTGACCATGTCTTCAAGTGGATGTGACAGCAGCCGCAACCTTATACTAGAAGGTAATGATTATTACGAAAGAAATGGTTTACCTCACGAAGAAATTGAGTTCTGCCATGTGTAAAGAGTAACACGTATCACAATATTAGATAACAACTCCTTTTCAAATTGATCACATTTTTGTCCAAGAGTTTAGTAATTGAATACATTACAAACAATCACTAGTACAGAAACAGGAATACGCGTCGGTTGGAAAACGGAATACGCGTCTGTTGTAGCGGCGACGTCTATGACGCAGACGCGTAAAGTCTCGAATTTAGGCGCGTCGGTTCTAATTTAGAACCGACGCCTAAAGTGTAAAAAAAAAAGAAAAAAAAAAAAAAAACTTTGGGCGTCGGTTTTAATATAAAATCGACGCCCAAAGTATGTTTTGGACGTCGGTTCTAAAAGTAGAACCGACGCCTAAAGTCTTTTTTTTTTTTCGGGGGAAGCATCACATTTCTTTCATCCATTCCGCTGCAATAGAAATTCAATAATTCAAATATTGCAATTTATCCATCTAATAACTAAAAATCAACAATACAAAATTAAATCAATAACTAGTTGAAACACCCATACATATATACAAACACATCTATAATATAAATACCCATATATATACATATTATTTACATACATTATACATGCATAAATATTATTACATATATTTACATACATTATATATATACATATAGATAAAAACACATGTATATAAAGAGAGAGGTGAGTTTCTTACGAGATGGTGGAGGCGCGTGGCGGTGGCGGAGGTGCGAGTTCGGTGATTCTGGGAGAGGAAGAGATAAAGAGCGAGGGGAGGAATGTGGTGATGAACGTTGCCGGGAAATGGAGGAATGGTGGTGGTGGTGGCGGCGGCGGCATAGTGCGGTGGTTCGGGTGAGAGAAAAATAAAGAGAGAGGCGGGAAGAGATCGAGTAGTGAAAAAAATAGAGACGATCTGCGCATTTTGCGTATAAGTAAATAAAGGAATACGCGTCGATTCTTTGAGAACCGACGTGGGAAACCGGAGAATGGGCGTCGGTTGTAATATTACAACCGACGTATTACAACCGACGCCTAAAGTTTTTTTTTTCCCTAAAGAATACTCATCGGTTCTTCAAAAATCGAAGCGTATTCTCCGATTTTACGCGTCAGTTCTTGAAGAACCGACGCGTATTATTTAGGTTTAAACTTTACACATTGGTTGTAATATTACAACCAACGCCCATTCTTCGATTATATTTACAAAAATGCCACCGTCCTTTTATAGGCGTCGGTTTTACTAAAAATCGACGTATATTCCTCATTTTTTTGGTGATTTCTGTACTAGTGAATACACATAATCTCACTCCCATTTCTCTCTTCTACACAATTCTATTTCCCGCGTCTAATTATATTTGCTCACAATGAGCCCTGACTTGAGTGTCAGAGTGCAAAAATGGTGCAATCCCGGGCCCTGTTGTATACTGACCGTTTGTCCAAGTGCGTAAGAAGTGTGACGCACAACAAAAAAATTTCGTTTATTTTTAAACTCGGAGGCCAACTCGTGACGCACGGTAATTTTCGGAAATACTTTTATCTTTATTTAATAAGCCAGTGACATAAACGACATCACTTGACTGGGATTTCAAAATCACTTTACTTTAAAATAAAATTCATTCATTTAAAAAGTAATGATAAAATATTTAATATAAGATCTTGATTTTAAATTATTTTAGATAAATAGTAACAATAATAAAATCATGAGTTTGACAATTTAAACACAATACCTTACTCAGTGAGTCCACAACTCACGGTCGTCACCTAGCGCAGCACTATTTGCCTCTCACCGTTTGAAGATCCACGCCAATCCCTTTTCATTTCTATTATTACCTGAAATATTAGATATGTCGTGGAATGAGCATAACTTGCCCAGTGAGTGGAGTATGGTGCACATGTAATATTGCACGTAGACAAGTCAACCTCAAGATTCGTGTAAGTTTTACTTATTAAGCCGTTTGGTAACAATGTAGCAGTTTATAAACTTATTTATTTATGATTTTGAGGTAAAATGTGTGGTTGAAGTTGGAGAGAGAAAAAGTATATGAATAAAAGTGATTTGAAAAAATGTGTGATTTATATACTGGTTTATAAACCATTTATCAAGATATTATAAAACAGTCAAGCACATATTCATGTATATCATATTCAAGTCGCGTCAAGTTCAAGTCGAGTTCTATATTCACATCAAGTCATATATCCAAATCAAGTCCAGTCCCCAGTCAAGTTCAAGTTAAGTCAATTTAGATTATATGTATTTCAAGTAATATCCAGTCCAATCAAGTCAATTTCATATATTCAAATCAAAACAAATTCACATATTCTAGTCAAGTCAAAATTCATATATTTAAGATCATGCCTTACATATTTTTAAACTAGTAAATTCCCTTACTCAAGTCATATAATCAAGACAAGTCAATGCCAGACATATATTCAAGTTTGATCAAGTTAATATATTCAAATTCATATGCAGTGTGGCGCCCCAAATTCATTTCTGATTTTTATGTATTTATTCTATTTTCCCGTCCTTATTTTAAAAAGAATAAAACAATATTATATCGACCTACTCTAAATATAAATTTGAACTTATAATTAAAGTATAATCTGACATTATTAAAAATAAGTATATATCTCTGAAATTTCACCTGTAATTTAGTTTTGAAGAAAACAGAATAAACTAAAGATAATATAACAACATTATAGTTAGAAGTTGATATAAAACATCTGTTTAAAATCGAGAACAAAGAGCGGATATCAGAAGATGGTCGAGAAATTACTGTTTAAAACATTTAACTATTTTAAAACGAAATAAAATTATTTAAAAGTAGTTGAACCTTTTTGGGATTTCTGGTGAGAGGCTCATGAACCACGATTAGGTAACCATTACACATCGTCTCGTCATTTGAGATCTTGCACCAACCTCCAATCCATGCATTGTCACAACTACAATGCAAAACTAAATGCTTTAATGCTCAGCAAGTAATATATGAATGATCATGCGCATGGGTTTCGATTCACTTTCTTACAATTATCTCATCCTCAGGCTTCGTGCCTTCTCATTATCTCAGTTTATCCACATTTTCTACTTGGCCCCGAATCCCATTATGTTGTACCGTATTAGCTCAAATATCAACATGACTGATAACATCCGCCTTCCAGTGCCTGTGGTCCATCATCACCCACAGAGACTTAAGACTCCACAGTTTGTATCCATCGTTGCGAGATTCAAGTTACTGTACCGGAAATTATATTATATCAATAAGACCTTGCCTATTATATATGGCGCTCGGTGTGCCGATCCACAGTCCCAAGGCCACCAAGAGACCTCCTGACTTCGCCCGTATACTGACGTCGGACAGTCAACACCCCATCCTCGACTACCCCTAATGAACGTCGGGAGCCTCAAGTGGGTGTATATATCCGGACGCAAAGTAAAAGTATGGTAGTATCATAGGGCGATTTAACTATCATCCACGTCATTCTTTCTCCATATTTTCATTATCTATTTCTTTACCATTAATGAAGGACTTCTTCTAGGTCCACACGATTCACATGTCATGTCCATGAATGCTAACATATATTTCATGCATCAATTTTACGTCATATAATCATGTAATATGGCAGTCCAATGATATTCATGTGCATTAATAACATATCATATCATCAAATCACGTCTTGTATGCTTTCATCATATACAGATAATTGTCACATCGTATTCCACATATATTGCACCAATAATGTACTTTACATAATCACACAGGAGCACATAATAATATAAAAATTATGTTTTGTATTGTAGTTGAAATGTTACTTACCTTACTTCTTACTACATATCCTAGAATTCACGACGTTATTCACCAATATTAGCACCACTAATTCACTTGGAGTTGAACTTGATTGATTATCACTCATTGTCTAACATATATATAAACTATAATTTAGTCACGCGATAATACATTATAATCCAACTAACCTATACAAATTAGGGTCCATTAAATAATACGAGATTAAAATAGGTTAACTTATTGTAAACTATTTTATCTAAATAATTCACTACAACAAAAACAGCATACGGCAACGTGCAAAAAATGTTGCAAAAGACCTTTTGCAACGTTCATGTGCATGTTGCAAATTGCAGTGTTGCCGTAGAGGGAAAGGATACGGCAACGTTCATTGCGTGTTGCAAAAGGATGGATTGCGTGTTGTGGTAGACCTTTGGCAACGTTCACTGCGCGTTGCGGTAGAGCTTTGGCAGCATTCATTGATCGTTGCCGTTGATACTTTTGGCAACATTCATTGCGTGTTGCGGTAGACCTTTAGCAACGTTCTTTGCATGTTGCGTTAGATACTTTTGGCAACACTCATTGCTCGTTGTCGTTGATATTTTTAGCAACACTCGTTGCGCGTTGCCGTTGATACTTTTGGCAACACTCGTTGCGCGTTTCCGTTGATACTTTTAGCAACACTCTTTGTGCGTTGCTGTTGATACTTTTGACAACACTCATTGCGCGTTGCCGTTGATCTTTAACAATATTTTTTTTTAATTTTTTTTAAATCAATATAGATAATTCCACTGATAACCAACAAATTTCTCAAACATATATGTAATATGTAAAATATGAAACACGTTTGCTATAAAACAAATCAACTATCCACAATAAAATGCAAGCATTTTAAAGAAAATTATACCACATATTTTAATACTTAACAAAAATTACGGTACTTTGTTCTCCAACATTAAAACAAAATCTGCAATATAGATTTTTCATCTATTTGATTGCACATCTAAAGTTTGACATTTACTATCCCTCTAAATTGCAACAATATCTCTAACAGACCAGTAGCCATACAAAAAAGAGCTACTATCACCATTTTCAACACGAATCATCATTAAAGATGAGTACTTCCCTGGCTTCTGAAGTCTAACTTGAACTATGCCCATGACAAACCATCTTATGAGAGAGCTGGAAAATTGACTTTTACCTGCAAAGACATTATAAAAGTTTAATCATCAGGACTCCAACTGCACTGAATGCAAAAATGTAGAAATAAATCATACTAAATATTAAAATTATCATTTTCGATTATAAAACTATACAGAACCTGTAGAGGGATATCACAACCACCATAATACTTTAAAACATCAAACTAAAAACTCATTCATCATCAAACTACAATCAAATCAATCCAAAATTCATCCACAATTCCACGCCAACAATAATCTAGAATCAATACTCATCACAACCAAATCATTTCAAAACTTAATCCGCAACAATAGAAATTGAAATTCATCTGTAAATAAGTTTTACCTTCATCAAATGAGTCTAATACAGCTTTTAGGCCAAGCAACAGTACTTCCCATGGGTTCACTAAGCAATCGAAATTCATCTGTAGGTCTGTATAAGGCCAAATGACTCATGTACACTCTTCGACCCAAACCTTCCAACAATCTCGTCCAAGTGGCATGTGATGCACCTTTGCACTTGGGTCTGTTGTTGCAATCTTCCCTTCGGCAACAATTTCTTCCTCATCATACTTGTACCAATGCAAGAGTTGACACCTTGCATTCTCCATATATGTACCTCCTTGAACACCACTTCCTTGATGTGACTACAAATTTACAGTTAAATGAAGAAATTCCTTTTGAAATTATGAAACTGCAATAATAATTTATATTAAACATAAACAATTAAAATTTCAAAATACAATAACCTGAGGCGTATACACATGTGAACCCCTATCTTTGACATTCTGTAAAATGACACAAACATTAAAAAAGTTGTTCACATTAAACATGTTTATCATATTAATATAATGTAAATTGTTATACCTGTTGACATAGCCTAATTAATGCTTCAACCTTTTCTTCTAGTGATTCCATTTTTTCTGACTGAGTTTGTAATTTTTCTGACTGAGTCTATAGTTTTTGTGACCGAGTTTGCAATTGATTCTCAAGGTCTTTCACTCTTCCAGTACTTTGAAATTGTATATCAAATTTTGATGGTGCAACTCCAAATCCAAGTCCCCTAACTCTTCCACGATTTTCAGGACCTAAAACTCGAGCAACAGCATCATCTCGGATGGAATCTTCTGCCGGTGTATCAGAAATAGATTGTGCCCAATCTTCTATCTTTTTCTGCACTTATGAACCTCATTTTTTATGCTAAAATAATGTAAATTTATTATTAAAATAATGTACATAGATTTCTAACATACCAGAGTTTCGACAACTGCTTCATTTATTGGAGTTCCATCCTTTCTTAGATGTCCTTGAGTCCATACTTTGGTTCTTATCCCTTTTATATCTGGGTTATTTTTCCTCTGCAATAAAAATCCAACAATTATATGTATTAGCAAGTGACAATGTGACAATTCAAGTAAGAATTAAAGATATGTTTGTAATTGTACCATTTCATGAGCCACACGTGGATAACCCTTTCGTGGAGAAGCTTTTGATTATTTCTCATTCCGCTGAACTTGGAACTTATTTCCTATTCACAAAATAACAAGTTATAAAGAACAATAAAAATTAAATAAAAATGAACATTAGTATGTAAATATTACTTACGTTAAAGTTATTGGAAAGAGTATCTTCAACAAATTTTTCCCATTCTTCTTGAGAGAGCACATTCTTTGGTCTAAGAAGGTTAGTAGTACGTGTCCTATTCAAAGAAGATTTGATCTGACCTCGAATTTGTTTTCTAAGTCTGCATTTGTATGTCCTCCAATACTTTCCCATACATTGAAATGTTATTTTTTTATGACAATCACCCACATTGAACCTTTGCTGTATTTTTACACAAATATAATTTTACAACTTATTTGTACCAAAAATAATCTTAAAATTCAATTAAGAATCATACCTGTACGATACTCCAAAGTTCCTTTATTTTCTTCTCATCCACTGAATGCCAATCTGTAAGTATAACAGGCACATGTTCTCGTACCATAGCTCAAACTATACTAGCAAATTTATCTGAGTTATTGCCAACCACTTGCCCGAATTCATTGAATTCAAGATCCATCTTCTGATAATTATTTCCCGTAATCATTTTCACTTGAGTTGGTGTAGCGACCAAGAATTTTTACGCGATTAATAATTATTTTAATAGAAAATCGTGTCGCTACTATTTCACCCATTTTTATTAAGTTAACGCCACGACGTATTCGTATAGCCAAGTCAAGAAATAATCGAGATCGTTCGATTTTAAATTAAATTCCGAATTTCTAAAAATATCTCCATTCTCTTGATTTAAAGTATATTAAGTCTAAGTACTTAATTCAATGTTATCCCAATATTTATTTGTACAAAAAATTACTTTTATTATTTAAATTAAGAAAATATATGCAAGCATGAGAGGTTCCATTATATGTAATCATGAAGAGCATAATATTTGTATAAATATGGAAAAGTATATGAATGATTTATATACTCCATTATATATAATCATGAAGAGCATAATATTTGTATAAATATGGAAAAGTATATGAATGATTGATAAGACTCCATTATATGTAATCATGAAGAGCATAATATTTGTATAAAAAATGGAAAAGTATATGAATGATTTATATACTCCATTATATATAATCATGAAGAGCATAATATTTGTATAAATATGGAAAAGTATATGAATGGTTGATAAGACTCCATTATATGTAATCATGAAGAGCATAATATTTGTATAAATATGGAAAAGTATATGAATGGTGCTTTACTTTAAGAAAATGATGTGTTAAAATTAATAGAATTGAATGATTATGTTTACAATATGCCAACTTTATACATCTATTTAAACCCATCTCTTTTACACACAACTCTACACATATACACTTATTTTCAATCTCTTGACAAAATCCACAAGTAAGAGAAATTCAAGGTGGTCAAGAAAGTTTTGGTCCATTTACTACTACACTTCATTTTAATCTTTTAAAAGGTAAGTATATCTTATGTTTTTATGAAAAGTAAGTATGTTTTTATGAAAGGTAAATACACCTTATGTTTTTATGAAAAGTAAGTATGTTTTTATGACAAGTAAGTATATCTTATGTTTTTATGAAAAGTAAGTATGTTTTTATGACAAGTAAGTATATCTTATGTTTTTATGAAAAGTAAGTATGTTTTTATGAAAGGTAAATACACCTTATGTTTTTATGAAAAGTAAGTATGTTTTTATGACAAGTAAGTATATCTTATGTTTTTATGAAAAGTAAGTATGTTTTTATGAAAGGTAAATACACCTTATGTTTTTATGAAAAGTAAGTATGTTTTTATGACAAGTAAGTATATCTTATGTTTTTATGAAAATGTTTGGATCATTGCTATGAAATCAATCTCACAAGATTGTTATGGGTTCCATATGATATGTTTATGATTATGCTAAGGGGACCGGAGTTTAGTAGCGCTACACATAAGAATTCTTGCCATATAAGTTCGGTAAAATTCTTGTGTCTCCCTATGTTTATGAGTATTTCGATCCTATCCTATGTTATGATGAAAATGATCCATATGCTTTCAAAAGAAAATTTATGCTTGGTATACTTATTGGGATTTTATAAATCTCACTCCACGATATTTACCATTTTCAGATAATTGAAGGTTCGAGGCGGTCAACATGGAAGTGGCAAAAGTGGTTAAGATTGATGAGATAATTATGTTGAACTTTATGTAAGAAAATTATGTTCTATTTTTATTCACAAATAAAATTATGGGATTCTAATTATTCTTTTGAATAATTTTACATTACTATTTAAGTCTCGATAATATGATATGAGTCACTTTTAGTGGCACTCGAATGGTCGAGAATTCGGGTCGTCACAGTTGGTATCAGAGCAAAGAGTTTTAAAAACGATTCTGTAGATTTTTGAAATTTTATTTCTTTAAAAAAAAAAAAAAAATCACTGTTCACGTGAACAGTAAAACGACGTGCTATTCATGATGAACAGTGAACGAAATCACTATTCATTATAAAAAAAAAAAAGTTGAATTTTCACATGTCAAGTATGGTTATGATTTTGAAAAGCATGATGAAATTTGATGTGCGAATTTCAAGGACAAAATTCATTTTAAGCAAGGGAGTTTGTAATGTCCTGAAAATTTTATGGAATATAATTAGTTAGTGATATGATGTTTATATTGATGTCTTTGATAAATTTCTAGAAGTTCGGGGACTAAAGGAAAAATAAGATTTGACGATAAATTTTATTTGGGTTAAGTTATTAATTATTGATGGGGAGATAATTACTATATCGATATTGGATTTGTTTTGAAGACTGTGATTAATTAGGAATTATGATTCAAAGAAAATGTTGATTTGGATACAACCACATTAAATTATTGTTGATTAAAGGAAAATAAGATTATATGAAATATTTTAACTCATCACTCTACTATGTCACTCTCCACGTATTGACTCCTCGAACCAGGTATGTTATATGCTTTGCAAGTCATTTACGATTTTATTAAGACATGTTAAGTATGAAATCTTCATATGTTATGAATCTTTAAGTGAAATATACATGTTGAGTATGATATGAATTGATAGAAGCCTGAATTTTAATTTATTCCTTTTAATGTAGAATCATGAGACATAGAGGATATTGATATGAATTTTGGTTCATATTAAGCTTAGTAAGACTGACTAAATTAGAAAAATAAGTTGGTTTGTAACTTTTGCCAAAAATATATGGAATAATATATTAAACAAACAAAATTAATAATGAATTCGTACAATAATTTATCCCTTTATCACTACCTTTGTGTAAAAATAAGGGAAAAACTGTGGATGGTTATTAGTACTTCCTCTTCAAGTTTCAATTTTCGGTTCAATAATTTATCCCTTTATCACTACCTTTGCTTAAAAGCAAGGAAAAACTGTGGATGATTATTGGTACCACTCTTCAAGTTTCAATTCTGAAAAAAAAAAATCGGAAAGAAAAGAAAGAAAGAGAACGGGTGTTGAGCATAATGAGAATAATATGACTTAAGAATGATTTTCAAAATAATTGTTGTCCTCGAGTTTAGAAATGATGAACCTTAAATGGACTTTGCATAATTGATTTTAGACATGGCACTAAGTATGAGAAGTCAACAGAAATGATTAGAAATATGTTCAGATTATCTATCATTTAGATTTAATGAGAAATAGCGAGCCAATTTTATGAAGTTTTATGAGATGTTAAGATTATAAGTGATATGATTTTAATGAGACTTTTATGAGAAGCATTATGAAGTTAGAGATTTAAAGATTTGGTTATTGGGAATTAAGTAATGGATATTATGTTGAGTAAGTGAATTATGCCTCTATATTGAAGAGAAATTTATTATGAACTTTGGCCTTGTGATTAAATTTTGGGAATATGATTTATGACTTATAAATATAAGTATGAGTAATCTTTTGAGCCAATTAAGATATGGAAGGAAGTGATATTGTGATATTGAAAAATATGATTTGAAATTGTTATGTTGAGAAATTATGAATTGAATTATGGGATATTTTTTGATGATATTGAAGTGTTGGAATCATTTTCAATATTTTTAGATTGTTGTGATCAAATGTGGAGTTATTTATTATTGTGAGTTATGAAGTATGCTTATGGTTTGGGATAAGTCCAAATTACAAGGGAGACTCTGTCCAGAATTTTATCATTTGGAATTAAGAACATGATATGATAAGCATCCACTAAAGGAATTAAGGTTAGACATGCAAGTTCATTTACATCACAAACGAGATTTAGTAGATGATAGCAGAGATTTTATTATTTTCTCATAAGGAAAACATACAAAGAGTCACACTGGAAAAGAAATACATGAAACACGCAAAAGCAAAAGAAAGCAACATGGGAAATTCCTCAAATTGAGAGATGTGTTTCCGGAGTAGCCGTATCCTACCACCTCTGACCTTTTGAGGAAATAAAGAAACCTTCAAAGAGGTGTGTTTCGAGAGTAAGAATACTCCGTAATCTACCACCTGGAACCTTTGAGGTACACACAAGATTTAAACATTAAGGAAATCCTAGGAAATTAGAGGGGTGTCTCAAGAGTAAGAATACTCCGTACTCTACCCCCACCTATTCTAAGATTCATAAAGTTAAGTTTACATTAACCGGACTCCATTTTCGCTTGATTCCCCTTCCTTGCGACCAATCTATCTTAACTCCTGCTGGATCTTGTATTGAGATATATGACTGCAGCTTATCCAGTAGTTCATCAATAGTAGGAGCAGAAATAAGGAGCTTTCTGGAAAATGGAGAGATGAATCCCTGTTCCACAGCATAATCAAGAAAGGTTAACAAACCATCAAAGAAATTGTTAACATTCAGAAGCCCAATAGGCTTAGTATGGAGACCTAGTTGAGCCCACGAGGTAATGTTAAAGATTTCTTCTAAGGTACCAAAACCTCCGGGCAGGGCTATAAAGGCATCAGAACCATATAGCATACAAGTTATGCGTTCATGGATGGATAAGGTTTGAACTTCATGCCCTCGTGTTTTGCCTGCAACATCTACCAAAGGGACAGGTATGACACCGATTACTTTTGATTTCTCTGCAAGAGCAGATTGGGAAACACAACCCATTAGACCACTGCTACCACCCCCATACACAAGAGTGATACCTTTTTCCCCCAGTTTCTTTCCAAGATCTACGGCCGCTTCTAGATAACTGAAGCCTTTCCCCACTTTTGATCCACAAAATACACAAATAGTTTTGATCTGTCGAAGTTTTGGTGCTTCCATCTTTGATAGTATAGAAGAGAAAACTTACGAAGAAGATGTGATTTTGGGATGCCTGAACTATGAAATATGTTTGGCTATTTAAAGCCGGAAAAATTTACTGTTTTTGATTGATTATGAAAAAGTAAAGATTTACTTTTGACAAAATCGGCCAACTTTTGACTGTTTTACCAAAGATATCACCTTTCGGTGATTTATTTCCAGCTTTATCAAAACTCGAGAAAGGAAAATATATTTTATTTCCAAAACGCGTGAAAGAAAAAAGCAAAATATTTTAAATGTGTATCAAGAGATTTACCTTATATCATTGTTGAACTGCCAGAAGCCTCATTTTGTAAAACAGACTGGCAAACAGGATCTTTTGCTATTATATTTTGGAGACTATAACGATTTTTGTCCTCGTTAAACTGAGCGTATAAGGAGAGAAGTTCACGTTGCACATAACCACTTGGGTGCGTCTCAAGAGTCAGTCGAATATCATCCAAAGACTCCTTACTCAGTCCACCCTTTATGAATTTGATTTTATCATCCCGATTAGTAGAAGAATATCCTACTGTTTTGCAACGAGTATCACAGTTCCAACGAGCACATTTGTAGCAACCATTCAGCCTTTTTGCTTTTCGTTTCTTTGCGAAGGTGCTTTTGCCTAAACCAGGCATGTGCTTTGGAAATGTCATAGGTAATTCACCAGATAGTCGAACCTTTGCTTCGATCAACCAGTGAACATCTTCTGAAACACCATGAGCCATCAGCAACCTCAATCTTTCGAGTCTTATTCGATAAATTTTCCTCAGATCATTCATTGGAAGACTGGAATAATACTTGCGAATGTTTGTAAGAATGATATCCATGTTTTTGATGGATCTAACCTCTTCCCAGCATGAACTATTTAAAAGCATTAAGGATCAGAGGGAATCCGCGTGATATTGATTCCAGCAAGAAAGCGCGGAATAGAATAATGGAAAAGAGGGAACAAGAGTTTATGCGCCGTTTACTTTCTTGATAAAAGGAAGATTTGATGATGACGGGATTTGAGATATGGAATATTTTCTTGGATTTTTGGGTACTGATATTTTGATATAATAATCAAGGTATAGAAATAATACGGGGATACGTGAAAGTGAAATAAGGACTGTATTGAATCAGGATTAATAAGTTTGTGCAAGTGAAAGGAATACCTTACGGGAAATGTTATGATATTTGAGTTAAGAATTTTAATTATTTGGGAGATATTTGTTTATTAAATTTTGCAGAAATTTTGGGTTACAAATATTGGAAAGATAAACTGATGATTATGTTGATATGTGAATAACATGTTTGGGTATATTACATAGAGAATATTCAGGTAATCGTTTTAATTATTTTGGGATATTTGGTGATAAGAAGAAATGACAAATTATTATGGTATGATATGTTAGTAAGGATTTATTGAAATTTTAGAGATATTAATACGAATATTTGAGGTCACATGATACGATGATAAATGACAAGTTACATGAATACTACAAGATATGATGAAATATCACATACGATTGGGAATTTTCATTTTGATTCAGAAGAATTTATGAGTAGACATATGTCTATTATTGATAGAAAAGTCCATGTCTTAAGAAAACAAATTGATGCATTTAGTCAAAGTCCAGTGGGTTAAATATGGTTGGGTTAAATATGGTAGCGATGATGCTACATAAGAAGAAGAAGAAGAGATTCTGATTAAGTGTTCAGAAATCATAAGATCAAGTAAGATTAATTTCGAGGACGAAATTATTTTAAGGGGGTAAGTTTGTAGCGACCAAGAATTTTTACGCGATTAATAATTATTTTAATAGAAAATCGTGTCGCTACTATTTCACCCATTTTTATTAAGTTAACGCCACGACGTATTCGTATAGCCAAGTCAAGAAATAATCGAGATCGTTCGATTTTAAATTAAATTCCGAATTTCTAAAAATATCTCCATTCTCTTGATTTAAAGTATATTAAGTCTAAGTACTTAATTCAATGTTATCCCAATATTTATTTGTACAAAAAATTACTTTTATTATTTAAATTAAGAAAATATATGCAAGCATGAGAGGTTCCATTATATGTAATCATGAAGAGCATAATATTTGTATAAATATGGAAAAGTATATGAATGATTTATATACTCCATTATATATAATCATGAAGAGCATAATATTTGTATAAATATGGAAAAGTATATGAATGATTGATAAGACTCCATTATATGTAATCATGAAGAGCATAATATTTGTATAAAAAATGGAAAAGTATATGAATGATTTATATACTCCATTATATATAATCATGAAGAGCATAATATTTGTATAAATATGGAAAAGTATATGAATGGTTGATAAGACTCCATTATATGTAATCATGAAGAGCATAATATTTGTATAAATATGGAAAAGTATATGAATGGTGCTTTACTTTAAGAAAATGATGTGTTAAAATTAATAGAATTGAATGATTATGTTTACAATATGCCAACTTTATACATCTATTTAAACCCATCTCTTTTACACACCACTCTACACATATACACTTATTTTCAATCTCTTGACAAAATCCACAAGTAAGAGAAATTCAAGGTGGTCAAGAAAGTTTTGGTCCATTTACTACTACACTTCATTTTAATCTTTTAAAAGGTAAGTATATCTTATGTTTTTATGAAAAGTAAGTATGTTTTTATGAAAGGTAAATACACCTTATGTTTTTATGAAAAGTAAGTATGTTTTTATGACAAGTAAGTATATCTTATGTTTTTATGAAAAGTAAGTATGTTTTTATGAAAGGTAAATACACCTTATGTTTTTATGAAAAGTAAGTATGTTTTTATGACAAGTAAGTATATCTTATGTTTTTATGAAAAGTAAGTATGTTTTTATGAAAGGTAAATACACCTTATGTTTTTATGAAAAGTAAGTATGTTTTTATGACAAGTAAGTATATCTTATGTTTTTATGAAAATGTTTGGATCATTGCTATGAAATCAATCTCACAAGATTGTTATGGGTTCCATATGATATGTTTATGATTATGCTAAGGGGACCGGAGTTTAGTAGCGCTACACATAAGAATTCTTGCCATATAAGTTCGGTAAAATTCTTGTGTCTCCCTATGTTTATGAGTATTTCGATCCTATCCTATGTTATGATGAAAATGATCCATATGCTTTCAAAAGAAAATTTATGCTTGGTATACTTATTGGGATTTTATAAATCTCACTCCACGATATTTACCATTTTCAGATAATTGAAGGTTCGAGGCGGTCAATATGGAAGTGGCAAAAGTGGTTAAGATTGATGAGATAATTATGTTGAACTTTATGTAAGAAAATTATGTTCTATTTTTATTCACAAATAAAATTATTGGATTCTAATTATTCTTTTGAATAATTTTACATTACTATTTAAGTCTCGATAATATGATATGAGTCACTTTTAGTGGCACTCGAATGGTCGAGAATTCGGGTCGTCACAGTTGGACCTCTCCTTTTTTTGGGAACATTTTCAGTAGTTGATGGCGTGCTTTGCTTATTTACTATTGGAGTCGATACACCATTTTCTTGCTCACTAAAAATTCTTACTCTTTCACTAGTCTCTTGAATTGTTGCTGCAGCAATAGCAGCTCTTCGTCGTTTAGAGATCTTGGCAGCTTGTTTAGTTGACTTTAAGAATGCAACATGAAAACAAAATACAAATATGTTTATTTTTGAAAATCAACAAATATAAAAGCAAAAGAAAACACAATTACCTCAGCTTTGTCCATCGTTTTAAATAATAAGCTTCCTACTCTCAACTAGTTCGAAAGTTTGGAATGAAAATCTGTAACATCAAAAGAAATTAAGGTTAGAGATCTTAACAAAATTTAAATATTCAACATTTCATCACGATGTAAAAACTTCCAAATATCGGGCTATAAAAAGTACATTATGTACAAATATAGGTTAAGAAGATAACTTTTAAGACTATTACCAAATTACTCTATGTGTCATCAATGGATTGATAAAATTAAAAGGTGTACTAACAATTGCAGATTCTCTATCCTTATCAATGGAGAGTTGAAGGGCTATTTTAAATCCACAAGAGGGTTGAGACAAGGAGACCCAAATCTCACCCTCCTTATTCATTATCTTGGCTTGGCAGAATGTTTATCAAGAGGGCTGAATATCCTTTTCTCTAGGAATGAGGACTTACATTACAGATATGGTGGCTTAATTCCCGTTTCACATCTTGCTTTTGCAATGACTTGGTGATCTTTACAAACGGTCAAAGATCTTCTCTCCAAAAAGTTATCAAGTTTATCAGAGCTTATACAAAGGGTTCAAGGCAGAACATTAATTGTAGCAAAAGCTCTTATACAACTCAAAAGGATAGTCACGATAAGATTGTAGCAAAAACTACTGAATTTCAATTCCAACTTTTGCCTTTTAAATATCTTGAAGTACATTTATATAAAGGTCATAAAATTGCTAGCTTATATTATGATTTGACTCATAAAATAAAGAGCACGATACAGGGCTGGGAACGTAGATGGCTTTCAGCAGGAGGTAGACTTTTACTGATCAAACATATGTTGAATTCCATACCCATACACTTACTACAAATCCTTGATCCTCCTAAGTTTGTTATTAGCAAAATATCTAGACTTTTTAATGGTTTTATATGAGGAGATTTAAGCCAAAGTAAAAAATTCACTGGACAGCTTGTGATAAGATCGGTTATCCTGTTGAAGAGGAAGGGATTGGCTGCAATTCTTTATCTGATCTGAATATTGCATTTGATTGCAAGTTATGTTGGAAATTCAGGAAACAAGAATCTCTTTGGAGTTGGGTTTTGAAAGCCAATTACTGCAGAATTGCTCATACTAGTCAGATAGCTCTGAGATATCAGGATTCTATATTATGGAGACGAATGCTTAAAGTTAGACAACCTCAAAATGCCTGGAGATTTGGAGTCGGTAAAATTGACTTCAAACATGATGCTTGATTAGAATTTGGTGCTATCAATGACAGGTTGAAAATTGGTAGTCAACAAGACAAATATGTAATGGACTATATGAACAATAAGGAATGGAATGTGACCATATTCAATAGCAGTGTCCCTGCAAATATTATTGATGAGGTGAAAAGAATAAATGTAACTTCTAGTATTGATAAGATCTACTGGAAACTCAATGCATCTGGAGACTTCACAATATCTTCCTGTGTCAATCTTATCAGACAAAGCATGGCTAGACAAATATCAAAGGTTATAACCTAGCCTTCTACCCTTGCACTTGGTCACTGGTGCGTACAAAGTTCATATGACTTGGTATCAAAAGAAAAAACCATGTCTCTTCAAAATATTAGCAGGGCTCACACAATTTCAAAAACCAAGTAATCAAAAGAAAAAACCATGTCTCTTCAAAATATTAGTAAGGCTCACACAATTTCAAAAACCAAGTATTCTTTTAAATTGCTAACTACAACATTCACATAACTATGGTATACTATGCTATATTAGTAAACCACAGTTAGTAGTAATTCCAAATATTTGATTTTGAAATGTTTCTGCACGTGAATGACAATCAAAAATACCATATATCCCAAAAACTTATTGCCAAAAAAGAAAAATGAACTAAATAAAAATCGACTTTACACCATAAAAGAACAAAAAGGGGAAAGATATATGGGAGAAATAGTTCACCTTTGGGAGAGCGGGGATACCAATTGGACCTAGTTCTTCAAGAGACTCCACCTTGTCTAAAGGTAGAGAGCTGTAAAGATCATCGACATCACTGAATTCATCAAAATCCTCCTACAAAGTTATATGCAAAAGAAAGACAGAGATCAATATGTGCAATTAAAAACAAGGATAGAACAGCCAAACAAGAAACATATACATTAAGGAAAATCCAAAGAAAGAGGCAATAAAAATCTATTCTCCTTAATTTTTACATTTTATTCAAAATCACGATTGTATCTCTCTGCATCATTCAAAAATCAAAACCACGTTAACATGTAAAAGAATCAAAGCATGTTGATAAAATTTGTCATCTATTGATGGATGGTTAAGAAAGCAATTTCTTAATATGATAAAGACCTGATTCCGTTCAACGTAGTCATCCAAAAAATCCTTAACATCATTGACTTGCTTCGGACTCAATTCATCGTTGTCTAGTAGCCTCAAAATCAGTTCTAGCTTCAGTATATGAGCCTTATGCCGGGTAATGGATGACTCCAAATGCGTCTGTGAACAAAGATCTGTCATCAGCTACAGTAAGTACACAACAGATCATTGGCACAAAGATGTCATTACTTCATGTTATACCAGTCTAGGAGGCCTTGTTTTCCCTTTCTTAACAGAAAGACCCTCTATTTCGGCTTCAAAGTTATCAATTTGATTTTCCAGCTCCCCAACCTACTCAATAGGAAAATAACAACTTGAAAATTATGTCAAGATTATTTTATTAAAATTGCTAAAAATATAATATGAAATGCTAGCAAATATATAATAGTTGAACAGAAAAATGTGTCTATTAAGAATTAAGTGATACCCATAGGCTGAATAGCTACCAATCAAGCAATAAATGCTATGCTAGCATACGGAACAAAGTGGGACCTATTAGGCTTCCCTGCTCATCTTAACTTCTAGAAATAAAACCAAAAAAGGTTGCATTGGTTCTCAAACAACAAATAATTAGATTGAAAGATGACTTTAAATCACCAAAAAGCAAAAAGATAACAAAAAGGAAGCAAAAAAATAAATAAATAAATTGCAAGTGAAATATTTTCATACACTACAGAACACCAGATCAAGCAACTCGATAAAAAGAAACAGTAAGCAGTCTCAGGTGCATACCACATTGTTCAACCATTCTCTTGTCTCTGATTTAGCCTTTTCCTTCGGATCCTAGAGCAAAAGGAAAAATTAATATAAACATTACCTGATATTATAACTAGATGAGATGATGAAACTTACCACGCATTCACAAGCTTTAAATTTTCCTTAACAAAATTGCAAAAAAGCAAATGCAAACAAAACAAAACGGAAGTTGAAACAATATAGAACTAGAAAACCTCTCATTTATACGTTCACCATTGTGATGTGAGCAATGTATATGTTTGTTAATTATCACCAGCACTAATACTAACATGACTTCAAAAAACACATTTAGCAACATGCCACAAACAAACATAACAGTTGCATACTCAAAATTTGCTATTTTAATGAGTTTTTTTATACACGTGACACTCCAAAATCTATAGAAAAAGGAAATCCATATAGTGTGGGATCTATCGAAAACAACATATGGACAGCGTAATGCCTATGGGTAATAGTTTTTTTAAACTTGTACAATCAAATATTGCTCCTTAACGGGTCTTATTTCATAGAAGTCCAAAATCTTCTAAACCAGAGGAAATACATAAAGTCAAATATAGAAAAAGGAACTGTTAAAGGAAAATGTTAGGACATAAGCACATGCTACACTCCCTCTCTAGGAATAAAACCATAATTACCAAACAAAAATTGGAATATAAGGGAAAGAGATGGTACAAACGTCGCAGTGATGATTGCGTGATCGTTGGCAACGACGGTAGTGGTATCGTCGGTAGCGACAGGGTGAAAGCCTGCAGATTTCGCTCGATGCCCCTGCCTTCGCTCGATGCCGGATGCCCCTGCCTCTGCTCGATGCCCTACCTCTGCTCGATGCCCCTTCCTTAGCTCGTTCACAGGTCGACGACATTGAGAGAGATGATTTGGGCGAGGTGGAAAGTTTTGGGAAATGGAGAGAATCGGTTTGTGGGGGGAGGGGGGAAATGTAGAGAATCGGGGGGAAATGAATTTAGATTTTTTCATTTTGGTGTAAAATAGGTTTGTGTGTAGAGGATTGAGATTTGCAATTAAGTCCCAACATTTGGTAAATGTAAAAATTTAGCCCGAAAATCCTATTGCAACGCGCATTGCTCGTTGCAATGGATACCTATTTCAACGCGTGTTGCACGTTGCAAAAGCTTAGGCTTCGGCAACGTGCGGTGCGCGTTGCAATAGATACCTATCGCAACGCGCATTGCATGTTGCAAAAGCTTAGGCCTCGGCAACGTGCGGTGAGCATTGCGATAGGCAAAAGCCCAAGCTTTTGCAACGCGCATTGCGCGTTGCCAAAGCCTAAGCTTTTGCAACGCGCACTGCACGTTGCCAATGCCTAAACTTATTGCAACATTTTTATGAATGTTGCAAAAGCTTATTATTAGCAACACTTATTAGTTGAATGTTGCTAAAACTCGATTTAATGAATCAAATGCAACATTCAACAAGTGAATGTTGCTATAAACCCCTTTTAGCAACATGCAATTGATGAATGTTGCCGTTTGCATGTTGCAAAAGGGCTTTTTTGTTGTAGTGATTATATGGAACAACTTTATTTTAAAGGGATTGACCTGCTTTATTATTCCTCATACGAAAATTAATCTACTTCTCATATCCAAAATAATATTCATAACATTAATAATATGAATATAATTATATTATGTTATATAATAATAATAATAATAATAATAATAATAATAATAATAATAATAATAATAATAATAATAATAATAAAACGAAAGATTACCTTTTCAGAAGGGGGGGTTCGACCCCCTTTATTTTAAACGAGGGGTCGACCCCCAGTTAAAAACGGGAACAGAAGTTCCCCTCTCTTTTTTCTCCCCATTTTCATCAGTCATTGCCCTATATATATATTTTATGAGGGACTAAACTACAATTTTTTTGTTTTCTCTTTTAGTCTCAAAAACATATAAGATTTATATTTTAGTCCCAAAAATTATTAAAAACTGCAAAATGACTCTAAATAATTACAGGGTCATATGAAGTAGAAATAGAAAATCCTTGAAGCCAATATGAAGTTCTCAATGAATACATTACAACGATATTTCCAAATCATAAAATCGATAACCGAGGTAAAAGTTATTGCTTGTCAAAGTTAGCAACTTAAAACTATTTTATTTCAATTTCTTTTCAAGCGGCTACTTTCGTCTTAATTTTCACTACTTTCATTATCATCAAAATTGAACTTTCAATATACCATTCTAAAATACTCACGATCTAATGTATCGTATCCTTGTCAAAATACAATATGGTCAATTATAGCAAAAGTTGCTGCTTGTCAAAATAGACCGTTTAAAACTAACATTTCGAATTGTCAACCTTCTTTATTAATATTTGCGAGATACGTACGTTAACCGAATACGTGTCTACAATATGCCATTTTGAATTTCATTTAGAACTCCACACAATAATATTCTCGAATAGTCAAAATAGTCAAAAAAAAGATAACTAAACTAAGGACTTACACATCTCAAAACTATACGCGTAATTCGTCATTATATAACGCGGGTGCACGCGCACGCGCGCGCGCACACACACACACACACCTATATATATTACTTTAATTATTTTTATTTTGACCAATAAGTTTACAGATTAACTTTGGTATATTATTTTTCAACGTTAGGACGAATTCTTAATTCCACTTTGAAGTACATTCATATACTTCAATCCATATCTTCCCAATTATGGAAGCGATAGTCGATTTATTAAATCGATAAAATTACTTAAAGTAATATTTAATATTCTTATTTAGTTTCATTTATATTACGTCAACTAAATTAAAAGTTTTATTTAATGTCGAATATGCCCCTTTAAATAAGTCAAATAAATTAAGATTTCTATTTTGCTTTCAAGTGGGCCCGTTAAATGTGAATAATTTAATATAATAACAAGACAAAATTTTGAGTCGTTACATGCAGTTACATATTAATCATCTCCAATAGAGTCAAGTTCATATACTTAAGTCCAGTCTCAAGTTAAGTTCACATATTTCAGTCAAGTCAAATTCATATATTCAAAACTTACACAAATGTATATATTTTCAAGAGAACATGAAATTTAACAGGCCCCATATTACCCCCGAGCGCGCACAAGCAGGGAATGTAACCCCGAGTTCAAGAAGTGTGGTTTCTATACCACTGGTTTCAAATAGGGAGTCAAGATCCCTATTATTTATTAACAAGTGTAACCACATCGTGATCCAATTACTGGAGTCCGTGGCACGTATGTCAAGATAAGCTCCATAGGCATATTAACTAGCGGGATAGAGTATAACTATAATATCATGAAAGAAAATCATTTCCATGTCATGCATAAGGAATTAACTCTAAAAGCATGAAAATTCTTTTAATCAATGCGTAATAAAAGCATATCACGAAGTAGCATTTAAAATCAAGTACAGGTGAAGTCAAGACAAGACAAGACAAGACATGTAAGATATATTCATATATTTAGGACTTGTAGATAGATGGATTAATCTTACATATTCAAGATCAAGATATTATTTAATTTGCGTCAAATTCATATAATCATGTACTATGTCTTTAAACGAGTAGATAACATATTATTATCTCTCAAGACTAGATTAACATCCTTATTACGTTAACATGTCTAGGATCATATAAACAAAAATAAGGATTCCTTTAAATATCAAGATAGTACTGATCAGTATATCATGTATCGATACATAAAAAAATGGAAAGAAACTGTTTAAATAATCAATATATTGATACATCATATTAGGTTAACAATTATCATTTCTTTTTCAATTTAGGTGACAAGCCAAGAACCATCAATGTTACAGTACCATTTAATATTTATACATTTCTACATGTTCACATAATCATATATTACGTCATTTGACAAGTTCATGATATACCAATCACTGTCAAGCATATCACTATTTTTGATAAGTTTAGAATCACGTAAGCAAGAATAATGATTACTTTAAACATCCAAATAATATTGGTTTAGTACCTCTTGTATCGATATGATACATGATATTAATCTTTTACAAGTATGATGTTGATTTCAAGATAGTGACAATAATCTAGTTTATCATCTTCTTTATGTTAAACATGTGGATGTCAAGGTAATGTTATTAATGGTATTCACATATTCAATGGGGAATACTTATAACAAGATTACATAAATACTTATGACGATAACATCACGATAATAATAATATTGTACTTATAAGGAGATCATGATAATATTAACAATATCATATTAAATATGAAATTATAACGAGATCACGTAATCAAGTAAACAATTAAACATATTCTTTTCACCTCGGTCCAGAAGTGCCTAAAACGAGATTCTGTACTCTTTGCTTATTGATGTATCGATACATCCAGTCAGTTCAGTACTGTCAACTGGATTTCTGGGATTTTCTTTAAGGTTTTAACTATCTATTCAAACAGAATTTCATTTTAGGATATGAAGATCATGTTATTAGATTAACATGTCTTATTCCTAGCAATTTAACAAACATGATTTCAACTTCAAATTCTAAAATTTTGGGAGAAGGACGAAAGTGACTCTTCACAGTTTTAACTCCATTTTTGTTGTGTGATTTCATTCAACTGAATAGCTATACAAAGAAATAAGTTACAGCATAAACTAAAGAGCTTACTTAATGTTTCGGTATGTGAATTCAATCAAAAGGCAAGGTTATTTATAGATAAATCTGATTACACCGAGTGGTTGGAATTAAAAATTAGGTCGGCTAATCTATTAAAGCAAGAGATGGGAGGTTTCAAACATGAAAGCAAGAGCTGGCACCTTGTAGTTGGATGAGTAATCAAGGGTGTGAAGGAGGTGGTGGAAATAGCCTTGCCACCTCATGCTTCTACTCTTCCAAAAAAAAGTTTCATAGGGCCATGTTTGAGCTAAGATTCGAGATAAAAAAAAAAACATAGTTAAAATCTTGGTTTCTTAGTACGATTTTGAAGTACTCACGGATTACTTTAACGTGCAATTTATGGAGCAAGAAATGGATAACCGAGGAGAAAGTTATGGCCTTTCAAAATAAGCTACTCAAAACAGTTTTCAAGTTAACCATTGTTATCGTCCTAGTTTTAAAAATTCAATGAGGGCTATCCATTGGTTGAAATAAAAGGTAATTTTCATATTCTTTAAAGTTCACTCCGAGAACTTGCCCGTACATATATCACATGTGATTAAATGAGGTCAAGAATGATAGAAAAATTCTAGAGAATACAGTCACTTTAAATATGTTTTTGACGTAATTTTTCTATTATAAAAATATCGTTTTCTTTTCTTTTTCTTTTTTAATCAAATAAAATCCACAAATACTTTTATTATGTCATAATGGACTATTAATGACGTCAAAATTCTTGGGTCGCTACAGGAAGTCCACATATTCAAGAGGAAGGAGCATAGACATGTTGATTCAATGTCCTACAAGATTTTGTGGCCAATGTTTTGGTGCCTTCTATGGGAAACTACACTTCTAACCAAGAAACCACGTGGTGAAAAGTTATAGAAAAATCTTGAAAGAAAGGACAATAAACCTTGAACAAGGCAAGAAACCTTTTGAAAAAGAGTAGATAAACATCTTGAGAAACCTTTTGAAAAATATTGGTAAAGTACGTTCCGCAAAAACTAGAAACGGACAAGAAATCTTGAAAAAGATTGGAAAAAAAACACGTTAAATTACCTTGAAAAAGAGGCAAAACTTTGAATTGAAATATAAGTTAAACAACCTTAAAGAAAAGACAACTCCAAAATCACATTCACCATGTATGAAGATAACGATAACAATGACACTAACATACGGAGAAGTAGGAGAAATCAATGAAGAGGTGCCCGCACCTAATTACCCTCATAATGCCAACGAGGAATTACCTCAACCTGACCCACCTTGCAGGCATAGAAGTAGACACTTGATGAGGAATATGTAGTGTTCTAAAATGCGAGAATAAACAACGTCTAGGCGCGCATTAGCGCAATGCTTGAGGAAAACGCCTCGCATTACCCATATGCACGGAATAATGCTTTTTACTAAACATAAATCAAAAGAATCGGTGATTAATGGTCAAGAACCAATAATAAATCGTTACTTTTCCAATCAAATCAGTTAGAAACCAATTGAACCAGTGCTACTTAAAACAAAAAAAAAAAAAAACAAATATACTCAGGGACTGCATGTAAACATATGCAGTCCTTTTACAAACTTAATTCAGCTTACCACTGAACAGCCCCTTTATAAGGGTAATAGGTGTTCCCATCCCACATCAACATCCGATGTGGGATGGGAACTGATATGCTTTTTCTTTCTTATTTTCTTTTTAAATTGCTTTGCTTCCTTTTTTTTTATTGTTTTTACTTACCATTATTTGTTTGACTTTTCTCTCCAAACTGTTGTTTAAATATTATTTTTCTTATTTTATAAGGATTAAAATATTTTTACATTTTGAAACAAATAGTAAAATATAAATAAAATTATCGATCATAAATCTCTATTTAGTTTTTATGTAATAAAATCTATTTTTCATATAAAAATTTATTTAATGTCTTAAAATTAATTAAAATATTATTTAAAGTACGAAACACATTTTGACGACTATTCTTCGCATTGACATGCCTAAACTTGTGATTCTTGATTCTTGATCTCGACGCATCGCAACGCATTACGTATTTTCGAACCTTGGGAATATGACGCACTTAACGACAAAGATGTTAAAAATGCAAAGACAGTAGATCGCACAAATACCATCCATCAATGCTTACATGACGAGGGGATACATGGAAAATGATCTAACTGCATCTTCGCACCACCAACAAGATCAACATAGGTATCAGACCTCTAGTGCAAATACAATAAACTACTATCCCATGAATTCAAGAGATGTGGGAGTAGATTCCATGCAGGCTAATGTGGGAGAAGATGAAAGATGGGAGTCACAAGAGGAGTGCAACTTTCCCCCTGAATATCATAGAGAGGCTGCGCCCTCAAGGTCTGGAAGTGTGTTTAGTAGGATATGAGGTCTCAAGTCTAGAAATAGGCATGAGAGAAGGGCTGAAGAAGCCCGAACTCAAACGCAAGAGCCTAGGAATAGGCAAGAGCGAAGATCGGAGGAAGCCCATCCACTGACCCAAGCACCTGAAATAGGTATGAAAGAAAAGTTGAAGAAGCTCATCCTCAAGCACAAATGCCTAGAAATAGGCATGAGATGAGAGCTACAAAAGCCTATTCTTAAGCACAGGAAAGCCTACCAGCTTATTCGAGGCCATATTATGGCCAGGATTTGTCACCTCGTGAGATGGACTCACCCCATCAACCATTTGGACAAGCACATCCCCACATTGAAATAATGTCTAACCAAGAGGAAGAGCCTCAAGAACCTCGTTCATATGAAATTGATGATGATAAGGAGATATGCCCTTTCTCAGAAGGCATTTGCCGATACCCTGTTCCATCAAACTTTAAAATGCCAGAAATTACTAAGTATTCTAGGAGAGGTGACCATGTTGATCATCCCTTAAATTACCATGTGAGCATGGAAATAGGTGGATCTATCCCCATGGGTGTCTTATCACTAATTTAATGTGTGAGTTGGAGATATATTTATCGAGTGAAGAGATAGTTTCCTTACCTCAAACTAGTGAAATTGGAAGAATATCAATCCTTAAGGTGAATTTTGTGTTGACCGATGGAGTTTAGGTCAAGGAAAAAATGCCCTCCCTGTTTAGTGCTATTAGGCCTCCTAGTGCCAAAAGTTTGGATAACTTCATGGTATGTTGAAGCTCTAGAGGATTCTAATAAGAAAAAATCAGGGAAAAGGGAAAAAGAATACTAGTGTCATTTCAAGTTGTAATTGTTTAACTTCTAGAAAGAAATGTCTTTTGCTATGACCATGCATAAGGTCTTTATCTTTTGGAATAAACATGTAAATTTTATGTTTTCATGTAGATGGATTTTGATTATGATATGGGATCTTTCTTTTTTCTATTATATTTCAATGCTTTTGGTTTTATCTTGAATTATCCCACCCATTTGCATGACATATTCATCCCACCCCTTGCAGGAATTATATTATATACATATTTCTCTTGTGTTGCATTGTGTTGTGTTGGTGGTGGGATGATCTTGGCTTGTGTAGTTGCTTGGAGACTTGGCCATTGCTAGTTTATGGTTGATTCTAGGTCCTTGGATGATGTAATCTAGTTCTCAAGTTACTTCTCAACTTTAATAACTTAGAATTACTGTAACTACTATAAATCTTCTTCTATGTTTAAAATCTATTTTGAAGTTTTAATTTCAAAAGAAGGGGTAATTAACATACCTGAGGAAGAACATCTCATAATGGAGGTACCATATCATTACAGTCTACAAAGTCATTTTGCTGGAGCTCTGATACCATTCTTGTCACGACCTTAGAATTTTCCTTAATATCATTTTTTAACTTTTCTCTTTTGAAAATCCTTTTAATTCATGTATAACACACTAAGAAACACTGCAGGTCTTTTAGAGGAAATTCATAGGAACATAATTTTTTTTTTTCAATTAATATATAATATTTCACAAAATACTACATAAACAAAAGTTATTTTCTTTTGTACATATCACTTCCATAGGATTTTCAAGTTCTAACAATACTTTTCAAAACCAAAATAAGTATCCATATTACAAATTTAACATTGCCATCCCGTTGACAAAAAGTTGGATGACTTACGTGGGTAGCCATTTTCAAAAGGCTTCTAACTTACTAAAATCCACAATAAAAATACATCTAAGGGATTTAAAAGGAAACCCAAATAACAAAATGCTTTCATTTACTACTCTATCCCTTCATGATAGATTGTTTATTTTTCCTTTTGGTTCTAGGGAAGATGCATCAAAAATATGTACATCTTCATAAACTTTTTCCTTAAATTATAATCTCGGCCATAGCGGAAAAATGAACTCACACTTCCTTCTTCATAATTATATGTTCTCATCTATTCTTTGACATCCTTCCTCATGCTCTTACCATTTCAATTATATCTCAATTCATTTCCTACACGAGTCATGAAATTACTATAAGCGATGAAGCTTAGTGAGTAAAGTATCAACAAAGTACATATTCAAATGATACATACCTATGAAGGGAATGGGATTAATACACTTAACCTCTAAATTTTGACATTATCTCTCATATAAGTGAATGAAATCAAAATCACTTAACATATATAATTTGATTATAAACTAATATCACACTCACAACATATAGTGCCATATAACCATATTTAGGTAATCAAAATAATATTTATGGCATGAATATAATGCATGAAGTAATATGCATGAGTGATAATAATTTTCACTTTCTCTTTCTTTCTTTCTTCGAAAAGTAATATGCATGTGATGATGTCTTTCACTTTTCTCATGCTTGCTTTTCTTTCTTTCTTTCCTCGGAAAATGATATGCATAAGTGATGATATTATTCACTTTTCTCATGCTTTCTTTTCTTTCTTTCTTTCTTTTAGTTTGTCCCTTCCCATTTTAGAGTCGTACACCGTGTGCATCGTAATACATTCTGCAGGCACAGGTCACCATAAAGCGATATCTCACTCTTACGAGTATGTTGACTCAAATTTATGTGGAACACTAGGCTCCTGAGCATGCTAGCTCAAATGGGACTGGCTCCCAAGGGCATCTAATACCCTAAGACCTCATATAGGGACTAGCTCCCTGGGTTTACAACCTAAATAATGTCATATTAATTGTTCATGATCAATACTTTTTAAACATACTTTTCTCTTTAATGTTTAACAAGCATGAATTCTTGTAATGCTATGATGCAAACTTTAGACATTAGGTATCATCTTAACATCATTTTAAAGACTTAGCACATAATCATTTACTCAAACTTATCATAACATACTGTATCAACCTTAATTTAACACATAAGGGATTAGGAATAAATTCCTTTACAATGTCAACAAGTTTTCCATATTCAACACACAAAATTTCAATGCTTGGATAGGATGGAGAATCTGAATTTTTCATAACTCGTCAAGAATCTTACATGCAAAATGACAATATAATTGAAAAGTCTCAATAGAATGTTTAGGCCATGTTTATTTCCTCTTAGTACTCGTTTATTCATGCTTATTTATCATAGAATATAACTTAAGCACATAACAAGATTTAATCATAAAATCTCACGTCATTTAGTATCAAAATCTATGTTTTAGACACATGAAAAATGATATATCTATACAATAGTTCGAGCAGAATTTTGAATCATGTTTATTAATTCTTAGCTCAATTTTTCTCATGTATATTAAACATAGAATATTACTTGAGCCAACAAAAAGTTTTAGTCATCAAATCCAACACCATTTACCCCAAAATCTAGTTTTAGGTACATCCAAGGTGATAACCTTAAGTAATATATTCCAACAGATTTTAACACCTTCTTTAGTCATCTTAACATACACTTAAATCATGCGTATTGAACATAGAACATATCTTAAGAACATAACAATATTTAAACATAAGTTCAAACATTCTTTAGCTTTAAAATTCAATTAAAAACTTCCTCCATATTACTTTAAATTTCAGATTTTAACCTCAACAAATCAACTAGAAATTATAGGATTTTAATACATGCGGTCCACTATTAACATCTTAAATCACGTGTGTTGACAACAAGGCATAACTTAGACCAAAATTAAGTTCTTAGTAATAAAATCCAACATCATTTAACCTCAAATCTAGTTTTAGACACATGCAAAGTGATAACTTTAAATGAGAAGTTCTAGCTGATTTTGAAACCATGTTTGATGCCTCTTAACACACTTCTAATCAAGTGTTTTGCACATAAAACATGACTTAAGTCTATAACAAGTTTTATTCATAAACTTCAACATCATCAAATCTGAAAATCTAGATTTAAATATGCAAAGTGACATTTTGAATCAAATAGTTCCAGTAGATTTATAAGTCATGTTTGATGCTTATTAACACACTTCTAATCATGTGTATTGAACATAGATCATAAGTTTAAGCACAAGACATGGTTTACTCATAAATTCAAACTTTCTTTAGCCTCAAAACTCAATTAAAGAATTCTTTCTACAATACTTTAAAAGTACAAATTCCTCATCTCAACAAAAGCAACTCCAAATATTGATTTAACTACATGTAGTCTATAGGCAAGGTTAAATAATAAAATAGAACACAATTTAGTGTCCAACTTCCATTTAAATCCCTAATTAAAATCCCCACATGAAATCGTACTTTATATCTTTGTAAATTCAACATAAAGTGGTAGTTTAAAGTCATTCAAAATCAAAAACAGCAACTTGAGTATCTTTAGATTTCTAAATTTACCATATTGCAACCTTCAATCAAAAACTTACCTCTTATAATCAAGATCAAATTTTGGAAGGACATTAACAAGATATAAGAGAACTAAATTCTAGCACGAAAATGTAACTAAAACAATCTGAAAATGACTAACAAAGCACATCAAAACATATTTACTTTACTAAAAAAAGAAATGAAGTGTTTCCTTAGTATTTTGAACATAGAAAAAATAGAGTTTTATGGGCTAAACAAATCAGGAATTAGGGGAAACTAAAATACATAATTTAATTTCCAATTTTAGGAAGAATTTCTGCCCAGAAATATTTTGATTCAATTGAAAACTCAAAATCTGCTACAATAGAATTGGATGCTACTAGAAGCCTCCATTTTCCGCAGAATGAAATTTTGGGTCCCAAAACTTAAGTTCCTCTTTTTCTTGCACATTATGAGTATAAAAGTGATGAATGTCTTATTAGTTAAATATTCAACACTTCCATCTTCATAAATTTGAAAAGAAAAATGATAAATTCTTAGATTTTCAATGTTTTGTATAATCTTACCTTTCTCTAAATTTTTGGGTAGAGTTTCCCTTCACTTTTGAGTTATGAGAATCTGCAGGGAATGAGATTTCATTTATAGAGGTTGGGTTAGGGTGTGTTTGGTTTAGCTTATTTTCTTTTCTTCCACTTATGTCAACTTTTATTCTATTATTTTATTAGTTTAGCATTTATTTGAATGAATATTAAATTGAAATTGTTCTCTTGACTTAATGAGCACGGCCAAACAGCCTCTAAGTTGTAATCATGAGTATTGGACAAGTGTCCTACTTCCCATTCTTTTATTGTTAAAAATTTCAGATTTCCTATTTCAAGTTGTCACCTTCGGGTCAATAATTGAAGGTCAAGTCAAGGTTTATACCATTAAGAAGTTCATACTTCAAGCTTCATAAAGACTACACACGCATTGAAAATGGATCATTCTATAGCCTGTACCGTTCATTCAAAAATGGCTGCTCGACTGGATTGCCTATGTCAAATTTTCAGGATTTTTAGCATTTCTATAATTTCAAGTATGCAACTTTGACTCAACTTTCAAGGCAATTCCTAACCTTAAATAAACTCAAACTTGATACCAATAAGTACATCTCAATATGAACTATAAGGTAGTATAACATGGAAAGACATGATTACCATATTTGTATGATCCCCTCAGACATGGCTACTTGATCCCCACTTTATACTTAGATTTTTTTTGTTTTATGAATTTCACCGTCTTATTCTATTTCAACTACATCACTTTGGATTGATTCTCCTGGTACATCCGGACTCCAAAACATGCAATTAAGATATTGACCTAATCGTTTCACTACAAACTTTGGGTTGGTATAACAAGCATTGACTATGGATCAACATACCTCGCACCCAAGGGTTGTAAAGTTAGGCTCAACACAATGGCAAAACTATAAATAAATTGAAGTTTCCTAAAAATTTTAACTTACTCGCAACTTATGAAATTTAGTCCAATTAAGTCCAAATGTTATTCATAACTTTATTTTAGGTCAGTTTAGTCCATAAAATAACAAATAATGCCAATTTCTCTCCTTATAAATTAACTGCTAACTCGTCATACAAAGCATAGAAATAGCTATTTTCTAAGAAAATACTTGAATCAGACTTTCTAAATAAATCTACTAAGGTACGAAATTTTTAGGTTGTCACATAAATCAAGCTATGAATAATAAATGTATACCTGCACTAGTGGAGGAAAACAAACAACAGAATACATATTACTAAGAGAGAAGCTTTCATAACTTGGTAATAGAATATTGAGATCAAGTGAGCCAGGTGCTATGTATTTCGAGGTCATATAATCATGTGAACCATGTATCGTGTATCCATGTGAACCTTATTAAATGTAATCCTGTGAAACAACATATTTGATAAGAAAAACATATCTTAAAATTGACATTTTTTATTAAATATATCAAAACTGTCATGTTTACAGTTGAGTAAATGATGAATAACCTTTTCATCACAAATGATGCCATCTATATTTTTTCTTAATTTCTTTTTCTTTTTCCATAACTTTCTCTTGTCTTCTATCCTTCCTTTTCCCTTGTCATCCTCTTTCTTTTTCTTCTCTATTTTATTTCTAATAACTTGTTTAGTCTTAGATTGCATCCTTTTAAAATGTGGTTGACCTTTTCGATTGACTACCAAAAGACTACAGATGTTGGCTGCTTTTGTTAGAAGATAAACATCACCACTGTGTGATGGTGTATGAACTTTGTGTTCTACCCATGAAGGAATAAAATAACTTATTTCACATGCACCACAATCTTTCTTCAATTCATTAGTCAAAAATCGAATCCGACTAATAACCATCTTTGTCTTCTCCTCATTTCCAATCGCCAAGTATGCCGCTTCATAAAAGTCATTGCACATCTTATCGAAATGTTCATTTTCAGGATTTCTTGTCCAGTCAGAGTATATAATTTTAACCTTGTTATGACACCTCTTCACATCTTTTCTCCACCAATGAATAAAAAATTTATCTGGTATTTTATAGACTTGTTTTAGAAGTAAGACCATAATAGCATGTCTACAAACAATTCCCCTAAACTCAAATAATTGACAATTGCACTATACATCACAGTCATCGTCTTTAAAACAAACTTTAAAAGTTGCTCGATGAGCCCTCTCACGAAACATATCTTCTCTAACATCAAACACTTGATAACCACACTCATTTTTAAATGAAGAAATGGCACACTAAAGCATACCTCTCACCTCCTCTTCAAACTCTTCGAATTTTTCCATAGTGTAAGCTTCTTGAAATTGTTTCTCCAACGGATATGTAGTAATACATGGAATGCAATGGTTGAAGGAATTGAAATCTGCTCCATTCTCTATTTAAACTTCGCTTTATAGAGCATTTTCATATTGTTCAACAAATTGTTTTAAACTCATCTTCGAATTAACATAACCATCAAAAAATGCATTCATTCTTTCACTTATTTATTGCTTTTTCTTGATCAATGATAATTACGGAAGGAGCACAATTATTCATTCATACAAGCCAAGATTGAAAAATCCAAATAAATGAATCAATCTCCTCACTCGACATCAACCCACATCCTAAAAGAATTGACTACCAATGATTATTTACACCAACAAAAGAGGCAAAAGGCATGTTATATTTATTAGTCAAATATGTTGTATCAAACATAATAGCATCTCCAAACTCATCACACGTCGCCCTGCTCCTAGCATCAGTCCGAAAGACATTTCTTACTCTTCCATCATCATCAAAATTCATCAAATAAAAGAAATTAGAATGATTAGCTTGCATTTCTCGAAGTAGATTTAAAGTGCTACAGCATCCCCATTCCCAAGTCTTAACTGTCGGACATTGTCGAAATAATTATTACATTTTCTTTTGTAAAAATTACATATTTTCATGCCCACCAGCTTCAACAATAAATGAATTAATTTTTTTGTTTAATGTCGGTGCTATCATTGAGTTTAAGTTTCGTTTTCACATTTGACCTCATAATTTGATTCTTCTTGTAAAATCTAGATTTTCCCAAGCTCAAGTCATGATTGTGATCAAGGGTTGCAGTTGACAGGCGCCACTTACCATCGAGGCATAAAGTAGCCCTAACCTTAGCCTTACATCTATATTTTCTAACAGGACGCAAATTTAAGGCCTTCTTTGATGTGTTCGTTGGAAAAAATCACACATTTGACCTCCCTATCATCATTCTTTTTAAAAGATCTTCTATTAATTGGAAACCCTTCCTAATTACCATACTTTATATAATATTCCAAAAACTCATCAATGGAATTAAATTCCATTCCTACTTCTAGATCTCTTAACTTTTCTACTACTTCTAGATCTCTTATCTCTTCTATTACTTTGTCATTCTCCTTATATGAATATTCAAATAAATTCTATGCATCATGTTCCTCAATTTCATCATTTGAACATTTTACTTCCATTCTACTAAAACAATATTATTAATAAAGCTACTAAAAAATACATTATATCACTAACATGAAGAATATTTAAAATTAAAACAGTCAGATAGATGTTTAAGAAAATTGTTGGGAACATTAATTTAAAATGAGTTTTTAAGATAGAAACAGTTTAAATGCTATAGTTCTAATGGTCTCCTAAGATTAAACCCATAATGCAACTTAATTACTTGATAATGGTCTACTCAGATCAACAAAAACTTAAAACTTAGCTTCAAATGATTCTTCCTATGAAGTCTTAGGTTAATCACTTCGAAACCTGGAAGAAGATAACTAGGCGGGTGCTTGAATATTTTGGAGCTGATTTTAAAGAAAATAGAGGGGAAGTCTAAGTTTGAAATTCTAATACAAGATTTTTTTAGGAAAAGAGGATCTAAACATGGAAGAAGATAATCAAGTTGGGGTGAGTTACTGTATTGGAGCTAGTCTTGAAAGAAAATAGAGGGAAAGTTGAGAGATTTTAGGAAAAAGAGAGGGAACGTGTGATATGTGAAGTAATGGTTATTGTTTGTGGAAATTACACTAACCCCTACTTTTAAATATTCAAATTCAAATATTAGGTCAAATATGTATAACTTCAAATTTCAGGTTGTAATTAAAATTTCAAGAATTAATTAATAAATAAAATAATAATATATTATGAAATTAAATTAAATATCCAAACCTTATCCCAATCCCAATCCCAATCCCATACCATATCATACCACTCCACATCAAACTCTAATTATTTTTCTCTCTCTCTCTCTCTCTCTCTCTCTCTCTCTCTCTCTCTCTCTCTCTCTCTCAATTTCATAAGTTCTCTCACAATCAATCCACACAACCATCTCTGCTCCTTCATCCCGACCACACATCATGATTTCTACACTCCAGCCCATGCTTTGAATTAAGACCGCCACAGTGTAAAATGAAAGAATATGTGGAAAGATCAGTGTAAAATAAAAAGATCAGATAATCTGGAATTGTGTTTTGAAAAGCTAATCGTTGAGAATATCAGGACTAAGAGTGGTGGTGAAATGGGTCGAGGGGTGATTATAAGTGAGTGGAAAGACATACTGGTGGACCTTTTGCTGAGGATTTTGTCTCTAGTGGATGTAGTTTCTTGGGGCATCTGGGATTAGTCATGGATGGAGGGATGTAGTTTCTTGGGGTCTCACTCATCTTGCCCTTTCTTTGTATTTGCATCTATTGTAACCCCTTTTGATTTTATCAATATTTTGGCCTTTGTTTGTCAAAATGGTTTAATGGTGTGCATATTTGATTGTGTGGTGGTGGAGGTCGCAGTGGCAGAAGTGGTGGTGATATTCACAGGGCACCGTGGAAGCGTTGATGGCTACTGTGGTGTTGAGACACGGACGACTACAGGTGTTAAAAGGGTTCAAGCATTTTTTTTTACAGCAACAGTTTTTTTTTCAATTGGTTGGGGCGGTTGTGATGGTGGCAGCATTGCGACAGCGGGGACGGCGTTGAGACAGTGGTGGTGGTGGTGGTGGTGGTGGTTGTGGACTAGTTGGTAGTGAGATGGTGACATGGGTAGGTGTCTTGAGTTGTTGTGACCTAATAGTTAATAAGTCAATTGTGACATAATAATTTGATAATTGTGACTTAAAAGATTCAGTAACATAATAATTTGATAAGTTGTGACCTAAAAATAACTAGGGATCGATTAATTTAAAACTTGTGACCTAGAAATTAATTATGATTAAAGAAACTATTAAAAGTTTATAAGTTGTGACCAAATAATGTATAATTTGTGACCTAAAATAAATTAAAGTTGAGACCTAAAAATAAGTTTGTGACCTTGAAAATTTGACTTGTGACTTGAAATTCTACAACATTGTGACATTAATATATATTTATTAAAAAAAGTATTTTTGTAATTTAATTAATTAATTCTAATTACAACCTGGTTCTTGAAATTATAAAGTTTGACCTCATTTTTGAAATTTGTATTATTTTTTTATTGAATTCATCAGCTCAAGCCCAACGTAGGTTTTATCCCTCAGCCAGATTTGTGAGATGGGGGTTTGGATTCCCCTACCTTTTTATTAAAAACAAAATTTATCACAAAGGAGGGGGCATAAAACCAAACCTCCGAAGCATTACAAAAATGGACTCAATATAATCCAAAAGATCCTAAAACCAATAAAAGAACATCTATACAATCTATGACCTATCAACTGTAATAATCTGTCTAATGTATGGAATTTCTTCAGCATCTGTCTCGATTAATCCTTTAAGCTGACCGGTGACTTCATGACCTTCCAAAATACATATTTCCCTCATATCAATTTCCATGTTTGCTAAATAATCAGCCACGGAATTTGCTTCTCTCCATATATGCGTGACTAAGCTATGTTTCCATCTCATAAGTTTTTTGATTTCGAGCAAAATGTTCTGTAAATTCCATGGCCCATCTTGATCTTTGGTAATGAGGCTACTAGTTGTTATTGAATCAGATTCAATAATGTCAAGAAGACAATTTCTTTGCTTCCCCAACCTTAATCCAATGAATATAGCATTAACTTCCCCGCCTCTAATATAGATATAACTAGTTTTACACCCGTGCGTTGCACGGACATATTCAATTGATAAAGTGTAATGTCAAGACACGAAGCACTGGGAAATAAGGAACAAAACAAATTATAATAAATAAGTTACCAATAGTACTACAGATTCTAGAAAATTAAACCTCCTTATAAACAACATTAGTTGTCACATTTGTTGGCTTCCCTTCGTCATCGTATATCAATAATTTAAAACTCGTACGATTAGTGATTCTACACACTGCTGCGTATAACTGACCATGACTGAAAATCGGCTTTTTAAAGAAGAGTTCGACATGCGAAAGAGATTGACCTTGACTCTTGTGGATGGTCATAGCATACGAAATAATTAACGAAAACTATTTTAGTTGGAATTTGAAAGGTAATCTTGAATCTGATGGAATCAACGACATCCTTGGGAGTATTACTTTGTCCCCAGCATTACTTCAGAACATGATTTTAGCTTCAACTACACGATGACCAAATCTTGTTCCATTACACAAACATGCAGCATGGTCAATGTTTCTCAATAGCATCACAGGAACATCGATCTTTAGCATTTTTTCATGAGCAAGCACACCCGAACACTTTATACCGTTCAGGAATTTCGTTGAATGAATTTCTTCAAAGAAACCTATGCTGTTCTCCACCCTGCACAAAATAACCATCTGAACTGAAGTAATTCCTTCCCTTGGATTTATTGATTGAAACAATGTTCTTATTTATACTTTGCACAAGATCAAGTGTTGGTGAAAGTATAGCTCTCCCATTCAAACATGTCACATCTTGAAAGTTTCCAGAAAATGAAGGATACATACTTTCGACTATGAATTGGACCGGATTATCAAACGCACGAACCAATAGATCATTTGGCATCTCTATCTTGCATGTCCATCATTATTGCCTCCGAACGTCCCATCACCTATACTCAAAATCCAGTTAGAGAATGCCTTCAATTCGAGTCCATAATCATCATTGCAAAGATTTTTGAGTTTCATGTTCTTCGTCAATCTCAAAAATTTGTTGTGTGCCCATAAGTATGAAGAATTGATGGTTGCAAGAATAATGTTTTGCCTACTCCCTTTCTGAATAACGGGCAAAATTTGACGAAAATCCCCTCGAAAAACAACAGTCTTCCCTCCAAAAGGTTGAATGAATCTACTTGCATCTTCTAACTGTACCATATCACGTAATGTTCTATTTAGTACCTCAAAACAATATCTATGCATCATTGGTACCTCATCCCAAATTATAAGGTTCGTTTTTGTATAAGCTCTGCAAGTTCTGTTCCCTATAAATTTTGCATGTTGAGTCTTCGTTGGGGTTCAAGGGAATAGCGAATAGTGACTGTGCCGTGCGGCCACCCGAAAATAGAATAGATGCTATACCACTTGATGCAACATTCAACACTATTTCACCCCTGGATCGCAATGCAGCAAATAGAGTATTCCATATAAAGGTTTTACCAGTTCCACCGCAACCATAAATGAAATATATACCTCCTCTGATAGATCCAACATAATATAAAATCATGTTGTAAACACATTTATGCTCATCTGTCAACAATTGCAACATTCTTTTATGCCTTGCAGTATGTATATTCAAAATCTCGTTAGTTGGATCGTTATCATGAAAGAAAATGCATTGTTCATCAGGAAGGTGAATAGAAAATCATTCCACAATAGATCTCTAAAGTGTATATCGTAACCAAACAATCACCAGGCTGCCTACAAGGGGTGATATATCTACAATCTAAGTACATCTTTATCTCATTTACCGTATCTTTACGTTCATCTATATCAACTCTTTGGTAAAAGTTACAATGACCCGGTCATGCCCTTTGTTAACATATCTGAAAAGATATTTGATAGACCATGTCTGGTTGCATCATTCAACATTAATATGAGCTACATACTTCATCATTAGATATCAATTATGAGAAACAAAATATCGATTATCATGTTCTATACCATTCTTGTTCGCAGTCCCACCATTGTCACGACGTCTGTACACAGATATCCAAAATCATCAACAGTTGTTGATTCAGTAAATTTTTTTGGGTAATGCTTTGTGCATCAACCATTAGACTTGCACGGTGATTTGCGTCTAAATGTACCGCAGGGCCCATGGATCATAAGATCTCTAACAACCTCATAGTATTGAGGGTCATTCAACTCATCAGTAATTTCAGCAGATATATTATATCGTTAATGTCATTTGCAATTGGAAATATTGATTCTCGATTCAGAAACAGTAAAATATGTGCATGAGGCATCCCTTGCTTTTGAAACTCAATTGTGTACATTGCTACACACAAAAATAGTGAAATAGAATTGAGGGAAAAAAAACAACTACATTCTATTCAATAAAACTACTTTTACTCCATTATATGATTCAAACACTACCTTGGATATTTTAAGAGGAAACCAAATGAGGATTTGTTAGAGTCCTATTTTTTTAGAAAAACATATTTTATAAAAATAATTCTTTGAAGAATATGTTGTTAAAAGTAGGAAAATTTTGGATTTACGTGTAAAATTATTTTAATGGGAGAATGTATACTTAAAAATATTTTTTTAAAGAAAGGCTCAAACATTAGCTAAGTTTTACAAAATTGTTGAAGTTTTAAAGGGAAAAAATGTCAAACTCTTTTCTCTGAAAATTGATTTACAGTGTCAGTTTACGTCTTCAAAATACCTTAGCCCATGTTTGGTACAAAATTGTATCGATTCTATATTTTTTTTATTCTTTTGAGTTTATTGCATTCTGATGGCGTACAGGACCAAGCGCTAGCATTTTTGGATCGTTGGGATCGGCGCGCATGAGGTGTTGAGCTTCGCAACTTCAAACGGCCATAACTTTGTCATACGGTGTCCGTTTTAGGCCCATAAGTACTTTTCGGAAAGGTCTCGACGAGCCGGACAAGACTCACCGCTATACTGTGATGTATGATGGTTTTTAGTCGTTTAAGGTCGTTTAGAGCCTCAAAACGTCACTTTTCTATCTTTATTTATTTAATTTTTATGTTCGCGTTTTATTTTAATAAGCCCAGTCCATTTAATGGCCCATGGGCATTAGGTTTTCAGTATTTAAGATTTTCTTACTTCTGTTATGAGGGGATTTCGACTTTTGAATAAAGATTGCGTGTTTTCTCGTGAGTTGATATCCGTGTGGTTGAGAATTCAATTATTGTGTGGGTTTTTTCGTAGGTGCGCCTACATCAGATTCCTATTCTCCTTTCTCAGAAAAGGGGGACATTATCCAAGTAAAAGATTACTTTGTTCTTGATAGTTATTTACTTAATCAGTGGATAGGAACATACTCTGGATCGAAATTATGGGAAGTACTTCTTAATCGTTTCTACCAAATTAAAGCCCCAATTTGAATTCCTTTTAGGTCCAGAAATATCCTATTGGATAATTAACAGAATCTCCATTACTAATCCTTTGCGTATCTTGGTCTTCCTAACCATCCACTCATTTTTGTTAACCTTCCATTATGGTAATACATCTATGTTAATAGATAGTAAAAACTTCATACAGTTGATCTTTTGAACCTGCTTCAAGCCATGATGACTAATCAACCAATCTTGGGGTAAAGAGTCTCGACTGCTTTGCTTATATTTACTTTCATTTCATTCTTGTACTTAGGAAATGAGATTCAATCCCGTTAACTGCAAATTCAAAAGTCGTTTTATTTCACTCATATAACTATCTGGTTTAGTTCATCAACCCGAATGCCGAATAAAAAAAGAAAATATATTCAACTCATTTAACTTTCTTACTAAAAAAAGAAAAGAAATAGGGGAAATTTTATGTTGAAGCTGTTTCTATTTCTACATCTCTTTCTTCCTCACTTTCCACCCCTTCTTCCATTTTTAAGGTTTCTTTCCATTTATTAGTAAGAATTGGTGATGATATTCTGCCTAAATAGTAGACACAGGTAATAAATAAGAGAATACTAAAGATCTGAGCCATAGAATTTCTCATTTCTGACGCAAGGTACTTATTATACTTATTTGATCTGATAGTATGATTTTCCGTATCCAAACTATCTTGATATTGAAGAAATTATTTTAATTTATACAAGTTAATAACTTGGGTTTGTGATAATTTTTAAAATACATATGCTTATGACAAGTAAGATAAGTCAGAAAAAATATGTGAATTTGTCTTACTATTACTAATATTATAAAGTGACTTTTTTATAGTCGAAATAAACTCAATTGGATTTTGATTTTTTGTATTAATTATTTCTTGATTTGTTTCATTATTGTAAATGGATTTATTCATAATTTTTTTTGTTGATTCAAGAAATAATTTTATCTTCATTTTCAGAATATTAATGATAGATAAAAATATATTTGTGTATAAAATTAGGTTTTTAGTAGATTTTTATAAAACTTGATTAGATGTGTGACTGAAAAGCTATGGATCCCATGAGATTTGTGGTTAAAATTAATTGTTGATTTTGATTTGAAATTAGAATCATATTTTAATTAGAACTAAACAGGGAATAATGTTCTAGACACTGAATATTCTCCTCAAAATTGAAATAACAAAACTCTCTTTTAATAAAATAAATTGTACCTAGTTACAAACTAAATTGAGGATAAAAAGAAAAAATTTATTCTATTCACTAGTTACAAACTAAATTGAGGATAAAAAGAAAAAAATTATTCTATTCACGAAAGCTAGTTTTACTCCATTCAAACACAAACTTGGATATCATAAGAGGAACCAACTAAATTTCCCAAAATTGTTGAAGTTTTAGAGGAGACAATATCACTAACTCTTTGCTCATTCATTTCATTTTTTTTGCCAATTTCCTGCTACTGAGAAACTATGCCCTTTTTTACTGGCAGAAAACCATTTGGACTGCATGTAAGTGCTTTTCCTCCATGGAGGTACATGGGGACCTCTTTCAAGAAATGAAATTCTATCTTCTGCACAAAGGATGGAAGTAATTTTCTTCAGCTTTTGTTCCATCCCAATGAAAATCGATGGCACCATTTCGAAGAGCTCTTTGTAAGTTGACGTAGGCTTTGCAAATTCAAATTGTGACTTGAAATCTATATCTACTATCACTTTCATTGCACAACCATTTTTATCTTTAGACATAATCTCAATGTAATCATGTTCACCTGTTTAGGATTGCCAAAACACCACATTTTATTAAAGAAAACACACACACACAACAATAAAAACAACAATAGAATATAGTCTTATACAAAACACAACAAAGTTTGTTTTCAATTAGTCCCTCGAGTACAGGTTGTCATCAAATGCCTAAAACAAGCTCAATTTTCATAAATATGCTCAACATGGTTTCAAGAAAAAGGTACTAAATTTTAAGTGTCGTCACCACCCATTTATGAAAATTGTGCAATTATAAAATCTTGAACGAATAAAATAATCCAAAAATATAGAAGAGTCTAATAAATATCTTCCCTCTCTATGAAACTTAAACTTTTAGACGACGGGATTCAACTGCTCCTAATTCTTTTGGAATGATGGTTAATAGGCTTCAAATGATGTATAACACTCCGTTTTGCAACCATTACAATTATAACAATATAATTTCTCAAATCAATTTTTAACCACACAAATTTTCTTTATCCACTTTTATCCATACATTTTACCTAAAACTAAACAAAAAAGTCAATTTATAAATATTCACCAAACATAACATAATTACCACCAGGACAATTCAAAGTAGTAGGCCAAGTGGAGTGATAGAGAGTTACATTATGGCCATCAATTTTCAACTTCTTGACAAGCCACTTCTTCAGTGCAGTAATACTCATTTGACAATCAATTTTCTTTCTCATAAGCTTCATTATATCCCAAGAACATCAGTTTCTGCAACATTCTTACTTTCAAGAAACTCCTATAAAAATTAAAAAAAATAAAAACACAAGATTTCAAAATATAAATAATTTCAACATATAAATCAAATGACTAAAGATCTATGTGATATTCGAATATACCTGAAAAATGTAATGTTTAGTATGATGACCATTGAGAACCAAGCTTTCTGGGGCATTAGATAAAAGGGGTGGTGTTGATTCTGATTCAAGAAAATCATTAACCATCTGATACAGATTCTCCTCCTCAAAACTACCCATTTTTATTTCTGGGGAGCCTTCCCTCTTTTCTTTCTCTATATTTTTGAAGTTGAATTAGATACATAATACAATTTTACGTTATAAAGTATAATCTTGTTATTACATGTGCATATTGTGGCGGTAGAGAGTTACATGCATGTGATGACAGATGAGGTCATGATTGGAAAGGATTCAAGATTATGGATGACTGACCTGTTGAAATTAGTAAGTGTTCACGAAAAAATGGTATAGCTAGCTATATATATATACACAGAAAGATTTAATTGTAAAGCGTTCTAATTAAACCGTGTAACATAACCTCCAACAACCATCATGTTTCTGGAACATGCACTTTTCACTACTTGAAAACCACCTATAACCGCTGGGTCACAAGCAGAGAAATTCTGGGAGACATTATGTGAAACTGTCGAAATCTAGAAATTTTAAAATCTGTTAATTTAAAATTCAGAATCTTTAACCGTTGAAATTCCGGTCAAAATTAATTGACCAGAATCTCAGTTGTCATTAGATATATATATAGATAGATTTGTAGCTTTTGGTAATATCCAAATAAAACCTGACCATTTCTATTTCTCATAACACCCCCCATAGTCACCACACCCTCACCTTTCCTGCTAGCATCAATATTGAGTTTCAATTGATCCATACCGGGCTTTTTCTAGGCTACTGGCACATATGAGGAGATAACCTTCTTGTTGGTTTTGTGAGTTCTCTGCAGCAGGAGGATCCATTTTTCAGCAGCCATGATAATAGACGTTTGATTCATCACCTCTCCTTCGTGTTTTGATTCATTTCTCGCAATCCACAGAATCCAAAAAACAACTATGGAATTATTCTGAAAATACTGCATTTTGATAGGCAGTTATTATACCAGTATAGAAATAGGTACTTTGGATGAGTTGAATTAATGTATTTAACCCCATATGTGCCATGGAAAAACTTCCAAACTCTTTCAGCCACTGAGCCTTTCAAAAAAACATGATTTATACTTTCCACTTGTTTGCAACCACTCATGCCATAACTTCCAGTTGAATATGGAAATTCGAGGCGGCAACTACTTATGCCAAGTCAGCTTGAAGACTTGTTAAACCGGGTGAGAGAGTCTAATTTTCTTAACACGAGAAGAGGTAGAAAAGGTACCTGAATTATCCAGAAGCCAACAAATTTTGTCTTCTTCAAGGTAGATAGGGATGTTAAGGATGTTTGGAGCAACTTCATCAGGGAGGATTTCATGAATATTCCGAGCATTCCATTCGTTGTCTTGAAAGAATTCTGATACTCTGTCACAAAGGTCTCCATCATTACCGGAGTTGAACTGGTTAAGTGTGCCCATTTTCATTCACTGATCATGGCAAAAAGATATATTTCCCTTACCAATTCTCCACCCAATATGAGGTTCTACCATATGTTGTATCGCTTTAATTCTTTTCCAAACTTGAGTGTCTTGCAATCTGGATCTTATGTGCGTAGGGTGAATTCCTTTACAATATTTCCCTCCCAAAGCTCGTCTTCATAGTGATTTCTGCTGTCAAAATGTCCACCAAAGTTTGCATTCAAAGGTAATGTTATAATCTTGTAAAGCTCTACAGCCAATTCCTCCTTCCTCAACTAGAAAACAAATTTTGTTCCAAGCCACCCAATGAATTTTTTTCTCCATCCTTTGATCACCCTAAAGAAAACCATTAAAAATACTCTCCAATTTCAGAAAGACAGCTTTGAGAGGTTGCATAAATTGGAGCAAGTATAATGGAATTGAGTTAGCCACATGCTTGAGTAGTATGAGTCTGCCTCCCATTGACGAAAGATGATTCTCTCAACTACATAGTCTAGATCTAATCTTGTCCAATAAGTCGTCAAAGAGGAAAATCTTTTTATATCCTTTGTGTAAAGGAATTCCCAAATAACTCATAGGTAGCTCCGCAAGTTGGAATCCAGTCCAAGTTTGGATGTTTTGTCTATTATACTTAGCAGACATGGTGAAAGAGCATTTTTGAATATTAATACACTGACCAGAAATAGATGCATACTCATTTGAGAAAGTCCATAACTCTTGGGACCAAGGATTTTTGTCCATTAGTAAAGATGATGTTGTCATCAACAAAGCTGAAATGAGAAATCAGAACTCTGCCTCCATATCTGTACTGCAATGATTTGTGTTGTGTGAATAGTTTGTTGATGCCCCTTGAGAAGAATTCAGTCATGATAACAAAAAGAGAGGGTGAAATGGGGTCGCCTTTTATGAGTCCTCTAGTGGATGGAAAATACCCCATCAATTCACCATTTATCAGCACTGAGAAATGAAAGTGGCATACACATTTCCACACTTTATCAATCCATTCTTCATTAAATCCAAAAGCCTCTAACACCGAGAAAAGAAAGCTCCATTCAACCCTATCATATGCTTTAGCCATGTCTAATTTCATGATGAGGTTGCCTCCTCTTACCTTTTTTATCAACCTGAGATATCATGTCTTGGGCCAATAAAACATTTTCTGAAATAGACCTTTCCGGAGTGAATCCGCTTTGATTGGGCGAGATGATCTTGGGTAGTAATGTAGCCAATCTATTGTTCATGATCTTAGAAATGACTTTGCTAATAACATTGCACAAACTTATTGGCCTATAATCCTTCCATCCATGAGGATCATCTTTTTTGGGAATTAGAACTATGGTGGTGGAAGCCATACCTTTTGGCATCGTTCACCCCCTGAAGAAATCTCTTATTGCTCCATCGGGTCACTTTTAATGGTCTGCCAGCATGATTGATAAAAACCTGCTCAAAATCCATCTGAGCCTGCCATGCTATTCTTATCAACACTCTGAACAACTTGTTTGATCTCCTCTTCCTTAGGAATCTGATTAAGTTTAACATTCTCTACAGTGGAAATCAGTGGTGGAATATACATGGTAATTTCTGAGTTCATATTCAGCTGTTCTGTAGCAAACACTTGCTTAAAAAAATCCACCACAGAGTTTTTGATAACATCAGGATTCTCTGTCCACTCCCCTTCTTTAATTAGAATTTTGTGAATTTTAGCCCTTTGTTGCCTACCTTTGACTTGAGAATGGAAAAAGGAGGTGTTTCTATCACCATGCTGTAGCCATAGCCATTTATTTCCAGCCTTTTGCTTCCAAAATGTCTCTTCCTCTGCCAACGCTTTTTTCAGATTTGCATAAGCTAGATGTACAACAGATCTATTCTCGGAGTTAGCTTCCTCCACTTAACTTCTTTCCTTAGCTTCAGCTATTAATTCAGCCCGTTTCACCATTTCAAATATATTACCATACTCCTCTTTATTCCATCTTTTCAAGACTTTCTTCAGTCTTTTAAGTTTGAAGAGAAATCCATAAAGACCTTTAGAAAATGGTACTAAAGGTTGGTTCCAGCAATCATCAACCACCTTACTGAAATTTCCATGTAGCGTCCAAGAATTCAAGAATCTGAATGAATATTTACACTAAAAACTTTCCTCATTTTGTTCAATAAGGATTGTACAATGATCAAATGTATTTTTGTTATGAACAGACACTCTTAGTGAACTAGCCTCCAAGGAAGCTTTGTTATTGATTAGCACTCTGTCTAATTTCTCCCATAACTCTCCTCTGTTCCAGGTAAATTCATTTCCACTCGTGAACTTCTGATAGATTGCAATCAATAAGAAGATTTCCAAATTCTTTCATAGATTGAGCATTTAGCTGAGACCCACCATTTTTCTCCTCACTCCTTAATATGGCATTAAGTCCCCTCTAATGAACCAAGGCATATTCAATCTGGCAGACAAGGCTTGAATTTTCCCCATGGAACTCTTCTTTCAGCCACAGTAGATTAAGCATGCACTATAGTAAAAGCACACTTATTACTATTTTTAACTAATACCTGGAAGGTAACATGTTGTTCATGATCCTATGATAATTCCACTTTATTGCATCGGCTCCAGAAGATCCAAATCTTATTGTTACAATTGGCAAAGGCTTCATCAAATTGAAGAATCTTTTTATACTTTTCAATCTTCCTCGCAACCAACATTGGTTCAGTGATAAAAAGGGATTGGAGTGAATACATCTTCTTTAAGCCAAAATTCTTCTTTTTGTAGGCTTTTTCAAAATCCCTCTGACATTCCATATTGGAGTTGGCATCATCATGCTATACCTCTTCTACGATATTTGCCCCTTGCTTTACCTCCTCTTTTCTTTTTTATGGATTTCTGTACAATAAGATTGCTATCACTGACTTCCAATTCTGTGTTTTGATTCTCACTTTCACATTCTGAGTCCGGAGTATTCTCCTTTCCCTCAGGGTTAAATTCACACCCAGAAATTAGAATGATATCATGTTCAATCCGCAAGCTTATTTTCTCTTCCTCTTTCTGAGAATATCCTTCTAAGTCATCTGGGCATTCAAATCTACCACTTTGCACTTTAGGACTATCCTTAGTATCATGTTAATTCTATTTCCCAGGAGTGTTTTCAATTTCATGGTCTTCCATCAATGCTAGATTTGGTTCAGTACTTGTTTTGGCTGTTATTAACTCATCACTGTTATCAATGACTCTCTCATTATTACTTGAGCAAGTCGTGTCTCCTTTGTTAACTTTTGCCACATCCTGGGTATTTGTCATGTCCTTCTATTCCACCCACTGGCGGATCCAGCTATGGGCGAGCCGGTTCGACTGCTCGTGCTGGATCCGACCAGATTTTCAAATTAATTAATTAATTAATTATTATTATTATTAAGAAAATGTAACAGTCTAGTAATGTGTTTGATTGGGAGTTTAATGTGTTTGATTGGTTTAATTTTCTAGGTGAAAAAAGTGGGGAATTTTTCAACTTTTATAGTTTAATTGTCATTGTTTTTTCCATGAAAAACAAAGAAAAATTTTGCTATTTTAATATATATATTTTAAATTTTTTCATACATTTGTACTTAATAATAATAATGTTAATTTTTTGAAAAAAAATAAGTCAATTAACAACAAAAAAAGGATCAAACGTGACGAAAATGGTAAAAGATTTTTCATAGAAAGTAAAATTTCCTCCCCCTTAGAAAATGAACCTCTCCAAATTAAGAAAAATATCAAATTTCGAGACAAGTTGGAAAACGAATTCTATGAAAGCAAACAAACAACGTAAAAGTTGAAAAATTACTTGGAAAACGTAAGGCTATCAAACACGAGATATCCATTACCCATGCCATCCGTTCAATCCATTTGATGCTTTGAGAGACGATTTGTTGAATGACCGTTTGTTGATTTACGTAGAGCGCAAAAATTTTAAACTCATTGAGAATGAGGCAATTTTGCAATGTTTTCAAAGTATGAGTCCTTAGAGAATGAAGTTGTCTAAGTTTATATCTACGAAATATGGTTATATCATGTATTTTCCTACTATTTTTGTTTGTGTTGGACTATATTTCCATATTAAATGAAATTACGTTTTAAAGCATTTATATATTAGTAGAATTTTTAATATTTTTTTAATTAAATAATATTTCGCCATTGAGGGTCAACGGTCAAAGTGTCACAGTTCGCTCTAGCTCAACCAGAATCCTGGATTCGCCGCTGAATTTCCACCCAAATACTTTTACCCTTGTCTTGTACCTCATTTCCCTTTTTATGCATATCTTCATTCACAATGGGGATGGGAATATTATTCTCCTTTTTCCAGTAGCAATCAGTCGTATCATGCCTTAAGTGATGACAAAATTGACAAATCTTAAATGCACTCTTCCTGTTATCCTCTTCATACCAAACTCTTTGCCATATAGCAAATTCGTCATGGCCAATTCTAATATGTTCAACTCTAGGTTTTTGTAAATCAACTTCAACACAGATGCGGGCTAGATTATGTCTGGACTTAGTTGCAGTTGCTTCATCAATCTTAAGAGGTTTACCCAGAACAGAGGCAATAGAGTATAGAATGGCCTTATCGAAGTAAATCAATGGTAGATTTGGTAACGCTATCGACATAGGGACCACTGTTGATTCTCTGTTAGGATCAAAATCCAACATATAATTTAAAATCCACATCAGATAGCCCTTTATAAACCAAATAGGTCTCAGAAATAATCGAACATAATCTTCCTCCAGTTAAAAATTTACAATCACATGTTTAGCATCCAAAGTACCAGCTGTAAATTCTCCTTTAAACCCCACAGACATTAAGCACTATTTAATCTCATAATTCACTGGATGTTTGTACGAGAATTTCCCAATAAGAGCATAGTCTAACCAAAATGCCAATCGGTGGATTTCTTTCTGTGAAACATGAACCAAAGGTTCATTCCTATAAATATATGAACTTCTAACATTAACCAATTCAGATTTTCCTTCCACAGCAATAGCTTCATACGATTTTGCCTTTGCTAAAATTGGAGATGATCTCTGATGAACTACCTCCGCAAAGGTGCTCCCCCTTGGGGTAGCTCCATGTTTCAATCTAGTCACACAGAATGTAGAAAAGTATCGAGATTCACAAAAATTGTTACAAATTGGAAGAAATCGAAGTAACTTGAGCTTCAGATCGAAGAACAATCAACTGTATGCAAATCACACTTTCAAAAATTTTTATTTTAAAACATCTTATTTATATATTTTTTAATAATTAAACAAGAGGCGTGGAAGTTTTACCATATGGGCTGCCACCTCACGATGCCAATTTAAAATGTCCATTTTTAAGGTCCGTGCAGTATTATTGGTTTTAAAACTCTTTGTAGAAGGTAAATGGTGAAAATGATGGTTAATAAATAAATAAATAATAATTTTTAATTCGAACCAGTTCGATTTTATTAACATTGATTGTTAATTGGTGATATGGTGGAACAACGCAACACCCCAGTGATTAGGAAGGTGACCTTATCAGGTAGAGACCCGGGTTCGAGTCCTACCTCCCACCTCTATGTTCCCAAATTTAAAAAAATAAATATAAAAAAAATGGTGAAATGGATCAGAAAGTCTCTATAGTTGGGTCAGATTGCTCTGCTTAGTAAAAAAAATTGCTTGTAAACAAAGAATTTGATATTTTCGATGTAAAATATGTGGTTTAAAATTAATTAGAGGAAATGTGTGTGATTAAAAAATTATTTAAAAAATATATTTTATATAAACTTGTTGATTAATGGTTTAGTAAACGAAGACATGCATGCAAAGTGACTATATATGAAATAAAATATCGTTGACTAAACAAAATAAGCACCTTATTCAGAAGAATAATAATAATTTCAGATTTCAAGATATAAATAAGAAGTGTCTTTGTTGTACTAATTAATTAAATATACCCCTATACTTTGTGTAATCTTCAATAGTGTTCATAAATCGATAATGCTTTTCTGCATGTTTGGATTCTTCATAGAAATATAGTTAGATCTCTTGTAGGAAAATGTTTTAATTCACTGTTCAAAAGAGGGTTTTAACAACTTTAGGAACATGGATTTTCAAAATCACATAAATTGTTGTTAAATGTGTAAGTAAAAATATGGATGATGGAAATAAAGTGAATTCACGATTCTAACATGTTTATTTTATAGTTTTTTTCATAAATAAAATCTTTTGTTTTAATTAGTTTAGTTCCATTCAAAATTGACAAACTTGATATTTTCATAGTTCTGGTTAAGGATCTTGATCTAAAATACAATTTACACAATCCTCGTGTGAATGATATTCGGAATCATATCGACTTTATTACTTGTGTGATCTGTACACTTGTGGTTAGCAACAAGTTTTTTGCGCCGTTAATGGGTATTGTAGTTTAAATTTATTTTTAGATTACTTTCACTAATTCAAACTTTTAACCGCTTTAATTTTTATTTTTTTTTTATTTTAGTAACTTTTAGTTTTAGTTTAGTTACTAGTTCTTTTGTTTTCTCATAGTTGTGTATGCTACATTTGAAACACTAAAATCTTTTCAAAGTTGACCCGAAAATAGAATGTACTTTACACCGTAAGTTAAGAGAAACAGGAGAATTAGATAAATCAATAAACCAAAAGGAGGAAGAAATGACAAATATCAATCTGATGTTGCCGGGTGTTGAGCTAATTGATGAGGATGACATGCCTGTCGGAGAAGTTATGACTCATAAGGTGATTCAAAGTCGATCTAGCATCGTATATCCACCATTTGGGCTGGAAATCTTCCAATTAAAAACTAATGTCATATACATGTTACAGAATGGACAACAGTTTCACGGAAGACCTAATGAAAACCCACACACATGTTTCTAAATTTTTAGACATGCGTCAATACCTTAAATACAAGGGTGTGTCTGACAAAGCGATCAAACTCATGTTATTTCCTTATACTCTGCAGGACAGGGCAGTTGATTGGTTAGATTCTCGTCCAGGTGTGAGTATCACCACCTTGAATGACTTGTTCTAGAAGTTTTGCACTAAATTCATGCTTCCAGCAAAAGTTGCCAAGCTCAAATGAAATTAAAGTGTTCCAGCAACAATAAGCAGAATCTTTTGATGATGCGTGGAACAAATTCAAAGGCATGCTCAGAAAGTGTCCAAATCACAAGATTAATAGGGGTAATCATGTGAAATTCTTCTATGAAGGGCTACTTCCCCACTTCAAGAACATGGTCAAATCTTAATGGAGCTTTGATTACCAAACCTAATGGTCAAGCACTTGAGATTTTTGAAAGGATTGCTAATATAAATACCATGTGTGGTTTGTACAGGGTGTTCCAAAAGAAGTTAGCAGGGGTATATGAAGTAGATGCCTACACTACAATATCAACAAAAATTGACTCCTTGGTCACAAAAGTAGAAGGCATAGCACTAGTAAGCCATTAACAAAAAGTGCAAGAGTAAGGCTGTGTTCAACTGCTACAAAAATAAAATTGGAATTATAATGTTGATTTATTTGGGTTTTGTAGGTAAGATGTGTGGTTAAAAATTGGAGAGAGAAAATATATGTGATTAAAAAGTGTTTGGGAAATTGTGTAAATTAATTTGGGGCAATCATCGCATTTTAATTCACTTACCAAACATAGCCAAAGTTGTGAAGAATGTGGTACAAATCACATTACTATAGATTTCTCCATTCTAGCATGTCCATTGGAGCAGGTTTATTTTGTGCAAGGAGGTCAAGGCCAAAATAATCCTTATTCTAACACTTACAACCCAGGGTGGCGCAATCATCCTAACTTTGCTTGGAAGGTCCATAGTAATGGACCAATTGTGCCTCAATATCACACTAAAGAAAAGAAGCCATCATTGGAAGAGATGTTTGGTAAGTTCATGGAGAAAACCGAACAGTTCATGGGTAAAATAGATCAGTTTATGAGAACGACTGAAATTACATTCCAGAATCAGCGGCATCAAATAAAAATTAGGGGACTCAAGTCAGACAGATGGAAAAAATCTTAACAAATAGAGCTCCAGGTACATTACTAGGCAACAATGAGGCGAACCCAAAGTAACAGGTTATGGCCATCAATATAGTGGAAAATGGGGTAAATGCAATCACTACGCGCAATGGTGTTCAGCTTCCCAAAATTCATGTAAAAAGTCAACTGGAGTTCCTAAAAGGGTTGTGGAAGTTTGGGAATCATTAGTTGAAAAGGAAGAGGGGAATGAGGTGAAATTGAAAATTAAACCTCATGAGTCATCTATCCTATTCCCACAAAGGCTGAAGAAAACTAGGGAAGATAAGCAATTCATAAATTTGTTAATATGCTCAGAAAACTAGACATAAATTCCCATTCTTGGAGGCCATTACACAGACACCAAGTTATGCCAAGCTATTGAAAAAATGATGTGCAGTAAAAAGAAGCTTGAAGAACTTGAGGAGGTGTCCCTGAACAAAGAGTGCAACGTAATCTTGCAAAAGAAGCTGCCACCAAAGCTTAAGGATCCAGGGAGCTTTTCTATACCTTGTATCATTGGGGATTTATAGTTTAACAAAGTATTGTGTGATTATGGTGCAAGTATAAATTTGATGCTCTTATTTTTGTACAGGAAGTTGGGATTGGGAGAGCCCAAGCAAAGTAATATCAAGTTGCAACTAGTAGATCGCTCGATTTTCTATCCATTTGGAATCATGCAGGATGTACTTGTAAAGGATAAAAAATTCATATTTCCTGCTGGCTTCATCATTTTGGACATGGAGGAGGATGAGCATATTTCGTTAATCCTTGGTCAACCATTCATAGCCACTGCACGAGCACTGATCGACGTGGAAAAAGGATAGGTAGTGCTTCGGGCTAAAAATGAGTAGGTAACTTTCACTATGATGCAATTCACTGCCCAAGATCCACAACTCAAAAATTAGCTACTGGGAGAACTTGGAGTATAGGGCCAGAGCACATGAGGAGGGCTCAATATCTTATTTCCTGTTACCCTAGTTATTCTTTCCATAAAGTCTAGCTCTAGACTATAAATTAAGTGCTTGTTGGGAGGCAACCTATCTCTCAAACCTTTTACTTGCTTTATTTATTGCTTTTGAACTCTTTCATTGCTTGACATCGCATTTTATAAGCATAGTATGTTTAGAATGCATGCATTGATATGTCATGTGCTTTAAGTTATTCTAGCATCCTATTGTGCATGTTTTAAGCATTAGGAGTAGTTTTAGTTTTCATTGCATTCTCATTTGTTTTCATAGTTTATCATCACATTCTTCAAAATGACACACTTGTCTAGGTCATGATCATATTGTTTAGGGGTGGTTTGCACGCATTACGATGCATTTGGAGGTCAAAATGAGGTAGGAATCAACACGTGAAATTCTGGGCATTTGAGGCCACACGAAATTTCTACAATACGATCGCATGGTGAAAATCTAGGCAGTTTGCCTAGATTTATACAGCACACAGATATTACTTCAAGTCATTTTCTATCCCCCTGAACCACCCACAATTGAGCCCCCAATCATTCCCAATGTTTGCACACCATTGACTCAAATTCATGGCTTGTATCACATCAAAATCATTCCAAATGTATGAACTTCTCAAACTTCGTGGGATTCTTCAATTTTCTTGACATTCATTATATTCTTTGAGAAGTTGAGATTATGAATTGTAAGGGATGGGTTTAGGCTGGGATTGGAATACATTGAATTATGTTTATAAGGTGAAGATTTTTGGCTTGATCCATGTACCCAAATATATGTTTTGCATTGATTTCTTAACACTCACCCCAAGTGTTTGATAAAATGTCATAGTGAGTTTTTCATTGAGTTTTTGCAAATATTTTTGGATGATCACATTCAACACGTGTTATACATCATATGTGCATCATTAATTTATATTTTACACTGATTTAAGGCACTAAAATCGAATAGCACAAGATTTGTAAAGCCGCGAGTTCAAATACCCGGTTCGTCACGCCATCGTCTCGTCTAATTTTGAAATAAGATTTTAGGGGAAGAATATTAACATTTCTAATTTGAAAACATTTAAATAAATAAATCCAAAATTTGATAAAATTCAAATTTCTCCAAACTGTTTAAATCAAACAGTTAAACAATCCCTGATTAAGAAAACTTTTGGCAATCTCATAAATTCCCAAACATAAATATTTAAACCGGGATAATAATAATAATAATATCTAATTATTTAATTATTAACTGGAAATTATGTGTATTGAATTAAAATTGGGTTTTAAAAATTAAATTTTGAATTTTTGGATTTAAAATCGAGGTGGACTAAAAATTATGTGTATTGGCTCAAAAACTTCATAATATTGCTAGACAACGTACTTAAATTTTAAAAATGGATGAAATCATAGTGGCGCTTTCTTAAGAAAATAAAATATTCATTTAATATTTAACTAGAAAATTCTCGGTCGCTATACCATTTCACCTCATTGCAAGGTCACTGCAGGCACACTACACCTACAACACCTAATTGCCAGCCTCTGGTCAAAACTTCACTACACCTCTTCATGAATGAACTTCGATTCTGAATTTTTAACATATTGTAGACTAGGTTATGTACTTTCACGTGCTTGAGGCATGTCTCGGGAAATCTTCACTTTTTTTTAGGTGATGTTGGTGGCTGAAAAATGGTGGTCAACCATATTTTAAAAATTCATAATTTTACTATATGCTAGTTTGGTAGTTTTGTATTGATTTGTTTCAGTTCATAAGTGATGAGATTAGAAGTGCGGAAGAAACGCCGGAAAGTTCCGAACCCAGATTGTGAATGGACCAAGACTTTCGAAACGCCACAAGGAATTACCCAATCTCCTTGATAAGTTTCTGGTTTTGAACACCACAAATACTCTCGCGAATATTTGATAAGTTCGATATTTGAACGCCACAAGATAATCAATCTTGATAAGTTCAGGTTTGTAATGTGAATCCACACATTAAACAATTGAAAAACAATCAATCTCTTTTATTCAATAATCAAAGTCTGTTTTTAATATTACAATGAAGACGTCTTTATATAGGATACCAGAATAAAAATCCTAGTCTACTTAGAAAACTAAATAAAATCTAATTCTAATTAGGGAATAGATAAAATCTCTCATAATGGAGTCCTAATTTAATTGGAAACAATAATAAAGACAAAGTAAATATAATCCTATAATTATGGAAATATAGTAAATTTCCGTCTGCATCATTGATTTGCCAATTTGAAGCCCCAAACGATGAAATTTGACCCTAAAATCAATGAGCTTTGAGTCTTGCTCAGTGACCTGTTTCTACTCGAAAAACATATATTATCCATCTAATTCCGACACGGTTGACTGGATTGTACTTTTATTTGGCTTGAATATTTAAATTTTTCCGTCAACTCTGCTATGACTCCGATTGTCGAGGGTCCGGAACACATCATACCCTCCTTCTTTAGGATGATTCGTCCCGAATCATAGCTTTGTTCCTATTGTTTCAGTTCACCTCCAGGATCAAACGGAAAATTATTGCTTCCATGTCGGAGGGATGACCAATAGTATCCTGTAACTTGGGTTATATGAATGAATTGAAGTAGAAACTCCTGTGGGCATTGGTGGTGTTACCCAAATTTCCAAGCACATTTAACCTGCAAGACAAAATTAAATAAAGCGGGGAGGGAAATGTTAGGTTCATGAGGTACAAGGTATGGATCCTTGTATTCATGAATTATCACCGTCAATTCCACCTTTTGAACCACGAGGCCCTTCTCTTCACCTCGTTCTCCTTTTGCAACTTCTTGCTCGTCCCCCTCTATCTCTTTTCTCTCAAGCTCGGTTACTTCCTCTAACTCAAGATTTTCTAGCTCATCCACCTCTTCAATTTTTTTTCTTTCAAATTCAACCACATCTTCTACCTCCACATTTTTATCACCATGCTCGTGCACTACCTTATCACTACTCAAATGTGGATCGTCCAATTCAACGCTCAAATCTTGAACTTCCACCTCAACTCCCAATTCATTCCTAATCAATTCCTCGCTTTCCAACTCCACATTTTCCTCATCAAATTTTGGAGTTTGATACCAGATGATGAGATTCGAAGCGCGGAAGAAACGCCGGAAAGTTCCAAACCCAGGTTGTGGATGGACGGTGGAATCTTGACCCGATATTCACGACACGATGGCTCGACGATGCGGAATAAAGAACCAAGACTTTCGAAACACCACAAGGAATTGCCCAATCTCCTTGATAAGTTTCTGGTTTTAAACGCCACAAATACTCTCGCGAATATTTGATAAGTTCGATATTTTAACGCCACAAGATAATCAATTTTGATAAGTTCGAGTTTGTAATGTGAATCCACACATTAAACAATTGAAAAACATTCAATCTCTTTTATTCAATAATCAAAGTCTGTTTTTAATATTACAATGAAGACGCCTTTATATAGGCTACCAGAATAAAAATCCTAGTCTACTTAGAAAACTAAATAAAACCTAATTCTAATTAGGGAATAGATAAAATTTCTCATAATGGAGTCCTAATTTAATTGGAAAAAATAATAAAGACAAAGTAAATATAATCCTATAATTATGGAAATATAGTAAATTTCAATCTGCATCATTGATTTGTCAATTTGAAGCCCCAAAAGATGGAATTTGGCCCTAAAATCAATGGGCTTTGAGTCTTGCTCAATGACCTGTTTCTACTCGAAAAACATATATTATCCATTTAATTCCGACATGGTTGACTGGATTGCACTTTTATTTGGCTTGAATATTTAACTTTTTCCATCAAATCTACTATGACTCTGATTGTCGAGGGTCCGGAACACATCAATAAGGGATAATTATGCTTCTAGTGATAGTTATTTCTTGTTTGCAAGGAACATATCTTCATGGAACACTTTGCAATAAACATGGAAAAAACAAACAAATGGTTAATTCATCCAACAAACATCAAAATCAAAACTTCAAAATGGTGATACCACCTCTCCAAACCCGAGAAGTACCTAACTCCTCTTTTTTATGTTGAGTTTATTTGATTTATTTATTTTAAATACATTGAGGACAATTTATAATTCTAGTTTGGGGGTGAGGATCTCAATCATGTGATTAAATGTACACATTCATTCGATTTTGGAGTATAAAATTCATAAAAGTTTAAAAAATTTCAAAAATTAGCAAAGCGCTTTCTCACAGTATGAAATAAGAAAGTTGCTCACGGGCCTAATGTAGATATAGATAGCAAGTTCGGTAGGGAAATAAAGTTCAACTAGATTTTTTGATTTGTTTATGCGGAGTTTATAAAAATACTTAACTTTCGGTATCATAATTGAAAATTACTTCATTTTCGGTAATCACTGAAAAATAATTCAGTTTTTTTTTTTTTTTGAAAAATACTATTTTTCTCAAGTATCATATTTTGAAACTTTAAAAGTATCATTATGATACTTTTAAAGTTTCACAATATGATACTTGTGATACTTTTAAATTTTTGGTATCATAACCTGAAACTTTTTCAAATCCTTATGATACTTAAGGAGAAATTTTGGTATCACACATTGATACTTTATAAAATTGTTGCGATACTTTGTCTAGGCATAAAATCAAACACATCATGTACACTATTTTGAATGTCCTTAGCATCAGTGGAGGCTAGAACCGGTAGCTTCCAAGCTGAGTCAACAAAGTTCAAGCAGGCCGATTGCCTTCGAAGCTCTATTGCCACCACGTCGTGTGCCATTTCAGCGGTGACTAGCGCCATCGAGAAGAAGACCAGCTGGAAAAAGATTAGGGCCATCAAGAAGAAGAGTCAGAAGACTAGTCCCAGCAGGAAGAAGAAGAGGACAACGCCATCGGGAAGAAGAGGAAGGCAGTACCAGCGGGAATTTTGCACACAAAAAATTGGGGGAGAAGGCAAAGAAGTTACCATAATTTCCATTTTTTGGCTCAGACAGTATATTTCAATTATGGTTCCAAATTTGGGTACATAGTGCAATTTTCCCTTTGTTTATTGTTAATGACATAATTTGGATTAACTTTTGTACTTTAGTTAGAATAATGGGCAACATTGAACTTAATTTTTTTTTTCCTTAACCAATTATCCATATTAGATTTTATAAACTTGAGCACATAGCCATTGTCGAATAATTACTTGTGTAAGGAGATACTTGATATATGTGGGGCAACGTTATGCAAATCAAATATAGAATTGACTATAAAGTCCCAAAGCATAAGATTTTAGATCCGGTCATAAATTTAGAACAAAACTGCTCAATGAGTAGTTTAGGGGTGGAAGATTAGTGTATATAGGCATTGATGGGTTGAGGGTCTGAAATTCTTGATTTTATACCTTTGGTTGAAGGGGTTTTGGTCAACGGGTATAATCCAGCACTAGTATAAAAATAAATAGTATTATTCTTCTCTTCACATCCTTTTTTATTCAAGCAAGTAAGCTTTTGAGTGTATTTAAAATCTGGTATCCTAAATTCATCTGAATTGGGAGTTATCAGCTAAATGCTCATTACATGGGTCAATTAGAAAGCTTAAGGGAGAGAAGACTTACTTATAAGACGTTAAAACATCTTTTACTTTTTTTTATCACCTTTTTTACTCGGATTTTTAAGTCTTTAAGGATTCTCTAAATCTAGTGCCCTAAAGTCATCTGACTTGGGACTCACCGACCCAAAACTCGCTACAAGGATTACATAGAAAGCAAATGAGAAAAATATTGCAGAAAGATGGTAAAAGAGAAGGACATAAAAATAAAAATTTGTCCATTTAAAATAAAAAAGTGCATGTATAAACTTAGTTGATTGAAATTTCAAATATTGAGGTATGGAATTAAGAATTGATTACCTTCGATCTATTATGCATACTTATCTAATCCTAACTAACTTGTGTGAAAAAAAAAAATGCATTGTATGAATGTTTAGAAACCACATAGCAAAAGACCTCTAGTGATGAGAGAAAATTAGTAAGCTTATGATCATCCATGAAAGTTGTGAGTAAAGTCAAAAGAAATCATTGTGGGACCACATGGGATACAAGCTTATTTATGCATGATTAACCATATAGTGTTAAGTGTATTTTTACATGAGTTTGCATTTGATTTTTGGCTATTCACACACACAAGGTCGAGCATCGGGTAAATGGAAATATTTTTATGATGTTCATTTTTCTCTGCTAAAGTGTAATATTGATCTGAATTCTTGAGGCTCATGGTAAAAATTTGACAAAACAGAAATTTTTTATATTTGAAATTTTTCGTTTATAGTTTAGTTTTAATTTGTTCAAGGACAAACAATAGTTCTAGTTTGGGGGTGTTGATAAGTATATTTTATACACTTATTTCTATCCTAAAAATAGGATTTACTGTTATCATTTTAGAATATTTTCTGTTGATTTAGTTGTTATTTGTTTATATTCCAGAAATCACCCAAATTCGAGAAAATGAAGGAATTGAAGCAAAAACAAGGCAATTGAATGATAAAAAGAGTTAAATTGTGCAAATGAAAAGTTGATGAAGTCAATCAAGGTGTAAACCGGAGCTAAAGTGGAAGAAGGAAGAAGATCGATTGCTTAGTTGAAAAAATCAAGAGAAAAAAGAAGTCAATTGGAAGAAATCAAAAGTTCAAGGACTCAATTGTATCAATATGAAGTTGAAGGACTGAAGAACAATAAAGGTTGGAGGACCAACTTGCAGTAATTGAAAAATGAAAATTTTACATCGAAGTTATAAGCATGTTGTCGCGTGGGCTTATAATCGTGTAGTATCATGGCCTGTTAAAATAGTCAAACTAAAAAATTTATAACCATGCTATCGTGCTATTTTGAACCGTGCGGTCACATGTTATCCGTTTGGGCCGACTGATGGGTTTTTTATCGCAGATTTCAATAGATTTCACCCCTTCTCGTCTAGGTTTGACCTAAACCTATACATACCTGACATAAGGCACGTTTTGGGGTTCCCAACTTGTCATATTTCATGCCAAAACCCTGTTCAATTGTCGAGTGATCCATGCAAAGCCAAATTCAAGATTGAAGATACAAGATCAAGAACATGAACGGGGTGACATCTTATCATCTTTCTTTTGATTTATTTTCCATCATGTATCTTTGCTAAGCTTTTAATGTTAGAATTGTGATGATACTTTAATTTATTGATTCCATGTTTTGACTTTTACGTTTAATTTATGCAATTTATGGGTTCGACGCAGTTAATTGTGGATTGTTTTCATCTATAATTTTAGACACATGACTATGTGATATATGTGATGTTTTTTATGTTCGAAAGAGTAGAAAATCATTATACTTGAATTAATTTCCACAAAGTTCGATAGGGAATAGAAATATATCTCTATGCTTCATATAATCTTTAATAGTGTTCATAAATCAATAATGCTTTTCTACATGTTTGGATTCGTCATAGAAATATAGTCGGATCTCTTGTAGGAAAATACTTTAATTCACTGTTCGAAATAGGGATTTAATAACTTTGGAACATGGATTTTCAAAACTCCATAAATTGTTGTTAAATGTTTAAGTCAAAATGTGTATGACAGAAATAAAGTGGATTCACAATTCTAACATGTTTATTTTATAGTTTTTTTTCATAAATAAAATCTTTTGTTTTAATTAGTTGAGTTTAATTCAAAATTCACAAACTTGATATTTTCATAGTTTCAGTTAAGAATCGTGATCTAAAATACAATTTACACAATCCTCGTGGGAACGATATTCAGACTCATATCCACTTTATTACTTGTGTGATCCGTACACGTGTAAATCGTTACTTCACATTTGTAATGATATCTGATTCATTAAGTCCTGAAACTGCGATTCGACTGTCCCTGCCTCTATTATTACCTTCGATTTAGTTAGGGTGACACTAAAAGTCTATCAAGTTGGTTCATTCAGTTCGCATGACAAAGGAAATGCAAACATAGTTACGTTTGTTCAACGCGAGAACGATTACGTGGTATAAATCCCTAAAACCGCAAATGTATCCAAACTGGCTATAGTTCGAATCAAGAGTTCTCACTCCGAAATCATCGTAGTACATAGTAATGAGGTTTCAAGTCCACTGAATGACAATTTTGTTTGTGGAACTAAGCCCCTGTTTCAGACCCATTATTTTAAATAATGTGGTTTGTAATAGTAGATTTTTGGAGAATGTGTGATTAAAAAGTAGAGAATTTTCTTTGATTTATATGTAAATTATTTTATTGGTAAAATGTATTGAAGAAAATGAGGTTTTAAATAATGGGTACCAAACATGAGTTAAATAACGAATTTAAAATTTTTATTTTATGAGAAATCTGATATCGATGTCGTTATAATTCAAAAAAAAGAACGATATGTATATTGTTACTTCACATTTGTAATGACATCGAACTCGTTCGGTCCGAAACTACGATTCGATTTTCCCATGCCCTCACCATTGCATCTAACATACTTTAGGGTGACCCAAAACCCTATAAAATTGGTTCATCCAGTTCACATGACAATTGAAATGCAAATAGAGCTTCTTTTGTTCAACTAGATACTTGTTATGCGGTATAAAACCCTAGAAACCACGTATGTGTCCAAATCGGCAATTTCTCTTAGTCCGAATTCAGAGTTCTCCTTTGGAGTCATGAATCATCATAGTACCTAGTAATGAGGTTTCGAGTCGATCGGAGGGTGAATTGGTTTGTAGAACTAAATAACAACATTCGGATCGTTACTTTATGAGGCATCCGATATCAATATCGATGTCGTTATAGCCCAAAACAAAAGAAGAACGACATATAAATCGTTACATTACATTTGTAACGATATCTAATTCATTAAGTCCTGAAACTACGATTCGACTGTCCCCTTCCTCTATCATTACCTCCAATATAGTTAGGGTGACCCTAAAAGTCTATCAAGTTGGTTCATCCAGTTCCCATGAAAAGGGAAATGTAAGCACAGTTACTTATTTTCAATCAAAGAACTGTTACGTGGTATAAATCCCTGAAAACCACAAATGTATCCAAATCAGCGGTAGTTAGAATCGAGACTACTCACTTCGGAATCATCCGAGTACATAGAAATGAGGTTTCAAGTGCACTAAATGACGATTTAGTTTGTGGAACTATGCCCTGTTTCAGACCCATTATATCAAATAATGTAGTTTGTAATAATAGGTTTTTGAAAAATGTGTGATTAAAAAATAGAGAATTTTCTTGGGTTTATGTAGATTATTTTATTGGTAAAATGTATAGTACAAAACGAGTCTTTAAAAAATGAGGTTTTAAATAATGGATACCAAACATGATCTAATTAACGACTTTATGATCGTTATTTTACGAGAAATAAAATGTCGATGTCATTATAGTTCAAAAAAAAAGAAAAGGTAGAGGGATGTGTAAGTTGTTACTTCACATTTGTAGCGACATCGAACTCATTAAGTCCCGAAACTATGATTCGATTATCCCATGGCCCGTCATTGCATCTAACATACTTAGGGTCACCCAAAACCCTATCAAATTGGTTCGTCCAGTTAGCATGAAAGTATAATGAAAAGGAGTTACTTTTTTTCAGTTGGAGAACTATTACGTGGCATAAAACCTTGGAAACCGTGATTGTGTCCAAATCAGCAATTTCCCTTAGTTCAAATTGAGAGTTCTCCTTCAAAATCATCCTAGTACCTAGTAATGAGGTTTTGAGCCAACCGAATGACGAATTGTTTTTTAGAAGTAAATAATGACATTGGAATCATTACTCTATGAGGTGTCTGATATTGATGTCATCATATTCCAAAACAAAACAAGAACGACATGTAGATTGTTACTTCACATTTGTAACGATATCTAACTTGTTAAGTCCCAAAACCGTTATTCGACCATCCTCTGCCCCTCCATTGCCTCCGATATACTTAAGGTGACTCAAAAACCCTATCAAGTTGGTTCATCCAGTTTGCATGACAAGGAAAAAGAAAAATGTGTTACTTCCGTTTAGCTAGAGAATTGTTACGCGGTATAAAACCCTGAAAACCAAGAATGTGTCCAAACAGATGGTTTCCTTAGTCTGAATCGAGAGGTCTCACTCTGAATCATCCTAGTACCTAGTAATGAGGTTTCGGGTCGACCGAATGACGATTTAGTTTGTGGATCAAAATAACGACATTGGGATCATTACTTTACGAGCCATCCTATATCGATATCATTATAGTACAAAAAAAGAATAAGAACGACATTTGAATTGTTACTTCACATTTTTAACGATATCTAACTCATTATAATTTTGAAATCAAGGGCTCTTGTGCTTGTAACTATATTTATCATGTTAAGCCTGAGAGCCCATGGAAATATTGACTTGAAATAACGATATTTAAGTTGTTACAATTATAAATAGTGAGATATAGAAGCGTAATAACGATATGAAAGTCGATATTTAAGTTGTTACAATTATAAATAGTGAGATATAGAAGCTTAATAACGATATGAAAGTCGTTATGATAATAATGACATTGAAATCGTTCTACTACCTATGGTGTATCTAAAATGTACAGATGTGTAACAACAATATTGAAGTCTTTATGATGACAATAATGAGATGGCAACTTAAATAGTGTGTGGCCAGAATGTACTAAAGTGTAATAACAATATCGAAATCGTTATTATATCAATAACGATATTGAAGTACATGTCACTTATCCAGAGCACATGGATTTCAAATCCAAATATTGAAGTCGTCCCAGCTTCAATGATATTTAAAACATGATCAAAATACAAATCATATCAATATAAAGTGACAATAATATCATTTCAATAACACAAACATAGTAGCACAATGGCTACAAAGTATAATAAATCATTTTTTGCTTTAATTATGCACAAAATAATAAAGCCACAAGTCATGGAACACTATATAGGTACTTGTCTCGTTCAATCCCAAAATAGCGATTCAGTCCGAAAATGACTTTAACATTGTTACAATACCATGAAAGCAGCTACTCTTTAGGAACTATCTCGACTAATAAGAAAATCTGTCCAATCTAACAGCATTCCACTACCATTATCATTGATCACATCATTGTCAGCTCGCACAAAACTTTCCTCCATGTTCATATTTTCAAGCTGTTTTTCATACTCAACTCGTGATAAACATGCATCAACATCACACAATTCTCGATTTTCAATATCCTTTTATGTAAGGGTTATGCATAGAACTGCTTCCCTACAAGCAAAAATAAACAATTTCACGTTGTTATCATAATTCAATGATGGTCGGTGCTTCTGGAGCCTTAGACATTATAGGGACAAGATATATCATCTCGATTTCACAGCCTTGAATCAACATTAACTCCTCTTTCACTTTATCATATAATTCCACATATAAATTGTTCTCGAAACAAGAATAAGCGTTGTTTTTCCTTTTGCATTCTCCACGTAATTCCACGTCCAATCACCTTCAATAGTTTGCTCAAACTCAGCTGGATAGCAAAGTGATATCCATATCATATCCATAATGTCCATAACTGCAATTCAACATAATTTTTTTAAGAAATACAAATACAATATTTTATTATATTCAACTCAGATCAAAGAATACCATACCTAAGCATGTATTTACCAACAAAGTTTTTTTTTTTTTTTACTTCAACGAACGAAAATAAATATAAGAAGAACAAGTTCAGAATAACGAGATAATAACGTCCAAACAACTTCGAAGTCATTATTCACAAATGAACAAGAAAAACACAAATTACAACAAGAAGAGATGGTCCACGTAGGAGAAAGAAAATAGTTAAACTACGTTAAAATTAAAAAAATACATTCTATTCTTCTCCAAATACTCCATATCAATGTTATAAAATTTATTTTCTAACCTCAATAGATTCATTACTCAAAAGAATTACAATGTAAATCTCAAGATTTCTTCATAGTATAGTCTGCATTGCATGAAGAAGAAAAGAATACCATCATGAGAAGAGTCGTCCACAAGAAGGATACCCATGTGTTGTGAGGAAGGAGAGATGAATTAAGTCTACGTTTTGTTTTGAACATTTAAATTGTAGTCAAATTGGGGGCAATATGATCTTTTAACACTGAAGGATATTTTAGTCATAGGTTATATCATTTATTCATTTTCTTGCGACACAGGGCCTTCTAACCAAATAAAAATGATGCAAGTCTTTTTATATGAATGTTTTGTTTGACCATCCCTTTTAAATGAATTTCCCTTAAAAATATTGATATAAACATGTCAAGGGACCAAAAAATTCATAATGCTATCAGCATAACAAAATATTAAAAATTAAATAAATAAAGGGGCCAAAGGGTTCATAATGCTCTCAACATAACCAAATATTATATGTAAGGAAAAAAAAGTTTAAAAAAAATATTATAAAAAAGGGTAAATAGCACAAAATGTCTTTAACATTTGTATGCCTTGCGAAAGTCGTCTATAACCTTTTCGTTTTGACATTTATACTCTCAAAATTACATTTATTTGCGGAAATCATCCTTACGTCAAATACTTCAAAATCCACAGTTAAAAAATGGGTAATTGGCACATCATCTCTAACGCTTACATGCTTTATGGAATATATTACTATCATTTAATTTTAGTGCAGGACATTCCTAAATCAATAAAACCTTGTTAAATACATCATTTTCATTATTTTTCTTATAAAATGACAAATTCACCTTCCATCTTTAAACAAAAAAAAGAGGTAAAAACTAATTGCACCACAACTTCAAATTTTTCAAAAAGTGCAAATGAGTCATAATTGAACAATTACAAATTAGTTTTGCACAAAACTCATTATCATCTATTTAAATAAAATGACAAACGTATATTCCCTGTTTATATTAGTAAAGAAAAGAAAAGTAGAACTTGACATTTCATCTTTATTTCAACATTTCTTGTAGAGTCGGTCCTTCCCTTTGCAAAATATTCACATTGTTTGTCAAATCTTCTATATCGTTTCAACTTTGACATTTAGATAATCCAATCGACCTTTTTTTTTTGGCACAAAACTCATATAATCTATTTTTCCAATTGTAAAATAACTATTTTACCATCATTTTATATAATCATGCCTTGATTATTTTACATTTTTTTACATAAAGTTTTTCTATTTCGAAATATAAAAATTTAAATAAAATAATAAATGTATGTTCACTTTTTAAAAGGGCAAATTTGTCATTTTACAATTGAGAAAATAGATGACATAAGTTTTGCGCAAAAAAAAAAATCGATTAGATGGTCCAAATGTCAAAGTTGAAGCAATATAGACTATTTGAGCAATGAAGAGAAATAATGAAGATGTTAAGTTCTTTTCATTTTTATTTTAAGAAAGGGTAAATTTATCATCTTATAAGGTAAAATGATGTATTTATCCACGTTTGAATAATTACTGAATGTTTTGCGTCAAATTAGGAAAGAGATTTTATACATAGCATATAAGCGTTAAGAATGTAATATGTCGATTACTTAAAGTATGTAAACGATAAAAATGTAATTTTGCGTTTGATTGCGATGGTAAAAAATTGATAGAAAGAAAATATTTTTCAAAGAAATAATTTTGCTTGAAAATCATTTTCATGAAAAATCAATTAAAAATATTTGATTAGTATAATTTACTAGGTGAAAAAAGTGTAGAATTTTTCAAGTTGCGTTATTTAATTGACATTATTTTTCATGAAAAATAAAGTAAATTTTTAATATTTTAATAAAAAAAAATGTTGAACTTTTTCAACACATTTGCAACTAATAATAGTAATGTTATTTTTTGAAAAAAAAAAATCAATTAACAACAACAAAATCGATCGAACGCTGCGAAAAACATTTTTCATGTAACGTGGAAATAATTTTCTCACCCCAAAGGTTAAGAAAATCTTTCCCACCTTTTGAAAGGAAATGAGTGTGTGGCCAAGGGAGGGAGAAAAAATTTTCCAAATTAAATTTTCCCAATTAAACACAAGAATTTGGAAAAGGTGAAATTTTTTTTCTTTTTCCATGAAAAAAAAGATCAATCAAACAGAGCCTAATATGTCAATTACACTTTTTTTTTTAAAGGTAAAAATTAATGATATTTGACGGAATGGTGAATTTCACAAAGAAATGTGATTTTAAGGGTGTAAACATAAAAAATGAAAGGTCAAGGACGTTTAATGTTATATACCCTAAAAATAAAATAAAAAATAAAAAAAGTATAGTGTATCTAATTGAAACTATTCAAACTTCCCTGCCTCTATTGTGTTCAAAAGATGGACTGCAAATTCACAGGAAGTCTCTCTCTTTGTACTTATAAAATACAACAAAAAAAAAAAGTACAGCAACTCGGAAACACTAACTAAAAGCAAAAAGTTACGAATTACTTTCAATCTACACTATCTACAGCCCCGTACTTGCCTAATAAATGAACCTCAGCCACCAATCTTGTAACACCATTTACCATGGACCTGTCTGAGTCCGTCTCAGGCATCGTCTTTTACCTCCATGCTGTTGGTTCATCATCTCCCGAACCTGCCATCATCAAATGTAACTAATGACAATTTGTTTTACTCCTCAAATGATGCACCATGTATAGTTCACCATATTACAAAACACACGAACATATATTCACAGCCCAGTACACACATTTGCCTGAACTACATTCAGTACGTGGTTCCGATTTTATGATAGTCCGAGACAAGCGCCATGATGGAAAAACTCTGATCCAGTTAAGCAAGGCCGATACTAAAATAAAAAAATAAGGCATCACCATCATGTATGCCATCACACATTTACACCTACCATGTAAGGTCAAACTATGAAAACGAGCCCAACCCTGCTTAAACTTTTGTGAAACGGTTGTGCCCAGAGTCGAGCAGAGCAAATAAGAGTTCCCCCTTTCAATCAATCAAGAAACAATCAACTGTACTGCAAACAGACCAGGAATACTTTCATTCAAAGGATTTTCAGTTTCGTAATCCATTTATAAACGGTTATATATAAATAGTGACGTAACAACATTTTATTTGCCCTTTTTTTGAAAATAAGAAATGATGGGCGAAAATATATGACCAGCCAAAACTGTTGACCATTCAAAAAAAAAAAAGTCTAATGAAATGATGTCACGTGACCGTATATACAATATTTAGAAACGAACTTTTACCAAACAAAGGCTTTAATAATGATTAGATGATTCTAGAAATTGGAAATTGGAAATAACTTTTACCAGTTACTCTTTTTGAAAATGTGATTTTTGTAAGTTGACCAGAATTACGTTAAACATTACCTAAAATAAAGTGATGAATTATCATATAATTGCAGAAGACGTGGGATCAACGCCAACTGATGCAGGAACAACAGATAAATTGTTTATTGCAATTGAAATTCAAATACAGTAACAGTAAAAGCATAAAAGCATAAATAGAAGTAAACTTCCTGCACCTTCGATTGTTAACTAGAAACCGCATTCATCAGAAGCAACAGAAGGATTGATATGATGAAAATTAGCATAGATGTAAATAATGCTTCAACAGTCCATTGAAAATGATGCCAAATGCAAGAAAAAGAAGTATCAGAACAGTTTGAGAAAAGACAGAATTCTCAAAGAGCAAGGACACTAATTCACGAATTATTGGACACTACAAAGTTTACAACTTAATTTCGGAACATTTAGCTTGAGAGAAGACATGAATGTGGATTAGTTGGAACACAAAAGAATATAATATTTATGAAAGAACAAAAATTGGATCATGCAACAATTAGAATATGGATTACTCAAGGTCAATGCAGTTCACCAACACCAACACCAACACCAACACCCCATGTCATGACATCAGACAATTAGTAGCAAATTTCTGAACAGCCTAAGCACAAAACTGTAGAATTAAATAGGTGGAATAATAATGATAGATATTTATCTGCAGGGTGTTACCGTGTTATTTTAGTTTGATGTTTTTAACTTGCGAATATTTCATCCTATTAGACAATGTATTTCTCTATTTAAAAATCCTAGCGTTTACGAGGTTGCTTGTTAAGTCTACTTACGCCCATAAATGGATAAAATTAACTAGTGAACACTGAAATTTAATCAGGTTACTACTTTACCCAATTTTGAAATGTTCATGATCACCCACCTAACATTTCACGAAATTACTTGTCAACCAATATTTAACAGAACATCCCACGTGGCAAGAAAAATTCAATCATTGCATGTGATAGTGTTAATTCCCGTCCAGTCATCAAATTGCATCAGATGCCACAGTTGAGATTTGATGACTGGACGTGAAGTTCGTAAAATCAAATTGTATCACATGTCACGGTTCAAATATTGGCGTGTTTAGCTGCAATTTGATGACTAGACGAGAATTAATATTATCACATGCCACATCTGAGATTTTCTATCCACGTAGAACATTCATTCAAGAATTAGAGACTGCTAGACGTTGGATAATGGACGGATTAATTCGTGAAAAATTGAGTGGGCTTTCAGAAATCTTTCAAAATTGAAGTCCAATGACCGTTAGTTGATTTTATCCACCCATGAATATGCTTGCTATGTGATAGTCCTACAACTCTATTTATTATTAGTGCAATTTATTAATGAGTTGCATGAACTTTTGTTGCTTGGAGATCCTTTACAATACTTGATTCGAACGAGAGGTTGCCCCCTTTGGTCAGATCATATTCTTGGTGATGATTTGCAGAGTCAGTTGATGTCATATGTTCAATTCAGGTATTTGATTCATTATAAAGACCGTCCTCCTTGGTATGAGTTCAGCATATACTATTATCCAAGGTTCAGTACTTGAATTTGATCAAGACAAAAGATCTGCCTCCTTGGAGTATGAAGATCCATCTTAACTCGTCAGAGTCAAGTTCTCCCAGCCGAGGAGAAAGATGGAGATCAAGATATTACCAACTCGACAGGGTCGAGTTTTGTCCCACCTCGGAGAATTGATGCGGACATCCTTTTGTTGATTTCTGGACTTTAGTTATGTTTTATGTTTATTGGGCATATATTTGGGCTGGCCAAAGCCCATTGACATTTAGGTTTATTTTACTATTTATATGGTTGTAATTGATAGTGAAAACTTAGATTATGATGAATGAAATAGTATTTTGTGGCTTCTCTCACCTTGCCTCCCTCGTTCTCTTCCTCACTCTCCCCTCACCTTCTCTTCTTCTCTCTTAATTTCTTCTTCTCAACTGATTCTACATCAGATTTACAATGGCAAATCACTTGAATTAAGGTTGGTAATATGCATTATGTTGTTCTCGGTGCCGTCAAATCTATAATGAATTTCGATTATAAAGGAGAAAAAAGCTATTCTAAATAAGGTCACAAAGTCAATAAACAAATAAACCAATATTACTGAAATCGGAAATACAAGAAAACTCTTTGCATTTGCACCTCGTATAAACCTTAACCATTGCAACAGAACATGTTGATTCACGTCCCCAATGATCATTAGATTCATTACAACAAAAGAAGAGTAAGAATTTTGCCTTTACTACGAGAATTTTTGGATAAGATTAAACTTTATAACATATAATTCCTTTTCTTGGTCAAAATAGGAAATCGCTTACTTCTAAAATAAGTTGGGGCCTCTTTAGATGACTTATCAGAAGTCATAAGCTGTTTTTGACTTCAAATGATTTTTTAAAAGTGCTTCCACCAGTTAGAAGAGCTTTTAGATAAAGCTAGCCCAATGTGACTCTCTCCAAAAACACTTCCAGAATAGGAAGTTTTAATCAAGGTAACTTTTTCAAGAAACTCTTCTGCTAGAAGCAAAAGTTGAAGCAAAAGACAAACGAGCCTGAAGTTCTTTACTTGGAAGGAAAAGGCAACGTATCCAAACAAATTTGTTCATTAAGTCACTTCAACTTCTAATTTCTTTAAGCTAGTCTGAACATGCTTTCTGTGAAAAGGATGTAGAAGATTAGTTAAAAGCAATGAGTTCTATCTTAACCCAATATAGAAATTAAACAATTGTACAGGCCAAAAATGCTTCATCAAATACCATGAGTTGTTTTTTTTCTAAAGAAAAAAATTGAGGGTGACATGTACCTTATTCCTCTGCATTTCCATGATTCCTGCCTGCAGAAAAGAAAACCAGCAAATGGTGTAAATCAGATTTAATTTAATAAGAATAAGAAGATACATAAATGTAAACCGAGAGAAATCACATTAACGCCTACCAGTTTCTTCTGCAACTCTTGGTTTTCTTCCTTCAGTTTTGCAACTTCTGCTTCCAACTCCATAGTAAACGCCTAAAAAACACCAAACAGAAAATTGTTTAATGGAAGTTAAATATGTGTTTTAAACGATAACATAATTGACTTATTACTAGAAACTTACGTCTGTGAAACATGTTAACTTTGTGTACCAATTGCAGGAGTAATTCAAATTATTATTGTTTCTTAAAGCACATACTACATTACCTTGTAGCAAATGGAAGCTTTAAACTTCTCATGACGTTTATTCATCTCTTGACACATTAGATCGCTATCATATTACCATTCTGCTGCATAAGATATCTTCTTTTTGTAATGTTTGAGGATTGCAACATGACAAAAGCAGAATGTCAATGATAATCAGATTCCGTAAAGGGGCAAGTAAATAGTCATTTTATCTTAACCTAGCAATTTACTTATTTTCTTAACTTATTTTGTAATTAGATTTATCTCTGTCATTCTCAGTAAGCGGCAGACGCACGTGTCCAATTGGCAATTTGTATTCTAATTTTCATGGAAACGACAAACTGAACCAGCTAATGTTTCAGCTTCTGGAAGCTCCAGTAGAGCAATTAAGAAACCTCTGCTTGATACCACGTCTATCTACTTGTCAAGAGAAATGGGAAAAAAGAAAAGATAAGTTGCACATGCCAAATTGTACATTCAATAATTGTCCCGTTACCACCACATAATTATAGAGACGGTAAAGTGCCAATAATGGATTTTCAGAGATTTTCATTAGATTTCCTGTTAAATCTTGTATTCAGAATTCTAAGCCCTCTATTTAAACATGATCATCAAAACACACATGTACACGTCATAACAGCTTCATATTTAAATTTGAAAATATAAACCTAATTCTTGTACAAAAACTTAGTTATTTACCTGCTTTCGAGCCCTCGATCTTGCAGCTGACTCTCTGTTCTTGATCATTCTCTTCTGCCGCCTTTCAACAACCTTCTCCAAAGCACCGCTTCTCCTACCCCGTAAGCCACCATTAAACATATATGGTACTGGTGACAATGAAGACGCGTCTCCATTACTCTTCGCAAGCCCATCTGATGAAACGACTGGAGATCCCGTTGCAACTCCTCCTACCCGTGATCCTAAACCAACGATTCCCAATCCTCTACTCTGCAGCTTTGTACTTTGGACCAAATTATTATTCATTCCCAAATCAGAAACCCTACCAATTCCACCCCTAACTGTGGGACTATCGAATTGATCACCATTTGATGGACACAAGGGAGACCTACAAGGCAAAACAGGTTGCTTGGGAAGAATTTTCTGTTGCTGCAGAGGTTGCGGTTGCAGCTGTTGTTGACTCTGTTGTGAATGTGCAATAGATCTCACACCATTTACATTCAACGGTAAATTATTTGATTGCATGCCTATTTCATTATTATTTTCCTTAATTATGCTATCCATCACCCCCACATTCCCATCTGCATTTCGATATCCAAATCCTTGAACAAGATTATTCCCCGTGAATGCCATGTTACCAAAAAATCCAATATCATTAGGCTTTCCAGCCAACTGAATATCTTCCCTCACAACCCCAGCTCTCGTCAAGAAATCCTCAAGTGTGATCTCGCCCAGAGTTGGTTCTCTCTGAGGCACTGTTCTCAATACATCAACACCACCACTCCCATCCTTCCCGACACCATATTCCTTTGATATATCCTTCCAAACCTCATCAACCGTCTTTTGACTCATTGTACGCGGCAGTGTCAATGAACCCTGCCTCTGCAAATTGCCACCCCCTTCTTGGCCAACGCCTCCATTACTGCACCCCATAGCTTGATTCTCCTCAGCACTCCAAATGTTTTTTAGCAATTCATCCATGTTCATTGAACCGACTTTACCAAAACTCCCCATGTTACTCTGAAACTCATCAAATGTCAGTGAATATATTGATGGCTGCCGCGTTAAAGAAAAACTATTAGGCAGCCTTCCACCACCAATGTCTTCATCCATCGAATCATTTCCCAAATTCTTGAAGTTTAAATTACTCCCCATTTCAATCAAACAAGCATATAACGACGACTCAAGATTAAAGCCAACTGTTTTATGCAATCAACGAAATAAGTCAGATCAACAGAGTCTCCTGTCACAATCTCTCCCTCTTTGTAAATATATACCTATAGAATGTATTCTATATACCATATTAAGAACATTTACAAGATAAAAATGCGAAAAGAGTTCAAAAATATCACAGATATGTACCCAAATTACACATAACCTGCCCAGAAATTCAAGACTAGTTTTCGACAAGCCAATTACAATTTCAACCCAAAAATTGTAAAAGAACATAATTAAAAAGTAAAACGCAAACGAATCCACATGAACATCTAGATCAGAGAAAAGACACAATGAAAAAGTGTTCAAAAAATATCAAGGAGGTAAGAAAAAGCCGACCGTCCAAATTTAGAAATGGTAAAGAAAACGTGCAACATGATATTTATTGATAATAAAACCCGAATTTTCTTTAAAAAAAAAAACAAAAAAAAAAACAAAAAAACAAAATATACCTGAATTTTCCTTTTTTCTTCTTCTTTCTAAATTTTTTCCCTTTCTGGAGTTCCGTGTCCAAATGGTGTCGTTGAGAATTGGTGTGAGGGGTGAGAGGCTATAATGAGTGCTGTGGGACCAGTTTCTGAGGCGTGGACCAATAGAAGTAAGAGGGTTTGGTTTGACATTGAGCCAATAGGATTGATATAAGTGGGTTGATCTACTCCCTCCACGCATTCAGTAATGGGCGGTTCAGATCTGAGAATTGGTGGGTTCACTTCTTCTGTCGTAATTTTCAGTTTCAACTTTGGATTATGCTGGACGTACAATTAGGATGATAAACACGATGATAATAATTCCATTATATATATAATACAAAAAAATTTATGTATAATTAATATGTTGCCCTTTTAATTATAATTTTTTTAGTTTTTTTAATTATAGGTAAAGTGTCTAAATTTAAAATATATTTGATTTGATATTACCATAAACTATGTAAAATCTATTATTATACTCTAAAGTCTTTTCTACTATAATTATATTTAATTTAATTCTTCAATTTTTCTTCTAAGGCTACGTTTTGAAATCCTTATTTTCCCTAGAAAAATAAGTGGTTTCCACCATTTTTCCTTCTTGCCATATTATAATTTAACATGAGAATTGTTTTCTAGGATTTGATTCCAAGTGCCTCTTTTCCCTCTAAATGAGAAAACGGTTATGCTATTCGTACAGATAATTATACAAATAGGTATACAGATAGCCTAATAAGGATAAAATAGTAAATAGTATCTAGACAATTTTACCCTTGTTATCAATTTTGAAAGGTTTGTCCTCTATTTAATCTATTTCTTATATTTTCGACTTGAAATTCTAATGATTCTATCCTTTTTCCAAAGGCTTTTTATCTCCTGGATATGTTTTATAATTGTTTTCCAAATGCATAATCTCAATTTTTATTTCATTTAATCTTTTTCTAATAATTTCAATTTCTCTTTCAATAGTTAATCCAGACATTATGATAAACTGATTTTATCTTGTATTATCTTGAATCTTATTATACAAATCCATTTTACGATCATCTATATTAGAATAATCTATCATAAGTTGATCATAATTTTCTAAGAGTATATAATATTCTTGAAACGATTCATCCATATTTTTTTAAAAGAGATACGATTTCATTCATTTTTTCTAATATTTTTCTTAAAAAATTATTTAATCCTTCAATAGTATATCCTGGCATTTTAACGTAAAACTGTATATTTGCAAATAGATATAAAATTATAGTTTATAAAATTTCAAGTAATTTTTCAAATTCAATAAATGTCTAAGAATTGATAATATATATATCAGTCATGATATATTTACTTAGTTCAAATAGTATATTATATTTTGAAATGTATTTCCTTTTTTCTAATTTATCAATTATATATCTTGAATATCTAGTATTACTATAGATCATACAGTTTATCTAGCAAAGTTTTCTATCAATTTTTTTTTAAAACTTTTTAATATTTCTTGAGATGCATAAAGTTATTCTTGATATCCTATCTTATCAATTCTTTTTAACGTTGTATGGACATCTATTAGATCTGAATTTTTCATGATATAATTCCTTTCATTCATGATTATCTCAAATTGTTAAAAATTGGTAAAGAAAGATTCATTTCTTCCATCACTATCATAATCTAATATGTGATCATAATCATTATCACTATCGAATACATTTCTAAATACAATTCATTATTTATTTCAGTATTATCACTATCAAGCCAAAAGTAAATAATTGATTTTGTAATTTCTAATCAAAGTAATTCCTTTAATTTAGGAAAAATACCTAATAAACATGGCATATAAATATGATATAACTTTTTTTTATTTCATTATTAGGTCTAGTAAATTGTTTATACACAAATAATGGTTCAATTATTCCGTGATATCCATCTCTATAAGGACTGATTTGATAATTAAACTTAATAATCCTAAATTCTTCCATAATATCAAATTGTTTCAAAAAGTTATTCTTCCTCTTAATTCCATAAAGATAGATATCCTAATTCCATAAAGGCAGATATATTAAGAATACTAACTTCCCTTCTTGTTCTTTATACCTCTATATTTTCCTTCTGATGTTAGTGAACTTTAGGTGCACAGGATTTTGCTATCATACATTTCAACGGCCTCCTGCCTTCATGGGTTATTAGCCACACCTGACTTCATACATTCACTGTATAACACTTTAATGGAAAATATTTCTGGACAGAGTGTAGGGAGTTTTCATAATAATATATCTTCTTATAAGAAATAGGATTCAAAAGACAAAAATTTATAAACTCATCATATTCTGGTAAATAAATCTGAATTTTATTGATAATATGAGTATTGATACAAGATTGGTAAGAGGGTTTTTTGAAGGACAGAAGATTTCTTTGGCTTTCTCGCAGATTGAGTGCTCAAGTGATCTCATTCTTTTCCTAGCCCATACTTCTATTTATAATACTACATAGGATACAATTTCGTCATTACTTACATCATAGACTTAATAATCAGACTCAATAATTTACATTTTATGTTATATCATAGGGACATATATCCCTCCATTATTTCAATCTTCACATAGTCCTTACATGATGCTGTCTTGGCATGATTCAAAAAACAAATTCCATTTTATCATTTCCATCTTTCTCGGCATCTCTTTTCCAAAAGCAGATTCCAACTGTCCATCATTTTTGTTGGCATGCAGGGCAATTCCTGGCAATGCACGCTTCTTATAAAGTTGTAACGCTTCCATTGATCTGATATCTGTCAAACTTATTGATATATTCTTTCAAAATGGTGAATTTTTCCTTTCCTCCATTAGCGACAAGGGTCCATTCTTCATATTGACATAGGCATCAATTTTTTCTCATACAAATTTTTTGCAATGTTATAAATGACTTTAATTCCTAACACCCTACGGGATCGGAACCATGATCTTGTAATGTTTGGTATAGGCTGGTATTTTTCTCGACTTCAATTCTGAAATTTCTTGCAACATATCCAATTGTGATAATGTGTTCAGTAGGATAGTATACCCTTCCATCAACTTCTTGGCTAATCAAATACAATTTTAAGTAGATTGATCTTCTTTAGACAAATTTTGAAATCTCCCCCTTTAATAAGTCATCAAATGTTTCAATCAATTTTAAGTAGATTGATCTTCTTTAGACAAATTTTGAAATCTCCCCCTTTAATAAGTCATCAAATGTTTCAATTTCTTTTAAATCTTTTCCAGGATAGATCAAATCCAGAAATCCATTATTCTCTGCCATTTTTGTCATGCTAGGATCACCTCCCTTGGTAACAATCAATCGTGGGTAAACATGGTCTCCAGATGTAATGAAGTAACAGTCGCAATCTTGAAGTTCATATATAATTTGGCAAACTTTTTTATAATTGTCCTCTCGATAAAAAAGGGAGGAATCATCTTCCTCCTCAGTTTGGATTTTAATCACTTTGGTATATTCATCTTTGACATTTATTGTCAATTTTCTTGGACTGGTTTCATTTATGACCACCTTCTTTGGGCTCGGACTTGGTTCATCCCTTTTTATTTTTGGTCCACCACCGCTTTCAGAAGATGTACATGTTTGTATTGTACATGTTAGCACGATAATTAGAACCTCAATATATAAGACTTCTGAAAATGTTATCCATTTTTCTTTGATACATTTGTAGTGCATATTTTAAACCAAATGGCATAACCATCCATTCATACTTACCTTGGGTTGTACTAAATGCTGTATATTGAATACTATCTTCTTCTATTTTAACTTGTCAAAATCCTGATTTACAATCAAATTTAGAATAATATTATTTTCGTTTTGCAGGGTTTATTAACAATTTTTTATTAGGTAAAAAGTATACATCAAACTTAGTATATTTGTTTAGTTCTTTATAATTTATAACAATTCTAGCATTTCCTCTTAATTGTTCAGAATGTTTCATTACCATATGTTTGGACTGCTATGGGGCCCATTATTAGGTCTGATAAGTTTTTGACCAAGTAATTCTTTTATCTGAGTTTTAAATTCTTGTGTATCTTGTATGGTATATATCATTGGTCTAACTCTTATAATAATATTTTCTGTTAATTATATTTTGGCTCTAGGATGATATGATTTCCAAAATGATAATGAATTTTCTCCATAAACATTTTCTAATTGTTCTATGATTTTCTCTTTACTCATTTCTATCCTAGTTTTTAGAACTTTTTTTATATCTTATGTTTTTATTTTTTATATCATTCTGTGTAATTGGCTTTTTCTCCTATTTATCACCACGCTGGGTTGGCTGAAATCTATAATGTCTGAATTCTCTAAATATTTTTAATAAATGTGCACATGGTGTTTGTAACATTATCATATAATTATTTTGTTTATAATATTGAAATTGTTGGATAAAGTCATTTCCTAATAATATGTTTCAATAATTGTAACTTGTATATACACAACTAATGGAAAGCTTATCTGATTATTCATTCAGCTTTTCTGCATAATATTGTTTGGCTGTTATGAGTTATATATTATCCTTCTCTTTTTATACTGTAATCTTCTAATTCATTTAAGAAACTCATTCCTAATAATATATGAGGTCCTATGTCCATATTGTCGTCTATGTAATATGGTACTAAAAGGTTAATTCCTCCTATTGTTATTGGTACCTTAACTTCTAATTCTGTAGTATGTAGTTAGTTATCCATCAAAATTAATATATCTATATGATTCGGTTCTATGGGTTATTAATCATTTGTTTTTATTTGAAGTTATATGACATTCACTAGCTCCTGTATCTATTAATATGTTTGATCCTTTTATATGTTCTTTTCCATTCTCCTTCTATTTTCATATTTCCAACATTTTTATGAAGTTTTATTTCTCTTGTATTACTGGTCTCTCATATTTGTCTTCTATTAGGTAGACTTAAACTTCTTGATCTTCTGATTAATCTTTCATCTTCAAATGTTATTCTATTATTAGGTATTCTTCGTCCCTTAATTTTATTATTTCAGGTTTATTTTTTATTATACAAAGTTAATAATTTTCTGGAATTAAATTTATCTATTTGTTTGGTTCTACAATTTTACTAATATCTTTGCATTCTTTATGGACTTTAATATATGGTTTTTTAGAGTAGATGTTTCCATAATTAGAATTAGTAAATGTGTATAATGTTCTATATTCTATAGTCATAATTTGATCTCCTGGTTGCATTATGTTGTCTCTGTGTAGTTTGAAATGTAGTCCTAAAACTTAATTGAAATTTTTATCTTTTAATAAGACACAGTATTTGGGGTAACATGTAAATATTAGTTTTTGATATGCAAGGTTTCCTTCTATAATTCCTAGATGACTATCTCTTTTATTATTCTTCCATCATGTAAACTTATAATCAAAGGTGAATATATTCCTTCTCTGAATAAGGATTTAAACATTATTTGTATTCCTGCAATATAAACAAATTGAATCTTTTCAATTTGTTTTTCATTAATCTTTGTTAATAATTCTGTAACTGTATTTTTTATTAAAAGATTTAATTTATGTGTTCCTTGAGTTGTTCTAACATCTATTTTTTTTTCAATTTTATGATACTCATTTGTTTTTATCTTTTCTCTTCTCCATATTCTGTCTAAAATTTCCCATTTTCTAACTTTTAAGTCTAAGGATAATTTTTGTATTTTCTTAAATTTATTATTGTCAAATGTTACTTTCAATCCATAACCATCTATTCCTTCATATTCTCGTATATCTATCTTATTGTTTTCTATTTCTTCTATTTCTTTATTCGGATTCTGATTCATTACTCTCTGAATCTGTTTCACTTATGTAAACTTCTTGATCATAATATTCTTCAATATCAGATATTTCACTTAGTTCACTTGCTATTTCTAAATATTCTTCTTTTTGTAATATTTTAACTTTTTTCTTGGTACAATCAGGGCTTATATGTCTTATTTCTCCACAATTTCATCATTTATATTGACTTTTATCCTTTTTATAAGGTTTATTTTTATGTTTTTTTATTTAGATTATATCTTCTTTTATAATATCTTCTTCTAGGTTTTATATATTTGATGCGTGTCGTGATGCACCAAAATAATAAATAAATTCCTTGTTCACTATTACTAAGAATGTAGCAATGGAAGCAAGAGTCGATCCCACAAGGAACGGGAACTAACTTAGTGTCATGTCAATTAGAATCGTAAAGGGGGGTTTTGTTTTGAGTTGTTTGTAAATGATTTAACTAATAAAATAAAGCAATTAAAATGGTTGGAATAAATATCAAATGTTGACGAGTCCTAGTTCTCAGGTTCAGTTGTATTCTATCACAATGTTATCACTTTCCAAGTAACGCGAGTTCAATTTCTTCTTTGATTTAACACCCGTAAATAGTTAATAAGCTCTAACTATTCCTATTCTCCCTAATTGCATTTAATTAGAATAACCTCTCTAATCAAACATTAGCCATTGAATAACCTAAAACGAGCTCTTTATAAATTTGTCATAAAAAGACACTTATCCAATTTAACTGCATGTTGAGAAATCCATCAGATTCTCTACATGAGCTTAAGGGTTGAAACATGGTTGTATTGACTCCTTTTATTTGATAAGATCCAACTGGTAGCTTAATATTTTCTATTATTTGTTTCTCAAATTTTATTTTTGGGAATTCTGTCATTAAATTCTTCCTCTAGTATACTCAATTTCTAGTCTTAGTTTTGTCTCATATTTTACTTCTTTATATATCATTATATTATATTCACGAAATTCTTCAATTGGTTTTAACATTCACGTCCTATTATATGTTCTATAATATTTTGTATAGTCTTTTATTTGTCCTGTTTTTCCATATATCTCTTTTTAGCTTTTTCTTTATTTTCTAAAATTATCTGTATTCTAGGTAATTGTTTTAAGATTATATTAAAATATTCTCTCTTTTTCTCTAATAATTTTAGTCTTAGGAATCCTTTCCTTTTTATGTTTCTTTCTTCTATCATCTGGTTTATTAAATTTTCTCTTTGTACCATTATTATTAAATCTATTTTTTTATTTGTTGCCATATCTAAATATTTAATTAGTTGAGGATTTGCTTTATGATATTCCATATTCTTCTGTGATGTCTCTTTGTACTAATTCTTCTATAATGTCATTCTCTATTAAATCTAATATTTCACTTATTACAAAATCTTCTTTTATTATATTGAAATTTATTAGATCATATATTTCTCTTCTTATTTCTTCATTTAAATTCTTTAAAGTTCTTAAGATTTCTATTTTATGATTATCAGGTAATATTAATGTTGGGGTAATTATAAATTCTGGTGTATGTATTTTGTATTTATTTTTATATTTTGTCATATATTATTTATCTTTTAGATCTGCCATATGGCTTTGATACCAAATTGAAGGGGAGCTACTATGAGTGAATAAAAATCAAATAAAATCTTTATCATGTAAACCTTTATCATGAAATTTTTCTATATTTTATAGTTTGAAATGTATAGCTTCAAGGACTTGGTATATAAATTTTATGAAAAAGGGGTATTTTGGTAAAAAAAAATTCTTTCTATATGCTAATCTATATGTCTATTGGTACAAATAGACTTTTCCATGAGGAAAATGAATTCCAGCCATATACTTGGTTTTTATTTTCCATGTTACATGGAAAATGAATTTCGTCGCGTTTGATCTGTTTTGTTGTTGTTAATTGATTTTTTTTTTTCAAAAAATAACATTATATTACTAAGTACAAATATATGAAAAAAATTAAAAAAGAAATTATTAAAACATATAAATTTTATTTTATTTGTCTTGGAAAATAATGACAATCAAACAACAAAAGTTGAAAATTCCCCAATTTTTCCACCTAGAAAATTAAATCAATCAAACACATTAACTTCTAATTCTCAAGAATTCAATTTCCTAAAATTCATTTTCTTTCCACTCAAATTCTACCATCTCTATCAAACGCAGCCTAATTCTCTAATCAATTTATCTCTATCTATGATAATTCTTTCAAGTACTAAAATATCTGTATTTGGATAATTTTTAATTGTTAAATCTAATAATTTATAATGTCTTCCTAAATCTTTTCTTATGTATTCTATTTGTATATTTATTTCTCTATTTAGATCTTTAAATTCGTCAAGGATTACTGAGCATGGATTAATCAAAGGAGATATTGAATTCATAAATTATGAAACTTAAATAGTTAATTAACTCTATTTCTTAAACTCTGAACCCTGGAATTTAATAATTCTATTCTTTCCTGAAGACTTCTTATATCTTCTGAATATATCCTATTATTTCTAATTATTTCTAATTATTTCTTCTAATCTTCTTTTAATATTTCAATTTCTCTTTCAATAGTTAATCTGAGCATGATAAAAACAAATTGTCAGCATATGTAAAAACATGTAAGGAATTTCACAAACAAGATGATAAATTTAACAATATAATTTTTATAACGAGATTTAAACAAAACCAATGATAAAGGAGATATATAATCCACCATAAATAATTAACAATACTTATTTCTATCAATGAGTCTATCATGCTTCTTTATAAATTTTATTTTAAAAGATTTTTTTTACCAAATACTCTTCAGCTATTTATCTAAGTATTAAACACAATTCTATAGAAGATCGTTGCTGCTCGAAGACTCACTCCAATACTTTTCATTTAACACTTAGACAAACATTATGATGTGTTTCGGACCGTCGACAATCGGAGTCATAGCAGGCTTGACGGGAAAATTTAAATATTCAAGCCAAAACAAGAATTCAACTGGTTCTACGAGCTTTGAAGATCAAACCGCGTCAAAAAGAACCAGAAAATTAAGCAGCAGGCCTTTTACGGCCGTAACATTTGGAATTATGTCCGTAACACAGTTATCACAAATTTGAGCAGAACCTTCATTACGGCCGTAAAGAATATGGTCACGGCCGTAAGTCTTAAACAGAAAGTCATTTACGGCCGTAAATGACTTCATCAGGGCCGTAAATCTAATTTCCGGATTTTCGGGGATTTTGATTATTTTTCCGTTATTTGTTTGCCTATTTTAGAATTTTAGTCTAATTAGAATTCTATTTTGAGTAGATTAGCGACTAGGGTTTTATTTTGCTTATTTATACGCTTTTTTCATTCATTGTAATTCAGATTTGATTTTGATATAAACAGTTTTTATTGATGATTCAATAAAAGTTATATGTGGATTCCTATGTTTTTCGAACTTATCAAGAATATTTCTTATGGCGTTCAAATATCGAACTTATCAAATATTTGCTAGAATATTTGTGTCGTTCAAATCAGAGACTTATCAAGGAGATTGGGCGAATCCTTGTGGCGTTTAGAAAGTCGTGGTTCTTTATCCCGCATCGTCGAGCCATCGCGTCGTGAATATCGGGTCATGATTCATCTGTCCAACCACAACCTGAGTTCGGAACTTTTCAGCGTTTCTTCCACGCTTCGAATATCAACATCTGGTATCAAAGCTGGACTCTGCATTCAGATTTTTCTATCCAGTTTGATTTTTATATTTATCATCGAGTCCCATAAAAATCATCCATATCTTATTGAGTGTTTTGTTTTCAGTTTTTGGCGTTCTTCGTGTTCTTAAGTTTCTTGAGTCTTAAATCCAGAAAATCGTTCCAACAAAATTCAAAAGTGTTTTTTTTTGTTCAATTCTTATCCAAATCCTGTTCCGTTCGTTTTGTTGTGTTCGTGTCGAAATTTTGGATTTATTTAAAAAAAATTATTTTATTTTATTTTATTTTATTTTATTTTATTCCAAAAATTCATCCAAAATTCAAAAAAAAAAAAAAAAAAAAAAAGAGTCCATTCAAGAACCACTTTCTTGAATTTCTTGATCATTTGTTTATTGTTCTTTTCCATTCAATTCTACATAAATTCTATAATGTCCAATTTTCAAGAAAAATATTCATCTAGAAGGGGGAACGATAATGATAAAGATCGTATGTGGAGATTTTTGAATGATGCTTTGATGAGGTTGGATAAACTAGATGAAAGGGAGAGAAAATTGAAAAATGGGCGATCTCAAACAAATCGTAGTGATGAGAGTCATTTATAGGCGTGATCCTAAACCTAGGAATGGAATTGGGGTTAAGAGAGGAGCCGAGATTGATCCAAAAGCAATTTTGAAAATTCAAAAAGAAATTTATGAAAAAAGATTGAGGTGTGAACGGGAGGTAGAAAAAAAATATTTGGCTAAATTACAAAGGAAGGAGGAGAAACGAAAGGCGGTAATTAGATGGTTAGAAGATAGTGAAAATCATGTTGAGCCTCAGGATATGAAAGTTGAAAAGAAGGAGGGAGGCTTGAGACATGAATTAGTTGAAGAGACCCCGAACTTCGTGGTAGGAGTTGAAAATGTGGAGTTAGGTGAACAAACTCTAAAATTTGATGAGGAATTAGAAGTTGGGATAGAAGTTCAAAATTTAGGTTTTGAATTGGTAAATCCACATTTGGGTAGCAATGAGGTAGTGCACGAGCGTGGTGATAAAAATGTGGAGATAGGAGATGTGGTTGAATTTGAGAGTAAAAAATTTGAAAAGGTGGTTGAAAATGCAAAGGAAGAACGAGGTGAAGAGGAGGGCCTCGTGGTTCTTAAAGAAGAATTGGAGATGGTGATTAATCATGGATACAAGGATCCATACCTTGTACCTCATGAAACTAACATTCCCCTCCCCGTTCTATTTAATTCTTTCTTGCAGGTTAATGGTACGTGAAAATTTGGGCAACAATACCAATGTCCAAAGGTTTTTCAAATTCAAGTCATTCACGTGACCCCCGTTGCAGAAATTTTTTTGTTGATCATGTGCAATGGCAGGAGAAATTCTCCGTTTGATCCAGGAGGTGAAGTGAAACAACAGGAACAAAGCTATGATTCGGGACGAATCATCCTAAAGAAGGAGGGTATGATGTGTTCCGGACCCTCGACAATCGGAGTCATAGCAGGCTTGATGGGAAAATTTAAATATTCAAGTCAAAACAAGAATTCAATAGGTTTTACGAGCTTTGAAGATCAAACCGTGTCGAAAAGAAACAGAAAATTAAGCCACAGGCCTTTTACGGCCGTAACATTTGGAATTACGTCTGTAACACAGTTATCGCAAATTTGAGCAGAACTTTCATTATGGCCGTAAAGAATATGGTCACGGCCGTAAGTCTTAAACATAAAGTCATTTATGGCCGTAAATGAGTTCATCACGGCTGTAAATCTAATTTTCCGGATATTCAGGGATTTTGATTATTTTTCCGTTTTGAATTATTTGTTTGCCTATTTTAGAATTTTAGTCTAATTAGAATTCTATTTTGAGTAGATTAGCGACTAGGGTTTTATTTTGCTTATTTATACGCTTTTTTCATTCATTGTAATTCAGATTTGATTTTGATATAAACAATTTTTATTGAGGATTCAATAAAAGTTATAGGTGGATTCCTATGTTTTTCGAACTTATCAAGAATATTTCTTGTGGCGTTCAAATATCGAACTTATCAAATATTTGCTAGAATATTTGTGGCGTTCAAATCAGAGACTTATCAAGGAGATTGGGAAAATTCTTGTGGCGTTTAGAAAGTCGTAGTTCTTTATTCCGCATCGTCGAGCCATCGCGTCGTGGATATTGGGTCATGATTCATCTGTCCAACCACAACCTGAGTTCGGAACTTTTCGGCGTTTCTTCCGCGCTTCGAATCTCATCACATTTCAAAGAGGTTCAACACAATCTAGTTTCATTTCCTAACTTTGGATGTACTCTTTTAACGAAAGTTTTATAAAGAATAAACTTATGGACTCATAAATAAATAAAGTATTACTAATTATTTAATGGCTTTATATATATCTGGGTGGAGTTACTCATACCTTTTACTAGTTATTTCTGGATTTGTTTGATGAAATAAAATTTGAACTAATAATGAGAAGAAAGACAATGGATGGAGAATATAGATCTTTATCGCTGAAAATTAATATGATTTTCGGATGCTTACAATGAGGAGAGACTCCTCCTTTTATAGTTTATAAAAGCTAATTAAGAGACAAGATAAGATTCCCTAACTTTTACATGTATGGCTTATATTTAAAGTTCAAAGTTCCGGGTTATACCAAATAGTTCGACCTTATGTGCGGAATAGTAAATATTAAAAGAAACACGTCAATTTTAATAGTTTCTTGATGATTATTCAAACAAGTTCAGTTATCCTAAATTGAATTACTACAATTGCAATAATGAAAACCAATAAACAATCAATACAACAATATGATGACGGAGAAACCCAATGTGGAAAAACTCTGGGATAGCCTGTTACCTCCACTGTAAGCAATTTTGGTTATAGTTAGATTTATCCAGCTTTCCCTACTAGACAACTCAAATCTACCCCAAGATATAGCTACCTCTAGTAGCTTCCAGATCTTGATGCTTCTTGCAAGTAGATACCCCAAGAACTCCCCATTCTTGTTAACTTCCCGCACTTGTAGTCCAAACTTCTTCAACCCCCAGCATCTCTGAAGTTTCACAATTGAAGAAGTAATCCTTATGTCAAAGGATGCGTGTGTTTTAGATTAGGAACAAGTGACATTTTCCTAACTCGGGTTGTTGGACACAAGAAACTAAGATATTCAAACAATGGTGAATTGGTTCTTGGATCATCAAATCAGGGGATCAAAGATTAGATGTGTATATGTTATGACTCTGAAAAATAGACAACAACCCCTATGATTTTCGTGCATATGGCTTAAGTACATATATTATAAAGTGTTTGAGATAGTTTTGGATTGTAGGAAACTTAGAATTCGTAAAACGGAATATATCTAGATTCAACGACCTTCAGTATTTTTATCATATCTTTCTTTTTTGATATTCGATTGAGTCAATTCAAATTGCGTTAGAAATATAGCTCAAAGATATACAATTCTTGTGGAAATAGTATTTTTCAAATTTGGATGTTTGCTATGTGAAAATTGAGTCTCAACCTCTAACTGAAAATTTGGATAATTATCCTTGCTGGATTTGGATTCATCTTTATCTACTAACTGTATCACAAGTCTTCTTGAACACTTCTTTGTTCTTCATGACCCCAAATACTCAACCAAATCAAATATTGTACTTTGACTCTCCAATTCGGACGTTTGCTATGCGAAAATCGAGTCTCAACCTCTGAATGAAAATCTGGATCATTATCCTTGCGGGATTTGGATTCATCTTTAACTTCTAATTGCATCCCAAGTCTTCTTGAACACTTCTTTGTTCTTCTTGACCCCGAATACTGAACTAAATCAAATATCATACTTTGACTCTAATTGAGACTTTATAAATGAGTCCTTTTGTTCGTGGGATTGCCAATTACATCAAAAACCTAACAATCTCCCCCTTTGGCATTCCGTGACAAAACATTATAATAAAGTCAAATTATTAAATAGACAGCGTACACTACCCAAGCTATTCAGTCTCTTATATTCCTTTTTATACTTGCTTCTTAACATCAAAAACTCAAATATCAAGTGTAAAAGCACGTGATACAAGAATATAACAATTAAACACGTAATCATAAATTAAGCATGCTACTTTGAGACGTAATATAAATGTCAATTAAAATCAAAACTCAAATAGCTATGTAATATGGAATGCAAAACAAATTCTCCCTTACTGCAAACTTGGAGTTTTATACAGTAGGATATGTATGTATGTCTCTCCCCAATGACCCCAAAAACTTAGGATTCATGCAAACATAACAAACTTTTTGTTTCCATATTCCATATCCATTTTCTCTCTCTTTTCATACAAATGATGAAGGGTGCAATTTTCAAACCAGTTTTTAGCATAAATATGGAACAATGTAAAAATGATGTAGTTAGCATGTATAAGTATAATCAATGAATACAAACTCTTCCCACATACTTAACCCAAGTTTAAATGGAGTAAATTATATAAGCGACTCATGTATGTAATGTGCCACTAATCCTTTGTAAGTAGGACTCCATCTTAAATTTGTGAGAAAGAACATGCTAATCATCACTGCCGGTAAGCTTATGCTCTTACTTATGAAAGTCAAACCTTAATAATGCAAAGTAGGACATTAAAAATGAAGCTCATTTGCAAATTTATATCAAATTCCTCCTTACTTCAAGCATATTTTTCTATTGAATTTTCAAACTTTATCAAGCTCATTATTTTTTTCATCTTAAGTGCAAGTTCCCCTCATTAGGCAACTAAGATGACCCATGTAGCGAGCTTTCAACCTGTTAACCCAAATCAGTTGACCATAGGCACCAGGTGATGAAGCATCCCTCAAGCTTAATAACTTGAGTCAAATAAGCCCCGACAAAGAACATTAAGAATATGAGCATTTTTATTACAAGGGGATTTATAAGGGCTTAGGTCTACTAAAATTGGTCAATTCATGTTCAAAGTCATCTTACCAACATGAGATTGCCATCCCAAATCTCGCACAGGTGGTTAAGTCCCACTTATAATATCAAAGTGTGTGCAGTGCAGATAGTACATGAAAATACTTATATTAAGTACTTCACAGTAACCTAAGCAAGTAATGAAAAATATGCTAAAGCTCATTAAATAAACCTAAACATGGTTACAACATGCAAGTTTAAGTAAGTTTCACATCATGCTATAAACGTACCCAATTAAAACAAACTGTTTTTGTTGTTTTTCGAATTTCCAATGTTTTTGTGCTTTCCAAAATATTTCAATGTTTTTTTGAATTTTCTAGTGTAGAAAGTATGAGAATGAATCACACAAAAAATAAAAAAAATATTAAAATATCAAGCATACATCAAAAACAAAAACATGCACGTGCCACAACAATTAAAAAAATGCACATACAAAAAATAAAACAACTATCTAAAAATTAGGTAAACAAATAAGATGCATGCAATCATAAATAATCATGATATAAACACATGTATGGATCAAAAATACCCAATTAGTAGGTATTAACACGCTCTTATCCTTAAGAGCAAAGTGACCAATATTTAAAATTCTATGATCACTCTTCTTCACCCTTCCAGTCTAGTAGTAGAAAACTTACTAGACATTTGTGTCACCAATTTGGTCAACATTTTAACTTGATCGGCAAGAAATTTGTCTTGACCAACTGACTCCTGATTATGATTCCTATTAAATCTCATGTTATGCTTTCAGTTCAGGATATGATAACATCTGGGACGTAAGTGACCTAACTCACACAATTAAAATAAGTAGGGACAAACCTCAGACCATTGTTTTTAGAATGCTTACGTCTATTCCTAGGTTGATGAGTTCTAAAATGAGGGTTAGACACATATTTGGGCTGATCACATGTAGGGACAAATGTGGTCTTAGATGTACTAGAAGTGTTCTTATCAAAACCTAGATCATCCATATTTCAAGTAGGCTTCATCATTCCTAGAATGTTTTCTAACTTGTTAGAACTACTAGAAAAGGTATGAAATTGAGCTTTGGAATGTTCAAGTTCGCTCAACGGGTTGCTAATTTGGATTTCTAAATTTCCTTTCTCAACACTCAGCTCACTAGTCTACAACTTGCTATTGGACTCTTCTAGTTTGACCAACAAGTCTTCCTTTTCTAGTTCAACTTTATTCAATTTCTTAAAGGTGACATTACTCACTTTCTTCAATTTAAGGAACTCCTCATCCATTTAAAACACTCCTCCAAACTTTCTCATCTATGGACTTTGAGAAAGCTCTCATTCTAACATTCCAATAAGTATAATTTGAGCCATCAAAGAATGGCGAGACAGATAATAAACTACTCATGTAGACAAAATTAAGGTCAAGATATGAAATTAGGCTTTGATACCAATTGAGAGTTCCGAGTTATCCCAATAGTTCGACCTTATGTGTGGAATAGTCAATGTTAAAACAAACACGTCAATTTTAATAGTTTCTAGATGATTATTCAAACAAGTTCAATTATCCTAAATTAAATTACCACAATTGCAATAATGAAAAGCAAAAAATAATCAACACAACAATATGATGACGGAAAAACCGAACATGGGAAAAACTCCGTGACCAAGCCAGTTACTCCACTATAAGCAATTTCGGCTACAATTAGATTTATCCAGCTTCCCTTACTAGACAACGCAAATCTACCCACTAGTACATACAGACTTATTCGTGTCAGTTGTAAAAGATAATACGCGTCGGTTGTAAAGGCGATATGTATGACACAGACACCTAAAGTCCACTTTATGTGTCGGTTGTAACTTTACAACCGACACCTAAAGTCGGTTTTTTTTTTTTTTTTTGATGTGGTCACTTTTTTTTTTTTACGTGGCCACTGTATGTCATGGCTTGCAATTATATTAACGTGGCCTGCAATGGACCTGGTCGCTGCTGCAGGTCATGACCTTCAATCACTTGAAAGTGGCCTGCAATGACTCAGGTCACTGCAGGTCATGACCTGCAATGACCTATATCACTGCAGGTGCAATCACCTGAACATTCTCCACATACACATAACCAAATATATCGTCATTGAATATATATAATCGACATAGTCGTAATAAAATTAAATAAAAAATAATTATATTTACAAGATTGTTAATTTGTTATACAAATATGTAAATGCAAGTTTGAATGAAAAATATTTACATACACACATCAACGAAGTATTTTACCCATAAGTTTTGAATCTCCACGATTTCCTCCGTTGAGTAGTATTCTTTAAATGCCTACAATCAATTAAAATGAAAAACTACTTATTTGTTAATAAAACATAAAGTTATAATTAAAAAAATTCTCAATTTTCTAACTTATACCTTTTTTAACGACTCGAGTTGAAAATTATCTATGACTATCTCATACATATTTCTCATAATGTAATAGCCACACTTAGAACCCACATGTTGCCGAGGACACTGAAATTCTCAAATTGAAAACGAACATTAATAATCAAACTAAATAAAATATTGAAATAATTCAAGCATCTGTAATAAATTTTAAATTTGTGTTCTCATACATTTATATTTTTCCACGTTGTATTCATTTTTGTCCTAAAACCTTAACATGCCCAATACGTTTTGAAAGCCGTAAAGTTTTAATAAATTATATGAACAAGTTACAAAATAATAATAAGGCTCAAATTTTCTACAGAAATTTTAACAGAGCCTCCCCTATAAATTGAACTTATCCAACCTGTAGAGAGACCCTGCTATAGAAAACTATCACAACTTCTCAACAATCACAACATAAATGCATTAATTTCACCACAACTTCACAATCAATTTCACCACAACTCCACAATCAATTTCACCACAACTCCACAATTACTTCATGAAAATTATCCTAACTTACCCACTTATAAATGAAAACCATGATCAAGGAAATAATTACTTACGTGTTCAATATCGGCTTGATATCAATTTCACGCTTCGATGCAGCAGGTGAATCCAAGAAGTACATTGTATTCTTCTGAGGAGAAATCACTAGCAACATCCAGTGGTTCCTACATATTATGAACGTGTAAATACAACTTTAAACATCATATGAATCAACTTAGGTAAAAAAAAGAGAGAATATCAGTGGTCTTACTCCTGAAAATACAATGTTAGAATGAATTTCTTAGATTGCATTGCCTTCATGGTGTCGGCCATATAAGTTACAACACCATTCACATTTGTTCTGACCGTAATCGACGCAATGTGTGTTGGAGATATGAATCCAATCGATTCAATACCGTATTGTTGACACTACTCATGGAGGTACCTAAAACAGGTAAAAATAAGAAATAGAAATAAAATAATGATTTAATTAAATTGAAGTTATAATTTGTGGTCAGAAGTCTTACAATGAAAATACTTGTAGGATAGATATATCTGACCATTGCATCGTAAGCAAATTGGTGATGTCTCCGATTGTAACAAAAATACTATCGTCGAACGTACAATTGAACACAGAGTCATCTATGATCACCCGATAGAAGTCATCACAAACAGACAATTGAAGGACCAGAGTGTGTAACATTTTGCATTTATCACCCAGACTTTGTAACATCTCATTGTCAACAATCGTAGGTCGCTGGGTAGATGACATTTCGAAACTCTGAGGCGTTTTCCCTTCGTTAGATCTTTTTACCTGTTTTGGTGCATCTTCCTGTAATAAGACAATTTTTATCATCATAACACGTCTAATACAAATTAAAAAGAAATTAATATTGATAGAAACTTTTATACAACTAAATGTTATTACCTCTTCAAAAATCACCAATTCCTTAGGTCATTGAAAGAAGCTTCCAATAGCTTCTCTCACCGTAGTATGGTATTGAGATGGCACTAGAAGATAGAACACTTCTCCACCATCTATAACATGGTCAACGGACACCTTAGCATGATCAAGCCAGAGTGGTTGATGATGGACCACAGTCTCGGGTCAGGATGGATAAACCATCCCTCTCGCCACTATTTATTTCTCACCATCAATACTTATGACGAGACGACAAGGAATCAGCTTCTATTGTACAACATGATTGAACATATATTTTAGCCCTTCCAGTTGAAAGAACATAAGTAATGTTAAATTTTTTTTAAATAATTTAAAATTAAATACATGAAGCTCATTAAATGGATCTGGATCCACGGAGTGGCAACTGCTGCGAGTTGGTGGTCGGCGCTGTGAAGTTACATCCACCTCAACCTCAACCTCAACATTTACGCTTAAGCACTGGAGGATAACATTGTATTTATTGAATTTACTCTACATCTCCAACATGGTCTGAAGCCTTACCCGCTCGGAAACATTATCCTCCATCTCCTTCGTGAGCATCTCCTTAATATCTTCTACTGACACGACCCCACTCGATCGTCGAATGTAATCATCCGGCCAGCCATAAACATCCCTCGTGGTGACATAGATGTCATACCCCCTCATCCTACTAGGGTGATCCTCCTTACCAAGGGTTTCACTTAAGATATCATGCTGTCTACTTGGCACAAATGTTCCCTGCGTGGCCTGCTCAGCCTTTTCAACTTGTTAAAAAAAATGAAAACTAAATATAAGTGTTTAAGTAAATTTTAATTGAAAATATGAAAAATCGTGAGGATATACTTACAATTTTGTCAAACACGTTCCTCTTTTTCTCGTTGGGGATGTAATAAGTTCCATCCTTTTTTTGTTAATCTAGCTTGAACCCAATCTAAACTGCGATCCTCGCTTACGATTGACGAGCTAATCATGTCACATGAAGAGCTAGAAGATAGTAGGTCACTTACTAGCCACTATAGCTTCATCCCAGCATAACCAGTTGAGCCCAAATAATGTGGATGCTCGTTTTACAATTGACTAACCCTAACCTTCTTACTTTTTTCCTGAAAAAAATCACATGTTTTTAGTTTTCAAACTCAATAAATCACATGTTTTTAGTTTTCAACTAAATAAAACACATGCTTAAATTTAAATATACCTTAAATTTCTTCATCTGGTGTTCTTTCTTGAACGACTCTCATTGCTCTTCAATTAAGAAATCATAAAGCTGCGTAGGAGATTTATATTTCGGGTGGTCATGTGTAATGTAGTCATGAATCAGCCCCGTCTTGAAATCTTTCCACCACATCCCCTCAACTTTCAAAACACGTTTTTTCGCACTGTCATCGGGGATGTTGAACTCCTTCTGAAAGACAAGGATAATATGCGATGCTATAAAAAAATTACGATCACTTATCAATTCACTACATATAAAAGTGATAGTATGTTTATTTCTTCCCACATTATGTCCTTAAGGCCTTGATCATTGTTGTGTCAATCACTGATGTTTATGTCAATGTGAAAATGTACTAAAGACCCGAAAAAATTTCTGAAGCTCGTCTTGCCTGGTCTGATCAGTCTATTATGATCATCGAACTCAATGACATTCACCTCCTTCCCCACTTTCTTCATTTTCTTGCACATAGTTTGTCCTCTTGTTTTTTTTGTTTGGGCAATACAATGATCATCTGAAGAGATTGAAAACTCAGCCATTATATTGAAACAATTGTGTACGTACTTGCACATATAACAACATAAATATATATATATATATATATATATCAAATTATAGTTATGAATTTCACAAATGAATATTGACAACATATAGAGCATATATAAAGAATACAAGAAAGTTATAAGCAAGAATATGTAAATGAACTCACAGAATTAATAATCACGAACGATGGTCAATCCATAATCCTTCTTCATGATCCCAATGCATGTAATTTGATTCAATGTTATCTTCCCCTAAAGTTTCACTCCCTTGTATACCAATAAAAAATGAAGGGGTTTCATCAAAGTGATTATAATTTTCTTCATCTACCACTTCACTAATGCCAAAAATGCATCTCTTGCCTTGAAGGACGACTTACCACTTAGTATTGGCAGGATTAAGAACATAAAATATCTATTTCTCTTGTGATGCAAGTATAAATAGCTCGTCAAGATAACCCAACCGTCCAAAATCCACCAAAGTGAAACATAATTCATCCACCCAAACACCCCGTCGATTATTTACCCATTTACATTGGAAGAGAGGAAACTTGAACTCCCTGTAATCAAGTTCTCAAATATCTTCAATGAAAACATAATAGGACATCGAGGCATCTATTGGCATTGTATCTTTAGCACTTGAAAAATCTCTTGATAGTGCTACTTGTGTCACTCCACTGTTTTGCACCGCACTCTTATCATCTTGACGTTTAGTGTAAAACATATAGCCATTAATGTCATATGCTTCGTAAGACCTCACAATCGTGCTAGGGCCATACACTAACCACTTTACCATTTCAACAATGATATTCGGCGTTTGTGACAACTCTTTCATCACTCTATCTTTGAACCATTTTACAAATGAACGATTATGTTGATTAGTTACCCACCTTTCAACTTTTGAAGGATTCTGCTACCTTAAGATGGAAATGTGCTAGTCCAAATATGGATGAACTTCAGGAAGGTGTTGTAATACAAAGAGGTGTGCTTTATCATGCAATTCAACATTGGGGACGATTGATTTGCATCCAATCGTACATTTTCCTTCAGGTCTTCCCTCGTGATGGGATTTAGGAATACCAATAGTCTCAACGTCATCTAGGTAATTAGTACAAAATTCAATAGCCTCATTAGCAGCATAACCTTCAATGATACTACCTTTAGGTTGAAATCGATTTCTCACATATCCTTTCAATATACCCATGTATCTCTCAAATGGATACATATACCTCAAGAACACTAAACCATAGATCTTAATTTCTCTTACCAAGTGAACAAGTAAGTGCACCATAACATCAAAAAATGATGGCGAAAAATACATTTCAAATGACATAGAGTGATAAAAATATCGACCTGCAAATCATCCAACGTCTCCAGTCAACAACTCTACTCCAGATTACGTTGAAGAAAAATCAAAGTTTTATAATGACTTGTCTATTTTGGTTGTATGCCTCGAATTGCAACTGGTAACAAGTGTTGCATTAAGACATGACAATCATGAGACTTCATACCAACCAATTTCAAGTCCTTTATCGACACAAGACTTTTGATGTTTGATGAGTATTCAGATGGAACCTTAATAGCATGCAGGAACTCACAAAACTTGTTTTCTCTTTTTTGGACAAAGTATAGCAAGTTGGGGGTAAATAAGTACGTTTTTCAGACTCTTACAGTGCTAACTGATCCCATATCCCCATTTCTACAATGTCCTTCCTGACTTTGATACCATCTTTCGTCTTTCCTTGAATGTTCAATAATGTCCCAATGATGCTATCACAAACATTTTTCTCCACGTTCATTACATCAAGACGATGCCTTACCGATAAATGTTGCCAATAAGGTAGATCCCAGAATATGGACCTCTTCTTCCAAAGACTCTTCTGAGGAGGCTTAAAAGGTTTTCCAAATAAAACATCAATATTTTTAACTCGTTCATATACCTCACCTCTTGTTAATGGCAAGCGAGCTGCTCGAGCCTCGATTTTTTCACTGAATGACTTTCTCTTCTTTCGATAAGGGTGGTCAGCAGGAAGAAATCTTCTATGAGTCATAAATACATTTTTCTTATAGTTTTTCAACCAAAAATCAGTCATGTCTTCTTCAAAAATGGGACACGCTTTAGGTCCTTTGTTAGTATAACCCGACAAGTTACCATAAGCTAGAAAATCATTTACAGTGCAAGCCTAAGATTCCTATCAGTACATAGTCCAAGCCTAAGATTCCTATCTTTGCCCCCAAATTCAGGAAACAGCCTATTAATGTTCCTCCGTTGAGGAGAATAGGCCACATGTCTTAGTTTTCCATCTTTTTTCCTCCCATCAGCATGCCACCGCATGTTCTTCTCATCCTTTGCATTGGTAAACAAGCGTTTAAATCTTGGTATGACGGGTAGGTACCATAACACCTTTGCCAGAGGACTTTTCTTATCCTCACAATTATCATTCATGTTCTTTCCCTTGTACCTTGATGCCCCACACTTTGGATGCAGACGCAAGTCCTTGTACTCATTTTGATACAATATATAATCATTTGGACATGCATGTATCCTCTCGATCTCCATACCCATTGGACATAATAATTTATTTTCCTCATAGATTGAACTAGGAAGCTCATTATCCTCCTAAAGCATCTCTCACAAAAGTTCTAGTAATGCCTTGAAACTCTTATCACTCCACCTATTGTTTGCTTTCAAGTTATACAATTTCAACACAACAGACAATTTTATGAATTTATTACAACCAGAAAACAAAGGTTTCTCAGAATCATTGAACAAGCAATCAAATACATGAAGCTTTTCAATGAATTCCCCTTGTATTTCACGCATCATTTCTTGTATCATATCATTCTTGTCATTTTCCACATCATTCTAACCAATATTGCTTTGCTCAAATTATTCTCCTGCTGATCACCATCATCCTCACCAGTGCTCATCCTAGGAAGCTTACTCTCACCATGTCATATCCATTGTGTATAACTTTTCTTCAACCCATGACGAATCAAATGACTCTTCACTTGCTCAAAACTAAAAAACTTTCTCAAATTCTTACAATTACAATAAGGGCACAAAATCATTGTTTCACCTTTGTCTCTCATGTGTTCCTCTGCACATTTCATAAACTCTTCAACCCATTTTACATATTCATGTGTATGAGGCCTGCCAAACATCCAACCCCGATCCATATCTAACGACCTATATGTGAAGATATAATTAAATAAATTATTAGTTTTGAGTTAATATTTTTCATGATAGAACCTTAAACCAACTATATATTAATAATTGAAATCAAATACGATAATTTATTAGGTTGGAAACTTCATAATTTTACTAGGATGACTGTATTATATCTAGTTATTTATTTAGTATAATCAATTATGTACTAGTGAAAATCCCTTATAAATTGGACTTAGCCAACCTGTAAGAGGAATCAAAATGTCACAATAAAACCAAAATGTTCAACTTCGACATATTCAAAACTCAAACACAACTCCAGTAAAACTTCAATATCATCAACTACTCCAAAATTAATTCCCAACTCCTAAAATCTCAAACTAAGATTTCATAACTTAACATCCCATAATTTTAATAGAACTCCAATAATTTAAATATTGCAATATATCCATCTACTAACTCAAAATCAACAATATAAAATTAACATCCAAACTAAACTAATAAAAAATTTATTTACACCAATTATTAGAATATAAAATAATAAATTCAATCATGCATAAACTAACAAATAAATCAATTAACTAGTTGGAATACTCATATTACACACACACACACACAAACAAACAAATATATATATATTAACATTTATATACATAAATACAAACACATTTATGCACCAACAAATATATATTAACATATATACATATATATAAGAGAGAGAGGTGGGTTCTTACGGGGTGGGAGGGGGCGGTGGGGCTGCGAAGGTGTGGTGGTGCGTTGGAGGCGCGATTTTTTGGTTTTGTGAGAGGAAGAGATAAAGAGAAAGAGGAGGAATGTGGTGATGGTGGTGGTTGAGGTGGGAGTTGTCAGAATGGTGGTGTGATGGTGGTCGAGGCTGAGGCAGGAAGAGGATGAAGAGTATAGAGTGTGCGTGGGTTATATAAAATTGTCCGGTTTTACGCGTCGGTTGTAGATAAACCGATGCGTAAAACCTGTTTTAGGCTTTGGTTCAACATGAACTGATGCCTAAAACCAGTGCAAACCAGGTTTCGGTTCACCCTAAACCGATGCGTAAAACCTGGGGTTTACGCGTCGGTTGTAACTAAACCGATGCGAAAACCTCGGGTTTTACGCGTCGGTTTAGTGTGAACCGACGTGTATTCTTAACCGCGCCTTTTTACGCATCGGTTTCAACATTACAACCGATGCGTACTTTTGGAACCGTCTTTTTATACACGTAGATTTTTACTAAAAACCAAAGGTTATTCCCTTTTTTTTGTACAATTCTGTACTAGTGACCCCTGCTAACCCAAGATACAGCTACCTCCAGCAGCTTCCAAATCTTGATGCTTCTAGAAAGTAGATACCACAAGAACTCGCCGTTCTAGTTAACTTCCTGCTCTTGTAGTCCACCTTCTTCAACCTTTAGAAGCTCTGAAGTTTCACAATTGAAGAAGTAATCCTTAAGTCAAAGGATGCGTATGTTTTAGATTAGGAACAAGTAATTTTTTCCTAACTCGGGTTGTTAGATCACAAGAAACTAAGAGATTCAAAAAATAGTGAATTTGGTTCTTGGATCATCAAATCATGGGATCAAAGATTGGATATGTGTGTATATATTATGGCTCTGAAAAATAGACAACCACCCTTAAATTTTTTTTACATAGGGCTTAGGTATATATAGTATATAGTATGAAGTCTTTGAGATTGTTTTGGATTGTAGGAACCTTAAAATTCGCAAAATAGAATCTGTCCAGATTCAAAGACATTCAGTATTTTTATCATATCTTTCTCTCCTGATATCCGATTGAGTCAATTCAAAGTTCATTGGAAAGATAATCAAATATCTGCAATTCTTGTAGAAATATTATTTTTCCAATTCGGATGTTTTCTATGCAAAAATCAAGTCTCAACCTATGACTGAAAATCTGGATCATTATCCTTGCGGAATTTGGATTCATCTTTAACTTTTAATTGCATCACAAGTCTTCTTGAACATTTCTTTGTTCTTCTTGACCCCCAAATACACAACTAAATCAATTATATACTTTCACTCAAATTGTAACTTTATAAATGAGTTCTTTTGTTCACGGGATTGTCAATAACATCAAAAACCTAACCAAAGTATATAAAGCAAAAGATAAGATTACAATAATTTCTGCTTCTTTCCTAAAGTTTCACATGAGTCTGGACTCCCATCCCTTGAATAATTCATATCAGACAAGATAAGCCTCGTCTTCATTGTAGTTGAGTTGGTCCCCCAGCTTTTACGCTTGTGACCTATTTCTACCTCCATTAGTTGACTTAAACCCAAATTGTTGATAAGTATACTCTCAGCATATTCTCTTATCTCTATAATTGACTATTGATAAGTGTATTTATATACTTATTTATCTATCAAAATTGGAATATTATGTTGTCTTTCATGAATAAATTATACTGAGTTTGTTGTTATTTATTATTATTTCAGGGTTTATCTCAAAATCAAGAAAATTGAGAAATTGAAGCAATTACAAAACAATTGGATGAAAAAAAAAAAAAAAAACTCAATTTTGGATACAACTAGAGATAAAATGAAAACATGAGCTAAAAAAAATTTAGACCTAATGACCAATGTAGCGACCAAAAAATTTTCAAATTTAAAAATTAGGTTTAACAAACTTGTCGCTATGACCTCCAATTTTAACGGTTACTATTTTCAAATTAGTGCGCTCGTCTAGCCATATTAATTTATTTTAAACTAGATAAATTTTAAGACTATTTAAAATCTTAGTCCACTTACAATTTAAAGATGTCCCAATTTCATTATTTATTTTAAAGTCCATGTTTATCAAAAATATTCCAAGATCCTTATTTATCATTTTAAGTCCAAATTTCAACTATTTTAATCCAATCCAACTTCTTAAGCCAAAATATTATTACCAATCAGTTAAACCCATTCAAAAACCCAATCAATTATTTCTTGGCCCAATCAATGCAACTTCTTCTTATTCCCCAAGTCTTTCCTTACACAACCGATACTCACTTCCAAAATTTTTGCAAGTCTTCCATAAACCAAGATTTTTCCCCAACTTACCAAGATTAACACCACAATCAGCCATAATATAATCATCATTCTTTCCTCACGATGGGGAAACAGAAAATCCTACAAACTTTAGCAAGGTATTCTCTCCCCCCTTTAACACTACTTCACGACAGCCATTTGCATCTTGTCTGGATTCCATATATCTCACAACCTCAAATCCAATCAAAGGATTGAAGGGGACAAGAAAACATACACACGCCACCATCATCACTTCATTACACACAATTGAATCCACTATCACAACCCAGTCTGAAAACCAGAACCAGCTCGAACCTCCATGGCCGAATTGAACTTCCAAACGCCCCTGCCACTGCCATAATCTGAACACCACCAAAGCAGCCCCTTCCAAATTGCCATGGCCATTGTCCAACTGCAAAACACACACTATTTCCAAGCAAGTTCACACATCATAGCCTTCATCCAACTCTGAATCTGCCCATGTTCACTGCCTTCTTGTGAACTACCCGACACCCCCACATGGCCCAATCAGACCCCATAACTCACTGTCGAAAATCCACTAGTTTCATCACTATCGGAATCCAGCCTCGGTTTAACTTGATTACCAGACCCAACACCATCACCGCCTTAACCCAAACATTACCAAACCACGCACAACCGACCACCAATGCCACCACCACTCCTCACTCCAATTAAACCCAAATTAAAACTCAAACCCAAAGAAATACCTAGCCCACCACTTACCTTGAAGCCTCCGCCGGAGTTTAGCCAGCAATCGCAACCAAAATGCAAACCTCGAGCCTCGGTTTTTGTCCACCAATCAGCCCCAAACTTTTCCCTTTTCTACAATATTTTACCCCTTGTAGTGCCACTCGATTGCCGACATTACCGCCGGCGATTGGCTTCACACCGAGAGGACCCAACGTCCTCTCTGTGGCCTCTTTCTCTCTCTATTAAACGATAATGGGGGGAAGAGAGAGAGAGAGAGAGAGAGAGAGAGAGAGAGAGAGAGAGAGAGAGAGAGAGAGACTTGTTTGATTTTAATGTTTTGATCTTTTTGAAAATTTCATTTTAGTCCCCAACCATTTTAAAGTCTTTTAACTCAATCCTTACAGTGTTTAAAATATTTTATTTCAGTCCCTTCCATTTTAGTTTTGTGTAATTAAGTCCCAAGTTCTCAATTGAGTCTGTACTGACCCAGAGTTTCTGCTGAAATGTAATTTGGCCAGGAACTTTCTGAGTTTGTCAAATTCAGTCCCCAATCTCACTTAATTGCACAAATCAATCCTAAGCTTTTATACTTTACCCTTTTTTGACCAAGCCCTAAATCTTTAATTCTTCTAATTAAATCCTCAACATTTGATTTCATTTATAAAACATTTATTACGAGTTTCTAATTAAAGTTTATTTATTCTAGGGCTAGACGAGGCGCGATATTTTCAAGAAGGCTAGAATCATTTCTTCAACAAATTCAGGAATATCTTAAGGTATGTTCATTACTTCAAAAATATTTTATTTTAAATGCACAATATTAAGTAAACCCGTATTGTAAATTTATGCATGTAATTACGTAATTTATGAGAACTGGTTGCCTTCGAGCCCTGATCCACATGTCTCCGGGAATGGACGAGTTGCCTTCAGGCCCAGATCCACATGTCTTTGGGCATGGACCACTTGCCTTCGGGCCTAGATCCACATGTCTTCAGGCATGACCTATTTACTTTCGGGCATGAGATCCAGTTGCTTATAGCATGAAAATGAGCATTTATGACTTAAGTAGCATGATTATATGTGTTATTTACTATACAGTTTATTTAAATTATGCTGAACCTACTGAGTATTTCTATGAAATGCTCACCCCTATTTTAAAACTTACAAATTGCAGGTTTCGGAGTTGACGACAGAGTGTGCTGTGGTGGCTACTGAATAAGTTTTAAAAACATGCTTTTGTTTTTTGAGAATTTATTTACTTTATCCAATTATGTTAAACTTTGAATTTATTTAATGTTAAATTTCTTGAATGAAACTATTTAAATTAAATCTCAGTTATTTTCAACACCGATTATTACTTGAAAGTCAATTTTAAAGGACGACGTGACGTCCCGGGCTTTACGGAACTCGGGGCATTACAACCAACTCATCATATTTAGAAGAATTGAGAGGCTTAAATGAAAATCTTTTTGATTGGGCCTTAAAAGCAACTAAATTTGGAATCCTTTGGGTTAAATTAGGTCAACTGTGTAATCATTAAAGGAGGAGGACTCCTTTTGCAATATGTCATGCGGTTGGGGGAGAATATATACCCAAGGTGGAGTTGGCAGCCAAGGGGAGAGTTTTTAGGTTGCAATTGAGTTGGAAAGTCCAAGGCAGCTTGCGGGTGCAAATGAGGAGCTGCTGGACAAAATACATAAACATAATTATTTCTTGGTGGTCGGAAAATTACAATTGATGAACTCGGCTGGTTTAAGAAGGAGAATATGCTAATCCATCAATTCTTCAAACTCCGGGTTTTACTTTCATTATTTATTGTTTTTTTCCAAGAACATGAGTAGCTAAATTTTAAATTGAGATTAACAATATAGATTTAATATTTTTAGTTTGATTTTAATTCTCAAGTTGGTGTTTTGATGTTCATGTATTGATTTTATTATTGCTTTTAATGCTTGAGTTACTTGATCACCAATTCATGATTTAATGATTGTTTTCATAATCCGAGAGGTGAGCTAACAATTAGATAATGTAATAAAATTCGGCAATTTCAACAAAAAGATAGAGATATAAATTTGTGGTTGCTTGTGGTCACTTATAAATTTCTAAGTAATTTAATGCATTTAGTTAAGGAGAACTCCAACCCTCTGTAGAGATACATGATTGACTTAGTTAAATAGACCTAATAAGAACTCGAGAGAGGTAAATTAGATACACAAGTTTGAATTCAACCAAATACAATTCTAGAAAATAATTTGAGATGCGAAATTAAGCTAGAACGTTACTTCGGAATCGTTAGTCCCGATATTCATTTAATTGTTAGAAAAACCCACATTGTTATTTCTTGCTTTTGTTAGTTGCTTTTAATTTTAATTTATTATTTCATTGATTTTCAATTCTTTGTTGTTTTTTCGATTATTTGGCAATTTATTTTATTAGTTATTTTTGTTTTAGTTTAGGAATTATTTAGAATCAAAGTAAATCGGTAGCAAATAAATAGTTCTTGTGGGATCGACAACTCGGACTCAAAAGTACACTCTATTACTTGTTAAAGATATCGTGCACTTGTGATAATCTCACGCGAACAACTATTAACTTGTTTAACTCTTGCAGTGTTGTATATTAATAACTTATCGAAATTAGATTCGTATACCCAAACATTAGTTTGTGTAAGAGTATCTCTTCATTCCGTGTAAATGACTCTAAATCCCAAAGCCTTTTTTTTTGGAATAGCTTGTATTTGTTCTTCCTTGTTAAATAGTTTAATTTCAGGTTCTGTAAGGATAGCTTTTTTAGTTACTCCAAGTTTTATGATAGGTTCTGCCTTTAGATAGTCATCATCAATAAATTCTGGGCGACTGGGTAGATCTGACATAGATCTTTTCAAGTTTAGTTATACCAAAGTATGTTTTAATTGTTGCTTTGATAGGATTAAGTAATAATAATATTTCCTTCATATCCATGCTAGGGTAGATGTACTAAATAAGTCCCTGATCAAACAGTCCTCTGATTGTTCTTGATTCTGCTCCTGTTAAAATAATTGATTTATTGATATTTTGATGGGTAATTGTCCTTAACCATTCTCCTTCTTTTATCCTATTGTTTAGATACACTACATACTTCAAGAATGTTTCTAGTTACTTCATGGTCTTCTCCATTTCCGATAGTTCTTTTGTTATAACTATTGGCTTCTACGCATCTTCCAAAAAGTCTCTTTAGATGATTCAATAGATTTGCCAATGGCTTTGGAAGATGAACTTCCAATAATTGATAAATTTGATAGTTCTTCCTCATTGAGAAGTTCTACAAATAAATTCTTCACTGAAGAGGATTGGAGTCCTTCTTTATACATTTCCACCCTTAATTTGTAAAAAGATAGTTCATTGTTAAATTGTACAATCTATGTCGTACAAGTGTTTGCCTGGTTGAATAGATTTGTATTGTTGATATTCATTTGACTCATGGCCAAATTAAGTTCTTCTACTTTCTTATGTAGTTCCTCCATGTCTGGATAAATACTTTGCAATAACATTATCAATACCTTTAATATTAATGATTTTAAAATTATAATGACTAAGTTCTACTTGCCATCTAATTAATCTTTTATTAGCAATAGTTGGATCAATCTCCTTAGTAACCAATAATTAACTTGAGTATTATCATTCCTAATTTTAAATTTTGTAGTAACAATAAACAATTCAAACTTCTTAAATAGAAAATTTTACAGCTAATAGTTCTTTTTCATTAATATAATAATTAGTTTGGGATTGAGTAAAGCTGCCACTAGTGTATTGTGCAGTTCTTTTCTCATCCTCTTTTGGATAAATATATTTAAGTACTATTCCCCTTGGTGTTTTACATGCATCGTTTTTATAATCCATTCACATTCTTTTTTAAGTAATTCTAATTCTGATAAATCTTTAAAAATATTTTTAATTTTTTGTACTTCTTCTTCATCTTTGGACCATGCAGTCCTTCAAGTTTTTCCTTATAGTCTTTTTTGTAAAGGAATTAAATGTTTCACTAAGTTAGGTATGTACTTTTTAGTCTGATTTACAAGTTCTAAAAAGCTTTGTAATTATGTTTTATGTTTTATATAATTATCAAATTCTTGTATTTTTAGACCTATATGTTTTTGGAGTTTAATTCCTTTTTCGTTAATTATAGATCTCAAAAATTCTACTTTCTCTCTAACTATTTCCATTTTTGTAGCTTATAATATATTATTCCATTACTTTTTTACCATATCTATAAAAATATTAAGATGTTTTATATGGTGTTGTCTACTTTCAGAATAAATGAGAACATCATCAATATATACTGTAATAAAATGGTAAAAGTCTTTAAATATTTTATTCATGTATCTTTGGAATTCTCCTGGACTATTTTTAAATCCAAATGTTAAAACATTTCATTCATAAAATCCTTGTACAATAAAAGTTGTTAAATGTCTAGATTCCTCAATTAACATAATATGGTAAAATCTTGATTTTAGATCAAACTTAGAGAAATACTTATTTTCCCTAATTTGGTTAAATAATACTTGTTGGTTTGGGACTGGATAAATCAATTCTTTTGTAAAAGTGTTTAATCTTTTATAATTAATTATCATCATAGATTTTCCTCTTTATTGTTCATAATGTTTATTACTATAAAGGTTTGACTGCTATGCTTATTATTAAATTCTCTAATAAATTTCTTTTCTAGCATTTCTTTTATATGCATTTCAAATTCAGGTAATTCCTTTGGTGTATGTTTAATTGGTTTTACACTAATAATCTTAGTGTCATCTTCTAATATTATCTCTGCCATAAGTTTATCTATGTGCCATTTTTCTAAAGGGTTGTCTCTAATAATTTTAATAATTCTTCTGTAATATTTTTTATTGCTATTTGATCAAAATATTTTTATACTAAGTTTATTTTATTTTTATTAGACATAAATTGTGTTGTTTGTGTTAATTTTTGTCTATCATCACCACGCCGAGCTACAATATGAAACATATTTTTATACAATAAGGATCTTTAATTCTAATTGCTATTGCAATATGGTGACAATGGATAGATAAAAGTATAATTTTTTCATCTATGTTATAGGATAGTATTATCCTAATAATATATCTCTTGGCATATCATTAAATTGATACACGTAAGGTATTTGTAATTCATATTTTCTTATTTGTATTTTAACATTTCTTGCTATTTTAGTTATTAGATTTGTACTTCCATTAAATCCCGCTAATATAATCCTTCTTCATTATTCTTTCTTTCACTCCAAATTGATGGAGGTAATACATTTTCTTTATCCACAATAATTCATTATATATATATATATATATATATATATATATATATATATATATATATATATATGTGTGTGTGTGTGTGTGTGTGTGTGTGTGTGTTATCCTACTCCTTATATTCTATTCATAATAACTTTGGGATTACTAGATTCTCATTTCGTATTGTTAATAACATTCTATCATCTTTAATATAATATGATTTTACTTGTTCTAAGAAATCTATTCCTAATAATAATTATGTGTTTACATTTCCTATATGTTCTACATATATATTTAAGATTATTTCATTTATTTTGTTTATTCTTATTAGTAATTCTACATAGGTATCCATATGATGAATATTTTCGAAATAATCTTGTATTTGGATTTTATTATTTGTTACTTTGAGTTTTAAATCTCTTATTATATTTTCTTTTATGTGGAATACAATTGCTCAAGTATCTATTAATACTTTCTGCTCTTGTCATTCTCCATTTCTATCATAACTTCAAATTGTTTTGTATAATTTCTTTTAGATAGGTCATTCTTGATATTTTTCTATGTATATTTGACATTATTAGTTTTTCTAAATTATTTCTATTTTCAATATCAGATAGTCTTGTAGTATTATTTCTTCTTAAACTAATTGATCTTCTTCGAAATTCTATTTGTGGTTTATCCATATTACTACTTGTCTAGCTTGATTGAAATCTATTTCTATATCTCTTAGTATAGTCACTGTTAGATTTTCTTTAGCTGGTTTGTATTCTAATAAATTTTTAATATGGGGTTTTATTATGTTTGTTTTTTTTGCATTATTAATTTTTACTTCATGTTTGCTAGTAAAGACATATGTTGTTCTAATAGTTAAAGTAATAGTTTTACTTCATGGTTCCATATTTATTCCTCTTAGTTTGTAGTATAATGTTAAGGTTTTATTCTTATTTTGTTCTCCCATACTTATACTAAAGTTTGGTCTTATTGTAAATTTTTACTTTCTGGTATATTAAATTTCCTGTTACAATTCCTATTAAGGCATCTTCTACTGAATTTATATTTCTATCATCCATAATGTAGGTGTATCATTTCCTTATCTAAAATAGGCTTTAGCAATAATTTGTACAACTCCTAAATATATGTTTTTCCCCTTTTAATACATGATTTAATAGATTTATTTCTTGTCTTATTATGTCTTCATTAATTATATGTATCAATGTATTTCTTGTAGCATCTCTTATATCAACTAGTTTTGTCCACGTGCTTCGCACGCTTATTTACGTGATAAAATAACTTATACTATGTATTTTCTATATAATGAAATTATAAAAAGAAAATCATTAAAATTATTTAACTCTCATATTTTTGTCAAATTAAGTGATATTAGTAATTTTAATTTTAATGGTGAAATAATTATTTATATGAAAATTACTCATTTACTTATATATTTATTAATTTGTGAGTAAATATATAATCGATATTTTCCAGTTTTTCCCAATAGGACATTTTCTAAAACAAATTAAGTGCCTACAGTGAACGAAAATTTGAGAAGGCATTGAAAATACATTTTAAGTAGAAAGATAAATTCATTTTTCGTCTCAACATAGGGGTTTTATTTTTCATTTAACTATGTTAATCAAATAAGTGAAGATTGAATACTTATTTATCTATAAATATAATTTAATAATTTATCTTTTCTCCAAAGTTATAACTCTCATGTTAGCGTCCAAATAAATAAATCACTTTTTTTTTCTGTTGATTATTCAACACTAGTTTTGTGAGATTATCTTAATTAAATTATAATACTACAAAAATCTAGTGTTAGATAAAAATTATAACATCGATATTTAAATGAGTTATTGAGTCAATAACAAAAAAATGAAGTTAGATAAACTAAGAGTATAAACTTCCAATTACAATTTATCATTCGAAAAGTTATAGCTTGTTCATAAGCATTAGATATGATTAATCGTAATTAGAGTTAATTTAATATCATAATAATTGAATTTGAAAAACTGTATAAACATATATGTTGAATTATAATGTGGTAAAATATTGAAAAAAATTATCAATAAATATGTTTTATAACTTATATCATTGAATATAAGAATCTGATGTAGATTAAATTTACAACACACAACGATATTTCAACAACATGGATTCCACTCAAGAAAATTAGTCATTTTCTTATTTCATAAGCAACCAAGAAACCCTACATCACGTTATAACGTCTTAAATAAGCCTAAAGGGCCAAACAATTCCCTAATTGGTTGGGCCTACAAACGAAATAAACAAAGTGGAAATTACAGGGAACCCTGTATTTTAATTTTGGATTTCAAAATAAGAGGAAACTGAGATTTATTCAAAATTCAGGTAATAAAGGTATTATAATATTTTATTAAATATAAAATACAGCTGTTGCGTGAGTAACCACCGTCATTATCGCATTTTAAATGTAGAAACTAAATTCTCGAAACAAATAAACAAAAATCATATCCCTAAATATACGGTAACTATACACATCTTCTTCATATCACTTACGTATACCAATAAACAGGAAACCGCCCATCATCCGTGCTCTTTTATGAACAGTCGGAAAACTGAGAAAGGCGATTCGAATCTTTTCATTCCCCAACTGCCATTAAGCTGTGAAGAGTAAAAGCGATAATTTCTGAGAAGAAGAGTTCTGAAAGGAAGAGGAGGAGAGAAGACAAACGGAATACGAATGGAAAAGAAATTCTTGCAATTCAAAGTAGTCGGAGAACACAAACAGGAGAGGTACGTTATCCAATTTTTACTCTGTGACCTAAGAATGCCGAAAATAGTAATTTTCAAATTATATAGGATGAAGTATTGCAATGATGTAAATTTTGTGACCTAAATATTATAGGAAATTTAGATTCCAAAATTTGGGGTTTCTCTGTATACGAACGGCACGATAATTAGGGCTGTGATTTTAGAAGTATTCGCCTAAATGTGACCTGGATTCATCACCTTTGTGACCTAGATGCAATTTATGGTGCAAAGTCATATTGATGTGAAACGTAGCTTATTTTGTATATGTGACCTGGTAACCCCAACATATGCAAATGGACTTGAAATTTGATAGGATTATACATATTAATGTGACCTAATACTTGAGGAACAATGACCAACATGAGAACTAGATCACATTCATATGATCTAACTATGAATGTGACCTAATAGCTAAAACATCCAATGTAATAAACTTTATTTGCTACTGAGGTCACAATCACAGTAAGAGCATATCTGCATTTCATAGGAGTTGAACCATGTCTGGATGTCAAATGAAATTTGTCACTTCACATTTGTGACATTGAGGTCACATTCATGTATATATGCACTTACAGCTTAGATTTTTCTAGTGATGTCACAGTCACAGTCATAGCATATCTACATTTCTTAGAAGTTGACCATGTCTGCAGGTCAAATGAAATTTGTCACTTCACATTTGTGACATTGAGGTCACATTCATGTATATATGTACTAACGGCTTACATCTTGCTACTGAGGTCACAATCACAGTAATAGCATTTCTGCATTTCATAGAAGTTGCCCATGTCTGCAGGACAAATGGAATTTGTCTGCAGGCAAGGATGCTCATATATCAGTTGAATTCCATAGAAGTTAAACATATCTGCATATTAAATGAATGTTGTTAATTCACATTTGAGACATGGAGGTCACATGTACATATATGTCTTACCAGGTTATATTTTGAGTTAAAGAGGTCAATTCGAACCGCAGACCTCATAAGTTTGTTATCATATCACCCCTTATAATCAGGTCACAAATACATAGACAGGACACACATGTTATTCTGTTCAAATTATTATTTTTATGACACTAGTTTCCAGTACGTGATAAAGGCGACATATTCATATTTAAATAATAACAGGTTACATTACGTGGTTAATAATACACATTCATATGCAGGTTATACATGTTATCCCTTTCACATTTCATTAGCAATGCAGTGAACAAAGTTATTGTAAAAAGTCCAGTTGTTTGAAAATATCTTTTTCTTGGTGACATGCTAACATGTTCAATTGTGACCTTAATTTTTCTTTTCCTTGATGTTTCAGGTGTACTAGAATTACTTGATCCTAGAAGCAGAATGGTTCCCAGGAAAAATTACGCCCAATGTCACAAAGAACGCGCTTACCATATTCAAATCGAAACTCACTGATGAGCAGAAGCATATTCTATCAAACACATGTTTCTCATACTATGTGGACTGCCAGGAGATAATTTTGCAGCCCCAATTGTTACATTATTTTCTTTTGCGGATGGTGAAACAACCTAATCCACACGAGCTGTGGTTTCTAATTCGTGGGAGATATGTCCGGTTTGCTTTACCTGAATTCATTTTAATGATTGGACTGAGATATGCTGGAGTTGATAACCGGAGGGACCTGGACATTTTACCATCAAATCTAAAGGATACGTACTTTGGCCATTTGACGTCAATAACAAATGAAGACATTAGAGATGTGTTTCTGGAGGTCAACGGGGCACCCGATCATGACGTTGTGCGACTTGGATTGTTATATTTGCTGACGTCATTTTTTTCTCCACTTCTTACAGAAAAATAGTTGAGGATTTCTTCTTCGCACTAGTTGAAGACTTCGATGCGATGGAGACGTTCCCATCGGGGAAAGAACTTTTTGATATGACAATTACGTCACTCAAGGATGCCTTGGTGAAGCGAAATACTCACTACCGTTTGGGTGGTTTTCTACTAGCATTTCAAGTGTGGATTTATGAGATAATACCAACCTTGAATGGTAGGATAACAACTAGGGTTTGGGCTATGAATCCTAGAATTCTAAATTGGCGAGCTGAGAAGATACATGTTTATTCCACACTGGATGAGAAGATTTTATCCGGTTTCAATGTAAGTCAAATAACTTCCATATCAAATGATTTTCACATGAGGCATTTTCTAATTGGTCACAGTAATGTTATAAATTGCAGTCTCAGTTCTGAATCTCAAAAATATCTTCTCACTTCATGCATTTTTGTAGGTTGAAGCTTGTGACCTTGATCCTAGCCATATGGAGCAATCACAAAGGTATATGACTGGGGTTACATACTTGAAACCATGACAACCAGGAGAGTCTGAAGCTGAATCTTCTCATAAAAATGTCTCAAAATCCAGCACGAAACCTCTTCTGATTACTGACGGTAGATTGGGCCATGGAAGTGATATTAGCGATGACGATGATGATTTTGTGGACCCTCCCCCATCAAGGCACAAACATAGTGATCAGTTTGATGACATGACATATCAGGAGAGGATAGCATTAGATGAAGCAGAATTCCTGCATTCGACGGAACCTGACTACATTCCGACAATGGATAAGGATGAGACAGAGCAAGAAGAGGCTCCTGCAGCCAACACTGTATATTTTTATTAATTCACTTTCCAAAACAAATAATGCACCTATAGTCAATGTAATTTTTTACATTTTGCGGTGATGCAGGACTTTGAAAGGTGGAAAAATGAGGTGAAGGAGCAAATGGCTGAGGTGAAACTGCAGAACAGTATGCTTCAGGCGGAGGTGAATTATTTGAAATCACAAGTACTCATACTGATGTTTGACAGGACACAGCAACTTCATGCAGTTATGAGGCCACAAGATGTGATTAAGAATGAGCTGACCGAATTGAAGGCTGAATTCATATTCATGTCCGACTCGGTATTTGCGATGATATCAAGTGCATTTGAATCTTTCCAAAACAAATCCAAGGACAAGTCGCAGCCTGGTGAAGATCATGTTCAAGTTGAGGTACAATTTTAGTGCGGTAATGTGTTTTCCATTCCGTAAGGTGCGAATTTTTATGATGTCATTAACACCTTAAAATTAAATCGTTTTATAGGAACCGTAGTCACGCCAACATGCTGATGTGAAGGGAAAGGGAAAGCTTTACCCAGAAGACGATGTCCCAAACCTTGTTTTATTTCAAAGCCCTTCTTTCGGATTAGGCATGGGTTCAACAAAGTCTATGGCACATATTACTACACCTGGGGATATGGCAACACATGGAGATTCGCATGGGAGTCTAGAAAAAATTGTTTCCGCCATTGTGCAGGAAGCTGAAGAAATGAAATAGCAGGTCTTGAAACAAAAATTATTATTTATATGTTCACATTCCACAATATCTTAGTAAATGTGTTAAAATCATTGCACTCGCAGCAATTCTATATAAATGAGGTACTTAGGCCACATAGAATGATTTTATCAAACACATAACGGTACTGAATACATGATTTAGTATTGTTCCAGGTCACATACTCACTTTTCATTTAATTTCATTTTTTGCAGTCCATGACACCAGGACTACCAGTGAAGAGAGCTACAAGACTACCTCGTTCGTTAAGGTCACCTTTTGTAGCTGGTGAAGAGAAGCACATCAAACCTCGTGAAAATATTCTAGTCTTTGATAAGTATGACAGGCATGGAGATGAGGCTGACATAAAGACATTCAAAAGCTAGTTTCACAGGGGGTACAAGCCAAATAATAAGTAAGAATTGCAATTTGATGCTCAGTTTTAAGCCTTTCAATATTTATATATACCATTTTAACCACGCATCATTTTTTGTGGGCAGGAAAAAATTCAGTGACGATGATGATTTGATTAAACCCCCGTTTGAAATTGGACCTATCCCAGTCGGCTAAAAAACATGGTGGCATGACCTCATCAACCCCAACTATTCGCTATGTAGCACGGTTAGATCATATTATATCTGCACATAATCTAGTATTTGAACACATCACATTGTAGCTCTACAGATTCAATGTTGTACATTCATTACAAGTAAATGACATTGAATTTTTCAATATTGCAACATATTGATGCCTGCTTCCATTTCATAAGGCATCTAGCAAAGTATGGTACTAATATACACGGAAGGTTCACGACAACGGACTCATCATTTCAAGGATTAATGAAACCCTTGTATATACAATTCTTGAAAGACCCGTCTGTGATATCTTCCGCTACCTACTTTAAAGAGGTCATGACTGGTGGACGTATGGAACTGAATTCCCCATGGGCTGATGTAGATTATGTCCTTATTCCAATCTTGCCAACTAATAAGGTACATTGGATGCTTGCGTTGCTGAACATAAAAAATCATTGGATGACAATTTTCAACTCTTGCTCCAAGATATACAGAAGCAACATGATCCTTGAGGGGGTCAACCCTTCTATTAGCTTATCCCAGAATTGATGAAAGAAATTGGAATATGGAGCAAAGCATCGAAAATGCCTAATAAAGATCAGCCAGGTCTTAGATTGGATATGGCAGAGGGCATTCCTCAGCAGAAAAATGGGTATGTAAGTGACATTCGTTAACTTAGGCTAGTTTATTTCATTTTTTACATTTTTAATGTACGTCTACTTTGTTTGATGTGCCCAGGCATGACTGTGGGATATTCGTGATTGAATATGCACTCTATCTATTACATCGGAACATGAAGGCGATGCCAATGGATTTTGATGCCAATGCTGCACGTCTATATATTGTTGCTAACCTGTACAAGCATCGTCAAATTAGGAGAAACACAAATCGCACAACACCTCCCAATGTTGACAGCATTGTAATAGAAGACGACTGAAATGTAGTTATAGTATAATCTCACTGACTTTAGTAGTTGTTTAGTGAAATATTGTTATTCAGGTTATATGTTCTTCTTGTTACAGACATGTAGTTGGTTGTAAACAATGATTTCATATTTTTAATATCAATTTCAAATATGGCCATTGACTGTCTTTGTTTTTCATTTTTCGTTCCAAGTCACGCAACATATCATTCATGTACAGCAATTGGGGTTTATCCAGATTAGGTCACATTCGAAATTGTTTAGGTCACACAGCTTATTATTCAGGTCACATGTGCAATGACTTAGGTCACATTCAGAAATACCACAGACTCATTACCATTTCAATTCTCTGTTTGTTTTTCATGTTTTTGTCCGAGGCACGCAATGTATCATTCCAGGATAGCAATTGGGGTTTATCCTGATTATTTATCCAGTTCACATGTGCACTAACTTAGGTCACACTCCGAAATACCACAAACTCATTACCATTTCAAATCTATGTTTGTTTTTGAAGTTTCACTCCAAGTCACGCAATGTATCATTCTTGAACAACAATTGGGTTTTATCCAGATTAGGTCACAATCCAAAATTTTTAGGTCACGGATCAGAATACCCAGGTCACAATTGCACTAAATTAGGTCACATTTAGAAACACCAGATACTCGTTAACAATTCAATTCTCACAATCGTTTACAATGCACTAACATATTCAAGTCACACGTATATTTATTTCAAATGCTAATATAATTATCGTTGTTCACCATACATTTATTTTTTGTATTAGCTAATGTACAACTAGGTCACATTTGCACATCAAGAAGGTAACAAATGTAGATCACAAAGGTATTACTAGGCATCAACACAGATATATGTAAACGTATTATTAGGATAACACCTGCCTTCATTTCTGATCCTATTCTACTTTTTCCAGTGCTTGCCAGTCTAAGCATTTTGGTAACAATTCTCAGACAACAATCCCATATTAGACAAATTCCCATACATTTCATTACTTATAAATTTACAAAATTATTGAACATGAGGTACCCAACTGACTACATCGTAACCAAATCTTTTTTCATCATAAGCAAATGCAAATAAATTTTTAATTAATTTTCCTTCCAGTACTGTTTTGACTAATTGGAAACAAACTTGTGCATGACCGGAGGTTGTGGCCCCTTCCACCACAACGACCGCATTTCATCTTCGGTTGTCCTTCAGTGGATGATCTTTTCCTCTTCTCTGATGGTCTCCTTGAACTCCTCTTTTGATTTGGAGGTAATAAAACAAGTTCTTTTACTTCGTTCAGAAATTTCCATTCATTAGGATTTTCAAGTGGAAAAACACTGTCTTGATAGGTAGACTTATAAGCATTGCATGTGTAATAGTAAGAACAATATTCATATGGATCCCTCTTCGTGAAAGCTATGACAGCCAGAGCATGTGGACACGGCATCTGGTCAACTTGAATCATTCTACAAGTACATTTACGATTCTTTATATCGACGACAAATGATGTGTTTTCATGTTGAACCGAATATGTTGCATGATTTGATGGAGACACCTGTACTGAATTCCAACAAATCATAATTATAATGGTATATTAACACAACATACATTAACATAAGGACACAAAATATATGATTACCCTTAGGCTCCGTAGTTCCATGCTACTTTCTCTCAACAACTTCTCGTACTTGCTCGAAAGCTTTGTGAAAGTACCATTCGCGTTGTCTCTATTCTTGCAGAACCAGTTTTGTATCGTTTTTCTTAATGACTCTAGCAACGAAACAATTGGAAAGTTTTTCGATGACTTTGTTACAGCATTAACTGATTCTACTATGTTTGAGGTCATCGTAGAATATCTGTTGTCGGGCATGTGAAATCTTGACCACTTTTCATATCCAACTTCACTCTGCAATTAAAATTCAGACAACAATTAAATTATCTTAAGCTTTTTATTGACATGACAACATATCAAAAAATGGAATAGTTTAGTGTACTTACCAAATAACTCTTAAAACCTTTGTCAATAGCGTCTAACTGTAGCATTTGGTACTCGAACTCGGATAATGTGTATGCTCGGACAGCATAATTATATGGTTTTGTTATATTGTGACCTGATTTCCCATAGTACTTCAGGCTTTACAGTAAGTGATACGAAAATATACCATGACTTGTTCCAGGGTACACTTTTTCTATACCCTTTCTGATGCTATCGTGACGATCCGATACAAAACATAACCCTTCTCTAGTGCCATATGCCTTCTTCAACTGCTCAAAAAACTATTTCCAAGATTTTTCATTCTCACTATTCCCAATACCAAATGCAAGTATAAATATCCTATTATTTGCATCCCGTGTACATGCTGTAAACAGAGTGTCACCGTATTGTCCATTCAGATAAGTTCCATCAACTACAATAATAGGCCTACAATGTTTCCATCCACTAATTGATGCACCAAGGGCAATGAAACAATATTTGAACCTATTTTCCATATCTATATCAATCCCTGTGACCGAGCCAGGGTTAGTTTGTTCCAGCATATGCAAAAAACCCGGTACATGTTGAAACGATTCTGAAGGATCTCCCCGGATCAATCTCAAAGTCCTCTCCCTTGATCTCCAAGCTTTAACATAATTCATTGAAACACCATAAGTGTGCAACATGTCATTGCATATGTCATTAGGAGTATATGTTGTGCGACTGGAGCTGAACTTGTATTTAATACATGAGGACACAAATGCAGTTGATACTTGCCTACGTGAACCTAATACTATGTTGGAACCGCATGTATGACCATCATGAATGTATCTAATCTTGAATAGGTCTGTTTTCCCCAATCTGGAGGACCTGCAAACCCAATTAAATGTATCATTTGAGGACCTCACAACATATTCCTTTTTGTCCGACCTGACAACTAAGAATTTGAACATTTGTTGTATCGCATAGAATGCCATGCTCAATTTCAGCACTTCCTTGTTCTTGAAAACTCTATTCTCCTCAACATCTCTGGCATCTGGATTTGTTACAGTGCTGTCCACATTGTCTTCTGATATTTGCAGTGTCTCATCAGTTAAATGACATTTGTCTGATACACTTCCATAGATTGAATAATGTTCTTCATTGCTGCCATTAGTTACTTCGACTGGTTCCATGAACGAAAAATTGCCTGATTGCTGCGTCCTTTCAAGTAATGTGACCTCAACTGTCAAAGCATATTTCGATGGATCCTTATTCATATTCTTCAGTGAAAGATACGAAATCAAACTTGTATTATTTTTTTATTATTATTGGGTGTATGTCCCGGCTCAATTCATAAGTCATTGAAACTGCGACCTTGTTTCGATCCAGTCCAAACTCCACCATCACTGTGTCCACAAGGTTCGAATAGTCGCAGTCTTCATCAATCATTAACAGTGCAGACTGTGACCCAGACGTCACATAGACATGTATGTATCCCATATCTGCATATGATTGTTAATGGCGTTAGTACAGGAATAACTATGTTTAACAATAGTGGGGTCTATCGGGGATGAATCTCTCAGTGTATTACATCTACTCCAGGCTATAGTAACAGGAATTAATTGAGATCAATGTTGGATGTAATTATCATCAAATTCATCTATCACAACACGCAATTTTAATTTGTCTAATTGTGACCTCAACCGATGTCAAAACTTTTTACGCGCACACAGTCTGAAATTCGTTCACGCTAATTTTGATTAACAAAATCATAGTGTACAACAAGTCAATACATATTTTCATTTGTACACCTCGATCAATTCGAAATATTATGTAACGTCACAGGCATATAACAAATGTGAATTTGCTATCATATCATGGCCAGATCAATCAGCTTATATAATATGTGACCTCACGCGATGACTATAAAATGTACTGCGAAGGATTACCTAAATACGATGTAGCGTTCTCGATGTAGCGTCAGTAACGTTGATGAAATTATTTTCAAGACAGTCCCCCTTATAAGGTTTGTTTACCCGTTTGTGACCTCTTATCTACAATCTTCTCAGTCGCTTCACATCACACCACCGGCCATGATCGTTATTCTGTAAATACCGATTATGAAGAAGGTGTCCTCGTCAATTTGTTTTTTGTTTGTGGTATGTAGCGGATCATTATGGAAAGGAGTATTTCATAACCGATTCCGTGATTTTTGGATCGCATCTTTCCATGATTTTCAGTTACTATATATACTGTATATATATATATATACACACACACACACACACCTGATTTTAGTATGATTTTGGGTTATCTCGTATTTCTGATTTGTGTATTTATAAATGCCTGATAAACGTATTTTTTCCATAAACAAATAATGAAAAATAATAAAAGAAGAAACTTCAATTGCTATTTTGACCCAGTAAACGTTCTCAAATGCCAAAAATCCACTATACATCACAGCGTAGCGATGAGTTCAATGGGGATCGTCAAGACCTTTCCGAAAAGTACTTATGAGCCCAAAACGGACGTCGTATACAAATGTTATGGCCATTTCTTTGAAGAATGACCATCGAAGCATTCCAAGTATGCAATAGCTTGTTCTTCCGTATTAGAGACACGAACCTCATCATTCTCTCCAGGGTAGCAAGATTTGCCCTCGAATCAGAGTCCCCATCACTTCCTGTTATATCATCGCCCTCATATGGCAAAAGGTGCTTCACATTAAACACATCTGAAGTACGAATATGAGAAGGAAGCCGAAGACGATAAGCATTGGGATTCACCTTCTCTGTTATTTCCACAGGACCAATCGTACGAGGAGATAACTTCGAGTATTCATGAGATGGTACCCGCTCCTTAGTTAACACAACCTACACATAGTCGCCAATGTCAAACTTAACAGAACGTCAATAACGATCAGCCGCCTCTTTGTATTTACGGTTGGACTCCAGCAGATTTGTACGTGTCTGTTGATGGACCTTCTGCAAATTACGAACAAAGTCAGCATCCTTCCCATGCAGCCTGGTCTTGGATGGTAAAGTTAATTGATCAACTGGACTGCGCAGCACAATGCTATACACAATTTGGAACGGGCTGAAACCAGTAGTGCTATTCCGAGCATGATTGTAAGCGAACTCGGCTTGGCTCAAATGCTGATCCCATGATCTGATATTATCCCCAAGTAGACACCTCAATAAATCACCCAAGGATCGATGCACCGCTTCTGTCTGGCCATCTATTTGAGGATGATACGCACTACTGAAATTGAGTGAAGTGTTAACTGTTTTCCACAGGCTCCGCCAAAAATGACTGATAAACCTCGTGTCTCTATTAGAGACAATAGAAGTGGGTAGACCATGAAGATGATAAACCTCCCTGAAGAACAGCAGGGCTGCATTAACTGCTTCTGCTGTGTGTTTACAAGGGATGAAATGTACCATCTTAGAGAACCAATCGACAACCACAAAAATGGAGTCATTACCACATTGTGTGCGCGGTAAACCCAATACAAAGTCCATACTGATATCAGTCCAAGGAGCTGACGAAACTGGTAACGGCCGATAAAGGCCAGCATTAGTATCCTTCCCCTTTTCCACGTGACATACCCTGCAATGCGCAACGTACTTATCCACTTCACGACACAAAGTAGGCCAGAAAAATGAGGTCCCAATCAGAGCCAAAGTACAATCCCGTCCAACGTGATCCTCGTCGTGAAATTCCTTAATTAATTTCAGTCGAAGGCTGCAATCTGGCACACACAACTGAATACCCTTAAACACAAATTCGTCATCTAAAAGAAAGGGCGGGTGAGGACCCTGCAACAAACTGTTATAGATGGGACCAAAATAAGAGTCATCCACATAAAGGGATGCAAAAGTTTCAAACCCTGTGACAGCCACCTATAAACGAGCCAACAGACCATGACGACGACTGAGTGCATCAGCCACACGATTAGCAGAATCAGCCTAATGTTTAATGACAACGTTGAACTGCTATAAAACGGAAATCCATGAAGCATGACGCGCAGATAAAGAATCATGGCTGGCCAAGTGTCTGAGCGCCTCATGGACACTGTATAAAATAAACTTCCGCTGGAAGAGGTAATGTCTCCAATGGCGAATATCCTGAACCACAGCATAGAATTCCGCATCGTAGGTGTTGTATCTCCCACGAGCCCCAGCCAACTTCTGATTGAAAAATGCCACCGATCTTCCCTCCTGACTGAGAACTACCCCAATGCCTAGTTTAGAGGCATCACAGTGCAAGGCGAAAGGCTTCGAAAAATCAGGTAATGAAAGTATTGGAGCCGACGTCAAACATTCCTTAATAGCCATAAATGCCCTTTCAGCTTCCGGTGTCCATTCAAACTTGCTCTTTTTCATGCAATCAGTAAGGGGTGCCATAATGGTGCTGAAATTCCGGATGAACCACTAATAAAATGATGATGCCAAACCATGGAAACTCCTCACATTCGAAACTGATTGTGGATGTGACCACTGCTGAATCGATTTAACCTTAGCAGAATCAACTGTTACTCCTCTGGCGAACACGACATACCCCAAAAATAGCACTTTTTCAGTATAGAATACACACTTACTGATAGCTGCAAATAATTTCTCCCTGTGTAGAACCAGTAGGACCTCCCGCAGATGCATATCATGTGACTCCTTCGAGGCACTGTATACAAGTATATTATCGAGGTATACAACCACACACTTACCAATAAATGGTCGTAAGGCCTGGTTCATCACCCTCATAAATGTACTTCGTGTATTTGATAGCCCGAAGGGCATAACCAGCCACTCAAGCAAGCCCTCCCTTATCTTGAACGCTGTTTTCCACTCATCACCAGGTCGAACTCTGAGTTGGTGATAACCACTCTTCAAATCAAGTTTAGTAAAAACTGTCTCTCCCACTAACTGGTCAAGTAAATCATTGAGCCTCGGGATTGGAATCGATAACGGACTATTATTTTATTGATGGCTCTGTTGTCTACACACATCTGAAAACTCCCATATTTTTTTAGCACCAAAGGTGCGGGGACTACACACGCGCTTAAGCTCTCTCTAATATAACCCTTGTGCAATAGCTCTTCCACCTGTCTCCTCAACTCCCCATGCTCAGTTAGACTTATACGATAATGCGGACGATTCGGTAATAAAGCTCCAGGCACCAAATCAATTCGGTGTTGTATATCCCTCAAAGGGGGCAGACCCTGTGGTAGTTCACAAGGAAACACATCCTCGAATTCAGATACCAACACAACGGCTTTGGTGTGTAGACTAGTTCCCTCGACTACTACAGGGACTATCGACATTTCCGTCGCCTCAGTTCCCACTAACAAAAGCACCACTCCCTCAGCCAACATCTCACGCACAAACAATGATCGAGAAAGTAGAGTACCACTGTCCCTCGCAGAAGGGGTACGAATCTCCTTGGAGGGTAGTAGTACAATCTTCTTCCCCGAAAAAAGTGAAAGTATAAGCATTCTGCTGTCCTTCATGGCACACAACCCGATCAAATTGCCATGGACACCCCAACAACAAATGACACGCATCCATGGGCACCGAATCACACCACACACTGTCACAATATAGACCACCAATAGAGAAATGTACTAGTACACGTTTTGTAACAGAAATCTCATTACCTCGTCTCAACCATGCCATGCTATACAGACCAGGATGGGGTTCTGTAGTCAGCTATAATTTTTGGACAGCGGCATCCGACATCACATTTTCACAACTACCTGAATCAATAATGAATTTGCAAACTTTCCCACCAATGGTGCACGTGGACTGGAAAATATTGTTTCCCTGCACATCTTCAAAAGACCTCCTAGGCGTGAGACACGTTCGTCGCACCACCAAAAGAGGCCTTGTGTCACCGGTGTGCACCACTTCAACTTCCCCTTCTTCCTCTACATCAACTGAATTGACAACATCAGCTTGCGTTGCCTCCCCAATCAACAAACCAGGTCGTGACTGTCCCTGGGTTGGAAAGTCTCTCCTTGAATGGCCAAAACCGCCACATCCAAAACACTGAATACCACGCCCTCGTCCACCAGGAAGAGCCCAACCACTCATCCCTGCGGTAGGAGCAACCACGGGTCGAGTGTTCCGATCACTGCCCCGACCTCCCGATGTAGGAGATTGAAACGAACTAGATGTGGGATGTGGGGTGTTTTGTCGACCCCTACCTCCAGATGGACCAACCGAACTGCCACCCACTGCTGACCCCCGCAACTGTTGAATCTCAACCTGCAGTGCCTGTTGATAAGCCTCAGACATAGACACTGGTGAAAACATGCTGAAAACATCCTGGAAGTTCCACCTCAGGCCACCAATATAGCATGCTACCAACCAATCCTCTGATTCGCCTACATCATTGCGTGCAATTAATTGATAAAATTATGTGCAGTAAGCATCCACTGAATGGTTGCCCTGCCTCAAATTTTGCAACTGTTGATATAGTTTTCTGGTGTAATTGAAAGGAAGAAATGCAGCCTTCAATTGTTTTCTCATCTTCTCCCAAGATTGAATTTTTTCTTTGCCCTGGCGGCTCGGATTATGCTTTAATTACTGCCACCAAGCGGCGGCCCGACCACGCAATCGCGTGGCCACCAAGTGTACCCTCATATCGTCGGGTACTTCCTTATAATCCAATACCTCCTCTATAGTCGCCAACCAGTCAAGGAATTCATCTACCTCTATCCCACCGTGAAACTCTGGAATGTCAACCTTTATCCCGGATTCCCAACGCTGAAACTCATTTCGCTGTTGTACACGAGGTTGCTGTCCATGACCACCCCGTACATCCGACAAGGTTTCATCTTCCGACCTTTCGCCTGTTTCATAACAATCAACATCATCGCCCACTGGGGAACAACATGGTGGCATAGGAGGTGCTCCGTTTTGCACAACTTATGTGGCCCACGTCATAAACTGATCAAACCGAATCGTCAACGCCTCAACCTGATTTCGCAAATCAGTAATTTCATCATCTTGGCCACCGCGGCCGCCATGTCTAGCACGTCCAACATGTCCTCTTCCACGAACCATCTCGCTCTGATACTAACTAATGTAGATTAAATCTACAACACACAACGATATTTCAACAACACGGATTGCACTCAAGAAAATGAGTCGTTTTCTTATTTCATAAGCAATCAAGAAACCCTACATCGCGTTATAACGTCTAAATAAGAGAAAATGAATAACCTAAAGAGCCAAATAATTCCCTAATGGGCTGGGCCTACAAACGAAATAAACAAATAATGAAAAATAATAAAAGAAGAAACTTCAATTGCCTTTTTGACCCAGTAAACGTTCCAAAATTCCAAAAATCCACCATACATCATGGCGTAGCGATGACTTCAATGGGGATCGTTGAGACCTTTCCGAAAAGTACTTATGGGCCCAAAACGGATACCGTATGCAAAAGTTATGGCCATTTCTTTGAAAAACGACCATCGAAGTGTTCCAAGTATGCAATAGCATGTTCTTCCGTATTAGAGACACGAACCTCATCAGAATCTTACATTAGAAATTTATTTTATTTTTTAATTTAAGTAGAGTCATTTGAATAGTGACTTAACATTTATTTATATGAATTCCCTTTTTAATTATGGGTATTATAGACAAAAGTAAATTAGATGTGGGGACATTATTGTCAATTAAAAGTTCCCCCCATATCCATATTTTTATATATTATAAGCGATAGTGATAGTGAAGCGATAGTGATAGGATGACTGTGGTTTCTTGTTGCATATGCTATTTCTTTAATTTCTGCCAAAATGATAAAGTATATATTTCTTTTGGTTCTACATCTATTTTTGATTTTAAGATATTTTCATACATTTTTGGATTAAATATTAAGTTTTCATTTAGTTGTTCTTCATTTTTTTCAAATTGGTATTCATACTCTTTAGATGTTTCTTCTTTACTTATTTGTCTAATTATATTTATGTATGAATATTCTTCTTCACTAGATTCACTTTCTGAAGACTCTAATTCCATAATTAAATTTATTACTTCATGTTCTTGTAATTCATAAATTTCTTCATCTTCAGGAATTTCTTTCAATTATTCTTCTTGCTCTATAGGTAAAATGTTGTAATTTTCTTTTTCGATTAAGGAAATATTCATCATATTTTTCTTTTTATCTTTCTTGAGACATTCTGGAGATATATGTCATACTTCTCCACATGAATAACATTTACATATTTTAGGATTTTTAGGGCATGTTCTAGGTTTTTTTTTTTTTGTCTTAGATATTTTTTGCATGATATTCTATAGCTTTTAAAGTTTTGTTATATGGTTTTGTTTTATTTATTAAATTTCTTGAATTTATCTCTAAATTTATCTTTATAGTAATATTTCATTTTCTTATATTTTTTTATTGCATCCCCCTTATGTTGGTTTATATTGTAATTTATCATATCATGATGATTTTTTACTTGCTTTGTAAAATTTTAACATATTATTTGCTTCCATACATTTTTCTTTTTATTTTATTTCTATAAATTGTATTCTTGCTCTTAAACTATTATTACTTAATGGTATATCTAATTTCTCTCATTTTCTAAATAATTCTAAATTTCATGGGCTTGGTAGTTTAAAGAATATTTGGCTCATAATCTCCACACCATATTCTTCCTAATTATATTCTACCTTTTCATAATGTTCTCTAAATTCACATGCGAACTGTTTAAAAAAAACACATGTCACATATTGACAAGTTTTCTAATAAATATCTATTTATTAATTTTTAGCAAATTTTAGTATCTCTGTCTATTACTAAGTATTGTCATTATTTCATCTTGATCATTTCCGTAACTTGTGCTACATAAGCTTCTGTCAAATTTCCCCACCATCTTTGAGTAGTTCTTATAAATGTATTTTCTAACATTAATTGAAATTGCTTCTATTAATTATCTAGTATAGGCCTTCATAGCCATAGATTTTATCCATAATTATAATTCATGAAATAATTTGATTTTTCATATTTATCTATGGTGTATATTCTGTAACGCCCCGAATTTCGCGGAGCCCGGGACGCCACGTCGTCTTTTAAATCTGATTTTATTGCAAAAATAATTAAAATTTCAAATATCATATTTATTATGTGAAACATTTGAAACAATATTTTGCGGAAAATAACTGAATTTTTGTAAACATCACAATTATTATTTAAAAGCTAAAGCGGAAACTAGATTTTAATCAATTTAATTAAAAGAATTCATAAAAAATTAAATCTTAAGTTTTAAAGTAAAGTAACGATAAATGATTAAATTGACGACATTTATGAAACTTGACTTAAAAGAAAAAATAACATTATTTTTGATTTGCCACATCTGTCATTTCATTCGCCGCCATCTCCAAAATCTGCAAAAGCTATTAAAATAATGGAATGAGTATTTCGAAAAATACTCAGTAGACTCATCGTCAATAATTAATTTACAAAATAATTGAACACGTAATTTTGCAATCATACAGTGACATCATAATCATATTCTTGGGCTATTTTATTTTCAAAATCAAGGCTGTTAAGAACATAGGGTGTGGGTAGTCTCGTCTCGTGCACTTAAGACACATAAATTATGCATAACATCATCATTTTCCATCTTATCTCATAAGAGATATTCTTGTCTCGTCTCATGCATCAAAGCATGTAAATCACGTAATTTCACATAAAACATGCAATTATAATTTAAATAAATTAGTGGGGGCGAGTCTACCTTAAATCAGTGGTTTTAAAGTTGAGCGAGAAAATCACGTTGTTCTTCTAAATGTTCAAGCGCCTCGTCTAGCCAATAATAAATAAACCTTAAAGTGGTATTTGGAAATCAAACATTTCAATTGAAAGAGTTTTAAAAGAAGAAATAAAAGTTTAGGGATTAAAATTAAAATCAAACATAGTTGGGATTGGAAATGAGTTGATACTAAAATAAAAGATTTTGAAAACTATTAGGCTAACTCATGTATTTTAAATATATTGGGGACTAATTATTTTCATTTTAAAAATAGTTGGGGCTAAGATAAATTATTTGCAAAGCTTAAGAGCTGAATAAAATATTATAAAAAATTAAAGGATCGAAATAATACTTTTAAAAACTAAAAGGGGCTGAATTAAAATATTCTAAAACTTGAGACTGGATTAAAAGGCTTTGAAAACATGAGGGCTAATTAATAAAAACTTTTTTAAAATAAGGGCTGAAACAAATACTTTGAAACTAAGGGGCTTTAATAAGGATTTGAAAACCAGGGGACTGACTTAAAACATTTCAAATTGAGCAGGGACATAAAAAAAATTTCAAAAAATCAAATATAAAAACAAATTCCTCTCTCTTTCTCCCTCCTCATTTTCAGAGAGTAAGAGAGGGAGACATGCGACGGAGAGGGGCGGTGGGCTTCGCCCTTCCGCTGCGCTGTTGCCAGCGCTATGGCGGTGGTAGCGCCGCCATCACTTGGCGGCAGCGGTGGGTTGTTGGTATGCAAGAAGTGAGAAAATATTGTGGTGGTTTGGTGTGGAAGTCAATGAAACCGAGCCTGGGTTCCGGCGATATTGGTGACCGGCGATTGAGGTAAGTATTGGGTTTTTGTTAAATCTCGGGTTTTTGGTTGTTTTGGGTGTAATTGATGCTGATTGCCACGGTTTTAGAGTTTGGCAATGGTTGATTTCGTTTGTTGGTGGCGGTGGCGTTGGGATAGAGGTTGTCAGTGGAGGTGGTGGGTGGTTTCGAGGGTGATGGTGTTCCGATGGTGCTGGAGGCTCCGGTGGTGGCTTTGGGCGTGAAGGGGCATTGGCGATTTGTTCATTTGATTGGAGAATTTTGGAGTTTGGTTTGTGATTGTTTGACTTGGGTTTGGAGTTGGCTACGTATTGCAGTGGTGGTGGTTCCTGGCTCACGGATTTTGTAAAGACAATGGTGGTTGATGTGGTGGAGTTTTAGTGTATACCGATTGTGTGGGTTGTACTGTAAGTTCTCATTGCAGGTTGTGGTGGTGTGAATAGTGAGTTATAGGCTGGTTTTGATACGGTTTTTGGTAAGCTAATTAAATCAATAATTGGGAGGGATTCAGGGGAAAATTTGAACAATTGATTCAATTATACAAAGGGAGATGACATGGATTGAGGGAAGATGATGGGGAAGAAAAATGTGCTTCATATGAAAAATGGAAGTTGGGGAGAAATTTTTTGAGAATTAACAACCATCCATGAATGTGTAGAGTTTGATACTTGGAAGAGGAAAATTTATAGGATGAAAGAAAAGAAAATGTGGAGTGGAAGATTGTAGTAATAATTGGGCTTAAGGAGTGATTATGGGAAATATAGAGTTTGTTAAGAAATGTGATTGAATGGAGTTGTCAATTTGAATGAGTTTTGCAAATTAGTTATGTAAGGGGGGACACAATTTGAGTAGGAGAGAAATATTGAATTTGATTGACTTAAATTGAGAAATCATAAAATTGGGAAAAATTATAGGAAACATGCAAGAATGAAATTTGATTGAGGGAGTGAAAAGGATTGTAGAAATAGTATGGACGTGTGGGGAGGTAAAATTTTGGAAAATAAGAATTTATTGTAAAGAGGAAAAAGAAATGTGGGGAATAGATGGCTAGGTGAATGGTCGTTTCTAAATTGGGATTAAAGAGAAATTAAATTAGTTTAAATTGGACAAGATATTAGAATTTGAAAATTTTGAACTAGGAAATAATTTGAGATTTTTTTTTTTTTAAATAATTTAAAATTTGAGATTTAGCTAGAATTGGAAGTTTGAACATAAAATAGATAATGACATTGAGACATTTTAAATTAAAATCAGAATTAGACTAAGATTTTAAATGATTTAATTTCACTTAAAATGGCTAGACACACATGAGTTTTAAAAAAAATAAATGGCAAAGTCGTAGCAACACGGTTTTTTAAAGATAAATAATATTTATTTAAGTTATGAAAATTCTCAGTCGCTACAAACCTACCTCCTTAAAAAATTTCGTCCTCAAAATTTAAACTTTCTTGATCTAAAATACTTGGGTACTTCAAAATTTCTTCTTTCTTTTCTCAGGTAGTTTCATCTCTACCATGCCTACCCCATTCGACTTTAAAAATAAATAATGAAAATGGAACAATTTAAAATCGAAATTTGGGCTTTAAAGATTTAAACGAATCTAAATTTCTTTTCTTAAAATCTTAAAATAACTAATATGACTAGACAAGAGCGCTAGTTTTTTGAAAATAATGATTCTTAAGGTTGGAGAGTCGTAGCGACAAGTTTGGTAAAACAAGTCTTTTAAGTTTGAAAATTTCTCGGTCGCTACATATTTCATTGAAAAATTTCTAATTGGCTTAGTATAATATTTTTGTCGCGTATAAAATTGATAGTTCTAAAATTGTTGGTTTTGTCTTTGTTTCATATAAATATCTAGTCTATTTTCTGGATTAGTTTTACTAGTATTTTCTTCTTTAACTTGGTTAATTCCAAGGTGTGGTACTAAATCTTATTGTTGTTGGTTCATATTAATTTCTTCTATTCTAAGATTTTTAAATTTTTCTGTGTAATCTTCTTTAGTTATATAATCTTCTCCACTTTCCTCTTTAGGATTTCTCATAAATTTTTCTATTTGTTCAATAATCATATTTTATTCCTAATCTATTAATAGCTTTAAATTATTTTTCAGTTATTATTCTTTTGGGTTTTCTTTTTTCCATTTCTTCATAAATTTTGTTATATTTTGATTCATAATTTCAATATTTTCTTGTATACTATCTATTCTTTTGTGTAGATTATTTTTTCCTATATCTTCTTCCTTAATTGTCCTAATCATGTTTATTTTTTTTATAAAAGTTTTTTGTTCTATAATTTCTGCTGAGTTTTCATATACTCCTACTCCTACCATATTTTCTATTTTATTTATTTTATAGGTTATTTGTTTAATTTGATTTTCTAGGGTTATTAATTATTTTGATAGATTATTTATGCTTTGTTTACTTCTAATATTTGTGTTGGTATATTTTTATTAACATCTTTATAATCGTTAGTTATTTTTATCATTTGTCTTATTTCTAACGGTAAATTGTTAATAACTTCTTGAATTTTTTCTGGGTTTTTAGTTTATTCTAAATTTTGTTTTGTTGTTTTATCTAAGTGTATTTCTAATTTATTTAGTAAAAAAAAATTTGTCCAATTTAATTGTTTATATTCTCCAAATTCTCTTTCTCCTAATAGGATAAATGGTATATATTTTCCATATGCTTCAGTTATTAAAGGGCAATGACTATTATTAGGCAAATATTTGGATTTATAATTATATACTATAGGTTCAATTATTGATAATTTTTTAGACATTTTTCTTAGTACATTTCTAACTGCTCACTCTGGTGTTGGCTCTGATACCAAACCTTGGAAAGGATCGTAAATTTTAATACCGCGGAATTATAATATTACAGAATAATAATCGTCTTCTAATTCTTCTCAAAAATCTTTCTTCAAAATCATTCATATACCTAATATCTTCTTGTCCAATTTCGTTTATTAATATTAGTCTTAAATATTCATTACGTTGTTTTACTAATCTTAAAGTTCATCATATATTCCTATAGCTTTTGTACTTAAACCTCTTACCTATCTTTCTAATTCTAAATATCCATTATGTAGACTTCTTATTAAATCTTTGCTTTTTTCATGAAGTATGTGGGGGTCATAAATGGGCATAATTTTTTATTAGTATAATTTGTGTAGTTTGTAAAATTTGTTTGTTCAAGTATACTTATTAAGCCTCTATTTGACAAACTTAAAAAAAAAAAATGTTTTTGAACAACACAATTTTCAAACCACTTTTTAACCAAATATATTTTCTCTCTCCTCTTTTCAATCACATATTTTACCTCAAAAATATAAAAAACTATTTTAAAAATAAAACTTTTAACAAACATAGCCTAATTTAACTAGTTTAGGGTTGTTTTGTCTTTTTTTCCTAGATTGTTAACTAATTGGTGAAGGGTATTGTACAAGCAGTAATATCCTTCAAATTTAGCACTTGTTTGATATAATGTATTTTAAAATAATATTATTTTTGAAAAATGTATGATAAAATAGAGAAAATATATTGGAGAATGTGTAGTTGGTACAATACAATCCAAAATTATGTAAATAAAAATAATTTTGAATTTTTTTGTTATTATTCTATAAGATTTCATCTATTTATGCATGCAAAAACACATTTTATAATAGTGATTTTTATGAGAATGTTTGGCCTCTATTCAGTGGCTAAAAGTCGTTGTTATATTGGTGTTATTTGTGTTTTTTAAGTAGAATTTGTGGTTAAAAAGTGATTTCGAAAAATATGTATTGTTAAAAGTAATATTGAAAATTGTAATGATTATAAATATTTGTTATAATAAAATTGCCGAATAGAGTCTTGATTAAAAAAAATAGTGTTTATATAAAAATATTTAATGAGAAAAATGTGTAGTTAAAAATGAGTTTTGGAAATGAGAAATAGAGTTCAAATAAGGGCTTGTGATGAATGTATCGCACTCAAGATGACTTTCGAAGATTATTCATAAAATATTTTATTTAAAATTCTAAAATTTTCAAATCTAAACTTCATGATGATTAGTTTTTATTACTAAAGGAAAACCTTTACTTAGAATATTGATAACTTTAATCAAGTCTTGAGGTCTTTAGTAAATCTTAGCCTCTATTTGATAACTATTACCTTTTAATTCATTTTGGTACAATATTCAATTTTAATTATATATTTTAACAATAAAATATTCTGCATATAAAGCCAAAATTCTTTCTTGATTTTCAACTACACAATCTCCTATTAATCATTATTTAAAAACTACTACAAACAGAAAATCTACGCCTCGCTGAGTACGGGGTAGTTCCAAAAACAAAATCCATGGCGAGATCTTGCTATATACCATGAGAGAAAGGAAGTGGCATGTACAACCCAATATTCTGTCCGTGACCATTCAACACCTGACAAGTATAACACTTTCTGACTATAATTCCAATATCTCCCTTCACTGTGGCTAATAATAAATGGCTTCCAAACTGGCTATTGTTTTGTCATGCCCCAAGTGTACTCTTAGACCTCATGCAAACCTTGAATTAGTTTTTCACGCAAATTGAAACTGGAATGCAAAGTTGGTTGCTTTTGAACAAATATCCATCGTTAATACAGAAATATGTAAGTGATTCATGACTTTAGCATTTCCTCCAAATCTCCTTGAATGTACATATAATTCCTTCAAGTAATCGAATCAAATATCTTGAGACAGTGTGACCAACAAAGAGGCTCTTTGACTAAGGGCATAAACAATCTTTTTCGAACTTCTAGATTTATGTTTAGTCACAAAAGGATATTTCTAAAGGCAAGTCACCCACTGAGGATGCATCTTGTTGACATGTTTCTGACTGTTGAGAAATTTTAAGGCTTGATGGTCAGTAAAAAACATAAAGTTCATTTTACACAAGATAATGATCCCATTACTTCAAAGCTCTTACAACTGCATAAAATTCTTGATCATAGGTACTCCATTTTTGTCTAGCATCACTAAGATTTCATAAAATAAAGCCACATGCTTCTTCTCTTGGGAAAGAACAGCTCCAACACCTATGCCACTTACATCACATTCCACTTCAAGGACTTTCTCGAAACATGGTAAGGCTAATACCGGAGAAGTGTACAACTTCTCCTTTGATGAGGGAAAAACTCTTAGCTTGTTCATCTTCCCAAATAAATCTTCCCTTCTTCAAACATTCAGTAAGTGGTGCCAAAATGGTGGCAAAATTTCTTACAAATAGTCTATTGAAAGTAGCTAAACCATGGAAGCTTTCTTACATCAGAAACTATTTTTGAAATTGGCCATTCTTGAATTGCCCTTATCTTTTCTTCATCCACATGTATACCATCCTCACCAACCACAAAACCCAAATTATATATTTACTTTTAAAAGCTTTCTTCCATTCATCTCCAGATCTAGGTTTGATATGAATCTAATGGTAGCCACTTCGAAGATATATCTTGGAAAACACCTTAGAACCCTCTAGCTCATCTAACATGTCTTCTAACCATGGAATAATAAATCTTTATTTCACTATTATTTGGCTCAACTATCAACACATATACGTCATGTTCCATCCTTCTTAGGTAGCAAGAGGACAGGTACTGCACATGGACTCATACTCTCCTTCATGAACCCTTTTCGCAGTAAGTCTTCAATTTGCTCCGTCATAATCTCATTCTCTTTTGGACTCATCTGGTAATGAGGTAAATTGGAAGACTAGCACTAGGCTCTAAGTCAATTTTAGCACCAGGAAACTAGTTTGGAAACTCATCTAAAATCAGCACCTCAAAGTCCCTTAAAATTTCCTGTATTTCAGGAGAAACTCCCTCTTCCATCTTGCTAGTTGAAAAAAGCCCCTTAACCACCACTGAATATAAATAATCAACTTTTTTTTATTGTGTCACTGTGTGTAAGAGTAAGAAAACTTTCTGGTCATTTGGTTGACTTTTCTGCTTCTTTAAGAGAGCTATGGCAATTTTGCGCTTGTCCCAAGTAAAGACCACTACGTTATCACACCCTTCGAATGTTGAGTCGACATCAAACTATCAAGGCAAACTAATAAAATATGACATGCATCTATGTCAATAACATCAAAAACCACATTCTCACTAAAATGCTTGCCAATGGAAAGAGACAGACCCCTTTTCACCTAACCAAGTGAATAAGGACTAGGATGATTCTCAACTGGTAATTGCAATAAACTCACAAACTTCTTTGATACAAAATTCTCACTGTTTTCATTGTCCACAATCACTTCGCACGCCTTATTTTTTACCAAACATAATAAGAGAAAGTTACTGTGATGTTTCCCCTTTTCTTTCAAAGATAAAATGACTCTCTGCAACACTAAAGTAAGTCTTTTCACACCTTCCTCAACAACAAACTCAACTCTTGAGTACTAATCTTTTGCATCAATTTCTTATTACTCGTCTATTGTCTCATACTCTACCAAATTGACTTGCTTTCTTTCTAGACATGTATTAGAATGATGCTCCGACTTGTGACATTTATAGAATACGAATTTACATTCTAGGATGTGCCTTAAGTTTGGTCTCTATTTTCAAATTGACCACTATTTCCAACATTACCCCAATTAGGGTAGACTAAAGTCTAATGCGGAGCCTTCCCTTTATCCAAAGGAACGGATGATGATGGTTTGGTAGGTGGAGGAACTCTCCTATAAGAGGTTGTCCTCTTATCAAAATCTATCATCTCAGCCTTCATATCCATGTTAATGGCTTCCTACAACGTCCAAATATTCTGAAAACCAATTTTATCTTGTGTAACCACCTTCAAACCACTGGTATATTCGGCTATCCTTTGATTTCAGACTCTGTCAGATTGTTTCGCTCTGCTAACCACATAAATTCATTGTTGTAGTACGATGCTGTGCCTAGTGATGACAACGGGACAGGAATAGGTCGGGGACCACATTCCCATCCCCATCCCCATTACATACGGGGAGGGGGAGGGGTGGTACGAGGGTTAAAAATTCTCCGTTTAAATCTCCGTTATTATTATTTTTTTGGATCAATCTTTTTTTTTTAATTAAAAAAAAAAAAAATTAAACCTTATTATCCCATGCCTTTAAGTTAGTAATCTAGGTTGGAATCATCCAACTTGGTTTAAAAGAATATGTAATTTTTCAAAATGTATTGAATTTTTACTATTTTTACTATTTTTAAATTTTCAAATTATAAACCTGGGGAGGGGGGGAGATGGGTAGGGGAGCTCATTTCCATCCCCATAACGGGGATAAAATCATTAGCATCCCTGCCCCCATTCAATGAAGGTCTCCGCGGTGATCGGGTCTCACAGGGAAAATTGTCATTTCTAATTGTGCCACTGCACTATGTGCATCCTAGGTACATGCGATATAGAATCTATTTATAATTTGTAGGTAGAATCGACCCATCATAGATGCTTCATCTTTCTCCAAGTACGAGTCCGACTCTTCCCCTGTCTCATTTGAGTATTCTACAACTGATCCCACCATACTACTACTTTAAATTTCAAACAGAACGCCACCATCTTAACCATCTTGTCCTTCGACACATCCATAATTTTGAAAAATCATTCAACCTTCACCAACCAATCCGAGAATTCATCAATCTTCATATTACAAAAGAAATTAGGGATATATGCTTTAATTCGATAATCATCAAAGGTATTTCAATTTTGATGATTATGACTTCATGGTGGTTCTTCAAAATCCTCTTCCGGCTTAAAACACTTTCTTGTACTGCAAGTTTCATGTTATTTCCCTTTCAAACTATTGGCTCAATAACTCGATCACCATTATTTTCTTTATTTTCTTGTTGATCATTCTACCCATTATTTCCACCATTTTTTTTGCCAAGAACTCATAACAACAATTGACGAATCTCTCCAAATTGTGTAGTAAGATCATCAATTCGCCTAGTTTGAGTATCAAAAATCGCCCTAATAATTGGTACGTCAACCATGTATATAAATCAAGGATATAGAGACAAAAAATCTGCTCTGATATCACTTGACGCAGCGTGAATTAAGGAATTCAATTGGAACCTTAAAAGGAATAAGAAAGATGGAATCTACTAGGAATGAGAAATAAACTTAAAGTTTTATTAATTGAAAGAAATATATGAAAAACAAAGAATTAACCATTTATTTATAGGGTTCTAAAATATAAAAACCTAGTCTAAATCAACTAGCAAATCATAAAATCTATTCTAAATCAACTAAATTGAAATAAGGGAAAATTACATTGACACGTGTTTTTCAAATATGCAATTCAAAAAAATGGTGTAGCAATGTTTTTTCTAAATTTCAGGTGCTAATTCATTTACTTAACTAATTAAACATAATTAAATTAATACATAATTACAACTAAACTCCCAACCCTAACCCAAACAAACAAACCCAGGAAAATCAATTTCTCTCTCTAGCGTCTCTAAATCCTATTCCTCTGTTTCTTAAACTCCAGCGATGGTGACGGCACCAAGGAGCCGCAAGTGAGCGGTGGAAGCAAGCACAAGTGGGGGGGGGGGAGGCACATGTGCTAAGCGCTGTTCCGCTGCACGCAGCAGTGTGCTTTCTTTTCGTGATGGAGACGCTGCTAACACAACCACCAAAACAGCAGCGGGCTCCTGTGCGATGGTATCCCTCGAGGACTGCTTCTCTCATGCGAGCGCCAGTGCTATTGTGGTGATGGTTGTTGGAAAAATAAATATTGACGCAACGGGATATCTAATCACAAAAATTAATTTCTTGTGATTTGGATAATCCCATAATAGGAATTCACCGTTTTATGTATTTGACTAGATCAAATAATTTTGAACAGATAATAATTTAGCAATCGTTACCCTTGTAGCGTGCTTTGACAATTATCTGTGTAGATCTTGATTCCACCAATCTCCAAACCTTCAAGTTTTCCTTGGTGTTCTTCAACAGAGGCTATGGAAGTGTGTGGTCACTTTTTTCTGGCTTTTTGGTTACACTAGGGTTAGGGTTTTTATCAAGAGAACAAAACACACACTTCACACTTTAGTGTGTGTCCCGCCCACATGTGTATTAGGTTAAGAAAAATAGTCTTAGAAGACTATTTATAAGTTCTTTACCCTCTAACACTAGTACATTAAGAGTCAAAGGCGTCGGTTGTAAAGCAGAAAAGGCGTCGGTTGTACAGGAGACGCCTTTAGTACAGACGCTAAAAGTGCATACTTAAGGCGTCGGTTGTAAACCGACGCCTTAAGTTAATTAAAGGCGTCGGTTGTTAAAGAACAACCGACGCCTTTTCTCAACTAAAGGCGTCGGTTGTTACGTAAAACCGACGCCTTTAGTTGATAAAAGGCGTCGGTTGTTCTTTAACAACCGACGCCTTTAATTGAGAAAAGGCGTCGGTTGTTGTTTAACAACCGACGCCTTTTACAAATATTTTTTTTTTTCATTTATTTTTATTTGCCTTATATACACCTATATAAACTATAACAATCAGGTACACATCAAAAAATTATCTTCAACAAATATATATAATCGAGGAATGCAGAACAAAACTTATTAAATAACTCAATAAACAAAATTTCGAATTAATTAATCTTGTATTCACAATATTGTTAAAAAATTTGTACATGTTAAACATAAAATGGGCCAAGTTTACATACACTCTTCGACGAAGTATTTGGCCTATAAATTTCGAACCTCGTCAATTTCCTCTGTTGAGTAAATCTCTTGAAATGCCTAAAAGTAATTAATAAGAATTAATAATTATTATGTTAATTACATATAAATCGTAATTAAACAATTATCTTCAATAACTTATACCTCGTGTAGAGAAGTAAGTTGAGAATAGGCTGTGACTATCTGGAACATGTTTCTCATAACATAATAGCCACACTCATCTCCTCCAGGTTACTGAGGACACTGAAATTTGAATATTTAAAATTAAAACTATTATTAATAATCGAATGAAAGTGAATATATATTAAACTACTATGAGAATTTGTAGCAATTTATAAAATTCTAGTTTTCATACCGAGATCTTTTTCCAATTTACATTGGATGTTGCTCTCTTGCCTCCTAATGACCAAAAAGCTCGAAATGCCCTAAAGTTTCAGTAAATATGAATAAGTCATAAAAATAATAATAAAACTCAAAATTCTTACGTAAATTTTGCCAGAGGCTCCCCTATAAATTGAACGTATCCAACCTGTATAGAGACCTATTTATTGAAAATTATCCTAACAACTATCATAATCACAACACAAACACATCAATTTCACCTCAAACTTTCTACGATTATTCCATGAAAGTAACCCAACTTATCTATATGAATGCAGTAAACACAAAAATTTGAACATTGCAATAATTACTAACACATTCAATGACGGCTTGATTTCTATGTTACGCCTACATGATTGTGCTGAATCTATGAAGTACACAGTATTGGCTTCACAACATATTGCAAGCAACATCCAATGATTCCTACGTATTATAAACGTGTAAGTATTCTTTAAATAAATAAAGAAATACAAAAATAATAATAATGGTCTTACTCCTGATAGTACGGCGCTAAAATGAATTGCTTGGATCTCAGCGTATTCATTGTTTCAGCCATGTAACTCACAACACTTTCTACATGTGTTTTAACTCTGATCGATGCAATCTGTGATGGACACATAAATCCAATTGACTGAATACCAAATTGCTCACACAACCTATGAAGGAACCTAAAAATAACAACCAATGAATAAAAAATAAAAATGAAAATTTAAATGAAAGACATAAATGCGTGTTCAGCAATCTTACATTATGAATACTTGCAAGATAGATACATTCAGCCATTTCATTGAGAGCAAGTCGGTGATGTCGTCAATCGTAACATAAAAACTTTCACCTTCCGTGTGATGAAACACAGTCGCGTCTAGAGGCACTTGGATGTAGTCTGTACCAACAGGAAGTGTAAGCACCAGAGAGTGTAACATCTTACAATCATTACCCAGACGTTGTAATGTTGCATCATCAATGAGTGGTGATTGTCTGGTAGATGACATATCAAAACTCTGGGATTTTTTATTTTTTCCAATTTGTTTTGCCTGTTTTGTCAACTCTTCCTGTAATTACATGTTTTTTGTCATCATAACATTTCTAATATAATTTTAAAAGTAATTAAAACTCGAAATAAGTTTTTTATAAATATAAAAATTATTACCTCTCCAAAAATTACCAAATCTTTGGGCCATTGACAGAAACTTCCAATAGCTTCCCCCACCACGGTGTAGTATGGAGATGGTACTGGAAGAAGTGACGCTTCGGCACCTTGTATAACATCATCAACCGATACTTTCACATGATCGGTCAAGAGTTGTTGATGGTGCACAATAGTCTCAGGTCCGGATGGAAAAACCATTCCTCTAGCCACTATTTGGTGCTCACCATTACAACTTATAGCGAGACGACAAGGAATCGGTTTCTGTTGTTCAATAATATTCAATGTTATAGCCCTTACAATTGAAATATAATCAATAATATTGAAAAACAAAATATTTTAAGAGTAAATACCTGAAGGCCATCAAATGGATCAGGATTAACTGAGTAGCAACTACTGCGAGTTGGTGGTCGGGGTTGTGGAGTTATGTCCACTTCGGCATCAACATTTAAGCCCATGCGCTGAAGGATAGCTTCGTATTTCTGCTGCATACTATCAATCTTACTCTGTACCTCTGCTGCATACTCTTTCCTGACACGTTCGGTGATACCAACCTCCAAATCCTTCATGATAATATCTTTAATATCATCTACCGACACAACCCCTCTCGATCGTCTGCTGGATGAATCAGGTCTGCCATATACATCCCTCATCGTGACGTATACACCACATCCCCTAACCCGACCAGGATGATCCTCCTTACCAAGAGCTTCCGATAAGATGTCGTGGTGTCTCCTTGGGACAAACGTCCCTTGAGTTGCTTCCTCAGATTTTTCAATCTATTTTCAAAAAAAAAAAAATGAAAACTAAATATTAGTGTTTAAGCGAAATTTCATCATATTATGAAAAAATGATAGCCTATGCTTACAATTTTTCCATACACCCCCCTCGTTTTCTCGTTGGGGATGTAATAAGATCCGTCTTCTTTCTTCTTTGATCTAGCTCGAATCCAATCAAAGCTGCGATCATCACTTAACATGGACGAGCTAAGTGACGCACATGAAGATACAGAAGACAGTAGTGGGTCTGACAAAAGCCACTGTGGCCTCATCCCGGCATAACCCGCGGAGCCCAAAAAATGTGGATGCTCGTTGTGCAACTGGTTGTCCCTGGCCTTCTTGCTTTTTTCCTTGAAAAATAAAACATCACATTCATTAGTTTTCAACTCAATAATAAAAAATAATTAAGAATCATCACACAGGAGAGTAGGAGTTATAATGTCATATACCTTGAAAATCTCAGTCTCACGCTCTTTCTTGAATTGCTCCCATTTTTCTTCGGTCAGGTAATTATATAGCATAGTAGGTGATGCGTATCTTGGGTGCTTATTGTTAATGAACTTATGCACCAACTTATTCTTGAAATCTTTCCATCGGGACCCAGCAACTCTTAAAATAATTCGTTTCCTTTCGTCGTCGGGTATGCTGAACTGCTTCTGAAATACAACAATAATATGCGATATTTATACCCATAACAAAAAAATATATAATGAATTATTAAGTTACTATGTATGAAGTGATGTAATACCTTTATATCTTCCCAAATCATGTCTTTAAGGCCTTTAGGGACTTTATGCCAATCACTAATATTTATATCCACATGAATACGGACCAAAGACCCTATATAAGAATTGAAGTTCTTCTTATGGGGTCCGATTGGCCTATTGTGTTCATCAAATTCAATCGCACTTACTTCATCCCCCTTCCTCTTCATGTTTTTGCAACTAGTTGGTCCTCTAGTCTTTTTTTTTTACTGATACACTGATCATCAGATGAACTGGAAGAATCAGCCATGACTTTCACGGGACTGTGCACGTATCTGCGTATATAACAAAACAAAAATATATAAACAAATTAGTAAGCGAATAGTAACAATGAATAGAGCATATATGAACAATATTAAAAAGTTCTAAGTAATAAAGTAAACGATCTTACACAATTATATTGCCTCACGAACGACGGTCAATCCACAATCCTTCTTCATGATCCTCACGCGTGTAATTTATTTCAAGATTATCTTCCCTTGTAATTGCATCTGGTTGTATACCAATAGAAAATGGAGGAGTTTCGTCGAAATGATCATACTCTTCTTCATCCACCACATCATCAATGCCAACAATATGTCTTTTGCCCTGAAGTACAACTGACCACTTAGTATTTGCTGGGTCAAGAACATAAAATATCTGTTTCGCTTGTGATGCCAGTATGAATGGCTCATCAAAATAACCCAACCGATCAAAATCCACCAAAGTGAAGCCTAATTCATCCACCCGAACACCCCGTCTATTATCAACCCATTTACATCGAAATAGAGGAAACTTGAACTCCCTGTAATCAAGTTCCCAAATATCTTCAATTACTCCATAGTAAGACATTACGGAAAAATCTCTTGACATTGCTACTTGAGTCACTCCACTATTTTGCATCGTGCTCTTTTCATCTTGACGTTTTGTATAAAATGTATAACCATTAATGTCATATGCTTCATAAGACCTCACAAGCATGCCAGGGCCGTAAGCTAACCACTTTACAATTTCAGAAATGTTATTCGACATTTGTGATAATTCTTGCAGCATATTATCTTTGAACCATTCTGCAAATGAGCGATTATGTTCATTAGTCACCCACCTCTCACCTTTTAAAGGATTCTGCTGCCTTAAAATGGACATGTGCTCGTCCAATTATGGATGAACCTCGGTAAGGTGTTGCAAGACAAGGAGGTGTGCTTTGTCTCGTAATTCAACACTAGGCACAATTGTCTTGCATCCAATCGTACCTTTACCTTTCAGTCTTCCCTCGTGACGAGATTTAGGAATACCAATAACATCAATATCATCTAGGTAATCAGTACAAAATTCAATAACCTCCTCGGCAGCATAACCTTCAATGATACTGCCTTCAGGTCGAAATCGATTTCTCACATATCCTTTTAATATACCCATGTATCTCTCAAATGGATACATATACCTCAAGAACACCGGACCACAAATCTTAATTTCTCTCACCAAGTGAACAAGTAAGTGCACCATAATGTCAAAAAATGATGGAGGAAAATACATTTCAAATTGACATAGAGTGATAACAATATTGGCCTGCAAATCATCCAGCGCATCCGGATCAACAACTTTACTGCAAATTGCATTAAAAAAGAAGCAAAGTTTTATAATGACATTTCTAACATGTTTTGGGAGTATGCCACGAATTGCAACTGGTAACAAGTGTTGCATTAAGACATGACAGTCATGAGACTTCATACCAACCAATTTCAAGTCCTTCATCGACACAAGACTTTCGATGTTCGATGAGTATCCAGATGGAACCTTAACAGAATTTAGGCACTCACAAAAACTTGTTTTCTCCTTTCTAGACAAAGTGTAGCAAGCTGGGGGTAAATAGGTACGCTTTTCCAACTCTTGCGGTGCTAACTTATCTCGTATCCCCATTTCTACCATGTCTTTTCTGACTTTGATACCATCTTTTGTCTTTCCTTGAATGTTCAATAATGTCCCGATGACACTATCACATACATTTTTCTCCACATGCATTACATCAAGACAATGCCTTACCTGTAAGTGTTCCCAGTAGGGTAGATCCCAAAATATGGATCTCTTCTTCCAAAGACTCTTCTGAGGAGGTTTAAAAGGTTTGCCAAACATAACATCAATATTTTTAACTCGTTCATAAACCTCATTTCCTGTTAATGGTAAGCGAGAAACTCGAGTCTCGACTTTTCCATTGAAGAGATTTTTCTTCTTTCGATAAGGGTGGTGAACAAGGAGAAATATAGGATGACTCATAAACACATTTTTCTTACAGTTTTTCAACCAAAGATCAACCGTATCTTCTTCACAAATGGGACATGCTTTAGCTCCTTTATTAGTATACCCCGACAAGTTACCATAAGCTGGAAAATCATTTATGGTGCAAAATATCATAGCACGTAACGTGAAATTCATTTGACTATGTATATCAAATGCTAACACACCTTCATTCCACAACAGTTTTAAATCTTCAATTAGTGGCGCTAGGTAAACATCTATGTCATTTCCCGGTTGTTTAGGCCCTGATATTAGCAACGACAACATGATGTACTTGCGCTTCATACATAATTAAGGAGGAAGATTGTAATTCACCAAGAGAACCGGCCAAGTGCTATGTCGACTACTCATATTACCATGCGGGTTCATCCCATCTGTACATAGTCCAAGCCTAAGATTCCTATCTTCTCCACCAAAATCGGGGAACATCCTATTAATGGTCCTCCATTGAGGAGAATCAGCAGGGTGTCTTAGCTTTCCATCTTCTTTCCTCCCATCGGCATGCCAACGCATGTTCTTCGCATCCTTTGCATTGGCAAATAAGCATTTAAATCTTGGTATTACAGGTAGGTACCATAACACCTTTGCCGGAGAGCCTTTCTTATCCTCCCAATTAACATGGCCTTCCTTTCGCTTATACCTCGATGCTCCACACTTTGGACACAGGTTCAAGTCCTTATACTCTTTTCGATACAATACACAATCATTTGGACATGCATGTATCCTCTTGATCTCCATACCCATCGGGCACAACATTTTCTTTGTCTCGTAAATTGAACTAGGAAGTTCGTTATCCTCCGGAAGCATATCTCGTAAAAGTTCCAATAAATTCGTGAAACTCCTATCACTCCACCTATTCTTCGCTTTCAAGTTATACAACTTAAGCACAGCAAACAATTTTGTGAATTTCTTACAACCAGAAAATAAAGGCTGTTTAGAATCATTAAACAGGCTATCGAAAATATGAGACGGTTCGATGAAATCCTCTTGTATGTCACGCATCATTTCATCTATCCGATCACTATCCACATCATTTTGATCATTGTCCACATTATTCTCCTCTTGATCACCCCTATCATCACCGGTACTCGTCCTAGGAAGTATACTCTCACCGTGCCATATCCACCGTGCATAACCTTCCTTAAACCCACGACGAATCAAATGACTCTTAATTTGCTCAGAGCTATGAAACTTTCTCAGATTCTTACAATCACAACAAGGACACAAAAGCATTTCTTCACCTTTTTTTATTTTGTTTTCCTCTGCACATTTCATAAACTCTTCAACTCCTTTCACATATTCATGTGTATTACGTCTCCCATACATCCAACTCCGATCCATATCTAGTAACACATATATCAAGATATTCACCACGTGTTAAAACGAATGAAATCACCTTAACTTATTATTTACATTTTTATTTATAAATCTTACGAAAATTTTGACAGAATCTCCCCTATAAATTGGACTTAACCAACCTGTAGGGGGAATCAAAATGCCACAATAAAACTAAAATATTTAACTTCAACATATTCAAAACTCAAACAAAACTCCAGTCAAATTTCAACATTATCATCCAGTCTAAATTATTCATCCTCAACATGTTAAAAACTCAAACATTTTTAGCCTCTTAATTATTCACTATATACGCTCATATCTCCAAATCATCACAACATAATCATCTCAACTCATCAAAACATCCAAAAAGTACAAAACACCTCAAATAATTCACTTATAAATACCTCACAATCATTACTTATCCGTAACTAATTCAAAACTCAAATAAAATTAACATTCTACAATTTCAATAAAACTCCAATTTTAAAAAATTGAATGTATACTAGATACTAACACAAAATCAATAATCTAAAATTGAAATTCAAACTAAACTAATAAGATCATTTAAATAAACCAACATAATAAATAAAAATGATAACTTCAATTATAATCTAACAAAATGAACAAAATAGTTTAACTTAAAATATGAAAAATTACCGTTTAGTAGTGGACCTTGTGGGGTGGGTGGTGGTGGCTAGAGTGGGATGGAGCGCGGATTTTGATGGGTGGTGGCGCGGGTGTGGCTGTGGGGAGCTGGTTTTGGGTGGGTTTTGGTGCGGGTGGCTGTGGGGAGCCGGTTTTTGGGTGGGTGTTGGTGCGGGTGGCTGTGGGGAGCGGGTTTTGGGTGGGTGGGGTGTTGTGGCAGCGGGCAAAGGCGGTGGTGCCTGGCACTCAGATTCTGTGGCGTGCGGGGGAGGAGTCGACGGGCGCTGGTGGTGCGCGCAGTGGTTATGGAACCAAGGGTTGGTGGCGCGAGGCTGAGGTGGATGGTGGCAGTGGGGTGCTACAGCGTCGGGTGGAGGGTTGCAAGGTCGCGACGGCGTGAGAATGTATTACGGTGAGGTTGAACTGAATGGAGCTGGAGATGAAACCGGGGAAATGTGTGAAATTTGACTGAAGGCGCGAAAGTATAGGCTAAGTAAAGGCGTCGGTTCTTATAAAGAACCGACGCCTATTATTAAAAGGCGTCGGTTCATTTTAAAAATCGACGCCCTAAAGTGGCCGGGTTATTGGCGTCGGTTGTTTCCTAACAACCGACGCCTTTAATCAACTTTTATTTACGACTTTGCCACCGCATTTTTTCAGGCGTCGTTTTGGTTGAAAAACGACGCTAATTTGTTATTTTTTTTGATGCTTTTGTACTAGTGTAAAACCCTACCAACCCTAATACTATAACCTAGGCCCATTTTTGCACGGCCCAATACAAGTTATAAGCCTGTATATGCCTGTTATATTGAAGCCACCAAGGGAACCTGATTGGACCCAATTAAACTAAGCTCCAATAAATTAATTCTGATCCAGTCAACTCTTGACCAATCAAAATAATTTATTAATCACGTTCTATTCCACTAAAAGAACGAGATTGCACTCTTAGTAAAATTGTAATTAATGAAGCAATAACCAAGAATTATATCCTCTGACTTATCGCTCTTACATGTTACCCCCGTCGATCAACTAGAATATTCGAAGTAAGGTTAAATGACCAAAATACCCTTATCTGAATATTCATAAATTCTCGACTCCCATCTTCTATCTGACAGTTCTATGTGATCACATCACATCATAGAATTCAACAATCACTGTCGAATTACTGAGCTCAGATTTAACTGTCCACTAGAAGAACCAGTGAGATCATGATCATACCTAATGTTGACGGATTCCATAATACGAATATATGTTCCTCGTTATTTTACTTTAATTCCCAAAGTACCGAGATATTGACCAACAATTTGATCTCACCCATTGATACCTCAAAGAACTTCAAATTAGTAATCGAAGTTCATTATCCGATTAGGATTAAGGTTCCATGTACGATAGTCAAGTGAAATTAAATTTGCACGGTCAATGTCACAAATTAATTTCATGTGGTCCTGTTCAATACACATCAAATGTACTCTCAATTTTATTTTCAAAATCAAAGATAGATTTTAATGAAATCGAGACAATCAAAAATAAATTATCCATATTTATTTTACTGATCGTGAAAAATAATTTTAGATCGAATTACAAATTGAATCTTTATGTGTTTAACAACTTAAACACTCAATTAGTAATATCGAATCGATCTATGGACTAATGCAAGCTCAAAATAATATAATCAAAATAATATTTTATTCAAAAAATGTCACGAGTACAATTAAATTAACTCGACGGGCATACACTATCCAACAATTCTCCCACTTGCCCTAGAGTAAATGAGACATGTTAAGTACACCCATATTTTCAATATGACCCTCAAAACTTTTAGCTGGTAAGCTTTTGGTAAAAGGGTCTGCAAGATTTTCTGCTGATGCTATCTTGCACACTGTCACATCTCCTCGTTGAACGATTTCTCTAACCAAGTGGTATTTACGTTCAATGTGTTTTCCACGCTGATGGCTGCGGGGCTCTTTTGCATTCGCCACTGCTCCACTGTTATCACAGTATAGAGTAATGGCCTGAGATGCAGATGGAACCACCTCAAGGTCCAGTAAGAATTTCTTCAACCATACTGCCTCTTTGGCTGCTTCACAAGCTGCCACATACTCTGCCTCCATGGTGGAATCAGCAATGCATGATTGCTTGATACTCCTCCAAACAACGGCACCACCACCCAGTGTGAACACTAATCCAGATGTGGATTTTCGGGAGTCCTTATCAGCTTGAAAATCAGAATCAGTGTAACCCGTTGGCACCAAATCTGGAGCTGAATAAACCAGCATATAATCTCGAGTTCTACGAAGATACTTGAGTATATGTTTTACAGCAGTCCAATGCTCTGGTCCAGGATTTGACTGATATCTACTGACAATCCCAACAGCATAACAGATATCTGGGCGAGTACATAGCATAGCATACATGAGACTTCCTACAGCTCAAGCATAAGGAACCCGTTTCATGTGTTCCACTTCACTAGGAGTCTTAGGACAATGCTCCCGTGACAAGTGAATTCCATGTCTAAAAGGCGTTTGACCTTTCTTGGAATTTTGCATAGCGAACCTCACCACAATCTTGTCTATATATGAAGCTTGAGATAGCGCAATTCTCCTGTTCTTCCTATCTCGAAGGATCTGGATTCCTAGAACATAATTGGCTTCTCCCAAGTCCTTCATATCAAACTGTTGTGCCAACCAGTTTTTAATCGATGTTAATGCTCCTACATCATTCCCAATGAGCAGGATGTCATCTACATACAGTATGAGAAAAATTACCTTGTTGTCTTTAATTTTCTTATAAACACAAGGCTCATCAAGATTCTGATCAAAATCATAACCTTTTACAGCTTGATCAAATCTGATATTCCAGGACCTAGACGCCTGCTTAAGTCCATAAATAGACCTACGCAGTTTGCATACTTTATGCTCTTGACCCTTTTGGGTATAACCGTCTGGTTGCATCATATAGGTGCTTTCGTCAAGATTTCAATTAAGGAATGTTGTCTTGACGTCCATTTGCCACACCTCATAATCAAAATGAGCTGCAATGGATAAGAGGATCCGAATAGACTTAAGCATGGCCACAGGTGAGAAGGTTTCCTCATAATCGATACCTTCTCTTTGGGTGAAACCCTTAGCGACCAGTCTAGCTTTAAAGGTCTCTACCTTTCCGTCTACCCCTCTTTTTCTCTTGTAGACCCATTTGCATCCTATTGGTTTTACCCCATTAGGTATATCTACAAGATCCCAGACAGAGTTAGTGTACATGGATTTTATTTCTGAGTCCATGGCACTCCTCCAATGGTCAGCGTCTACATCCTTCACAGCTTCTTTATACGAAGTAGGATCCTCCTCTTGTTCAGTGGAGACTGCCTCGAAAGACTCTCCATAGAGCAAGTATCTGGAGGGTGATCTAATGACTCTCTCACTTCGTCTATGCTGAGGAGGCTCCTGGTTGATTGGAATTTGTATTTGTTCTACCACCGGCTCCCTGGTATCAAGTCCCTCGTTTCCAACTTCAATACCAAGTGGTGATACAATGGGGACTTGTTCCTCCTCCAAGTTACGTGTCAGTGATCCAGCAGACATGGAAGGTATAACCTCCACTTGTCTCCCACTGAATTCAGGTACCGTAACTGGTGGGGACGTGAACTCATCCTGAGTAGGTTCAATGCGGATTACTGGAGTTGATGAACTGGGAACTTTTCCCTTCATCTCTTCCAAAAGAACCTTGCTCTTTGATTCACGTTCTTCTATATACTTGTTCTCTAAGAAATTTGCATTTGTACTCACAAAAACTTTCTTATCTTGAGGACTATAGAAGTAATATCCTCTTGTTCCCTTTGGATATCCTATAAAAATGCATACTTGTGATCTTGATTCAATCTTTTCCACCTTTCCCTTAAGCACATGTGCAGGACATCCCCATATCCGTATATGTCTCAGATTGGGCTTTCGCCCATTCCACAATTCCAGGGGTGTCTTAGGGACAGATTTAGATGGAATCATGTTAAGTAAGTATATTGCAGTTTGTAGAGCATATCCCCAAAAAGATGTTGTGAGAGTTGAGAAGCCTAGCATTGATCTGACCATGTCCAACAAGGTCCTGTTTCTCCTTTCAGATACACCATTCTGTTGGGGAGTACCTGGTGCACTTAATTGGGATACAATCCCATTTTCTGATAGATATGACCTAAAGTCATGGGATAGATACTCTCCACCTCGATCTGAACGAAGTGTTTTGATGTTCTTACCTAATTGCTTCTCCGCTTCAGTCCTGAATTCTTTGAACTTTTCAAAAGCTTCAGACTTGCGTGCCATTAGGTAAACATAACCATATCTAGAGTAATCATCAGTGAAGGTGACGAAGTACTCATACCCACCTCTAGCTTGGACATTAATGGGTCCACATACATCAGAGTGTACTAATTCCAAGACTTCTTTGGCCCTATACCCCTTTGAAGTAAAAGGTCTCTTGGTCATTTTTCCGTCCAGACAGGATTCACAAATTGGTAGGGATTCCACCTTTAAGTCACTCAAAGGACCATCCCTTACAAGTCTTTGAATCCTATTTAGGTTAACATGACCAAGTCTCAGGTGCCATAAATAAGTCTCATTAGTAGGAGATAACTTAATGCGTTTGTTAGATGCAATGTGATATAGAGAGCTATCAGCAGGTTTCAAAGTATACAAATTGTTAAGCATATGTCCCTCACAAATTAAAACTTTATTCATGACAATCTTCACCATCAAACAAGTGAAATAAACAGAATAACCATGTTTAAAAAGTAATGCAACCGAAATCAAATTTCGGGTAATATCCGGGACATAATAACAATTATTCAAAACCAAATGTTTATTATTAAAATAAAGATAAACTACTCCAACAGCTCTCGCAGAAACCACTGCTCCTGTGCCAACCCTTAAAGTATGCTCCCCTTCACTGAGTTGCTTGGTTACTTGGAACCCCTGCAATGAATTGCAAACATGATTAGTGGCTCCAGAATCTACTATCCAAGTATATGTAGAATCAACCACTAAACAAGACTCAATATAAGATAACTCACCATTACCTTGCCTTTTGTAAGCTAGGTATCCCTGGCAGTTCCTCTTCCAGTGACCTTTCTGTCCACAATGAAAGCATTTCCCCTTCGGCTTACCTTCTGTCTTTGCTTTCTTAACCTGCTGCTGTGGTCCCTTATTATTAGACTTCTTCCTCTTGTTGCCTCCTTTGCCTTTCGGCTTGGAAGAGGATGGTCCAGCAGAAGCAACAGCCAGCACATCATTGGCCCTGGTCTTAAGAACAGTCTCAGCATTCCGAAGCTCCTGCATCAACTCGGTCAGTGACATATCCAGCTTGTTCATGTTATAACTAACTTTGAACTGAGAGAACATCTCTGGGAGAGTCTCCAAAGCCATGTCAACCTGCGTCTCTGAATTGATTTCAGCCCCCAAAACCTCAGCCACGTTAAACTGACCAATCAATGCAAGCATATGATCTCTAACGGGTGTACCAGGTTTCATGCGCATGTTCATAATAGACCTAATAGCAGTCTGACGGGCCTGGCGACCTTGATGTTCGAACATTTGCTGAAGGCTTCCATAACCAGAGCAGCAGTTTCCATATTCTGATGTTTCTGCTGCAACACATTTGAGATAGAACCCAAAATGTAGCAGCGGGCCATCTCATCAGAATGGATCCACTTCTCATATGCGGCCTTCTGTTCAGGTGTGGAAGTCTGAGTCGGTGCATTGGGACGGGGTTCAGTTAGCACAAATTAATGCTTCTCGGCGGTGAGAACAATCATCAAATTACGTTTCCAATCAATGAAATTTTCTCCAACCAGTTGATTTTTAGTTAAGATAATGGACAGTGAATTTTCAGACATTTTTCTGAAATAAAATAAAATAAAGAAAATGAGCTATGCATTCAATGATTTCATATATGATGCATGAATATAAAATTATGCACAAGTAGACCCAAAACTACTATAATATGACGACATCCTAAAACCCCAAAATCTTAAACACATTTCTCTATAGGAGAAATAAATGAGATTTATGGCTAGGTTGAGACCCTCCCACTAAAATTAATATATCTAGCATCTCATGCAATATTAATTTTGTTGTCGTTAAAATTTGGCCATCATTGACATCGTTTGGATATTCTATAGGAAGTCCCCACGATGTCTTTGATTTAAGTGTTCAACCCTTATATTGATAATTTTTCAAGTACCAAATTAATTACGTTACCTATAGGGTAATCATGATTAATTCAAACTTAAATAAATCATCACCTAATTGGGCCCAAACCAGTAACCAAAAACTGCAGCCCTCCTATAGGGAGACTAAATAAATTAGCACGAGGCATGCACAAATTTTTACTAATGGGCTAACAAGGGAGGCCGTGGGTTCAAAAATTGTACCCTCACTCACTTAATATTTTTAAACTATTGGGTTTTCATTTAATAATTAAATAATCAATTTTAACTTTTAAAATCAATTTAATAATTATCAAAATTATTTTCTAATCTAACATTTAGAAAAGAAAATAAAATATAAAACTATGCATGACAGTATAGTTCCTAGAGCGGTGTTAATGCGATCTACATGACATGTTATCAAATGTCATTCATCCACAATTTAATTAAAGCAATAAATAAATGCAATAATAAAATAAACTAGAACTTGATTTATGGCCAAAACCTAGACACAAAATTACAAATTAATTAAAGATTACATTGAGCCACAACCCGGCCCAATTCTTCAATTTCCATTTGCAAGTGTCCAGCTCATTACTCGAACTCTTCAAATAAGATGTATCTAAGCCCAATCTGGAGTTCCACCCAATTTGCAATTCAATTGAAATCTGGCACAACACAACTGATTTAACAAAATCGGCCCATATTTGAATCTGGCCCAACTGAAGATAATAGGCCCATAAAAAAATCACTTTGGCCCAAAAATCCATCTTCTTCCTCTATTGCATTTGCTGTGACCTATCCAAGAAGAAGCTCCAGTCGCTGCCTACCGAAATGCCATCGCCGGAAAATGTCACAACCATTGTGACCACAACAGCAGCCCCATGTACCGCAGCCGCCATCGCCAGAAACCGTGGGTTGAGTCGCCGCAACGGCAGCAGCAGTGCCATGGGTGCTGCCATCTTCGAACCTGCTGCGGCTCTTCCATTTTCGAACCTGCATCGCAGTGGCACCTGTGGTGCCGCTGCCGCTGCGATCTACTTGGGGTCACAGCACCAACAGCGGCGCGATTGTCCACAGATCGCAACGGCAGCACCCAAGTGCTGCCGACTGCGTGCAGCGGCGTATGTGGGTTCCGCTACCGTCGCGATCGAGCCAAGATAGCAGCCCAAAAATCGCCGCCATTGACTGCCGATCACAATGGTAGCACCCACGAGTCCCGCCGACTGCCTGCATGTCGTTCATGGTTGATTTTCAGAAATTGCAAGCCAAGTCCTCCTTGTGTTGAGGAAGATGAAGTGAAGCCCTTATTATGAAATTGCTGCAGAAGTCCTCCATGTTCTAGTTGTGATAGATCCGGTCCTCATGATTTTGATTACAACAAAATATAATTGCAAAACTAATTTCTAATTCTATTTTACAATAAATCAAAATCAAAAGGGAAATATGGAGTCGTAATCCACCCCTTTTGTTACATGACTCGATAAAACAAATACATAATTTACAACAAACAATCTAAGGCCATAAATCAGTTCATTAAAATATCATTCAACCAATAACAGATCAAATCACATAAAACCTACACCGCTCCACTAACACATGCATAACAAAATTATTTAACCCTAAATACATAAAACAGTATCAAAAACCTGGCGCTCTGATACCATTGTTGGAAAAATAATTATTGACGCAACGGGATATCTAATCACAAAAATTAATTTCTTGTGATTTGGATCATCCCATAATAGGAATTCGCCGTTTTATTTATTTGACTAGATCAAATAATTTTGAACAGATAATAATTTAGCAATCGTTACCCTTGTAGCGTGTTTTGACAATTATCTGTGTAGATCTTGATTCCGCCAATCTCCAAACCATCAAGTTTTCCTTGGTGTTCTTCAACAGAGGCTATGCAAGTGTGTGGTCACTTTTTTCTGGCTTTTTTGTTACACTAGGGTTAGGGTTTTTATCAAGAGAACAAAACACACACTTCACACTTTAGTGTGTGTCCTGCCCACATGTGTATTAGGTTAAGAAAAATAGTCTTAGAAGACTATTTATAACTTCTTTACCCTTTAAAACCCTACCAACCCTAATACTATAACCTAGGCCCATTTCTGCACGGCCCAATACAAGTTATAAGCCTGTATATGCCTGTTATATTGAAGCCACCAAGGGAACCTGATCGGACCCAATTAAACTAAGCTCCAATAAATTAATTCTGATCCAGTCAACTCTTGACCAATCAAAATAATTTATTAATCACGTTCTATTCCACTAAAAGAACGAGATTGCACTCTTACTAAAATTGTAATTACTGAAGCAATAATCAATAATTATATCCTCTGACTTATCGCTCTTACATGTTACCCCCGTCGATCAACTAGAATATTCGAAGTAAGGTTGAATTACCAAAATACCCTTATCTGAATATTCATAAATTCTCGACTCCCATCTTCTATCTGACAGTTCTATGTGATCACATCACATCATAGAATTCAACAATCACTGTCGAATTACTGAGCTCAGATTTAACTGTCCACTAGAAGAACCAGTGAGATCATGATCATACCTAATGTTGACAGATTCCATAATACGAATATATGTTCCTCGTTATTTTACTTTAGTTCCCAAAGTACCGAGATATTGACCAATAATTTGATCTCACCCATTGATACCTCAAAGAACTTCAAGTTAGTAATCGAAGTTCATTATCCGATTAGGATTAAGGTTCCATGTACGATAGTCAAGTGAAATTAAATTTGCACGGTCAATGTCACAAATTAATTTCACGTGGTCCCGTTCAATACACATCAAATGTACTCTCAATTTTATTTTCAAAATCAAAGATAGATTTTAATGAAATCGAGACAGTCAAAAATAAATTATCCATATTTGTTTTACTGATCGTGAACAATAATTTTAGATCGAATTACAAATTGAATCTTTCTGTGTTTAACAACTTAAACACTCAATTAGTAATATCGAATCGATCTATGGACTAATGCAAGCTCAAAATAATATAATCAAAATAATATTTTATTCAAAAAATGTCACGAGTACAATTAAATTAACTCGACGGGCATACACTATCCAACAATGGTATGGCCAGATTTTTTGAGAATGAAGGAAAGGTTTCTAGTTTTTTTAAAGTTATGGTGGTGTTTATTTTTTATTTGATGTAGATTGTAGGTGGTGAAGGTTGTGGAGATGGAAATTGAAATATTGTTGTGTTGCTTCTTGTGGTGTTGATGCGATGGGCATTGATGGTGGTGTCGGGTGCTGCGTGCATGGTGTGGAGATGGTGGAAATTGTTAGGGCGTATATGCAGTGGTTTTCTTTGTGACGGTGTATTGTGAAGTGAGGTTTGGTGGTGGTGGTGGTGGTGGTGGTGGTGAGGTGGGTGGTGATCATGGTGGAGGCGACAGTGGTAGTGGTGATGGAGTGGAATTGGCCAATTAAGGTTGAATGGGGTTAGGGTTTAGGTAGCTTGTTTGTGACCAATTATAGTTGACTGTGACTAATTATGGGTGATTTTTGTAATTGTGATCAAGTATTGGTGGTTGTGATTAATTATTAGGTAAATGGGACCAAAATATTGACTTATTGTGACTTTGTGCGAATTGAGATAAATGCAGGATGTGACCAAGAAAATGAGTAAATTGTGACCAATAAATAAATTATATGTGACCAATTATGGATGATTGTGATCAATTATTGGGTAAATGTGACTAAATAAACACGTAAGCTGTGACCAATAAATAAATAATATGTGACAAATTATGGATGATTGTGGTCACTTATATTAGAGATTGTGACCAACCGTGACTTTATATGGTTATTGGACTAGGACGTGATGTGACCTACAATTGTATCAAATATGACTATGTGTGATAGAGCTATGACTTTTTGTGAGTGAACTGTGACCTCGTGAGATCAAATTGTGACTTTATGTGATCGAACTGTAACCTCGTGTGACCGAACTGTGACTTCGTGTGATCAAACTGTGACCTTATGTGACCGAACTGCAACTTTGTGTGATGTGCAACTAAATTTGTATTGTCACTCAGCTGTGACTTTGTGTGACTAACTAGGATTTTGATGATGGTGTGGGGTGGGGTGGGGTGGGGTGGGTGGGTGCGGTGAGGTTGTGTTGAAATTTGCGATCAAATTTGTAATTGTGACTGAAATGTGACTTTGTGTGACCAACTGTGAGTTTGTGGTGGGTGGGTGGGGTAAATTTTTCCAATAAATTTGTAATTGTAATCGACTTGACTTTTCAAGGTGAGGTGGGGTGATTGGGGGTGGGGTCGGGGTCGGGGTCGGGGTGGATTTTGCTGTTAAATTGTAATTGTGACTAAAATGTGAATTTGTGTGACCAGCTATGACTTTGCAGGTGGGGTACAGTGGGAGCAGGGTGGAATTTGTGATAAATTTGTAATTGTAATGAACTGTGAATTTGCGTGGTGGGTGGGTGGGTGGGGTGGAGGGTTAAATTTGCGATTAAATTTATATATGTGATCGAATTGTTATTTTGTGTGACTAACATTGACTAAGTGGGTTAGGGCTAGGTGGGTGGGGTGGGGTGGGGTGGGGTGAAATTTGCAACTAAATTTGTAATTGTAACTGAAACTGAAACGTGACTTTGTGTGACCGACTGTGACTTTGTGGGGTCGGGGTGCGGTTGTGACGGAAATATTAAGTGTAGGTGGTGTTTGGATAAAATTATAATATCAATATAGTAAATAATTATTTTTATATAATATTATATTTATTTATTATTATTAACACCTGATTTTTAAAAAGAAATTTTAAGTTTGTTAACTTTAAAAGTGAAAGTTTTAGGTTTGTAGTTATGTATTTTTCCATGCATGGGGTCGAGTGGGGGTAGGGTCGGTGATGAGAATCAAGGGAGTCAAGTCAAAGTCAAAGTCAAACCTCAATAAGAATACTACTGGGGCCCCTGACGAGATCCAAAGCCAAAGAGGTCCAAGAGTCGATGGCGGAAATCATTTATAAGCTCCTAAATCAAGTCCACGAGGAAGAGAACACGAACAAAGTCAATTGCCTAATTTTGGAGCTTTAGGCACTTTCGGTCGACCGAAAGTCACCTTGGTCGATTAAAACTCTGTAAAAATTTTAGAGACAACCTCAGTCGGGTTCGGTTGACCATTTGATCGACTGAAAGTTACCGAATTCAAATTTCAGGGTTTTTCATGGAAATTCTCAAACTTTCTCTCTTCCTTATTTTTTTTGTACTATAAATACAATTTTTCTCACAAACCATAAGCTAGCTTTGGGCATTGAAGACTCTTTGAGAGCATTTAGAGAGGAAAACATTCTTTCTTATTTTGTAACTATCTTTGGAATTTCTTCAACTTTTATTTGGGAATATTATTCTTGTGTGTTTTTTTTGTTGGATTTCTTCATCATGACAAAAGTCATTAAGTTGAGAATTTTCGAACTCTTTCACATGATCACTTTGAATCATAGAAATTTAACTCTCTTTTTCATGTTGAAGCCTCTTAAGCAATGATTTCACTAACTTATGTTTCTCTAACTTTTCTCTCAATAGATTAATATAGGGGAATGTTCGCTCCGCAAGTGCACGGGTCCCGCAAGTAATATAATGAACGTGAGTCCAAGTATCGATTCTACAGAGATTGAGTAAATTGTATTTTAGATTACTATTCCTTAACCGGAACTAGAGATTTGATTGAATTTGCAAATTTTATTTTTGAAAATTAAAATAAAAATTAAACTAAAGAAACAAATAAAATTTGATTTCAACAAATGAAAACAAACGCGTTAGAATTATGAATCCATTTTAACCAAATCATCCATGTATTTGACCAAATCATTTAAATACAATTCACGGGGTTTTGAATATCCATGTTCCAAATGTTGTTAAAACTCCATTTCGGACAAGCATTAACACCTATTCCTACGCACGACCCATCTATATTTCTATATTAAATATGAATGTGTAAGAAAGTATTAACGATCAATGAACACTATATAGGATAACACAAAGTATAGGGGTATATTTCTATCCCCTATCAGACTTTGTGGCAATTAAATAGCTTCTAATGAAATCCTACTCTTTCGAACATAGAAAAATTATAAAGACAATCACACAAAAGCTGGCCAAACAATTGTATAATAATAAAAGTACTTATTTAATTGCATCAAACTCATAAACTGCATACATTAAATAATAGGTCATAACATGGAATCAATGATTAAAACTTCATCACAATCCTAACACAAGAAATCTAGCCTAAAAACATAGTTAAAGAAAATTCACAAGAATAATTGATAGATGTCACCCTATTCATCTCCTTGATCCTTGATCCATATTGAATTTGTCCTTCAATGGATCCCCAACAATTGGACAGCGTTCTGGCATGAATTGAACAAGTTGGGGAACCCCCAATTTCGTGCCCCAAGTCTGGTATATATAGATATTCATGAAAATTAGGTTACTTGGGGAGAAAGAATGCTGAATTCCACGAAAAAAGCCCAGTTACGGCCCAGAATTTTAACCGTGCGACCGCGCAGTTCAAAATGTTGCGGTCGCACGCCTCTGCAAGTCTGTTTTAGTCGCCACTTTTCAGGGTCATGCGACTGCACATCTTTGTCAAGTGCGACCGCGCAGTTTCTCAGTTGGATGCAATTTTCATCTTTTTATTGTGCTACAAGTTGGTCCATCTCTTTTAATTGCACAACAAGTCCTCCAACTTTCGATTGTTTCAATTTGGCCCCTGAACTTTTGATTTCTTCCAAGTTTGATTTATTCTTCGAATATCCTTATAATTGGCCCTTCAATCTACTTCATCAACTCTTGATTTGCTTACTTTGACACTTTCATCATCTAATTGCTCGATTTTATCTACAATTCCATTATTTTCACGACTTTGGGGTTATTCTTGAAATATAAATAAATAACAACGAAATAAAAAGCAAATATTCTTGAACAAACAATTAAAATCCTACTTTTAGGATAGAAATAAGTGTATAAATTACACTTATCAACACCCCCAAACTAGAATCATTGTTCGTCATCGAACAAAATAAAACAAAACTTTAAAATTGCAATAATAATGTTTTTGTTTTTGGTAACTCATTTACCATGCGCTTCAACAATTCAAATTGACGATTCACTTTAGAAAAGAAATATGAACAACATAAAATATTTTTATTCATCTAATGCTTGACTTGATTTTGTGTGTGTGTGTGTGAATAGCCAAAAATCGAATGCAAACTCATGTAAAAATGTACTTGACACTGTTCGACTAGTCATACAGAAATAACCCCGAATCCCATGTGGTCAACAATGATTTTCTTTTTATTTTTCTTACCCTCTAATGGATGATCACAACCTTATTGTTTTTCTCTCATGTCCCGAGGTCTTTCCTATTAATGTGGTTTCTAAACATGTATAAATTGCATTTTTTCCACACAAGGCAGTTAGGATTAGACAAGTGTGCATGACAGACCAAGAATAATTAACAAAGTGTTAGGGATTACAATCAACCAAGCTTATACCATTTTCACTCCATTTTTCTTTTATTTAGCTGACTTTTTCTTTTAATGTCCTTGTCTTTTACCATCTTTGTACAATACTTTTCATACTTGCTTTCTATATGACCCCTGTAGCGAGCTTTAGGTCGGTAGCTCCCAATTCAGTTGAGCTTAGGGTACCAGGTTCAGAGAACCCCTCAGACTTAATTACCAGAGTCATAAAGGCTTAAACTAAAAAGTTAAAGATGTTTTTTGTGTCTTATGTGTAAGTCCACTCTCCGTACTATCTTTCTACTTGACCCCTATAGCAAGCTTTTGGTCGGAAGCTCCCAACTCAGTTGAGCTTAGGGTACCAGGTTCAGAGAACCCCTCAGACTTAATTACTCGAGTCAAAAATGTATTTGAAGAGCAGAACAAGAACTTCAGCATTTTTCTGTTTTTATTCTGGTTATTATGGTTTATACATGTTGATCAAAACCCCTTACACTAAAGATGCAAAATTAAAATTTTCAGATCTTCAATCCATCAATGCATACTCATACTAACCTTCCCACCCCCAAACTGGTCGGGATCTAATTTTCTTAAGGTTTGGGATTTTTCAGTTAGTTCTATGTTCAAAGTGCACAAGTTTACCCCCACAAGTATCAAGCACCTCCCTACACAAGTTATTATTCGAAGGTGGCTATGTGCTAAAATTTTAATAAAGTCTCACATGGATGAATGTTGAGAAAAATTTTAGTTCACATGTTGTCCCATTTTCTAACTAAAGTATAAAATTCAATTCAAATCATGTCATAAGCAATAAATAAATCAACAAAAAATTTCAAAATTTTCACTTTTTATGATTTTTTGTAAAAATTTTCAAGTTTTTATGAATTTTACCCAAAATCAAATGAATGTGCATATGAAAGCACATGAATGAGATTCCCACCCCCCAAACTAGAAATATGCATTGTCCTCAATGTATCCAAAACAAATAAAGAAAATAAATACAAAATAAACAAGAGGGTTAATGTACTTCCCGGTTTGGAGAGTTGGTGTTCCCATTTTTGAAACTTGGAATTCAAAGTTTGTTGGATGAGATAACCCGTTCCTAGCTTTCCCATGTTTGGTCCAAGGTATTTTCTCCTCATGTTTCATGCAAAAGAACGATACATAACATTAGAATGTATAAAAATTGCATGAAAAACTCAACATACCCAAACTAGGACTTAGAAAAAATTTGAAATTTTTGAAAAATGCTCGACCACTGACTTTCTGCCCTTGACATCGCCTCGAAAAGGTAAAAATTTCCCTAGAAATGTCGGGGCATATGAAAGTATATAACTTGGTCTACAACATATCAAAAATTCAGCAAATTTGAAGTTCATATGAGTCATGAAAAGATGTAACAAAGTAGGTGACATGAAGCTGAAATTGGTGCAGTGGTCCTGAAAATAGGGGCTGAGATGCAATGGTGCCTGCAATGACCTTGCAATGAGGTGCTTTGTGGTGCAATGATGTTCAAGTTGCTTTCTATGCATTAAATCAGTGTAAATAATGATTGAATGACACACAAATGATATATAACATGTGATGAATGTGATCATCCAAAAAGAATTGCAAAAACTCAACAAAATACTCATTGTGACATTTAATCAAACACCTTGTGTGTATGTGAAGAAATCAATGAAAATCATAGGGTTGGAGACTTGAATCAAATCAAAATTTTGTACCTACTAAACATAATTCAATGTCTCCAAGTTCTAGCCTAAGCCCATCACCATCAATCCATAATATTCAATTTTCACAAAAATTTGAAGAACACAAGAATTATGCACAATCTTGGAAGTTGGTGAAAAATTCTTACCTTTGGATGATTTTGATGCAATACAAGGTATGAATCTGAGTTAAAATTATGTGCAAACTTAGGGAATGATTTTGGACTTGATGCATGATGATTTGGGGAAAGAAAATTGGGTTTAAATTAGTTAAAATGAAAGAAGAACATATATTAAAGAATCTGTCGGTTTTGCCCAGTTTATAACCATGCGACCACACGGTTATCACACCGTGCGACCGCACGGTGTTAAAGGCAGTAACCTATGATTTTTTTCATTTTTGAGTTTTGGACCCTATTTTGGACCTCTAAATTCCTTGTAATGCACGCAACTAACCTCCACACTATATACTCATGTCCTAAGCTAGGTGATCAAGTGGAAGATTGTGATGAAAAGCAACAAAACAAATAAAAAGAAATAACTAAATCCTAAAATGCTAAAACATGCTAAAACATGTGTAATGAAGTTTTTAATACCACTAACATGTCAAAATGTGAATTCTAAGTATGCAAGTGATCCTAAAAGCAATGTATAGCATCCAAACAAATAAATATGCAATGACTATTAAAGATGCTAAAACATGCAAAATAGAATACTAGAATTACTTAGAACACATAGCAACTAAATGTATGCATTTTAAACATCCTAGTACTCCTAAATGCAATGTCAAGCAACTAAACAACTATAAAGCAAATAACTAACTTAAAAGCAATACTAACACAACTAAAGGAAAATGAGTTTGAAAGGTTGGGTTGCCTCCTAACAAGCGCTTCATTTAAAGTCTAGAGCTAGACTCTTTTTTTTTTTTCAATTTCTCAAGGCTTCTTTAGATTGGATGGTGTAGCCTCATCATCTGCCCTTACCTTGTATTCATACCTCTCCCAGCATCTAATGGCCATTTCTACATCAATCCTGGAATAGTTTTCAAGTTGTGGATCCTGGGTGTTGAACTGCATCATTGTGAAGGTCACTTCCTGATTTTCAGCACGAAGCACTACATCTCCCTTCTCTACATCAATTAGTGCTCGTCGTAGTCGTACCTGTGTTTTTTTAGGCCTGAGACGAACAGTGCACGGTAGGAAAAATGGGACCCTTTAGCTGGCAGCGGACTTTACGGGGATTTCTTTTTTAAAAAAAGGAAAGATTAAAAATGACAATAAAATTCAAATTCACACAAGACATATGTACTAAATAATATGCAAACACAATATAAAATTAAAATTCTCCTAACGTTTTGTTAGGCTGCTTCTACTACAACCACTACTATATATTCTTGAAAGGTAATTAATTCTTTTAATCAACAAAATTCAACATCTACCTAGATTATAGATACCAAACTTATTCTCCTTACCTTTTGTTAGACTGCTTCTACCACAATTACTGCATTTATTCTTGAAAGGCAACTAATTCTTTAAGTCAACAAAAGTCAACACCTCCCTAGTCATAGACACCAAACTTCATCTTCTCAAAAGTTGTTGCCCACAAGTACAGTTCATCAACACCTAATTGGAATGTGAAATTCTTTCCTTTCTAAATCCTTAAACTCCATAGCTTTTCTCTCTTATTTTTCCATATGGAGCCTAATGCTTTCCCCAAATTTCACCAACCCACAATCCTGATCCAGGCCATGATTAACAATAAATAGTACTTAGTTAATAATCTCGATTTATTAGAATTTTTAGTTCAGACAAGGCATCTAAAAATAGGAAACAAACAACACTTCTGGTAACTAAAGAAAGAAAACAAAGCTGAGGAATTTCTGGGTGCAGGTGTATTGCATTAACAAAAACCCATAGAACAAAAACAATCCGAAACACCAAAAGTATTCGTCTGAAGTTCTCGAAAATGCTGTATTTAGTGTTCTTGCCTGCAAGGAAAAAAAACGGCCCTTATGCTCATGGGCCCTGAGACGGTTGTCTCAATAGACTCTAAAAAAGTCCGGCGCTGGTGCACGTCCAGTAGCTAGGAATGGTCTGCCAAGTATCACGGGAACCTTTTCATCTTCCTCCATGTCTAAGATGACAAAATCAACAGGAAATATGAACTTGTGAGTCTTAACTAGAACATCTTCCACAACTCCATAAGAGTAAAAAATTGATCTATCTGCCAATTGTAAGATGATATTGCTACCCTTCGGTTCACCCAATCCCAACTTCATATACACAGACAGGGGCATCAGATTTAATCTTGTACCTAGGTCACATAAGACCTTGTTGAATTGTAAATCACCTATAATGCAAGGTATAGAAAAGCTCCCTGGGTCTTTGAGCTTAGGTGGCAGCTTGTTTTACAGGATTGCGCTACATTCTTCATTTAAGGTGACCTCCTCAAGTTCTTCAAGCTTTTTCTTGCTAGACATCATCTTCTTTAGCAGCTTGACATAACTTGGGATCTGTGTGATGGCTTCCAAGAAAGAAATATTTATGTGCAGTTTTCTAAGCATATTCACAAACTTGCTAAACTGCTTATCCTCTCTTGTTTTCTTTAGCCTTTTTGGAAATGGAATATGAGACTCATGAGGCTTAATTGTTAATTTCACCTCAGGGCTATCTTCCTTCTCAGCCATTTTCTCACTACTTTCCACAATCTGTTTAGGAACTTCTGCTGGCTTTTCTACTTCAATTTCAGGAAGCTGCACACCACTACGTGTATTGACTACATTTATCTCATTATATACCATGTTTATAGCCATGAGATGTTCCTTTGGATTTACCTCATTGTTTGCAGGTAATGTACCCTGAGCTCTTATTGTGATCAGTTGTGCTATCTGCCCTACTTGGTGTTCCAGGTTTTTGATTGACGCTTGCTAATTTTGGAATGTGGTTTCAATTTTTCTCATAAATTGATCTGTTTTAGCCATGAATTGTTTTGTTCTCTCCACAAATTTACTAATTAGCTCTTCTAATGCAGGTTTCTTTTCCTCAGTATTGAATTGAGGCGCAATGTATCCATTTGAGTGATCTTTCCAAGAAAAATTAGGATGATTGCGCCAACCTAGGTTATAGGTATTTGAGTATGGGTTATTCTGGCGTTGACCCCCTTGTACGTAGTCAACTTGCTCCACTGGACAAGCCAGAATAGGGAAATCTGTAGTGGCGTGGTTTGCACCACACTCTTCACAAGTCACTTTAGCACTTTTAGATGAACGACTCACCAGTGCTATACCCTCCGCTTTCGCAGCCAAGGAGTCAATTTTTGCTGATATGGCAGTTTAAGCATCCACTTCATAGACTCTCGATGTCTTCTTTAGAACCACCCTGTCTGATCCCTACATGGCATTTGTATTTGCTATCCTCTCAAAGAGATCCAATGCCTGTCCAATGGTTTTTGTTCCCAAAGCACCATTTGATGAGGATTCAACCATGTTTTTAAAATGCGGAAGTAATCCTTCATAGAAAAACTTCACTTGATCACCTCTAACAATCCCATGGTTTGGACATTTTCTCAGCATGCCCTTAAATCTGTTTCATGCATCATCAAAAAATTCAGCATCATGCTGCTGGAACACTATGATGTCCTGTCTCAGTTTGGCAATCTTCGCAGGAGGCATGAATTTAGTACAAACTTCTTAACCAAGTTGTTCCAGGTGGTTATACTTGCACAGGGGTGAGAATCTAACCAGTCAACAGCTCTATCTTTTAGAGTGTAAGGGAATAACCTGAGTCTGATAGCATCGTCAGATATGCCCTGCTATTGAAAGTGTTGGTACATGTTTAAAAATTTAGAAACATGTGTATGTGGGTTTTCATCAGGTCTCCCATGAAATTGTTGTCTATTTTGGAACATACTGGTGACATTGGTTTTAAGTTGGAAGTTCTCCAGCCCAAATGGTGGATAGACTATGCTGGATTGACTTTGAACCACCTAAGGTGTCACAAAGTCACCAACTAACATGTCATCTTCATTTATTTATTCACCAGGGGGTAGAAAATTGTTATTGTTTCCCATTTGAATTTTTTTGATTTTTTGATTTATCTAGTTATCTAACCTCTTTTAATCTAAGGTGTAAAGTACATTCTATTTTCGGGTTGATAAGTGTGATATTAACGTTTATTTTATATACTTATATCCTTGAATATACCATAATGTGATTCTATCTAAGTATTATTAATGTATTTTATGTTTTATATTGTATAGGATCATAAAAGAAGAGAAAAGAAGAAAAAAGGACTAAATTGCACTAAAAACTGAAGTTTAGGGACTTAGGTGCAAATAAAGTCACGACCGTAAAAGTATGATGAACCAAGAAGAAAATAAGCAAAAACACGTTTACGGCCGTAAAGGAGGATTTACGGCCGTAACCTTCAAAAAGTGAAAAATAAGCAGAAACATCTTTACGGCCGTAAATCAGAAGTTACGGCCGTAAATTCAATTTGCGAGAAATATGCAGAACCTCATTTACGGCCGTAAATGAAATGTCACGGCCCTAAGTCTCCAGTCAAAATTTCCATATTTTAATTCTTTCCATAATTTTGGGATTTCTTGCTCCCAAAGCTAGGGCACGAAATTGAAGCTATAAAAAGGGAACTTCATGACAAGAAAAAGAGACTTTTATTATTTTTGAAAGAGGCTACACATTGAGGAAAATTGAGAGAAAAATATAGAGCATTCTTTGAAAATTTTCAAGCGCAAGAATATCAACAACAATGGAATTCATGAAGCAACTTGAAGAATCTACCACAATCATGCTAGGCTAAATTCCATATCTTGTTCAAAGGGGAAGTTGTGTCAATTTAATTATGTTATTTTCTTTTCCTACAAATTAGTAGCGTGAATTTATTCCTTTATTTCAATTGTTGGATTATTATGTTTTGAATGTTCAATTGAGTTTATTTGATTAATAGTTTAATTTGGCCAATTGGATTATTGATCTTTGGATTCATGAATATGCTATGTTTAGATTCTTGATCCGTAATTGTCATTGAATCTTTACTTTAGTAGCAAATAAATCTCGTGCAGGTTTAGTAATAATTCAACTTGGATTGTTTAATTCGAGCTTGTGTAATTAACGATCCAATTCAATCTATTCTTCTAAATTTTCATACTAGTCGTGCATTAAATCCTAAGAGCTTGTTTAGGATTGTCCATGGCTAGAATTGGTTCAAAGAGCTTATTTTGAATCAATACACATAAGTAAGAATTTAGATAATCAGAGCTTGTTGATTATTTATGATTGATAATTGAATTAGGGATAGAAACACGTTACAAGGAAAGATATAACATTAATTGAGGGCACAACCGAACCCGAGAACAAGATTTTCTCTCATATTATTTCTCTAGTCATATTTAATTGTTTATTTTTATGCATAGTTTTCATTCAAGTAATTCAAATAACAAAACCCCCCATTCCATTCTAATTGATCGAACAACTAAAATTAGTTTCCGTTCCTCGTGGGATCGACTCTTACTCTCACTACTACATTATTAATTAATATTTAGCGAGTAAGGAATTATTTATTATTTTGGTGTATTGCGACACGCATCAAATTTTTGGCGCCGTTGCCGGGGAATGGTTAACCAATTTAGCCCCTGTTTGGTAGAAATTAAAATCTAGATTTTAATCTAAGTCAAAGTCAACAATCAATCTAAACCACAGATTTCGTGGGACCTACAACTTTTCAACCACACATCTTATCAACTTTTATCAAAATCTACTAAAAATCTAATTTTAATCTCCACTAAACAGGGGGTTAGTGTTTAATCAATTAGAATTTTATTTTTCTGCATTTATTTTATTTTTATTTTATTTTCTATTTTATTTATATAATTTTTCAAAAAAAAAAAAAAAATTTATTTTTGTGCTCCTTTGCTTATTTGCTTAAAATTCGGTCAACTAATTGTGAGCTTTTTGATCTTGACCCAGAAATTGAGAGGACTATTCGACAGCAAAGGAGAGCAGCACGACAAATGGCAGCTAACAACATCAACAACAGAACTCTTAAACAACTGGCTACTCCCGATGTGGCCCAACAGCCCTTATGTATCACTTTTCCAACGGTAGAAGAAGGAAGAACCTTTGAGCTAAAATCGGGGATGATCCACCTTCTACCTACTTTTCGGGGACATGCTGGTGAAGATCCATATAGACATCTAAAGGAGTTCCATGTGGTTTGCGACAGTATGAGGCCCACGGGCATTACCGAGGAGCAAATAAAAATGAGAGCCTTCCCATTCTCATTGAAGGATGGCTCTATTGCCTACCATCGGGAACAGTTACTACTTGGAACGACATGAAAAGACTCTTTTTGGAAAAATACTTCCCTACATCTAGGGCGGGGACAATCCGGAAGGAGATTTGCGGGGTTCGCCAAAGCAATGGCGAGACATTATATGAGTACTGGGAGCGCTTCAAATAACTCATTACGAGCTGCCCCCACCATCAAATCAGTGAGCAACTCCTGGTGCAGTATTTCTACGAAGGCTTAGCACCGATGGATAGAAACATGATAGATGCCGCAAGTGGAGGAGCACTGATGGACAAGACGCCGGACCAAGCGTGGGCTTTAATCTCTAATATGGCAGAAAATACTCAGCAATTCAATTCAACCCGAGATTCCCAAGTCCACCGAGTGAACGAGGTAAATAGTTCCAATATCGAAGGTCAATTATATGAACTAACCAATCTCGTTAAGCAGCTTGCTGTAGGGAACTTGAATCAGGTCAAAGCATGCGGAATCTGTTCAAACTTTGGACATCCAACGGATACATGTCCGGTGTTGCAAGAGGAGAATGGCGAACAGGTAAAGGTTGCAGAAGGGTTTCCATTTCAAAAATAGTAATACAACCCGTACTCCAATACCTATAACCCTAGCTGGAGGGATCACCCCAATCTAAGCTATGGGAATAACAAGCCCCCGGGTTTCCCCTCCAACAAATCTCAAGGGCAATTTCAGCAACAAGGAACCTTCCAACCACAGGGGCAATATCAACAAAAACCTCAAAATTCAGGTATGTCTCTTGAAGATATGGTTAAGATGTTGGCAACTAACACGATGCAATTCCAACAGGATACCAAGTCAAGCATTCAAAATATGGAAAATCAAATGAGTCAAATGGCCACTGCCATAAATAGATTGGAGGCACAATCTGGAGGGAAGCTACCATCACAGCCCGAGATGAATCCCAAAAACGTGAGCGCCATAACTCTCCGGAGTGGAAAGGAAATTAAAGGTCCGCAATTGGAACCGGCTGCACCCGAAGTGGAGGAAGATGGAAAGGAAGGAGTCGGGAAGACAAATGACACTTCGCAAAACCCTCAGGTAAAAACTAACTCCCATTTAAATGTTAAACTAACACCCCCACCTTTTCCTAGCAGGTTAGCGAAGACAAACAAAGAGAACAAGGAAAAGGACATGTTAGAAATGTTTAGGAAGGTTGAAATCAATATCCCGCTATTGGAGGACATCAAGCAAGTCCCCCGGTATGCAAAATTTTTAAAAGATTTATGCACTAGCAAACGGAAACTGGTGGGAAATGAGATGGTAAGAATGGGTGAGTCTGTATCTGCACTTCTTCAAAGAAAATTACCTCCCAAGTGCAAGGATCCAGGTATGTTTACTATACCTTGTCAAATAGGTAATAAGAAAATCAATCGTGCTTTAATAGACTTAGGTGCATCTATCAATGTAATGCCTAGGTCCACCTATGCATCATTAAAACTTTCCAAACTGACTGAAACTAATGTTATAATTCAACTAGCCGATCGTTCTAATGCTTATCCTGACGGGGTAGTTGAAGACATTCTAGTGCAAGTAGGAGGGTTAGTATTTCCTGCAGATTTTTATGTATTGGACATGAATGATGACCACTCCCCCAACTCCACTCCTATTTTGTTAGGGAGACCATTCCTAAAGACATCTAAGACTAAGATAGATGTTAGTAGTGGCACACTTTCCATGGAATTTGATAATGAAATTGTTCAATTCAATATTTATGATTCCGGGAAAATTTTTGATGATGATCCTGTTTATTCTGTTAATGTGAATGACTCTTTAGTACAGGAAGTTCTCGATATTGGTGGAAAGGACTGTCCAAAGTCACCGAAATCTGGTAAAATCTCATCCATCTCATTACCAGTTTCTGATGAAAAATCTCTACCCCCTACTTTGCAGGCACTAATGAAGAGCGTGAAGAGGAAATTGAGCTTTGGAAATCCACATAATCCCGGTTGAAGGAGGAAACAACCTGTCGAGCCAATGACAGTAAACAAAGGCGCTGCTCGGGAGGCAACCCGAGAGGGGAGTTTCTTTACCTCCTCGACTCTTTATTTTCGTATTTTCATTTTTGGTTATTTTTATTTTATTTAGTCATTTCATTCACAAAAAAAAAAATATTCAGTGGCTAACTTACGGCCGTAACACAATTCCAGTAAATTTAATCAGAGGCCAGCTTACAGCCGTGAGACTTGACTTTACGGCCGTAGTGGGTGCTTGCAATTTTTTTTTCCCAGATTAGGACTTACGGCCGTCAGTGAGACATTCACGGCCGTAATTCCAGAAATTTCAAATTTAAAAAAAAAACCTGCTTCACTCACGTACCCCTGCTCCTACCCCTTTTGAGCTGCAGGTGCTGGAATTTATGCGAGCCTTCCAAACTCAGCTGAATGCCTTGCAAGAAGATCAGCAACTTATGTTGGAAGAGCAGAGAGCCTTCGGTAGGAGATTCGACAGTTGCAGAGACCCCGGGACGTTCCACCGCCACGTTAGACCCGAGGGAGTTTCTTTTTCTTTTTCCCCCTTCTACTATTTAACTTTATTTTTCAATGAGGACATTGTTTTGTCTAAGTGTGGGGGGGGAATTGATTGTGAGCTTAATGTCTTTATCTACTTTCTGTAGTCGAAACGTTAAAATTCGGTTTGAGTCAGCATCCATTTTAATCTTTGATACGAAGCGACCCCACTTTTGGTTCATTTTTTTGAAAAATCATTGCATAATTGGATATAAATTGAGCACATAGAGATCATCTCGTCCAAAACTTCACAAATAGGTTGGAAACGAAAAGTGAAATTGTCAAATATCTACAACCTAGTAAACCCAACTCACAATAGACAGATTATTCCTTCATATATAACCCTGAACATCCCAATTATTATACTTTTGTGAGTAGTCATGGTTTGAATACTTTTAACCGTTATCCTCGACCAATGGACTTAGATTTGGAATGAAGATCAAGCAATGACCTATAACTCATAATTGGATGGGAAAAACACATGAAAACCATAATTTGTGAGCTTTTGAGCCTAAGAGCTGTTTTTAATACTTATGAGCTCGTGATTCTTTGATGTGTGTCCTGCATGGTTGGGTTATCCTTGGATATACTTTCTTGTGCATACCGTTGTAGCTTCTTGACTCAAGTGCAAATTATAGCAAAGGCAATAGGTTAAGCTAAATTTGACTTGCTAAAAGAGCCTACCTTGCTACATGGACCATTAGAAGCCCGTTTGAGCCTTAGCCTTTCTTTGAATTTTTCTGCCACGCTACAAGCCACGAATACCCTTTATTTTGCATTGTCTCTGTTTTGAACCCATAAGAGAAGGGATTCGCAAGCTTTTGTTGATTGAGGATTGCGCTATGGTCTAAGTCTAAGAAGTTGAGATGATTATCTTGTGTTGGGAAATGGTTGTGTAATGGACTGAATTCAGGGGATTGTAATTCTATCTTGTGCCAATTGATGACTGCGTAATGATTTGAAAAAAAAAAGTTGCAGTCTATAATCGAAAAAAAAAATCGAAAGAGAAAAAGCAATGAAAAGGAAGTTAGTCATGAAAATTAGTAGTTGAGGATGTCAAACACTCAACTTGTGAAAAAAAGAGAGAGAAAAGAAAAGAAGAGATTCAAGTGTGAATAAAGTTGGGTAGCGGGAAACAATAAAGATCATATTAAGGGAGAAGGAAGTAATGTTATTTTGAATTGACTTAGTTTGCGAAATTCATTCTCGACTCAGCCTATATATATCATTTATCCTACCTGACCCGAAGCCCCACTACAACCAAATAAAGACCTTCGCTTTACACTTGTGTTATTGTTGGCTCCGGTTATGACAGTAAGGCAATCTGTGGTACTGACTTATCCATGCAGAGAGATGAGCGAAAATTCAAACCCTTATACACTTTGTGCGAAGAGAGAAATATCTTGTGAGGGTGTTAACTCCCATTACATATGCTTATGAGTGGTTTGAATTGCTTGGTCTAGGGTTGGTGCTATGAATGTGGTCAGGGATAATGTGTTGACTAAATTCACGTCATGAACAACTCGGTTTACGCAACTAATTTCCACTGGAGTTGGGCGAAATTATTCTCCTCGTAGTCACTCATAAATGATTGGGATGTGAGCAAACACGAGAGGTGCAAGGAAATAAACCATATCGAGCCATGATTGGGATGGGAAATAAAGGGCGTTGTATCTCTAGCACACACGAACACAATCCGATCATGCAATGGAACATTTTTGTTAAAGAAAAGTGGGTTGCAACCTCAAGTCTCTGAATTGTAATCTATTGTTTGAATCCTATTCTTTTCTATGAAAATCTTTGTTCGAGGACGAACAATGGTTCAAGTGTGGGGGATTTGATAAGTGTGATATTAACGTTTATTTTATATACTTATATCCTTGAATATGCCATAATGTGATTCTATCTAAGTATTATTAATGCATTTTATGTTTTATATTGTATAGGATCATAAAAGAAGAAAAAAGGACCAAATTGCACTAAAAACTGAAGTTTGGGGACTTAGGTGCAAATAAAGTCACGGCCGTAAAAGTATGATGAACCAAGAAGAAAATAAGCAGAAACATGTTTACGGCCGTAAAGGAGGATTTACGGCCGTAACCTTCAAAAAGTGAAAAATAAGCAGAAACATCTTTACGGCCGTAAATCAGAAGTTACGGCCGTAAATTCAATTTGCGAGAAATATGCAGAAACTCATTTACGGCCGTAAATGAAATGTCACGGCCGTAAGTCTCCAGTCAAAATTTCCATATTTTAATTCTTTCCATAATTTTGGGATTTCTTGCTCCCAAAGCTAGGGCACGAAATTGAAGCTATAAAAAGGGAACTTCATGACAAGAAAAAGAGACTTTTATTATTTTTGAAAGAGGCTACACATTGAGGAAAATTGAGAGAAAAATATAGAGCATTCTTTGGAGATTTTCAAGCGCAAGAATATCAATAACAATGGAATTCATGAAGCAACTTGAAGAATCTACCACAATCATGCTAGGCTAAATTCCATATCTTGTTCAAAGGGGAAGTTGTGTCAATTTAATTATGTTATTTTCTTTTCCTACAAATTAGTAGCGTGAATTTATTCCTTTATTTCAATTGTTGGATTATTATGTTTTAAATGTTCAATTGAGTTTATTTGATTAATAGTTTAATTTGGCCAATTGGATTATTGATCTTTGGATTCATGAATATGCTATGTTTAGATTCTTGATCCGTAATTGTCATTGAATCTTTACTTTAGTAGCAAATAAATCTCGTGCAGGTTTAGTAATAATTCAACTTGGATTTTTTAATTCGAGCTTGTGTAATTAACGATCCAATTCAATCTATTCTTCTAAATTTTCATACTAGTCGTGCATTAAATCCTAAGAGCTTGTTTAGGATTGTCCATGGCTAGAATTGGTTCAAATAGCTTATTTTGAATCAATACACATAAGGAAGAATTTAAATAATCAGAGTTTGTTGATTATTTATGATTGATAATTGAATTAGGGATAGAAACACGTTACATGGAAAGATATAACATTAATTGAGGGCACAACCGAACCCGAGAACGAGATTTCCTCTAATATTATTTCTCTAGTCATATTTAATTGTTTATTTTTATGCATAGTTTTCATTCAAGTAATTCAAATAAAACCCCCCCCCCCATTCCATTCTAATTGATCGATCAACTAAAATTAGTTTCCGTTCCTCGTGGGATCGACTCTTACTCTCACTACTACATTATTAATTAATATTTAGCGAGTAAGGAATTATTTATTATTTTGGTGTATTGCGACACGCATCACGGGTCAACTTCGAAAAGATCCCTATTTTTCGAACGTTGCATATACAACTACAAGAAAATTAGAGAAACTAGTCACTAAACTAAAAGTGAAAATTAAAATCTTAATCCGAATTAGTGAAAGTAATCTAAAAATAAATTTAAACTACAATCTCCGGCAACAGCGTTGTTTGCTCCACAAGTGCATGGGTCGCGCAAGTAATATAATGGACGTGAGTCCAAGTATCGATCCCACAGAGATTGAGCAAATTGTATTTTAGATTACTATTCCTTAATCGGAATTAGAGATTTGATTGAGTTTGAAAATTTGGTTTTGAAAATTAAAATAAAGATTAAACTAAAGAAACAAATAAAATTTGATTTAAACGAATGAAAACAAATGCGTTAGAATTATGAATCCATTTTAACCAAATCATCCATGTATTTGGCCAAATCATTTAAATACAATTCACGGGGTTTTGAATATCCATGTTCCAAATGTTATTAAAACTCCCTTTTGTACAAGCATTAACACTTATTCCTACGCACGACCCAACTATATTTCTATGTTGAATCCGAATGTGTAAGAAAGCATTAACGATCAATGAACACTATATAGGATAACACAAAGTATAGGGGTATATTTATATCCCCTATCAGACTTTGTGGCAATTAAATAGCTTCTAATGAAATCCTACTCTTTCGAACATAGAAAATCATAAAGACAATCACACAAAAGCTGGCCAAACAATTGTATAATAATAAAAGTACTTATTTAATTGCATCAAACTCATAAACTGCATACATTAAATAATTGGTCATAACATGGAATCAATGATTAAAACTTCATCACAATCCTAACACAAGAAATCTAGCCTAAAAAAATAGTTAAAGAAAATTTACAAGAATAATGGATAGATGTCACCCTAATCATCTCCTTGATCCTTGATCTTCGATCTTGAATTTGGTCTTCAATGGATCCCCCAACAATTGGACAGCGTTCTGGCATGAATTGAGCTAGTTGGGAACCCCATATTTTGTACCCCAAGTATGGTATATATAGATATTCACAAAAGTTAGGTTACTTGGGGAGAAAGAATGCTGAATTCCGAGCAAAAAGTCCAGCTGCAACCCAGAATTTTAACCGTGAGACCGCGTGGTTCAAAATGTTGCGGTCGCACGCCTCTGCAGGTCTGTTTCAGTCGCCACTTTTCAGGGTCATGCCACCACACGGCTTTATCAAGTGCGACTGCGTGGTTCAAAATGTTGCGATCGCACGCCTCTGCAGGTCTATTTCAGTTGCCACTTTTCAAGGTGATGAGACCGCACGGCTTTATCAGGTGCGACCGCGCAGTTTCTCAGTTGGCCCTTCAATCTACTTCATCAACTCTTGATTTGCTTACTTTGACACTTTCATCATCCAATTGCTCGATTTTAGCTTCAATTCCATTGTTTTCACGACTTTGAGGTTATTCCTGAAATATAAATAAATAATAACGAAATAAATAGAAAATATTCTTGAACAAACAATTAAAATCCTACTTTAGGATAGAAATAAGTGTATAAAATACACATATCAGGGAACCTAGTGTAGTCATCTACCACAAATAGAATGTACCTCTTACCACCTAAACTCTCTATTCTCGATGGTCCCATCATGTCCATATGCAGAAGCTCTATAGGTCTTTAAACTAATATGATTGAGGTTTGCTTATGAGCTACTCTAAGTTGTTTTTCTTGTTGACAAAGTTCACACACAACATCATCAGATTTATCAATCTTAGGAAGACCACTAACCAACTCATGTTTTAACAACTTAGAAAAATTTTCGTAGTTCTTGTTACACAATCTTTGATGCCACAATTCAGATGTATCAAGCTTTGCACTACAACATGCATAAACATAATTAGTTTGTACCCCATAAAAATTTCATCAATCCTAGTACCTTCTAGGATCACATGACCTCTATAATCATACATAATGCATCTTTTCTGGACAAAACTAACGTCATAATCATTATCACAAATTTGACTAATACTAAGAAGGTTAGATTTACGATCTTCTACATATAGAACGTTATTAAAGGCATGCATGCAAGATATTTTAACTATACTCTTACCTAGAATAGGTACAAAAGCATCATCTCCAAAGGTAACAGTTCCAACGATTTACAATAAAATAAAGAAGAGAACAATGCTTTATTTCCACACATATGTGTAGACCATGCACTTTCAAGATGCCATATCATAACATTTTTAGCTTTAAGAGAAACATGCGCATCATAACAATTTAAATCATTATTCTGATCAATTAGGTCACCTTTTCTAAACAGGACTTTCCTAGCAGGAGAATTTTGATAACCTAGGAATAACTAACCAATAGGGATGAATTGGTTTTTGAAGCTTTTTTGATAAATTATCTCAAAACAAAATCAATGCATAAAAATAATAACACAAAATGTAATGAGTGATGTAAACATTTAAATTTAATAATTTGAATCAAGTAATGTAAATAAGCAAATGAAAGTAAGTGCAATAATGTAAAGAGAGATAACAAGCAGAAGTGCAATAATGTAAATAGAGAAAACAAGCAAATTTAATGGGGTTTGATACACAATGTATTCTACGTTCCCGTCACCGAGCTCCCTATTACGAGTAATGTCAAATTCACTATAGTGGCAACTTAGAACAAATAGTATCAATCCTTATGTGACTTAAAACAAGGAGCACTTATCCTTTAATAAAAATCGAGTTTTCAAAGGATCTCGAAACTACCAAAATATAAAGGATAATGTTACAATTGAAAGAAATCCCTTTACAAATGATAAGTTCAAGTCAAGTATCAAGAGAGCTTGGATAACAATTCAATAGATAATAAGGAGTAAAGCTCAAGTGTTTGGTTGAAAAACTTTGATGATTGAAAAATGAATGATGAGATCATTTGTATCTTCGTATCAAAAATTTTAACTAATAATCTTTTTTAACAAGTTATACAAGTTAAGTATGAAGAGAGATTTACACTTTAAGAAAAGTGTTGGCAAAGAAAACTTAGATCAAGAAGAAATGAGAATAAATAAAATTGTAAAGCTATCTTACACAAATGGAATCTATGATGAAATAATGAAAAAGAGTTGGATCAATCAAGAGATTCTTTTGTAATCAATGAAATATAATTCAATACAATGTAGACTCATTTTTTTTTCTCAATAAATTGCTCTCTTAAATATTCTTGTAAGTAGTTGGAATAAATGAGAAAGAGATGGATATTTATAGAGAAAGATGTTGAAAAATGGAAACTTTCGGCTGATGAGTTTTGTTGACCGAAAGTGCAAAATATAGCCATTAAACTAATTCAAACATTGGGCTTTTGGTTGACAAAAACCACTTTCAGTCATCCAAGTTTTGGTCTACCGGAACTTGCGATAGACCTAAATATATAAATTTTGGAAAATTTTGATCATGTCAACATGTCTCTCTGCTTAAATACATTTCATATTTTGAAACAAAATAGTCTTATGACAAACAAGATCTCCATATGATAATAACATTTGATAAATAAGATCTCAATTACATATAAATCACATAGGACAAACAAGAGCACAATCACTTATAGAAATGATCACAACCACATATTCTTTTCCCCTTTGGCATCATCAAATCATAGGTGTCATGAGAGAAACAATGGATATCAACCCTGGGAAAATAGTTCATAAAATAATTAAAATGAGAAATACATAGGTAAAAGTTTGACTTACAAGTCAAAAAGCACCAAAGTAAATTAGAAAACATTTTGAATGTGTACTTTGATAAAGCAAAAATAAAAAATAATTAAAAATGCAAAGAAATAAAGAGAGACTTCAATCTTCCGCTAGTGGAGGAGGGTTACGAGGATAAATAAAGTAAAAATGAGCATAGAAAGCCTCTTGAGATGTATGCATTTGTTGTATCATTTGTTATAAAAATTTAACGTAGTGGTGAGAGAGTTGATACGCCCATTCAAAATGTTGAATTGATCTTCGGAGAGATTGCGGCCGAAAGGTGGAGCAACTTCAGGAATAGTAGGTTGATGTCTCGGTCAAGGGGATCTGTCATCATCCCCCATATCCAAATCATCTTCCTCTTTGGTAAATGGCCAAGTAGAGGGCCCGAAGAATCATCAAAACCTTGCGTATGACACACTCATTGTCTATTGTCCTTAACGATTTTCTTATGCTTAAGAGTGTTTAGATTGTTAATGTCCTAGGCTTGATGATTGGTTCATTTTCTAATAGCACACCTAAATGCTCAAAGATTTTAGTAAGGACCACCTCATATGGTAGTCCTAAGACTTTAAGAGAGGAATGGACATGTCTAATGTGTTGCATGAAAATGTAAGGAAAGTCCATTTTTCGTCATATGAGTAAGGAATTGAGAATAAACAAATTGAGATGGGTGACGATGTGATCCAAGGTATGAACTCATATAACAGATCAGGTTACAAGGAACCAAATAGTAAACACGAGTTTAGTGCTCAAAACAAAAGGCAAGAAGTGATAAAAGAAGGCCCAAGACTAGTGAAAGTAGGTGGAAACCGAAATTCAAGTCGAATGACGAAGTTGGGAAATTCAGCCTAGAATCCTACCACGTGACCGCGTGGAAGAAATGATGAGCGTCCGTATGATCAACGATCCAATGGTCAAACGTTATACCAAGCAACCGCGCTGTATAACCACGCGATCACGTGGTTCTACTGGAATAGGATTTTCGCGAATTTTATTCTATTTTCCATTTTAATTTATTAATTTCGTAAATTAGAGCCCCTTGGCGGCTAGGATTCTTACCTTTTTTGCATTATATTAACTGTTTTCATCATTGTAAAATATTAAGTTTGATTTATTGAGAGCTTTGTTGAATTAAAGGTTGAGTTTTTCCCTTTTTTAATTGTTCATCATAGAACACCAAGAACTTATCAAAGATTCATAATCTTTGTGGTGTTCTACACTAGAACTTATCAAGGAATTAGACCATTCTTGTGGCGTTCGACAATTCTAGTTCTTCCTTCTGCATCGCTTGGGTTCTTGTGTCATGAGGTTTGGGTTGGAATCATATTGTCTATTTTATTATCATTTAACCTGAGTTTTAGACCTTTCCAGTATTAAATTTGTTATTTTGCATGTTTGTTGCTTTTCCCAAAAGGAATTGCATTAGTTAGTATTAGAGCTTGGATCTAAATTTAGGTTCTTGTTTTATTTCTTGTTTTTCTTTATTTTTTGATTTTCATGTATTTTTAGTGTTCTTCTCATTTTTTTAGTCTTTGATCTAAAAAAAAAAATACTCCAAAAATTCAAAAGGGTTTTTGTGTTCATTTTTCAACCATATTTAAATTCCATTTGTTCTACTATATTCCTAGTCGAATTTCTAGGTTTTTTTTTAAAAAAAAATTGCAGAAAATTGGACATCAATTTTGAGAATTTCTCAATTTTCTTTTTCTTGGTGTCTTCCATTCTGTTGTTTCTTGTTTCAATATCCGGAAAAGCCCAAATAGAGTGATATAAAAACATGTGAGGAAACTTTTTTATTGATAACCAATCATGTCCGACAAGAAGGAATCATCATCTTCATCTTCATCAGTAGGTGACAACAAAAGATATGATAGAAGATGATCATCAACGTCATCGATGAGTAGCAGCATGCATCATCCTAAGAAGTTTCGTATGATGGAAGCCATGCAGAAGCAATTTGAAAAGGTAATGACGAGATTGGATAGCATATGAAAATATTGTTCAATTACATAGGGAATCTCAAATAGGCCCTAGAGTTAGGAGAGAAAACAATCTTATGGATATGGGTTTGAGTATGAGGGAGTAGAAAGTGAGCGGAACAGTGTCAATCTTCAATGGCTAATGTGGGAAGGAGAAGGGATATAGGAGATAGGTGTGAAAGGGGTCATAGAAGACATCATAGGGATAGGGATGAAGTTGATGGGATCCTTGGAAATATCAAGATGATAGTACCATCTTTTCAAGGGATGAGTGATCCTAAGGTACATCTAGATTGGGAGAAGAAGGTGGAATTAATTTTTGATTGCCACAACTATTCAGAGGAGAAGAAATTAAAGTTAGCAGTAATAGAGTTCACTGACTATCCATAATTTGGTGGGATCAATTGGTGATGGGTAGGAGGAGGATTTTTGAGAAGCCTGTGGAAACTTGGGGTGAGTTGAAGGCAATAATGAGAAAGATGTTTATCCCAAACCACTATTATAGGGATATTTACCAAAGGCTACAGGGACTTATTCAGGGTTCTAGGAGTGTAGAGGATTACCATAAAGATATGGAGATTTCCATGATTAGGGCCAATGTGGTGAAAGATAGGGAGGCTAAAATGGCTAGTTTTTTGAGTGGTTGAATAGAGATATAACCAGTGTAATTGAGCTACAACACTATGTGGAGCTGGAGGATATGGTACAAATGGTAATGAAGATTGAAATGTAATTGAAGTGAAAGGGGGCAGCGAGGCAACCTCTGGGATCTTGTCTTACTTCACAACCAAAACAAGAAGTTAATGAAGATCATGTCCCAAAAGGAAGGAAGGAACCAATAACGAAATGTAAAAATATTTTTGATTCACAACCCACTAAGGATAGAAATATAAAATGTTTTAAACGTTTGGGTTCAAGGCACATTGCTTCACAATGTCCAAATAAACTAGTGATGGTTATACATCATGGGGAGATTGTATCTGAGGATGAGCGTGAAGAAATGCCTAAGTTAGAGGATGCTAGTGATAGTGATGAATTGGCATACGCTACAGTAGGTGAAGCTCTTGTTAATAGACATTCTCTTAGTGCTAGGGTTAAGGTGAATGGGGTGGATGAGCAAAGAGACAGTATTTTACATACTAGGTGCCTTGTAAATAATAAGTTATGTATTATAGTGATTGATGGGGAAAGTTGCACTAACATTGTCAGTACTATCTTAGGTGGAGAAGTTGGGGTTACCTTTGTCTAAGTATCCTAAGCTTTACAAGTTACAGTGGTTGAATGAATCTGGAGAAATTAAGGTTAATAGGCAATTTAAGGTAAAATTTATCATTGGGGGTATAAAGATGAAATAATTTGAGATGTGGTGCCTATGCATGTTGGACATATATTTTTGGAGGCCATGGCAACATGATAGGGCAATGGTACATGATGAGTTTAAAAGTCAATCCAACTTTGTGAAGACTAGGAAAAAAATTACTATTGTTCCTTTGTCACCTAAAGAGGTCCATGAGGATCAAATGAGGCTAAAAAGTGAGTTTGAGATAAAAAATAAAAAAAAAGAGTTGGGGCCACAAACTCATAAAAAGGAGAGGTACAGAAATTTGAAGAAAAGAGGGTTGAGGTCCAAACCTCAAAAAAGGAAAGAAAGAGTGCAGAGGGAAAAAGAAAAGAGAGACCACTACGAAAATGAGTTTCTTTGCAAAATGGTAATGTAAAAGGATCCATTCCTTGCATTTAACCACACTAATACACCCCTCCATAGTTTGGTGAATTCTGTTTTGTAGGTACCTAAGTCAAATTCCAAGCTTAAAGTTGGGGAAACATTTAATAGCAAGAATGGAAAACCCAGGAAGTTGAAGCAGAGCACGAAGCATAAGTACGTTCATCAAGTCAACAAAAGAAGAAGATACTTGAAAATTGAACCAGATGTTGATTCGAGATTGAATCATTTTCAACTTAAAGAAGAGATTGGGTTACAAGGAAAACACAAGCTTAGTGGCTCAAAAGAACAAGCATGAAGTGATGAAAGAAGGCCTAAGACTAGTGAAAGTGGGTGGAAACTGAAATTCAAGTCGAATGAAGAAGTTGGGAAAATTCAGCCCAGAAACCTATCACGTGACCACGTGGAAGAAATGATGAGCAACCTCGTGATCAGTGATTCAATTGTCACAATGCTACAACATTATACCACGCAACTGTGTACTGCATAACCACGCGACCATGTGATGTACAACCACGTGACCGCGTGGTTCTACTAGAACAAGATTTTCGTGAATTTTATTCTATTTTCCGCTTTAATTTATTAATTTCGTAAATTAGAGCCCCTTGGAAGCTAGGACTCTTTACTTACTTTTTTGCATTAAATTATCTATTTTCATCATTGTAAAACATTAAAATTGATTTATTGAGAGTTCTGTTGAATTAAAGGTTGAGTTTTTCTCTTTTTCAATTGTTCTTCATAGAACACCAAAAATTTATCAAAGATTCATAATCTTTGTGGCGTTCTATCCCAGAACTTATCAAGGAACTAGACAATCCATGTGGTGTTCGACAATTCCAGTTCTTTCTTCCACATTGCTTGGGTTCTTACATTGTGAGGTTTGGGTTGGAATCCTATTGTCTATTTTACTATCTTGTACCCAAATTTTAGATCTTTCCAGTATTAAATTTATTATTCTGCATGTTTGTCACTTTTTCGAAAAGGAATCGCATCAGGAAACTAGTTCAAAGTGAACACTAAAAGGTACTACGACGTGATCAATTACACAATGAAGAATCTTACAAGGGATAATGAGATGGTTGAGGTTTAATCTCATTGAGGTAGCTAAAGGTCTATTTGTCACATGAAAATAAGCTTCTAGTTCATTGTATCCCTCAAATTCCACGGGATAATGTTGAACATAGACACTATTTTCACATTCATCTAGTCCAAAGAGTTATTGGAAATGTCCTATTGATTTTGATGTGTATATCTTTAATCGTGCAAGTGATGTGCCACAGATAAAAATGAGCACTATGATCGATTCTCGAATGAGTATGACAGACCTTTGTTTGAATAGATAAAAAGTTTTCTAACTTACTCCTACAAAATAATTTTTTACATTGAAGGATGGAGCATTTAGGTAAAATGAAGTGAAATCAATGCTCTTACTAGTTAAAATTAGACAATCTGAAAATCAATTGAGCAATGGAGTGTCCTCTTGTAAACTTGATGGCATAGCTTCCCCATTCTTTCAATTTTTTTTAGTAATTATAGTGCAGTTGATAGGTAGAGACTCAATTTTCAACAAGTATGAATATTTTAGATAGAAATTTTAAAGATACTGGTGACAACTATGAATGGGTGTTACTAGAAATTGAGTTTAACATTCTCTTTAAGTGGATGAAGGATTTTTGAAGATTGCTAGAGAAGAATTAGGTTTTTCAAGGTTTTTTTTAAGGAGATGATGGTTTTCGAAGTTTTTGGTGAAAGAGAAGAAAAAATGTGATTTTTGGTTTAGTTTGTGTATGAATTCGATGTGTTTTGAGAAATTCTTAATTAAGTTGAAGTGGAATTGAAAATTTGAAGGATATGAAGGAGTGGAGAAGAGGATATTTTGTAGGTTAGAGTTTGAATTTTGAAATTTTTGGGGTAAAAATGTGTTTTTAAGACTTGATTTGCGACACTTTCTGTCAATCAAAACTCTTTTGGAAAACTTAAGGGTGGCTGCAGTTTCTTTCAACTAACCTATGTATGACCAAAAATCAACTTTCAAGCGATCTCTTGTACGACCAAAATAAACTTTTGGTTTATCTGTTGTTCGACTGCAATTCTGCATAAACTGTTCAAGCCTGTTACAATTCATTTCGACAGATCCATGTATGATCAAAAATGAAGTTTTGGTCGATCACTTGTAAGATCGAAATAAACTTTCGATTGATTTGATGCTCGACCAAAACTCTTCATATACAATTCAATATTGCAATTTATTTCGATTTAAAGCTCTTTTTTTTTTATTTAGCTACATATATACATCATAATTGTAATGCCTCTAAAATTCATCCTATTATTATGTGTTAGATTATTCACATTTAATAGGATCCACTTGAAAGTCAAATAGAAATTTTAATTATTTGACTTATTTGAAGGTAGATATTCGACATTAAATAAGACTCTTAATTTAGTTGAGGCTAAATATATTCACACCACATTTTCTTATATGTCCACCGAATTTTAATTGCATGAAATGTGCATAATCTTTAGTCAATATCACAACTATGTCCCCAACTTTTTTTTCATTGTATTCTTATTTTGCGTCTTTCATTAATTACTACATCTTATCTCTCCTATCGGGCACTGCAAAAAAATTCATCAAGAAGAAATAAAAAGATTTATTTATCCCTCATATATTTAATTAGTAAAAAAATCAAAACTATGATTAAATACTTGTCCATCGTTTTAAAGCAAGATAAAAAAAAATTTCTAATCAAAATAATCGATGAGCATAATATTTTTTAATTGCTAGAAATTTAATGATAAGAATGCGTCGAAAAAATTAAGAACATAAATATAACAATCTATAAAGATTAGAGATCAAAAATTCAATTAAACTGCGGTGTGTTTATAAGAAATAATGGTGTTAATATAATTACCCTTTAGTTTATTTAATATCAACAAAAAGTAAACAAGAGTAATAAATATTACTTTCAGTAATTTTATCGATTAAATAAATCGATTATTGATTCCATAATTACGAAGAAATGGATTGAATTATATGGAGTGTACTTCAAAGTGAAACTAAGAATTTATCTCAACTTTAAAAAATAATATACCAAAGTTAATCCGTAAACTTTTGGTCAAAATAATAATAATTAAAGTTATCCCTTGCCACCGTATTATCTAAAAGTAATCTTATTGTTTCTTCTTAATATTAGGAAAATTTAGAATTTGTCTTGCTGAGAAAATTATAATAATCTGATTTCCTTCACTTGTAATCTTTCACTTCATTGAATTGAAATATATTTCAAGGAGCCCAAATCTTATATTCTCTATTTTAATATATACAAGTAGGAGAGCTGGAAATGTGTTTCCCGACTCCCACTCAAGAAATTTGGAAAAAAAAAAAAAGAATTCTGCCTGGCCCGGTTTCTCATTTTTGTAACAGTAAAAACTAGGGTACAAATTCTCTCTCTCTCTCTCTCTCTCTCTCTCTCTCTCTATTAAAGCTGCGATTTTCTCCTCCTCTTTTGCTATGCTACCGACTACATCTATGGTATCTTCAACTGTCCACTTTTGCCGCTTCCACTTCCATAGATTCGTTCTTCTTCTCCGCTCCTTTTACCTCCGTTTTGCTAGCAATGACGTAGCCATTGAGTGGTAGAAGCTATGGATAACGGTGGGGGAGGCGAAAAAGGTTGGGGCTCAATTTGTTTGCAAAACCGAGGATGGAATTCAAGCTTAGGTTTGTGATTTTCCGGCCACAACAGGCAGCGTTCGAGGTAAGGTAGTGGGTTTGTTTGATTCTTTATTTCTCCTATTGTTTGTGTGATTTTGAGTGAAATTTGATACTGTTGACTGTAGAAGTTGTGGTCAAATTTAGAGGTTCGAGGCCTGGGTTGAAGTTTCTGCAAATGGCTGGCGGATTTGGAGTGGTGATGGTGCTCGATTCTGGTTTGGGAGAAGGCAGAGACTCAGTTATGGTGTGCTTTATGTGTGAGTTTCTTCTTGGCATATCTTTTCACCACCTCAATTCATTGTTTACTATTTTCTTTACAATATTTTTGGAAAATCTGATGAGAATTTGGTCATGGAATCTAATGGCCTTGAACAACTTTTGTCAAATTTTATATTGGGGAGCTGCTGCGTGTGAGGTTGCTACTGGTGTATTGGGAGAAGTGTGACAGCAGTCTGGTTGTGTGGAGAGAGAGATGGTGCTAGTTGTGAGGGCTGAAAGTTGAGTGAGAAAGTGCTACGGTTACTTTTTTGGAAAATTTGATGAAAATTTGGTCATGGAATCTAATGGCCTTGAACAACCTTTGTCAAATTTTATTTTAGGGAGCTGTTGCATGTGAGGTTGCTGCTGGTATATTAAGAGAAGTGTGACAGTCAACTAGTTGTGTGGAGAGAGAGATGGTGCCAGTTGTGAGGCCCGAAAGTTGAGTGAGAGAGTGTTACGATGGAGGTTGCTGGTTGGAGAAATGCTGCATTAAGGTTGGAGAGGTTTTAAGCTGCTGGGATGGCTGCTTGAAGGGATATTGTGGTTAAGTTCTCACTTGCCTTTTCCATTTTTTTTGGTTATGTATTTGGTCTTTCACGTAGTTGTGTTAAATTAAGAAAATTGGAACAACAAAGAAGACAATGTTGCATTATTTGAAGGGATATCTGTTGATGATGTAGGTTAGTTATGCTTATTACATGTTTCGCGGAATTATTTGTATATTTTCTTTCTAAAGTTCAATTTTAATGGTTCAACGACTACTACATGCACAAGATCCATTGTGCTCTTTGGAAGACGGGATTTGGACCAGTAAGTATGGTACTGGATGTACAATCGCAGTTAAAATTGGAACCAGGCAGTCCACATAAAAAGTGCTATGAGTATATTGAAAGGCTACCTGCTGATAATGTAAGTTATTGATGTTTATGATATGTTCGGTTGAATTATTTGTATTTTTTTTTTTTTTTTTTTTGGTCTAAAGTTCAAATTTAATGTGCCATAGCATTAAAATTTTCACAAAAGATTGGTTCCAGGATTGGATTGGCAAATGGAATGGGATTAGGAGCTACATATTTCACTAGCCTCCTTGGTAGCATATATTGTCACTGCGGCACCACCATCATCGAAAATGTATTTGCTTTAATATTCTAATCGTTTTTTTTTTTTTTTTTTGTATGTTTGATTTTTTATTTTTCTACAGTAATGGGTTCTTTTTTGCTCTGAAGGACGTATCTTTGCTCGGTCAAGGGGATGAAGGAAACCAAAGGATTACCTTTTACAATTTTTCTGAGAATTATATCATTTCATTTAAGAAAATTGTTTAACGGGATTAATTGGATTTTGATGTATTTTCTTTTCTATTGCTAGGTCAACTGATGTTCCAGAAGAGACTGAAGAGAATTTCGACATGGTCAGCCAAGTTGTTCGGGCAACTATTAAGTCTTTGTGGATTAAAGATCTCAGTGCTCTTGAAAGTGAACTTGATGTGAGATTATATATATATATATATATATATATATATAGACACACATCTTCCCTGATGAATTTTGTAAATATAATTTAGTAACAAGACAAATTAGATACCCTTGCAGAAGAAGATGAATTGGAGATCAAACCAAAGGGGGAAGGAGGTTACCTAAACCAACAATGAAGAATCTAAGAAAAAACAGTAAGAAGGTAATCAAAACAGAATCTGATGTGAAGCTAATGGAAATATAAAGTAACTCCGAGATCGAAACAGGTAAGTTCAAACTTCATATATTTAGGTCTCATGTTTCATCAGTAACAGGTATCTATAAATATTCGGATTATTTCCCCCATAGATAATGCCACATAGCAGTTCAAAAGAAAGCTCCAAGAAAGGTATGGAAAAATGTTTATGTAGCCTATCGTTAGTCTTACTATTTAAATTTTAGTACTGTGAGATACTCTCTTTAAATTTTGTGGTACAAAATCGGCAGGGTAAATCAGTTGCAACATTGCAGGATGATGAGGAGATCCTTGCGCTAAATGAACGGATTGTAGCCTACAACCATGATTCTTCCCTTGATCACGCAAAAGGTAAGCTCTATGCACTAAATGAACGAATTGCATCCAACAACCTTGATTCTATTAATTTTGTGGTACAAAAGGTAAATGCATGAATTTCAATGAATTTACCTTCTGTTATTTGATAAGTGCTTTATTAGCACGTATTTAATTCACTTATTATCTTATTTTGTTATTTGTTTGATCATATTGAAGTATAGTTTAATGCACTTTCACTTATTGTGCTATGTAAGATCAAAAAGAAGAAAAGAAAGGAAACAGGACCTAAGAAATACAAAAAATCAAGAAGTGAGGTTCAAGGGAATATTCAAAGAGCTCAAAATCATTAATGGCATGTGGGAAGAAGAATAGATGCAAAAATTATGGTCAAAGAAGGTTTGGGATGAAGTTGGAAATCAAAAACTCGCAAGGATTGTGATCATGAATTTTAGTCATATATTGAAGCTCAATTTGGTCGTAGAATACTTTCGAATTTGGGAAGATCTATTTCACAAGAAATTGTATATATTTGAGTTTTCTTTCCAATAAAACTTGAATCACGACAATCGGACTTCGAGAGAGAAAGTTATGACTAAAACATCGAGCATGGGCGCTTCTCGGCACAGATGCACTTACAGCCATAAATGAAAAAGTTACGACCGTAACTTCCAAATTCCAAAAATTTTCAGTAGCTCACTTACGGACGTAAATGACAAAGTTACGGCCGTAACTTTCTCCCGAAGAAATTTCATAATCTGGTTCTAGGTCTATCTTTGGTATATCTTGTGGGTAAAGTTAGAGCACGATTTTGGGAGTATTAAAAGAGCAAAATCACCACAAAAAGGAGGCTGGACATTAAGGAAAATTGAGAGCAAAACATAGAGCATTCTTGGCTGATTTTCAAGCGCAAGAATATCAACAACAATGGAATTCATGAAGAAACTTAAAGAATCTACCACAACCATGCTACACTAAATTCTATGTCTTGTTCAAAGGGGAAGTTGTGTCAATTTAATTATTTTCTTTTCTTTTCCTTCAAATTAGTAGCGTGAATTTATTCATTTATTTCAATTGTTGGATTATTATATTTTGAATATTCAATTGAATTTATTTGATTAATAGTTTAATTTGGCCAATTGGATTATTGATCTTTGGATTCATGAATATGCTATGTTTAGATTCTTGATCCGTAATTGTCATTGAATCTTTACTTTAGTAGCAAATAAATCTCGTGCAGGTTTAGTAATAATTCAACTTGGATTGATTAATTCGAGCTTGTGAAATTAATGATTCAATTCAATCTATTCTTTTAAATTTTCATACTAGTCGTGCATTAAATCCTAAGAGCTTGTTTAGGATTGTCCGTGGCTAGAATTGGTTCGAAGAGCTTGTTTTGAATCAATACACATAGGGAAGAATTTAAATAATCAGAGCTTGTTGATTATTTATGATCGATAATTGAATAGGGATATAAACACGTTACAAGGAAAGGTATAACATTAATTGAGGGTACAACCGAACCCGAGAACAAGATTTCTTCTCATATTATTTCTCTAGTCATATTTAATTATTTATTTTTATGCAACAACAAAACCCCCATTCCATTCTAATTGATCGAACAACTAAAATTAGTTTTTGTTCCTCGTGGGATCGACTCTTACCCTCGCTCCTACATTATTAATTAATATTTGATGAGTAAGGATTTATTTATTATTTTGGTGCATTGCGACACGCATCAAATTTTTGGCACCGTTACAGGGGAACGGTCAACGAATTTAGTTGTTTAGTTAATTAGAATTTTATTTTTTTCTGCATTTTATTTTATTAATTTTATTTTCACTTTATTTCTATAATTTTTCAAAAAAAAAATTTGTCTGTCTACTTATTTGCTTATATGTGTAAAACCCGATCAACTAATTTTGAATTTTTTTATTTTGACCCAGAAATCGAGAGAACTTTTCAACAGCAATGAAGAGCTGCACAACCAATGGCAGTAGCTAATAATAATATGACTCTCAAGCAACTAGCTACCTCGGATGTTGCTCAACAACCGATATGCATCACTTTTCCGGCAGTGGAAGAAGGCAGAACTTTCGAGCTAAAATCCGGACTGATCCATCTTCTGCCAACTTTCAGAGGACATCCCAGTGAGGACCCATATAAACATCTGAAGGAGTTCCATGTCATTCGTGATAGCGTGAGACTCACGGGTATTACTGAGGAACAAATCAAGATGAGGGCCTTTCCATTCTCGCTGAAGGATGCTGCTACTGACTGGTTATACTGTCTACCATCTGGATCAGTCACCACCAGGAACGACATGAAGAGGCTATTCCTAGAAAAGTACTTTCCTGCATCGAGAGCTGGAACGATCAGAAAGGAAATATGTGGGGTGCGCCAAAACAATGGTGAATCATTATATGAGTATTGGGAGCGCTTCTAAAAGCTCATCTCGAGCTGCCCCCATCATCAGATCAGTGAGCAACTCTTGGTGCAATATTTGTATGAAGGTCTGGCACCAATGCATAGAAGCATGATAGATGCCGTAAGTGGAGGTGCACTGATGGACAATATACCGGAACAAGCACGGGCTTTAATCTCCAATATGGCTGAGAACACTCAGCAGTTCAACTCCAACAGGGATATGCAAGTTCAGTGCGTAAATGAGGTGGGTAGTTCCAATATTGAAAGTAAACTTTCTGAACTAACAGATCTTATAAAACAACTTTCTATAGGGAAGTTACAGCAAGTCAAGACCTGTGGGATATGCGCAAATCTTGGGCATCCAATGGACCCGTGTCCGGTGTTGCAAGAGGGAAATGGTGAACAAGCAAATGCTACAGAGGGTTTTCCGTTCCAAAGACAGGAGTACAATCTGTACTCCAATACCTACAATCCAGGATGGAGAGATCACCCCAACCTAAGCTACAAAATTAACAAGCCCCCGGGTTGCATTTCCAACAAACCTCAAGGGCAATTTCAGCAACAAGGAACCTTCCAACAACATGGGCAATATCAGCAAAAATCTCAAGGCTCAGGTATGTCTCTTGAAGACATGGTAAAAACACTAGCAACTAACACATTACAATTTCAACAGGATGCAAAGTCCAGCATTCAAAATTTGGAGAACCAGATGAGCCAAATGGCCACCGCCATCAACAGGTTGGAAGCACAATCCGGAGATAAACTACCATCTCAACCTGAGGTGAATCCTAAAAATGTTAGTGTCATCACTCTCCTGAATGGAAAAGAGGTTGAGGGTCCGCAAGGGGAATATGTTGCACCTGAAAAGGAGGAAAATGAAGGAGAAGGAGTCGGAAAGAAAAACGGCACTTCGCAAGACTCTCAGGAAAAAACTGATTCCCATTTAAGCATTAAACTAACTCCACCTCCTTTTTCCAGCAAGTTAGCAAAAGCGATTAAGGAGGGCAAGGTAAAGGATATACTAGAGATGTTCAGGAAAGTGGAAATCAACATTCCACTGTTAGATGCAATCAGGAAAGTGCCCCGATATGCGAATTTTTTGAAGGATCTGTGCACCAATAAGAGAAATCTAAAGGGAAATGAGATGGTAAGAATGAGTGAGTCTGTATCTGCACTTCTTCACAGAAAATCACCTCCCAAGTGTAAGGATCTAGGTATGTTTACCATACCTTGTCAAATAGGCAATAAGAAAATAAATCGTGCTTTAATAGACTTAGGAGCATCTATCAATGTAATGCCTAGGTCCACCTATGCTTCATTAAAACTTGCCAAACTGACTGAAACTAATGTTATAATTCAACTAGCCAATCGTTCTAATGCTTATCCTAACGGGGTAGTTGAAGACATTCTATGGCAAGTAGGCGGGTTAGTATTTCCTGCAGATTTTTATGTATTGGACATGAATGATGACCCCTCCCCCAACTCTACTCTTATTTTGTTAGGCAGACCATTTCTAAAAACATATAAGACCAAGATAGATGTTAGTAGTGGCTCACTTACCATGGAATTTGATAATGAGATTATTCAATTCAATATTTATGATTCCATGAAAAATCATGATGATGATAATCCTGTTTAGTCTGTTAATTTGATTGATTGTTCAGTACAGGAATTTTTTGAACTTGGTGGAAAGGACTGTCCAAAGTTACCGCAATCAGGTAAAATCTCTCAGGTCGCATCACCAGTTTCTGATGAAAAGATTTTGTCCCCTATTTTGCAGGTCCTAATGAAGAGCATGAAGAAGAAATTGAGCTTTGGGAGTCCAGTTGATCCCGGATGAAGAAGGAAGCAAACCGTCGAGCCAACAAGAGTAAACAAAGGCGCTACTCGGGAGGCAACCCGAGAGGGGAATTTTTTTTTACTCTCTCATATTTTTTTCTTTGTTATTATGTTCATTCCATTTTACAAAAAAAAAAAAAAAAAAAACACATGTCCCCTCCTTTAATTTCATTCACATCCCATCTTTTGTTTGGTAGTGTCACGTTCCACATTGAGGACAATGTAGAATTCAAGTGTGAGGGGTGATTTATCTTTTATCTTCTATTTTTTTTCTTTCTAGGTATCCGTTCAGTTCTGGTTGTGTGTGCTTAGACCCACATTTTGGTATAATAGGAAGCGGCCTCACTTATTATAATTTTTGAACCACCAACTTCCTAAATTGCATAATTGGACAAACAATGAGCACATAGAGATGAATTTTTCAATAATTTCTGAATTAGTTTGAAAATGGGGACAAATTGAAAAATTTCTGCAACCTAATTGAGTCAAACCAAAATTGATATGATAAAATACCACCCCGAGTAACTTCATTCTATCCTTGTCCATTAGATTTTGAGTTCGGAACCAAGACTAAGCAATGACCTATAACTCATAATTGGATGGGAGAAGCACATATAAACCGTTTTTTTTGAGCTTTTGAGCCTATGAGCTATTTTTACTCTTTATATTAAGCTCTTTTTTTATGTGTGTCCTGTATGGTTGGTTTGTGCTTAGATGTGCTTTCTTATGCATGCCGTTGTAGCTTCTTGACTCAAGTGCAAAGTATAGTAGAGGCATTAAGTTAAACCAAATTTGACCTGCTAAAAGGGTCTACCATGATACATGTACCAATAGAAGCCCCTTTGAGCCTTAGCCTTTCCTTGAAATTTTGATGCCACGCTACAAGCCACGAATACCCTTTCTTTCGCATTATCTCTGTTTTGAACCCGTAGAGAAGGGATTCGCAAGCTTTTGTTGATTGAGGATTGTGCTGTGATCTAAGTCTAAGAAGTGCAATGGGTATCTTGTGACGGTTGTGTGATGGATTAAATTCAAGGGAGTGTAATTCTATCTTATGTCAATTGGTGACTGCGTAATGATTTTAACAAAAGAGAAAAATTTGCAGTCTGTACTCGAAAAAAAATTGAAAGAAAAAAAGTAATGAAAATGAAGTTTAGTCAAGAAAATTAGTAGTTGAGGAAGTCAAACACTCAACTTGTGAAATGGAAGAAAAAAAATCAAGTGTTAACTAAGTTGGGTAGCGGGAAATAATGAAATTCATATTGAGAGTGAAGGAAGTAATGTCATTTTGAATTGACTTAGCTTGCGAAATTCCTTCTCGGCTCAGCCTAAATATGCCCTTTTATCCTACCTAACCCGAAGCCCCGTTACAATCGAATAAAGACCTTTACTTTGCACTTGTGTTATTGTTGGCTCCGGTTATGACATTTGAGCAGTCTTTGGTAATAGATTCTCCATGCAGTGAGTTAAGTGAAAATTCTCACCCTTATACACTTTGTGCGGAGAGAGAAATATCTAGCGAGGGTGTTAACTCCCATTACATACGCTTATGAGTGGTTTGAATTGCTTGGTCTATATTCTGTGCTTTTGAGTTGGTCGAAACTAACACCCTTGTAGTGAATTGATATATGTTAAGAGAGACCTCACGAGAGGTGGGAGGATACAAGCTACGTTAGGTAATGAATTGGGCCGGGGGGTATTGATTTTCATTTCTGTTTGGAGGATATTGGATGAAGCATCTCTTGCACACACTAATACACTCCGGTTATGCAATTGAATTTTCATGCTAAAAGAGAAGTGGGCTGTAACCTTGACTTTCCGGTTATAGGTCTATCTTTTTGTTTGAATTATGTTTCTTTTCTTTCACATCATTGTTCGAGGACAAACAATGGTTTAAGTGTGGGGGGATTTGATAAGTGCTTTATTAGCATGTATTTAATTCACTTATTATCTTATTTTTTTATTTGTTTGATCCTATTGAAGTATAGTTTAATGTACTTTCACTTATTGTGCTATGTAAGGTCGAAAAGAAGAAAAGAAAGGGAACAGGACCAAAGAAATACAAAAAATCAAGAAGTGAAGTTCAAGGGCATATTCAAAGAGCTCCAAATCAATAATGGCATGTAGGAAGAAGATTAGATGCAAAAATTATGGTAAAAGAAGGTTTGGGATGAAGTTGGAAATCAAAAACTCGCAAGGATTGTGATCGTGAATTTTAGTCATAGATTGAAGCTCAATTTGGTCATAGAAGACTTTCGAATTTGGGAAGATCTATTTCACAAGAAATTGTATATATTTGAGTTTTCTTTCCAATACAACTTGAATCACCACAATCGGATTTCGAGAGAGAAAGTTATGACTAAACCATCGAGCATGGGCGCTTCTCGGCACAGATGCACTTACAGCCGTAAATGAGAAAGTTACGGCCGTAACTTCCAAATTCCAAAAATTTTCAGTAGCTCACTTACGGCCGTAAATGACAAAGTTACGGCCGTAACTTTCTCCCGAAGAAATTTCCTAATCTGGTTCAAGGTCTATCTTTGATATATTTTGTGGGTAAAGCTAGAGCACGATTTTGGGAGTATTAAAAGAGCAAAATCATCACAAAAAGGAGGCTGGACATTGAGGAAAATTGAGAGAAAAATATAGAGCATTCTTGGGTGATTTTCAAGCGCAATAATATCAACAACAATGGAATTCATGAAGAAACTTGAAGAATCTACCACAACCATGCTAGACTAAATTCTATGTCTTGTTCAAAGGGGAAGTTGTGTCAATTTAATTATGTTATTTTCCTTTCCTTCAAATTAGTAGCGTGAATTTATTCCTTTATTTCAATTGTTGGATTATTATATTTTGAATATTCAATTGAGTTTATTTGATTAATAGTTTAATTTGGCCAATTGGATTATTGATATTTGGATTCATGAATATGCTATGTTTAGATTCTTGATCCGTAATTGTCATTGAATCTTTACTTTAGTAGCAAATAAATCTCGTGCAGATTTAGTAATAATTCAACTTGGATTGATTAATTCGAGCTTGTGAAATTAATGATTCAATTCAATCTATTCTTTTAAATTTTCATACTAGTCGTGCATTAAATCCTAAGAGCTTGTTTAGGATTGTTCGTGGCTAGAATTGGTTCGAAGAGCTTGTTTTGAATCAATACACATAGGGAAGAATTTAGATAATCAGAGCTTGTTGATTATTTATGATCGATAATTGAATAGGGATATAAACACGTTACAAGGAAAGGTATAACATTAATTGAGGGTACAACCGAACCCGAGAACAAGATTTCTTCTCATATTATTTCTCTAGTCATATTTAATTGTTTATTTTTATGCATATTTTTTATTCAAGCAATTTCAAACAACAAACCCCCATTTCATTCTAATTGATCGAACAACTAAAATTAGTTTTCGTTCCTCGTGAGATCGACTCTTACTCTCGCTCCTACATTATTAATTAATATTTGACGAGTAAGGATTTATTTATTATTTTGGTGTATTGCGACACGCATCATTATTTTTCTATCGTTTCAAGGGGTTGACAAAGTGGGTTTTGTTTTTTCGGTGAGATTGATTGAATTTAAAAGTATTTACCTTTTGCAATTTTTTTAAGAATTATATGGTTTCATTTAAGAAAATTGTTTAACGGGATTGATTGGATTTTGATATATTTTCTTTTCTGTATTTTTGTTTCTCAGCTTTTTCATTCATGTCTTATTTGATTTTCCCAAGAATCAAACAAAAAGTATTCATATTTGGAAAATTTCGTACAAGTTCTAGAGAAGATCTGCTAGATCCTGCAAGAGAAAATGATCCAAGTAATTGCCAACGTTGTTCAGTAGGGTTCAGTTAGTTAACATTAGCAAACGACATTTTAAATGAACAAAGGGCTGATAGTTTAATTTTTTTGATTTTATTGATCTTCTAATTTAACTGTGGAGTCTTCCTTATCACGATTTGTGCTAAAAACTTGGAAAATAAAAAGGAAGTTGCTATATTTATCCAGCATCAGCAAATATTTTGCTTAAAGGTTATTTAGTTGAATTTTTTTTTTTTTTTTTTTTTTTTAACTTTAGTTGAATACTTCTGATCCAACAAACTTAGCCAAATGAGAGAAGTGCATCACCAATCAAAATAGCCACATTTTCACAAAACACCTTGTGATTTGTGGGCTTCCCCCGCCGTAGATCACCATAATCGATCCATACATGGAAGATCATCTTGAATCAAAGACATGGTGTGGATCATTTCAATAGCACAAGCAGAAGGCATAGTAGTGGATTCTTCCCCACCCACAAGTTCGCAGGCCACTATACATAGAATGGGTCGAACCCTTTTTCCTCTGGCAAGAAGTGAATATCTCATGAATCATCAAAGGCTCCGATCCTTCAACAAGACTGCATTTTCCAAAGTCTTGTTTACAGAACTTGCCTTCTCAAACATATAGGCCTTGAAATTGAAACTGGGTTCTTCTTGGATTATGCTTTTGGTTTCTTCTTCTTCTTCTTCTTTGGTTAGAATTGTTGATATGGAAATCGAAGAAAAACCATTAAGTTTTTTGTGGGATTTGGGGAAAAGAAAGAAATGTGCAGTTTGTTGGATGGGGAAGAAAAGAAGTAAATTGAACAGTTTTTTATATGCTACTTAGATACCATGTTGTAATTGGATTCACAAGACTCATTCTTGCTTACAAAAATTATAAAATATAAATTTGCTTCAATGATTTATACCAGCAGAATTGGTCCCATGCTTCTAAAAAACGTGTTTTGAAAATGTTTAAACTAATGACAGTAAAGAAAATGCAGACATTAACATTGACAATGGAGTAAAGGAATTACCTCAAACTTAACAGGCTCAAAGAGTAAGAATTTAGTACCAACACAATATTATTGCATCAAATCCCATACTAAAGTCTCTACAATTTCAACATAAAACCTCCAATTACAAACTAAAGTCTTTACAAATTTTTCACATCCAAACCTCCAATAAGTACACTAAGTATTGTACAAATAAAAAATAAATAAATAAAAAATAAAAGAAGTCCAAATTCTCCTTGTGGCATTTTAACAAACATGTATGGTAGGTACACTATCTACACTATCTACACCTTCTACACTTCAACCATAATCCATTTCACCCACTTCCAAATCAAGCATCACCATTCAAAAAACAAAGAAGATTGAAAATAAATGAATAACGAAAAGAATTCAGTGTTGTTTAAACTTCTATCCGACGAATTCCTTCAACTCCATTTAGAAGAATTTTATTTTTGCTTTCCTTCGATCTCTAAATTTCGTTTTCTTTTTTGAAGCTTATGTCCCGGACCTTCAATAATATTTCAAAAATGTTTCATTTTAGAAGCTCTCAACACAGCACTTCGATTTGGATTTCAAGTTCTTGACACAGATAGTGAACTCTTCTATGGGTTTTGCACAGAAAGCTCTCGACGTAGCATGAAATAATAGCTTGAAGAGTTGGTTCAATGACTTCTGCAGAAATGGTAGCAATTCTACGGAGTTTAGGTGTTTCAGTGGGAGAGGAGGCGGCATTGTGAATGACTTCTTTCCTTTTTCTTTTTGCTGTTGTGGTTGATCTATAAACGATGTTAGCTCCATCTGGACATTCCATTTGTCATGCAAGAAAATTCGTTATATCAAACAGATGGGGGGTTAATTTTACTAAAGGTCACTGAAGTTTCAACTAAATTTCAAAACGGTCACTAAAGTTTAAGATTTACTCCAACGGTCATTGAAGTTTTGAAAACTTACGACAATGGTCACTCTATACACAAAACATATCCACATTGGTCCTAAACTTTAAAACATCGAACAAAAACACATCCAAATTGATTCTAAACGTTAAAACAATGACGAATAAGTCCCCTCTTCAACAACACCACCACCACTTCGTCTCTCCGACAACCTCATCCACCACAGGAACAATTTTCTGGTGCGAAATCGCACCAGAGAATAGGTGCAACACAAGGCGGGGGGAGGAATTCTCTCTTCCAACATTTTATAATTCTTACGTAATTATCCATCAAACATCATGTCCTTACACACCTCAACAAAATAGTGTTGTTGAAAGAAAATATCAACACATCATCAACATTGCTAGGTCCTTACTCTTTCATTCCTCATTATCCACTAAATTTGGGGGGATACAGTTCTTACTGTAGTATACTTACCACTCCTGTACTAAATGGCTTAACACCTTATGAGCTTCTATACAAACACAAACCTCAGTATTCACATCTCATATCTTTTGAATGCTTAGCTTTCGCTGTAAATCTTGCCCACCATAGAAGAAAATTTGATCCTAGATCAAAGTCTTATGTCTTCATTGGATATTCTTCCACAATGGCACTTTGGAAGAGGATGTATACATGGAAATACCTCCAGGTTAGCAGATTAAGGGGAAGAAAGGATGTCAATTTGGTAATAGGCAGAGGTTTGGACATTAATCTGGAAAATTAGTTTGCAAACTTCAAAAGTCCTTATATGGCCTAAAACGGGCCACGAGGCAATGGAATGTAATATTCACAGATTCTCTGATGCAACTTGGTTTCAATCATTCAAAATCAGACTGCTCACTTTTCACCAGATCTTCGCCAGCAAATTTTGTAGCTCTATTGGTTAATGTCGATGACATAGCCTGTAATATCGACTTTCAATTTATGTGTTTTCTTGATTTTTCGCAATGTTTATGTTAATGTCGCTCTAAATTATTGGAATATAATTATTGTTGTTTGAAGTTTGATTTATTTTGTGGTGGAAGGACTTGGATGCCTCCCCGGTCAATGTACTAATTAGAAAGTTTATACATTGTTTTATACTTTAATTGTTAAGATTTCGATTTCAATTTTTATTAAATTGCATGTGACCTAATTTGTATTTATTAAAATTGGGGAAAAAGTTTAGTGACATTTTTGGGAGTTAATTGGAAGTTACTCACGTAATTAAACAAAGGAGGAGACTTGAGGGACCAATTTGCAAATTTCGAAAGATTAGATTCATAATCCTAACCTAAACCCTCATACCCGATGTTTCCGCTTGGTTCTATCTCACTCTCGGCCTCTCTGTCTCTCACGCCGCTCACGCTCGATCCCTCATCTCCCTCTCGCCTCACACTCGACCGTTGTTGCTCAGCCCTTCCGCCGGCGACGTCGCCTGCACCACCACCACGGTAATGCTTCCCTTCCCTCCCTCCTTCCTTCTCCTCGGTAGCGCACTCACCCGACACAAAACACACAGGGTACGCCAAACACGAACACAATAGTTCACGCGCACAGACATTTGGGGATAAAAATGTATATATATTGATTTTTGTGCACATATGTATGTATATATCAGTATGTATATGTGGTTACATGGGCAATTATAATTTTCGATTCAGAACTTTTAATTGAATTTCACATGTTAAATGTTAATTTGAAATTGCGGTTTACTTGTATATGTGATCTGGTTCCAAATAAGAATTGTCCACTGTTATCTGATTGACTAGAAGTTAGATCAAGTGAGCTCACGATGGAATGAAGTAAAAGTTTTGAAATGTTAAGTGAAAGTTTTGAAAGGTTAAAGTGAATGGGGATACATATTTCAAAGTTTAAAGCATTTCATGTCATAAGCATGCATCACTTGCACGAAGTTTGCTTACCAAGCTTTAGCTCACCCCAATCCCTCCCCAATATTTCAGGTGATGAAAGCTAGATGAGACGAGGAGAGCACTCGGTGAGAGACTTAGGCTATACCTACCTTCAATCTTTGAAAATAAAGTTAAATTAGAATTTATTTAAGTTTCTCATTAATTATTCCTTAATTCATTAATTATTGTGAATTGTTTGGTTAAAATTTGCTTTGAATAAGTATGGGTATTATTAGAGGTTAAATTACCTCTTATTTCATTTGCTAAAGTGTATTTACTTGGAATTATATTGTTGAGGAGTTTGGGACTTATTGGAATGGTTTGGATGATGTTTGGGATTGAATGAGTTGAGATGTTTACTTTAAAATGGTTTTGATGTCCCTCTACAGGTTGGCAATGTCCAATTTACAGAGGAGATTCTTTCGAAATTTTTGTAAAATTTTATAATAGAAAATGAAAATGTTGAGGTTTTAAATGATTTCTTTTCCGCATTTAAAGTAAAGAAAAGTTAGCACGCCTATGTTTAAGATTTTGAACTTGGAGTGTTACATAGCCATTGCTAGCAATAACAATTCAGTAATTGAGCAGCTAAAGATGGAGTTAAACATATTCTTCAAACTTAAAGACTTGGGGACTAAGATATTTTCTTTTCTTGAATTAGCAAGATCAAAGGCTAGAATTTATGTTTGTCAACGAAAGTATGCATTAGAAATGTTGGAAGAGTTTGGACAGTTGGGAGCTAAGCCTAGCAACATTCCAATTGAAGTCAATCACAGATTAACTCATTCAACAGATTCTTGAAGATGCAACCAGATATAGACAACTTGTGGGAAAGCTAATGTATCTTACTCTTACCAGACCAGACATTTGCTAAGCAGTTCACATTTTGACTCAATTCATGGACAGACCAGATGAAATTCACTTGTAAGCTGCATACAAGGTGCTTAAGTACATTAAGAAAGCACCAGGGCAAGGGTTTTTGTTCTAAGCATCATCAAATTTTCAGATTAAAGAATACTCAGACAGTGATTGGGGTGACTATAATGAGATCACGAGATCATTGACAGGATTTTGCATATTTTCAGGAGTATCATTAATTAGTTGGAAGTCCAAAAAGCAAACTGTTGTCTCAAGAAGTTCGGTTGAAGCTGACTATAGATGTATGGCATCAACTACCTGTGAAATTATTTGGCTAATTTCCTTGTTACGAGATTTTGGTTTAGAAGATACAGGATCAGCAAGCCTTTTCTGTGATAATGTCTCAGCCATACAAATTGCTAAAAACCCAGTTTTTCATGAGAGAACCAAGCACATCGAATTAGATTGTCATTTAATCATGGAAAAGGTTCTATCAGGTATTATCAAATTGGAGTATTTGAAGACGGAAGAACAGATAGCTGATGAGTTTACAAAAGCATTGCATCTGGGGAAATTCTACTATTTGAATAATAAGATGAACATTCATAATATATTTAATGTTCATCTTGAGGGGGAGTGTAACAAAATGGAGCCTGGATGATTAATCAATTAGCCGTTTATTTAGTTAGACAGTTAGTTTGCACACTTACTTAGTTTTGTTGAGAGTTAGAATTTTTTAGTTATCTGTTTCATTTCATCAACATATTTAATTGAATATAAAGATCAAACTTTCAGATAAATAACACGAAATTCTATTTTCATGTTCTCAATTCATTACACATGGCAGCATGCTAAACAGCAGTTTCTTCTGTGTCGTCTGTTTGAGAATGGAGATTATATTATTATTTTGTCACACGTATATGTTCAATCTTAAATGTGCCAAGAATTTTTTTCCTGACGTACTTAGATATATGTTTTACATCTCCTCTGGTTTTCCCTTTCATGCTGAGAGAAGGAAGAGGTTAATTCTTTATGTATATGACATCCTTCTTATTTACTTGTCTATAGCGGCAAGGGCAACTGAAGTGTTGAACTTTACTCCTCCCAATAACAAGTGGATTAGAATCATGTACTCTCATTGGGACCCCCATTATATGCAAAAGTGGAGCTGCAAATATATTTATAAAGGTATTTGCTCACCATGGACCTATTTTATTTCATCTTTATTTCTCAATTTGTAGTCTTTCATATCGATTGCACCCTTCTGCACGCGATGACTTTCTCCCTAATTTATCTATCATTCCATTCATTGTGACATTATGTGTCAGCATTTTATTTTGAGTTGCTACTTAGTTTGCATTGTCCTTGTTAATACTTGTTTCTTGCCGAATTGTTATTCACGTACTGGGTGTCATATTGTGCATGTGGATTAATAGTACTTAATCTATAGATTTTAACAGATTTTGCATTGATTTTAGATGCCAAGATTTTGATAGATGTTGACAAAACTGATAATCCATTAATTGAAACCGTCCAGATTTCTTTAAGAAAATCTGGAAGAAATATCTTCAAAATGGAAGCAATAGATGTGATAAAATCTTATAATTTTCTTCAAGATAGATTTTTTGAGCATTTTTCAAGTTATGGTGACTCTTTTATACCTAATGGTAACTCTTGAAGTATATGTAAGGTTTCGGGTCATACACGCACAGTGGAAATTAAACAGACTCGAAACCATAGCTCGAATCAACCTTGCACTTAGATAGAATTTGTAATAAAAAATGATACATTTGATGAGCGCCATAAATCTGAAATCTAAAACAGGAGGTACAATCTTGTCACCACCAGCTGTCCAATTGTCCCGCCTCTAACAGAAATCCACACAGCGAGCTGAATCTGGAACTCCATCAATCTCCAACTATTGGAGTGGATTTGAGGGAATTGTTTTTTCTCTTTGTGCTAGCAAGAGAAAAAATCCTATGTCTCATTACATCTAAAACCTGGTTTAAGTAATACCCTAATTAGGGTTAGATAGCGGGCTTGGGCCATTCTTGTCCAACAAGTAACCTAATTTCGGCCCAACCAATTAGGATAGGACACTTTTCCAACAATCTCCCACTTGGAAAAGATCCAATTCTAGATACCAATTTTCGCCTTTTGTGTGTGACCCATTAGGTTCCATTCACGATGGGAAACGTCGTGTTATTATTATTTCAATCTGATTGGAATAAGATGAATTTAAATCTCTATTTCTAATTCATCCTCGACTCACCAAGATCGATTAATTCACTCGCCGTCCTAGATTGACATCTAGCAATGTGTCAAGGCAATCAATGTGAAAAGAAAAGTCATGTGGCATGACAAGACCTATTTATGTGCGGTTACTGTGGAAATATAATTCCTTCATCAATATAACCCAATTGGTTAAGAGATATGGATAGCGTCAATCTCATTTCAACCAATTATGTTATTCACCTCTTATCTTAGTTGATCTCGTTATGACTGAAAAGACCTTCTCGACTCATAACTTCACCCCGATCGAGGGATTTACATCAACTTAAGTGGGTGAAATACGGGGTATAATATCTTACTACCCAGGAGTGATGAATCCTCATGTTGGACATATACAACCTTCATATGACTCTCACTATACTCGTACGACGTCATCCTGATGACTTCCTCTCAAGAGCCAACATCAACGTTCGCCAAAGCATAGCAATTCTCATTTAAGATTTTATGACGTCCTCAAGTCAAAGGACCAAATCCACAACCGTACATTAGAGATTCACCACTGACGCTTCGATAGTTATTCATGTGAAATCTCTAGCGGGTCATCAAATGCTTTGTTCATCTAACAATGCATCCATGTGTTCATTCGAATGTCCCTCTACATTCTAACTTGTGAGATAAGCTACTTTCTTCATAAGAAAGAAATGCAACACGTGCTAATCTAACTGCAACAACAATATCTTTATCTTGTTGTTACTTCGACTAGGGACAATTTTAGAATAAGATATTAATGGCTTGTATATCACAGTCACAACACCTTATGACTTACAAGTTACTTGAACTTATTCTACGGACTCTATTATTTAAATAATGAGTTAAACTCAATTTAATAATAGATCTGTCTTTATTGTAACAATGATAATATGTGTTATCCTATCTCAACGATTGGATTTAGAGCATGACACTGATATTCTCCCACTAGATCCAATAACTCATGTTTCATATACATAATGAGTTTATATGATAATCATATTCCTGTTGGGATAGTGGTTTTACAGGGGATCTTCGATATGTGACTCTTCACATATTCAACCTTCTCAAGGTTAGTGGGCATAAATTCTATTTTTCTACAATCTTCAAATGAGACAGTAGCCCTAAATACATACTCAGATCATCGATGAGACCTAGTTCCCTCGCTTGCACGATGGCTCCCTTTTCGTCATAGCACTCATTACTGGAGCTACAATGCTAGGAACACTTATAGTTCACTAATGAACTTAATGATCCTTCACAAGCACTTATGTATTTGGTCTCGATTGTATAGTTAGCGGTCTCTCTTGTTTGAACCATTTCAAACTGACCACACCACTACAATGAGTTAATTAACAATTAGACTGAATATTTCCTTCATCCTTTCCTGGACTGAAGGGTGGTATCTCTATACCCAAAGACTGCAAGTCTACATTTCTCCTCATGACTATTGTATTATTAGCGTTTCTCAAGGACTTAATTATATAAAAAGTGTCGTACATAGTGTTGTGTTTAAGAAGATCTTATTGTCAAATAATCTAGTATCTTCTCCATACCATTCTTTCTCAATATGTGTTCTAAACACCATCTTGAGAAGATTAACCCAATGACTCTTGAGACCGAATCCTACATTGGATTCTTTTATACTAACCCCATTAGCATTTTATTTATGTACATGGATTGAGAAATCAAAACAACCTTCCTGATCTATCTCTATAGATTCTAGTTCCCAAAGTGAAGATCTTACCCATTTCAGGTGAATCAAACAAGTTTTAAGACTTGTTTTCATCTCGAATTCTATGGCTTCATGTCATCTCGTTTAGTCAACACTTGACTTAGCTTCTACGTAAATATAGGCTCATTATCCTTGATGACTAATACAATATCAGCAATCAGAGATGTGTAACTCAATGGAGTATACATGATCCTAATATCTTTACATGGAGATAGTACGTTCTCAGTCATCACTACATCCTAAGTAGCGTGCACGTTCCAAGCATTGATCTGTGCCTCATCCAATGCAAGCATATATTCCAGCTTATTTAATTGATTGAGTATATATGTGTAATCATGAACTCTTTCATGTTCTACTTTTACTCCCACTGTCCTCTCTTAGATGAATTGTTTCTCTAAGATATTGACAAAATTCGAGATAGACTTTCTTTCTGGATAGGAATGTAGAAATAATATCCAACCATCTTTTGGATATCCTACAAATATACATATAGGACTAAGGCTATTGCTTATCCAAATTTGGTATACTTCTAATAAGTAATGAGGTCTTAAATCTTAACGCGAGAAAGATTAGACCTTTGAAATCCATATCTTATATGGACCTTCATCAACCGATTATCACAGAACACGACTAAGTGTGTAGTATAAAGCTTTCAGTGCAAAGCTCCAAAAATTGTTTTGGAGATTTTGCGTGGCTTCATCAATGATTGCATCAATTGCAATCTTTGTCCTTTCAGATTTTCCATTGTGCCAAGGCGTATGTGAAAGATTTATCTATGCGAAAATTATGTTCTCATAACATAATCTTGAAGTTAATCACTTTAAAATATTCTTCACTTTGATCAAATCTATGTGCTTAGAATATTTTTCTCATTTTGGCCTTTCTAATTTATATTTGTATTATTTGAACTTTTCAAACTCTCAGATTTAAACTGCATTATAAATAACAATGACTATTAATGTTATCTAATAACTAAAGACCACTCTAACATATGCCTACTTACATCCGAATGTAACAGGCTCAGTGGATCAACCATCCAACCTTTCCCTTTTCTAGGAAAATTGATTTATCAACTTACCTCCAAGGTGAGATATACATATATCTCTATTAATTGAATAAGTCAAGTGTTAGATTTAAGTGTGACTTCTTCTTTGCCTTATCAATATTCAGAATGTAGACTATTTGTTATTTACCTAACTTCCATATTATCCCATCTAAGTTAACGAATAACTATTATTCTTAATTAAATAGGATAATCATTTCATGTCCAAACATGAAGTGCAAGTGTCGTTCTTCATAAGAACTGTAATTAACAATTGTCTAATTTTAAACTGAATCAGAAGGCAAAGATGGGTGATAGCTTCTTAAGCTGTTCGAGAAACATTTGCTTTATTACCTACAAATAGGTATATCACAATTTTTCGCAATTATTCTACTTTTAGCCATTGTATATTATCGGTATCTAATACTCGATATACGAAGTAGATTATTTAACCTCTATCAAATAGAAAACTGAAGTAGAAGATTCACCAAACTTCTCACTTCTTCAGTTCAATTAAGGAAGCTTCGCAATTATAAATGTAGTGTCCTATTATTGGCATGTTCGAGAAGAGTATTATCGATCATATGGTGAGATCAGTTCTCAAAGGACGACACTAATTCAAGGATTTCAGCCCAATGAACTTACTCAGTATCAATTATACTGTGTAAGTTCAAGTAATAACTCAAATTTTAAAACTCATACAACAACAATAATAAAAAAATAGAATCACGTATTATCATGCATAAATCAATTTAATAAGGTCTTTTATTAAATCGATTGCTCCCACTGTTTTTATTAGAATTAATGACCCTCCACATTAATTTCATAAAATCTTGTTAGATTCATAGTGGGCTAGGACCCCGTTTGTTCTATCAGAATCTGAGTGACTCAACTAGCCCTAATAAAATATCCAGGTAGATACTCCTATCAATCACATCTCCATGTGACTCCTAGATCATCAAGTAGACAACTCTTTGTCCCACACATCTTATGTGTTTACTTGACCGTGCCTCCAAAACCTCATCTTCTTGAGTGACTCAACAAAAGATAGATTTCTGTTAAATTCTACCTATGGTTCAGAAACATCTTATGTTTCATAGTGATAAAACACACATTCCCACTTGCAGCCTTGAGTGACTCAACAAACCGCATCGAGGGCGGATTCTTGTTTTTCACTATAACAACGGAAGGCACTTTGTATTAACCAATTAATACGAATTTAATAAATTGCTTCCAAAATTATATTCCTTTTGATTGACTCAATAAAGGATGTGGTTTTGGTTAAGTTCGACCCATTGTTCAGAAGTATCTGATACTTCATAATGAGAAACATATCTACAAAACGAATAGCCTTGAGTGACTCAACAAGCTGACATGATAGCAAACTCTAATTTTTCATTATAAAATGGAAAGCATATGACTTAATATAATATTTAAGTGAGGCGTTTGGTCTCATCATTCCTATGTATATTAACTAACATCAACCATGCAATTAATTATACCTACATTATTACTGTGGATGATTATGAACAATATCTATCTAGTATTCTCGAGTCATTAAGAAGACTTGTTGGTCAATTCCTAGGGGATATTCCATTGGATCATCGAATGCTAAATGCAATAATCTCCATCTACTGCTTCAACATGTATCCTATACTAGTTGTCTTCTTGTGACCAGATGCAACTTGTATCCTATGCTAGTTGGCACGCTGGCCTGTATAAAATGGACACACAGGCCCATATCTACAAACTAGAGCTCTTAGGCCCAAATAATTTAAATAATAGGTACGCATGCACAATTAAATAATAATAGGCTCGTAGGCCCAACCAACAAAAGAAAAATAAATTAACCATCCAACAAATCACATGGGTCGAGTCCATAACCATCCACTAAATACACATTCATCGTATAAGTGTATAAAAGTATAATATCTAATATTATATAAACAACTTTCAAGTTTCTAGTAATTTACGTCGTCTAAACTAATTTAAATAAAATGGATCTGAACAATAATTAACTAATCAAATTAATTAACTAACTTTAGTTAGTGGGACTTATTTAATTAAAATCATATTTTAATCAAATATCAAATTAGAGTCCAACTCTAATCCAAAAGAGGCAAATTAAATTAACATCCTAATTTAGGATAAAACTCCTAGAATAAAATAAAATTTAGTTTAGTAATTAATTAATCAAATTAATCAATCACATTAATTAATGGGTTTATTTAATTAAAATCAAATTTTAATTAGAGTCCAACTCCAATTTCAAGATTCTATGGCTAATTGAATTTAGGATCAAATCATAAATAAGATTTAATTAATAATTAATTAATCGAATTAACTAATTATTAAATCTAATTTAATTAAAATCAGATTTTAATTAAACACCAAATTAGAATCCAAACTCTAATTCTGAAATTAGGGCAAATTGAATTAACGTGTCAATTTAGGATAAAACTCCTAAATAAAATAAAATTCAATTTAGGGTCAAAGTTATATATTTTTGTTAAAATTCAATTTTAACAATAATTCAAAAGTCGTGAATTTTAAAATAAAATTTTGAATTGGGTCAAAAGTTTTAAATTGGGTCAAACGCATTTAGAATCCAATTTTTAAGCTTTTTAAAAAATGGCAATCTGACCCATATTCAAAATTATAAGCAGGCCCTTTCAATTTCGAAAATTGTGTTTTGACCTTTTCATAATTGCAGGACAAGGGCTCGCAATTTCAGAAATTGCGTAGAAGCTCGCCCCAAAATCTGAACCCTAATCAAAATTACAAATGGACCCTTGCAATTTCCTAAATTGCGTAAGAGTCCCCCGCCCCAATCTCTCCAAACCCGACCGAAACCTTAGAGCTCTCCATCTCCCTTATGCCAACCAGCGGTGCCGTCCTTACTGTGATGTGTCGCCGCTGTCAAATAGTGATGGCAACTGATGGAGGTGTGGCAGCGCCTCTGCGGCGCTGCTGCAGCTACGACCTCCCGTCCACAACAGCGTCGAACGCTGTTGCAGAGGCTGCGGGTGAGAGCCGCTGCATCGCGCAACGGTGCGCGATGCAGTCATGAGTAGCAGCGACAATTGCTGCTGCATCGAGCAGGGGCACCAGTTGTCGCTGCTAGCGCTCTCTGCGTGCACCAGATGTAGCGCCGTAGAGTGCTACCCTCACCGGAGGCGGCTACCGCCAAGTCACCACCAGTGCAGTGCTGTTCCGACTTCAATTTTCGACCAAAATTAAATTTTTTGCTCCAAATCAAATTTACAACAAGAAAAAAAAAATTCTCAAAAGCTAGAAGCATGAAGATTTTAAATCAATCACATTGAATCCATCAAAGAAGTAAACAAATTCTAACAAGTAACAATGTAGGCTTACCACTGTAAGTTTTCGGGTCATACATGCATAGCGAAAATTAAACAGACTCGAAACATAGCCCGGATCAACCTTGCACTTAGATAGAATTTGTGATGTAAAATGATACCTTTGATGAGCGCCATGAATCTGAAATTTGAAACAGGAGGTTCAATCTTGTCACTACCAGGTGTCAAATTGTCCAGCCTCTAACAGAAATCCACACAAGGAGATGAATCTGGAACTCCATCAATCTCCAACCATTGGAATTGATTTGAGAGAAATTTTTTTTCTCTTTGTGCTAGCAAGAGAAAAAAACCCTGTCTCATTACATCTAAAACCTAGTTCTTGTAGGTTTAAGTAATACCCTAATTAGGGTTAAGATAGCGCGTTCGGGCCATTTTTGTCCAATAAGTAACTCAAGTCCGGTCAAACCAATTGGGCTTGGATACTATTCCAATAGTATATAAATTAAAACTAAACATAATGGCAAAAATAGATGTTGCATTGTTCCTTCGTATTTACACATTCATTTAATTTCTTCTCCAGAATTTGGACATGTCAATTGATCACAAAGCATTACATGACTCTTTCGAGCTTTGGGAACATTCTTTTATACAGAAAAGTCTGTACAAAAGTTTTTGAGCTTGCAGTTTGGGTCATGTATGCATTGTAGGTAAAAAAATTGTGCCAAGCAAGAAAATTGAACAAGATAGTGCAATAATAAACCATAACTACAATGAATTGTTGAAAATGAAGAGGAGCTCGAATCATTGACTAGAGCTATCAAATCATCAAATGACATTTAATGTATATCAAGAATTGATAGTCCGAAAATATAGCTCCCACATTTTAATGAAATTATTCACTCATCATAATGTTTTTATTGTCAATCTAATGTAAAGATAGCGAGGTAAAGAGTGAATCAAAGAATGTTAACATATTTTAACTTATACTTTAACTTTATATATTAAAAAATATGAAATAATTTGACATATAAAATATATCGCAAACCGCTCAAATCGGACCGCGTTCACCCCTACTGAATGACAACCTTATTTCTTGAGGTTTGTCTTTCATTCCATGTTTTCCTTGTAGATACTTTAGTGCCAATCGATTAGCATCTACATTAACGGAATAGCGGTATAGGATGATTATCTATTTTCCGAGTCCAATGAAGGAATAGAATAAGGGCTGCGGTCTGCCTTGTTATTTCTACAAGTAGATTAAGGGCAGTATCTTTTAACGTAGCTTTTACTTCCTGCCCAACTATTTTTTACCAATGAAATTGAGTTAATGAGCTATAAGAGCATAATACAGAACATCTTTGAATTTAAAGAATAAATTTGTATTATACTAGAACAAATATTTTTTAGCTCGTTATTTAAATATTTTTTATTGCTTTTTCTCATTTTCAATTGACGTATATTAAATGCAAATCACCAATATAAAAGATTTGAGTGATTTAAGAAGTGAAATATTGAAATATGTAATTTATTAAATTGAATTATTTTAAAGTATACATAAAGAGTTACCCTTTATTCAATTTGAGCTTAATTTTAAAGATTGATTTTACATTTTGTATATACACTAATAAAAGAGCCACTTACGAATTATTGTTGAAATTCATCCCTCAAAAAATGACGTTGTATGAGGGTAAATGCAATGTACTAAAAAGCGTGAAGCATGGAGCCCAAGAGACAAACTTTGGAAACTTAAGCGGGAGTATGCGTTAAAAAACGTTTCTCAATTATTACATACTAGATTTAAACTTTACACATATTTTAACTTGTGAAAATAAAAAAATTAAAAAAAAGCATCAGAATGCTTTATGCACGCTTACTAGCGCATCACTCGCGCTTAGGCGCGCTTACTCGTGCTTCACTCGCGCTTAAGCGCGCTTTTTGGATAAAAATTGTATGCACCCTATTTTCGCGCTTTTTGCCAAATTGACGCGAGAGAGGCGCACATCGCACCTAGAGCGTGCGTAGGCACGCATTTTTGACGCGTTTTAGAACACTGGTTAAATGACACTAAATGAGACTGAATAGTGTGGAATGGTAGCGTCTTGTTAAAATGGCAGTGTTTACCCATTTTGGCTATGACAATGTCGTATCGTCGTTGTTTATGTACATGTTTAGGGATGTTTTTCGGATGGAACAGTTCAAAACCAGGTGATTCAAGTTCCGTTCCAAAAAATTTCGTAATCAAATTTTGTTCCAAATTCAATTCCAAGATTTTTATAAATACACAAACATCATTCCAAATCGAAATTCAGAAATTTAAGAAATTTTCAATATTTAATATTTTATGAAAATTTATAATAATTTTATGTATATAAAAATCGAAATTTGGGAAATTGAATATCTGAAATTTAATGAGCTCAAAATTTCAACTAGTAAAAAATTATAGTTAACAATTCTTGCATTTTTCTTCCTAGAACTCCATGAAGATCTAACATTTTTACTTCAAAAATATATTTTCTAGTAAATATACAGTGTCACACTCCATCGCCCAAACCTAATAATCACACAAACGGTGAATAAGTAAAGCAAACTTTGTGATACTACAACTGACCACGCATTTTGAACTTTTGATTTAATCTTAAATTTCTATTATATCTGATATGTAAAATATTTTTTCACCACCAATTTTCTAACTTTAAGTCCTATGCTTGCTAAAATTGAAGTGATATTCTCTCTAACTCTCTCTTTTTTTACTAAGTGTTACCTTTTAGTTATATATTAAATCTCATGTTAATAATATTTTAATATTATTTATTTTTCAATAATTTATTTTCCTAGATTTCATATTATTAATTGTACTGCAGATAAAAAAATTGGAATTTATTCGGGAAAATTAGAATTTTCAGAGCGGAATATGTACGGAATACTTTGAAATTCATGGATCGGAATTTCGAGATTTTTTGAATTTTGAAACTCGTTCCAATTCCAATCTAATTTTTTTTTTGAAAAATTTCGAAATTCGGAAGTTTTGAATTTTGGACTAGACAGAATCGGACTCTTTCGAAAAAGATTGGAATGGAATCGGACGGAATTGAATTTTGAAATCCAACTTGCAACCCTATACACGTTTTTGTTGAGGGTTGTTTCTGAGCATTCCATTTTTCTCTGCCTACTGAACTTCTGATATCTTCATCGTTGTCTAGACTAAGGATGGAGCCAGGGGAGGGGAGCGATTTGTCACACCCCGCGTGTTACAAGGCCAAAACTCCGCACATGGAGACTTTGGGAGTGGCACAAGATATGCAAGAGGTGGTAGGCCAAGGACGTATGTGAGATACAGTTCCCAAGTCTCGAAGAGACCAAAGCAAAGAAGGGATGTATTCGAAGGAGATGAAAGACTCCGGAAGATTGCAGCACTTGATTAGTCTAGTACGTTCCGAAAATATCCATGGTCGAGCTTTGAAGGAGGCATCTCGCATATTGAAAGAAGCTATGAAATGCAAGAATGTTGCATGAGAACGGAACGTTCTAGAAAGGAACGAAACATTCTAGAAAAGTATAAAATGTTCTAGAATGGGACGGAGCACTCTAGATATGGATGGAGTGTCCAAGATAGGGGCGGAAGGTTCTAGATATATCTAAGACTCAACTCCTCCAAAATATTTTAGAAGAACCTAGGTTGGTAAATAATGTTGTAGAATGTTTTAGAATATATCATGTGGTAAATGTGTTAGTAGATTTTGTATAGATTTTCCTAGAACTCTCTAGAGCATAAATGGCCATAGGATCAAGTTAATCATAGCCATTTATTTGTTAAGGTCTAGCCTATAAATAGGTGGTTAGGGCCATTTGTAAATGGAAGTAGAGAGTGATATAGCCTTCAAGTGTTCTAAAGGTATTCCTGTTCTTAATAAAGAGTTTTCTTTAAACTCTTGTGTTATTTGTTTTTCCTACTCTTGCCTAAGGTTGTTCCTAGTGCAAGGTGGAAACATAAGACTGACTTAGCGTAGATCTGCAAGGAGGTGGGAGTTTAAGACGCTAAGGTGACACGGTTGGTTGAAGAGATACAAGACCGTAACAGATCGCTCCCCCAACATTTTAGCCAATTCTCAGCAAGAAAAATGCATTCTTGAAATCATAATACATATCGAACTACTAGAATCAGAACTAGGGATAGAAAATAAACACACACACACACACACACACACACAGAGAGCTAGCGAGCAGGGACAATGCATTCTTGAAATCATAATACACATCGAACTACTAGAATCAGAACTAGGGATAGAAAATAAAAAGGGACTTACAGAGAGAGAGAGAGAGTCAGGAAGAAACTAGCAGAGGTGTAAGAATAGAAGATGGGTATGAACTATATTATATATGTAAATAAAAGCTTTTCACTTTTAACTGCGTATGTGTCGAAATTTGGTGCAAGAATTTACATTTATAGGAAGTAAAATTTCTTGATTAACATTTTACAACAATGGCGTTTTTTCATCTATTTAACATTGTAGGCAAGTTTGAATAGATATGGGACGTGGAGTTAGCAGTTGTGGATAACAGAGCTCATTGGGCTACTTGTTTGGGGATGGTGAGGCAGCAAAATCTGCCACCGAAAATGCCCGAATTCCTTCAACTGAAATTCGGCCGATAAGTAAAAAGCTACCCCAAAAGCCTAATGATGCTGCTTATTAAAGTATAGAGTCTATAACTGTGACGACCCGAATTCTCGACCATTCGAGTGCCACTAAAAGTGACTCATATCATATTATCGAGACTTAAATAGAAATGTAAAATTATTCAAAAGAGTAATTAGAATCCCATAATTTTATTTGTGAATAAAAATAGAACATAATTTTCTTACATAAAGTTCAACATAATTATCTCATCAATCTTAACCACTTTTGCCACTTCCATGTTGACCGCCTCGAACCTTCAATTATCTGAAAATGGTAAATATCGTGGAGTGAGATTTATAAAATCTCAGTAAGTATACCAAGCATAATTTTCTTTTGAAAGCATATGGATCATTTTCATCATAACATAGGATAGGATCGAAATCCTCATAAACATAGAGAGACACAAGAATTTTACCGAACTTAGATGACAAGAATTCTTATGTGTAGCGCTACTAAACTCCGGTCCCCTTAGCATAATCATAAACATATCATATGGGACCCATAGCAATCTTGTGAGATTGATTTCATAGCAATGATCCAAACATTTTCGTAAAAAACATAAGGTATATTTACTTTTCATAAAAACATACTTACTTTCATAAAAACATACTTACTTTTCTTAAAAACATAATGTATTTTACTTTTCATAAAAACATACTTACTTTTCATAAAAACATAAGATATACTTATTTGTCATAAAAACATACTTACTTTTCATAAAAACATAAGGTGTATTTACCTTTCATAAAAACATACTTACTTTTCATAAAAACATAAGGTGTATTTACCTTTCATAAAAACATACTTACTTTTCATAAAAACATAAGATATACTTATTTGTCATAAAAACATACTTACTTTTCATAAAAACATAAGGTGTATTTACCTTTCATAAAAACATACTTACTTTTCATAAAAACATAAGGTGTATTTACCTTTCATAAAAACATACTTACTTTTCATAAAAACATAAGATATACTTACCTTTTAAAAGATTAAAATGAAGTGTAGTAGTAAATGGACCAAAACTTTCTTGACCACCTTGAATTTCTCTTACTTGTGGATTTTGTCAAGAGATTGGAAATAAGTGTATATGTGTAGAGTTGTGTGTAAAAGAGATGGGTTTAAATAGATGTATAAAGTTGGCATATTGTAAACATAATCATTCAATTCTATTAATTTTAACACATCCTTTTCTTAAAGTAAAGCACCATTCATATACTTTTCCATATTTATACAAATATTATGCTCTTCATGATTACATATAATGGAGTCTTATCAACCATTCATATACTTTTCCATATTTATACAAATATTATGCTCTTCATGATTACATATAATGGAGTCTTATCAACCATTCATATACTTTTCCATATTTATACAAATATTATGCTCTTCATGATTACATATAATGGAATCTTATCAACCATTCATATACTTTTCCATATTTATACAAATATTATGCTCTTCATGATTACATATAATGGAGTCTATAATTCATTCATATACTTTTCCATATTTATACAAATATTATGCTCTTCATGATTACATATAATGGAGTATATAATTCATTCATATACTTTTCCATATTTATACAAATATTATGCTCTTCATGATTACATATAATGGAGTATATAAATCATTCATATACTTTTCCATATTTATACAAATATTATGCTCTTCATGATTACATATAATGGAACCTCTCATGCTTGCATATATTTTCTTAATTTAAATAATAAAAGTAATTTTTGTACAAATAAATATTGGGATAACATTGAATTAAGTACTTAGACTTAATATACTTTAAATCAAGAGAATGGAGATATTTTTAGAAATTCGGAATTTAATTTAAAATCGAACGATCTCGATTATTTCTTGACTTGGCTATACGAATACGTCGTGGCGTTAACTTAATAAAAATGGGTGAAATAGTAGCGACACGATTTTCTATTAAAATAATTATTAATCGCGTAAAAATTCTTGGTCGCTACAAACTTACCCCTTAAAATAATTTCGTCCTCGAAATTAATCTTACTTGATCTTATGATTTCTGAACACTTAATCAGAATCTCTTCTCTTCTTCTCTTAGGTAGTATCATTGCTACTATATTTAACCCACTGAACTTTGACTAAATGCATATCTTTGTTTTTCTTAAAAACATGGACTTTTCTATCAATAATAGACATATGTGTCTACTCATAAATTCTGACTCAAAAGGAAAATTCCCAATCGTATGTGATATTTCATCATGTCTTGTAGTACTCATGTAACCTGTCACTTATCATCGTATCATGTGACCTCAAATATTCGTATTAATATCTCTAAAATTTCAATAAATATTTACTAACATATCATACCATAATAATTAGTCATTTCTTCTTATCACCAAATATCCCAAAGTAAATAAAATGGTTACCTGAATATTCCCTATGTAATATATCCAAACATATTATTCATCAATCAACATAATATCATCAGCTTATCTTTTCCCATATTTGTAACCAAAACGTTCTGCAAAATTCAAATAAATAATTAGCTCCCAAATAACTAAAATTCTTCACTTAATTGTCACAACATTTCCCGCAAGGTATTTCTTTCACTTGTACATACTTATGAATTCTGATTCAATACGGTCCTTATTTCACTTTCACGTATTCCCGTATCATCACACCATACCTTAATTACTTATTATTATAACAAAAATATCAGTACCAAATCCAAGAAAATATTCTGTATCTCAAAATCTTATCATCAAATCTTCCTTTATCGATAAAATTAAACAGCGCATTAATTCTTGTCTCTTCTTTTCATTATTCTATTCCGTGCTTTCTTGCTGGAATCAATATCAGATGGATCCACTTAGTTCCTTTATACCTTTAAATAGATCATGTTGGGAAGAGGTTAGATCCATCAAAAATGGATATCATCCTTTCAAACATTCGCAAGTATTATTCCAATCTTCCTATGAATGATCTGAGAAAAATTTATCGAATTAGGCTCGAAAGGTTGAGGTTGCTGATGGCTCATGGTATTCCAGAAGATGTTCGCTGGTTGATCGAAGCAAAAGTTCGATTATCTGGTGAATTACCTATGACATTTCCAAAGCACATGTCTGGTTTAGGCAAAAGCACCTTCGCAAAGAAACGAAGAGCAAAAAGGCTGAATGGTTGCTACAAATGTGCTCGTTGGAACTGTGATACTCGTTGCAAAACAGTAGGATATTCTTCTACTAATCGGGATGATAAAATCAAATTCATAAAGGGTGGACTGAGTAAGGAGTCTTTGGATGATATTCGACTGACTCTTGAGACGCACCCAAGTGGTTATGTGCAACGTGAACTTCTCTCCTTATACGCTCAGTTTAACGAGGACAAAAATCGTTATAGTCTCCAAAATATAATAGCAAAAGATCCTGTTTGCCAGTCTATTTTACAAAATGAGGCTTCTGGCAGTTCAACAATGATATAAGGTAAATCTCTTGATACACATTTAAAATATTTTGCTGTTTTCTTTCACGCGTTTTGGAAATAAAATATATTTTCCTTTCTCGAGTTTTGATAAAGCTGGAAATAAATCACCGAAAGGTGATATCTTTGGTAAAACAGTCAAAAGTTGGCCGATTTTGTCAAAAGTAAATCTTTACTTTTTCATAATCAATCAAAAACAGTAAATTTTTCCGGCTTTAAATGGCCAAACATATTTCATAGTTCAGGCATCCCAAAATCACATCTTCTTCGTAAGTTTTCTCTTCTATACTATCAAAGATGGAAGCACCAAAACTTCGACAGATCAAAACTATTTGTGTATTTTGTGGATCAAAAGTGGGGAAAGGCTTCAGTTATCTAGAAGCGGCCGTAGATCTTGGAAAGAAACTGGGGGAAAAAGGTATCACTCTTGTGTATGGGGGTGGTAGCAGTGGTCTAATGGGTTGTGTTTCCCAATCTGCTTTTGCAGAGAAATCAAAAGTAATCGGTGTCATACCTGTCCCTTTGGTAGATGTTGCAGGAAAAACACGAGGGCATGAAGTTCAAACCTTATCCATCCATGAACGCATAACTTGTATGCTATATGGTTCTGATGCCTTTATAGCCCTGCCCGGAGGTTTTGGTACCTTAGAAGAAATCTTTAACATTACCTCGTGGGCTCAACTAGATCTCCATACTAAGCCTATTGGGCTTCTGAATGTTAACAATTTCTTTGATGGCTTGTTAACCTTTCTTGATTATGCTGTGGAACAGGGATTCATCTCTCCATTTTCCAGAAGACTCCTTATTTCTGCTCCTACTGTTGATGAACTACTGGATAAGCTGCAGTCATATATCTCAATACAAGATCCAGCAGGGGTTAAGATAGATTGGTCGCAAGGAAGGGGAATCAAGCGAGAATGGAGTCCGGTTAATGTAAACTTAACTTTATGAATCTTAGAATAGGTGGGGGTAGAGTACGGAGTATTCTTACTCTCGAGACACCCCTCTAATTTCCTAGGATTTTCCTTAATGTTTAAATCTTGTGTGTACCTCAAAGGTTCCAGGTGGTAGATTACGGAGTATTCTTACTCTCGAAACACACCTTTTTGAAGGTTTCTTTATTTCCTCAAAAGGTCAGAGGTGGTAGGATACGGCTACTCCGGAAACACATCTCTCAATTTGAGGAATTTCCCATGTTGCTTTCTTTTGATTTTGCGTGTTTCATGTATTTCTTTCCAATGTGACTCTTGTGTGTTCTCCTTACGAGAAAATAATAAATATCTCTGTTATCATCTACTAAATCTCGTTTGTGATGTAAATGAATTTGCATGTCTAACCTCAATTCTCTTAGTGATTGCATACCATACTATGCTCTTAACTCCAAACGATAAAATTCTAGGCAGTTTTCCTTTGAAATTTGGACTTATCCAAATCGTAAGCATACTTCATAACTCACAATAATAACTAATTGTACATTTGATCACAATTTCATCAAACTTCAATATCATCATAAATATTCCAGAAAATCAATTCATAATTCCTCAACATAGAAATTTCAAATCATAATTTCTAATATCACCATATCAAGTCCTTATTTCTCAATAATTAAGAGCCTAAACTTTAAATCTCCAACTTCATAATTCTTCTCATAAAAATCTCAATAAAATCATATCACTTATAATCTCAACATCTCATCATAACTTCATAAAACTGACTTTCTATTTCTCGTTTAATCTAAACGATGAATAATTCGAAAATATTATCTAGTCCTTTCTGTTGACTTCTCATACTTAGTGCCATGTCTAAAATCAATTATGCAAAGTCCATTTAGGGCTCATCATTTCTAAACTTGACGACAAAGATTATTTTGAAAATCATTCGTAAATCATATTTTTTTTTTTTTTTTTTTCAGAATTGAAACTTGAAGAGTGGTACCAATAATCATCCACAGTTTTTCCTTGCTTTTAAGCAAAGGTAGTGATAAAGGGATAAATTATTGAACCGAAAATTGAAACTTGAAGAGGAAGTACTAATAACCATCCACAGTTTTTCCCTTGTTTTTACACAAAGGTAGTGATAAAGGGATAAATTATTGTACGAATTCATTATCAATTTTGTTTGTTTAATATATTATTCCATATATTTTGGGCAAAAGTTACAACCCAACTTAATTTCTAATTGAGTCAATCTTACTAAGCTTAATATGCACCAAAAATTCATATAAATATCCTCTCTGTCTCATGATTCTACATTGAAAAGAATAAAAAAATTGAGTCTTCTATCAATTTATATCATACTTGACATGTATATTATGTGTAACACATAAAGATTCATAACATATGAATATTTCATACTTAACATGTCTTAATAAAATCGTAAATGACTTGCAAAGCATATAACATACCTGGTTCGAGGAGTCAATCCGTGGAGAGTGACATAGTAGAGTGATGAGTTAAAATATTTTAAAAAAAAATTATTATTAATCATTTCGCATCTTTACATAAGATTGGGCCTAATTAACCCAAATAAAATTTTATCGTCAAATCTTATTTTCCTTTAGTCCCCGAACTTCTAGAAATTTATCAAAGACATCAATATAAACATCATATCACTAACTAATTATATTCCATAAAATCTTCAGAACATTACAAACTCCCTTGCTTAAAATGAATTTTGTCCTTGAAATTCGCACATCAAATTTCATCATACTTTTCAAAATCATAACCATACTTGACATGTGAAAATTCAAATTTTTTTTTTTTTAATTGAATAGTGATTTCGTTCACTGTTCATCATGAATAGCACGTCGTTTTACTGTTCACGTGAATAGTGTTTTTTTTTTTTTTTTTTTTTTTTTAAGAAATAAAATTTCAAAAATCTACAGAATCGTTTTTAAAACTCTTGTCTCTGATACCAACTGTGACGACCCGAATTCTCGACCATTCGAGTGCCACTAAAAGTGACTCATATCATATTATCGAGACTTAAATAGAAATGTAAAATTATTCAAAAGAGTAATTAGAATCCCATAATTTTATTTGTGAATAAAAATAGAACATAATTTTCTTACATAAAGTTCAACATAATTATCTCATCAATCTTAACCACTTTTGCCACTTCCATGTTGACCGCCTCGAACCTTCAATTATCTGAAAATGGTAAATATCGTGGAGTGAGATTTATAAAATCTCAGTAAGTATACCAAGCATAATTTTCTTTTGAAAGCATATGGATCATTTTCATCATAACATAGGATAGGATCGAAATCCTCATAAACATAGAGAGACACAAGAATTTTACCGAACTTAGATGACAAGAATTCTTATGTGTAGCGCTACTAAACTCCGGTCCCCTTAGCATAATCATAAACATATCATATGGGACCCATAGCAATCTTGTGAGATTGATTTCATAGCAATGATCCAAACATTTTCGTAAAAAACATAAGGTATATTTACTTTTCATAAAAACATACTTACTTTCATAAAAACATACTTACTTTTCTTAAAAACATAATGTATTTTACTTTTCATAAAAACATACTTACTTTTCATAAAAACATAAGATATACTTATTTGTCATAAAAACATACTTACTTTTCATAAAAACATAAGGTGTATTTACCTTTCATAAAAACATACTTACTTTTCATAAAAACATAAGGTGTATTTACCTTTCATAAAAACATACTTACTTTTCATAAAAACATAAGATATACTTATTTGTCATAAAAACATACTTACTTTTCATAAAAACATAAGGTGTATTTACCTTTCATAAAAACATACTTACTTTTCATAAAAACATAAGGTGTATTTACCTTTCATAAAAACATACTTACTTTTCATAAAAACATAAGATATACTTACCTTTTAAAAGATTAAAATGAAGTGTAGTAGTAAATGGACCAAAACTTTCTTGACCACCTTGAATTTCTCTTACTTGTGGATTTTGTCAAGAGATTGGAAATAAGTGTATATGTGTAGAGTTGTGTGTAAAAGAGATGGGTTTAAATAGATGTATAAAGTTGGCATATTGTAAACATAATCATTCAATTCTATTAATTTTAACACATCCTTTTCTTAAAGTAAAGCACCATTCATATACTTTTCCATATTTATACAAATATTATGCTCTTCATGATTACATATAATGGAGTCTTATCAACCATTCATATACTTTTCCATATTTATACAAATATTATGCTCTTCATGATTACATATAATGGAGTCTTATCAACCATTCATATACTTTTCCATATTTATACAAATATTATGCTCTTCATGATTACATATAATGGAATCTTATCAACCATTCATATACTTTTCCATATTTATACAAATATTATGCTCTTCATGATTACATATAATGGAGTCTATAATTCATTCATATACTTTTCCATATTTATACAAATATTATGCTCTTCATGATTACATATAATGGAGTATATAATTCATTCATATACTTTTCCATATTTATACAAATATTATGCTCTTCATGATTACATATAATGGAGTATATAAATCATTCATATACTTTTCCATATTTATACAAATATTATGCTCTTCATGATTACATATAATGGAACCTCTCATGCTTGCATATATTTTCTTAATTTAAATAATAAAAGTAATTTTTGTACAAATAAATATTGGGATAACATTGAATTAAGTACTTAGACTTAATATACTTTAAATCAAGAGAATGGAGATATTTTTAGAAATTCGGAATTTAATTTAAAATCGAACGATCTCGATTATTTCTTGACTTGGCTATACGAATACGTCGTGGCGTTAACTTAATAAAAATGGGTGAAATAGTAGCGACACGATTTTCTATTAAAATAATTATTAATCGCGTAAAAATTCTTGGTCGCTACAATAACTTACATGCAATGACATTTTTTCCATACTTATCAATAGTAGTCCCTTTCATCCATTGTTGTAACATGTATAATAATAATTTTGTAGTACTTTATAAGTTGAATAAAGTTTATCCTAAGGTTCTTCTTTGTTCATTTTAGGATTTCAACCAATAAGTAGTGCCTATATCAAAATCACCTTCATATAATCAGACCCCTTTATTAATGTTAGAATACTCCATTATGGACCTAATATTGAACTCAGTTATAAAGAGACTTCTAATCTTATAAACTTTATTTCTGGTTTTATCATTTTACATTGTCAATCTATCCCAATTCTTTAATTTTTTGTTATCTATCATTATTTATCTCTCCCCCTAACCAGCCATTACCTATGGACCAAGTGTCTCATTTCTTTGATGCACAGTATTCCTCGAAGTTCTAATTCAATTACTCCAATTTCTCATCCATCGTGTCACATGTGGCGTAACCCTCGCTGTTTGATTTCATGGTGAAGAAATTGAGAGAAAAATTGTATAACCTCATTTTCGGCTGCAACAGTCCAGCGTTCTTCAATTCCTTTATGCAATCAGCATAATCAGGATATAATGTAGGAGCTCGGGCACGTTTGGCTTGAGTGTCCTCCCCTAGGGAGGCTAACTTGCTAGCTGACTCGGATAGCGTGTTGATAAGTGTATTTTATACACTTATTTCTATCATAAAAGGAGGACTTTATGTGTTTGTTTAAGAATATTTGCTATTTATTTAGTTATTATTGTTTGTATTTCAGGAAAAACCCAAAGTCGAGAAAACAATGAAATTGAAGCAAAAAATAAATCATTTTGATGATAAAAGAGCTAAAGTGTGAAAATCAAGAGTTGAAGTAAATGAAAGGGCCAATTGGAAGAAAAGTCAAAGAAAGAACCAAGTTAGAAGAAATTGGAAGTTCAATGACTTAAAGTATACAAATCAAATGAAGAAGGACCAAATTGCAAATACTCGATGATTGATTCGGACCATGATACGATACTTGAAGATTACTAGGAGTCAATTGGATGCAATTAAAAGTCAAAAAGGAATGAAATATGACAAGAATATTACCATAAATTCATTCCAATCACACAAGATTTTCGGGCACGTTTTTAGTCAGACTTTGAAACCTAACTTTGGGGAAGTAAACGTTCGAATTAGGAAAATCCTATTTTAGAATGAATTGTACCCCTTTAATTTATATTTCTAATGCAATTTGAATCACATCAATCAGATAAGAGAATAGAAATATATGACCAAAATACTGAATGATGTGCAGTGACAAAAATATCTCCCGCGAAGGTAACTTTCCTTATTCGTTTTGGAACTCTTTTGGAAGCCAATTTGGATGTGGTTTTCAACATTCTTCTCTAAAAATTAACCTATACTTCGACCTAATCTATAAATACCAGACCTTAGGCACTTTTTGGGGGGATCCCAATCATCATAATTCATGACAACGCTGTCCAATTGCTAGGAGATCCAAGTCACGCCAAAATCAAGATTGAAGATATAATTCCAAGAAGATGAACGGGGTGACATCAATTTACTTTTCTTGCTATTTATTTTCTATCATGTATCTAGGTTAGGCTTTTAATTGTTAGGATTGTGATGATACTTTGTGTATCGGATTCCATGTTTTGATTTAGTATTTAATTTAAGCTTTTTTTGAGTTTGAGCAATTGATTGTGTATTTATTTTCATCTATAATTGTGGACGCATGATTATTTGATGTTTGTAATAATTTTTTATGTTCGAAAGAGTAAGAAATTATTGGACTTGAGTTAATTGCCACAAGGTTCGATAGAGGATAGAAATATACTCATATACTTTGTGTAATCCCAAAATCATTCCCCATTATTTGTGCATCATCTCAACTCAATTTAATGCTTTAAATTGCATCTAAAACATTAAAAAGGTATCAACTTTCTACACAATTTCACAAAATCATGCATATACTTTATGTTCTTCATTTTTTTTTTGTGATTTGTGAATTATGGATAATTGGTGATGGGGTTTAGGATAGAATTGGAGTATTGAATTGTGGGTTTATTAGGTGAAGAATTTTGGGTAAATTCAAGTCTCCAAATCTATGATTTCACTTGATTTCTTCATATGCACACGAGGTGTTCGATAAAATGTTTCAATGAATGTTTTGTTGAGTTTTTACAAATTTTTTTTGGATGATCACCTTTACTACATGTTCTACATCATTTGTGCATCATCTATTCATTGTTTATGCTGATTTAAGACATCGAACTCAACTTGAACATCATTGTACCACAAAGCACCTCATTGTAAGGTCATTGCAGGCGCCATTGCACCATTTCAGCTTCACTGCACCTACTTTGTCACATCTTTTCATGATCATTAATTCTTGTTCGCAAGGAACACATTATCATGGTACACTTCAAGCCAAACAAGGAAAAGAAAGGGGTCATTTCATCCAACCAGACATTCTCGTCAAAGCTTAAAAATGGGAACACCATGTCTCCAAACCCGGGAAGTACATAAACCCTCTTTGTTATTTTGTATTTATTTTATTTATTTGCTTTGAAATACATTGAGGACAATGCATAGTTCTAGTTTTGGGGGTGGCAATCTCATTCATATGCTTTTATTTAAACATACATTCGATTTTGGGTAGAAAATAAAACATAAAAATTGTAAAAATTTGAAAATTTTTGTTGATTTATTTTTTGCTTATGACATGATTTGAATTGACTTTTGTGCTTTAGTTAGAAATTTGGGCATCATGCGAACTAAAATTTTTCTTAACATTCATCCATGTAAGACTTTAATCAAACTGGAGCACATAGCCACTTTCGAATAATAACTTGTGCAGGGAGATGCTTGATACTTGTGGATAAACTTGTGCACTTGGAACATAGAATTGACTGAAAAATCCTAAACCTTAAGAAATTAGATCCCGACCTGAAATGTAGAACCAGCAGTTTGGGGGTGGGAAGGTTAGTATGAGTAGGCATTGATGGATTGAGGATCTGAAGTTTTTAATTCTGCATCTTTAGTGTAAGGATTTTGATCAACAGGTATAAAAAAGAATAACCAGCATAACAACAGAAAAATGCTGAAGGTCTTATTCTGCTCTTCAAATGCCTTTTTGACTCAAGTAATTCAGTCTGAGGGATTCTCTGAACCTGGTACCTTAAGCTCAACAGAGTTGGGAACTGTCGACCTAAAGCTCGCTATAGGGGTTATATAGAAAGCAAGTATGAAAAGTATTGCACAAAGATGGTAAAAGACAAGGACATTAAAAGAAAAAGTCGTCCAAATAAAAGAAAAATGGAATGAAAATGGTATAAGCTTTGTTGATTGAAATCCCTAATGCTTTGTTAATTATTCCCGATCCGTCGTGCATACTTGTCTAATCCTAAATGCCTTGTGTGGGAAAATGTAATTTAAACATGTTTAGAAACTACATCAATAGGAACAACCTCGAGATATGAGAGAAAAGCATCAAGGTTGTGATCATCCATAAGAGTGTAAGGAAAATCAAAAGAAAATCGTTGTTGACCACATGAGATTCGAGCTTATTTCTGTATAACTAGTCACACAGTGTTATGTATATTTTTACATGAGTTTGAATTCAATTTTTAGCTATTCACACACGTACAATGAAGTTGAGCATCGGATGAATGAAAATATTTTTTGTTGTTTATATTTCTTCTCTAAAATGAATCGTCAATTTGAATTGTTGAAACACATGGTAAATGAGTTAACAAAAACAAAAAACATTTGTTATTTGCATTTTTATTTTTATAATTTAGTTTTATTTTTGTTCGAGGACGAACAATAGTTCTACTTTGAGGGTGTTGATAAGTGTATTTTATACACTTATTTCTATCATATAAGTAGGATTTTATGTGTTTGTTTAAGAATATTTGCTATTTATTTAGTTAGTATTGTTTGTATTTCAGGAAAAATTCCAAAGTCGAGAAAACAATAGAATTGAAGCAAAAAACAAGTCATTTAGATGATAAAAGAGCTAAAGTGTGAAAATCAAGAGATGAAGTAAATCAAAGGGCCAATTGGAAGAAAAGTCAAAGAAAGAACCAAATTGGAAGAAATTAGAAGTTCAAGGACTAAAGTATACAAATCAAATGAAGAAGGACCAAATTACAAATACTCAATGATTGATTCGGACCCTGATATGATAATTGAAGATTGCTAGGAGTCAATTGGATGCAATTAAAAGTCAAAAAGGAATAGAATATGACAAGAATATTACCATAAATTCATTCCAATCACACAAGATTTTTGAGCAGATTTTTAGTCAGACTTTGAAACCTAATTTCAGGGAATTAAACATTTGAATTAGGAAAATCCTATTTAAGGAAGAAATGTACCCCTTTAAGTTATATTTCTTAGCCAATTTGAATCACCTCAATCAGATAAGGTAATAGAAATATATGACCAAAATATTGAATGTTGTGTAGTGACAAAAAGATCTCCCGCGAAGGTAACTTTCCTTGTTTGGTTGGAACTCTTTTGGAAGTCAATTTGGACACGATTTTCAGCATTCTTCTCTTCCAAGTAACCTATACTTCGACCAAATATATAAATACCAGACCTTAGGCACGTTTTTGGGGGTTCCCAATCATCATAATTCATGCCAAAACGCTGTCCAATTGCTAGGGGATCTAAGCCACGCCAAAATCAAGATTGAAGATATAATTCCAAGAAGATTAACGGGGTGACATCCATTTACTTTTCTTTCTATTTATTTTCTATCATGTATCTAGGATAGGCTTTTAATTGTTAGGATTGTGATGATACTTTGTGTACTGGATTCCATGTTTTGATTTAGTATTTAATTTAAGCTTTTTATGGGTTTGAGCAATTGATTGTGTATTTATTTTCGTCTATAATTGTGGACGCATGATTATTTGATGTTTGTGATAATTTTCTATGCTCGAAAGAGTAGGAAATTATTGGACTTGAGTTAATTGCCACAATGGTCGATAGGGGATAGAAATATACCCATATGTTTTGTGTAATCCCAAAAAGTGTTCATAAATCGAAAATGCTTTTCTATAGGTTTTGATTTGTCATATAAATATAGTCAAATTCCTTATAGAAAAAAGGTTTTAATTCACCGTTCGAAAGAGGGTTTTAAAAAACACAAGGAACATGAATTTTCAATTTTTCATAAATTGTCGTTAAATGTTTAATTCAAAATATGGATGATGAAACAAAGTGGATTCACAATTCTAATATGTTTATTTCATACATTTATTAAAATCAAATTTTCTCACTCTTTAGTTTAATCTTTATTTTAATTTTCAAAAACAAAATTTCCAAATTCAAAGTTTTCATGGTTCCAGTTAAGGAATTGTAATCTAAAATACAATTTACAACTATCTCTGTGGGAACGATATTTGGACTCATGTCCAGTTTATTACTTGCGCGACCCGTGCAATTGCAGCGATCACTTGTCCTTCCTTGGCCTCTTCTTTTAGTCTTCGCCCCAGACCTCTTCTTTTAGTCTTCCCGTTGCCACTTCGAGGTTGTGAGGTATCCATCGCTAACCCTTTACCGTATGGGGATGCTCCTTCACTTTCATCGCTCATCTAAGCACTTAGCGGTATATTATCGTTCCTCGAACATGCGCCACCATAACTAGAAGAAAGCAATCCACCCTTCCAACCCACTTTTTTCGGGGTCTCGACGTACTTGTCCGAATTGTACGTGTCCCGAACAAGCCCCTATAGTCATGGTAAACCTCTTCGAAATTCATATGCCTAAAGTTGTGGTACTGTTGACTTATCTGCGAAATGAAGAGCAAGTTTAGGAGACCACCAAGTGGATGGAAGCCTTAATAAAGGGGAAAAAAATCTTACAAGAGCTGCAAAATTGAAAATGAAACTTTAGGTATCAAACATCTAATATACAACTCGAAAAAACCATTCCTTTTTAGGACAAAATGCAACTATAAAGTAATTAAATTAACCTTTCCATCCTTAACCTTTGCTAAAAGTTATTAAATTAATGTTAACAATTTTTAGTACTATATGTATGCTCAATCTTTCAAAAACGAAGCAAAACTTGTCATTCCACCATTTTGGCAACGTGGAGCGACGAACTTACTATTTCTTTTAAAAAATAGAAAAAATAAATAAGAAAATGAATGAATAAGAAAATAATAAAAAAAAATGAGAAGAAAAATTTGTCACAAGAATTTTAAATCTTTTCAAGTTATAGGAGCACCATTGTTAGTTCCAGTCAAACCTTCTGTCTTTCAAACATTATTGAATAATAAATGCAAAATTTTTATTTCAACGACTCAAATGCAGTGAATCCTCTAAATGGGAGATGCAAAATTCAAAATACAACTACTAGTGACAAACATTCTCGGATTGTCATAGAATACAAACTTGGTTGCTTTTTGCATCCTCAATTAAAAGTTAAAAGGCAGACACAAGAGTGGAATAAACTGTTGTGTCGGAGCACCATTTTTTTGAAACACTGGAACAACAGAATTTACGAAAATGTGTGATTAATAAAGACAATTTGTATTTCAATCACTTTAATGTAGTGATTATGATCAGTGGGAGATGGAAGAAGAAAAAGGCACCTTCTAGTTCCAACATTTCAGGGATTGGAAAATAGTACAAGTTTGGTTTCTTTTTGCGGTAGACAAAAAACATATATAATATGATGATGAAGAGCATTTTTACATATTTTTAGGGAAGCCTAATAACTACAATTACGGTCAGGGCCGGACCTGTGCCATGCAAGGCCCCAAGCTAAACTTCAAAAAATGGGCCCCTATAAATTATAATGACCATTTTTGAAAATATATTAATTTAAATATAGGATCGAAAAATCAACAACAATACTAATTAATCAATAATAACCAAACAAAACAATGACTTAAGATGTCATTGGCTGCAAACCAATTGACTTATCTACACAGATACATGCAAAAAATTGCGGTTCAGAAAATTTAGATTTATATTTCAATCAAATAACTAGTCATGTAACCACATATTGGTCATATAAAACCACATTCCGAGAATAATATAACAAATATTTTAATATCATAGTAAATGAGAATAATGGAATCAAACTATAGTAAAGCAATAAACATAACAGACCACTCCTTCAAAAATGGCTTGCAATGCTCAACAAAATATTTAAGTGACATTCAAAAGATAAACAAATGGAGGATAAAAATGAAGTTGAACAAGAATGTGCTACACACAACAACAACAAAAAAAAATTGGGCCCATAAAATTTTTGGGCCCTAAGCACAGGCCTGTTGTGCTTAGGGTCAGGTCCGGCCCTGATTACGGTACTTTTAAAATGTTAAGGTAATAGTCACTCCAAAATGGGTCAAACTTACCCGACTTCTAGACTACCACAAATGGTCGGGGGAAACCATGGCATTGGTGTTGTGGTTGTAGGTGACACCGCTGCAGTTGAGCAGTTCGAGAAGCTGGGTATGGTCCTTATGCTGAAGTTCAGGGGAAACTCATGCCTACCCCACTTCATGTTTTTCTTACTGGACAAATCCCTTGCCTTGCCCTTTCCCTTTAACAAGTTGGCCTCCGGTCGAAGATAGTCAACGTCCTAAAACGACATGAAAATAAGGTCGGAGATAGGAGTTGGGCCAAATAAAATAACTACAAAACTCGTCGATGTGTAGTAAAGCCAGCCTTACGGGAGAGCCAGTGGTGAGTGTTTTGCGTCTCCATCATCCTTGGTAGTGGTGGATCTGATTTTTGGTGTACATTACGAGATGTGGGTTTGTGGTGGAGAGGAGTGTCTACAAGTTGGTTTGGGATAAGGGTGAAGGGTCTACATATGAAGATTGATTGGGAGATTACCGTTGCTTTTTATGTACAAAATTCTAAGCGGCAATATTTAATTCATGTGGGCTCCACCACTTTCAAGAAAATAACATGAATTCTGCATTTTACCCACTACCAAATGGAGAACCAAAAGGTTTCAGTTCAATTCAGTTTCAGTTATTTTTCAATTTTTGTTCGATTCCTATTAAATTTCTAAAATGTTATCTGTAACACCCCAAAAAATTATAACGTCCCATGATTACGCAATACAAGTATTTTTACAATTTATTTAATCTTTATGAAATTTAAAGAAAGAAAAATGAAAAGTAACGAAAAACGCGTTTAAACGCCTCTCTTTACGAGACTCACTTGATTACTTTCGACATCCGTTGAAGGCATATGATATATACATGGATAAGTTCTCAAAATAAACTTCAAGAACATGAAATTTTTTTTTAAGTTCGATCAATGAATATTCACAGGCGAATTTTTAAAGTTAGTACTTTGCTGAACGGTTAAGAAAACTAGTGGTAAGTGGCTTACTTGGAAAAGTTATAACTTCCTCCTCGGTTCACCATTTCATGCTTGGTAAATTGCACGTGGAAGTACGCCATGAGTGCTTTGAAATAATATCAAGAACACTAATTTTGGACGTCATTTAATATCTAAAATTTAAGCTCAATCCTAGCCTCTTGAAACTAAGATTTTGAGAACAAACAAGCATGTGGTGGCTACCTACAATTCCATCATTGCACTTATAGCTTCCAATACTCATCCAAGCCTTAGTTGAATGCTCCTACTTGCATGTTAATTCCACTCCACCTCTAGCTTAGGAAGATAAGAGCCGATTCATCATCTAGTCACTTGAAGGGATGGGACCCTATACAACCATGGTTTAACTCCACTTCCATGCATCTAATTTTTCCTATAAATACCCAATGATTATAAATAAAACCTCACTACTAAAAATCAAGGCAAATATGCTGAAAGAATAGCTTCTTCCTTTCAAAGTCCTAGATAAGGAAATTATGTTAAAATATTATTTTGAATCTGTTCCAAGTCTTCCTTTTTATAACCAAACATGTTTTCTCAAAATCCTTTATCAAAACAAATGAGTTTGAATCAAAGCAATAAAGAAAATGAAGTTTTAGATTCTGAAAATATGCTTGGTGTTGACAACTACTGGTTTTGTGTCGACACCTAGGCTCAAAACCATGAAAAATGATTTTCTGACACTTTGGTATCGACGCTAAATGGATAGCTCATCATCCTAACTTCATTCAGCCATAACTTCTGTTTTAGAACTCCGATTTTCAATCTGTAAAACTGTTGAACTCTAGATTCAATGATCTTTCCAATAATATATTATACAACTCGTGGAGATTTACATACTAAGAGTTATGTACTTATTTCTTCACATACTCCATGCAAAGCTAGTCGAAGGACTTCCATTCCAAAAGAAAACTATTTCAGAAGCCATTCATGGATCTATTCATCCAACAAACTGTGAGTTGAGTAAGTTTATTTAAAGTATTTGATTAATGATGTGAGTTGTATATGTTTATTTGAAGTATTTGATTAATGGCGTGAGTCGAATCTGTTTATTTGAAGCATTTGATTAATGACATGAGTCGAATATGTTTATTTGAAGTATTTGATTAATGAAGTGAGTCAATTATATTTATTTGAAGTAGTTTATTTATGATGTGAGTAGAATATGTTTATTTGAAGTACTTGATTAATGACGTGAATTGAATATGTTTATGTGAATTATATTATTCTGTATAAGTGAGTGAGATATGTTATTTAATTTAGATATGTTTTTAGTGAATTATGTGACTTCATTATAAGTAAATGGAGTATTTTATATGATTAGAATATGTTTAGTTAAATTAAACCATTTTACTTAATGTAAGTTGAATATCTTCACTTGATTCATTGATTAATGTAGTAAATTATGTTTATTTGATTAATTTGATTTGTCAAGTGAATATTTGATATACCTTTGCATGTGAAATAATATGTTAACAATATTTTAATGAATAGCATGTGATGGATCATGAATCATAAAGAAAAGTTTTTAACATATGTATTATGTATTTGAACACTAGCCCCCTCGGTAATCAATGTGTTGTTTGGGATGTTGATGTTTATCGTGAAGACCTTGCGACTCCAAGGTACCGACGAATGACTTGTGGAGATCTAGTAGTCTTATGAAGTCGAATAAGGTGAAAGATGACAGTGATGTAGAAGCCCTAGAGGATGAAATAGTCATATGTAATTCGATGTGTTATGACCATTTTATCAGTATCCAATTTATGGAAATGTTAAACGCTTTGAGGTAGATGAGATAATATATAATCGGGACCTGAAAGTGTATTTTTGGAAAGAACATGGAAGTGCATCGATTAATCATCTTGTTGAGTTAGCTGATTATTGACAATAACTTTACATGTTTATTTGGATTAGTTGAATACTGAAGTGAGTAGAGTACGTTGACTTGATTCCATGATTAGACTATTCTTAATGAAATTATATGTGTATGCGACGCATATTTTATATATATTTGAGTAGAACACATGGATACTTGTCCTATGTTGATAGCTTTGTTATCTTGAGTTATATAAAATGATGGAATGAGATTTTGAAGATAAATGGCTCATCTTATGGAAAGCATTCATCATGTGCATATTAGACTACGATTGCTCCAATGTACCCCACTCGTGATCTTGATATGTTTTCATATACCTGGAGCTACTTGATGATCTTAAGGCATGGAAATATATTGATGGGTAAATCCGTTAGATCCCAGGTGGGATGTGTATGATCAAAGTTATTGGTGTTAGCCAACCATGGGATGTTATATGTTGAACGTTTGGGGTACTAGATGAGCACCGTAGGGGAATTACATGTCATGCATTATAGAATAGTATGCAGATATCAATATTGGGAAATATTTATAACTTATGGATCATCGGTGATATGATACCTGCAGAATATCTCAATTATAATTGACTATTACCATATGAATATGTTGCTTGAGTAGCCGGTGATACGGTGCCTACAACACATCATGATCTTGATATGTTGGTTATTTTGAATATACAGATATTCTACCATTTCGGGCTGTATTAATTTGACTAGCACATTGTAAACTATACAGACATTTACATTGGTCTTGAGTATGTGAGGTTGACATGAATAGTATGTGGTTATCATGTTATGTATTGTAGTTTAGCATGTCATGCATTGCAGTATATATGCAGTTATCAATATTGGAAAGTATATCTGACATACGGATCATCTGTTATACGATATCATCTGACATACGGATCATCTGCAGGATGTCTCAATTATAATTGGCTATTACGATTGTTCTAGCAACTAGTGTTACGATGTCAACAACACGTTATGATCTTGATCTATCAATTATTTTGAACATACGAATATTCCATATATGGAGCGGTATTAATTTGAATGTGGCATTTCAAATGATACATACATACATTTGAACTTTTCTCAAGTATGTAAGGTTGACTTTTGTCACACCCCTTTTTTTATAGACAATTTGTATATTTGTATAAAGGATGAAAATAATTACTCGATCTAAATATGCGATCAGTTTTTATTTTTTTTAAACATGGTATAAGCATTCTCACAATATAACAATAGTATTTTGAGAGAAAAGAAGACTATATAGACTTACTAAAAATATTTTACATTGAGATTACAAAAGTATAAGCAACCCCACTTTATAATTCATATATACATGCATTACAAGATTCCAAAATACAGCACAAAAGACTTTAGAAGGAAAAGATAGCCCACAAAATAATCCTGCAGGTCGTCATCCATGTACATCAACCCTCGAAAACCTATAAAGAGCTTCATAGCCAGCAAGGTCATCTATGAAGTTCCATGCTCATCTACAATGCAAGAACTACATGAGTTAATGCCCAATAAGTAAAAAATCATGCATGCCATGATTTCGAATACACAATCATGTAATTTCCTTCAATAACATAAAGTTATAAATGCATCATATTCAAATATTGACCGAGATGAGCTTAAAACATTTTGATTGAAATTCTTTCTTTTCACTAGGCCCTTGACCAATCTACTTTGTATCGGAAAGAGCTCTGCGCAATAACAAATCAATATCAATAATCCAATGGCCAATATGTCATCGACACAGTCGAGTGAACTGGCCTTTTGTGACCACTAGAGGTACATCTCCTATCGGCTTCTATGATCACCCAAGAAGTATCCCACACACGGTGTCAATAATAATAATATAACAAAGGCAAAGTCAAGTGGTCCACCCTCCAATAATCCACCAAGGACTCCCCCTATCTCTCCTTGTGTTCACGAAGAGGTCTCACTTACTTGCCAAAAATTATTACAGCATGCCTCGCATGCTTTGGTGTCCTAGTAGTGGTCAATAAAACATTTTGCAATATGATTCACTTCTCAAATCATGTCGTGCATGCTTGATATCAAACTTTATGGTATGTCGTGCATGCACATGCCAGTGCTCATGCATAAAATAAATGATAAAAATGATGTCTAGAACACATTCAATCATCGTGTTCAACATAAGTTATAAAACTTTATTACTATGCTCTTGCATTGTAGTTGTCAATAGATTTTTACTTACCTTTGACCTTTGTGTGTGTGTTCTCTACGGGTGTAAATCAAGTCCTTCTTTCCACTTAAAGGCGTCAAACAACCTGTATTGTTACTTATTATCAAACACGGCTCTTAAGTTCATAAGCTTAATACAGATATTCCTTCACTTGGACCATCAATGTCAAGACAATCTAGATAACACTAGAACTTCAAGTAGTAGCCTCAAACTTCCCCCTATTTCCAAGCTCAATGCAGGTAAAACACATTTATTTGGATCAATAATGTCCTAACACTCATTCAAATCAACTTCCCAAGCTTTAGAGGTGAATGGTAAACATGCAAGGGTGAAACTATACAAAATCTGAAAATGGACAGATTCTGATTTTAAATTTCAGCTGCAGCGCAGGTTGATTCATTCCCATTTTCATACCCTTAATCATATCCATTCATTCCAAAATTCAAACCATACATTTATGACATATATGTGAAGGTAATCATGTCCCATAATTACACAAAGTTCAGGCTTTAAAGCTTCAAAATCTGTTCACTTTATAGTACATCAAACCTAGAATTTCACTGGGGCTGTTTGGAGTTCTACTCTAATTATCATGCTTCAAGTCTGGTTCTACTCCCTTAAAAATCATTTTAACACCTTTAACTCATATATAAATATGTTCAAATTGATAAATACAGTATTCCTCAAGATATAACTCAAAACCAATTGCTAAATCATCAAAGGTCATCAATTTCCAGTTTCTGCCTATAAGGTGTTTCTCACTTTCTTTCAATCAATAACTATTATCTTCTCATCGTATATTCACCAAAACATACCAACATAACTTAAATAAAGTTCAGAGATTAAATAATTCATAAAACACTCAAAATAAATAGATTAAAACCTCAAAACCATGACACTTACTTCTGTAGGACTTCAATGCCCAGATTCTGTCTTTCTTAATTTTATTCAGCTTTCTAGTATTCTCTCTCACTTGGGAGCATTTGAGGACGTCTTTAGGTAGTGGTTTTGTGTCTTAAATGGTTGGGATAAGGTTTAAAGGAACTGGAGTCATGATAAATTCCTTAGGGGTTCAATAATAAGCTACGAAAGCACAAGTGGATATAAGCAAGCATGAGGTGGCAACTTCCTTTAAAATTCAGATTTTGTACCAACCTCCATAAGTCCAAATCACGTGTCCTTAACACATTTCAAGAGTTTAATATGTAATTTAATGACCATAGGATCCCAAATTTGATGATAAAGTAATTTCCTCAACCGTTGATTCGAATCCATTCCCAATTGACACCCAATCCTCGACCGATTTCTATAATTGCCATTTCAGTACTTATCACTTCACTTGAGCCTAATAATATAACATTGTGATCATACCATCTTATACCTAATCTCAAAATTGTGTTTCTTACTTATCTAGTTCTAGGATAGCCTAAATCAATCTAAAATAAAAGTGTAAGATCTCACCAATCATAAGTACGATGCTTTCCAAATTATTGTTGAATCACAATCCATTATCCACCACTTGATCAACCTAATTTTCGACCATAGCTCAACATAAGATTGATTACCTAAGTCAGGAAGTTCGACGGATAATACCTTAAAACCTCAATAATTGAATGTATCATTTCAACAGAAAGCACAATGAATTATCAATGTAAATGCAAATGGCAATGTCAACAATATGTGATGCATGAATGATATTGGTCAAGTTCTTAGTTTGAAGTTCAGGGTATTACAACTTGTATATTTTAAGGTGCAATAATACATGTGCACCATATTCTGCTCGCTGGGCATGCTTGTACTCATCCCACAAATTCTAACTTGCTCGCTGGGCATGCTTGTACTCATCCCACAAATTCTAACTTTTTAGGTAGTCATACAAATAAAAAATGATTGGTGCAGATCTTCAGACGACAAGACAAATCGACCTATGAGTAATAGGCACACCTTCGAATAAGATTTATTGTTATTGAACTGCCACACTTGGTATTTTAATATTATTACTACTTATCTAAAATACTTTAAAGTCGAGATCTTTTATATCGATTAGAAAATGTTTCAAAAATTAATGTCGTTACTATTTAAATAAATGAGCTTGATTTTAAATTAAGTAATTTCGAAAACTCAGTCCCGTGACATCACTTACACCATTGATTAAAAATATTCACGTGATTTTTGGGGTGATCACATTATCATAACAAAAGATTTGATAAGAATTCACTACATGAGTCGTTTAGCATAATGGTAAACAACAAAAATTCATGGAACATATTTAAGGAAAAATATAAAAAAAATATTTTTTATCAATTTTTTATTTTGATTTTGAGAACCGATCAACTTTTTTTAAAACCAGTTTTGATTTCGATTTATTATTATTATTATTATTATTATTATTATTATTATTATTATTATTATTATTATTATTATTATTATTATTATTATTCAAACGGTTTTGATTTTTATATTCGATTTCGGTTCGGTTGGCTCAGTTCCAATTTTTTGTCTACCCCTACATGCTAGTTCTTCTATTTTAAAAACATCTATGTCTTTGCTATCTTCAATTGCGGTGACCTTAGGTCTGAACATCTCATGTAGGGATCTTATGACGATTCTAACAATTTTCATTTCTGCGATTCTCTTACTTAGGTTGAAACTGGAATTGACTATATCACTTAGTTTAAGATAAAAGTCATCAAAAGCTTCATCATCTGACATCCTAATTTCTTGTAAACTAATGGTCAACCTTTGCAATTTAGAGTTCTTAACGATTTTAGTCCCCTCGTGTGTGGTTTCTAATATATCCCAAGCATTTGCACATGAACACACGCTTAAACTCTTAAGAACAAGTAGTCATAAAGATGGCATGAATTGCTTTACTATTCCAATCACACTCATCTCTTTCATTCCTAATCCAATTGACTATACTAGTGGGAGTTACTATGCCAGCAACAATAGTGGATGATTCTGACCATCCATCTATAACACTATGCCAAACGTTTTCATTCATAGACTTAAAAGGCGCTCATTCTAACATTCTAGTATGGGTAATTACTACAATAAAGTAAGGAGAAACAAATAATGATTGACTCGTCTAGATTAAATTGGGATCAACAATCGATTTAGACTCGGATACCACTTAAAAAGACCTATGTTGATTCAACTAACACCTAGATGGGGGTAAATAGGCGTAGAATGCCGAGTTATAAATTAATCTAAATTAGATGAAACATAATCTATTAAACGTGTCGTAATAACTCAACAATAAATAGTTGCATAAAATAAATAACACCGAGAATTGTTAATGAAGGAAAAACCCTTGAAGAACTCTTCATGAGAAAATGACCTCCGGGCAAACGTGCTAGTAAAATTCACTAGAAAAGAATAACTTATAATTGGTCCAGACAATACTAAACCTTAGTAGGCTCTAACACCACAATTTGTAATTGTAAATCACCTAAAAACTATTAAATTGTGCCTCTAGTACTTTTCAAAACCTTTGGATTACCTTTCCCTTCTGCGTGGATGATAAATGTATTTTATACACTTATTTAGATGCCAAAATTAGGATATTATATTGTCTTTTAAAAGCAAATTCTACCTAAGCCCCTGTTTGGTCTAAAAGTTTTTTAACAACTTCCCCCAAAAACTCATTTTCAACCACACAGTTTTAGAAGACCCATTACTTTCACATGTTTCAACGTCTTTTCAACCACATGTTCTCCCAAAAATTCAAATTTACTTCAAAATCTCCAACACCAAACAGGCTCTAATTTGTATTATTTGTATTTATTTCAGTAATTATACCCAAATTCAAGAGAATAAAAAATTTGAGGCGAATAAAGACCAATTGATAGCAATTTGAGCCAAATCATACAACTGAGGTGTTGATGAAATCAATAATAAACCACAAAGGATTTTAAATGGGAAGAAGTCAGAAGTTCAAGGATTGAATTGAATAAATCGGGAGATGAAAGGACTTAACTAAAGAAATTAAGAAGTTCAAGGGTCAAATAGATCAAATCAGAAGTTGAAGGACTTGCAGCCCAGATAAAGGAAAGTGACCAACTTAAAAAGAATTAAAAGATGGAAATTGCAATACAGTGGAACGACGCGATCACCAGTAGTACACTAGCGTGATCTTGTCTTTGAAATAATCAAAGCAGTAGCCAAACGAGTAGACCACGCGATCGCGCCAATGTCTTCCACGCGATCACGCCTTTGCCCGGGCAAACAGAAGTTTCCTTCTTCAACACGGTTTCTTCACATATTAAACCTAATTTTCTACCTGATGAAAAGGAGACGCGATACACATACATACATACATACATACATACATACAGAGAAGACACGAAATTAGGCTTTCTCTCTCTCTCTCTCTCTCTCTCTCTCTCTACACATACATTATTCTTCATTGATTCAAGAGGCGAGAAGAAAACTGAAAGAGAAAGACAAGGCAAGGGTTTTGAAGATTTTTAAGGAGATAAATTCATGGTGCAAGATCACATTTCTTCTATGTTGATTTGATGAACCCGGTCATGTTTTCTTACTTTTATTGCAATTTATATTTCTTTGTGATGAACAACTAATTTCATAATTGGGATGAACGATGTAGCTTAGCTTATTTTTATTAATCTCAGACTTTAAGTTTTGCGTATTTATTGCTATGTATTTATTTTATTATTGGGTTTAATGCTTGAATTAATAGACCATTAATTCATAGATTTTGTGATTTATTTTCATAATCCGAGGGGTGAATTAACAATTTAGACCATAGAATAAAATCTATTAATTGAATTTAAGGTAAATATACAGTTTTATTATTATTACGATTAGTAATTGAATTCTTATATTTTATACACCTAATTGAGGCTTACTATGAACTTTCATAGAGATATGTGGTTGACTTAATTATGTAGAATTGATTTAAATTTGAGAGAGGAAAATCAATTTACATTTGTGAATTGGACCGAACACTTTTATAGGAATAAGACTTGAGGATGAATTTAGTATAATTAACTACGTTGAAATCGTGAGTGCCAACATTTTTCCAATCACTTTAGAAAAAATCAATTTTGTCATTCGTGATCTTTCATATTTCATTTAGTATAATAATCGTAGACTTTAGTTTAACTTACAAAACATCATTCGTTTGTTCAAATAATATTTACAGCTAAAACCTTTCGATATTTAATTACAATTTTCGTGGGAATGATAATCTGGACTCTTAGGTTCACTATATTACTTGTCAAGATCTGTACAATTACTGTACACTTCACATACTACAAGATTGTGAACAGTGGTTCACGAAGGACAAATCTCATTCTTCTTCAACCAGAACTCCAACGACTTCTCCCAAACTCCAGAACTCCGAAAAACTTATTGGTAAAATATTTTTGGTTTGGGACTTTATGATTCGAACAATGTTGAATTAACAGTCAAGAAGTTGTTTTGATAGATCTTTAGAATCAAATGATGGATCAAGGGATGGATATGACGTTCTCTCAATTAATAATAATGATCAACCACATGTAAAAATAAATTAGGGATCAATTTGTTGGGATATTGACCCAAATTATGGGGTTGGGTCGATGTTGAAAAGCCCATTAGGGTTTTGTGAAGATGGACTAAGAAATAAGAAAGAAAAAGAAGAATTAGGGTTGAAGCGCTTAGGGCGAGATTTACGATATTTTTTTTCCTTATTCTAGTTATTCTACTTCATCAAGGAAACATCTTGGGGCACAAGTTATACACGTTTTTAGGATTTTCTTTACCTATAAATATGTATGTTGAGTAGCCAATTAATTGCATATTTAGATAGTGTCATATTATAACCAAATAGAGAGCAAAATGGTGAACTTTGTCTTTGCAGTTTCTTGTAACTTCTTGTGGGATAACTCAAGGTGTAGAAACTTGTGGTTAGATAGTAGCTATTTATTAGTATTTTCTCTGTGATTTGTGGAATTAAGTTGGTGAGTGAAACTCTATATATATTTGTAACAATTTAATATATAGTGAAAGGTTTTGGCGAGAGTCTGTGGACGTCTGTGTTCGTATTTATTTTCTTATTTGCTTATTATTACTTTGAACATCAAAATATCACGTGGGTTAATAAAAAGAGAATCGACGTTTAATTTCCAACACAATTTATATACTAGAAAGCTATTGGAGGGGTTTTGCACTAAATTTTTCTCCTTGGTCCATAATTCGTTATCTTTCACCCAAATACTTGTATAACATTTTGACTATAATTTTGACTTTATAAACGAATGATTTTTACATCAAAACCTAACAAATTTAATTAAAATGCTTTTGTGTTCCACTTAGATATTTTGGTTCAATGTCGGCCGTGATCACACACATTTAAATTACTTATAAATGGACTATATTAAGAATATATATCCAAAAAAATTGTATATATGCATGTCTCTATCCCTTCAAAAATATGAATTGTACATTATTACGGCATAAGGGTCACGCAAGTTTTCCTATATATGCCAGCCATGTCTGACTTGAGAAAGCATGGAAATTTTGAATAATTCCAAGAGTGAGGTTGGGAATCAAATCAATATCTCTTTGTTGAATAATTAATTAATTACGCAAGCCAAGGTTTCTTTCAAGTAGACCCAATTGAATATATAGGTTTGTAGGGAGCTTGTGATCCTGACCTAAACCACCCATCATCATTGAAAAAGGAAAAACAATGACGAGGCGAAGAACCCACTTTGAAATTTGCGAAAGAAACAAGCCACAACCATGTATCTGTCTCTCTCTCTCTTTATAGATACAATCGTACGTTGCTTAAGATTACGTGCGTAATTCTTACGACGGCAATCTAGGTTGAATGGAAAAAAGAAACGTGACACAATATGTATTTTATGTGAAAAAATAACAAGGGAAGCTTCAAAGAACCACTGGTTATGTTTTATTTTTATAAATTGATTATTTTTTCCAAAAAAAAAAAAAAGTTATTTAAGTTAGTAACAAATTCTAATTATTTATTGATCGGTAAGTTTCCCCCACCTTTGCATAAAAAAGGGGGAAAATTACACGCAACTTTATGTTTTAAGTTCCAATTTTAAAAAACAAGTAGATAAAAAATATATTAGAAATCAGGTATAATTCAAATTAAATAAACCCATTTAACCTATCTCACCTACCCCCCACATATCAAATTCTAATTGCACACATAAAGTTTGCCTTGCTGGCAGTCACAGGATAGGGGGGTTCGAATCCTGGCAAATGCTTTGGATTTGAACTCTTTGCGATGGAAACAAGTCGGCAAGCTTCAGACCCTAACTAACTAGGTAAATTCCGCGATTTACCTCCTCCATAAGACTTTAGGTACGGGCAATGGGGGGTCGTTAGGGTTGCAATTCAACCTTTTTCGAACCCTAGTTGCAACAGTAGGGCCACCACACAGCTATAGTTGGCAACATTAAATACCATCTCTCTAACGATGGCGATATCACCTCAGTAATAGCTACAAAGGCAATCTCCAACAGCAAGATCACAGTTGTAGTTGCGTAACGGCCCAATGGACGGCGGGAGATACCACGATATTTTTTTTCCCAACAGTTTTGTGAGATCATCGTTAGCCTCACCGCTTAGCAACGAACTCTATCTTTTAAGTTTTATCAAACTTTTCTTCCTCACCGGAGAATATTAATTTTTCGATGGTTGTGTTGGGTGATGGTTGTGAGGTGGTGGCAGGATGCGGATTTGTTGGTGTAGATGGTGGTTGGGAGGCTGTGTCTGTGGCTGGAAGTGGCTGGCGGGTTTGTTGGGTCAGGAAATGGCTGGCGGGTTTGTTGGGTCAGACTGTGGTTGGTGGTTCACAAAATGGTGGTAGTGGTGGTGGTATTTTTTATTGTGGTGGTGCTACAACTGGTTGTGAATTTGTGGTGATGGTGGTGGTACCAATGGTATGGTGGTGCTAGTAGTTTGTAGTTTGTAAATGGTGGTGGTGTTGGTAGTGGATTGCGGTGACGGTGGTGTTGTGGTAGTCGTGTTACAATTGATGGTGGTGTGACAGAAGTGTTGGTTGTTGATGCAGTGGTGGGTGTTGGTGGTTGGTGGCATGGTAGGATAGGGTAGGATGAAGAATGTCAATGACCAATTATTTGATTCATTGTGACCAACAAATAATAAGCGACATAAAGCCCCTGTTTGGTGGAGATTAAAATTAGATTTTTAGTAGATTTTGATAAAAGTTGATAAGATGTGTGGTTGAAAAGTTGTAGGTCCCACGAAATCTGTGGTTTAGATTGATTGTTGACTTTGACTTAGATTAAAATCTAGATTTTAATTTCTACCAAACAGGGGTAAAGTATTTGAGACCTTAACTAAATTTGTAATTGTGACTCGTAAATTCGTAATTTGTAACCCAAAAATATTTGTGATTACGACTAAATTTGTAATTGTGACTCACAATTTTCTAGGTTGTTACCAATTAATTTGAAATTTGTAGGAGTGGGCATTATTTTTCAGGAACCGATTAGAACCGGCCAGCCTGTTCGGATCCGGTTCGATCAAGGAACAAATTCGTTTTGGGACTTGTTGGTCAGAACCGAACGGTTCCGATCCGGTTCCTGATTTTTTTTTAAGAATCGAAAGTTGATTCGGTTCACAGCTTATTGTTATTTTATTTTTTTTTTTGGGTTAAAATATTAAAATATCACGTATCTTCCTCTCTTCAATTAGTTGAAAACTTTCTTTCTTTCTCCCCAGAGATTCCTCCACCATCCCATTCTCAATTTCTATAATTATTTCTTATAATCAATAATCAATTTAACCTATTAGGATCAAGTATCAACTAATTGAATTCAACTCCCAAATACCAAATTTTCAATTGCCTAACCCTATAGTTTCCGTAGGAGATACAGGGGAGGAGGAGAGGAAGAACCAAAACAATTTCCTCACCCGATCAGGTAATTTTTTATTTTTTTTTTTGTGCGTAATTTGATTTTAAATTCTTACCATGTTTCTTTACAAATTTTGTTTTCGTTTTTTTCAGGCATCTTATCGTTGGTTTGTTGAATTCTGGGTCTTCAATTGTTGGATTAAAAAAGGTTCAAAAATTTTTTATTTTAATTTAACTTTGGTTAACATGGTTGTTGTCTTGTTGATTTGCTTGGATCTTCAATTATTTGCTTGCTAGTTGCTTCAACAATTATTTATTGTGATATATGTCTGAGTCTACTAAGTTGCAAATAAATTTGTATTTCAATAATTATTTGCAACTGCCTGAAGAGAAGAGTATCGCAGTTGACGAGTAATGACATACACCTGTTGTTTATTCTGTGTTTCAAATGGATTTCATTTTTCTTCCATTTTCTTTGAAATTGATGACTGGTCATGGCGATCACTTTGATACCAAAGAAGAGTTGGAACTAACGTATTTGGTATTCCTATCCTATTTAGTCTTCAAGAGAATTTGATGCCTCACTGCACTTAGCACAATTAACAATGATCTTTTACATTACATTAATTCAAGCTTTTACATTAATTCAAGTGATATTTGATTTGTTTGAAGGTTGTTGATTTGCATGGGTCTTCCTTAGAATGCTGACTGTTGTAAATTTTATTCCATGATTTATTTATTTTTTAACTTATACTTTGTAGTCTTTGTAGAAGAATATGGAGATGACCAAATATCAAAAAACACCGAACATGAGATCAGAAGTATGGTCACATTTTACTAAGATACAAGGAGGAAATAAAGCGAAGTGTAATTATTGTGGAAAGTCTTATGCTTGTGATTCTACTAAGACCGGTACTTCTGGCTTGTGGAAACACTTTAGAAATTTCCAAGCTTATAAGAGTGCCCAAATAGATGAAAGACAAAAAGGTACTAATGTGATCCAGACCATGGATACAAGCCCGCACAAAGATCCGTTGAAGATCAGAGGAGGACCGATGACTCGATTGCAGACAAAGAGGGCCAAGGAAGCAATAGACAAGTTAGTTCAAGAAACAATGGCCAAAACAATGTTCGTGTCATCGAGAGAAGCAAGTTCCATGTTGGGGCCGAGCCAAAACGACGAGTGGATCAACCTCATTCAAGCTGTCGAAGAAGATTGCCAATTTTCAGGAATTACGGCCGTAATTCATAACTCTCACGGCCGTAACCTTGCTTCTGCTGAAAACTGAATTTTTTGAAGAAATAGATTTACGGTCGTAACCAATACTCGTCACGGCCGTAACGAAGCCTTGGGTCAAATTGAGAGTTTTCAGATTGCATGACTCTAGCATATTTAGTAAAATTGACCTTAAGAGTGGTTATCATCAAATTCGAATGAAAGAAGGAGATGAGTGGAAAACTGCATTTAAAACTAAGTATGGCCTGTATGAATGGTTAGTAATGCCTTTTGGACTTACTAATGCACCTAGCACATTTATGCGTTTAATGAATCATGTTTTACGTGCATTTATAGGTAAATTCGTTGTAGTTTACTTCGATGATATCTTGATATATAGTAAAACTTTGAATGAGCATGTGGAGCATGTTAGGTGTGTGCTTGTGATTTTAAGACAAGAGCAACTTTTTGCTAACTTTAAAAAGTGTGATTTTTGCATGGAAAAAGTTGTGTTTCTTGGTTATGTGGTTAGTGCTAAAGGGATAGAAGTAGATGAAGAGAAAATCAAAGCTATTAAAGAGTGGCCAACACCTAAAAGTATAACTGAGGTTAGGAGTTTTCATGGCTTGGCTAGTTTTTATAGGCGCTTTGTTAAAAATTTTAGCACGATTGCCGCACCACTCACAGAAATTGTCAAAAAGAGTGTAGGGTTTAAATGGGGTGTAGAACAGGAGCATGCATTTGATACTATCAAAAATATGTTATGTGAAGCACCGGTTTTATCACTTCCTAACTTTGACAAGGCTTTTGAGATTGAATGTGATGCCTCAGGGCTAGGCATTGGAGCTTTTTTAATGCAGGATCAAAGGCCAATCGCCTATTTTAGTGAAAAACTAAAAGGGGCTGCACTTAATTATCCCACATACGACAAGGAGTTATACTCACTTGTGCGCGCTTTGGAAACATGGCAACATTACTTGTGGCCACGGGAGTTCGTGATACACACTGATCATGAATCCTTGAAGCATTTGAGGGGACAAGCTAAGCTGAGTAAGAGACATGCAAGGTGGGTAGAGTTCATCGAAACATTTCCTTATGTCATCCGGTACAAACAAGGTAAGGAAAATGTGGTGGCAGATGCATTGTCTCGAAGGTATGTTCTTTTAAATTCTTTAAACTCTAAATTGCTTGGATTTGAATACATTAAGGACATGTATGCTAATGACCTGGACTTTTCTAATATTTATGAATCGTGTGGTAAGGGGGCTGTGGATAGGTTCTTTAAACATGATGATTATTTATTTCGAGAAAATAAATTGTGTGTTCCTAGGTGTACAATGAGAGAGTTACTTGTGAGAGAGGCCCATAGTGGAGGCTTAATGGGTCATTTTGGGGTTAAAAAGACCATTGAAATCCTAAGTGAACATTTCTATTGGCCTAAAATGAAAATTGATGTGGTTCGGGTTTGTAATAGATGCATTACTTGTAAAAAGGCTAAATCTAAGATTAAACCCCATGGATTATATATGGCTTTACCCGTCCCTAGTGAACCTTGGGTCGATATCTCTATGGATTTTGTTTTAGGATTGCCTAGGACTAAGAAGGGTCGAGATTCGATTTTTGTGGTAGTAGATCATTTTAGTAAAATGGCACATTTCATACCATGCCACAAAACTGACGATGCTACAAACATAGCTGAAATTTTCTTTAGGGAAGTCGTGCGCTTACATGGGGTGCCTAAAAGTATTGTCTCGGATAGGGATGTTAAATTCCTTAGTCATTTTTGGAGAGTCTTGTGGAACAAATTAGGTACAAAACTACTTTTCTCTACAACTTGTCACCCACAGACCGATGGGCAAACCGAGGTAGTAAATAGGACAATAATTCAATTGTTGCGCACGATAATCAATAAAAATCTGAAAAATTGGGAAGAGTGCTTACCATTTATTGAATTTGCATATAATAGGGCTATACATTCTACTACTTCTTGTTCACCATTTGAAATTATTTATGGTTTTAATCCGCTAACACCATTGGATTTAATTCCTTTACCTGTGAATGAACGTAGTAGTTTAGATGGAAAGAAAAAAACTGAGATGATTAAAGCACTCCACGACAAGGTGAGGTTGGCGATTGAAAAGAAAAATGAACATTATGCTTCGCAGGCTAACAAAGGAAGAAAAGGCGTCATATTTGAACCCGGTGATTGGGTTTGGTTACATTTGAGAAAGGAGCGGTTTCCAGAACAGCGCAAGTCAAAGTTACAACCGCGAGGAGATGGTCCATTCCAAGTGATCGAAAGGATCAACAATAATGCCTATAAACTCGATCTTCCTGGTGAGTATAATGTTTCGGCTTCAGTTAATGTTTCTGATCTATCTCCGTTTGATGCAGGTACAGATTCGAGGTCGAATCCTTTCGAAGAGGGAGGGGATGATGTGATCCAGACCACGGATACAAGCCCGCACAAAGATCCGTTGAAGATCAGAGGAGGACCGATGACTCGATTGCAGAAAAAGAGGGCCAAGGAAGTAATGGACAAGTTAGTTCAAGAAACAATGGCCAAAACAATGTTCGTGTCATCGAAAGAAGCAAGTTCCATGTTGGGGCCGAGCCAAAACGACGAGTGGATCAACCTCATTCAAGCTGTCGAAGAAGATTGCCAATTTTCAGGAATTACGGCCGTAATTCATAACTCTCACGGCCGTAACCTTGCTTCTGCTGAAAACTGAATTTTTTGAAGAAATAGATTTACGGTCGTAACCAATACTCGTCACGGCCGTAACGAAGCCTCGGGTCAAATTGAGAGTTTTCAGAAATTTGGCTTACGGCCGTAAAATTAGTCTCACGGCCATAACGTTGGAGCAGAAAGGGCCTTACGGCCGTAATTGGAAGGTTCACGGCCGTAAACAATAATACGCGTGAATTTTAGGAATTTTATTTATTTCCTTATTTTTAGGTACTTGTTTCCTTGTTTAATTAGAACTCTTTAACCTAGTTTTTGACCCTATTTATAGGGATGTAATTTTCATTATTCATCACACAACTTTGATAATATTAATTGAGAGGCTACTTGCTTTCACAACCTTTATTCTTTATTGAATAAAATCCGAACTTGCGAGTTAATCTTGTTTGTTCAAATCTCGGTGAGAATTATTATTGTTTGTGATCAAGATGTCAATATATCCTAGTGATTGTATTGGTTGCTTGGTTCAATTAATTTTAATTGGATCCATAAATCGAGGTTCTTGGTGTTCTTGGGTCGATTCCAATAATTTGTGGGTTGCGTAGCTACAATTGCTACGTGGTTTGCATCAGGTACTTACAAGACAATTAAATAACACTGATGGTGGTGACGATGGCATTGTCAATATTACTGCTATTGTGTTTAACAAAGAAGCATGTAGGAGGGCAATGGTTAAAATGATTATTGTGGATGAATTGCCATTTAGCTTTGTTGATGGTATCGGGTTTAGAAAATTCATGGGATATGCTTGCCCCAAGTTTGATATTCCATCTCGTAGAACAGTTACAAGGGATATATTAAAACTTTACAATGAGGAGATGGAATTGTTGAAAGGTAAACTTATTTCTAATAAGCAAAAGGTGTGTCTTACTACAGATTGTTGGATATCAATACAAAACATTAGTTACATGGTTATCACAGCTCTTTTTATTGACAAAATTTGGATGTTACATAAGAGGATATTGAGTTTTTCGGAGGTTCCAAATCATAAAGGGGAAACAATAGGAAAACTTATTGAGAGTTGTTTGCTTGACTGGGGAATAGAGCATGTGTCCACAATTACTATTGATAATGCAAGTGCAAATGAAGGGGCTATTATCTATATGAAAAAGGTATTAAAGAATTGGAAGGTCGATGGGATGGTCTTGGGTGGTTCTTTTATGCATGTAAGGTGTTGTGCACATATAGTGAATTTAATAGTAAATGATGGGTTGAAAGAGTTTCATGTGGCAATAGCAAGTATTAGGAATGCGGTGAAATATTTTCGATCATCCCCTTCAAGATTAGCAAATTTCAAGGTTTGTGTAGAAAGGGAAAAAATCGAATGCAAAAAAATGGCTATGTTAGATGTACCTACTCAGTGGAATGCAACATATTTGATGTTGGATAGTGCGCTTAAGTTTGAGAAAGCATTTGATCGTATGGTAGAAGAAGATGGTTTTTATTGCAAATATTTTGATGAACGTGAGAATGGGAAGGAAAGAGAAGGTCCACCTACTAGCGAAGATTGGGAAAAAGGTAGGAGGTTTGTTAAATTTTTAAAAACCTTTTACGAAACCACTTTAAAATTTAGTTCATCAATGAATGTGACCTCAAATATATACTTTAAAGAAGTTTGTAATATTCAACACTTGTTGAAAACATTGAGTGATAGGCAAGATCCTTTATTAAGTGATATGGCAAAAAATATGAAGAGTAAATTTGACAAGTATTGGGGTAGTATTCATAACATGAACAAGATATTGATAATAGCTATTGTACTTGATCCTCGTTACAAGTTGGAGTTTGTGGTGTATTGATCGCTTATATGATAGTAGTTTGATTAAGTTGACAAAAGATGAAATCAAGAATTTATTGTATGAGTTGTATAATCAGTATAAGGGATGGCATAACACATCTAATTACAGTGACAAAGATGGAGGTAATTATGACTTTAATGACAGTGTAGTGAATGCTTCTACAACTGATGATTGGGATGAGTCCAACAATTTTGATGTTGGTTACAAAAAATTAAAATTTAGCAATGATTTGCTAGGAAAAGACGAGATTCAGAGATACCTAATGAAGCCCACTGAAGACTCCAATAATTCAAGTGTTGATATTTTGACTTGGTGGAAATTAAATTGTCCAAGATATGCAATTTTGTCCGAGATTGCAAGGGACGTACTTGCAATTCCCGTTTCTACTGTTGCTTCGGAGTCATCATTTAGTACTGGAGGGTGGATTCTTGATTCATTTAGAATTTCTTTAACACCTAAAATAGTTGAGGCTTTAATCTGTACACAAAATTGGCTACGTTCTACACTTCTAGGACATTGACTATATGGAGTGGGCATTGAAGAGACGGAGTTCCATGAAGAATTGGTTCAATTGGAAACTGGTAAATAGAATAATTTTTTCACTTCTAGCATATTAGATTGTATATTTGTTTTTATTTATGCCTATTTTAATTGAGATTTTATAATTATTAATATAATGCAGAGCTTGTTAAGAAATGCAGTCACACAAAGGATGATTCAATGGTTGTAGAACTTGACTGATGATCTAAATGTAAGAATGGCTATAATTATATTTCATAATATAATTTCTCACATATAATTTTTTTTTTCATATATTAACTCTACCTTTTGTAACGCAGGATTGATGCAAGGGATGGATTGTAAAAGGATTGATGCTAACTTGGAGAAGAATCAGAAGATATTAATTGAAGAGTTCTTAAGTTTAATTTTGTTATAGTATTTTGTTAATGACTTTAATTTTATTCTCAAGTTAATTTTGATATAGTAGATTGTTAATTTTATTGCTATATGGGATTTAGAGATTTAGTTGTTAACATATTTTTTCAGGGACAGTGCCAGAACCTCAATGGAAGAACTTGTTTTAATAGTGAGCTTCCATTCTCATTCTCAATCACAGGACCTTTTAATCCTTAATACTAATGAATATTTTATTTTTGCATCAAGAAAGGGGAAAAAAGACATTTTAATATTTTATTTTATGTAAATAACCGAACCGGAACCATTTGGTTCGGTTTTGGCTCGGTTCTATAGTCAAACATGGAACCAATGGTTCCATTACTAAGATTCTCATTGGTACTTGGTTCGGTTCGGTTCCTTTCGGAACCGGACCGTGCCCACGCCTAGAAATTTGTGAGCTTGTGAAATAAGTTGCGACCTATGAATTTTGTGAATTGTAATCAAAAAATAAGTCGTGATCCATAAGATTTGAGATTTGTTACCCTTGACTAGTATGGGACATGACCCGTTAATTAATTTTTATGTTATAAAATTTCATTGGTCACAAATTGAGCAATTATTAGGTAATTACGATTGACTAATTGTGACCAAGAAAATGAATAAGTGGTGAGAAATAAATAATAAGTGACAAAAAATATTTGATTGCGACTGTATTTGTGATGTGACCAAAATATGTGTCGATTATGACTTTGTGCAACTTGTGACGAGTACGAGATGTGGTCCGTTTAACTAAACTATTGGTCACAAAATATGAATTGCTACTACATTTTTAATTGTAGCATAACTGTGACTTTGCGTGACCCTTACTAGTACGAGACATAACCCGTTTAATTAATTTATATGTTAAAAAAGCTTATCTATCACAAATGTGACCAATTATTTGAGAGATTGTGCAATTGTGACCAAAATATTTACTAATTATGACTTTGTACGACTTGTAACAAGTACAATTTTGTTCAATTTAATTAAATTATCGATTACAGTTGATTTGTGAGTAAATTTGTAATTAAAACTTATAATATGTGTCAACTGTGACTTCATGTGACTAAATTTATAATTGTCACAAAATTGCGACTTTGTGTGATCGTTGTAGAGTGGGGATGGGGTGGGGTAGGTTGTTCTATGGGTTGATCTCTCATTTGGGTCAAGGTCCTTCAGTTTGTTCGACCTACTATAAAGAGTCCATAAAAATATAAGTCAAGATCGACTTCTAAGCCGACCTATTCATAAATATGCAAGGTCTTGTCAAGGGCCAACCTTCTCTCTATATAAGTTGATGGGCCGTATCTTGGGCCACGTGTTCTAATCGGTAAAGCTATAGTTTCCCACTAAACCCCTCCTCACAGGGAACCTATTACGGCAAAACATTCGCTCCTATTAGGATGATGAGACTTGTTTTTAAGCACTATAAATAGTGCTCCCGTATTTATGGTTTAAGGTACACTTCCACAGAAACTCTTAAGCTTATTCACCTTTACATTATATATTTTTCATCTTCGGTACCTAATCCTTACAACAGAGGGGCGAAGAGGAAATTCCCTCACCGCCTTTTTTGTATGTTTATTGGAAGCTTAAAGCATCTTTTTCAGTAATACAACTACTTTTGATCTTGCCACGTCAATATCAATAAAATTTCAGCATCAATAACCCATATATTTATATCTATATATACTACTTTTTGATAATTTCATATTGAACCATAGTTAATGCACAATATTTTTTTTAATATTCTATTTTATTTCAATTTCATATTGTTAATAAAATATTTTTTATTCATTTACAATATAAACTCTTCAATTTCCCATTAAAAAGGTTTTAAAAGAAACCAACAACTCTAAAATCATTTATATGAGAAAATGAAAAAAAAAAAATGTTCAATCTTTGAATTAATTCATTTACATGTATATAACATTTAATGTTCTTCAAATTCCAATTTCAGATTTCTTTGCCAAAATATTAATTTGATATTGATTATATTTTTACGACACTCATAAAAATAGAATGCTATGAAGTCTCACTTCATTTTTCTAGAAAGCCAATTTTTTAAGCCATACGTGTATGTAAATTAATCTTTCTAAATTATCTGATTTATAGAAAATTCTTTTAGTTTTGTTTTCCGATGAAATTGAATTCTTATTATAGTAACTTTTTATGTTGGAATTCTGAAGTGCAATTTCTTGAAAAGACTATTTCTTCACGTCTTAAGCTGGTTTATATGCAAATATATTTATCTTTTGTTCAAATTTTATAGCATAATTTTAGTTTGTTATATGTTATGAAAATGTCATTTCGAATGAATGTTATCCACATAAGAGTTGCTCAACAGAAGCATGCAGAACTGTGAGTTAATAATCTGTAAATATTTCTTGTATTTTGTTTACCTTGACTCTTTTTATTGACTATGGTTTTGAACATTTTTTTATTCTCATGTTTTTATTATGCAAGATATTCAAAAAAAAAATCATGAGGGCATGGCCTTATTGATTTTGTTCTATCAAATTGATGATCACACTCATTAAGTTTTAGCAAAACTTGAGATGATAGTTTGTGGTGGTTCTACAATTTAAATGTTTGGACATGCCAATTTAGGATTCAAAACAATGTAAACCAGTTTGTTTGAGGCATAAATTTGAAGAGCACCAATTTCAAAACAATTTTTCTGATCAAGTATTACTCTAATTAAATATGATATCTTTTGTGACTAAAAAAATTAGGACCAGATGTTATTTATGCATGATAACATTTTTTGTGTGTCAAGTTCTAATTGGTTGCTTTCATCTTGATTCCAAAATCTGAAATTGTGAAACGATTATTATTATTATTATTATTATTATTATTATTATTATTATTATTATTATTATTATTATTATTATTATTATTATTATTATTATATACACACATAAAAGGAAAAAATCATCTCAACTCCAGTGTTCTTCAGATAAGGTTGCCTAAGAATATATTTCAGGAGATACAAAAATTGAAGAAGTGGGTAATCAATAATGAGAAGAAGAAATATAATGGTATTATTGATAAGTGTATTGTATACTTAATAGAATTTGAATAATATTTAGGGTAAATTGAGTTTTGTGTTGAGATTGTTTAATTCATTATTTTGCACCTTTTTTTAGGTGAAATGTGTAGGGATATTTGGATAGTTTTCATTTAATTTGAAAAGCATATATACTTGAAATAATAATATTTACAATGAAACAAATTTGTCGTTGATTTTTTTTTTTAACATCAATACACATTGTTGTAGAAAACACATATTTTGTTGGGGGAAAAATGCCGGAAAGTCATAGTTTGGAGCCAGTTTTTACTTAACATATTGAACGACAAAACATATTTTATTGTTTAATTGGACATTTAATGATAAATATTTTATCATTAAAAAATTTAATGACAACAACAATTTCCTATTTCAAACGACGAATTTTCAATGTCAAATCTTAGCAATTTGAAGTTAAAAACTAAATTTAACAACAAATCTATTTTCTTCATTAAAAAACTCATTGCTAATTATCCTTTTTCTTGTAGTTATAAGAAATGAGTAGTTGTTGTGAATTTAACTTTATATTTGATTTAACATTTTCCAAACAATAACAACAACAACAACATCATCATCATCATCATCATCATCATTTTATCGAAGCTTGCTATAGCCAAAACAACGTAATATTTCTAGTCGAAGTTTTGAAGTATTTTAGTCAAAAATTTCTGTTAATTCTCCTTGAAGTGTTTAAATTTTAATAAACCTGGATTTCTTTTTTCTTAATTTTTGAAACACTTCTTAGAATTCAAAACAATCTCTAGCCTCTGTTCTTTACCGCAATAATTACAATTTTTAAATCAAGTTATAAATAACACAATTTTCAAATCACTTTTAACCACACACATTTTTAAAAACTATTTTTCAATCACACATTTTACAAAAAAACAAAAAAAATTGTCAAAAATTGCTAAACGGTGATTACTAAATATGTGAGAAAACATATACAATAGTACCGAGTGTTACGATTTTAAGGCTCAGAATCACCACAAAGTCAAATAAAAATAAAACCTCAAAAGATTTTATTAATTAAAAGTAAACCTATCAAAACCTTTACAAATCTCGCACAGAAACCACAAGTAACACAAAATATTACAGATCAACCACTATAAATAACCCACAAAGTATCTGATTAATCACTAAGAATCAGAGTATAAATCACAAAGAATGTGCGAGAGATCAAAGTTTCTCTCTAAAAAACCACAAAGAAGAAGAACGAGAGAGAGAGAGAGAGAGAGAGAGAGAGAGAGAGAGAGAGAGAGAGAGAGAGAGAGTAAAAATGAAGAGTCTGGAAGAAGTATCTTGATCAGATCAAAGCCACGACCTTATCATCAATTGAGCGGCAGTGATTGATCCATCTTTATCCAATGGTTGAGAGCAAAAGGGCGATATCTAAGTTTGGGCTTTAACCAGGTTTCAGATGGGCCAGAAATTCGGTTCTTCTGTTTTGGACTGCATCATTCAGTTGGACTTAATATTTTTGCCTTCAACTGGGCTCTAATGAATTCAATCGGCTGGGCTTCAGTTTTTGGGTTGTTGCTCTGGTCCAATTGCATCTTTAATCTCCACCTCAATTGAATTAGCAGCACCTAAAAAATAAAATTAAGCAGTATCAAAATTCTAACAAATTTAAAAACTTTAAAGCATCTTTGAATTTATTTATAGGTATAACTTTAGTTTCAGCATCTGTAGGTTTTAATTGAGTATGTATTTTAATTAGTTTAATAATATCGTTTTCAGTTATGTCTCTAATGAAATGAAATTTCACATCTATATGTTTTGATTTATTATGAAACACAGGATTTTGTACAGATGTAATGCACTAAGACTATCTGTACAAATCTCAATTTCAAAGTTATCAATGCAGCCAATTTCAAAAAGTAATCCTTTAAGCCACATACATTCCTTAACAACATATGTTGCAGCTATATATTGTGCCTCAGTTGAAGGTAAGGCAACAAATTATTGTAACTGTGATTTCCAACTAATACAATAACAGTTTAAAGTAAAGAAATATGTAGAAGTAGATTTTTTGCTATCAATGGAAAATGCGTCGATTGTAAAATGGAAAAAGTTTTCATTAAAAACAACAGATCCACTAGTACAGAAATTGGAAAATGCGTCGGTTGTAAAATGGAAAACGCGTCGGTTGTAGAGGCGACGCAAAAGTCTTGACTTTAGGCGTCGGTCTAAAGTTCAACTTTAAGCGTCGGTTGTAGAAACTGACGCTTAAAGTCGAACTTTAGGCATCGGTTCTAAGTACAAACCGACGCATAAAGTCAAAAAAAACAAACTGTGGGCATCAGTTATAAATTTAGAACCGACACCCAAAGTTAGTTTTAGGTGTCGGTTCTAATTTTATAACCGACACCTAAATTTTTTTTTACAGTAAAAATAATTCCCATGATGTGACTTGCAATGACCCAGGCTACTGCAAGTCTTGGCCTGCAGTCATCTGGACGTAACCTACAATAACCCAGGCCACTAAATGTCTTAGACTGCAATAACCTGGACGTGGCCTGCATTGACTCAAGCCACTGCAGGTCCTAGCCTACAGTCACCTAGACGTGGCCTGCGGTGACCTGAACATTCTCCACATTCGCATCACCAAATATATATATATAATCGACATATACGTAATAAAATTTAATTAAAAACAATTATACTTACAAAATTATTAATTTAAGATACAATTATATATATATATATATATATATATAATGGAAGTTTGATTACGCGTCAATTTACACAAACCTATGAATGAAGTATTTTGCTTATAATTTTTGAATCTCGATGACTTCCTCCGTTGAATAGTATTCTTTAAATGCATACAAAAATCAAAATGAATTATTAGTTATTTTTTCATAAAATATAAATGCATAATTAAAATTTATCATTTTCGATGACTTATACATTTTCTAACGAAGTAAGTTGAAAGTGTTCTGTGACTATCTCATACATATTTCTCATAACGTAGTAGCCACACTCAGAACCTCCAGGTTGCTGAGGACACTAAAATTTTCACATTGGAAACTAACAATATTAGTAATCAAACTAAATCGAATATAGAAATAATTCAAAGATTTGTAATAAAGTTTAAATCTATGTTTTCATACATTTACGTTTTTCCACGTTGTATTGAATTTTGTCCTCAAGCCTCCAATTGTCCAATACGTTTTGAAAGCATTAAAATTTCAATAAATTATATCAACAAGTTACAAAATAATAATAAGACTCAAATTTCTTACAGAAATTTTGGCGGAGTCTCCCCTATAAATTGAACTTATCCAACCTGTAGGGAGACCCTACTATTCAAAACTATCAACTTCTCAACAATCACGACATAAATGCATCAATTTCACTACTACTCCACAATCAATTTCACCACAACTCCACAATTATTTCATGAAAAGTTTCCTAACTTACATGTTCAATATCAGCTTGATATCTAAGTCACGCTTAGATGTAGTAGCTGAATCCAAGAAGTACATTGTATTCTTCTCAGGAGAAATAACTAGCAACATCCTCTCACAATCATCGTTATCAGTGCATGTCCTAGGAAGCATACTCTCACCATGTCATATCCATCGTGTATAACCTCCCTTAAACCCACGACAAATCACATGGCTCTTCACTTGCTCAAAACTACGAAACTTTCTCAAATTCTTACAATCACAACAAGGAACCAAAATCATTGCTTCACCTTTCTCTCTCATGTATTCGTCCGCACATTTCATAAACTCTTCAACCCCTTTTATATATTCATGTGTATTACGCCTGCCATACATCCAACCCCGATCTATATCTAATGACCTATATGTAAAGATATAATTAAAAAAAAATATTACTTTTGAGTCAATATTTTTAATGATAGTTACTTAAACCATATATTAATAATTGAAATCAAATATGATAATTTATCACGTTGAATACTTCATAATTTTACTAGTGTATTATGTTTAGTTACCTATTTAGTATGGTCAACTCTGTAATAATGAAAATCACCAAAAATTAATATTTCAATTTTCTTTACAAAATGGTACAGACATTTCGGTAGAGTCCCCCCTATAAATTGGACTAAACCAACCTGTAAGAGGAATCAAAATGCCACAATAAAACGAAAGTGTTGAGCCTCAACATATTCACTACTCAACCACAATTCAAGTCAAACTTCAACATTATCAACTACTCCAAAATTAATCCAAAATCAATTCTTAATTCCTAAGAACTCAAACTATGATTTCATAACTTAACATCCAATGCATAATTTCAATAGAACTCCAATACTACAAATTTTACAATATATATATCTACTAACTCAAAATCAACAATATAAAATTAACATCCAAACTAAACTAATAAAAAATAATTCATCTACACCAATTAGCATATAAAATCGTAAACTAACAAATTGAATCAATTAACTATTTGCAATACCAATATATTTTTATACACATACACACACACACACACACATATATACACACATTTATATACAAACACTTTTTTAGATACAACTAAATATATATAACACATTTTTATACACATACACACATTTTTATACATACACACATTTCACATTTTTACACATACACACACACACACATATATATACATATATATATAAAGAGGAGGTTGTTCTTATAGGTTGGGAGGGGCGGGGCTCTGAAGATCCGACGAAGGGGCGGTAGTGGTGGTGGCGGCGGTGGCGCTGTGTGGAGGCTCGGTGGTGGAGGGTTTGGTGGAGGAAATTTGTGTAAATGTGAGAGTTAGATGATGAAGAAATAAAGAGAGGAGAGGAGGGGTGGAATGGTGGTGTCTACGGTGGTGGTGGTGGTGGTGACGAGGGAAGGAGGAGGCGAGACGGCGGGTTCAAAGGCGAGAGAGAGGTGCGAGAGTGAAGAAATATGAAATGTTCGCGGGGAATTGAGAAATATAAACAGGAATAGGCATCGGTTCTCAAAGAACCGATGCCTAAAGCCGGTCGGTTCCGACTTTACGCGTAGCCGGCTTTAGGCGTCGGTTCTTGGTGAACCGACACGAGAAACCCAAGAACCGACGCGTAAAGTCGGAACAGACCGGCTTTAGGCTTCGGTTCTTGGTGAACCGACGCCTTAACCGGGCCTTTAGGCATCGGTTCTTTAAGAACCGACGCCCATTCTTCACTGTTGACTTTCTCGCGTCGGTTTCTTAAATAGAACCGATGCGTATTCCTAGAACATATTTACAAAAATGCCACCGTCCTTTTTTACACGTTGGTTTTTTTTTGAAAAATCGACATGTATTCCCCTTTTTATGCTATTTTGTACTAGTGAGACCTACTAATAATAACCCTGTAACCTCCTTGTTCCTTTACCTACAGTTTATAGCCCTTGACCCCTTCTCCGTAACCCTGAAATACACATTTTAAAGACCTGGAGTCAAGTTTGGTTTCAGTTTGGTGTGAGTAGGCTGCAACCCCAAAAATTTTCATTTTTGAAAAATCAGGAAGAGTATTGTTCCAAATCTGATCATGTATTTTAAAATCAATAGCACTGCAGGGAGAAATATTGATCAAATATGAAGCAGTTTTAACTACTTCACCCCAGAAAATTTTTGGCAAGTTTGAATCAAGTAACAGACACCTAGTTCTTTCCAACAGTGTCATATTCATCCTCTCAGCAACCCCATTTTATTGTGGACTGTATGTAACAATCCTATGTCTAAGAATTCCTATATTACTACAGAAGGAATCAAAGTTCAAATTGCAAAATTCTAGACCATTGTCTGTCCTAATCACTTTGACCTTCCTATCATTTAAATTTTGAATCAAAGTAATCCAATTTTTAAACAACCACATAGTAGTATCCTTAGACTTCAAGAAATGAACCCAAGTTTTCCTAGAATAGTCATCAACTATAAACATGAAATATTTAAAACAAGAAACAGAGTTAACTGGGGCCCCAAATTAGCATGTAGGTATTCTAGTATATTATTTGACTTATGAATGCTTTTGCCAAAAGAATTTTTTTCAGTTTTCCCAAAACACGCTTTTCACAAAAATCAAGCTTATGTAAAATATCTTTGCCAAAAGCACCTTTCTTTTCAAGTAATTTTAAACCTCTTTCACCTAAATGTCCAAGTTTTTTATACCATAAAATAGTTTTAATATTTTCAAAACTGCATTAAAAGAATTGGCACAGATAGGATAAGTTTTTAAAACATATATATCATTTGTTTTGGGAGTACAGGAAAGTAAAAAATTATTTTTAAAGATACTTAGATATCCTTTATGCAATCTGATATCATAAAACTCAGAATCAAGCACACCCAGAGAAATCAGATTTCTTTTTAAATCAGGCAAATATCTAGTTTGATTTAAAACAAGTGTTCTGTTATTTTCAAGTTTCAACACAACCTTACTAGTGCCTTTAACATCACAAGTCAAATTATTCCCAAGTTTCACAGAACCATAAGAATCATTACTGAAACTAGCACATAAATCCCTTTCAGGGCACATATGGAAAGTACAACAAGAATCAAGTATCCATTCATACTTAGTATCAGATTCAGTAGTAATATAAACAACACCATTATTTTCTCGTGTTGTAGCCTCTATTTGATTACTGTTTCAAGTTTCATGATGTTTCTTAAAACAATCTTTAACAAGATGTCCAGGTTTACCACAGTAATAACACAGTGTAGGTTTGAGAATACTATCTTAACCTCTAGTGTTGTCTTGATTTCTAGGGTTATCTCAACCCCTAAAGTTGTACTGACCTCTGAAGAAATTATCCTTAGGCTTATAAAAACTGTCTTTTCTTTGATAACTACCCCTTACAGGCTTACTATTCAAGTTATTCCAGTTCTTGTTATTGTTAGGAACATTCAAACTTTTGTTGAAATTTTTCACAGGTTTATTATCCTTAAAGGAGTTCTTTTTCTTTAAAGTTTCTATAACACTATAGACTTCTTTATGACTATTTCTTAATTCCAGGTCCTTATTCTTAAGAAAAGTGTGAACTATTTCAGTAGTCAATTTCAGTCTAACATATTCTAAGGCATTTCTGAGTTCTTTAAATTTATCACCCATAGTATTTAAAAGACAGACAACTTTTTGGTCATCAGAACATTTTTCATCACAATTCAGTAGGCTTTGTGTGATCTTATTAAACTTACTCATATTATCATCAACTTTTGTTGAATGTTATTCCAGTTCCTATTATTGTTAGGAGCATTCAAACTTTTGTTGAAATTGTTCATAGGTTTATTATCCCTAAAGAAGTTCCCTTTTTTTGAAGTTCCTACAACACTATAAGCTTCTTTATAACTATTTCTTAATTTCAGCTCCTTACTCTTAAAGGAAGTGTGAACTATTTCAATAGTCAATTTCTATCCATCATATTCTAAGGTATTCCTAAGGTCTTTAAATTTATCACTCATAGCATTTAAAAGACAGACAACTTTATGGTCATCAGACAATTTTCATCACAATTCAGTAGGCTTTGTGTAATCTTATTAAACCTACTCATATTATCATCAACATCTTTGGAAGGATCAAACTTAAAAGCAAATTATTATTTCCAAAGAAAGCATTTATTAGGCAAAGAAACAATGCGGTAAACTTCCTCTAATTTATCCTAAAGATCTATAGCAGTTTCAGTCTCACCTATTTGTCTAATGACATTACCAGATAAGTGAAGAAACAAGGTACTCCTGGTTGTTTCATCCATCTCAGTTTGTCTATCCTGAGTTAGGTTAACATGCAAAGATTGATCAATAGCTTTAGCACATTTCATTTGAAGTAATAAGACTTTCATCTTTTAGCTCCAGAGACTAAAATCTCATTTCTTATTCCAGGTTTCAACATCTATTTTTATAGTAGCCATTGAAATAATGACCAGAAAAATTTTAAAACTTTTTAAAAAAATTAGAAGCCTTATTTCTTCAAAAGTATTAGACAAATAAAACAGAGGAATGCCGGACAGTTTCTCAAAGTATTTCAAATAATACAGAGGCAGTCTACTAAGTCAAAAAATTATAATATGTCACACAGTATCAAAATCAGGCACTAAGCAGTACAAAATCCACAAAGAATAATCACACTAAGTAATAACCACAAAGAGTCTATAGTACTGAAAAATTGTTCTTCCAACATATCCTTCATCCTAGTTTGGGTTAGAACAAGACTTCCAAATATTCCTGAATTTCAAAAAATTATGGACAAAGGTGCAATGGGGTCCAAGAAAAGGCTTAAAAAATGGAGAG